>CM066730.1:162342522-163635022 GCA_033961575.1 Aselliscus stoliczkanus | reverse complement strand
CATATGTGGGATCTGAACCTGGGCCGCTGGCGTCCCAAGCCAGCTCTTAACCAATGTGCCACTCGGCCGGCCCATGACTTAATTCTTTTACAAATACAATCCTCAGCATATATGGGGCCTCCCCAGAGTCCTATCTGCATTATGCCCTCTTTGGGCCTGACTCTGGGTTAGTATTATACTTCCCCATGCTGCTTTATCAAATAAGGGAATGTGACACAGTGGGATGCATGAGACTTTGATGTCACACAGACCTGGGTTGAAATCCAGACACTATCATTCAGCTGTATGACCTTGGACAAGTGTCCTAGCCTTTTAGAGTCTTTGTTTCCTCTTTTATAAAATGGGAATAATCACACTTCTGCACTGCCTCAGGAGGATCATATTAGATGATGCATGAGAAACACCTAGCATCAGTCAATTAGGTGTCCTCCTCCACCACCATGAACTTGGAAATAAAATTGCCCTCTGAGTCTCAAGCTAGTAAAATCTACACATCACAGAGAAGAGCCAGGTGGGGGAGTGAATGAGGCGAGAGATGGTTCTGTAAACGACTGAAGGGTTTTGTGAACGGTGGAAACCGCAATCAAGGTGACCCGCCTGTAATCTCAGGGAGGCAGGGCGAGGATGTGATTGAAATTGAGAAAACAGAGGCCTAATCAATTGCATTGTGCTCTATCTGAAGGGAACAGAAGGATGCACAGAAAAGGGGGTGCAAGGGAGAATTTATTCAGCTGCACCAGGGAGAGAGACAGGGAACCAGTAGATATAGGGATTCCAGGCTCAGGTGGCTCTGGTCTCTGCTGAGCAGTGAGGGCCTGGTGAACTCCAGGTGGTTCACTGCCCAAGTGGGTCTTCATTTAAACTCAGTGGGCATCCAGGTATCCGGCAGAGCCCCATCGGGCAGATAAAAACATTTTGGTACCAGGAAAAGACTATTAAGACTAAGAGCACTGATTTTGGAGTCAGGGAACCTATTTCAAGCCCCTGCTCTACCACTTATGTTTTATAACCTATTTACTTCACTGTGCCTCAGTCTCCCTATTAGTGAAGTGAAGTGAAGATAGCTTTCTCCTCATAGTATTCTGTCACGATTAAATGGCAGCATGCTCTTCACAGAATAATTTGTAAAACGTAGTGACAAAGAGAGCTAATATGTATTATGAATTTTATTGCTATTTCAAAGATGAGGAAATTGAGGCTTGGAGACATTAATAACTTGCACAAAATCACATAGCTAGCGATTGGTGGAAGCAAGATTCACACCAGGAGGTACAGCTCTAGAGCTGTGCTCTTATCTGTTTATTCCATAGCAGATGGAAACACTGGGCCTCTGGCCTATACATCAGGTTCTTGTGAGTTTGGTCAGCCAGAGACTATGGCCCTCAGGAAGCATTGGCCCTGAGAGTTTGAGTACACAGAGCGAAGGCTTCCACGCCTGTGACCATCTCTCTAAGCAGCCACTTAGCTTCTTTCCATCTTATTCAGCAACCCTCAGCACAGGGCTGAACAGAGGGAACTCTCAATTTACATTGAGAGTTATCCCCTTTTCTTATCCCCTTTTCTTCAGGTCGCTCAACTTGAGAGGTTTTCCAGGGAATGTTTCTACCAGTATCTAGAGGGAGAAGGATCTTCCAAACATCTACCTGGGGCACATATGATCTCTTCCCAAAGCCCAGAAGCAGTGAGATCTGGTAGAAAGATCATGGGCCTTGGCATGAGACCTGGGTTCAAATCCCAGCTCTGTCATGTATGTATAACTGTGTGACCCCTGAGCCTCAATTTCCTCATCAGTAAATGGAGGCTAATCATAGAACCAGACTCAGGACTGGATTAAATGGATGTAAACACATCTGGCATTCAGCAGACACTTAATAAATGAGTTACTTTTTATTACTATTATTTCTCTCCAGCCTGGCTGTAAAAGCCTCCACGACATGGGCAGGTCTTGTTCACGTTTGCATTCCTGGGGTCCTGCCTAGCACAAGGCGACTGCTTAGTTATTGTTTGCCAATTGTAGCAGTCATTCTTAGCTCCTAGCCTCTTTCTTCTTCCACCCCCTTAGTAAGTCAGAGGTCAACAACTTCCTGATGGCAGAGGTGGGAATCCTTATTCCCTGTTCCTCTTGTTTCCACATGGAGGCACATCAGCTGCCAGTTTCTGAAAGGAGAGGTAGGGGGATGGGACACTTCCTCATTGCACAGGTGCATGGCAGGTTGTTTAACACCTCTAATCCCTGCCCACTCCATGCCAGTAGGAGCCCCCAGTGGCTGTGACAAATGAAACTGCCTCTAAACCTCTCCAAAGCCCTGTAGGGGACAGAGCTGCCCCAAGTGAGATCCAATGAGCTAGAGTAGACTGACTTCCAGGCCTCTCCCTTCCCCTTTCCCTCTGTCTTCTTATGGGGGAGTTACAGAGATCCCACTGTGATCTTCCCCCCTCCCTACCTTTCCCTGTAGGGGGTGGGAGAGAGGCTGGCAGCTGTGCCTGTGATGAACAGTAAATCAGCTGAAATCAAATAAAGAATTGGCAAACCCACTGCACACAGGCTAAAGGTCACATTGGTAATGAAGGGGACATTTATTTATTTACTTATTTTGAGGGCAGTGTCACTGGCCCTCATATGTGGGACCCGAACCGGGGCAGCGCTTAACCACCGCACCACTCAGCCAGCCCTGAAGAGGACATTTTTATCTCTAGTTGTCTGTCTTCTGTATCCATCTCTCAGCTCATCCTAAACTCACATGGGGATGAGCATTGGGACTTTTGGGTGTTCTAAAATACCCCTTGAGTGCCCTGTGCTTAGTAGGCACTAGGGATACTTTCTCACATCCCTTCTTCCCAGCAACCAAAGCAGCCCACTCACCTCCCACTGACCACCATCCCTCCCAAAGGAAGAGATTTTCATGGCTCAAGGATTCATATCATCATTTTTCTTATTTACAAAATCAATAAACAGATACATGATTCAGACAAGGGTGAGCCCTCAGCAACCGTTTCCCTCCATCCTGGGCTTGGACCCCAGTCTTGGACTACAGCATCCAGCAGGAAAGGGATCCAGGAAAATCTTTTCCTATCTTTGTAACTTACAGACACAAGAGAATTGAGTAGGAGATGAATTCTTGGTCCTGGACCAGGGTGGGATGACAGGGTAGTAGAGATGAAATTTGAACCCGATCTCTCAGAACCTTTCCTAAGCAGGGATGGGAGATAAGTGAGAGAATGGATACGCAGTTTTATAAATAACTAGACAGGGTCTGAGCATTTCTTTTTTTGTGGTGGCAAGGAGCAGGAAGAGCAGAGGCATGGAGGGGCCTAAGGTGGAAGGAGAGAAGCGGTGCCTGGGGCCAGCGCAGGTGAGGAATGATCTCTGAGCCTCGATTTGCCCATCTTTAAAATCAATGGTTTGCCTCAATGGCATCAGAGCAACTGGCGTGCTCTGACATGCTAGGATCTAGGATTCTAAGCCTGGGGGCTTTGGGACCAGAACCCCGGGGATTGGAAGAGGCTGGTGGGCATTCCCAGAGAGGTCGCTGATGCCCAAATGGGCTATGTCTGATCCCCAGGCTGGTACTGGGGTTCTGTGGAAGTGAAGTAGTCCTCCAGGAAGGACTGCAAGTACTCGAAGGTAGGTCTCTCCTCTGGGTCCAGACGCCAGGTCTGCAACATGGCCTCGTACAGGGATGCTGGGCAGCCTGGGGGGCACGACATGTGGTAGCCGTGCTCCACCTGTTCCAACACTTCCCGGTTACTCATGCCTGGAGGGTAGGACTCTGTCAGTCACAAGGCCTAGCCTCTCCCAAAGAGGTAGCCAGGAGGAAGTCCTTCTCCATGACCACCCTTCCATCTCCCCACTCTCCAGCAAACCTGGGTAAGGAACTCGGCCCTTGCTGATGAGTTCAGTGAGTAGGATCCCAAAGGACCACACATCTGACTTGATGGTGAATCTTCCATAAAGGGCAGCTTCTGGGGCTGTCCACTTGATAGGAAACTTGGTCCCTGGAGAGATTGGGGGAGAAGGAAAAGTTAGTGAGGAAGGTCCTTGGGAAGAGCTGGATTAGAATGGTGGTGTCTCTAGAGTTGGAGTCCCTGAGCACAGAGGTCTCTGGGCATAACAGAAGGACCTAGTATCTAGCCAGCACTTACTTATTGTGTGTCTAGTATAGTGCAGGGCACTTTACAAACATTGTAACTCTCATGGTAATAACACCTAATGTTTGTACAGTAAATCCTCACTGGATGTCATCAATAGGTTCTTGGAAAGTGAAACTTTAAGAGAAACAACATATAATGAAACCAATTTTACCCTAAGCTATTAATTGATATAAACAAGAGTTAAGTTCCTGTGGCATATTTCTGGTCACAAAAACATCACCAAACTTCTAAATAAAGACTCAAAATACTTCTAATATTAAACATTGAAATCAATGTGAGCTATACATACATTAAAGAAAGATGAATAAAAACAAGTAAGATAATTATTTTCCAATCCGCTTATTTCAAGTTCAGGGTCATGAGTGGCCTGAGCTTCTCCAGGCAGCTCAATGCCCAAGGCAAGACTCTGCCCCCTGGACAGAATATTCTTCCATGGCAGGGCCACTCACACCCACATTATCAGACTGGGCTAATATAGACATGCCCATTTGCCTCCTGTACACAGCTTTGAGATAGGGAGGAAACTGGAGAAACCCACGCAGACATGGGGAGGACGTGCAAACTCCACATAGACAGTGGTCCCAGTGGGAAATCAATGTTTTTTTTCCTCATCAGCATTATAATGAAACCACGTTGAATGAAACAATGTTATTTGAGGACCTGCTGTATAGACTTTACTACATGCGAGGCACTGTTTTCAGTGATTTGTATGCATTAATTAATTTAACCCTCACAAAACCTTATGGGATACATACTATTATTATCCCCATTGTATAGACGAGGAAAAGGAGGCACTAAGTGGTTAAGTAACTTATACAGCCCACACAGTTTATAAGTGGTCAGGATTCATGCCCAGGCATTCTGGCTACAAAGTTCATACTATCACACTTTCCTGTCTTTCTCTTGAGAATTGTAGCAGTACCTGGCACATAGTTGGTGCTTGATAAATATTTGTTGTCTTACTATTGTCTGAATATTTTCATTTTATAGATGAGAATAGACAGGTCACAGAAGTTAGGTGATACCCGAGACCTCGTGGATGGTAAGTGGAGGATTTGAACACAGAGTTGCCTCTTACACTATATCAGGATGGGAGTGTCCCAGATGATCTGGGGTGGGGAAGGGATCCTGAGTATGTGGGGCCCCAAGGTGGGGTGAGGCAGGGCACCTTGCCGGGAGCTGTATTCATTATCCTCTATGAGACGGGCCAGACCGAAGTCAGCAATCTTGCATACCAGCCGCTCCCCCACGAGGATGTTGGCTGCCCTCAGGTCTCGGTGGATGTAGTTCATGCGCTCCATGTAGGCCATACCCGCAGCTACCTGGGGTCCAAGGTATGGAGAAATGGGAACACCATGACTTGTTTGATGGATCATGTGAGAAACCAACTTTCCAGATGAGGAGACTGAGGCTCAGAGACAAGCAGTACCCTGTCTCAGGTGGCACAGCTGATACAGTGGGTGGGGCTGCACATCAGAGGCAGGCTAGGTGTTTGAGGGAACAGGGGTTTGTGGAAGGTTAATAGGAAGGGGGATCTCAGAACTGAAGGCTGCTGTCCCAGTTTACCTGGGCTGCCATGTCCACCAACTGGGGCAGCTTCAAATCCTGGCCCTCCCGGTCCTTGAGGAACTCCAATAAGCTACCTGGGGAGAGGAACCCAGAAAATCAGCAGCAAGACCCTACCCAGAGCTCCAGGCTAGCCTTCTCTTTCTTAGACCCACCCCTATCCAGAGCCCATCACCTACCTATTGGCCCCGCCCCCTGCTCCCAGCACTCTCCTTTAGATCCACCCCAACTCAGGATCCCGACAAGTGCCTCAGCCCCTCACAGATCTCTTCCAGACCCGGCTCCTGCAGACACCCTGACTGACACATCTCGTTTCTTCTCTTCCACCTTGCCCCCCTAGACACGCCCTACTCAGACTCCGCCCCAGACCCTTCCTCATTACAGCTTTCACAAACCCCGCCCACCATCTGACCACACCCCGCGACAGAGGCTCCGCCCCAGATCCCGCCTTGTCTAACTTGGCCCCGCCCCCAACACCAGTACCAGCGGTTTCACTCACCCAGTCCCTCACTCGGACTCTGCCCATTGTTCCTCAACCAATGACAGATTTCCACCCAGGTTCCTCCCCCAGAGACACACACCTTAACTAGCCCCAAATCCTGCCCTCCCTCCGACTCCGCCTTCTGACCCCGCCCCTCACCGTGGCACAAGAACTCCGTCACAATGAAGATGGGCTCCTCCGACACTACAGCGTACAGCTGCACCAGCTTGTCGTGTCGCAGCAGCTTCATGACCTGCGCCTCCTCCAGGAAGGCCTTCGGGGACATGGTGCCCGGCTTCAGCGTCTTTACTGCCACGTTCGTGCTGCCGTTCCATGTGCCTGCAGGGCGCCCGGGCCTTGTCAGGACGCGCTCCCTGCCAACCCAAGCCCTCAAGCCGGCCCCGAGCCCCGGCCCTAGCCCCTGGTACTTCCATACCCAGCCACACATCCCCGAAGCAGCCGGTGCCCAACCAGCGCTCCAGCTTGATGGAACTTCGGCTGATCTCCCAGGCGTCCTTGGCCAGGCCCAGAGTTTGTGGCTTCATTGTCATGCAGGCTGCCGTGAGCAGGTGGCACAGCCCATCGTTCACCTCTGGGGAGAGGAGTGTTGGAGGTCACAGGTTGGCCAGGACAGCCCAGACATTCCTCATCCCACCCCAGCCTCCAAGATCAGTTATAAGGAACTAGGCCACAGGTGAAGTCATAGGCCAGGACAGAAGGCAAGTCCACCCAGGGAAGGAGGTGGCACCAAGAGGGAGAGATGATCCCTGTAAGGATTGAGGGCCTTCCCATAGGAGGTGGCCTCCAGCTGGGCCTCCAAGGATCAGATGGGATTTTGACAGGTAGAAATAGAGTTGAGGGTTCCAGACAAAGATGTGGACATGTGGCCCTTCCAGGGACCTCATCCTTGTCCTAACCAACTAAAGCAGAAATCTGGGCATGATTCTCACCTTCCCCTCAGCCCTGTAGCCCATCCTCTGAGTCAGTCCTATTCTGCCTCCTAACCAGCTCAGACATTAGGGGCGCCGTTTGGCCATAGATGGCCTCCGGCCTCGGTTTCCTCTGGAATCCTACAGAGCAATGTCCTGGGTGAGAGTCCAGACACTTGGGATCTAGTCTTGATCAGTCATTCCTGCTTTGGAAGACCCTTCCCTCCTCTGGGCCTCAGTCTCAGTAGGTTGGGTCAGCCTTCTGCAGCACATGCCAGCCCCAAGGGCACACCCTTACCAATGTAGTGCTGCACCAGCTCCTGCACCGACTGGAACTGGGTCCGCGTGGTGATGTAGTAGCCACCTGTGTCCAGCTTGCGGATCTTATAATGCTTCACGTGATCGCCTCTGGCATGGTCCCAATCCCGAATGGACAGGGAGTAGGCGCCTGTGGAGAAGGGTCACCGTTGGACCTGCTTTCCTCCTTGTCCCCCGCCTGGAAACCAGGAGAGGACCAAAAGGCTGGGGACACTCAGTTGGATGGCTGTATCCCTTGAATTCACTCCCAGTCTTAGCTCTGCCCCTCCACCCTGTCCCAGTCTTGGCCCTGAGCCAAGCCCCACTCCACAGCTCATAGCCCCACCCTACTGGCTAGACAGTCCCTGTCCAGGACCAGCCATTGCAGTCCCCACCTTTGGTGGTCTCGCTCTCCCGAACGAGAAAGGCTCCCCGGGGGTTGCCTGGCGAGAGCAGCTGCCTCTCTGCATCCTTCCTCCCCATCTTTCCGAAGTACCACCTGTTGGGAAGGGCCAACAAGAGTCAGGTACACCCAATTCAACCCCCAACTCAGCCTCCTGGAAAAGTCACTTCATAAGCCAAGATTCCATGTCCTCACCCTTAAAAGGGCACTTGCTTCACAGTTTGATGAGGATCACAGAGAAGGGGAACTAGAATGCCTGGCACAGAGTAGGTACCCAGTAAGGTTAGGCTTCTCCTCTCCACTCTCTGAGTTTCTCTTAAAACTGATAGAAACCCAGTCGCCAGTGACCTGGGTGCCAGTGGTTAGGGTGCCAACCAATCCATTAGTCCATCTCATTACTGCCCCTCATGGGTTCATTTTACAGAGGAGGAATTTGAGGGTGGGAGAGGGGAAGTGAACTACCCACAAGGCCAGCTGATGAGCTCTCCTGGAAATCTTTTGCCGCCTACCCTAGTTCTTTTCCCACCACCCCAAGCAATTACTCAGATTCTTCTCCCTGCACCCACCTTCAAACCCTGTTCTTTGACTTCCAGAACAACACCCTTTCCTGCTTCTCTCCCCCTCTTTCTGACTGCTCCTGGCTGGCTTTGACTGCTGCTTTTCCCCTACTCTCTAAATTTGGATGTTGTTCTAAGTCTCACCTTCAACCTCAAGCCTCAAGCCTCCCTACCTGCTCTCTCAGCTAGTCTTCTTGGGACTGAATTGTAGCCTCAAATCAACTGTAAAAGTACACTGGGGAGTTGAAGTGACCACAGATGCCATAGAAGACTCAGATGTCATTTGATCATTAAATTGCACCATGACCATCTTAGGCTCACTTAAAAGGAGCATAGTTTTCAAATCAAGGCAGTTGGCAGCCTCAGTGAACCCTGGGATTGTCAATCCACACCTGGGTATTAGACACAGTTTGGAGAACAGGGGAAGGCATCGGCAAATAGAGTGTCCAGGAGGGTAGGCAGGATGGGGAAGGAGGAACAGTTGATGGGCTGTATAGACAAGACAGATTGCCAGGTTTTTTCAAAGCTCTGCTCCCACCCCCACCCATGACATTCGCTACTTCCTTAATAATTAATATAGTAATAACAACACTTATTTTGTGTCAGGCTCTGCTTTAATACATACATGTATTCATTTAATTCTTATAACAATGCTGTGAGGTAAGTACTATTATTAACCCCCATTAGACAGATGAGGAAATTGAGATACCTTGTGGTTAAGCCACTTGTCTAAGGCCACAGGCTCTTAAGCTGTGTTGCCAAGAATAGGAACCCGATCTGTCTGCTCTAAGGCCTGCACTCTTAACCACGACACTATTCTTAAGGACGACACTGCATGAGTGCCTCTCAGGGCTTTGTGACATTGCCCTAGGGTGTGAAAATAAGCATGAACCCCCCTAAACCTCCCATCTTCTGCATTATCACCCCTTCTCTCCTCCATGCCTCCTACTACCCTCCTCAGATGCAGGCCTTGCCCCACTTGAGCTCTGGACCCCATCCACTCCCCTTTGCTCAGAATGCCCCTCCTCCACCAACGAGCATAGTTTTCAAATCAAGGTCTCATCGGCAGCCTCTCCACCCCACAGCCTCTACATATGCCTACATTTCTTCCTTCTCCCAAAGAAACTGTCCTAAGCCCTATCTTGCCATCAACATTCTGCTATATCTCTCACCTTCCCTTCACTTAAAAAAGCACATCACATTGGGGTCTCTACTTCTTCACCCCCTACCTTCCCAGGCTCTGCTCTCTGGCCTCCACCCCGCTTCACACAGAGAGATGGCTCACCAAGGTCACCTCCATTGTCTGATACTTTCTCTCTCGTTTCCTGAAACTTCTCCTCTGCCCTCTTGGCTGCTCTGACTTGGCCTGGCCTGGTTTTCCAGCAGCTCCTTCTCCTTCAAGGCCACCTTTCTCCAAAGTTGGGTCCTAGGGCCAATCTCTCGCACTCCCCTCCCTCTTCCTTCACCCTCCTAGGCAGCTTTAATTATGATCTCTACTCTGAGGAGTCCCAAATTTCCACCCAACCCAGACGTGTCCTCTACAAGAGCCACAGCAAGCAAACCAAGAGCCTTAGTGCCAATTAGGTGAAGATGCTCCTTCCTCTGGGCTAATTCAGAGGCCTGGCTTAGCTTGGGCTGGGCACCTCTCATGCAAAGTACAACCTAATCTATTTGCTGGCAGTCTCCTCCAGCTGGGTGTTCCTCTCCATGAACCTGACAAGTCCCCCCAGAACCTGACCTGCTCCTGTGTTCCCCACTTTAGCAAATGGCCCTATCACCTAGCCAATTCCTAGAGAAGTCTTTGGGCCACCCTGGATTCCTCCCACTCCCCACACCCCATGGGCAAATCAGTCACCAAGTCCTGGTTACTCTCACTCTGCAGTCTCTCCAATCTTCCTTTTCCCACATATGTATGTAGATGTAAGGATAAATTTTTTTTATGAGCCTCAGTTTTCTCATTTGTAAAATGGGGACAATAATATTAAATGAATCAAGGTAGGTAAAGTACCTGTCATAGTATCTCAAGTATATAAAGGTACTCCATGAATGCTAATTCCCTGACTCCTTAGTAGAATTAATTCTAAGTAATGCCCCGCCTGCATTTGTTTAGCACTTTACAATTTTTTTTAAAGCTCATACACCGTCATCACTGAAAGGCCATATGTATAATGCTTAGCAAATGCAGCTAGACTGTCTGGGTTCAAATACCAGCTCCACCTACTTACTAGCCATGTGAACTTGGGCAGGATAGTTAACTTCTCTGTGCCTTAGTTTCCTCATATGTGAAACAGGATAATATTAGTTTCTAACTCTGTTAATACATAGAAAGCACTTTGAGTAGTGCCCAGAATGTAGTACATACTAGATAAATATCAGCTACTATTGTTATCATCATTATCTTCTTTTAGTCTCAAAATGACCTTACAGAATAATAGATAAGGAGACAGAGTGGAGCTGTGACTTGCCCAAGAGGTGACCTTGAGTCTGGACCCCAGAGTCCTATCCATAGGGCTGGTCTCCCCCCAATCCTTACTCACTCTTCAGCCTGGATGGAGTCCACAGGGGCCACGTAGTTGCTGGGAATGTAGCCAGTTTGTCCGGAGCTGAGGGACCGAGCCTCCCACCAGTCTCCCTCCCTGCAGGCACAGAACAGGGAGTGTCAGCAGCAACCCAGCCTTGGGGGCACCTTGGGGCCAGGCAGGGCCACACAGAGAATCAGGTGGAGACTGGCCCTGCCAACCCCTTATCTTGGACACACATACCCCAGGGCTTTTATTTGTTTTGCTCCCAGCTGCTGCATGCGACTGCCCTAGGAGACAATTCCCTGCAGAAGAAATGTGTTTGGGGACATCGGGCTTTGTGGCTTTCTCCTCTGGCTCCTCAGCTGGGCTGAGGTTTGGGTAGGCAGTGGATAGATAACTAGGTAGGTAGGTCAGTTCCCCACTGAAATCCACCCCTCTCCCCAGTGGCTATATATTTCCTTCTAGATAAAATCTAGACTCCTCAACATGGCAGAATCTGCTCCCACCCCCCACCCCCAGCTTCTGATCTCTCTGTTTTGCACCTCATACTTTATGATCCATCTAGACTGAACCACTTGGTGGTTTCCAGAAGTCATTATTTATTCTAATTCTCTCTCCCTCTTCCACTTCTCCCCTTTCTTCGATGTGTATTTATTTTTCTAGTATAAGCTTAGAAGTCACCTCCTCCAGGAAACCTGCCTGATCACCACTGCCCTGGAGACCATGTTTGGTATTCTTTCTATACCAATAGTTCCTCATGCCCCCCTCCCCCCAGTAGCAATCACCCAGAGTTGTTATTGTCATGTGTCTGTGTCCCCAACTAGGCTGGAGCTTCCTGAGGACAGAGACCAGGGAGAATTCCTCTTGGGTCCTGCTCCCAGCCCAGGTCATGACCTGAACTGGGTGGCTTGGTCACTTACGTGTTGTTCAGGATGTGGAACTTCTCACCCTTGGTGAAGGTGAGGTCATCTTCTGTCCGGGCGTCATAGTCATATAGGGCAATGAACAGGGTCACCCCAGTTCCTGCAAAATGAGGGCTACTCAGTAAAGTAGAGCATAGGACAGGGTGTACCAAGAGGGCTGTGCTCCCAGAGTCCTGTTCCCCAGCCAAGTGCTGTGTCTCCCCACTACTGCAGTGCCTTGCTTCCCAAAGGCCTTTGGAGTCCAGTGGATTTCTAATTCGGGCTTTATTTGGTACACCTTCAAGTTCATCCTTCCCACCGCCCGGGGAGTCCCCAGTTCCCCCACTCCTCTTCCCCACCAAGAAGACTTCCAATTTGCATCTGTGATCAGGGTTCCTCTCTCACACTGGGACAGACTTATGTTCCCCCTCAGACTGGAGTTTCTGAGGGTAGGGCTATACAGACTCCCTCCGACTGCACACTGAGAGCAGGGCTGTCTCCCATATCATACTGGAGGCTCCTAGGACAAGTCTGTCTTCCCTCCTCCCCGCGTCCAGGCAATGCCTGCTGCCAGCCTACTGAACTCACCTGATATGCCCCCAATGGTGCCCCCAGCAAGGAAGGCAGGGCTGATGGGCTGAGGGGAGAAATTGTTGTAGTTGGGGATATGGGCAAAGGAGGACACAGGCCGGGCCTCAGTAGGGTCAGGGCCATAGCGGTCCGAAGTCCCGTAGTTCCTGAAGTCCCTTTCCAGGCCAGCATCTTCCTTGGGCCCTGGCTCGAACTTCTTGCAGAATACACAGCCCATTCCAGGTGCCCTGCTACAAATGGGGGAATGCCTCACTTGGGGGCCCTTCCCAGATATGCCGCCCTATGCACATATGCAGGCACACACACACATACACACTCTCTCTCTCTTTCTCTCTCTCACACACACAGGCATGCAGCTTCCCCTCTTAGGCCTGGAGTGAGGGGTCTTCCCTAGTGAGGGAAAAGGGTGGGGCAGAGCCACCATTGGCTCTGCCTCCCAGCTGCCTTAATGTGTTTGGAGAGAGTATGTGTATCCTCAGTGGGGCTGGTTTTCTGCTTTGAAGTGTTGCTATGTTTATTTATATATTTTTGCCTCCTATTGCTTCAGTATGTTATATTTCTGTGATCCCTTTAGAGTGCTTGTGTGTCTTTTGCGTGTTTCTAAGTATTTGTGAGTTTGCTTGTACACACAGCCATTCACAAAAGGCTGCACACACACAGACACTCCCACAAGCAAACTCACAAATACTTAGAGACACGCAAAAGACAAATAAGCATAGTATCTGACGCTATAGTGATGATTCTGTGTGTGTTCATGTCTTATGAGTGTGTACAGATGTACATTTCTGTGCAAGGGTGTATGTGTGTCTGTGTATCCCTATACATGCAAGTCTGTGTGAGTAGGTGCCTCTGTGTCTATGTGTCATCATCATGTGCATGAGCATAACCTTGTGTGGGAGTATACGTGCCTGTCTGTGTGTGTATCTGTGTGTGCGGGTCTGTGGAAGTCCATGTGAATGTCTCTGTGCATATGTGTGTGTCTCTCTGTGTATGTGCATGTTACATATGGATGTGTGTTTGGTGTGAGTGTGTGTGAGGTCTGTGTGCCTGCACCTGGAGATTCCCTGCAGAGGGGGATCAAGGCCATTTCCTGCAGCAGGTCCAGCCTCTGGCCTCTTAAGCTGCCTGATTCTGGCTCCCCCATCTGTTACTTAGCAACAGGGCCCTTGTAGGAGGAGGGGGCTGTGAGGAGTTGTGGGGCCCAGGAAGGCCACCTCCATCCCATTTCCCCACCCAGAAAGCCCTCAGCGCCCCCTCTCCCCACTCACCCCTCAGGCTCTTACTCCTCGGTCAGTGGAGCTGCCGCATGGTCCTTGGGAGGGGCCAGAGACCTGAGGGCGAGACAGAAGGCCATGGAAGATGAAGGCTCTGCCAATGCCTCCGCAAGCTGGCTGCCAGCTCCTGCCCTCTTCAGGAAGCCAGAAGGCCTGGGCTCCGCCCCAGCATGACTTCTGCCTTCATTTTCCTTCCCACCACCCCTGGCACACTTACATATCCACCCTCACACAGGACACACCACCCACACTGACCCTCTCATACTCATATCCACCTGACACACCAACACACTGCCACATACAGTAACACACACACCCCAGCAACAGTCACACGTCAACAGTCACAGCGTATACTTGCATGAATGGGCTAACCAACCCCACTAACATACCTACACAAACTCTCATAGGAGCTCAAGCTCTGATGTTCAGTAGTGCATATAAGTGCATGCGTGTGCACGCGCGCACACACACACACTCACACACACACACACAGACACACCCAGAGGCTGCCTCTCAGGCTAACAGACTTATACACTCGGACACTCAGATTTTGGTTAGACCCATCTCTCTAATCGGATTTCTATCAAGCCATGCTCAGTTTACTCTTGGGCTGCTAGTCACTGTCTCCTAAAAGCAAGCCCTTCCTTGGGACACTGCCTCTGTCCCCAGCCTGAGGTGGGTAAACCCCAGCAGCCCAGGGCTACATCTGGTGGCAGAGTGAAGGTGAACACCTACTTCCAGAGTTTGCTCCTATCCTCACATCAGGGAAGGGCCCAGCTCAGAAGCCAGGGCCACAGGATCCTTTGGGGAGCCCCCTAATGAGCCAAGCCTTTCCTGGTAGCTGTGTCCCCTGAGCAACAGGCTGGCAGGTCATTGAGCAAGGGCTCCCCACACCCCGCCAGAAATTCTGCCATTGCAACACTCAGAGAGGAACTGCTAGAGAGAGAGAGCTGTTTCCTAAGATGTGAGAGGAATGGTAAGTTGCAGGGGGGGTCAACCCAGTAAACACTGATTTTCCCCCAGAGGGCCCAAAGGTCACTGCCTTCCTTTTCTTGACCCCCCCAAATCCAGTTATGGATATACTCCTCTTCTTCTTTCTGGGTCCTGTCCCTCCTACCAAGCACCACTCACTTCTTCCAGGAAGCCTTCCTGGATCAACCAGGTCCAGCTACCTAAACAATGGCTCTGTCACATCAGTGCCCTGACCCCACTCTAGCCCTACCAGCCCTTCTCACTCTTCATGGTAATTGTCCTCCCCTGGAAGCAGGGTGCTGATACCCATGTGGTGAACTGTGAGGCAGGCTGTAGTGAGAAACCTAAAATAGCCCATTGTCACCAAGCCATTGGGGAGATGTTCACCTCAAGACCCATACCCTGGGACAAAACCACTGTGTCTGAAAGGCTCCAGGATGTTGCAGGGCTGGTTTAGGACCAGGGAGAGAATGGAGGTGGGGGTGGCATCCAAGGCTTTCAGGCACTGGGGGGACAGTGGGAGTAAGATGACAACACAAGATTACAGGGTGAGAACAGAGGTCTTCTCACAGGAAGACACGTGCTCATCTCAAGCGGCACACAGGGCCTATACCCAGATCCACACAGCTCTCCTGACACATTCCCAGACACGTATATTACCTCAGCTACCCACACTACCTCATGCAGAGACTCTGAGCTCCTCTGTACAGATTCATAGATGCATACATCTTCAAGGATACCACACTCCCATATACACACACCTCCAGCCCTCATCCATCTACACACACACACACACACACACACACACACACACACACACAACCTCTCCACAAGAACAACATATACAGAATTTATAGTACTTACTATGTACCAGACACTGCTTTAAACACTTTATACTTATCTTTCATTCTCATAACAACCCTATGTGTGAGTATTATTATTATTATTAATAAGGCAACTGAAGGGGCTGGCCGAGTGGCGCGGTGGTTAAGCGCTGGCTTGGGACGCCAGCGGCCCCAGTTCAGGTCCCACATATGAGGGCCAGTGACACTGCCCTCAAAAAAAAAAATAAAAAAAATAAAAAAAGGCAACTGAAGCACAGAGAGGTTTAGAAACTTGCCCAAGTTCACACAGTTGATGTGTCCTGGCATTTGGCTCTAGAATCTGAGCCACTTCTTTCCATTTCCTGGTCACAGATATGGATAATTACAGCCATTCCTACAAACATGCACAGATGCATGGAGCCCCCATAGGGACACAGAGAGATATACATAGCCTTCACCGAGATGGCAGACTTACACAGAGTTCCCCTCTATAAGAGACACAAACTGATACCACCACCTCTGCCACTTGGGTACATGTTACCACAATGTTTTAAAATTAGCCTAAGGGAAGCCAGGAATTCTGCATGACTGGAATGGGGTGGGCATTCAGAAACTGCCAGCCTCTGAGAAGGAGGCAGAGGGGCCCTATGGGCTGAGGAAGAGCCCTGGCAGGTCTGACACCATGGGCAGCAGGCAGCAGGGAGCAGGGTTAGATGTCAGGGTTTTGTACTCCCAGGCCTGATGGGGACCATGGCCTGGGGCTAGGCCTGGCCCTCTGAGCATCAGTGTGTTGAGGGAGTTAGGGGATGTGGTGAGGGTGTGGGGCACAAGCTCTAGGATCTGCATGGCCCAAGGCTGTGCTCATATGGCTTTGTCTGAGGAAAGGGATGGGGAGAGACAGAAAAAGAAAAGGCAGATACAGAGAGATACAGAGAGGCATAAATGCAGACAGAGAGACAAAGAGAAACCCAGTGTGGTGTGTTGGTATACTGACACCTAAAAGGAAAAAAAAAAGGCCCTGTTTGTAGCATTTGCTGATTTCCATGGTGTAAATATTCCCACCATGGCCGATTTCAGGTTACCGAAGTGGTTTCCTGAATGTGGGGCTGGAAAGAGACTTGCAGAATCAGCTCCCCAGAGCCAGAACTAGCTGGCTCCAGCACTTCACTGCCAGAAAGAAACAAAGAGAAAGAGACTGAGACAGAAATGAGTAGAGAGACAGAGATAGAAAAAGAGAATGGCAGAGATAAAGAGAAAGAGTCAGAGACAGAACTAAAAAAACAAAGATAGAAAAGAGAGCAGGTTGGGTCCTCTCTGCTCAGGCATCTACAGGAAAATAGTTCCCTCCTCCCCAGCTCTCTGTCCTGGCCTAGCTCTGGTCCCTACTAGTGCCACCGAGTCTTCAGAGAGTAATTTGGCTTCCTAGAAGTCTGCGTGGCAATAACTAGTAGTTTTAAAATGCTAATTTACTGAACACCTATCTATTCAGTGCCTGGCATTGTACCAAGCAATTCGCATGCATGATCTCACTGAGTGACCCTATGAGGTGTGTTTTATTATTACTCCTATTTTATAGATAGGGACTTGATTCTGTTAATGAATAGGCCTCTTGAACGTTTGGTTGACAGGAGGCGGCTTCCAGAGGCTCATCTGGATCAAAACTCAGGCTGTGGGTGTCAGAGCTGAGGTGTAACACTGGAACATGGTGCTCCAGCCTTCAACATCTCCTCTGTGTGGCCCTCCCCAACTCTGGGACCTTGGGTGAATGACATAGCCTGCTGAACCTCAATTTTTGCATCTGTACCTTCTGTGCAGTTGTTGGGAAGGCCTGAAGAGATGTGGCTCTTGCCCAGGGTGCAGTGGCTAAGTGAGGCTGAGAACCACAAGCAGCAAAGCTAGAATGGCCCCCAGGGACCATTAATCAGTCCACCCCCTTCTTGTGTGCAGGGGGGAAGTACTTGCTCGAGGTCAAATAACCAGACAGGGGATTCAAAGCCAGGACTATTAATTCAGTCCCAGAGTTCTGTTCCCGGCACCGTGGCTGTGTTCTCCAAAGCCTGAGCAGGAGGTCATGCTGTCCCTGACTGGGGAACGTCATATTTCCTACCCAGCCTCTGGCCAACAACACACCACCATTGCCTGGATGGCAGCTGGCCACCCAGCAGGGAGCCTGCCTCCTTCCTACCCCTACTCCTGGAGATAGGAGCCCCTGGCTCACTCATCCTTTCTTTTTTTTTTTAGCTCAAAGATTTTATTGGGGAATTGGGGAAGGGGAACAGCGTTGGGGAATCTGGGAAGGGGAACAGACAAGTTGCTGTTCTTTTGTTGTTCAGTCTAGTCGTGGAGGACATTGCTCCACTGGTCCATGTTGATATCATCATTGCACTCTTTCCAGCTGAGGCAGTCGCTTGCTGACCATTGGACGGCCGCTCATGATGGCTAACAGCAGCTCACGAAAGCTCACGCCAGCTGCCAACCAGCTCCACTACAGCCTACACTGGTGCCTGCGACACCCAGCAGCCCAGCTCCAGGTCGAGCTGTTGTTCACCATCTTAGCTGTAGAGGGCGCAGCATCACTGGCCCCAATGTGGGATCCGAACCCCGGGCCCTACTGCCAACTCTCAACCAACGCGCCACTCAGCTGGCCTGTCACTCATCCTTTCTTGAGGGCCACACTTCCCAAAGCTACATTGGGGCCTTAATGTAGACCCAGGATGTCCTGTTTTTCTCCAGCCCCTGCCAAATATCTGAGGGATCTTGAGACAGGTTTAGGTGCAAATTATACCTGGTCTGACCACTAGCTTGAGACATTGGGTAAGTCACTTCACCTCTCTGAGCTACAGTTTCTTTGCCCAGAAAATAGGAATATAAATTTCTACCCCATGAGGTTGCTTCTGAGCATCAAATGCGGTCAAGCCCCTGAAAACCTCAGGCACATAGTAGGTGCTCAGTGAACTTTCACTTCTACTCCTTTCCCTTGAGGAAGGCCCCCTCCAAGGCTAAAGGAGGAGGAGTGGCCAGGCTGAGAAGAAAGAGAAGTTCCCAGGGTGATGTGGGAGGGCTGAGCTGGCCCAAGCTGCCTGGGGGATTTCACCAAAAGGGAACTGGGAGGAAGGGAACAAGCAGGCAGGAAACCACCATCCTGCAAGAGTTCCGGTCCAAGGCTCTAGGGGTGCCAGGGACAGGCCAGGGCTGGAGGGGCAGGGCACAAGTCTCAGCCCCATGGCATCCTTTCCATCACCAAGACCTGACCTCCCTGATTGATGGCTTTCATCCTTCACTGAGACACACCACCGCTCATGGAGCTCCAGTGCCCTTCTGAGCCCTCTTCTTCTTCACTGAGACTCCCACCTCTCATTGACCCTCTAACCATCTCACACCAGGCTTTCTTGAGGCCTTAACACCTCACCCCAGAACACCCACAGAAGACCTACCCCATTCTGACTCTACTACCCTGGTAGGGCCAGGTGTGAGGGGGAAGGGTGGGGAGGGGTGAAACAAGGATGGGGAGGGTACCTATCTTTGCCACACTAGCTTTACTCTCCATATGGTCCTGGGGGTGTCAGCTGAATTTTCTCCATTTCTTGTGGGTAAAAGTGGTTTCTCATCTGTTGCTGAAAACATACCCATTAGCCTCTAAAACAGGGGTCTTTAGAGACTCGAGATTCTTGGGAGCTGGGAGGCATGTGTGGTCCAGGAGGAGCTAAGGAACAGGAATTTAGATTCCACAGTGTGGCTGGGCAGGAAGCCCCCTCCCTGGGTCCTCCCTCAGGCCAGCTGCAAGGGCCCTAACTCCCCCTTCTCCAGCTCTGGGGCCCCACTACCCAGCCTCTCAAGGTCTGGCCACTTCCTTTTCCATATCAGCCCCAGGTGGCTGCAGAGAACACCCAAATACCCACATATATGCTCAGATGCTCATGCTCATTCACTCAAAGCCCAAACCCTACTCACAAACACTCTCACACCCCCACTCACAGCTTCACGCCCACTGAGGAGCAGGAGCCAGCCACGAAACCCAGAAGCCCCATATTTCCTTCACCCACTCCCCTCTCCAGAAGGCTACATAGGATTTGGTGGGTATGAGGGGGGAACTCAGGCCTCACCTCTGGCTACTTCCTTCATCACATCAGGGACAAAATGCCCTGGACTCTGGGTCCCTACTGTTGGCCCTGTCAGTCATTGACTCCCAAACCTCCATCTTCCCATCTGTGAAGTGGGGACAGAGCTCCACCAACAATGAAAGGAGGCAAAAAGACTCAGAATCACTGGGTGTGGCACTGTGGGGGTTGGGGACAAATTTCAAACCTGCTGACATTCCCTCAACAGATCACAAACATTTATTAGACATCAACTGTGTGCTGGTCCCTGGAGGCCCTGTCAGGCTTTCGTCTCCCTACATGTTTTTGAGAAGGTGAAGGGGAGGTTCCCTGGGGTCAGTGATAAATAACTCTTAACCCCTCCAGGACACTGAACAAAAACTGTTTTCTGTACCTGAGTCTTATGACTGGGGGTGAAGTGGAATGTAGGGGCTGGGTAGGGATAATTTTTCCCTATAATTCAAATGAGGAAAATAAGGCCCCAGAGAAGCCCCGTAACTTGCCTAAAGTCACACAGCAATCAAGGGCCCAGTCTGCCAGAGTTCCTAAATCTGCAGATCGCCCACCACAGGATCCCTGAACACAGAGTATCATCGCTTTACTCCTCAGTTCGGCTGCCCGCCTCCGACTGAAGACCCAAAATAGGGGTGGAGGGGGCGACCAAAGGGGACTGCGAGGAAATGTGCGCTACAGTAGCCAAGCACTGGGCTCTGCCTCTCCGCCCTCTTGTTGCCATGGTGACAGCCCCTCCCGGCAATCGCGGTCAAAGGCAGGATTTCCGTCGGGGCAGCCAGCAATTCCCGGATCCCGAGGGGAACGTGGACCGAGACCGCCACTACGGGCGGGGAAGGGGCACCCAGAGAGGCCTATCCCTGCTGAGGGCGGGGACTTCCCCAGGAAGCCCTCACCCACGCCTTTAGCCCCTTGAAGGAGTCCCCTCTCCATCCACAACCCGCCCACCAGTGCGGGGTCGGGAGGGTCTAGGGGGCTGATTGGCAGCCGCCTCCGCTCCCCTCCTGGCTCGCTACAGGCTTCACCCCCGACTTCTGCCGATTACAGATTGGGGCACTTCGTGGACCCCCGGAATTACAGGCTACGTTCTGCATCCTCCACAGATGGTTCTCGTTAACCCCCTTCCAGCAAACTCCCACACCTGATCCTCCCAGGCCCCTCACCAGGTTCCCCTCTCCCAGATCCCTCAGCTTCTCCTTAAACCCTCACTTTCAAGATTCCCTCAGTTTCTCCCCCAGCCTCTTTTGGGGGTCTCCATAGTCCCTCTCCCCCGATTCAGCCCCCTTCCCAAATTCTATCAATCTCGCTGAACAGGTGCTCTCCGTTTTCCCCACCAGACCTTTTTTTGGGATCCCCTTAGTCTGCTTTCCATATAGTTCCTCACCCCTCTGCCCTACATTTTATCAGTCGTACTCTCCAGGGCTCCTGATTTCCTCCTTAGCTTCTTTTCGGGGGTGGGGTCCCTTTGGCCCTCAACTCCCTCAACCCCCTTGCCTAAATTCAGACTTATCTCACCTAGCCTTCCTTCCAGGGCCGCGGGCGGGCCAGGGGTGGGGCCTCTCCAGCCCCACCTGACGGCCGCCTACCTGGTCCCAGGGGAAGCCGCTTCTGACGAACCTTAGGGCGAGCCAACGGGGCTCCCAGCAGCCACAAGTGCCGACGTGCGGACGGAGAAAACTGGGGTACTGTCGGGCTCTGACCGCCGCCCCCTCTGGGCAGGGAGGAGGAAGCCGTCTCGGACTTCTCTTATTGCAGCCGCAGCGGCGCGACGGCGGTGGCGGCGGGAACTCGCAGTCACGCCCCAGCCCCAAGCTGCCCGCAGCGGGGAGGGGCCCTCAAATCCCAGGCCCGCCCACCCCCACTTTCTGCCTCGGTTACCGGGGTCGGCTCTCCCACCCCAGCTCCTCCCCGCAGACCTGAACCCCCAGCACAGCCTTCTTAAGGACCTCTTCCAAAGAGACAGGTTCCTCCCCCTACCCAGAAGCACCTGCTCTTTTAGAATCATTGAATTTGAGGTTAACAGGGACTTTTCTCTATCATTGAAGCCCCCCTTTTGCAGCTAGGAAAACTGAGGAGTAGATGAGGATAGGTCTTATCCAAATTCTCACAACCAGTTGACCTCACACTGCTGTCACCAGTGCCACTTTAGATCCAGTTACCATGCCTTGCCATCCTCAGGGTCTGCTCAGCACTGGGGATACAGAGGTGTCTGACAGTGGGAACAGCAGGAGACCCTCTCCTTAGGAAACTGCTTTTTCAGAGCAATCAGCCATCAGGCCATAACTGAGCGAGGGGGAGGGTGTCAGCCTCCCTCCACACCCAAGTTTTAGAAAAACTGAGTATCTTCCTCTATCACAGTTCCAGCCTTCCAACTAGCAGGGATCCCTGAACCCCCTCAACCTGGGGTTCAATACCCCCCTCTGGCCATTGTTACTTTTTTAGCCTTACACCAAGGATCAGGAAAGTCCTTCCTGTCTGGGGAGGAAGAGATGTGTGTGGGAGGGCTGTTTGGTGGAGAAGTGTGAGTGTTGCAATATGGTGGGAGGCAGGGAGGGTGTGTAAGTACAGGTGTATGTGTGCCCGCACACGTAATTGTAGTCAGTGAACACCATGACTGCAATTTTGGAATCAACAACTGGTTGATGCATGTGTGACATATTATGCATGTGTGAAATTGGGATGTGTGTGAATGCCTGTGTGTGTGTGTGTGTGTGTGCACTTGTGCATGCACTAAGGTGTATCCCAATGTGATTGTGGGGTGGCAGAGTACCGTGAAATACGGATAAGAATGCTTTTTCCTTAGGAAAATGGAAGAGGGAATGGGGAGGAAGACACAGGGAAGGAGGTGAAGGTGCAGGAACTTGGGAAGGATGGCCCCACCTCCTCCACCATCAAGCATTCCCTGACTGGCCATTGGTCCATGTGCTCAAGGAACAAACAAACATTTACCATTGCTTGTCAGGTGCCAGGCTTTGGGAGCACAGAGATGAAAGAGATGGATCCCTGTCTCTGCAGGTGGGGGGGGGAGTGTTCCCCAAATCTATGAGGCGTTTTCTGTCATCCTTCAAGATCTGGCTCCTCAGGAGGCCTTCCCTGATTGCTAACCCCATCCCCAGCAGAACACTCAGCACCTTCTGCCTGGTGACCGCTGGTTCCCAGGATGTGGAGGTGTGAGGGCAAGGACTGTCTGGCTCTTGTCAAAGCCCCTGTGCCCTTGAGGGGTCTGGCACAGAATCGCAGGCTCTCTGGGCATAGAAATGCATGAATTATTCAAGGAACAAAGGAATTAACAGGTGAACAAGTGACAGGCCAATGAAAAAATAAATAATTGAAGGTAAAACTAAAGAATGAATGAAGAAATTCAAGAATCAATGACTAAGTAAGTAAATGAATGGAAGAACAAAACTGCTGCTTTTGAAATACAAATTGGACAAATGGCTTAAAGTTCTCTAATGGCTTACCTCGTATTTTGCTTGGAATAATAAAAATAAAACAAAATACAGTAATAATAAACAATAATAAAACCCAAATGCCTTGCCATGGTCTCCCAGGCCTTGTGTGCCTGGCCCTGCCCACTTCTTTAGTCCATTGGGCTTTCTTCTTCCTCTTCAGACATGGGAATCTTTTTCAGTTCCTAGAATGCATTAAATTTTTGCGTCAGAGCCTCCTCACATGCTGTTCCCTCTTCATAAGATACTCTTCTTGCTCTTCATAGTACTGGCTCCTTTTTACCCTTTACCTGAAATGCTGCCTCCTCAGAGAAGCCTGCCCTGGTCACCCCACCTAAGGACCGCCTCTCATTCGTGCTCTTGGCACCCAGTTGGTCTCCTTTATGGCTGTTGTCATATCTAGAATGGTATATTTCTCATTTCCTTGTTTATTGTCTCTGGATCTCTCTTGACTTCAAGAGATACCTGGTATTACTCAGGACAGAGAGTCTATGATTCTCATTCATCCATTTAGAATAACCTGGTGGTTAGGAACATGAACTCTAGGCCCCGACTGCTTGGTTTGTAGATAACCTCTGCCTCTTCTCAGCTCCATGACTTTAGACAAATTATTTTACCTTTTTGTGCCTCAGTTTCCTCAACTGTAAAATGGGGATAATAGTAAACCCCATCTCACAGAAATCTTGGGAGAAATCAATGAGCTATTAGACCAGTGCTTGGCACCTAGTAAGTGCCATATAAGTGTTTGCTATCATTCATTCATTCATTCATTCAATCATACCTCAAATCTTCCCTGTCACTACTCTATGCCAGGCTGGCTGCTGGAGCTTAGATAGGAATCCAGTCCCGGTCCTCTATGTGGACTTACTCCCTATGTGGCACAGGTAACTGGTGGGCACATGGCAAAGAAGCCACAGGAGGGGCCTACTAAAACCCCCCACTATCCTTCCAGCTTCTGTGTTCACATGTTCCTTTAATTCACTTTTGAAAACAGATAACAAAACCAAAAATCATAGCCCAGCAAGCCCACTGAGACCTCCCATCCATTTCCCATCTAGCTTTCACTCTTCTGCTCTTCTGTTTTCAACCAGCTTAGATTCTGTTGCCACTACTTAGAGGCCTCCTTTGCAAAGACCCTGCACTGCTGGCCTCCCTCTCCCTTCAGTGTACCGGCCTGGAAAGCCCCAGGCCTGCAGGAATCCAACCATCCACCTTCTCTGGATGTGGAGAAGAAAAACCACCTGCCATGCAGACAGGGTCACAATTCCCAGCCTCGAAAGGACACTACGCAGACCCAGCCACCCTCCAGGGTGTTTCTTAGTAAGCTGACCCTGGTGTCTGCCCAAATGACCAGCTCACACCCTTCTTTCTTCTATCCCCCAACTTCCTGCCTCTTCTCCCCTTTCCTGACTTGCACTCCAAATCTTCTCATCTTTTGAGGACATTACACCTTCCGTAACCCCCTCTCCTGCACCATTGTCACTCTGTCTCCACAGAATTATCCTCTCAGAATAAAAACAGGTTCTAGAATTTTTCATTTAAAAAGAAAAAACAAGGGCCGGCCGAGTGGCGTGGTGGTTAAGAGCTGGCCTGGGAAGCCAGCGGCCCCAGTTCGGGTCCCACATATGAGGGCCACTGACACTGCCCTTAAAAAAAACAAAAACCTTCCCTTAGAGAATTAAGCATTTATCCAGCCTTTTTAGGAGGAACTGCAGTTCATTCCTAGTTGATGAGGGAAAGCTTTTCTTTGTAGAAAAATGCCAGCTAACACACTAGAAAGAATGTGAGAACGAGAAACACTCCATTTTGCAGCCCTGATTAGAGAATCGATTTAGGCAAGAATCATCAATGTATTTGTCAGCTTGGGTTGCCATAACAAAATACCATAGACTGAGTGGCTCAAACAATAAATATTTATTCCTCACAGTTCTGGAGGCTAGAAGTCCCAGATCAAGATCTGGGTTGGTTTCTGGTGAGAGCTCTCTTCCTGGCTTGTAGAAGACGCCTTTTCCCTGTATCCTCACATGGCAGAGAGAGAACCAACTGTGGTGTCTCTGCTTATAAGGACACCTGTCTGATTGGATTAGAGCCCCACCCTTATGACTTTATTTAACTTTAATTCCTTCCATAAGGGCCCTATCTCCAAACACAGTCACATTGAGGGTTAGGCCTTCAATATATACATTGGGGCGGGTGTAATTCAGTGCATAGCAGATGCCCAATCACTAGGTGAAAGGTTTTAAACAACAGAATGTTCACCAGTGCTGAAGGAGCACTGTACAGCCGATCTGGTAGTATCTCCCTTTCAACGGAGAGATCTGGTGGGCACCCCATCAGAAAACTATAGGTGTCAGCAAACTATGGGTTAACCACAGCCCTCGGCCTGTTTTTGTGCAGCCCATGAGCCGAGAATGGTGTTTACATTTTTAAATGGTTCAAAGATTCAAAGGACGACTAATATTGCGTGACATATGCAAATTACATTAAATCCAAATTTCAATGTTCATAAATAAAATTGTATTAAAACACAGCCACGCTGCATTTACATATTGCATATGGTTACTTTCATGTTACAATGACAGAGTCAAGTAGTTGAAACAGAGACTGTATGATTTGCAAAGCCAAAAATATTTACTTTTTGGCCCTTTACAGAAAAAGTTTTGCTAACCCTTGCTCTTGACCTAATTTCCGGTGACAAGAGATACAGGGTTTAGAGGAATAAGGTAAAAAACACTATGAAGGAAACTTTAGACTCCATCTATAACATGGAACATTCTAAAGACAATTGGCTGGGTCACTTTAAAAAGTTGTTATTGGGCCGGCCGAGTGGCGCGGTGGTTAAGCGCTAGCTTGGGAAGCCAGCAGCCCCGGTTCAGGTCCCACATATGAGGGCCAGTGACACTGCCCTTAAAAAAAAAAAAAAAAGTTGTTGTCATTTAAAATAAAAAAAAGACAAGGTGGGGGTGACCGTTCTACTTTACTGTAAAAGAGACCAAAGAGACATCACCGCCAAATGTAATGTGTAAACCTTGGTTAAATATTTTTTTAGAAAAAAACCCAGCTATCATTGTGTGTTTTAGTCAATGTTCTTTTCTCTGTCCCTCCTAGATTTTCAGCTCCACTAGGCAGGAGTTCTGTCACTTAATCTAGCCAGCACTTTCCAAGTGCCTGGCACCTAGTAGGTGCTTGCTAGATGCTGGTTGAAAACAGGAATGAAAGAAGGAATAAACTTTGCTTGGGGGAGAGGGATAACTTCCCAGAGAAGAGAGTATCTGAGTGGGTTCTGAAGGATAAATAGGAGACTGCCTACAGGGGAGAACTCTGACTGAGGTTCCTCTCCCCTTCAGTTCTGGGGCCAAGGATGACACTCATTCAGGGGGCTCAGACAGCAGAACTCTGACAAGCAGGTGGAGGCTCAGGCAGGCAGAATTTCAGGCTCAGGCGCAGGAAGAAATACAATCATTAGAACAGCTCAACAGCAGAATGGTTGGTCTCGGGCGACGCCAGGGTGAGCAAGCAGAGATCTACATGGACTGACCTCATGTATGGGCAGCAGATGGGCCTCCATGGTGATGCACACAAGTCCCACCGCCAAGCCTTTGTCCAGAGGCTCCTCCACCTGGTGACCTCTCTTTTTTTGTCCGGACTCAGCTCTCCCTTCTCAGAACCTTGAGCTCTTCTTGTCTCCACCACTAGGGGGCCTTTGACAGACTTTGTCTTTTATGGTCAGGCAAGTCTTTACCTGTGTAAGGGGCAGGGCCACTGATGGGCTATGTGACCTTGAACAGGTGTCTGTCCATCTCTGGGCCTATTTCCTGATCTGTACAAGGACAAGGTGGGACAAGATGCCCTTATGAGGCCTGTTCAACTTCCAGATGTCTTGCTTGGAGTCTAGTCCTCTTGTCCTTTACAGGACTGGCGACTCCAGGAGGACAGGGCTGAAAGAGGCTGAGGCCCCTCTGCCAGGACCCCTAGGAACAGACTTGCTCATCTCCCCACAGCACAGAAGCCAGAGGGTGGGAGGTGGAGGTGGAAGAGGACTGTGGTGATACCCTGACCTCTTTCTTTGTCAAAGGCAGCATGGGTCAAATTTAGGTCCCACAAGTTACTAGCTGTGATATCTTAGGCAAGTGACTTAACTCTAGGCTTTAGTTTCAAAACCAGAACAGTAATATTTGTCTCCTAGGATGAGTAGTAAATGTTGTAAAGGAAATATTGGCTTTGAAAATACCTTGTACATAGGAGTTGTACGAAAAGCTGTCAGGAGCCAGGGAGGGAGGTTTGATCAGGAGTTTTAGAATCTCTCCTACCACCACTCCATATCCTAGTCCCTTCATCTTCATAAGCTGATTGACGCAGGGAGAAATAATAAATACTTTATGTCTGTGTCTAAAGCAGGCCTGGCACATAGTAGGCACTCAATAAGTATTTGTCAAATGAAAGATTAATTCTATAACCACTATCTCACTTGAGCCTTGAAGGAAACGGGTAACCGGCAAGATAAGGGTTAACTCCGTTTCTAAGGGGAAGCCACTGCAGCTTGGAGAGAGCAAGTGATTTGCCTAAAGTAACACAGTAGAGCCCGGCTTGGAACCTAGTTCCTTCTGCTTGCAGAACTCATAATTAAGATCCCCTCCCATGTGCCACCTTGTGATCACGGACTTGCTAGGCTCTGCCTTCACTCACCATCACATGAGGGTGACCTGGTGGGTGGCACTCGGACAGGCACAAAGCAGGGCAAGTAGCACCCCCTCCCCCCAAGCCCTTTGCAGGGACCAGCTCTGCTCCCTGATGACCCAGAGACCCTGATGGTTCACTGTGTTCTTTGAACAGAGGCAGCTTGGCCTTGGCCTAGCTGTCCTTTTATCAACAGACCCATGGAGCCACAGAATAGGTGTCTCAGAGCAGCACAATGGAAAAACTGGCTTGTCACTGGGGCTGACTGAGCCTGTGGGACTGCCTCTGGGCAGCTGACCCAGCCAGGGAGCTCATGACAGTCCACTTGGCAGGTCAGGGTGTGCCGTCCCCCAGGGCCTGGGTGCTCCCAGCCTTTGGGGACTACTGCCATGTTTTTGGTTAGTGGGGCTCTTACCCAGGAAGCGGGGAGAAAGTTTATAGAGGGGTATTCTGCTGGGCTGGGAACACTTTGGGGAAGTCAGTGGGGTCACCTCAGAGCCTCCTCCTATTAGGGGTGTTGACACTTATGTAGGCTGATGTCCAGGAGCTGTCTGAGGCCCAGGAGGACATGGGAACCAACAGGAGCTGGATCGAGTACTAGCACAGTATGCTCTGGGCAGGCCTTGGAGTTCATTTCCATTGGGGCGGGACAGAGCAGTACAGAGGTGCTGGGTATCAGATGGGTGGGGCTGGAGTGTTACTCAAGGGGCTGGAAGATTTTCACTGGTGGTGGAGAATTATAATGGGAATGAGGGCTGGAGTATCAAAGTGGGGTGCAGAGTATTATGGATATTGGCATATTTCAGGGGACTGGATGTTCAAGTTAGAGCACACATTTTAAAGTTGAACTGGAGTTTCCCAGTGGAGTGGAGTCTCACAGCAGGGGCTGGAGCACTTCAGAGTTGATTGGAGTAGTGTACAGTGGGGGCTACAGAAGTCTCCGAGGGCTGCGCTATTTCAGAAGGTGCTAGAATATTGACCTATTCTATATTCTAGGAGGAGGATCAGAGAATTCTAGGGGGACGCTGGAATATGATGGGGAAGGTGGAAGTCTTCTGGGGGAGATTTCAGAGGGAACAAGAGTACTTCAGAGGGGGCTGGAGTCTCTTATAAGGTGGGCAGGAATATTTCAGAGGTGAGTGAGAATCGTGGTAGGGATGGTGGGGAGTGAGAAGCATGGTGGGTACGACCTTGGAAGCTGACCAGAGAATCCGCTTCAGCCACAAGTCTGTAATCTAAGAATTCTGGGGGAGGGGGGCCCTAGTAGTCCAGTCTCATGGTCTCTCTTACCCTCAGGGTAGGTCATCACCCTCCAAGTCAGCCATAAGCAGTCCTTCAGTATGGGCTATATGATGATGCTGGTGACCATGGCCTTGGCGGACAATATCGGCTGTTGCCTCCCAGTCAGTGGCACCAAGGAGAATTCCGTCCCCATTCAGCATTCTGCCTGAGTTCTGGGGCTTCCAGATAAGGGTTGGGTCAACTTGGACATCGCTCTGTTTCTGGGCGGGACTCCCTTCCCTTCCTCCAAAGCCCTCTCCCAAGAATGGGACTCCTAGTTGAAGTAGGGAGCATTGCTGGGCACAGAGCCCTCTGTGTCCAGGGCTCTCTTTGCAGTTCTTCCTGCTTTGTTGGGGGACTTGTTTATTTCCTGAGTATAGGAACTCTGTTGGGGAGGGGAACCTACTCTGCCTCAGTGGTCCCTGGTGTCTCCTATAGCCTGTATGATCTGAGCCCCTTGGAGGCCAGGAGTGCTCAGTGCTGGAGAGGGTGTCAATAAGTGGTGGGCGGAAGAATAAGAGTGTGTGCCAACTCTGGGTGGCCTCAGGCCCCCAGGGGACAATTCCTGTTGGCTCCGCCATGCATAGTTTTTTTTGTTTGTTTTTTTCTGTTTTTTTTTTTTTGAGGGCACTGTCACTGGTCCTCATATGTGGGACCGAACCGGGGCAGCTGGCTTCCCAAGCCAGCGCTTAACCACTGCGCCACTCGGCCGGCCCCAGCCATGCATAGTTTTGGCTACCTATGGGGCTGTCACTTCAACAAGTACCAACTGCTGTTCCACATGACACATTCCACCTTCCAAAAGGTGAGGGACCCCAGTAGCTCACTCAACATAGGACAGAGCGCCAGACACCCTCCCTGCCAGGGCACCAACACTTCTGCCTCTTGTGTCCACACCCAGCCACAAACCCTGTGCAATGAGTGGCACAACGTTGTGGTTTGTCACTGTGTCAGGCCTGGGGCCAGTATCACCCCTCTCTGATTGGACTGTGTCTCTGTCAGACTGGAGATTACCCCCTCACTCCCTTCCCCTAGCAGACTGAAGCTCTCTAGGAATGGAGACATCCTGGGTGGAGGGAGCAGTGCCCCAGACCTTATCAATATGGGAGGAGAGAATGTAAATATTGTCTCTGAGACAGCTAGGTCAGCCTGGCTTGGCATATCTGGATGCTTGTTTATCTGGATGTCCAGGTCTGGAGGCCCTACCAGAAGAGGGAAAGAAAGAAGAGAGGAGGGAACACCCTTTATTGAGCACTTACTGTGTGACAGGCCTTATTCTAGACATTATATATGCATTATCTCCCTGTGAAGTAGAGTCATTCTTCCTGTAATAGGGACAGAGAAACAGGCCAGAGAACTCCAGACTTGCCCAAGGTCACACAGCTAATGAATGAGTGAAAAAGCCGGGGTTTGGCCCAGGTACACCTGAACTGACTAGCACTGCCTTCTCTCTATTACCCTGACATGCGCCTTTGGGTAAATCTTGACTCTTCCCTCTACTGTCTGGGTGACTTTGAACAAGTTATTTAAATGCTTTAAGCCTCCATCTCTTTATCTGTAAAATGGGTATATTAATAAAATCAATGTTATATGATGAACAGAGATAATGTGTGTGAAGTGCCTGTTGTATTGTATTACTGTGCACAGTAAATGTTAGATAATACCAACGTTTGGAACATATGGAAGAGACATAGCCCCACCCCCAGATGGAAGGAAGACTCAAAGCTCTGACCTCAGGATTCCCCAGTCTGAAGGAGAGACTAAGTAAAGTGGTAGAAATCACCTCACTTATAACTTCACCAGGGCCAGAAGGGAGAGAACATTAAGGAATGGATCACAAGCTAGAGAATGGGCCAGGATAATTCTGAAAGACACTCCAGTTCAATCTCATTTTCCCTATTTTACAAATTTGGAAACTGAGGCCCAGGGAGGTTGAGTTACCTGTCTGAGAACGTAGTGACTCAATTACTGAGCAGGCTCAAGGTCCCGCACTGTCTATCCAGTCCCCTCTGGCCCAAGGTGGGAGTGGATATGATATCCCAGGGGCCTATTGTACCCGCCATCCTCAGATGTGCCTGCATACAAGTCCTCAGCTTGAGGTACAACCCCAAATCCGGTGCACCCAGCAGGCCTCTTGGGGCCTGGCAAAACTGGACCGTCGGCCTCTTTGAGCGCTTATAGCCGCTAGTATGGGAGGGGCTGCAGCAGCAAGGAGGGCCTTCCAGCTTTCAGCTCCAGGGCATCCTTGTTGTAGATGAAACTCTTCCACAACCTCAGGTAGGCTGGCACTGCTCCCACACAAGGGCTCAGCACCTCGAGTTTGCCATCTGTCCTCTTCCTGAATCCTCACAACGACCCTGCCACCTCATGTGAACATTCTCACTGTTCAGAGGAGGAAACTGAGGGTTTTTTTGGTGGTGGTGGTGGGGGGGTTGGGGGTGGTGGTGGTTCTTGTCCAATGTCACACTAGGAGGACATGGCAGAGTTGAGATTGAAAGGCAGAGTCTGCTGGCTCAACCCCAAGTCCTTATTCCTTCCCTGTCCTAATTTTAGGCATCAGTCCCCATCCTAACTCCCATCTTCTCTCTGGCAGGACCAGAGATGGTGTGCCTTCCCCAAGGTCATCCAGCAGAGCAGCTGGCATGTGGGGTCCAAGCTCCACCTTGCCCCCAAATACCCTGTTACTTAGATCCTATTTTATAAATACTTGTTTCTATCTCTGCCTTTCCCACTGTACCCTTGAGAGCCTGACCCAGAGCTGGCATCTTTCAGTGCTGATTAAACTGAAAAACAACATGTTTACTGAGTCTTTACAATGAGCCAAGAATTATGCTAAGGGCTTTATATACATAGCTCATTTAATCTTCACAATGGCCATATAAGTGGGGTGCTAGTAGCCCCATTTTACAGACAGGGAAAGTGGGATTAGAGAATGTAAGAGCTGGATGTCTGGAACATTGTGGAGCTCCTGACTTTTACTCTGAAAGGCTGCATGAATGAATGGATGAATTAAGAAGGGGGAGGTGGGAGAGAGGTGGCCAAGGTCACAGGTGTCAATTTCTCCCCTCCTCCAGGTTCACTAACTACCACAATAGGGCCCACTGCACCTTGTGCCTGGCCCCCAACCACCTGATGGACCACAGTCCTGGAGAGCTGGCATCCCTGCAGTGCTCACTGAGATCCTCTGAGCTAAATAAAGGAGAAATCCTTCATGCCAAGCAGCTGGCCAGTGTGGCTCTGCCTGAGAGCCTGGGCTGGAGACTCCATGGTGAGGGCTCATCCCCAAGTCCCTGACAACCAACAGAAGGTGACAGAAAAAAATTGGCCCAACTGCTCTCTCAGAAGCCCTAGGGAACTAAGAGGAAACTTATTCTCTATTGAAGCAAGGATGATTTCAGTTAGACTGAAGAAGGGACTTACTGACAGAGAAGAGGAACAAGCCTGGAATTCCTTACCAGTCAGGAAATGACACAGTGGTCCCTGTGGGTGGCTCCAGAGGTTGAGCCCTGGGAAAGGAGGGAACCAGAGTAAGGCCGAATCACAGTTCTCACAGTTCCTGCATAGGGTAACCATTATCTAATGGAGGGGACATGTCACATTCCAGGTCAATAGTGGAATAAAAAGGCCATTGGAGAGGAAAGGGTAGAGTTGGGTGAGAAAGAGGGCCCTGAGAGGAGGAACCCATGTGGTCACATAGGAGGTATTCCTGGTTGGCAGAGGATAGTAAGAAAAGACTGAAGATGTCCAAAGGAAAGGGAAGGAAAAGGAAGGGAAGGGGAAGGGGATGGGGAAAAGGAAGGGGAAGGGAAGGTGAAGGGATGGGGAAAGGGAAGGGGAAAGGGAAAGGGAAAGGGAAGGGGAAGGGGGAAGGAATGGGAAAGGGGAAAGGGAAGGGGAAGGGTAGGGGAAAGGAAGGGAAGGGGAAGGGAAAGGGAAGGGGGAAGAGAAAGGGAAGGAAAGGGGAAGGGGGGAGGGAAGTGGAAGGAGGAAGGGGAAATTGCAATCATTGGTTATTCTTCCATTCAATGAGGTTATGAAAATATATATAAAATCCCCCCTTTTCCTACAAAAGGTGGAATATCATATATACTGCTCTCAACTTTGCTTTTTTAAACTTAATATCCCTTATAGAACTTTCCCTATCAGGACACATAGATCTCCCCCATTCTTTTCCACAGTTGCATAGTATTCCATTTAATGGATGGACTGCATTCTACCTAACCTAACCCCTTAGTAGTAGACAATGAGTTGTTTCTGGTCTTTTGCTATTGCAAACATAGTGCTGCAGAGAATAACTTTATATGTACACAATTTCTCATTTGTGCAAGTATATATGAAGGATACATTCCCAAAAGTAGGATATCTGGATGCTTTTATAATTTTGATAGATTTTGCCAAAATGCCCTTTTGGGGACCTATACCAATTTATATTTGCATGTGTGAGAGTAGTCTGTGAGAACATGTGAGAGAGCACTGTTTCCTTACAGAAATGCCCACAGAGTATATTATTAAACTTTCGATTTTTTGCTAGACTGGTAAGAAATGGTATCCCAGAGTGGTTTTCCTGATTTTCATTTCTTTCCAGTGAGTTTGAGCTTCTTTTCATATGTTTAGAAGCCATTAGTATTTACTTTTCTGGGGATTGTGAGTTCATATCCTATGCCTATTTCTATTAGATTGTTGGATTGTTGGTCCTTTTAATGACTTTCCAGGGATTCTTTATAGAGAGATGACCTTTTGTGTGTGATCTGAGTTGCTACTGTTTTCCTCTAGCTTGTCATTTGTCTTATGACTAGATTTATAGTGTTTTCCCATGTAATAGTTTTTTATTTTTATATAGTTGACTTTATCAATCTTTTTAAATGGCTTTTTGGTTTTTGAGTCATGGTTAGACTTTTCTACTATGAGATTATAGATTCTCCGATGTTCTTCTCTAGTGCTTTTATGGTTTTTGATTTTTTTTAACTTTTAAGTCTTTGATCCCTTTGGAGCTTATCGTGGTACTCGACATGAAGTACAGGTCTAATTTTTTTTTTCCCCAGTTGGCTAGTTGTCCTAACACTGTTTATTAGCGAGTCCATTCTTCCCTTTAAGATGTCACCTTTATCAAATCTATCAAATACTAAATCTCTGTACAATTGGGTCTATTTCTTAATATTCTATTCCAGTTCATTGGTCTATTTGTCTCTCCCTGCACCCAAATCAAGTTGTTTTAATTATTGAGGCTTTAAATATGATTATCTGTAGTAGTAAGGTGATTAGTGTTGCCTTTTCTTTTTTCAGTTTCCTGGTATTCCTCTCTCTCTCTCTCTCTCTCTCTCTTTTCCTGAGGGGTAGGGAACCTCAGGAGATCTCAGGGGATTTATACTACTATAGGGGAACAGACAATAAACAAGTAATTACATGTCACTTGGTAGTGCCAAGAAAAAAATAATAAAGCAGATAAAAGGACAGAAGGCAAGAAGTAGTAGTATTTCGATGCACAGCCAGGGCAGGCCCCTGGCTGAGGTGGAGACACCTGAGTGAAGGCAGGGAGGCCACATGCCTACCTGGGGGAAGATATTCCTAGCAGCACCAAGGGCAAACGCAAAGGCCTGAGGCAGGAGCATGCTTGGCATGTTGAAAAACAGCAAGGCAGCCAGTGCAGCTGGAATGGTGTGTTCAGAGGGGAGAGTGGGAGGTGATGAGGTAGATTGTGCGGGCCTTGCAGGTTACAGCAAGGACGCTGGTTTTTCCTTTGAGACAAGGTGTCATGGGAGAGGGTTGAGCAGAAGAGTGACATGTTCTGACCTCCCTTCTAACAGGATGTCTCAGGCTGCAGTGTGGAGAGCAGACTGTATGGATGAGGGCAGAGGCAGGGAAGGCCAAAGGGTTTGGGATGGGTGAATGAATTGTAATTTGGTTTCCTTGTCCATCTCCCCCACTAAACTGTGAGCTTTGCAAGAACAGGCACTGAGCTTATTTGGTGATATATGCACAGAGTAGACATGGATAAACATCTGTGGGAAGAAGAAGGGAGGGAAGACAGACAGGAAGCAGGCAGAAGAGGCAGAGTTCCCTGGGGAATGGCTCTGCAAAGGCCACAGAAGTAGAGGGAACAGACATGATGAGAGAGCAGGGACAGAGGGGGAGTGGGGCTGGAGATGGGGGAACGGGGCTCCCCAACCCAATGCCTGCCCTATCCAGGATCTGTGATCTCTATCAAAGACTAGGCTACATGCAATTTATGTTGGAGTTCTGCTGCCACAGGGACCCTAGAGAGGGCCTCTGTCCCTCAAGGTGAGAGGGTTCAAGGGTGAGGTGGCCTGGGAAAGTGAGCAGCTTTCCTGAATTCCGGCACACCGAGGCACTGGGAAAGGATAATATGCCCCCTTTACAGATGATAAATTGAAGCCCCAAGCAGGGAAGGAATCCAGTCAAGGTCATACAAATAAGTGGCCCAGCTGTCTCAGGGACTTGGTGGCTATAAAACAGCTCCTTGGCCACTGCCTAATATTGGTCTGGGTCCCTCTGCATTTGGGGGAATGACCAAGTGCAGAAGGAAGGGATGACTCCAGGCACTCAGCCAGCCCTTAGTTGCTACGTAGGTACAGCTGCCAAGGCCCCAGTGGGGGTGGAACCGAGCTGTGGGAAACAGGAGCCATGGGACCCTTCAGGACCTTGTGATGCTTCAGGCAGAATGAGCCTGGAGCAGGTCAGATAGACAAGAGGCACCAAGCTGAAGGGAAGAGGAAAGAGGTTGATATTCAGCCTGGCTTTGACACTATCTCATTGTATGGCCTTAGGTAAACAGCATCTATCCAGAAACCTGTTTGTGCATCTGTAAAATGGGAACAGCATCTCCTGCCTTGCAGGGCTGGCATGGGGATTGAATGAAGCAATAGGAGTCCAGTGTTTCCTTCCTGATCTCCCTCCACCTACACTAGGTTGCTGGTGTCCCTGTCCCTAGTAGAGGTGATTAGCTGCTCCTAGATGAAGGGGAACATGAGCTAAGATGGGGTCTTAAGTCCTAGACCTCTACAAATTGATACAGGCTGTGGGGATCGGGCTAGTGATGCCACCTATGGGTCCTATCAGGGCTAGGTGAGCCTGCATGAGCCCTCAGGACAGTTGGGTAGACTCTGGCTTTCCCCAAGTACCTCAAAATACTCACTAGCTCTGGGTTTCAGTTCCAGAGAATTTCCTGAGCTTTGGTTGGGGTTGGGCAGAAGTTAGAGGTCTTATAATGGGCAGATGGGTAGGCTGCTTCAAAAGTAGTGAGTTCCCTGCCTCTGAGGCATGTAAGCAGAGACTGCCAAGCACTGGGCAAGGATTCATTAAATCATTCTATAAACTCCTATTGAGACCCTACTTTCAGCTAAGCCCTGTGCCCATCAATGGGGGTTACAGTGATAAGACATCCTTGCTTTCCCATAACTTGCATTCTAATAGGGGAGAGAGACATTAAAAGTGGCAAGAAAGTGTGAATTGGATATGGGAGGGCTGGTCAAGGAACCCCTCCCCCCAACCCTGAGAGGAAGTGACTTCTAAACAGATTTGAAGGACAAGTACGAATTAAATAGGCAAAAGAAGAGTGTTTAGGCCTGAGAGAACAGCAGGGGCAAAAGCCCAGAGGCAAAAGAGAGCCCTGCATTTTCAAGGATTTTAAAGTTCAGCATGGCTGGAGGTATGAAGCAAGAGCAGTGGCTGAGCTGAGCAAGGTCAGGAATCACTCACCAGTCCTCACCTGAATAGGGACCCATCCTTAGGGGTTAGGGTCCACCCTGTACTACGATGGTCAAGGATGAGGAGTGATGAAAGGTTGGGGCAGAAAGGCAGCTGTCCGTATAACTGGAGGAGAGGAAAGAGAGTTGAAAGCAGCTCCGTTTGATTAGAGCTTGGCTGGGAGAGAGGGGAGGGAACTTGGCCGAGACTAGAGGCCCAGGCCTTGAGTCTTGCTGAGTAGTAGCCTGAGGGCTGTAGAGAGCCACAAAAGGGTTTTACACAGGAGAATCACCCAGCATTGGTGGGAGCATCAAGGAAGGTTGTCTGGGACACCCTTTAAGGTCCCTGCAGACCCTAAGCCCCCCTGTAGAACTTCTGGGGAGCTCGGCACTCTTAGGCACAACCTCATGAGAGCCATCTTGGGGGGCGGGGATGAGGAAGCTCATTTGTCAGAGCAACCTCGGAAAAGTGACAGCAGGAGGTGGGGTCTGGTCTTAGCTCATCACTGATCAGGGTCAGGAAGAAAGAAACTAGTATCTATTGAGCACCCAGTATGCGCCAGTCCAATGCTGGGCACTTTATGTATCACATCATTTAATGCAGGTACTACTTAATTTTGCAGATGAACAGAGCAAGGCCCAGAAAGCATGACTCGCTCAGGGTCACACAGAGCTAGGGCTAGGAACCAGATCTGCACACTCTTCTCCCTGCAACTCTTTTGGGTCTGAGTTGGGGTGAGGGGAAGAGGCGGAGCGTGTCCAGGGGAGTGAGGAGGAGGGTGGGGCTGTGTTTATGGGATTTTCCTCGCTGAGGTCAGAAGCCCGAAATAGTCGCGCTCCGGTGAGCACTCCGACGCATGGTCACACTCTCTCTGCCGCCCCCCCATCCCCACCCCCGCTACGGGGATTGGTCCAGCCGCAGCGAGCGTCCCCTCTGTCCCATCTCCCTGCAGAACGTTGTGAACCTCTCCAGAATCCCCGCACGCTCTCGCTCTTACGCGAACGTACCCCCGGACGCTCTTAAGCTAGCGCTGCTGCAGCACAGCCTCGAGGCCGTCTACGGGGCCACCCTGCCGCGTTCCCTCGCCTTCTACTCCTACCGCGTCTACACCTCCATCGGTGACGTCACTCAGCTTGTTCCAGAAGCCCCGCCCAGTGGCCTTATCAGGGAAAGGTCAAGGGAGGAGCCAGTGGGTTGGGGCTCTGGAAGGGTGAAAATAATTAGCATATGAATCGCGCATATAATAACTGACCCGAGAAATACAGGCAGGGTGAATAGATTCCTAATTTTAAATGTATGTATTCATTCAATCACTCCTCATCCACCCACTGTCCATCTATCTGTCCATCCACTCAACTAAAGTTGTTGGGTGTTTCCTGTGTGCCAGGCACTGTGCTGGGTGATGGCAATAAATCACAGTGAACCCTGTGCTTGTGCTCAGGGAGCTCAGAATCTAGTGAGGAAGTCTGACAGTAACAAATGCTTACACCAATCATGCTTTTATTACAATTGTGATCAATTCTAGGAACATAAGGTACAGACTGCTGGAATAACGGAGTGTTTAATTTAGATTGGGGGCTCAGGTCTCTGGAGGAGTTACATTCGAGCTGACTTCTGAAGCAACAAGAGTGTTCCAGCCAAAGGGAAGGGCTTATGGAAAGGCATTGAGTTTGGCAAGCACTTGGAAGGTTCTGGGAAAGACAAAGAGGCCAGTATGGCTGGAAAAGAGTTGGGGGAGGGGAAGCAAGGTAAGATAAGGCTCTGGAGGTTTGAGAGCAGATTGTTCAAGATCTTGAAAGCCAAAGTAGAATTTTATTCTAAATGTGATGGGCAGCCACTGGGGGACTTTATGGGGGAGGGGGGGTCACTTGATCTACTTTGTTTTAAGATCTTCCTTGGCTCTGTGTGGAGAATAGACAAGAGTGGACATAGGGCAGAAGTGGACATGGGAAGACCCATTAGGTGGACCTTGTAGGTGCCCTCCAGGCCTGAATGTGGCAGGCTAGATGAGGAGAGGTGGGCCACGTGGGTAGAGAGGGTCATGAACAAACTCAAATGATTCGAAGATAGAATCTGTTGGCTGGCCAATTGCTCATTGAATGTGGGGGTGGGGGGGTGCAGAAGGAGATTAAGTCATTCCTTTATCAGGCAGTTATTTACAGAGCCCCGAACACCCAAGACGATTGTTATAAAGATTAAATGAGTTAAAATATATGTAAAATTTTGGATCTGAGTGCTTGGGGCTGGGTTCTGAGGATGAATACTTGGACTTGGGTACTTAGGGCTGGCTGCTTGGGCTTGCTTCCTGGAGTAACCAAGCTCCATTTCTTTACTGGCCTTTTACAGAAAATTAAAACAGGGTGATATGCTAGAGCAGTGGTTCCCACACTCATCTGTCTGCACATTCAAATCACCTAGAGATTTTTTTAAAATTCCAAAGCCCAGGCTGCACCCCAGGCCAATTAAATCAAAAACTCCATGGGCAAGACACAGGTTTCAAAACCTCTGTATGTTTTGAAGCCTCCAGGTAATTTCAAGGTGCAGATAAATTTGGGAACCACTGAGGTAGAGAGGAACAGGAGGCTACTTTAAAGTAGGCAGCCAGGGAGGGCTTCTCTGAGGAACTGACATTTGAGTGGAAACCAAAGAGTGAAGGAGCCATTATTGGAAGGTCATGGGGGAAAGCCTTTGGGCAAATATATCTGGCCTAGGTACCTGCATGCCTGAAGGTGCCTTTGTCTGAAGCGGGAAAGATTGAGGGAGGAATGGGCTTGAATTGATAGGTTCCAAGAGAATGGGTGAGTAGTCATTTTCTGCCTCTTCCTCAGGTCAGCACCTGGAGCAGCTGAACTATGCAGTGCTCCTGGTAGGCTATAGGTACTCCATCCTTCTCTTCACACGTACCCCTTGAGAGAGGCAGGCAAAGGTTGTCCAGTGGCCAGACAGAGATGAAGCAGAAGCCCAGACAGAATCATGCAGCAAGGTTAAGGGGTGGGGGCTTCCAAACCCTGCCTCTCTACCTAGGGCTAGATTCAGAAGGCCTCTCTGGCCTTGACCTCTTGCTTTTGCCCCGGTTGGGGAAATCTGGTTCTCCATCAGATGGGAGTGGGGATGAGTGGGGGCTGGGTAGCATCCTGGACAAGGAAGTGTATTAAATAAAACAAAAGCAATGAAATTGTACCAATTTGGGTTTTGTGATTATTTGTGACGGCTAGACTGGCGTTTTCCTTAGTGCTGGTTACAGGGGAAGAGAATTCAGTAAATACATCCTGAGAGAATGATTTGGGACAAGCTCCCCTGTGGAGCCATTCCCCCATACAGTGAAAGAACTACTAGGCCCCTGTCAGCCTCTGGCTGGTGACTGGACACCCCACTGGGAGTTGATGCTTAGACTGGGAACTTGGGGCCAATATTTGAGGCCAAGTACTTGGGGCTGGGTTTCTGGGTCTAGGTTCTGAGGATGGATGGGTACTTGGACTTAGGTACTTGGGGCTAGGCACTTGGGCTTGCTTCTTGGAGTCACCAAGGCTCTATTTCTTTTTACTGGCCTTATGCAAATGACCCTGTCCCTAACTTGACTCTCCTCTCAATAGCTTCACAATTTAGGAGAAGGGTGTGACCCTGACAATCAGCACTGTCTGCTCCATGGAGACCCCAGAGGGAAGGGAACTAGAAGGCTGCTTTGGGCATCTTTATGGGGCCTTCCTGGGGTCTCCTTCCTTTTCCCCTAAGCCAGGAAACCCATACTCCCTAATCTTTGCCCCTCCCCGCCAGTCATCTGCTAAAAGGAAGTGGCTCTTCTGCTCTTCACAGGAAGCCACAGGCCTCCTCTGCCTTAGCTCCCTCCAGCTCCTGCTGACCCAAGCCCTCTGCTGGCCCAGGCCCCCTTCATGTGTGGGTTCAAAGATGCCCTGCTCCCAGCATCACCCTCTGCTGCCCAGCTAGGTGAAGGCTTCTCTCATTTCCTTTAAATCCCTGTGGCTCAGGTCTAGGAGCACAGGCTGTGGCCCTGGAGGTGAGACCTAACTGCAGAGGGTCCTGAATGCAGTGCTCAGGAGTTTGGGGATCACAGAGAGAGGAGGGGGCAGGCCTTGCAGGGTTCCTCAAAATGGACCATTCCAGGGAGCTTCAGGACAGGGGCAGGACTGGATTTATTTCGGTTTCTAGCATTCATGATGGGGCCTGCCCCTGGGAAGGCTGTTGGTAATTGTACTGCTGCTCAAGGATGGTGCAAGCTGGTGATGATTCCAGGATGGAACTGCACTGTCACCTGGTGGCCACACCAGCACATAGCATCATAGAATTGTGCAGGCCTGCTGTGACATGGAGTGAGCTGACATTCAAGGGTCTAGGGGCCACAAAGGCCCTTAAAGAATAAAAGAAATCCCTAGATAAAGGGATCTTATTTAAGAGCAAGACACCTCTAACATGAGCACTTGGGAAAGACATTCCAGATCTACATGAGAGTCCAACTCTTCCCCTCTTCCATTTTATAGTCTAGGACACTGAGGTCCAGGGAGAAATGATGAGGACAGAGGACCATGGCGTTGTTGCCCATCAAGTCAGCCACACAAATGGGATCTATTTTTTTTAGACTTGTCTTAGGGTGTGGTCCCAGAGTGAGGAACCCCCCTGCAAGTTACTAGTCATCCCTCATTTGTGACCCAGCATGGCATCTCTTAGCAGCATCACCCACCTTAGAACCAAAGCTGACAATAAGATGGCTTTTGGCAGCTTCAAAAATAAAATCCACTCTCAGAGGGTCAGGATCTAACAGGGCCAGGATCTAAGAAGCACATTCAAAAGCATGTGCTTGGGCCAGCCGAGTGGCTCAGTTGGTTAAGAGCTCGCTCAAGAGTGCGAACTGAACTCTGAGCAACAGCAGTTCGATGCCCAGCCCGAGCTGAGCTGCCGCTAAGCTGTCAACAGGTGGCAGGATGGCTCAGCTAAAAAAGAATAAAATGTATCAAAAGCATGTGCTTAAGGCTCAGCAGTTTTACAGCAGGACGTGTCCTGGAGACTATGATATTCAACCCCACTGGTTCTAAAAATGAGGAAACTGGGACTCAGAGAGGACACATGGGCCAGGACTCAGCTATGTGTCTCTCTGAAGGCCATTGTCAAGGAGGAGTCTAAAAGTGCATTAGCATCTTCTGACCTGTTGCATCAGTGAATTTTAGTCTGTGTTCATCATTCTGCCTCATACTTTGTAGACAGGATGATTGTGGTCTGTGAAGGCTGTCAAGGGCTGAGGCAGGTAAAAGGAGTTAAGGGTGAGAAGTTGATGACAGGAAGAAGGGGGGGTCATGGATGCCTTGGGGGACTCCCAGTTTGTGTACTGTGGACTCCAAGTAAGTAGGAACTGGGTTTCCTCAACTGCAGTGTCCTTAGCACCCGGCACAGTGTCCAGCACAGACTGAGTGCCCAGTCAATGCAGCAGAATAAAGGTGAGGAGTTATCCTGTACAGGCCCAAAGGGACACTGTGGTTGGTGGAGTCTCGCCTGAAAGACAGGTCATTTTCAATGTCATTCAGCCTGAGAACTGCTGAGGCCTCAAATCTAAAATCCAGGGGCAGAGTTGTCCATCTCTCTTTGGCCTTGATGCTATTCAAGGGAATCAGATGCCAAGGGCATTAGTGGAGGATGTATGTTCCCTGGGGCAGGGTGCCCAACCTTGAGAGAAAGGAAGAACAGAGTCTGTGAGCCCCAGAGAGTAAATCCCAACTCCAAAGTTAGATGATCTAATTCCTGGTTGGTATTTGGCTATTTCCTCTTTGCTTTATGCTAGGCTCTAATCATAATAATAACACACTGAGAGTGTTCACTATGTGCCAGGCACCATGCTAGACTCTAGACTCTTTCGGTTCATTCTTTTATTTAATCTCATAACAAAAACCCTGAGGTAGGTGCTGTTATCATTCTCAGTTTAGGAGGAAACCGAGTCACAGAGAGGTGAAGGAAGTTATGCTAGGTTACACAGGGCAGGAAATAAACTCAGGTCTGTAGGACTCCAGAAGAACATTCCTAATTTCTATGAGGCTCCACTGCCTCATTTGAAAACTCATCTGTGCTAGAGAATATTGAGTAAAAGCTTAGGGGTCTGTGTTTACTTAGACCACAGTGTTAAAGGGAGTACAGGCCCCCCTCCCACAGGCCCTCATGGTGGTGACAGCGGCATTATCAAGGGTCTCCCAGAGAAAGAACATGAATTCCAGTCACACTTTCCCATGAAGATTGGAGGAGGTGAAGGGACAGGTAGATGGGAGTGGAGGAGACTGACCTCAGATTCAGTTTTGCTCATGTATATTGAGGACCTACTGTGTGCCAGGCCTATTCTAGGCACTGGAGAAGAGAGAACTTAGACACAGTGCCCTCCCTGAAGGGGCTGAAGGACACACAGTTAAGTCTCAGGGATGTCAACCCTACAGGCAAACTGGGCTGAATTAATAGGCCTCAACAGAGTGTGATGCTGGCGACCCCAGACGTCCAGTCTATCTACCCCTCCATGGATAGCCCTAGCCCAGGCAGGACTCTGTTCGGGCCTGTATGGTGAATATCAGGTCAGGGATTCCAAGTAGCTTCTGCTCTTGGACACAAACTGTGGAGACAGTGTTTGAGGTGCAGACTGTGCCTATCACACCTGGGCACCTCTTCTACAAACAGTGCTTCTCTAGAAGCCTGGAGCAAACTAGCTGAGGCAAACAATTGCCATCTGGAGAGGTGGCAATTGGACCTGGAGGCGGGAGAAATCAGGATGGGCCTCTTACCTACCACCCACACAGATTTGTAATCAAAGAAGAATCTCTGGATTAATAAGTGGAGCTGGGTGGAGAGGCCTGAGAACGGTTGGCTTGGACTTTTTGTGACCACTGCTTGTGGTTCCCAGGGGTGCAGAACTCCCAGGAGCCTTGGTTGGTACTGAGGCTGGTACCCACTCATAGAGCAGAAGCACAGCATTATTCTCTCTCTCTTTCTACTAGTGCTGGAACCAGCCCTATCCTCACTGCCATTTAATTTCCAAGGCCTCTTTGCCCTTCCCTTGTCTAGATCCTAGCACCCTGATTCATTTGGACAGGCCTCCCAAACTTCAAATCTCCCCAAAGGCTTGGGTTGGCCTTCCCTTTCCCACTCAGAAGGCATGCGGGCTCCAGATGCAAACTGTCCACCCTATCCCCAGAGTTCTCTGAGAGAAGGGAGGCCTTGCTGAGTCCCCCAAAGCTGCTGCTACACCCTTTCCTCAAGGCAAAGGTCTGGCATTAGATTATCCATCCGAGAGAGACCACTCTGGTGCTTCTTCAGAGAACAGAGACCTGGTGTCTACATTTGGCCTAATCAGGGAAGTAGCTGGAAGCTTCTCTCACTGAGAACAAACTGAGCTCTGCCTCCCCAGATCCCCTGTGAAACAGAGCCTGAGTGTTTGTGCTGTGACAGGGGCGGCAGGAGGCTTGGCTGGGAAGGAGTCCCAGAGGAAGGGATGTCTCAGACGGGTTATAAGTTTCAGAAGGACATTCTAGGCAGAAAGAATGGTATGTGCCAAGGCCCAGAGACAAAATCTGCTGGTTGTATTCCAGGAGCTGACTTTGGTTGACTTTAGGGGGAAATGGGGGTGAGGCAGACCAGAGCTAGAACTTGTTGGGCTTCTCATAGCAAGGGGGACTCACAGGAGAAAGCATTTTCTTTCTTTTTTTTCCAGATGAATAAATTAGTTTGTTTTATAATTGAAAACATAAAAATATGTCTCCCTGTATCTTCTAACCAGTGGTTGTACTTCTGTCCCCTGGAATAGCATAAAATATTTTAAACATGTTTCCATGCACTGCTCACTTGAATATGTAAAGAGAGCTTTCACATTCTTCCATGTCATCTTTTTTCTCATTTAAACATACCCAGAAGATTAAAACACTTATCACATGTCAGCGTCTCCATAATTTTAACACTGTTATAGTACCTGAGTGGGAATGCCTCATTTTGAGTATTCTGATGTGTCCACCTCCTGCATGGTGACCAGATGTTTTTTTAATTTTTAAAAGTGTATTTAGGGGCCGGCCGAGTGGCGTGGTGGTTAAGAGCTGGCTTGGGAAGCCAGCGGCCCTGGTTTGGGTCCCACATATGAGGGCCAGTGACACTGCCCTTAAAAAAAAAAAAAAAAAAAAAAAAAAAAAAAAAGTGTATTTATTTTTCAGTTACAGTTGACATTACATAATATTTATGTTAGTTTCAGGTGTACAGTTCAGTGATTAGACATTTATATAATTTATGCAACAAAATATTTTCTGAGAAAAGTTTTTCACCTACGTCCTTAAAGAGTGTAACAGAGAAAGCTCTGGACTTCAACTGGAAGAAGGAGAGGGTGATCCTGGGAGCTGCTGACTACTCATCCTCCTCTTCCTCTCCACTGTTTTTCAGCCTGTGGACGGTGTAGCCCAGAACAGCACCAACCTTGGCCATGAGGGCACTGCCACCGCCAGCACCTGTAAAGCAAACACAGCCAGGTCGCTTGGGGCCCAGGCATCAGACCTAAGAATCCAAAAGTCTGGAAACCACTGGTCATATCTTCATTTTCAGATGGAGAAACAGAAGCCCTGAGAGGGGACGGGACTTCTGTAAAGTGAAATTTATTTATAATCCTCCCCCAACTCGACACCTCAAATCAGAGAAGTGTTTCAGAGGTGAAAAAGACAAAATAACAGTTCATTCTCTTCACGTCTGTGATGAACACATGGTGTAATTAATAATGCTAATAATAGTCACCTTTGTGGAGACCTCCCTGTGGGTCCTGGGGGGAAGGTCACAAGAGATTTCATCCTTGTCATAACCCTGTGATGTGTGAGAGGACAACCATCTTATAACACAGGACTGTTTCTAGCCCTGCCCAAACCCTTTACTTCCCACTGCTGAGGCGTGGCCTGGTCTGTCTTCAACTCTGCCCATCTGAGAAGGGCTCTGTTCTTTTGGGCTGGTTCTTTGGGCTTCATCATCCAGAGTTGAGAGAAAAATGGAGGGTTCAGAAAGGCAGACAGGCAATTTATCAGGGGCGTTTTTCTCTAGGATTTGGAGACCTCAGAGATAGATAGGAAGAAAGAGAAAGAAAAAGAAAAAGAAAGGGGTGGAGGAGAGAGAGAGGGTGAGGGTTAGAAGGAGAGAGGGAGAGAGAGGGAGGGAGAGAGGGAGAGAGAGAGATACATAGAGAAAAATATGAATGCACATTTTTTAGAAGGAGCGTTCTGAGCCCTGTATCTATCCCTTTCATGACGGTCAACAAATGCAAGTCTAAAGGGGTTAGTATGAGATTGAATTGGGTTGCCTCACCACCTGTCTTTGTCACTCTGGGTTTCTGAGATTAAGCAGATTTATAAAATGTTAAATTGAGGATGATTATCCCAATTAACAGATGAGGAAACAGGCTTGTTGTGACTTGGCTAAAGCATCAACGAGGCACCTGGCTAAAAGCAAGGAATCAGACTGAATGGGTTTGAATCCTGGTGCAAACTAGCTGGGAGAACTTGAGTAAATTACTTAATTCCTTATTGCCTCAGTTTCCCCATTGTATGATGGGGAGTAGAAGAATACCCGCCTCAGAGAGGTGAATTAGCTTGTGGAAAGGACTCAGAAAAGAGGGCCGTGTGGCTCTGATGTCTCTGCCCGAAGGCCCTAGCCCCCGCTCACCAAGGCTCTGCAGCGTGGCCACCAGCCCCCCAGCGGGCACGCCGCCTCCGTTTGCCACCGCCGACCAGCTCATCAGAGAGGCCGCCACCGAGCTGGCGGCGATGCCGGCGCCCGTGAAGCCCAGCATCGGCAGCGCCGCGGCCATGAGCCCTGGAGAAAGAGGAGGCAGTGAGGAAGCGCTCGCAGCCGGCGTCCGCCCCACCTTCCGAGCTCCCGGCCCTGCGGACCCACCTCCTCCGACCGCCATGTAAGTCAGCGCTCCCCAGAGCCCGGAGCCGCTGTCCTCCTTGGACTCCTTCTTCGAGTTTTTTCTTGTGCCTGTCGGGAGACCACACAAGGGAAGCAGAGAGGGGAGCAAGGTTCCCTACTCTGCCTGATGCTCAGGAACACTCGCAGAGCTGGGGCCACCATCCTCCGGTTTCGGAGAACCTCACTGAAAGGAAGAGATTCCCCCCCTCCCCCAAGGCGCGGTGCCTGGCACATAACTGGCATTGAATAAATAAATGTCTGTAGAATGGAGGAATTCGTCTGGGACTCTGGTCACGACAAGCCTGCGCTGTTCATTGTAACAGCTCCTGTGGTTCACAGGCACGCCTGGGTCTATAAACCAAGGTTTCTGAAATTCTCCACTTCTTCTAAAGTCCTTCCTTACCTGCCTCCTCCACCCCGCCACAGGTGTAGAGCAGCAGGTAGCACAAGAAGAGCGATACCGCCTTCCGTTGCATGGTGGCGCTGCGCGCAGGCTTTGTCGCTGGACCTGGGGATGAGGGGAGGGAAGAGATGGCTCAGAGCCGTTTTCGAGCTACACCCGCTGGGCTGTTTTGTCTCCCGATTGGAGCATGTGTTCACAAAAAGCAGCGAGGTGCTCTGGACGGAGCCCAGAACCCCCGTAAGGAGCCACGGGATTTCCTTTTCCTCGCGACAACAACCGCGGTGATATTCCTGTCTCACAGGGTGGGAGGTAAGGTGCATGGCGTGTGCTCAATGATGTCAGCTATTAGCATTACTGTGGTTTCTGTTCTTGACTTAGTTGTCGCTGGCCGCTGGCCGTGTGACCTCGGAAAGGATACTAGGATCTTCTCTGGACCTCAATTTACTTATCCCTAAGATATCCCTATCAATAGAGCCTATTTCAGAGGGTAGCCTTGAGTTTTGAAACTGTTCACCACTATATCCCTAGCACTTAGAACAATGCCTGTCTCATAAAATTTTCTAAAAAATGGTTGTTGGTAAATTTGTTTTTTTCAATGCATTGACTATTTACAGGCACCAAACATTGGCAGCACATCAACTTCATTTTTCAGAAAGAAAGCACAGAGGGGTTAAGGAGCTTGCCCAAGGTCACACAGTAAATTGCGCAGCTTAGACACACACTCGAGACTGTCAGAATTCAAAATCTATGCTCTTTCCATTGTACCACAAAATAGAAAAATACATATGCCCCCAATCTCACCTCTAATGTGATTTTTATCAGCTCAATGTGATTGTCTTGAATTAAAAACAACCTCTCATGCATTCCACTTACTCAGCACTTTATGGCACAAGGTCATTTATATCCATAACAACCCCATGAAGTAAGTACCCTTGTTCTCAACCATTTGTTATAGAGAAGGCAACTGAAGCTCAGAGAGTTTAATATTCCCAAGCCTTACCCTTCCAGGAAGTGGCAAAATCAAGATTTAAACCCACAATTACTGATGTCCAAACCACATTTTTAACAATCATTCCAGATTACTTCATTTACCCTCAAAGATAAACTCACTGTCACATTAAATTCCACAATAAAGGGGTTTTGGAAATCATCCAGTCCTTTGGCAGGGAAGGAAGCTTGATCTCCAGTCTGTAGATAAGGAACTAAAGCCCCCAAAGGTGATGTGACAGGGTTAAGGCCACAGATTGCTGACTCAGCATCTATAAGCTAAGTCTCATGCCTCTTGGGGTTTTGCACCTCAACCCCCTAAAAGCCCCAACCATCCCCTCAGACCAGTCTTAGCCCAGGGCACTAAAAGGGACTCAGGGGTGTAGTCTCCCTGAGGAATAGGCATCTGGCTCTCAGGGAATGAGGCTCACAGGCAGGCAGCCTAGCAGAGGCTTGACACCCTATACCTCATAGTTTCTGGGTTTACCTTGGAGGAAAGAGAAGGAATCTTCCTGCCCAGAACCTGCTTGCTGATAGATGTGAGCGGCAGTGAGGCAACAGCACTTCAGCTGGCTTTTTATAATCACACTGGGATTGCCCACCACCCCCTTCCCAGTGGCCAATCCCTGTTATAGTTTCTCTTTCCTGGACTCTGCTGAGTTTTCATTTCTCCTCTAGTTTGGTTTAGTGACGGCCTCTCTGCATTCCTTGCTGGCTGAAAAATGTAATTCAAGCCAAGGGCTTTGAATAGCAGAGAGCATTCAAAGCAGGTCCCAGTACAGTGGGAGCCACAGCCATGCTGGGTTTAGTGATGCCCCACCACCAGCTCCTCTTGGGGCTCAGAGGCCTTTTACAATTCAATTTACTTAATAATAATGCCTACCATTTATTGAGCACTTGCTGCATGCCAGAGCTCTATGTATTGATCTCTTTCCAATCCCATAGTTACATGAAGTACCATATGCTGTTTATAATCTTCATTTTGCAGAGGAGGTTAAGGTTTGTGGAAATGGAGTCATTCCATTCCACTGTTCCCTCAGGCTGGCTACTCCTGGGTGCTGGGCATATGGTAAGACTGGTGAAGCCCATGTTCATGAGGCCATGCTCATACATCCTTTGCCATAAAATGGGTTCTCTGGCCCTAAGTAACGGATTGAGCCTTTTTTTTTTTTTTTTGAGGGCAGTGTCACTGGCCCTCGTATATGGGACCGAACCAGGGCCGCTGGCTTCCCAAGCCAGCGCTTAACCACCACGCCACTCGGCCAGCCCAGATTGAGCATTCTTTAAACCTTTGGATGGTGATGCTTACAGGAGCACTATGGGTAAGAAATGTTAAGTTCTAGTAAAGATGAGTCATTGCCTTCTCCAGTGTGGAAGGGAGCTGGTGTAAATGTCCTGTCACCTGGTGGCTGGCTGTTCCCTCTGACCAATGTTGCTACACTGCTGCCTGCTGCTGGCTGGTTGGCTTTTTTTTTTTTGAGGGCAGTGTCACTGGCCCTCATATGTGGGACCCGAACCGGGGCCACTGGCTTCCCAAGCCAGCGCTTAACCACCATGCCACTCAGCCGGCCCTGGTTGGCTTTTTTTAAAGATTTTTTTTTTAATTGGGAAATTGGGGAATTGGGGGAGGGGAATAGCGTTGGGGAATCGGGGAAGGGGAACAGAAAAGTTGCTGTCCTTTTGTTCTTCAGTCTAGTTGTGGAGGACGTCGCTTCACTGGCCCATGTTGGTATTGTGATCATTGCATTCTTCCCGGCTGAGACAGATCGGTCGCTGGCCATTGGACGGCCGCTCACGGCAGCTCACTGCAGCTCAACACTGGCTTGCGGGCCACTTACTCACGGTAGCTTATGGCCATTCACGGTAGCTTACGCAGCCCACTGCAGCCCCACTGCAGCCTACGCTGTTGCCAGCGACGAACAGCAGCCCAGCTCCAGGTCGAGCTGTTGTTTGCCATCTTAGCTGTAGAGGGGGCAGCATTACTGGCCCCCATATGGGATCCGAACCAGCGGCCCTGCTGCTCAGAGCTTGCATTCCCAAGCAACTCTTAACCAACGCGCCACTTAGCGGGCCTGTCTGTCAGCAATTTTTCATTGCATAGTCTCGTAATCACCAACGGGGTCTTAATAGTCTGCACTTTGGAACTGTGTTAACTCATTCCACTGGGCTGTTGCTGGGAAGCCAGAGCCTCCATAGGTCCAGTCCGGTGAGACATGATAGCCAAAGCTGCTGCAGTTCCCACTATGTAAGGCTTAATTTAATTCCTGCCAAAGACTAGCACTTGCCTCCTGATGATGCTGAGGCAACCAGTAACATTTGGTGATGAGGCAAGGATGTGGACTGCTGGGAAAATATAAACCGAGTCTGGTACAGTTAACGCAATGGCTTTGGCACTTACTTAGAATAAGATGGAAATAAAAAAAAAAATAAGGTGGGAAGCTATTGGAGGGATTTGAGCAGAGGAGCGACATGTCTGACAAGTTTTAACAGGATCACTGTGGCTGCCCAGGAGGGCAGGGACAGAAGCAAGGGTACCAGCTAGCAGTCAGTTGCAATACTCCAGGTATAACATCAGGGCTCTGTTGGAGAAGCAGAACTACTAGGATTTATATGGAATAAAGGGTTTATCATAGGTATTTGACCTTATGCAATTATGAGTGCTGGTTAAACCGGTTTATGTACAGCTGTTGCTTGAGCATCTGATGTTGGGCTGGAAGTCAGCAGGGCAGTTCTGAAACGTGGGTGTTCTGAAAGATAGACATGAAGTAGTGAATGGCAAGGTCAAACTGACACGATGAAGATGAACTGGAATACACAAGGACAAACTATTGGGTTGTCGGAAAAGTCATGATGTATTTTTTTCTATGTTTTTTGTTGCAAAAATGCGTCATGACTTTTCCGACAACCCAATAGCTCTTCCACTATCTCTTCCACTGCTAAGCCTCCAATTCTGATGATGACCAGCAGGAGAAGCTGATGCCCTTTGTCAACATACACCCAGTCCTGGAGTTGGAAAAGCTGGAGGTAGCGATGGGGGGGTGGGGCGCTAGAGGAGCTTGACACCAAGAAAGGGAGCCAGCAGATCAGTGGAAATGTGCACGAACTGCAGCAGTGTTCCAAGTGTAAGCATGGCTACAGCTTCACTTCCATCTTCCAAATCCTGCCCAAATCTCCCTTTGTGGCTAATTCTTACCCAAAACTACACAGGAAAGGAATTCTGAGAAACATAGACCCAGCCTAGTTGATACAATACAAAACTTACTACACCAGGTGAGACATTATGATGACTTGTACCAGAGTATTGGTAACAAGGGTGTGATAAGTGCTTGAATTCTGGAGGTATCCTGAACTTCCCTCACTATCTGAATCTATTTGGCTTCTGAGCTTGAGTTCTGAGGGTGAGTTCTGATGCAAGAGTAGCCATGTCACCTTGAATGTGATGAGGGAGAAGCAAACAGGCCTGCCACTCACCTCTGCAGGTCCTGGGACAAAGGTACAAATGGAGGAACACATACCACATTTAAATATTTAAAAACCTGTGGTAAGTTTGCATGGTGACACATGATTACTAGATTAGTGGGGTGGTCACACTGTAAGGTATAAAGATTTCAAATCACTATATTGTACACTTGAAATTAATATAACTAATATAATATTGTACATCAATTATACTTAAATAAAAAAATAAAAGTGGGGCCGCCCGAGTGGCGTGGTGGTTAAGCGCTGGCTTGGGAAGCCAGTGGCCCTGGTTCGGTCCCACATACGAGGGCCAGTGACACTGCCCTCAAAAAAAAAATTTAGGGCCGGCTGAGTGGCGCATTGGTTAAGCGCTGGTTTTGGGATGCCAGCAGCCCCGGTTCGGATCCCACATGAGGGCCAGTGACACTGCCCTCTACAGCTAACAACAGCTCCACCTGGAGCTGGGCTGTGCGAGCCCCGGTGATGGTGTGGGCTGCAGCCCCTGCTGCAGTGGGCTGCCATAGGCTACAGTGAGTGGCCCGCAGCCAGCGTGAGCGGCTGGCAGCCAAGCATGAGCTGCCAATAGCCACGGTGAGCGACATCCAGAGGCCAGCGACCAATCTGCCTCATCCGGGAAGAGCGCAATGACGATACCAACAGTGAAGCAACATCCTCTGCAACTAAACTGAAGAACAAAAAGACAGCAACTTGTCTGTTCCCCTTCCCAGATTCCCCAACGCTGTTCCCCTCCGCCAATTCCCAATTCCCCAATAAAATCCTTTAAAAAAAAAAAAAAAAAAAAATTTAGTTAAAAAAATAAATAAATAAAATAAAAGTACCTAAAACATCAAAAAAATAAATATTCAAAAGCTTTAAGTTAAGGGCAGCCAAGTAGCTCAGTTGGTTAAGAGCTCACTCAAGAGTGGTAGCTGAGCTCTGAGCAACAGCAGTTCGATGCCCAGCCCGAGCCGAGTTGCTGCTGAACTGCCAACAGGTGGCAGGATGGCTCAGCTAAAAAAAAAAAAACAAAAAACAAAAAACTTTAAGACAACAAATAGACAAAATATATTCTTTTTTTGTTTGTTTGTTTGTTTTTTGGAGGGCAGTGTCGCTGACCCTCATATGTGGGACCGATCCGGGGTCGCTGGCTTCCGAAACCAACGCTTAACCGCCGCACCACTCAGCCGGCCCTGACAAAATATATTCTATCTTTATACTTATAACAAATACAACTTCCTAATGACAAAATGAAAAATATGCATAGGCCTGGTTTTTACATGACTGAAATCTATCAAAATGACTACATTTAATTATCACAGTACATATCTAGGTATTCTGTTGATGTATTGGAAATATTTGGAAGAGGAATAATGAAAATAAGCACATAACTCATAAATTATTATATACTTATTCCATATAAGGCTCTCTGTATCCTCACATGGCAGAGGGGGCAAGGGAGCTTTCTAGGGCCTCTTTATAAGGGCATTAATCCCTCATGACCTAATGGCTCAGCCCACCTGACCCAATCACCTTTCAAAGGCCTCACTTCCTAATCCCATCACACTGGGGATTAAGTTTCAACCCATAAATTTTGGGAGGACATAAACATTCAGTCCATTGCAATTATTTAAGAGAAAAAGAAACTTCTATCTTGTTAAAGACACTGAATAATTGTTTGCTGTCTTTGTTACAGCAGCCTAGCCTTACCTGAGGTAGCAAATCTCATGGAGGTACCCACACTCAACACAGCACACAGGAATGGCTGAAGGGTGTGACTCCTCATTCTTTATTATTTATTTACTTGTTTATTTATTTATTTATTTTTTGAGGGCAGTGTCACTGGCCCTCACATGTGGGACCCGAACCAGGGCCGCTGGCTTCCCAAGCCAGCGCTTAACCACCGCACCACTCGGCCGGCCTAGACCCCTCATTCTTAAGGGTGGCACAGGGAGCAGTGGAACATTTTCTCCAATAGCCTTGAGCAAAGCAAGTGTGGCACATATTCCTGGCAGATATGAAGAGGCTTTGTGGTCTAGAGGAGGACACAGCAAGCCACACGGACAGATGACTTGACACCAGATGGGAAGAAGGATGGTAGTAGGGTCAGATGACAAAGACTAAATACTCCACATGACCCTTACAAAGACTAGATACTCCTTAGCCTGCTCCATTCCACCTGTTTGTGGTTCAGAAAACTCCCAGAACTTAGATGCAGCCCCTGGGAAATAGTGGAGGAGACCATAAATTATTCCTGCTGCGATTGTCCACAGCCAACTTTCAACTTGTATATTAGATCCCATCCCCACTTGCCAACTCAAAGACTTTGCCCCTGCAAATTTCTCCTTGTTCTCCCTCATCGATTTTCCTCTTTACAATTTCTCCCTTTAAGTTCTCATTTGAGGGGGAAGGTAAACCTCCCCTTAACCCCCACAGCCCCATATGAGTATTATCCCATTTTTGTTTCCCAGTTCCTCTAAATGCTTCTCTATACTCACTGACTGCTTCCTTACCTCCTCTTCTCTTTCTCCTTTCCTCCCTCCCTCATTCTGTCTTTTAACAAATCCCAATCAGACTTTTCCTCCTGTCAACCCTGTATAACCACTCTTGTCAGTCACCAAACACATCCATCTTGCCAAAGCTCTTAGCAGTCTTTAATACAGTTGATCACTTCTTTCTTGAAGCTCTTTATTCTCTTGACTTCTGAGACTCAAATCTCTCTCTCTTTTTTTTTTTCCTACCTCACTGACTGTACCTTTCATTTGCTGGATTACCACTCCCTCCCTCCCACAGTCCACCCTTGATTCCCAGCCTCCTAATGTTTGAAACTCCAGGCCTGTCTTAGGAACTCCTCTTTCTTCACTCTCCTCAGGTGATCGCCTTTTTTTTTTTTTTTAAGATTTTATTGGGGAATTGGGGGAGGGAAACAGCGTTGGGAAATCAGGGAAGGGGAACAAACAAGTTGCTGTCCTTTTGTTCTTCAGTCTAGTTGTGGAGGACGTTGCCTCACTGGCCCATGTTGATATTGTGATCATTGCACTCTTCTCAGCTGAGGCAGTTTGGTCGCTGGCCATTGGACGGCCACTCATGGTAGCTTATGGCAGCCCACTGTAGCCTACACCATTGCTGGCCTACAACCAGCCCAGCTCCAGGTTGAGCTGTTGTTCACCATCTTAGCTATAGAGGACGCAGTGTCACTGGCTTGCAAGTGGGATCTGAACAGGCGGCCCTGCTGCTCAGACCTCGCACTCCCAAGCCAACTCTTAACCAATGAGCCACTCAGCCAGCCCTATGGCTTTTAAAACTATCTATGTGTTCATGATTTCTAGATTATGCTTCCAGGCTTTACTGCTACTCTATACCCTAGGTTTGTATCTCCAACTACCTATTCATCTTGCAATCATCTTAAAATTACGGCCAAAGTGGAAGCTTTGCTTTCCCTTCTAAATCTGTACCTCCACTACTCTTCCCGTTTCAGTAAATGACATCACTGTTCACCCGGTTGCTCCGGCCAAAAACATAGAACATGTACCCTTCATTACTATCTGTTGCTCACACTAGTGTCCAATCTCTCAGCTGGTCATTTAAGTTCTAGTCTCAAAACTTATCTCAGCTTCAGAATCTTGGCTTTGGTAATGGTTTCTTAAGTATGACACCAAAAACTCAGGTAATAGAAGAACAAATAAGTAAATTAGATCTTACTAAAATTAAAAACTTTTGTGCATCAAGAGACACTATCAAAAGAGTGAAAAAACAACTCACAGAATAGGAAAAAATATTCGCAAATCATATATGTTTAAGGGATTAATATCCAGAATATATAAAAATTCCTACAACTGAACAACAAAAAACAACTCAATTAAAAAGTGGGCAAATGATTTGAATAAACATTTCTCTTTTTTTTTTTTTTTTAAAGATTTTATTGGGGAATTGGTGGAGGGGAACAGCATTGGGGAATCGGGGAAGGGGAACAGACAAGTTGCCGTCTTCTTGTTCTTTAGTTTTAGTTGCGGAGGATGTTGCTTCACGGTTGGTATCGTCATTGCTCTTCCCGGATGAGGCAGATCGGTCGCTGGCCTCTGGATGTCGCTCATCGCGGCTATTGGCAGCTCACGCTTGGCTGCCAGCCGCTCACGCTGGCTGTGGGCCACTCACTGCAGCCTATGGCAGCCCACTGCAGCAGGGGCTGCAGCCCACACCATCACCGGGGCTCGCACAGCCCAGCTCCACGTGGAGCTGTTGTTAGCTGTAGAGGGCAGTGTCACTGGCCCTCATGTGGGATCCGAACCGGGGCCGCTGGCATCCCAAAACCAGCGCTTAACCAATGCGCCACTCGGCCGGCCCTCTCTTTTTTTTTTTTTGAGGGCAGTGTCACTGGCCCTCATAAGTGGGACCCGAACCGGGGCCGCTGGCTTCAGAAGCCAGCGCTTAACCACTGCGCCACTTGGCCGGCCCAGTTTTTTTTTTTTTTTTTTAGCTGAGCCATCCTGCCACCTGTTGGCAGCTCAACGGCAGCTCAGCTCTGGCTGGCCTCGAACCGCTGTTGCTCAGAGCTCAGCTTGCACTCTTGAGTGAGCTCTTAACCAACTGAGCCATTCGGCCAGCCCTGAATAAACATTTCTCCAAAGAAGATGTACAAATGACCAATAAGCATATGAAAAGATGCCCATCACTAATCATTGGGGAAATGCAAATCACAACCACAATAAGATACCACCTCATACCCACTAGGATGACTATTATTAAAAAAAAAAAAAAAGGAAATAAGTGTTGGCAAGGGTGTGGAGTAATTGGAACCCTTATTCATTGCTAGTGGGAATGTAAAATGGTACACCCACTGTGGAAAACAATTTGGAGGTTCTTCAAAAAGTTAAACATAGAATTACCATATAATCCAGCAATTCCATTACTACGTACAGAACAGAGGAATTGAAAGCTAGGACTCAAACTGATACTTGAATACTGATATTCATTGCAGCATTATTCACAGTAGCCACAAGGTGGAAACCACCCAAATGTCCATTAATAGATGAATGAATAAACAAAATATGGTATATACATATAATGGAGTATTATTTGGCCATAAAAACAAATAAAGTTCTGACACAGATAAAGTTCTCATACATACATATGGATGAACCTTGAAAACATTATTATGTTAATTGAAATAAGCCAGACATGAAAGGACAAATATTGCATGATTCCACTTATATGAGCTACCTAGAATAGGCAAATTCATAAAGACAGAGGGTAGAATAAAGGTTACCAGGGACTGGAAGGAGGGGGAATTGGGAAGTTATTGCTTAATAACTGAGTTTCAGAGTACAGGGTTTGTTTGGTACAGGGATCAGAAAACTTTTGAGACAGAAGAGCCAACAGGGGTCAGCAAACTGTGGCTCATGAGCCGCAGGCTCTGAGGTAAAATTAAAAATGAAAATAAAACTATCATAGTTTCATTTATAAAATTTTTAAAGGATATTGTTCACATAATGGTGATTACGTAAAAATATATTTATAGCTCTCGAATAATTTTTAAATTGTTGTGAGGGACAGGGTTGGCTCTTCCAGGAGTTGGCAAACTTTTGAGATGGAATGTACCCAAAGAGCCGCATGTGGCTTGTGAGCCACAGTTTGCCGACTCCTCGTTTGGTATGATGAAAATATTTTGTATATAGATAACAGATGATGGATATAGAAAGCAGATATAACATATCACAGTGTGAATGTATTTAATACCACTGAATTGTACACTTAAAAATGGTTAAAGTGACAAATTATATATATTTAACCACAATAAAAGAAATGAAAACAAAACAAAACTTATCTCAAATCTGACCACTTTTCACCATCTCTATTTTTTTTTTTTTTCATCTTTCTCTCCCTAATCCCAGTCATCATCACTTTTGGTCATCCAGCTGGTCTTCTCCTTTCCATTTCCATCCCATTATTTTCCATACATCAGCCAGAGTGATCTCATAAAATGTGAATTAGGTCTTAACACTCTCCATCTCAAAACCCTCCAATGACTTCCCATCACCCTAGGAACAAAATCCAAACACCTTAATGGACCATAAAACCCTAGAGGATTTGGCTGCTGGCTGCCTCCCTAACCTATATCCTACTACTCTTCCTTTCAGTCCTCTGGGCCATCCACAGTAGTTTTATTGTGACTCATATATACCCACCTCTTCTAGCCTCGGGCCCTTTGCACTTACTTACTGTTCCTTTGGTCTGAAATACTTTCTCCAGATCTTCACCTGGTTGATGTTTTCATTTCATTTAGGTGCCTGCTCATAAACCACCTCCTCAGGGAAGTCTTCTGAGACCACTCTATCTAAAATAGAGCCTTTCCCATCATTCTCTGTCCCTTTTCCCTGCTTCATTTTTTAAATCTGAGCATTACCTGAATTTTATCTGAGCATCACTTGAAATTATATTATACATTTACCTGTATTATCTATCACCTATCTCCCCCATTCCAAAAATGGAAGTTCCAGAAAAATAGGAACCTGGTCATATTTGTTGAAGTTACTTCCAGGGACTAGCACTGTGCCTGATAATTACTAGATATTCAGTGCATATTTATTGAATAAATAACATAGAAATTAAATTCAGTTACATGTCAAATATATCTCAATAAAGCTGGAAAACTAATTTTTTTTAAAAGATTCAGTTTTTTTCTTTTCTTTTTTATTCCTTTTTTTTTTTAATTGGGGAATTGGGGGAGGGGAACAGCATTGGGGAATGGGGGAAGGGGAACAGACAAGTTGCTCTCCTTTTGTTCTACAGTCTAGTTGCAGAGGATGTTGCTTCACTGGCCCATGTTGGTATCGTCATTGCGCTCTTCCCAGATGAGTTAGATCGGTCCACGGCCTCTGGATGTCGCTCACCGCAGCTATTGGCAGCTCACGCTGGTCAGCCGCTCACGCTGGCTGCCGGCCACTCACTGTAGCCTATGGCAGCCCACTGCAGCAGGGGCTGCAGCTACACAATCGCCGAGGCTTGCAGCCCAGCTCCAGGTGGAGCTGTTGTTAGCTGTAGAGGGCAGTGTCACTGGCCCTCATATGTGGGACCCGAACCAGGACCGCTGGCTTCCCAAGCCAGCACCTAACCACCGTGTCACTTGGCCGGCCCAAAGATTCAGTTTTTTTAAAGTTTTGTTTTTGAGTTTGTAGACCAAGAATTCATACCTGGGGCCGGCCGAGTGGCACGGTGGTTAAGCACTGGCTTGGGAAGCCAGCGGCCCCGGTTTGGGTCCCACATATGAGGGCCAGTGACACTGCCTTCAGAAAAAAAAAAAAAAAGAATTCATACCTGCAATAGAAGCCAGTTATAATTTTTATCAACTCCCCTCTTGCACCCTGGACTTACACCATCCTTCTTAACATGAAGATTTTCTGAAGATTGTGAATTGGAGGCAAGTAGTAACACTCTGGGAGAGCTGACCTAGTTGAAGCTGTGTCCCCTCTGGACTTTCATGATACCTTGAGCACGGCAAAATTTATTCACCCATTATTCTGTCAATAGTTATTTACTTTTTCCCCCATTTCTTTTGCTACTATGAACAATACTGCCTGAAATATTATCTTCTACTGCTCCCTCAAGGGCACACACAACTGCTGTTACCAAAGATACATGGAAGAAGACTAGATAAGGGACGAAGGGACATATTTTGACAGGGCAAATATTCAGCAAACATAAGTGTGTGTTCGGGTCAGTTCAGGAAACATCAGTCACTGTCCTCACTTTAGTCTCTCAGTAGCTGATGACACTGTTGACTAATATCTCCTGCTCTTCTCTTGGCCTCTGTGAAACCATTCTCTCCTCTCTGCACTCTCTTGCTTTTGGCTCCTTTGTAGGCACCTCCTTCTGACAAGACCTCTAACTGTTGGACAGACTTCCTCTTGACTAGGGAAGGGACACTGCTCTCCTCTCTCTATGGGCTTCCAAGGTATTATCATCCAGTCTAGGGCATTAAACACCACATATATACTGATAGTTTCTCCTAAACTCTATCTTCATATTAGACCTCTTCCCTAAGAGAGCCCACTGCCTACATAGTGTCTCTCCTTGGATGTCCCATAGGTATCTAGAACTTAATACGTCAAAAACAAAACTCTTGGGGGGCTGGCCGAGTGGCGCATTGGTTAAGAGCTGGTTTGGGGATGCCAGTGGCCCCGGTTCGGATCCCACATATGAGGGCCAGTGACACTGCCCTCTACAGCTAATAACAGCTCCACCTGGAGCTGGGCTGTGCAAGCCCTGGCAACGGTGTAGGCTGCAGCCCCTGCTGCAGTGGGCTGCCAGAGGCTACAGTGAGTGGCTGGCAGCCAGCGTGAGTGGCTGGCAGCCAGTTTGAGCTGCCAATAGCTGCGGTGAGCGACCATCCAGAGGCTGGCGACCCATCTGCCTCATCCGGGAAGAACGCAATGACGATACCAACATGGGCGAAGTGAAGCAATGTCTTCCACAACTAGACTGAAGAACAAAAAGACAGCAACTTGTCTGTTCCCCTCCCCCAATTCCCCAATAAAATCTTTAAAAACAAAACAAAAACAAAACTCTTGGTTTTGACTTCCCCCACCTTCTCCCTATCTTGAAGATCTGTCCTTGTGGCATGTTTTTTCATTCATAGAGCTTGCTGTTGGTCTTTGTCACTAGGCAGTTGGCTTTACCAAAGCAGGGATCACATCTGTTTCACACACCAGTGTATCCCCAGTGCCTAAGCTAGAGCGACACAAAATACCCAATATAGACTTGTTGAAAGAATGGATTGATTAGCGAATGAATTCTCTGTTACCACGCCAAGCCTGAAGAAGGTGGGGGGAGCTTGTGAGAGGATAGACAGAATGACCCAGGTATAGTAGCTTCCTTTCTATAATGCCATAGTCTGATGGATGTAAAACAAGTAACTAGGCAATTGTAAAACAGGTATACAGTGGAGATCACAACTGGAGGCAATTGGAACATAAAGAGGCCTATACCCCAGTGTGGGTTATGTATGTGAGTAGAAGGGAGGTTGTGTTTACATGATCCAGGGCACCAGCATCTCCCTAGAAGCAACAGTTTATTCTAATAATGAACGTTTATCTAGTGTACTAAGTTTCATGTACTGTTTCTTATTTATTTTGTTTTCAATGTGCTCAAAGTCATAGAGCTTCTAAGTGATAGAACTGGGATTCAAAGCCAGGCACTCTGACTCCCAAGCCTACATCCTTTTTAAAAAAAAAATAATTTGAGGTGAAATTCACATAACATAAAGTTAACCATTTTAAAGTGAACAATTCAGTGGCAGTTAATACATTCACAATGTTGTGCAATCACCACCTCTATCTAGTTCCAAAACATTTCCATCACTTCAAAGTAGAACCCTTTACCCATTAAGCTGTTTACCCCCATTACCCTCCATGTACTACTTTTTTTTTTTTTTTTTTTTTGAGGGCAGTGTCACTGGCCCTCATATGTGGGACCCGAACCGGGGCCACTGGCTTCCCAAGGCAGCGCTTAACCACCGCGCCACTCGGCCGGCCCCCATTGACTACTTTTGATCCTAGGACAACAACCCAATTGCACAATTGAGGAAAATGAGGCTCTGAGTTCAGTGATGAAAAGTTCAAGGTCACATCGCTAGTAAATGTAGAGCGGCGATTTTCAACCTTAATTTTCTGACTCCAGAGCCTAACGCTTTTAATACACATCTTTGGGCAAACCCACAAGAACGGGGCTGGATTTGGGTTTTAAAGAGAGTAAATTTTGTCAGGGAAGGGATCTAGAAGCTGTAAGTGCGTACTCAATTGTAAAAATGTACGTTGAAGTAAAACTGCAGCTAGTATTGTACAGGCTGTTGACGGGGACTTGGGAAGGTCAGCCCTGCAGGAAGCTTTGCCCAAGCCTCAAGAACAATAAATTCCTTAACTCCTCCGGCCGCCCCTATAGGCACCAAGCTGGAAGCTGAAGAGAGGTAGAGTAGCCAGGAGGGTGTGGCTTGCCTTTAGGAGGCTTGCCAAGCCCAGTCAGGAAACCCCAGGCTGTTTTCGAGAGAAGCTGAGGGTGCCACTGGAGAACACGAGTATGAAGCCGACCTCAGTCCAATTGCATCCACTCTAAGGGGTCCGCCAGGGCAAGAGGCTTGTCAGGGGTGGAGGGCTTCGCCTTAGTATTCGTCTTCTCTCCCTCTCATTACTCTGGCATTCCTCTTCCTCAACATTGGGGTGCTCTCTCTGGGACTGTCTGCTTTCTCGCTGGAGGTCAACGACCCTAGAATTCCTCCTTCTGTACCGGTCTCAGACAGAGGGCATCCTCTAAGCTGCCACTCATGGTTTCCCCTTCTCTCTCGAGCGATAGAACTGTGCGGGCCCCTCCTGCGCGGATGGTGGGAGGATTCGCTCACAAGCCCCCACCTTCTTAAAGCTTCGGGTGAAGTGCGAGTTCTAGTTCAACAACGCGCTGCACTCCGCCCAACCGCTCCCCTTCCTCTCCCAAAGGGCAGCTCCATGGAAACCAAAACATCACAACTCCGCGGAGGTATCGCGAGAGACGCGGCTGCGACCGCGACCAGAGAGAGGCGGAGCGAGGGCGGGAACAAAGAGCGAAATGGGAGGAGCCTAGGTGCTTCCGAGGTCGGGGCGGGAGACAGTCCCTCCCAGCAGCGCCCCCGCGTGACTGCGCTTTACATAATCGAGGCCGCGCGCGTCATAAGTGGCGTACTCCAGTCCAGATCGAATCAGAGTCGTCAGAAACTCCGTGTTCCGCCCCTTGGTGTTTGATGGACGTCAGAATGAACCAGTGAACGGGCGCGCAGCGCCGCCGCGCCCGCCCTGGTCCGGCCGCACCCGCCGACCCGCCTGCCCGCTGCATCCCTCAGCCTGCAGCCTGCCGCTGCTGCTGCCGGTACCGCGGCTGTTCAGGTGGTGCTTCAGACTGTCAGATAAAGCGGCGGGCCGGGCCGGCGGGGCAGGGAGCACGGCCCGGGCCGGACATGGCGGCGCTCTACGCCTGCACCAAGTGCCACCAGCGCTTCCCCTTCGAGGCGCTGTCTCAGGGGCAGCAGCTGTGCAAGGTGCGCGGGCTGGGGCGGCGGCCGGGAACTGGGACGCTGGAGGCGCGACCCGGAGCCCCTTGTTCTGCTGGGATGCCCCGCGGTGCCCTTCGGGTAGGGCGTGGCAGGCCCTCCTAGCTGCGGAGCCGCACCCGCCCCGCTGGGGACTAGCGCGGCACGCTAGGGAGTCCCGAACCCGGTCCAGGCCCCCGCCGCGGGCTTGTCCGGGTGCTTAGCAACCGCGTGGGATTGTTCTCGGACCCTGTGAAGTCGGGGGAGGGGACAGCGGGTCTCCTGCTGGCCCCGACCAGCTGCGCGGAGGGTCCTTGGGCTGGCTTCCCCACTGCCGGGGTCTGTCTGGTTGCAAACTGAGGGACCCCCTGCCCTGCCTGTGATTGAACTCTAGAGTTGGGTGCTGCCTGGGAGGGGCGCCTCGAACTCGGGAGCCTCATGACACTTTTCAGCCAGTCTTAGAGTCGGAGGTGGAGAGGCTTTTCAGAAAAGCCCCACAGTAAAGAGCACGAAGCAAAAGAATGTTTTACCATCATCCAGTTGGTGCCCTTAGGTCCTCGGCCTAAACAGCTGTTGATCAGTTTTTACCCCTGATGGGCCAGGTTCTCTTTTTCGTTTCAGTTGTTTCATCCTGCTTTGCCAATTTAAGTGAATACAAAAGCTGTGTGAGGCGACAGTTGAAAGTCAGCAAGCCTTAATATGTGATTGTAATCCAGCACTTTATTTCAAAAGTGAACCTGCTCCAAAATCACAGAGTGGCAGTGACAGAACTGGACAAGAATACAGGACTTATGACTCCCAGCTTGAGGCTTATTCATACATACCTTTGTTTTACAATTTATGACTACAATGCAGTCCCACGTAAATTCTGACTTAACTCCCACATCAATTCAGGGCAGTGATGCCATTATTACAGAGGGGAAAAAAAAGTTTAAGTGACTCACTTAAGCACAGTGGCCATGCTGGGAATAGTACCCAGGTCTGTTGGGTACTGAAGGTTATTAATGTTTCTTAACTGCCTTTCAAAATTATATCCTCATTTCGTTTCAGGAATGTCGAATTGCACACCCTGTTGTGAAGTGCACCTACTGTAGGACTGAGTACCAGCAGGAGAGGTACAGTTTTCATCTTCTCACAGAAGATGTTAATAGGATTTTTTCTCTTAAAATTTGTAATCGATTGAATTTCAATGTACAGATCTATAATCAGTTGCATTGTTATACACATCTGTAGTCAATTGCATTATACACAGATTCTGCAGTTTTTTATTGTAACCTATTGACAGGTGTAAAATACACATTTTTCCCTAGTTTTTTTTTTTTTTTTTTTTTTTTTTTTAGCTGAGCCATCCTGCGGCAGCTCAGCTCGGGCTGGGCATCGAACTGCTGTTGCTCAGAGCTCAGCTCGCACTCTTGAGCGAGCGCTTAACCAACTAAGCCACTCGGCCAGCCCACATTGTTCCCTAGTTATGCATTGATGGCTTAAATTTTTATAAAGTTAACTTTTTTCCAGATCCTTGGTCATATTATATTGTGGTTGTGATCTTTATGCTACAAAGAAACCACAATAGTAAAACATGAGCCTCATGTTTCAGTATGTTTATATACAGAGCTTGAAGAATGTGTAAGCCAAAAGAACATACTTTTGGAAATGTGACAATCCTGATAAAAGGTTTGTTAGGCCTAGTCAAATTTGAAACTCACTTGCCTTTACCCTTGCTAGTGTGAATCTCATTTTAAAAAATGTGAAAAGGGGCTGGCAAAGTGGCATGTTGTTTAGGAGTTGGCTTGGAATGCCAGCTTTGAGCAGCAGGGCCCCGGTTCGGATCCCACATTAGGGCCAGTGATGCTGTCTGTGCCCTCTACAGCTAAGATGGTGAATAGCAGCTCGACCTGGAACTGGGCTGCCAAGAGTCACCCCTGGTGTAGGCTGCAGTGAGGCTGGCCAGCAGCTGGCATGCGCTTTTGGGAGCTGCCCTGAGTCGCCATGAGTGGCCGTCCAATGGCCGGCGAGCGACTGTCTCATCCGGGAAGAGCATAACGATAATACCAACATGGACCAGTGAAGCGATGTCCTTCACAACTACACTGAAGAACAAAAGGACAGCAACTTGTCTGTTCCCCTCCCCCAATTCCTCAATAAAATCTTAAAAAAAAATAAGTGTGAAAAACTCTTAGGTATGAATGAACACACATCTTTGGGGGTCTGTTCTATAGCAGCAAAGTGGTTTATTGGTATAGCAAGTTCAACTTTTAAGGTGATAGTGCCTTAAGCAGGGTGGGGCCTCTTTGCTAGCTCACCCATGGAAACATACAGCATATACTATAGAAGCTTTATGTTTCACCTTTTACATTTACATTTAGGATCTGTCTTGAATTGTTGAGGGGTGAGAGATGAAATTTGACCCTTAATTCACACCATATTTAAAAATTAATTCAAGTTGGATCATGGAAATAGTTTTCCTTTGTATGTTTTCTAAGATATCAGGATTATTTGTGTGTATTCAGTAATCTAAGTGTAAACTAAAATGTTCAGCATCACAGAATCACCGATGCTAATGCTCTTTCTAGGGGTCTGTCAAGTGTACTTCACTTCTTGTACTGCCTTTTTTTTTTTTAAAGATTTTATTGGGGAATTGGGGGAGAGGAACAGACAAGTTGCTGTCCTTTTGTTCTGCACTCGAGTTGTGGAGGACGTCACTTCACTGGCCCATGTTGGTATTATCATCGCCTCTTCCCAGGTGAGGCAGTGCTTGCCGGCCATTAGACAGCCGTTCATGGTGGCTCAAGGCAGCTCACGAAAGTGCATGCCAGCTGTCGGCCTGCCCCACTGCAGCTTACGCTGTCGCCAGCGACTCATGGCAGCCTAGCTCCAGGTCGAGCTATTGTTCACCATCTTAGCTGTAGAGGATGCAACATCACTGGCCCTCATGTGGGATCTGAACCGGGACCCTGCTGCTCAGAGCTGGTGTCCCAAGCCAACTCAACCAAAGTGCCACTGGGCTGGCTCTTGTATTGCCTTCAGAATTGGGGGCCGGCCGAGTGGTGCAGTGGTTGGGCGCTGGCTTGGGAGGCTGGTGGCCCTGGTTTGAGTCCCACGTGTGAGGGCCCGTGACACTGCCCTCAACAACAACAACAACAACAAAATGTCAGAATGGGGCTGGCTGAGTGACGCGGTGGTTAAGCGCTGGCTTAGGGAGCCAGCAGCCCTGATTCGGGTCCCACATATGAGGGCCAGTGACACTGCCCTCAAAAAAAAAAAAAAAAATGTCAGAATGTTGCCCTGGAAAATATTTTGTTTGAATACGTCATTTTAACTTAAATGTTTTCTACTTTGAGGTTTTTCTTTTGTATGTTTTTGCTTTATGGTCACTTTCATAGGAATTGTATGGTAAAATAATCACAAAATAATGAATAAGCTGGATTCTTCTGTGATTTTTATTCTAGCTCCAGATTGTTATTTAAACTATTCTTGTACATCAAGCATTTGTTTGTACCTCCTTTTGTGAAGGTTAGACTTTATTTGAAGATGATGTTTTTCCCCAAAGCAGTTTATCAGCTTAGGCATTTAGGTAATGTTATGACCTCTGGATCTCTACAAGACAAAAGACTTTTTTATTTCTGTCAGTGCTTGGCTCTTAGAGAAATTACAAACATTGACAAAACATTGGTCATAGCATCTATTTCCCCACCTCTGGGGATTTCATATACTTCTATCTACAGAGGAGAGCATAAATGGAGAAAGGTCAACATGGATAGAACCTCTGAGTTTGTTTATATTGAAACACATGTACTTAATCTTTGCCTCAAATTTGTCAGCTATTCATCTAAATTGAGGAGAACTAATTTCTGCTAGTCCATTTCAGTCTAACAATATTCTTTTGAGGGTCCTTGCTAAATCTAATACTGTTACTTAGAGATGTCATAATCAGAAATAACTCACTATTTTAAACCAAAACCTCATTTTAATTTGAGCTAATAAAGGTAATAACCACAAAACAATTAAAAGAGCTATTGGCCAGTTACTCAACCTTCAGTTAACCAAGACCATATTTCATGTTGGCACTTAGCAATGAGAAAATTCCTTGGGCTTAAAGAGGAATCAGTGTTCAGGTGTTCTAAGTAAAACTTTTTTCTTACAAAAACCTTGTGTTTTTTTTTCTTCCTTAACAGTAAAACCAATACAATATGCAAGAAATGTGCTCAGAATGTACAGTTGTATGGAACGGTAAGTAGGATTTCTCTGTACCTAACAGTGGATGGTCAGGCCTCTTGGAACCTTACATTCTGTGGACTATTCATGTAATTACCATATTTTTATTAGAAGAACTAATTATATATAAATACTTTATGATAAAAATTTATCTAGTGTTTGAGTTTTCGAACTTAGCTAACGCTTAGTATTGAGGAGCTTATAGTCACCTATGTCAGGATTGTGATTATAATTTTCCTGAGAAGCTTCCATAACCAGTATGGAAAGAGGAGGGGAAAGATGGATCCTATGACTTAACCTCTTTGTTTGATAACAGTTGACTATTCATTTTGATGAATGATTTTTTTTCTCTCAGTGTTAGTGCCTTCTATGTCATTGCAGGCACTTCTCCCAACATGTTTATACACTGATAATGGCAAAGAGGCCTTTTCAGAAATTTGGAAGCACTTGCTGGTTTCTCCAAAGAGCTGATTCTATTGAATTTCTCACAGAAGTCACAGCATATACACTAATGGATTTTTGTTATTTGTTTCATTTTATTTATTTATTTATTTATTTATTTATTTATTGAGGGCAGTGTCACTGGCCCTCATATGTGGGACTGAACCGGGGCCGCTGGCTTCCCAAGCCAGCGCTTAACCAACGCACCACTCGGCCGGCCCTTGTTTATTTATTTTAACATCAGTAGTCTTCCACACAAAAACACTTTACATAGTTAGGAATTGGGCTTCACTTGATCAATGTAAAAGGAAATTTATGAAGTTGGAAATACATTTTTACCATGACTAGTGGACTGTGTAATAAGAATCATTGCTTTCAGGGCCAGCCGAGTGGTGCGGTGGTTAAGTGCTGGCTTGGGAAGCCAGCGGCCCCGGTTCGGGTCCCACATATGAGGGTCAGTGACCCTGCCCTCAAAAAAAAAAAAAAAGAAAAAAAGGAAAAAAAAAAGAATCATTGCTTTCAAAAGGCACTTGTATTTTATAATGTACTCACTTGACCTGTTTTGTGTTGTTTTTTTTTTAAAGCCCAAACCTTGTCAGTATTGCAATATAATTGCAGCATTTATTGGCAACAAATGCCAGCGCTGCACAAATTCAGAGAAGAAGTATGGACCACCATATTCTTGTGAACAGTGCAAGCAGCAGTGTGCATTTGACAGGAAAGATGACAGAAAGAAGGTAAATCTCTGTGTGTTTTCATTTATTTATTTTTCTTTCAGAAATTAAGGTGGGCCAATTGTGTTAAAAAGACATATAACAGAAAGATTTCTCACTTCCTTTTCTAGTTCTGTTATTGACCTTGAAAAAGATATTCAGCCTTTGTTTTCTTCATTTAACAAATGTGGACCAAAATATCTAACACCTCATGAGTTAGTATTTCATGAGAATCTGAATTATAGTGATCAATATCCCACATACATGAAGTGGTGATTGGCAGAATTGTGTGGAACTCTGTAAAAGTGAGATTGTGACTTAAGCGAGATAGAATCATATTACCATAAGTTTACTGGCTGGCTCTAAATATTTCTGTCTGTTTGAAGTTAAAAATCGCATGAAGATGACATAAAGGGGAGCCCTGTGTAAATTGATGGTACCGTGGTGGGATCAAAATAGTTTAGATTTATTCTGTTTAAAGTCCTCAAGTGAGTTCCAGTTGTACTAAGAATAAAACCCAAACTCCTTCCATGGCCTGCATGGCCCATATCTAACTCAGTCTCATCTGCCATCACACTCCCCACCTCTTACCTTGTTCCTGCCACACTGGCCACCTTTCAGTCCTGCAGAACTGCCAATCTCATTCCCATCTTTGCGCTGGCTGTTCTTTTGCCTGATACACCCTTTTCCAGAGTGTCTTAACTGGTTTCTCATGTCACGTCTCAGCTCAGATGCCACCTCCTCACAGATACCTTTGACTAACTCCCTCAGTCACTCTTTCTCATATTACTGTTTTATTGTCTTCATAGCATGTAACATTATGAGAAAGTGTCTTATTTATTTGCTTACATGTTAGTCTACCTCCACTGGAATGTGAGCTCTTTGTCCATTTGTTCTCTGTTATATTTCCAGCAGTTTGGCACATAGTAGGTTTGTTTTCTCTCTCTCTCTCTCTCTCTCTCTCTCTCTCTCTCTCTATATATATATATATATATATATATATATGTTATATAATGTTATATTTATTATATAAATATAAATAAATATTTAATTGGTAAGAGTAATACCTTATTGAAAATTATCTCCTCTCCCTTTTAATTGTCTATATTACATGGCCAAAATATTAGTCTGCAATATATCTTCCAGTTTATTATTATTTTATGGAGAAAAATTATGGTTCTCATTTTCTACTTTTTTAAAAGTGACTGAACTGGGCCGGTTGAGTGGCGCGGTGGTTAAGCGCTGGCTTGGGAAGCCAGCGGCCACGGTTCAGTCCCAAATGTGAGGGCCAGTGACATTGCCCTCTAAATAAATAAATAAATAAATAAATAAATAAATGTGACTGAACTGATTGTTTTATAAATTTTTTTATTGAGGTATAGTTGACATACAACTTTATATTAGTTTCAGGTATATTATGTAATGATTTGATATTTGTATATACTGCAAAATAATCACAGTAAGTCTAAGTAACATTCATCACCATACATAGTTACAGAGTTTTTCTTCTTGTGATGAAAACTTCTAAGATCTACTTTCTCAGCAATTTTCAAATATATAATACAGTAGTATTAACTATAGTCACCATACTATTTATTATATCCCCATGACTTATTTATTTTGTAACTGAAATTTTTTTTACTTTACCCATTTTGCCTACCTCCCACCTTCCACCTTTGGCAACCAACAATCTGTTCTCTTTAATAAATCTTTTTTGAATGAAAGAATTCAGTACAGAAACTCTTTTTCAGTGTCCAGAGTTGCTTTTCCGAGATACTTAGGCTCTCAAGAGCTGACTCTTGCTAACCAAATTCATTAATTTACAATGGGAGGATATAACTTTTCAGTGACCAGAATACTTCTGCCTGCCAACCAGGGTACTTCTTCTCTGAATCAAGATACTGTAGAAGCTGAATTAGTAATCAGGAAGTAGCATATAATAATATTGGGTTGTCAGAAAAGTCATGAGGCATTTTTACAACAAAAAAACAGAAAAAAATACGTCATGACTTTTCCGACAACCCAATAGTTGGATTACAAGCTTTGCAGTCCCCCAGACCTGTACTAGCTGAATGGTCCTGGGCATGTTACTCCCACAATGCATCAGTTTCATCATCTTTCCAGTGGGAATAACAGTAGCTAGTTCACAAGGACATCGGGAGATTTAATTGAAATAGGTATATAAAACACTTAATTTTGAGCCTAGCACATAATATAACTCAATTAATGATATCTATTTATTATTAATTGGATTACACTAGAATTCATTAAGTTTCTGCTTTCTTAGTTACAGTCCTACTTTAAGAGTTTGGATATTTTTAGGCATTCTCAGTCCCATGTTCATAAATTTCAGGAGAGCTCAACTAAGGAATTGAAGGTGGGTGATCTGGACTCAGAATGCCTGGGTTGAAAACTTGGGTCTGTCACTTATTTGCTCTGTGACTTTGGGCAAGTTAACCTATCATTGCCTTACTTAGTTCCCTTATCTGTAAAGACTTAAGGCTGATCAGACCTCATTGTTATGAAGATTGAGATGTTAGGTGTAAAGCCCTTGGAAAAGAATCTGGTACATAATAGATTTCTTTATGATACTTTAATTTTCAGAGCATAATTTTATATTTTTAAAGGAGAAATCTGAAATAAAGTGTACTGTGGTTTGGCATCCTATTTTTATGTTCAGTGCTGGCTGAGTTTCAGTGAAGTTGCCTTGTTCAAACCCTTCTTCAGTGAAAGCTCTTTGCTGAGCAAGGTTTTTCAGAGTGTTTTAAAAACAGGCCTTCATAACCATAAACATAACCATGAAATGAATCAGATTGAAATTTGGTTTCAAAATTCATTTATAATGTTTATTAACAATTAAATGCTTATCAGACGCTGTTCTAGGTATTGAAAATAGACCAATGAACTAAACAGAAAAGACTTTACTCTCACAGAGCTTGTATTCATGTGCATGAGAGAGAGATGAGTGAGAACAAACAAGGAGATAAACACAAATTTTAGATGTCAGTGCTATAAAGAAATAGGGTGTATGGTGGAGAGTGACTGGGGAGGCCAGTTTCATTTGAGCTGAAACTAGAATGATGAGAAGATAGCAGCCATGGCATCTCTGGAGGACAAAGAGTCCATGGATAGGGACCAGCTATGAAAATACCCTGAGGCAAGAGTGAACTTGGCACATGAGAAGAACAGAAGATAGAGGGAACAAGGGAAAGAGAAAGGGAATAAAGTTGTAGAGGCAGGTAGAGGCTGCATTTAGGTCAATATAGGCCATGGTAAAAAGCTTGGATGTTATACTTGATAGGATGAGAAACCATTGTGTTTTAAGGCAAGGTGAGATATAATCAGATTTACGTTTAAGAAGCTCTGTTCGGCAGGTAGGTGGAAATGGTTTATCAGAGTCAAGAGAATTAGGGAGCTCATTGGGTGGCTCTTGCAGTTGTGAGAGAGAAGAATGGCTTTCCTTAGATGGAAGCAGTGGAGTAGATAAATTCAGATGATGGGCTTGCTCATGGATTGGAGGGGTGGGTTGCAAAGAGGATTTTGCTGACAAGATAAAAATACATACATAATGATATGGCCTATCCATGTTCAAGAGGGGCACTAGATCTAATTTCAGGAATAAGATATGAAAATAGAAGTTCCATAAAGTATCAGCACATCTCTCCCCACCCTGAGTAATCCCAGCCAGCTCTGCTGCCCTGTCACCTGCACTAGGCTGCCTCACAAATGATTCTGCAGCCTGGATGTTGCACAGAGGTGCCCCTGCTTCAGGGGATTTTGGAAGTCTCGTCCTGCTTTCCTAGCCTTGTGCTCTGCTCCTGGTACAGAGCTACTTCTGCCCAAAGGGATCAACTTTTTCTAATTGAAAGTGCTATGGTAGGCCACCTCCAGGTACTGGGGCCCTGGAAACTACTCACCCATTGGTCTTTTTCTGGGGACATTCTGTCTATGAAAAGATATTCAGCATATCATTTTGTGAGCCATTTATAAGGCATTAAAATTGAAGTATAAATTTTATATTTTGTCTTTTGTTTTCTCCCTGCTGAATTTTCCTTAACAAGCACCATGGAGATATTTGTGTCTTGAAATTCTTGTGGGAATTTGACTCTGGTCTGTATTTATTAAGTTGAAGAAAAACCAAACAAAAAGATACATACAGTTAGCAGCTTATATTTACAAAGCAACTTTTCTGTGTTTGGCACTGTGCTTTACCTACAGTATTTCACTAAATCCTTACAACAGCCCTCTGAAATATGTACTATGATCCTGCATTTTACAGATGAAGAAATTGAGCCCAAGAGAGCCCCAGTGACTTGCCTAAATTCACACAGCTTGTAAATGGCAGAGCCAGACTTAGCACAGAGGTTCTAGTACCTAGTCCCATGTTCTGTGGTACCCGTGTACTATATTCCCTCTTCTTTATCTTTGTCTCCTGTTTTTCAGGTAGATGGAAAGTTGCTGTGCTGGCTGTGCACGCTTTCATACAAACGGGTCCTTCAGAAGACCAAAGAGCATAGGAAGCACCTGAGCAGCTCTTCCCGCACCAGCCACCAGGAGAAGGAGCAGTACAGTCGACTGAGTAGTGGCAGCCATTATAATAGGTAACCCCCAAATGAATAAGATCGGACTGGGGGTGCTGGTAGGTTAGATGTAACGCTCACACAATTAGCCATTGGAGATGCCATTTTGCATGAATTTTTCTGTTCATTTTAGTGACTAGCCTATAGAAAGAATCTCCTTTGTCATTTTTTTTTTTTTTTTTGACGGAGGTGTCACCGGCCCTCATATGTGGGATCCGAACCGGGGCCGCTGGCTTCCCAAGCCAGCTTTTTTTTGAGGGCAGTGTCACTGGCCCGCACATGTGGGATCTGAACCGGGGCCGCTGGCGTCCCAAGGCAGCTCTTAATCACCGCGCCACTCGGCCGGCCCTCCTTTGTCATATTTTATAATTTATTTATTTTCCAAGGGCCAGAGAGACACTTCCTTAAGGGGTCAGAATATCCTGACTTGGTTTGTATTGTGTCTGAAAAGCTTGTGGAACTTAACTCCACTTTCACATGTAATGTTCTCCGTAGAATGGTCTCCCTAATAGATTGGACATTTTTCTTTCTGAGGGATGTAGCTTTTTTATGTATATTTGGCCACGAGGTTGATAGATGTTCTAGGTTAGTCCTGGTGAGATCTAGTCAAAAGATGTCCTTTCATTGTTTTAAGCTTCCTCTCAGAGTATCTATAATGTTGTTAAGAGTTCTGGCTTTGGATTGAATCCTTCCATTGCCAGGTTCTCTGTATGGGATCTTGGGTAAGTTTTTTCATCTGTAAAATGAGGGAAATAATAGTATTACCTAATGGATTGTGAAGATAAATTATATACCAGGAGTGCCAAAAAAAACTATACAAGTGGACACTTCAGTCAACGTTGCTCAAGCAGTAGTTCACCGTAATCAGAAGCATCTGGATGCTGATGGTAACCACTTTGAGCACTTCTTGTAATTGTAGAAGTCAAGCGTGACTTGTATTCATCTTTTGTTATCGGTATATATTGAGTATTACAATTTTAATACAGTTTTCCTTTCATAAAATGTGCATACATATTTTTGTCACCCTCTGTAGTACATGCATAGTGATTAATTTTTTTTTTTTTTTTTTTTGAGGGCAGTGTCACTGGCCCTCATAAGTGGGACCAAACGGGGGCCGCTGGCTTCCCAAGCCAGCGTTTAACCACCGTGCCACTTGGCCTGCCCTCATAGTGATTAGTTTTATAACTGGCATATAGGAAGCATTTGATACATTCTGGTTACTCGTTATTATTACCATTATGATTTTGTTTGTTTATCTAACAAACATTATTAAGTGCTCTCATGGGCCACAGACTCTGCTAGGAATGCAGACATAAATAAAGGAATCATGCTGCTCACCATGAGTATGCAGTCTGGTAGGGAAGACAAACCTGTAATCAATTCATTACAGTTTAATTCGATGGAAATGTGGAAATGTTAATTTCATAGTGACTATGTCAAGATATAGGCATGAGTGACTGGTAATAAACTGCCTTAGGAAGTCAGGAAGTATCAGAGAAGCTCTGGTGTTTCAGCTGGATCTTAGGATGAATCAGAGTCATCAGATAAGGAATGGGCAGAGGCATCCTAGGCTGGAAATAGCATTTACAAAGACATGGAGGGCATGAGACCTGGGGAATTCCAAGTCATTTTATGTTGCTAGAGCTTATAGTTGGGAGCTAAGGAATGGGAGGAAAAGGTATCCTGCAGACCTGGTAAGAGGGCATGAGCTTGATCCTGGGGTCAGAAAAAAAATTAACACCGATTATTGTGGAAAATGCATTGGAGGAAAAAAGAGACTGGGGGCTAGTTAGGAAGTTTTTTTTTAAAGAGTCCAGGTAAGAGATGGTATTATGAGAACCAACCTGAAGCAGTGACACCAAGATCAAAGAGACAGATTCAGAAAGATACTTTAGAGGGAGAATTAGATAATTTGATGAACAGATAGATGGGCAGAAGCTGGGTGAGTAAATGATAATTCTCAGGTTTCTTACTTGGGTGAATAGCTAGATCCTTAACTTAGAATATAGGAAGGAGAGAAGAGAAGTTCAATTTAGAAAAGTTGAGTTTGAAGCATCAAGAATTGTTATGTAATGGACATTTAGCCTACATCTCAGAGGAGAGTTTTGGACATGGGCCATTGGTAACACGTAAGAGTCGGTGGGAATAAAAATTAATTTAAAATGCAGATTCCTGTGGCCCCACTCCAGAGTTTAATTTAGTGGGATCTAGGATAGAGCCCAGGAATCTGTATTGTTTTATAAACATCCCAGATGATTTTGATGTAGTTGATATGGTGAACACTGTTTTCAACCAATATGACAGGTAGTTGTTAAAACCATGCTCTTAAATGATATAACTCAGTCTGGACGCTGAGAACAGAATTTGAGAAGCACTCAAGAAAGATGGAGTGAATATTTGATAAGATGTTAATATAAAAAATATATAAACTCAATAGCAAAAAAATCCAAAACAAAACGTAAATAATCCCAATTAGAAATGCGTAAAGAACCTGAATATTTTTCCAAAGAAAACATGCAAATGGCCAATAGTTGCATGAAAAGGTGCTAAAACATCCCTAATCATCAGGGAAGTGCAAATCAAAATAATAAAGAGCTATCACTTCACACCTGTTAGAATGGCGATATCAAAAGGACAAGAGGCCGGCTAAGTGGCTCAGTTGGTTAAGAGCTCGCTCAAGAGTGCAAGCTGAGCTCTGAGCAACAGCTGTTCGAGGCCAGCCCGAGCTGAGTTGCCGTTGAGCTGCCAACAGGTGGCAGGATGGCTCAGCTAAAAAAAAAAAAAAAAAAAGAGAAAAAAAGGACAAGCGATAAAAAATATTGTTCACGTTGTAGAGAAAAACAGAACCCTTATGCACTGTTAGTGGGAATGTAAATTGGTACAACCATTATGGAAAACAGTATTGTGGTTCCTCAAAAAATTAAAAATAGAACTACCCTCTGATCCAGCAATTACTTTTGGGTATATATCCAAAGAAAATGAAATCAGTATCTCAAAGAAATATCTGTACCCTCATACTCACTGCAGCATTATTCACAATAGCCAAGATACAATGTAAATATTCTCTGATAGATGAATGGATAAAGAAATTATGATATATATATATATATATATATATATATATACACACACACACACACACACACACACACAATGGAATATTATTCAGCCATAAAAAGGAAGGAAATCCTGCCATTTGTCACAACATGGATGAACCTGGAGGATATCATGCTAAGTAAAATGAGTCAGAGAAAGACAAATGCTATATGGTATCACTTTTATGTGGGATTTTTTTTTTTTGAGGGCAGTGTCACTGGCCCTCATATGTGGGACCCGAACTGGGGCCGCGGGCTTCTCAAGTCAGTGCTTAACCACCATGCCACTCAGCTGGCCCTATGTGGGATATTTTTGAAAAACTGATTTCATAAAACAGAATGGTGGTTTCCAGGGGCTGGGGGAGGGAGAAATGAGGAGGCCAAAGGGTACAAACTTGCAATTATAGGAAGAATAAGTTCTGAGTATCTAATGTACAATGAGTTAACTATAATTAATATGATATTATATACTTGAAAACTGCTGGGCTGGCGGAGTGGCGCATTGGTTAAGAGCTGGTTTGGGATGCCAGCAGCCCCAGTTTGGATCCCACATATGAGGGCCAGTGACACTGCCCTCTACAGCTAACAACAGCTCCACCTGGAGCTGGGCTGCGAGCCCCAGCGACGGTGTAGGCTGCAGCCCCTGCTGCAGTGGGCTGCCATAGGCTACAGTGAGCGGCCGGCAGCCAGCGTGAGCTGCCAATAGCCGCGGTGAGTGACCATCCAGAGGCCAGCGACCAATCTGCCTCATTCGGGAAGAGCGCGATGACGATACCAACATGGGCCAGTGAAGCAACGTCCTCTGCAACTAGACTGAAGAACAAAAAGACAGCAACTTTTCTGTTCCCCTTCCCCGATTCCCCAACGCTGTTCCCCTCCCCCAATTCCCCAATAAAATATTTAAAACAAACAAACAAAACAAAACTGCTGAGAGTAAGGGCCGGCCGAGTGGTGCGGTGGTTAAGCGCTGGCTTGGGAAGCCAGCGGCCCCTGTTCGGTCCCACATATGAGGGCCAGTGACACTGCTCTCAAAAAAAAAATAAAATAAAAGTTAACTATGAGGTTATGGATATGTTAATTATCTTGATCTTGGTAATCATTCCATAATGTATATGTATATCAAAACATCACATTGTACCCTTTACATATATACGATTATATTTGTCAATTATTCCCAGTATAGCTGGGAGGAGGGAGGACCGCATGGTCAGTGGTATCAAATACTGAAAAGAGGTCAAGTAAGAAAGGGTCTGAAGCATCCTTTGGGCTTGGCAATTGGATATCCATTAAAGTGAAAGGGGGGCCGGATGAATGGCACCTTGGTTGGGAGCTGGCTTGGGATGCCAGCGTCCCCAGTTTGGGTCCCACATGTAAGGGCCAGTGACACTGCCCTCAAAAAAATAAAAATAAAGTGAAACGGTAGCATACCAGTTTTAGAGGAACAAGTTATTAGGGACTAAAAATGATTTTTAGTGTTATTGTGGGACCCAGACCCCAGTAGATTCACAGAGACATAATGAAGAAGAATGGGACTAGGAAGTCAAATATGTCAACCTGTTATCTAGTTCCAGCTTGACTATTAACTAGCTGTATATCCTTGGGTAGGTCAGTTAACATTGAAGAGCCTCAGTTTCTTCAAAGTAGAAATAATACCTTTATATACCTCATACGTTTATAAGATGCATAGGAAACATTGTAAAAGTACTTTTTAAATTGTAAAATAGATTATACTTCTTATTGAAGTTTTATTGACTGCTCTCATAATTATTAATAAGGCAGGTAATATTTAATTAAGGCTAAGAATTTTGGGGGCCTATGGAAATGAGCTTTTGATGTATCCAGGACCTACGAAATCAACACCTTGGTGGATTTCAATAATCAAGAATAAATAGCTCTGGGCCGGCCGAGTGGCGTGGTGGTTAAGCGCTGGCTTGGGAAGCCAGCGGCCCCAGTTCGGGTCCCACATATGAGGGCCAGTGACACTGCCCTCAAAAAAAAAAAGAATAAATAGCTCTTACATAAAAGAGCTATGATATTGCATTGGTCTCATTTGACATTTTCATTGTGATGTTTTGTTAGTCTTTGATTTCTAATGTGTGTCTTTCTACTTTTACCATTAAAAGCCAGAAAACACTTTCTACGTCTTCGATTCAAAATGAAATTCCAAAGAAAAAATCCAAGTTTGAGTCAGTCACAACCAATGGAGACAGGTGAGCCATTTGAAATGCATACACAGTTCCTGAAACAGGAATGTATTTTAGGGTGTGCCTTGGAGCTAGTCTGTGGTTGTCAGTGAACCTCGTAGGGGCACTACATTAGCTACTGGTATCTTTTAAACAAGTAGTACTGATATTTTTTTTAATACATTTAATCTTGTTATTAAAAGACAACATATAATTGTATTTAATAGCAATTGAATTCTTTAGTCCACAAATAACTCTCCCCACTAATTCTAAGAAGTCAACCGCTAGATGGTTTTCATAGTGATCTGCATTTAAAGCCTCCTCCAGGCATTGCAGGAGTCAGTCTTGGCAGGCAGAGCAGAGGCAAGTTGGAGTTAAGGCAGTATTGCTCAGTCTGAGGGATGATCCGTGCTTCCTTAGTCTGCAGAAAGATAGCCCAATGCAGACACTGGATCAGGAGAGAATGAGATGCATTTAAATATTTTTGTTTCATTTTAAGCCTGTCTAAATGCATATTTTTATTCCTTTCATCTCTCCTTCTCAGCAATGCTTCCTCTTACGAGCTGCTTTGTCCTAATACCCGGAGTGTCCCGTCCATGTTGGTGCAGTGGATTGCTTCCCAACAGAGTCTTGGGGCCAACCATTTTTTTGTTCCTCCAGGGACCAGCATCCTGAAGTGAGACCACCTGATACACTCTTCCCTAAAATCCTTGCAATCATTTCCATTCTGAAAACTCCTCCCAGTCTCAGTTGCCCTCCTAGCCAGTGGTGTATTTGGGAGCAGACTAGTATATAAGCTTAACAGGGCTAAATTTTGTTTAGAATATTTAGGGGAGTATAAAGCATCTGTGAAGTTTACTCTTTCCTGTCACCTTCTTCATCAACTTTGAGTTCAGACTCTGCAGGGTATCTTCTTAACTATTAGTATCCATGATTTTAAACTTCATTAATTCAGGGCCGGCCAAGTGGCACAGTGGTTAAGTGCTGGCTTGGGAAGCCAGCGGCCCTGGTTCGGGTCCCACATGAGGGCCAGTGACACTGCCCTCAAAAAAAAAAAAATAATAATAATAAAAAAAATTTAAACTTCATTAATTCAGCCTCCTGGAAATACTTAACTTAGATATTAAGGTTGTGTAGGGGGAGGAACCATAAAGCCCAACTTTCTGATCAGCTTTACCATTCTCTGAGCAACTAGCCTGGCCATTCCGAAGAAAGTGGCACAGAGTGTCTCATCACCTCTACCAGGTTCATGATCCTGTAAAACTACTTCAAGGAGTGAACCCTTCTGAATGCCCTGCTTTTATAAAGGCCTAAGCCAGGATCCACAGCCTTTAGGTTTATCATTTCTGTTTTGTGTTCACTTATGACCCAGGCTGCGATTGAATGACCTGGAAAAAACTCATTCATATCCTTTAGTTTAATCAACCAGTCCTTAAAGTTTGCCTTCTTTTAGCTTATTTTGTACTTGAGATACTGCCACTATTCTTGCTGACTATTGTTATGGATACACCAAGCGAAAAACTTAAGCTTTCTGTTCAGAGTGTTTTATTGAATCTGGTCACCAGCAGTGATTGTTTTCCTCAAGTAGGATACTGATCCTTAAAACTTAGGTACGTGGCCTTTCATAATGTCCTCCTGAAAAGATCTTAAAAGATCATTTTTCTTCTTGAAATGTACATGCTAATTTTAAAAAATAGTTTACCCTAATAACTTGGAAATTTAGAAAATTTTTCTGCTGCCACGAAAATTATTTTCATACATTCTACAAGTTCCATTTGAATGTTCCTGTGTTAGTGATCTTAAGAATCTATTCCTCTTGTTTGCATTTATTTCTTTAAAAGTTCATAGCACAAGGTAAATTACATTGACCCTTTTCTGTTTTACATTTTATGTTTATTTTCTTGCTTTTCCTTCGTTTTGAAAACATTCTAACAAGGCTTTGTTTTTTTTTTTTGTTTTTTTTTAAGATTTTATTGGGGAATTGGGGAGGGGGAACAGTGTTGGGGAATTGGGGAGGGGGAACAGCCAAATTGTTGTCCTTCAATCTTAATTGTGGAGGGCGCAGCTAGCTCAGCTCCAAGTCTAGTCGTCATCTGGCCTCCCACTGGTAGCTCACAGCAGCTCAGTTTAAGGTGCCATGTTCAATCTTAGTTGTGGGGGCGTGTGTGGGGGGCAGTGGGCGGGTGCTTCAGCCTACCATCCCATGTGGGAGTTGAAGCAGCAACCTTGTTGTTAGGAGCACGTGCTCTCACCAGCTGAGCCATCCTGCCACGTTGGCAGCACAGCAGCAGCTCAGCTTGGGCGCAGCTCACTGGCCCATGTGGGAATCGAACCCATGACCCTGTTGCCCAGAGTTCGTGCTCTTAACCAACTGAGCCACTTGGCCAGCCCTGCATTCTAGTTTTTAATTAATCACAACCCACTTTCCTGGCTCCACTTTTGAAATAATCCATATAGTTTTAAATTTATGTTCCTATTCTTTCATTTTTACTGACTGGTGTCTTCTGCAGTTTGCTCTCTAACAGTTTCCATTATACATTAATTACGTCAGGGTTTTTTTTTACAAAACCATTTCTGTAATTTTTTTTTTTTTTTTTTTTGAGGGCAGTGTCACTGGCCCTCATATGTGGGACCCGAACTGGGGCCGCTGGCGTCCCAAGCCAGCGCTTAACCAATGCGCCACTCGGCCGGCCCTGTAATGGTTTTATACTTATAAAACGCCTCTTTCTTTCTTTTATTTTTGTTTAGTCTCCTTTAGAATTCAAAGTCTCCCTCTTACATTTTCTAGTTTGTTGAAATTGTAATAAAAACTTTTCAATTTGAGGAAAATCTGAGTTTATTTCTAGCTTTCTTTTGCTGAGAAAATACACCAGCTACTTTTTTATCATATTTATTTATTGTTCTCTTGGCAATTAAAAAGCACTCTCAACAATGGGTGACACCCAGATACACCTTGTGGTTTATTGTTTCTAAAGGACATTCTTTTCTTGGTAGTTTTATTTTCCATGTGAAATATGCCTGAAAGATTAGACTTACTCTGTGTGGCCTTTGAGGACCAATATGTAAGAATGACAGGGAGGCAGTTTTGGGCCCAACCCACAGAAGATTGTTCTTATATTAAAAACTTTTGGAAAAGGCAAGAAACTCCCTGGAGAAATAGTGAGTTCCCTGTCATTGGAGGTATTTGGAAGGAGACTGGATCTGGTTTTCTGCCTTGCTAACCTACTGCCTTTCATTTTGATTCCCATCGGTTCTTGCTAATCAGAAGTTAGAGAGTTAGAAAGGTTAGGCCCTAACACAGGATAGGCACGACTGGTTTTATAAACAATTTATTGGTATGGGAAGAATCCTCCCTCTCAAGAAACAGGTAGAGCAGAGCCTTAGGAGCTTTCGGGACAACAAACAAAAGTTGTTTATACTAGCCCATTACTCCATTTCATTTTTCGCTGTATTTATGGGTTTAAACATATTTTGTTGGGTTGAGGAAAGACAGTCCCTTGGCAAGTATTGAAACTAGTGGAGACTGTCAATATTTTCTCCTGCATGCCTTATTTTATTATTTTGCATTTAGTCTTTGTTACCCAGTAATTCTGCATGTTCATCAGTTATGAAAGTATTGATCTATTCTTCTGACATTCTTCTCATATGCTTCATGTAGATTGAGGGGCAATATTCTTATTAATGGATTATGTCTCCCCATTCTAGCCATAAAGATGTTTGACTTGGTAACTATCAGGAAGTTTGTCCAGTGCTTCGACTTGCTATTTGGAGTTTCCAGCTGTGTAGAGAAATGCTGGTTAATAGATGTGGTTTAAGATGTAGGAAAGAAATAACAGCGAGGGCGAACTAGAATTATTGCTATGTTGATATAGGGAGTTGAGAATCCAGTGAATATTCCAATGTCTGCTTAGGAAAAACAGGTTTGTGTTTTACTTTAAAGGTTGCCCTGGGAAAAGTAAAGAGCTTCCTTTGGGAAGTCTCCAGAGAAGGGCAGGATTTGACCCTCTTGGCAGTGATTCCTTAACTGCTTTTAGATCTAAGGCACCTTTGACCAACCAGTTGAAGCTGTGGATCCTCACCCTAGAAACAACCCATTGTGTACATATAATTAATTGTACACAGAATTGTATATACAGTTTCAGTGGGTTACAGATTCCCAAAACTGGTCCTGGTTAGGAGATTCCACTGAAAGGACAAAGTTCACCTGGCAGCCTAACAAAATGAGGTGCTTAGGTCCTGTTATGGGGAGGAATCTGTTGAAAACCCCAGTTGTGATGTGACCCGGGAATTTGCTTTCTCTTTGTTCCTTTCCTAACTAAATGTACAGAATTCTTGATATTGGAAGTGGCAATCAATAGGCCAATTGGAGTATAGGGGAAGTTGACTTCCTTCCTATTAATTTCATCTTCTTTTTATCACTTTTAAAAAGGACTAACTGTGGCCAGCCGAGTTGCGCAGTGGTTAAGCACTGGCTTGGGACGCCAGCAGCCCCGGTTTGGATCCCACATATGAGGGCCAGTGACACTGCCCTCAAAAAAAAAAAATAAATATGGGCCTGCCGAGTGGCGCGCTGGCTTAAGAGCTGGCTTGGGACGCCAGCGACCCTGGTTTGGATCCCACATATGAGGGCCAGTGACACTGCCCTCTAAAAAAATAAATAAATAAATAAAATTTAAAATAAATAAATAAATAAAATAAAATGCTTAAAAAAAAAGGACTAACTGCTCCTGAGGAGGAATGTAGCAGCTTCTCAGCAGCTGTACCACATCACAGTGCTGGGGGCAGAAAACAGAACCAAAAGACGAGTTCTATGAGGAACATTAAAGAAAAACGCATGCGCTTACAATTGATCATTAATCCAGATTCTAGGGAAAATAATCACGAAAAATGATTGTGTCACCCATAAATAATTGGGGATCTTCAGTGAAGCTGAAAAAGGAAAGAATATCCTTGGCTCTTGTGATGTTAGTCCTCAATGTGAGAGAAGGTGCTGCAGGCATGCTGCAGGTTGTGGCTCTGGTTGGCAGAGTTACCTGATGACCACCTTGCCTGTTCAGTTTAATGCTGGGAATTCAAATAGTGACTCCTGCCCTTGAGCTTGTAGTCAAGTGGCCTATGATGTGTCCTCAGATAGAAGAAAAGTTTATCCATCCAAGTTACGATTTTTTTTTTTTCCTTCTCCATTTTTCCACTCAGCTTCTCCCCAGACCTAGCTCTGGACTCACCAGGCACTGACCACTTTGTCATCATTGCCCAACTGAAGGAAGAAGTAGCCACTCTGAAGAAGATGCTGCATCAAAAGGATCAAATGATTTTAGAGAAAGAGAAGAAGGTACGGTGTAGTTAATGCCTCTCAGGTCAGGTGATTCGAGGGTAAGCTATGTGGGGTAGGGCATGATGCTAACTCTATTTAACTGATAGTTGTTGGGTACTTACTATTGATGCTTTGAGAGAGATCCAGTGGCTAGCTTGGGGTATCCTGAGGAGAGGCCTACTGTCTGCCAAGATAACTCATGGCTTGGTATTACCGTAAAGAATCCACCTCAGTCAAGTGGGTTTAGAAAGTTGATTTTCCCCAGTATTTGGAGGGAGCTTCCACTTCTCAGGGAGGACTCATGTTAACCAAGCTTACAGAGAGGATGTATAAAACTACAGTGCTCCCTGTTAATCACAGTGGGGCATGTAACTGAGTCCTATTCTTAGTATGAGTTTCTTTGGAAGATTGTAATCAGAAAGTGCTGAATGAGCATGGAGTTGGGACAAGAGAAGGTAGTTACGTAATTGGAATTTTTAATGCTCTCAGGCTAAGAGAACCTGATGCTTCCATCTCTATTATTGGGATGGCCATGTCTGTGGGACGGTCATACTCACAATATGTGGGCCAGGTCTCCCTCCTCCCTGGACCATGTTCAGGTAGGCCTTCCTTCGTGACTCTTGCGTCACTTTGCTTCCATGGCTGACAACTCCCTTCCTGAATGACCTACTCTTTAAGCTCATTAATATCTTCAGTAAATTCTTATTCTGGTCTAAGAGTCATCCTCCCTCTTTAAGGGAACTTTTTGCATTCTTATTCTGAGTCATGTCTAGTTATTTTTTATTTTCAGGTTCTTAGAGACTATCTCATTTTTGTCTTAGTATATTAATGCTTATAATAGTAGCTAATTCTATTGGATGCTTTCTGTGTGCCTGACTCTTCTAAGTGCTTTATATGTATTGATGCATTTATTCTCATAACAAACTTATGAGGTAGGAATTATTATCCTCATCATTTTATAGATGAAGAGTGCCTTCAATATTTTTCCTCTTAGGGTTTTTCAACCTCTTTCAACTAGCTGGTTTTTCCCTGAGGCTGTAGGCTGTCTTGTGCCAAGTTTAGAATGCTGTGATTCATTCCAATGGCTAACAAAGACATTTATAACATTAAATCTGTCACGTGCTTTCTTTTTTTTTTGTTTTTGAGGGCAGTGTCACTGGCCCTCATATGTGGGATCCGAACCAGGGCCGCCGGCGTCCCAAGCCAGCTCTTAACCAATGCGCCACTCGGCCAGCCCTGTCACATGCTTTCTTTCAGTCTAATTTCTACCTTATTTTACAGATGAGAAAATGGACCCTAGAAAATTAAATGACATGTCCAATTCACACAACTAGTAAATGGCAGAACAAAGGAATGAACTTAAGCCTTTCTGATCGTACCGTTCTTTCTATTGTGCTGTGTGTCCTTCTTCCAGTAAGATGGAGATTCATGGGAAGAGACCAGTAGTCTTTCCACTTTACTACATGACTGTCAGATGAAAGTGGACTCAAGTATAATTTGTTCATGCACTAGAGCAGAATGGCACATAAAAGGATTTTTGCAAAATAGAGACAAAATGAACACGTTTCTCCTTCTTTCTAAAGTTAGGATTTTAAAAGAAGCAAAGACAAATGGTAGATTCTTCCTATAACTTTCAGGATCAAAGTCATAGTTCTTGGCTTGGAATGCAGGCTCCTTTGCATCCTGCCTGCCTATCTAGCCTCATCCCCTGCCACTCTCCATGCTCATCAGCCATTTGAACAAGTTCTGCATTATCTCACACTCTCTGCCTATACCCATGCCATTCCCTTTGCTTGGGTGCCCTTCTCTTTCCTTCATGTTCCAGTTGCTGCTTGTACCTTAAAACTTAGCTCACATATCATTTTTCTGATTTAAATTTCCTCTCTGAGCTCCTTGAATAGCTTGTCAGTAGAAGAAGGCCTGGGGTTTGCATTCGAGCTCTGCCATTTGCTAATATATATGATTATGGCCACGTTACTTAACCCTTTCTAAGCCCTGGTTTTCCCATCTCTAAAATGTGAAGAATAATATTACCCCCCCAAGGGTTTATCATAGTATTGAGTGAAGTAATATAATGTTTGCCTTAATGTTTGCGTAGAATGGTAAAAATTCAGTAAATGGCAGCAGCTATTAATCTCATAACTTCTCTCAAACCATCAGTCAAATTGCATTATAATCACTGATTTATTTGGATGTGGGTATTAGGAGGTTTACATGAAATCTTTAAAACCTGCTAGTGGTTAAGTATCAGAAATACTACTTCAGATTTTGTGTAATTTTCAGGAAATCTTTGGAAAAACTAGGATTTGGAATTCTTTGGCTTTGATTTAGGTGTAGCTCTTTAGGGGAGAGCCCTGGATTTCATTAATTTGGGGGACCATTTAGCTCTATGGTACAAAAACATTTTTCATTGCACAGAAATTTCTTCTGGTCACTCTGCCTTTTTACCCTCAGATCACAGAGTTGAAGGCTGATTTTCAGTACCAAGAATCTCAGATGAGAGCCAAAATGAACCAAATGGAGAAAACCCACAAAGAAGTCACAGAACAATTGCAGGTGACTCTGTTTATTTTATGTGGTAACTCATGTGTATTTAGCTGACTGTATTTTAAGTCATCATCTCTTAGATTTCTTTTTTCTCAAAGTATTGTCCAATCACATTAATCTACATTCTAGGTGTCTTATTGTTTCACTCTTAGATGTGTTCTGATCTTTTCTCCTCAAAAACAGTCGGATTCATAAATGAATTCTTTGATTTTGGATAAACCAGATGTGATTCCAGATGTCAGAATCATAAATTCTGTGTATCCAGTACATTAAGGCACTCCATGGTTGGTTTGTGTTGCATAAAAGCATCCTTCCTAACAGTGGATCCCAGAAGAGCGAAGTACACTGATTCCCCCCCAGCAAATACTTTCTTTGCCCTGAACCGAGTGCTAGAACCTTGTGGTGTTTTCTGTCTCTGGAATCTGTTATCTCTTCCTGACCCTCTACATTGTCTCCCTTAGCATCTGCATGAAAAACATATCCTATCCGATTAAAATATCCTTCTTGCACTGATTTTTTTTTTTTTTTTTTTTTTTTAAGGCCAAAAACAGAGAGCTCCTGAAACAGGCAGCTGCCTTGTCCAAGAGCAAGAAGTCAGAGAAGTCAGGAGCTATAACCTCTCCGTGAGAGACCACAAGGAGGCTCCGTGCAACAACGAATGGATTCCTGGGTTAGGGTTGGCGACTTGGCTGTTCCCTGGGAACTGCAAGCTTTCTTAAGAAATTTCTATTTTATTACAGTTATCCTTGTGTGATTGCAGTGGGCTGAATGGGAACACCTGGTTTGTGCTGTGTTATGACTGCATGCTTGAATGTTTGGGGTTTTAAGCTCTCTTGCTCTCTCATGCTCCCAATCCTCTCTCTCTTCCCCCTTTTCCCCACCTTTACTAGTACTACTAGCTTTGTCTCTCTCGATACTACTCAATTTTCTTTTCTTCTTTTTTTTTTTTGTGGTGGTCACTGCTCAGTGTTACGTGCAGAATGATTTTTTTTTTTTTTTTGTCTATCATTGCATCCTGCCATACCCATGAGCAAATAGTTTGGCATTAATTCCATATCACTGCCACCCTCTGAACTTTGAAAACTGCCACCTTAAGACTTGGTACAATGGACGAGGCTTTCTCTCTCCAATAAACCTTTTGCTTCAGGGTATACTCTTGGGTTTTTTTCCAGGTATATTATGTATGAACTTTGTACTATGTATAGCCAGAGTTTTATTTATTTTTTAAAAAAAGAAACTTTCTTGATAAAGGAATAATGGTAGCCTCGCTTGTTCTTGTAAAAGTGATGCCTCTTAAAAAAAAAGTCCTACTCTCACTTTTAGTAAAAGAATCGGTTTTCTTTCTCATTACCTTGGTAACAAGGTAAAAGAATCAGTTTTTTTTCTTGTTACCTTGGAGTCTTAAAAACTGATTGTTAAGGTGAAACAATTCAATGCATAAGTATGGAGTTAAGTGCCTTTTGGAGGGTTTTTTGGAAGAGCATTTAAGAAGATACTTAAGGGGTGGTAGCAAGATTTGAGCAGTCTGTCTTTATTAGTAAGGGCAGAAAAAAGGTTGTCCAGGTTGTACTGGACATTTTCTTTCCCTCCCCTTTTCTGATGGTTTTATGTGACTAAATTTTAAATTTTCACACTGCCACTTCTTTTTTTTTTTTTAAAAAAAAAAAACTCTTTACTTGCTTCTTTCAGTTGTCATACTGGGCCATTGTCAGAGAACATTTTTTTTTTTTACATGAGCAGATTCAAAATGGGATAATATTTGAACTACAGAGCGTTTCAGAGGTCAGTACAAGCAGCTCAAGTATGAACTCTGAGCCTGATAGGAAGCAATGATATCATTGGCCCTTGTCCCCACACCTCCTCACCCATCCTAGCCTCGACACTCCCTGCTTTTAATAGACATGTGTTGAAACCAGGTGCTTCTCAGAAGGCACATGGATTTAGTTTTCTAGGAGAGGGGATAAATTGGCATTTCTAGCCATACTCTCAGGTCCTCTTTGCGATGTTTGTGAAAGAATTTAGAGCTGTGTCGTGTGCCATGAAACAGTAAAACCACCTACCTGGGAATCATTTATCGGGGTACTCGGAAATCATGAGGGCAGATGACATTTGTACCTCGGTCTACCAAAATTGTAGCAGTAAGTTTAACTTGCTAGGCATTTCCTAGAAGCAGATGCTTCTCAGTTGTGATAGCATTGTCTCAAGCGGAACCATGTACATAATGGGACAGAGATGTGGAAATGGGTGGCTTCCTTCTGATAGAGAAACAATGGACCATGTTGCTTCTGTATCACTCTAGTAGGGGATGTAATTTTCCCTTCTAAGCAAGGGAAAGGGCAGTGCTAAATAGTATTATAACTTTCTGAATAAGAAGCTTTTAGGTACAAACTGTCAGATAATATTTTTCAGATGCATATATGTTGACTGTGGGGAGAAGATTATGAAAAACGTTGCAGTCATGGTTTTTGTTTTTTTAATTTTAAACACTTGAGAAATTCAGTTACATGGAGTGACTATAAAAACACACACGTACTTAGTTTTATACTAAATCTTTTTTTAAGGTCATGGCATTTAATATAAAGCAAATCCATGCATTTTCTAACTTTCCACAAGTTCTAAAAAGGGAAGGAAGAAACCTCAGTCTTGAAATTTTGGTTTTTAAAAATCATGACACTGTTTTACCATAAAATTGAGTAGCTAACTTTTGGTAACACCTTTTGTTTATTTGTATGTTTGTAATAATGGACATTTTAAAACACAGGAATGTGTTGGTTTGTACAGACTTTGACAAATGTGTGTTAATAAAAATTCATATTGACTCAAGTATAATTGTTGGTGTTTTGTTTTCATTTATTTCTTGCTGGTTCACCAATAAACATATATCCCCAACCCAGAAAACAGACAATTTGTCTTGCTTGTTAATTTATGAAATTAAAAGCCTAACTGTGCTAATAGGGAGTTTTATGTCCACAGAGAATAAACTCATTCTCTTTTTTTCTCTCTGGGATTTTATTTTTGCAGTTTAAATGCTTGTTTTGTTATTAGCACTATGCTAGGTAATGAGGATATAGCAGTGAAGGAAACAAACAGTTACTGACCTCATGGGGCTTCCATTCAGTGGAATATTGGATAACACCATTGTTTCTTGATTTTGTAATTATAATTCATTGTTCAAAATATAATACAGGATGAATCTTAATAAGGTATGAGTGAAAGGGGTTTTTTTTTTTTTAAGATTTTATTGGGGAATTGGAGGGGAACAGCATTGGGGAATCGGGGAAGGCGAACAGACAAATTGCTGTCTTTTCATTCTTCAGTCTAGTTGTGGAGAACTGCTTCACTGACCCATGTTGGTATTGTCATTGCGTTCTTCCCGGATGAGGCAGATTGGTCGCCAGCCTCTGGATGGTCACTCACCACGGCTATTGGCAGCTCACGCTGGCTGCCAGCCGCTCACTCTGGCTGCTGGCCACTCACTGTAGCCTATGGCAGCCCACTGCAGCACGGGCTGCAGCCTACACCGTTGCCGGGGCTCGCACAGCCCAGCTCCAGGTGGAGTTGTTGTTAGCTGTAGAGGGCAGTGTCACTGGCCCTCATATGTGGGATCCGAACTGGGGATGCTGGCATCCCAAAACCAGCTCTTATGCAATGCGCCACTTGGCCGGCCCGAGTGAAAGGTTTTTGAGATGTCATCTTAAGAAGGAGAGGAATGTATTAATTTGAAAGCTTGGTGCTAGTAGTAGGTTTTAAAATTAATAATGTGCCTTACAAACATTGTCATTGTCACATCCTGGTCATTTTGTAGACTCAATGACAACTTATTTTTTCTAAGCAAATTGAAGATAGTTTTATTTTGTAGGTTCTGTGGTCTGAATGTTTGTTTTCCCAAAAACTCATATGTTGAAATCCTAACCCCAAACATGAAAGTATTAGGAGGTGGGGCCTTCCCAAGGTGCTTAGGCTCTGCCCTCATGAATGGAATTAGTGCCTTTTTAATGGAGGCACCAGAGAGGCTTCCTTGCACCTTCTACCACGCAAGGACACAGCCAGAGGTGCTGGCTGTGATCTAGAAAAAAGACCCTTACTATAATGCAGACCTGCTGGTATCTTGATCTTGGACTTCTCAGACTTCAGAACTGGGAGAAATTTATCTTATTAATAAGCCACCCAGCCTGTGATATTTTGTTGCAGCAGTCCAAACAGACTAAGCTATGTTTATGACCACTTTTATTCTGTGAATTATCAAATTATGCATTTATTCAGTCTTAAAAACCACTGAACAGGAAGAATATAGTATAGTATAGAGAAAGACAATTAAGTTCTTCAGGGAGTTTCAACCATTCTAAATAACCCTGAAAGTAGTTTAGCAGACTTTGGTTCCATCCTTTGCAATTTAAGACCCTATGTTACCTGCAGTATAGCTATCCTCAACTGACAGCCAGCAAGATCTTGGAGGAGGGGCTATTTTGGGGAAGGCCAAAACTGTCAGGAGTTACAGGGTGTTCTGATGATTATTCCTGCATAACAAACCACCCCAATATTTAGTGGCTTAAAAACAACCATTTAAATATGCCAATTAGACCCTATTGATTAAGAATTTGGACAGTACACTGTGGGAATGACTGATCTTTGTTCTACAATGTTTGGGTCCTCAGCTGGGAAGATTCAAAAGCTAGAGGACATTTAACAAGGATGGAATTATCTCTCTGAAGGCTCTTTGTACTTGTATATCTAGTGCCTGGGCTGGAATGACTGAAAGTCTAGTAATGCTGACTGGAGCATGTACATGAGACCTCTCCATATGTAGCTTGGTCCTTCCCAGCATTGTGGCCTCCATGTAATCAGACTTCCATGATGGCTTAGAACTCCAAGCCAAGAGATCCAGTGAACAAAACTGAAGCTGTATGACCTTTCCTCAGAGGTCATGTTACCTCATTTATGCAGTACTCTATTGGTTGAAGCAGTCAAAAGTCTATTCAGACTCAAGGGGAAAGGACATAGATCCCTTCTCTTAATGAGAAGGTGATGAAGTAGAAGAGAACGTGGGATGGAAGCTATTGTGGTGGCTATCTTTAAAAATATAATCTGCTGGTCGGCCGAGTGGCTCATTGATAAGATTTGGCTTGGGAGCGTGGACTCTGAGCAGCAGGGCCCGGGTACAGATCCCACATGGGTCAGTGACACTGCACCCTCTACAGCTACGATGGTGAACTACAGCTCGATCTGGAGCTGGGCTACCTTGAGTCGCCAGCAACAGTGTGGCTTACAGTGGGGCTGCAGTGGGCTGCCATGAGCTACCATGAATGGCTGGTGAGCTGCTGTGAGCTGCTGCCCAGTGAGTGGCCTGTGACCGAACTGCCTCAGCCGGGAAGAGCGCAATGATCACAATACCAACATGGGCCAGTGAAGCAACGTCCTCCATAACTAGACTGAAGAACAAAAGGGCAGCAACTTGTCTGTTCCCCTTCCCTGATTCCCCAACACTGTTCCCTCCCCCAATTCCCAAATAAATATATAATCTGCCACGTAGGGAATGAATTTTGGAACCAAACTAAATTCAAGAGAGCAAGGCAGGAACAAAAATGTTTTGCCTTGGCTTACCTCAGACATCACAATCCGTCATTTCTGCAATACCCTATTGGTTACAGAGGTCAAATTACCAGCACTTTGCAGTGTGGAATGGGGCCAGGTGTGTTCATACCAAATGAAAAGAATCACTGGGGTCCATTCTGGAAGCTGGCTAACATATTGACCCCTGGCCCATAGGACTGATTAATAACTATGTGAATCTCTGGATTTTGAAGACAGGAATAAAAGCTGCCATCTTTGGGAAAGTAATTCGTATTTCTTAGCTATTACTGGCATCAGTGAGTACTTTGCCTACTAGTGCTTGTCAGGCTGTCTGTCACTAGAGCCAATTATCAACTCTACTTGCAAAGTGAGGCTGTGTCATGCTCTGATTAGCTCTGAAGTCAGACTGCCTAGGTGTGTTCTGTCTCTTACCTTAGTGTTGTTGTGATAATTAAATAATATATGTAATAGTCTTCAAAACAGTGCTATTTTGTAAACTATTATTATGCATGACTTCTACAGAATCTACGTTTCCTGTTTCCTGAGAGAGAAAGTAATAGAGTGACGTTAGAATGAACACATATGTGCACTTGTTTTTTGCTTCCCAAGCAAACTCTATCCCAACGTTACTCTATCCCAAGCTACCAGCACACTCATGCAACCCACAACCTTTATATCTTTTTTTTCAATTTCACATTACCCACCTCCTGCATACCACTTCATTGCATTGATCTTTAGAGTGACATCTTTTTAAAAGTTTAATAAGATATAATTTGCATACAGTAAAAGTTACTATTCTTAGTGTATAGATAAAAGAGTTTTGACGGATGTATGCAGCTGTGTAATCACAACAATCAAGAAATAGAACATTTCCATGAACCCAAAAACTTCCCTTGTGCTCCTTGGCAGTCAATCCCTTTCCCCTCCTCCAACCTTTGGCAACCATTAATCTTACTTCTATCCCTATAGCTTTGCCTTTTTCAGAATGTCTTATAAATGGATTCGTTCAGTATGTAGCTGTTTGTGTCTGACATCTTTCATTTAGCGTATGCTTTTGCGATTCATCCATGCTGTTGCATGTTCCAGTAATTTAGTCTGTGTTTCACTAGTTTGTTCTTTTTTATAGCTGAATAATTTTTCAATGTATGGATGTATCACAGTTGATCTATTCAGCAGCTGATGGACATATTTGTTATTTGGGGCTTGGGGTTATTATGACTAAAGCTACCCTACACATTTGCATATAGGTCTTCATATGAACATGTGTTTTCATTTCTCTTGGGTAAAAACCTAGGAGTGGGATTGTAGGATTGCTGGATTGTATGGTAAATTTATGGTTAATGCTCTAAGAAAGTGCCAAAATGTTTTCCAAAGTGGTTGTACAGTTTTGCATTCCCACTAGCAATGTACAATAATGGCTAATTTTTTTTAGGCCTGGATTTTATTTTATTTTTAAAAATTTATTTTCAATTATAGTTGACATGAGTGCTAATTTTAATGCAGTCTTCTTTGCAATAAGTGAATTTCTCCATTGACCTTTCCCCACCTTTCCCCAGGAAGCTTGCCATATTGGTGATAATAATACTTTGTTTTTAAAATATAAAACTTATTTACTGAAGTATAGCACACATACAGAAGTGGAAACACATCACAGGGATGCGACTTGATGAATTTTCACAAAGTAAACACACCTATATGATCACCACCCAGATCAAGAAAGGCTGCTACCAGCATCCTAGAAGCCTACTTTATGCGCCCTTTCCTAATCATTCCCTTTCCACCCCCAGAACTAACTACATAGTATTCTGACTTTTTTTTTTTTTTTAAAGATTTTATTGGGGAATTGGTGGAGGGGAACAGCGTTGGAGAATCGGGGAAGGGGAACAGACAAGTTGCTGTCTTTTTGTTCTTCAGTTTAGTTGTGGAGGATGTTGCTTCACTGTTGGTATCGTCATTGCGCTCTTCCCGGATGAGGCAGATCGGTCGCTGGCCTCTGGATGTCGCTCACCGCGGCTATTGGCAGCCACGTTGGCTGCCAGCCGCTCACGCTGGCTGCCGGCCACTCACTGTAGCCTATGGCAGCCCACTTCAGCAGGGGCTGCAGCCCACACCATCACCAGGGCTCGCACAGCCCAGCTCCAGGTGGAGCTGTTGTTAGCTGTAGAGGGCAGTGTCACTGGCCCTCATGTGGGATCCGAACCGGGGCCGCTGGCATCCCAAAACCAGCGCTTAACCAATGCGCCACTCGGCCGGCCCTATTCTGACTTTTAATAATACAGATTGGGCTGGCAGAGTGGCGCGGTGGTTAAGTCCTGGCTTTGGAAGCCAGCGGTCCTGGTTTGGGTACCACATATGAGGGCCAGTGACACTGCCCTCAAAAAAATAAAAATAAAAAACATAATATAGATTAATATTGCTGGGTTTGAACCTAATAAGAAAGGAATAATGCAGGATATACTCATTTTTGTCTTCCTTCGCTATACATTATTGGACGAGATCACCCACATCATTCAGATAGCAGCAGGCCATTTAATTTTGTGCTCTATAGTACTACGGTTTCCATTCTGTTGTTGATGGACAGTTGTTTCCAGTTTGGAACTAAATGCTGCTCTGGCCTTCTTCATTAAGGCTTTATTAATTTTTGTTTTCTTTTGAGGGCAGTGTCACTGGCCCTTATATGTGGGAACCGAACCGGGGCCGCTGGCTTCCCAAGCCAGCGCTTAACCACCGCGCCACTCGGCCGGCCCTCTGGCCTTCTTCCTAATAGCCTCAAACTGGAAACAATCTGAATGTCCATCAGTAAGATAATGGATAATCAGGGCCGGCCAAGTGGCGCATTGGTTAAGAGCTGGTTTTGGGATGCCAGTAACCCTGGTTCAGATCCCACATATGAGGGCCAGTGACACTGCCCTCTACAGCTAACAGCAGCTCCACCTGGAGTTGGGCTGTATGAGCCCTGGTGATGGTGTGGGCTGCAGCTCCTGCTGCAGTGGGCTGCCATAGGCTACAGAGAGTGGCCGGCAGCCAGCGTGAGTGGCTGGCAGCCAGCGTGAGCTGTCAATAGCCGCGGTGAGCGATATCCAGAGGCTGGCGACCCATCTGCCTCATCTGGGAAGAGCGCAATGACGATACCAACATGGGCCAGTGAAGCAACATCCTCTGCAACTAGACTGAAGAGCAAAAAGATGGCAACTTGTCTGTTCCCCTTCCCCAATTCCCCAATAAAATCTTAAAAAAAAAAGATAATGGATAATCAAATTGTAGTATATTCACATGATAAAATACTACTCAGCAATAAAAAGGACCAAACCACTGATAAATGCAACATCATGGATAAATCTTAAAAAGACCATTAACTGAAACAAGCCAAACATTAAAGAATACATAAAATAGGATTTCATCACTATGAAGTTCAAGAATAGTCAAAACTAATCTGTAGTGATAAAAATCAGAAAGTGATTTCTGCGGATAAGTGGGATTAATTAGAAAGAGGCATAGCTAGAGGCAACTTTCTGGGATGATGATGAAAATATTCTATATCTTGGTTTGGGTGGTAGTAACATGGGTATATACAAGTGTCAAAATTCATTGACTTGAACATTTACTATCTATGCATTCTATTGTGTGTCAGTTATAACTCAATAAAAATTAATACAGAAATGCCATTTAGTCCTAAAAAATGCTATTATGAACATTCCTATACTTGGTTTTTGGAACATATATGTATGCATATCTATTGATTGTATAGTTAGGAATAGAATTGCTGGGTCATAGAATATGTGTGAATCACGGCTCGCAACTTAATATCTGTATGACATTGAGCAATTACCCAGAAGCTCTCGAGAACATGTTTCCTTATCTGTTACCACAGAATTAATCTTACCTTGACAGGTGCAAACCATGAAAAGTGTTTTTGTCAACTAACAAAAGGACATAATGCTGAGAAACCTTATTCTCTAAAAATCACAGATTTCCAGAAAATTTGCTAATTGAAATATCAGTAAGAATGGAATATTCCGCTCTTGCCTGGAGGATCTGTTACTTTGACACAGAGAAGCAGCCTCAATTTTCCAACGCAGGTGCAAAGCTTCAGATAAGGGGTTTCCAGGTACAACATTCCACGTTTATCTTCACGTTATAATTTCCAAGGAAACAGGATCTTGCGTCCTCTCATCAGCTCAGGCCTGATGAGAATCCCTTTACACATAACCTGGTATGCTTTGAGGCTATATCAAAACACCACATCTTTTCCCAAAATTCTAGAATAATTATCTCTTCCTGTGTTTGGCGGGATGCCCCATGATTCCTCTGGTGTGCAGTTTCCCTTGCAGTATTAAGTTAATAAACCTAACTTTCTCAGACCACAGGTGGTCTTTATCACATATCTTGGGGATTACTGATAAATGTTTGTATAATTTGTTCATATTGCCTGGAGAGGCATTTAAGAAATGGTAGTTATTTTTAATTATTCATGTATAAATTCAGTAAATGTTCATTTGTCATCTAGTATTTGCAAGGTACAAATGTATTGCTATGAGAGATAGCACAAGATAGCACAAGGCACAGATGGAAAGCCAATTTTAATTTTAGTTGGAGAAAGAAAACAACAATAACCACTGTCTTCGATTGCTAAGAGAAAAATACCTTTACTGAGCTTCACTTTACATAGAATGAAATGTAAATGAAAACATTCTCAAGACTATTTTATAGGTTAAAAAAAAAGTACAATTTACATGATTTGCTATAAGATTTAACATAAAACTATGGATGCTAAGAAATGGTGGGGTTTTAACCAGAATGAGCACCCCCCCCCAAATGTCATCTGTCTCTTTCTATAGAGAAAAAAATGCTCTTACAAATGCTCCAACAAAAAAATAGAGATAGGCTGTCTTACAAAAGCTCTAAATCTAAATGCAGGCTCATTCAACCATTTGGAGTCCCCTCCCACACGGGAAAGCAGCTTCCTCTTTATCATTCCCCAGAGATTGGGGTGGAGAACATAGGAAACAAACCTTGCCAGTTCTGCTTCACTTCTCCCTACCTTGATCTCCCAAACCCATTCTTTCCATTGACCATAAACTCCCAAAATTAAGCTCCCAAAATTCAGTCTTCTAGGGCAACATTGAGGTCATATGCTTCAAATTACTTAAGGCGATTCTTTTTAAAACTCGAGGGTCTAGTTCTCCAAGAAATACTGGTTTGGGATATAGATGAAGAGGCTATTTGGGAGGAACTTATTTATTTTTATTTTTTTATTGTTTTTTTTTTTAAATTTTTTTTGTTGTTGAGGGCAGTGTCACTGGCCCTCATATGTGGGACCTGAACCGGGGCCGCTGGCTTCCCAAACCAGCGCTTAACCACCGCGCCACTCGGCTGGCCCCATATTTGGGAGGGATTTAAATGGAGAATGAATTTTGGAATATGAGAACACGTCTTAGGAAAGTAATGAGATGATGATGGAGTTAGCTTAGTGTTTGGGTTTTACCGTCAGGTCTCAGAAGAGAAAAATAATAACGCTTACTTTGGTCAGTTAATTTATTTCAACATTTAAAAAATCGATTGTTCATTATCTATTTTGAAGGTAAAACATATCGTTAGAACATCGTTCCTTGCTGTGAAAGAGCTTATGAACAGTTGAATTGCAGTGAGGAGTCAGAGACAGTACGTGATGGAGTCTTCCTCTTTTTCTTCTTCTTATTTTATTGTTTGATAAGAAGAGGGGTGGAGGGGGACATGAAAGTGGCTTGTAAATCATAAAAGTGCTCGGCTACTCACAAAGCGGTACGTGAAGGAAACAGAGAGGAATTTCAGAAATTTGGTTACGGATCTGCGTTTCCACGTTGTCGAATACTCCCACATTTGGGTCTGAATTCTCAGAATAGAACAGAATAGGATGTCAGGGCTGAGATCATCTGGTACAATTTTATGTTAAATCGAGAATTCTTGCCTACTGTCACCGCGTCCTGGCGAGAAAACAACATCGCCACCCCAGCTCCGCCTACCCCAGCGCCACGGTGTGACGTCATCGCCCCGCCCCGCCAAGGCGCAGGGCGTCCAGTCTCTAAGCTCCCTACCCTGGCCTTACTTGCAGCCAAGACGGCGCTCTGTGGGGCCGGGCGGGGAGGACGCTTGCGCGCTGCGTGGGGGCGGTGCTAGTGCGCACGCAGCCTCGGCCCCCTCCCTGCCCTTTTTCTTCCCTGTTTCGCCGTCAGTCTGCGGTCCGGTTGGGTAGCTGCTTCCGGTGGGACCGCGGTGCAGGGCGAGTCTGCCTCAGCTCTTCGTCATGTCCTACGGCCCCTTAGACATGTACCGGAACCCGGGGCCGTCGGGCCCCCCGCTCCGGGACTTCAGCAACATCATCCAGACTTGCAGCGGCAACATCCAGCGGATCAGCCAAGCCAGTGAGCCAGGGGACGCAGCTGGGGGGCGGGGACCGCCCTGGGGACAGGCCTGGACGAGGCTGCCGGTCGCGGAGCCCGGCCGCGGCCACACCTGAGGCCGTCTCGGCCTTTCCACTCTGGAGGCGGCGAGCTGCCATCCCTGAGTCTGTCGGGGCCGGGCTCCTCCGAGGGTTCGGAGCCCCCAGCTGGAAGCTCGAGTCTCAGGACGTATGCCCTTAGGGCGTTGGGCATAATAGCAGTCCTGACAGCCACAGGGTGGGAGTGGGAATGTGTGTCACCCCAAGAGCAGTGAGTAAGTTGATTTGGCGCAGTGGTCAGTCGAGTATTTCCTGTCATCTGCCTCCCACCTCCCCGCCGCCCCCACCTCTCTTTCCTCTTGGGCCAGTTTGCATTGGGAGTTGTTTACGGATTTAGACGTGAGGTTTACATTCTGCTCAGCTTCTGGCTCCTTGGAAGTCAGCAACTTTCAATTCAGGGAAGTGGAGCGTGGATGTATTTGGATGACTTAATAGTACACAGTTCTTCCTTTAATGAATTTGGAAATCAGATACAGTGACTGGTATTAGAGGGATGAAATGACTTCTGTTTTAATAAAGAGAATTCACCGAAAACATTTCAGTTTACATTATTTTGTCTTTTGTCACAAAAGATTTGCGTATATTTTTGGTTTCCAAGCTGATGAAGCTTTTGTTTTCCTTCCCTAGTTAGCTCTTGAACACATCTGATACAGAGAAGCTCAGGGGCTTGGCCATAATCACATAGCAAGTAAGAGGTGGTAGAGCTGGTGGTGGGTTTCAGAATGTCATTGCTTGTCTTAAAATTCTGCCCCCCACCAGTAGGGTCTGAATAAGACTGGCTGAATGCGTCAAATACAGGCTGTTTCTTGTGCCTGAGAATCGCCTCCGAGCCTTATCAGCAGGTCAGCAGCAGGAACTTGACTTGGAAAAATGGTCACCATCATCCTTGTTGTTCGTTTTGGTGAACTTGGCTATATACTTGGTTAAGAGGTAGAACTAGTTGGTCCTGAATTACAATTATGGTCTATATTTTAAAGAACAATCTAGCACTTTGCTTTTAAATGTAAATACACGTACACAAGTAGAATTTGAGCGGCAGGAAGTTTTTGATGGCAAGGGATTGAGACTGGGTAATTTGAAAGTGGAAAGACTATGTGGCCTGTTAAATCCAGAAATTAAAAAAAAAAATTAATATGACTACTGGTTAGAAAATATAGTACTTTGTGTTCCAATTATTTTTGTGTGTGTGAGGGAGCTGTAATACATGTTAGATCAGAAAACTGGTTCAAGGCTAGAAGTTCTTTTGAGGCTACCTACATCTAATTTTAATGTCTATTTGTGAAATCATTCTACATATATTTGAGTTTCAGGTCATGTAGTTAGTACTATAAGAACTGCATGGATTGTTTCAAAAGGGTTTCTGTGGAGTACACAGTAACTGAAATATGAAGTTGAAAGGAATCAGTGCTATAGAAGAGGTATATAAATAACATGGCGGTATTCAGGGGAGATAGAGATCATTTTCAGTTGGGAAGGGTCAGGAAGGCATTATGGCATTTGAGCTAGGGCTGGAGAGATGGTGGGAAGGATTTGAATTTTCTACTGTGAAGAACAGAAGAGCATTCCAGGAAGGAATAAAAGGACCAAGGCATGGTAGTGGGAAAGCATGGGGTATATATAGAAAAGTAGAATGATTTAATTTGGCTAGAGTGGTGGACTGCAGAAAGTAATGGGAGAAGACAGAGTTGGAAAGGTTAGTTGGGGCCCAAACAGGATGAATTTTAAGTGCTAAACTAAGGGGGTTTGGATTTAATTCTTTAGGAATGTGTAAATTGAATTGGGAGGGAGACCCTGTAATCAGACACTAGTTAGGGACTGAAAATAAAAAGGAAGGAAGGAAAGGATAGGAGAGGTTTCTTTGTTGATATAATTGATAAAATTTAACTGTTAAGTGGGCATTGGGCTCAAGGGATAATTGGAGTCAAGTAAGTTGACTTGGCACAGTCGTCAGACAAGTATTTCTTGTCTTCTGCCCCCCCCCCCCCCCCCGCATCCCACCTTTGGCCAGTTTGCATCGGGAGTTGTTACATAATGTTAATAACATTAATAGCCAACATTTGGGTACATACTGTGTGCCAGGCAGTGTGAAAAGTTGTTTACATGCATTATCTTACTTAATTTTCTAACAACCCTGCAAAGTAATTACCAATATTATTTCCACTGTGTAGGTTAGGAAACAGGCTGAGAAAGGTTAAGTAATTACCTGGCTAACAAATGGCAATACCTGAATTTGAAACCGTATCTCTATTTTATAATCAGCAACTAACCTTTTTATAATTTTTAATTGATATTACACTTTTGTAGCAGTTACAAATGAGTTGTTTTTGTTGTTGTTTTTCTCACTCTCCATAGGAAACTATGAGGAGTACCTGAGGCCATCGCACTTTGTCCTCTTGTGGTACATCTACCTCCCCTGCTTGTTAGTTAGCTCTTTTGAAGCATGGGACATGACTTAATTCATCTTTATATTTCTAGCACTTATCTCAGTCCCAAGCATATGACAGATTTATTCATTTACTGTTCAGCAAATATTCTTTGAGCACCTGCTGTGCGCTGGTGGAGGAGTGATGAACAAGACAGACAAAATCCCTTCCCTGATAGTGCGTGTCTATGTGTGTGTTTGTGTATGTATATATGCAGACATGTGCAAATAATATCTAGTAAGTAAGTGCTATGAAGAAATAAAGCAGGGTAAAGGGATAGAGAGTGAGAAGAGATAGAGGGTGGGTGTGCTATTTTAGATAAGTTGGTCAAGGAAAGCCTCTCTGAGGAGGTGACATTTGAGTAGACACTCCAGTGAAGTAAGGGAGAGAGCCAGGTGAGTAGCTGGGGGAGGGCTTTCTAGGCAGAGGCCACAGCTTTGATGTGTTCAAAGAATGGCAAGAAGGCCAATGTGGCTGGAGTGCAAGTTGGAGAAAGGATTCATAGGAAGTAAACAGGTCTGGGAGGTAGCCAGGATCAAATCATAGGGTTTCGAGTAGATTTAAATGAATGAGGTTTTTCTACCATCTTGGAACTTTTATTGCCTCATTCTGCTTGAACTGGGTGGGATCTACCACATCTCATTGACGCTAGGCAGTGTTGGAATTCTTCCTTTGGGATTGTTTGGTGAGGAACTGGGGATTTGAAATTGGTAGGGTGACATTGCTTTTACGCAGTTAGTGCTATCAGGTGAGTGCCTGTCCTCGAAACCTCTCCAAAACATGGCTAGCACTTCCAAGCACTACAGTCTGAATGTGAGCTCAGACATATATCCACATCCATCCAGCCCTGCAAGGACCTGTCCCACTGGGAATTTAGAGACTAGCAGGGCCGGCCGAGTGGCTCAGTTGGTTAAGAGCTCGCTCAAGAGTGTGAGCTGAGCTCTGAGTAACAGCAGTTCGATGCCCAGCCCGAGCTGAGCAGCCGCTGAGCTGCCAACAGGTAGCAGGATGGCTCAGCTAAAAATAAAAAATAAAAAAAAATAATAGAGACTAGCTGTTCTTTTTTTCTCAGCTGTTCAGCCACATACGTGGTTTGAGAATTGCTGAGCGTATCTGCCTGAAATACAGCAGGTCATTGGGTGGGTTGTTACAGGTACAGCTAAGGTTGACTTGGTACAAAGGGTTGTTATCAGTATGTGTGAGGCACAGAGGAAAAATACTTGACTCTGCCTGTTGTGGAATGAAGGGTCTGGGCAGGCATTACTGAGGCAAATACTATAGGAAAAAACCGAATAGTCCCCAAGTTATCGCTGAAGAGATTAAAGAACAGCATTTCTGTTCTTTAATGTTGCTAATTTATTGATATCATTTTGCTTACTAAAAATATTCAAACGCAGTGGAACTTTTCAAACTGATTATTATGAAATCCTATGAGTTCTTTCAAAGTTATTTTCATATTTGCCCCTTGCTTTTTATTACATTGCCACCCTCTTAAAGTCTTTATGATCTCAACATCTGTATTCCAACAGCATACTTTCAAGGGTCTCTGTTCCCATTTTAGTTCAGCTATCAGCAGTATGGTGAAAATCCTGTTTGCATTATACCATTCACCTCCTCAAGAGCCTACAGGGGCTCTGTGTTGTCTGCTGCACCAGATCTTAACATTCACCTTGCTTTTACCCTCTCTGTCATCGTAACTCAAATTAGCCATGTTTTCTACTTCTCTTCACCTTTTGCTATAGGCAGGCTATCTTTCTTAACATCCCTAAACACTGGTTTTTGCTCCAAATTTTTGCTCATTCTGTTCCTCCTTTATTATCTTTCCCCACCTCACTAGCTATCCAAATTATACAAATCTTTTGAGTTGTACTTAAATCCTGCCGCTTGTAACTAAGCCTTCCTTTGCCTTTGACCGAGGAAGTCAGAAGGGGCATGAGTTTTAGATAGGATCAGATCTGTGACTGAGTCCCTGCCCCTCTGTGTACTGTTAATACTGGGCAGGCTATTTCCCTTTTTTGTCTGTTACCCCATCTGTAAAATGAGTAGTATTGTTCACATAGGATATTTGAAAGTGCCTCGTGTAGTGTTTGGCACACAGTAGACATTCAGTAAATGGTGATGTTATTGGTTGAGTCCCCTGCTCCACTGTAGCTTAGCAGTTAGGGGAGCAAGCTCAGGAGTCAGACTGCCTGGGTTTGAGTCCTAGATCTGCTGCTGACGAGCTGTGTAACGGATTGCTTTACTGCTCTATTTCTCAATTTTCTCATCTATAAAATGGAGTTAATAATATCCACTTCATAGGGTTGTGAGGATTAAATGAGATAATTTATATAGTAGCATGCTGAAACAGTGCCATAGGGTTTAGGAAATGTTAGCTATCATTTTGGTTCTTTTTTCTTTGAATTTGCAAGCAATTCCCTTTCACAGCTTAGCACTTACTTATTATATTCTGTATTCTTTAATTAATGTGTGCTTTTTGACCTTGTCATTGCAACTAGAGAGATCGCTATTAATTTTGTGGGGATAGAGAGACCATGCATTGTACATTTCTCTTTAGTTAGCCACAGGTGCCTGGCACAGCAATGGATATGTAGTTGGCATTCAATATGTACTTAATTGATTTTATCATTGCTAAGTACATTTTTCTTGGTTTTGAGTTTGATAATAATAGCTATCCTTAATTGAGTTCTTTTCCGTTCCAGACACTGTTCTAGATTTAGCTTCATGTTATCTCATTTCATCCTTACAACAACCACATGAGGGTTCGCTTGTTATTCTCATTTTTTAGGTGAGGAAACTGAGGCACAGAAGACTGGAGGCTTTTGCTCAAGATAACAACGCTGGGAAGTAATGGAACCAGGAATAATACATAGGCAATCATAATTCAGAGTCTATGCTTTTAACCATTACATATTCTGTCACTGGTACAGTAAATGGAAGATTATAGCTTTGATATTTAGCACTCACGGTCAGTTTAGTTTGGAGCTTTACTATTGTAATATAGTGGCTACTGTAAAGAAAATCAGGTCTTTTTCATTGTAGCTATATAAAAGCAATGTGAACCTAATTTTCAGAGTAAGACACCAAATGACTTCATTGTCATAATCACTACATAGGCTATTATTTTCTCATTTGGTGTAAATAATGTTTTTTTCATTGAATTTGTATTTTTAAAAAATACTGACCTAGAGCACTAGGTCTTTCTTTTTTTTTTTTTTTTTTCTTTTTTAAAGATTTTATTGGGGAATTGGTGGAGGGGAACAGCGTTGGGGAATCGGGGAAGGGAAACAGACAAGTTGCTGTCCCTCTGTTCTTCAGTCCAGTTGCAGAGGATGTTGCTTCACTGTTGGTATCGTCATTGCGCTCTTCCCAGATGAGGCAGATCAGTCGCTGGCCTCTGGATGTCGCTCACTGCGGCTATTGGCAGCTCACGCTTGGCTGCCAGCCGCTCACGCTGGCTGCCGGCCACTCACTGTAGCCTATGGCAGCCCACTGCAGCAGGGGCTGCAGCCCACACCATCACCGGGGCTCGCACAGCCCAGCTCCAGGTGGAGCTGTTGTTAGCTGTAGAGGGCAGTGTCACTGGCCCTCATGTGGGATCCGAACCGGGGCCGCTGGCATCCCAAAACCAGCGCTTAACCAATGCGCCACTTGGCCGGCCCTAGAGCACTAGTCTTTCAAATAAATGAAGAGAAATTTTTTTCCCACATGTGATGGCAGTTGCCTGCAGTATGACTAGACTTTGATATGGATTAAGGTTCATTTGGAGATTCAGATTCTGCTTAAAGTTGACATCAGCTAAAAGCACATAGAGTGTCCAATTTAGAGTAGTTCCTAGTGTGGATGTTAGTTGTAATGTATCATAAATTGATTTGATTGTAGTCTTTAAAATTTTTAGCCAGGACATGCTTTTCAAAAATGAAAAATCAGTGATAACAGAAATTGAGGCCTAGTTTTAAAAATAACAAAATTGCTTACAGAACTGAAGGACTGTCTTTACATTTGACCTAGTCATCTGGTGTCCAGGATTATGTAGCATTTCACAGAAGAGACCCAATTGTTTTTATCCAAAATGTTGTAACAAATTAAACGAAAGTAAAATTTTGTATTTATTAGAATGATTAGAAAAGAGTTTTCTCATTAATCAAGTTAACCAGAAAACCCTTTTAGATTCTATTTTTTTTTTTTTTTTTTTTTTGAGGGCAGTGTCACTGGCCCTCATATGCAAGACCTGAACCGGGGCCACTGGCTTCCCAAGCCAGCGCTTAACCATCGCGCCACTCGGCTGGCACAGATTCTATCTATTTTGATGAAAATCTTTCTAAAAAATATCACTCTACTTTTTGACATTTTAAGTCCACTCAAGTGAAAATAAGTATATGTGTAAACATTCTATTTCTTTTGGTGCTTTAGGTTTATTAAGGGGTACATTTCTTAGATGTAAAATAAATGGGTCCGTGAGACACTATTTTTGAATAAATTCCTGATGTTGGTGGTTATGGAGGGCAGTATGCAAAAAATTCTGCAGCTTTGCATTTCAGTCGACTAAGACACTACTGTCCTAATAATTTGAAATGTGGGGTATCTGATACCTGAGTCTTGCTGGAAACTTTTAGGAAAATACCTTAATATTCAGGAATTTAGAAAGAGTTGATGGAGGTTTGGATTAATTCTGGTGCTTAGTTAGCAAATGATCCTATAAAGTCCCACACTCCCCCAACTCCTCCAACAAATACACAAATTCAGGTAATCTCAACAAAAGAAGTAAAAAAAAAAAAGTATGTGAAGAAAGTTCTCAGCCGAGAATACATAAAGAACAGCTGATTTTTTGTTTTTATTTTTTTTATTATTTATTTTTTAAAAAGATTTTATTGGGGCCGGCCAAGTGGCGCCGGTGATTAAGCGCTGGCTTGGGAAGCCAGCAGCCCCGGTTTGGGTCCTGCATATGAGGGCCCATGACACTGCCTTCAAAAAAAAAAAATAATAATAATAATAAAAAAGATTTTATTGGGGAATTGGAGGCGGGGAACAGCGTTGGGGAACCGGCGAAGGGGAACAGACAAGCTGCTGTCTCCCGGTTCGTCAGTCCAGCCATGGAGGACATCGCTTCACTGGCCCATGTTGGCATTATCATTGTGCTCTTCTAGGATTAGGCAGATTGGTCACTGGCCTCTGGACGGCCACTCACAGCGGCTCTTGGCAGCTCACACCGGCTGCCAGCTGCTCACACTGGCTGCCGGCGACTCCCTGCAGCCTATGGCAGTCCACTGCAGCAGGGGCTGCAGCTATGCCGTCCCCCGGGACTCACAGCAGCCCAGCTCCAGGTGGAGCTGCCGCCCACCATGTTAGCTACAAAGGGCAATGTCACTGGCCCTCATGTGGGTTCCGAACCAGGGCCACTGGCGTCCCAAGCCAGCTTCCAACCAATGTGCCATTCGGCCGGCCCTATTTATTTTTTTTAAAGATTTTTTATTGGGAAATTGGGGGAGGAGAACAGCGTTGGAGAATCTGGGAAGGGGAACAGACAAGTTGCTGTCCTTTTGTTCTTCAATCTAGTTGTAGAGGATGTTGCTTCACTGGTCCATGTTGGTATTATCATTGCGCTCTTCCCAGCTGAGGTAGTCGCTGGCCAGCCATTGGATGGCAGCTCACAGTTGCTCACGGGGGCTCACGGCAGCCCATTGCAGTTTACACCGTTGCACGCCACTTCTCGCAGCCCAGCTCCAGGTCAAGCTGTTGTTCACCGTCTTAGCTGTAGAGGGCGCAGCATCACTGGCCCTCATGTGGGATCCGAACTGGGGCTGCTGGCGTCCCAAGCCCGCTCTTAACCACTGCACCACTCGGCTGGCCCAAGAACAGCTGATTTTTTTTTTTTTTTAAGATTTTTTATTGGGGAATTGGGGGAGGGGAACAGCGTGGGGGAATCGGGGAAGGGGAACAGACAAGTTGCTGTCTTTTTTGTTCTTCAGTCTAGTTGTGGAGGACGTTGTTTCACTGGCCCATGTTGGTATCATCATTGCGCTCTTCCCGGATGAGGCAGATCAGTCGCCAGCCTCTGGATGTTGCTCACTGCGGCTATTGGCGGGTCACGCTGGCTGCCGGCTACTCATGCTGGCTGCCGGCCACTCACTGTAGCCTATGGCAGATCACTGCAGCAGGGGCTGCAGCCTACACTGTAGCCAGGGCTCGCACAGCCCAGCTCCAGGTGGAGCTGTTAGCTGTAGAGGGCAGTGTCACTGGCCTTCATATGTGGGATCTGAACCTGGGCCGCTGGCATCCCAAAACCAGCTCTTAACCAGTGTGCCACTTGGCTGGTCCAAGAACAGCTGATTTTTAATTAATCTTTTTCCCATATTCTATAAAATCCCCATTGCTCTCTAGGGTATTTAATAAGTTTTGATAGATGATTAATAACTTGATACTTTTGACATATCTGTAATTTCTAAGGAGAGTGCTGTACTTTATAAAGACAGTCAACAAAATGATATGTTTCCTTGAATATTTGTAAGATCTACCTTTATGTGTCGTCCTGTATTCAACCAGCTATTTTCTAGAGTGGTGTGTGCGCCTGCATGTGTGGATATGCAAATACAAGAATAAGTAGAATGCGGTCCCTGGTCTTCAGAGGCATATAGTTAGTCCAGTTCCATTTGTACGTAGGTGGAGCCTCCCTAAGCCAAACTCTGGGTTGTGAAAACATTCCTTGGTTACATACTATCATTCTGGGACTAGAGTTTCTTTGTTGTTATTGAAATTTAGCATTGAGCAGTGGTGGAAGTACTTAGAGATCAGTCCTCACAGAGCTGTAAAGATTTAATGAGAAAAACAAACCTATCCACACAAATAGTTAAGTACTATGACAAATAGTACTGAGTATATGGCAGTTAAACCTGAATATCATATACAATTGTTGAAAAGAGACCTAGCAACATGAAATGACTTATGTGGTGCCACATATCTAGTTAGTGGTTAGATCAGGTCTCGTTTAAAGTTCTCATTATTGCTAGCTCATGTTCACTCATACCTTCTGCTTTAAAGAAAGTGTCATGATATAAAAGGGAGGCTAACTCAATTGGTAATTACTTATATACCCACTGAGTGCCTGGCATTCTGGTGAATATACAGGAATATTCTCAAAGGTTAGAGCAAAGACGTCAGCCTATGGAGAGCAGAGAGCTATTAAGTTAGGGAGGTATCAGATAGATAGGGTGGGGTTAAGTGAAACACTGGAAAATTGACGCCTGCCCTGTGTTGCTACATTCTATTTCCTTTAAGCGTCAGCCTTCTGAGAGAACATAATGTGGCACAAAGAATTTGGTCTTTGGAATTAGCCCTGGGTTTGAATTCTGGTTATAACAACACTTTGCTCAAAACCCATCAGTGACTTCCCGTTTCATTAAAATCCAAAGCCCTTGCAGGAGTTTACAAGGCTCAATAACCAGCTGGCACTCCTCTACCTCTTTGGCCACTTCTCAGCTCTCCAGTCTCTAGTCACTGTGGCTTCCGGTTTCTTCCTTTATCACACCAAGTGCTCTTGCCTTGGGGACTTTGTACTCAATACTCGCTCTGCTAGAAAGCTTCTCCTCCAGATATTTGCACTGCTGGATCTTCCACTTCCTCTAAGATCTCTGCTCAGTGTCACCTTGTCAGAAGTCTTCTCTGACCACCCTGTATAAACTAGAACCCTCTCCCCACTCCTTGTCATTCCAACCCTTACCTAAAAATATTTTTCTTTATAGTACTTAGCACTACCTGATATATGCTATTATCTAGCTCTTCCTTAAAATGTAATTTCTTGAGAGCAAATGTCTCCTAGAGCATAGAACAGGGTAGAGTAGGTACTATGAATGAATTAATGAAAGAAAGAATGAATGAGCTCTGTAAGTCGTGGACCCTACGAAGAAAAAGTCATTTGATGTGAACCCTGAGAAGAAATTTATCTGCTGAGATAAACTCCCCATGGTCAACTAAGGGCCCAAATTTTATGAATAATAGTCTAGTGGCCATTTGCTGTCAAGGGGCTTCTCAGTGCTCGGTATACTGGGAAGAACGTCATACTGAACTCTGGGCTTCCTGCACTATGCCGCCTTGTTTCCGCTGACTTGAGTCAACTACTGCAGGGAAGCCGTGGTTTTGTCTTTTTACCAATGGGCTGAGAGACCTGTGGGGTCTCATCAGAACTAGGAAATAATCTCATTTGCATCTATACTGACCAATCAGAAATGCATGATTTAGACCAATCAGAACTGTACAGTTTTGGAAACCTCATTTACATGAAAGGGGCCAACATGGAAACTGTGGGCAGGAAAATTCTCTATAGAAGGTGACTTTGCCTTTGTCTTGTTGGGAGCACAGTTTAACTTGCTACTTGAATTTATGTCTCCTGGATTGCAGCTTTTTGCTCAAATAAATGCTTTTATTCCTTATTACAGTCTAAAATTAATTTTGGTGTACACTCATGAGGCTCAGTGTGCCCATCTGTAGCATTGGGATAGTGATGCTTATTTAAAGGATTGTTGGGATCAAAGAAGATCATGCTTCTCTAGTGTAAAGGAAAAACACTACTCCTGTGTTTCCTGTAATCTCAATATTTCTGCCATTAGATGTGTGGGTTTTCCGTATACTGAGCAATAATCAGATTCTCTGATGTCCTACAATGTAACTAAATTCTGACACTGTCTACCTAGTGTTAGCATCAGATTCCACAGGGTCAGGGCTTCCTCACACAAGACTGCTGCCCCATGCCCCGCTCTGCCCGCTCCATGCCTTATACCCCATACCAGTTGTAAGTCAGAATCCAAGGTTTCCATAACCTCCTCAGGTTTGAGCTCGAGCTGCCTACGGATCTCAGGAAAACATTAACAAAGGATATAATTTAGGAACAACCAGATGGAAGATGTGCCTAAGGTAAGATATGTAATAAGGGGCTACCTTGCCACACATCTGGGCTCAAGACACCCTGCATTTCCACCAACCAGAAGCTCATCAAATCTAGTTTAATAAGAGGTTTTTTTTTTGTTTTTTTGTTGTGTTTTGTTTTGAGGTCAGTGTCATTGGCCTTCACATGTGGGATCCGAACTGGGGCCACTGGCTTCCCAAGCCAGCACTCAACCACCGCGCCACTCGGCCAGCCCAATAAGAGTTTTTATAGAGCTTAAGCTGCACCCCTCCACTGCACCATTCCACTTCTTTGAGGTCGGTGCTTGGGGCTGAAACTTTCAGCCTTCTAATCACTTGGTCCCTCTGGTGATAGGCTCCACCCAATGTAAGGCTATATAGGAACCCCACCCTAAGTCACCTCGTTAGTGAGGTGCTCAAAAAGGGCTCTTTTAGGAATAACAAGACACTCCTATCATTCAGGAAATCCCAGGGGTTTTAGGAACGTTGTGCCAGAAACTGGGGTCTTATACCAAATATATTTTTTATTAAACCACATAAAGTACATAGCTCAGTGGCACATAGTAAATGCTCAGTAAATGCTAATGTCTGCCGTCTTTCATAAATTATTTGTATGGCTAGCCAGTTGATAGCTTTGGTGATACCCTTTGACTTAGATAAAAAGAAAAATTTCACGTTAGTGATGAAAAATGGCTATATCTTATATAATTCTATTTTAGCAGAATGCAATAATTATAGTGGTTACAGGAAGTTTGTCAAAAGGCAAAATTTTCTTTCTTTTTTTTTTTATTAGTTTCAGGTGTACAAAACAATGTAATAGTTAGACATTTACACCTCTCACAAAGTGATAACCCTCTCCCCCAATCTAGTGTCCCTCTAACATCATATATAGCTGTTAAATTCCAATGACTCTATTTCCAATGCTGTATTCCACATCCTATGACTATATATATATATATATATATACACACATATATATACGTATATATATTAAATTATAGTTGACATTCATTATTCAGCTTTAGGTGTACACTGCAGTGGTCAGGCATCTACAAAAGGCAAATTTTTTTTTTTTTTTTTTTTTTTTTGAGGGCAGTGTCGCCGTCACATGTGGGACCCGAACCGGGGCCGCTGGCCTCCCAAGCCATTGCCCAGCCACCGCGCCACTCAGCCGGCCCCAAAAGGCAAAATTTTAATCAAGCGAATTCTGTATTTCCATTATAAAATTGGAGTAACATTTTTGCTAGAAAAACATGGTCTCTAAATAAAATCACAATTTGAAGTACTACAGATCTATGTATTCTTGACTGGAAATTTTGCTTTGTAACATCCATGACATAATGATTTTTTTTGGCTAGGGAGAAATAACTTGTATGTACTGCTAAGGACTATGTTGTTTGGTTTCTACTTAGGAGTAGAGTAACCAATTAGAAAATTTTGCTTAATAATTGTTGTTATCAGACTTAGAGGCTATTAGCACATTAGTGTTTTTATAAGGCAAATGGTACTTAATAACCTTAGTTTGCTTTTTTTTTTTTTTTTTAAGATTTTATTGGGGAATCGGGGAAGGGAAATAGACAAGTTGCTGTCTTTTTGTTCTTCAATCTAGTTGCGGAGGACATTGCTTCACTGGCCCATGTTGGTATCGTCATTGCGCTCTTCCTGGATGAGGCAGATCGGTCGCCGGCCTCTGGATGGTCGCTCACCGTGGCTATTGGCAGCTCACGCTGGCTGCCAGCCACTCATGGTGGCTCCTGGCCACTCACTGTAGCCTATGGCAGCCCACTGCCCAAGGGGCTGGAGCCTACACTGTTGCTGGGGCTCACACAACCCAGCTCCAGGTGGAGCTGTTGTTCACCATCTTAGCTGTAGAGGGCAGTGTCACTGGCCCTCATGTGGGATCCGAACCAGGGCCGCTGGTGTCCCAAACCAGCTCTTAACCAATGTGCCACTCAGCCAGCCCCTTAGCTTGCTTTTTTACTACTCCTGGAGACCAAATTATAACTGTGACTCCACATTTTTATGTTAAGGAACATTCTATCATAAAGAACAATTAATTTTTAGAAGTCAAATTCTAATAAGTGAGGGTTCTTTCTCATTGGATATGGAAACATTGTATATTTATTATCCCTATAATATATACAAATGATATAATATACATTGGCTTCTTCATCTTCCACTAAGCTAGGTATTCAGTGGTCTGATGTTTCACAAGTGAAACTTTCTTTGCTCATTAATCCTGACAGGATCGGAAATGCCCTCTCGAAGCCGACTGTCTTTTGGCTGAAGGCACCATATACCTATTGTGTTATATTATCTCTTGAAGTTTTAGTGAAACTTGAAGATAGTCATGTTTCCTGTGGGCAAAGAGTATTCTATTATTGTGTTCAATTCTCCAACTGCTTGTAATAGAAGACAGTGAATGCTCTCAAAAAACCATGCAAATGAAGGAAGGAAAGAAGGAAGGAAGGAAGGATGGAAGGAAGGGAGGGAGGGAGGAAAGGGAGGAATCCTATAACAAAATGCCAGTCTTTACAAATGAATGATGAGTGAATGAATGAAACAATGAATGAATGAATAACTCTCCCTCACCTTCCTGGCCAGCCAGAAAAAGAAAATAGAAAACAGAACACAGAAGAAATCAAAGATTCTATTCCTGTTGCAGAAATCAGTGAGGGACAGGGTGGGGTGTTAGATTCCTGGCCAGGCTGGTGTTAGAGTGTTCCTCCTTATTTTTTTTTTATTTTTTTTATTTATTTTTTTATTGGGGAATTGGCGGAGGGGAACAGCGTTGGGGAATCGGGGAAGGGGAACAGACAAGTTGCTGTCTTTTTGTTCTTCAGTTTAGTTGCGGAGGATGTTGCTTCACTGTTGGTATCGTCATTGCGCTCTTCCCGGATGAGGCAGTTTGGTCGCTGGCCTCTGGATGTCGCTCACCGCGGCTATTGGCAGCTCACACTTGGCTGCCAGCCGCTCACGCTGGCTGCGGGCCACTCACTGTAGCCTATGGCAGCCCACTGCAGCAGGGGCTGCAGCCCACACCATCACAGGGGCTCGCACAGCCCAGCTCCAGGTGGAGCTGTTGTTAGCTGTAGAGGGCAGTGTCACTGGCCCTCATGTGGGATCCGAACCGGGGCCACTGGCATCCCAAAACCAGCGCTTAACCAATGCGCCAGTCGGCCGGCCCTGTTCCTCCTTATTGATACATAATTAATTCCTCTGGATCTCTGCCTTCCCAGTCCAGGGTTAGGGGCTTAAACATCCAGGAGTCAAACAAGATCATTCCTAGTCTTAGCAAAATACCCAGGAAAAGGTAGAGAGTTACCTGAACAAAACCATGTGTATGACTATAGACAACACAGTTGAAAGAACAGAGGTATGTACCTGAGATTGAATATTTTCCACTGCTACTTGTTGTGTACCTATTACTGATCCAAAAGTTCATGTGCCTGATGCTTCAAACGCCAACATTCAAAACATCTGAGTTTGGAGTAAGGAAAGATTTATTGATTGAGAAGGTGCCCAAGGAGAAGATGGGTGCCTTAGAGGTTCCTCAAATCCATTTTAAGCAAGTCCAGAATTCAGGCTTCTTTTATGTCAGGGGAAGGGAGAAGGAGAGGGGCAAGAGGTGACTGACAACTAAACATCTGGGTGCCAATAGGGGCCCAAGGAAGGGAGCCAAATGTCTAAATATCGTTGATCCTGGTCCATGGACCCTGCTGATCTGAGTTTGGTCTTCAGGCTCCTGCAAATCTTTGTTAAACAGTCATTTTTAGGTACATATTTTCTTACCTCTTTGGGAGAGGCATTTTCTGGTAAGGGACTGTTCCCCCAAAACTCAAGCCTCAAGCAGAATTTCCTCTGATAATTAGCACATCTATAACAGGAGCTATTAGCATGAGGACCATGGGAAAAATGCAGGCTTCAAGTAAAATAGAGGAAGTAGCATTTCACTCTATTACATACCCTTATGTAAGATATTTCTTTAAATATATTTCTTCACCTCCAAAATGATGATATAGCTACTTCCGATTCTTGCTGTGGAAATTGGTGAGATAATGTATACAAAGCCCCTAATATGGTGCCTGACCCATAGAGGGGCCCAGTCAGTGGTAACTTGTTACTAATAATAAATATACATTGTTTTCCCAAAAATGTTTGCTAGAGAAAAACTGTGTACTGGTGGGTTTAAATTTTTATTGTTGTGAATTGATATTTGGTATTAAAACCCTTCTATAGGTGAAGAAATTTTTAGCCAGTGCCATGAGAAATCTGGAAAAATTCAGTTCTTTGGTAGGAATAAAAAGTATACCTTCCACTTAGTGACAGACATAGTTACTCTATAGGACAACGGTGAACCTCAGAATTAGTTTTAAAGGGAATTTATAATATATGCCAAGGTTTTGATCATAGCAAGTTTTCTATTAGTTGCATGTACCTATTCAGGATGTGGTGATACATGAGTGATCTGAGAATTGGGGTGCTCATGATGAATGTATTTTTCTTTTAAACAAGTCTTTTTCCCTTCCTCTCCCCAGCTGCTCAGATAAAGAATTTGATGAGCCAACTAGGAACTAAGCAGGACTCAACCAAGCTACAGGAAAATCTGTGAGTAGCTTCCTAACGAGGTTGGATATTACGAGGGACCTGAGAGGACACACTTAATGTCCTTGCTGCATGGCAGCGTAGCTTTCGGGCCTGTGAAGTCAGGATGAGAGGCGCTGGGACATAAGGTAACAGCTGGATCTCGAAGAGGGGCAACAAAATATATTAATGGGTTGTGATCTCCCCTGCCTCTTAAAGCCCTTAAACTCCTGGTACTTTCTTCCCTTGGGCAGTTGAACAGAACAGTCTAGGGAAGTAGAAAGGGGAACCCTTCTCTTAAACTGTATTCTGCCTAAATGAGCCTCCCTGTTGATAGAGGAGTCCTGGTCTCCCTGTTGATAGAGGAGTCCTGGTCTACGGAGACCATCTAATCTGGTTGGCTTTCCACCTATATATAATATTGGAAAAATTTATTCAGAATGACCCAAGAGGAGTCAGAGTGAGAGAATAGTGGGCTGGTAGTAGGGACTGGTGATTCTTTCTATCACATCCTTCTTGAGTCTATTTCTGCTTTTAGAAGTCCCATTCTTCATCTTTCAAGCGTACTGAACAGTGTTCTTTGTTCCCTGTCCTAGACATTGTGAAGTGAGAGAATAACTTACTACTTGGACCTTTTTCCAGGGAAATGTGAACTGGCTCTGGATATGTTAGTCCTGTCTGGGATGTTCAGGCTCCTGATGGACTCCCTCTTGTTTTTGACTTCCTTGTTTTTTAACTTGGAGGCCCCTTTGCAGTGAAAAAAAACCTAAAAAATAGCAGTGTGTTTGGTCTGTGTTTCCTTCAAACCTTTGTAGAAATGACCAGGTAGCAGAGGAAACCATGACTGACAGGAGCTCTTTTTTATTTCCATTACTTTTTAGTCCTACTTAATGTATTATGTATTCTTCCCTCTGTAATGTCTTCCCCCTCTACTCCTTAAATATTTGTTTTACACAGTATAGGGCTTCTTTGTTTTAGAGGGAAGAACCAAAAAGTCAAGCATAAAGGACCAGTAGGGAGGCAAGGCTAAAGCTGAAACAGCACCAGCGTTTTAAGCAAGAATTTGGGAGTAGATCTTGGGAGGTTGTTTCCTAGGGGAGGAGCTGTGCTTTTAATGCACATTTCATTTGACCACCAGTGCCTGGATTCTGTCTCTAGGCGGTAGACTGTGACAGACAGTACCCATGCCGGACTACTGGACAATTCAGTGCGAGAGTTTTATGAGTGAGTTCAATGTGTTAAAAGTATCAGATTTAGGTGTGGCGGCAGTTGCTTTTCTTACATTTCTATCAGAACTGCTGATATGCCTTTCTTTTCTCCCCCAAAGAGTTAAAATACCCGATCAGCAGGTTTCATTGAGGCAGGTTCTTTCTACTCGGTAATGTGAAGAAGCCTTGAAGTAGGTTTGACTGGTTAGTATTTCTGGAGTTTTGTTGTGAATCTGGGCATCTAGGAACCCATTTCTTCAAGCGCCCTTTCATTCCCTGCTTTGTAAGACACTGAGAATAAACTGGTTCTAACTGTAGCAGCTCTCAAAAAGTGAGCTTATCCTGAAACATGTCTCCTTTTCTCTTAGGCAACAGTTACAGCACTCTACAAATCAGCTTGCCAAGGAAACAAATGAGTTACTGAAGGAATTAGGATCCTTACCCCTTCCCTTGTCTGCTTCAGAACAGGTTGGTATTTTCGTTTGTTTGTTTGTTTTGTTTTTTTAATAGGAAAAGACATTGTTTTAATGGAAAGGCAGTGTGTGAAACAAAAACAACTTGACCTTTGGTGCTAGGTGGACCTTCTCTAAACCTCAGTTTTTCTTATCAATAAAACGGGGGTGACAAGGAAAAGAATGTAGGCTCCAGGTCTTGCAAAGGGCCTGGCACTTAGTAGGTACTCAGTGTGTGTTGACTGCTGCTATTACTGGTAATGATAATATATTAATAAAATGAGTTTAACTGAAGAAGAATCTCAGTGTCTGCACCTGTTGGGGGCGGTTTGCTGGTAGTTTTGTGTTTTTAGGCTTGATCCTAATTTGTTTTATATCCAGTTCCTGTAAATTTCAGTCATATGTCTTTTATATTTCACACTTGCATGTTCCCATCATGAGTCATTTATTGGTCTCCGGTTGAGAAAATGCTCAGGGGAAAAATTTTCTCTTTTCAACTCATTTTATTTAGTGGTCATTTAAATCCTTTAAAAACACACACTTTTTTACCGGGACTCATTGTTCCCTTGGTATGCCATGCCTCTTGCTCACACATTCCTGAAGTCAGAAGTGCTTTCTCCATTGTGGCTTGATTCTTTTACCCATTATTCATGGTCTACCTCAAATCTGCTCCCTTTCAGGGGGAAAAAAACCTTCTCCATCTACCTAAGCCTATCATGAATCCTTTTTGCCTTTGGCTTTTACACTATTGGCGGAGGTGGGGAGGTGGGGGTAGGGTGGCGTCCTTTTTTGCTTTTTTTTCTTTTTTTAAGCTGAGCCATTCTGGCACCTGTTGGAAGCTCAGCGGCAGCTCAGCTCAGGCTGGGCATAGAACTGCTGTTGCTCAGAGCTCAGCTCGCACTCTTGAGCGAGCTCTTAACCAACTGAGCCACTCGGCCAGCCCTTATATTGCTTTTTATCATTGCACTTTTTAAATGATGATGTCCTGTCTCTGCTGGCTCTAAAGATAAAACCTATATCTTCCCTATCCTGGGTTGCCTGTGAGTTGTGGCTATTAGAACATAAAAATTTTTAATAAGCTGTGATCATCGTTAAAAAAAAAATGACAGAGTAGAAATAGAGTGTGTACCATATAAGAAGGGTAAATGTTGTTACATGAAACTTTTGTTTCATATATATGTGTGTAGGTCACGATGTCATATTTTTCCTGTGTGTCTCCATCACAAAAGCTTGGAAATCGCTCATTTAACCCATACCTGGCAAGCTGTTTAATGAAGTATATGTTTAGCCTTTGGAGGTTTGGTGCCCCCTTGCACAACAAAGAGGATCCAAAGCTAGATGCTTTGTCATCCTGTTACAAAGTAGTTATGATAAAAATTAATCTTCATGTAATCACCCTTTGGTTAGCCGTATGTGTGCTGTTGGTTTTAGTGGTTACTCATGCTGATATTTCAATTATGGACTAGTTCCCATATCTCCAAATCATTCCCAGATTACCCCTTTCCTCCTCCCAGCTGTGCACTTCGGGAATACACACTTGTAGATAACAGTAGTAATAAAAAAGGAGTCTAAAAGTCTGGTGCAAACAGGGTATTGAAAGTACTTAAGAGTTCAATATTAGCCTAAGCAAAATATAAATAGAAAGTGAAATCTGCTACCAAAAAAAAAAGGATCTAATGTATTCCAAAATCAAATAGAATTTATTTTTAGATTATGCATGCTATTGTTCCCTTCCATTATCTTGGATCATTAAGAACTTGAAATAGACCTACAAACATACTCTCCCTGGTGAAACGTAATTTCTTGACTCCCATCTTCCAACTGTGCTGAGTACTTTTCCCTTTCAATTCTTTCTTCATCAAAGTTTTTTTCCCCCCCATATTTATGTACTTTGATCAGTGATCTTCTTGTTGCTAAACCAATGGCCTTTTTGGGGTGTTCTTATGTTTCTTCTTCTTCATTTGGTCCTCTTGCCCACCCTGTGTCCATTAAAACTTTCTTTTTTTTGACGATTCCCTTTCCTTCTGTCCCCCAACTCTGGTGATTGCTTTCTGGCCTATATTCTCTTATTCCAGGTTGAGTCTGAGCCTCCTTCTCTGACTCTAGCCTCCTAGAAGTGGGTATGTCCCAAGGCCCTGCCATTGATCCTCTGATTTTCTCACTCTATGCTTTCTCCCTCAGGAGTCCCATCTGCTTTTATGACTCCCTGTATGTAACCTTAATGAACATGACCCCCAGACCTTTTTCAGCCCCAAGCCTCTAAGCCTCTAAGTACTTGGCCCATATTGCTAATTCCTGTTCTGACATCTCTTGAATATACTGCCTTCATGTAAAATTTAATGTGTTGTCTTATACTGAATTCCTCCATTTCACCCAAACCCCTTAACTAAGCTGATTGGTAATACTTATTGTTATAGAAAAATTTGAGCCTTCTTTTTTTTTTTTTTTTTTTTTAAGGGCAGTGTCACTGGCCCTCGCATGTGGGACCTGAACCGGGGCTGCCGACACCCCAAGCTAGCGCCCAACCACCGCGCCACTCGGCCGGCCCAGATGACACCTAATCTTTTTTTTTTAGCTGAGCCATCCTGCCACCTGTTGGCAGCTTAACGGCAACTCAGCTCAGGCTGGCATCGAACCGCTGTTATTCAGAGCTCAGCTCGCACTCTTGAGCGAGCTCTTAACCAACTGAGCCATTCGGCTGGCCCTAAACAGAGCTCAGCTCGCACTCTTGAGCGAGCTCTTAACCAACTGAGCCATTCGGCTGGCCCTAAAATTTGAGCCTTTTGACTTAATATTCCCACTCACACAACTTTTTCCTGGGGAAAAAAAGTTCTAAGAGAAAAAAAACCCAACTATATACTCCAGAGCAGAATTTCCTGGATTTAAATTCTGCCAGTGCCACTTACTGTGTGACCCTGGGCAAATGACTTAACCTCTCTGTACCTTGGTTTTCTGATCAGTAAAATAAGGACTATAATAGTACCTAATTAATACAGGTTGTTGTATGGATTAAATGGGTTACATGAAGTACTTTTTAGCAGTACTGGCACATAGTAAGCACTGTATATGTTAGTTGTTACAATAGGGCTCACTTCAGCTCTTTCTTTTTCAGTTACAGTCGACATTCAGTATTATTTTATATTAATTTCAGGTGTACAGCATAGTAGTTAGAAGCTTTATAATAGTTAAGTGGGAACAATCTAGAAGGCATGTTTACATAAAATTTACTATTGTGGAATATTATGTAACAACGACCATAATTGTGAAGAGTATGGTAACATGGAAAATGTTTATGATATACTTAAAAGAGAATATTTTGTACTTTTTTTTTTTTTTTTTTTTTGAGGGCAGTGTCACTGGCCCTCATATGTGGGACCTGAACTGGGGCTGCTGGCTTCCCAAGCCAGAGCTTAACCACTGCACCACTCAGCCGGCCCAAAAGAGAATATTTTGGATAGTGAGATTTTTGAGAATGATGTCCCCCCCCCCATTGTTACAATGTTTATGAAAAAATAAAAATCCCGGAAAAAAAGTTCCTTTTTTTTTTGATAATGATGTTACTATCATTCTTCCAGATGTAAAATTTAAGTGATTCTTGCTTTTACCTCCTCCCCCAACAGGCACTCACTAAGTCATAATGTTTCTTAGATTCATCTTTATGCTCTCATTACTGATACCATATCCTCCTAACCTTAAACCTAGACTATTGCAATAATCATTTTGACTTGTTTCTTTTTTCCATTCCATGTTGTACACCATCACAGACTAATTTTTCTAAGTTACTGTTTTGTATCCATCATGTTCCCTGCTCAGAAATCTTCATTGTTCTTTGTTCATTAGAGGTTAAATCCCAAAATCATTAGCTTGACGTTTAAAACCTGCTGGGGTCAACCCCTTTTTCTGCCTTTCCAGTTTCATCTTTTAGTTATTCTCATGCAAAAACCTTTGGCTCCAGCCAATCTATCTCCTTCTAGACCCTTTTGAAATCTGCCACCTGCCTTTGCACACACTGTTCTCCTGCCTGGATTTGCCTAACCTCTCCTCTCTGCTTATGTACACCTCACTCCTCCTTCCGTGTCCACCTCTCATTATGGTTTTTTGACCACTTGAATTCTTACTGATTATACCTCCTTCTAAACTCCTATAGTACTGATTGGATATTGTCACGTCCTGCGTGGCAAGGGCAAGTGGGACACGAGAGGGGCGACGCAGATTAAGGAAAAACAAGAGACAGAAGATAAGAGCGAGACCAAGGGACTCAGCCAAGGACGACTGAGCCCAAGGGACTCAGCCAAAGAAGACTGAGCCCCGAATTGGGTCAGCGCATAGCTTTTATTGAGAATTTTCAAGGAAGCAAACTGTAACAAATCATTAACGGTGGTTTGTAGTTCTCAGGATTTACACAGTCCTCTACTCCCCTGTAAGTGCTCTCTCCAGGGTGCACTGTGACTTACTCTTCCGTTAAAGGATTACCTTGTCTTTATTATGATAATTGCTATGAAACCCAGACTCGGTTTCTGTAAGTCACCTAAAGAATGTTTACTAAAGCTATCTTGACTATCTAGAAATCATCCTAAATTCTAGCAGTTAAACACAATCATAAAACTCACAGTATACTTGAGCTATACCAAAAGACTAGGAGTGGCTGTGTTTAAGGTAAAAGCATCTAAAATCTATTCGTTTGTAAATAACAATACCTAGCAACCAAAAGGATCTCACACCTCTCTATCCTACAGAGGGCTGCATCCGTTTCTCAGTTTAAGCTTCAGTATCTGTTGCTGCAACAAGGCACTGGGCAAAGGAATTCACACAAGGCTGATTAACAAATCCATGGTCAGCGGATGTCTTAGAGCTGCCTCTTACCCGGAACTCTCATGGCCTGAAGACTTTTAATCTTCCAGGAGACTATTCACAGTAGGGCCCTTAGGCAAATGCATCAGCTTCTCACAGGCCTGAGTTTTCTGGCCTGAGTTTGTCAGAGGCCTGTGCCTCAGTTTCCAAGGGGCTTGATCCCCAATATCACAGTTCAGGGGTCCCCCATGGAACTACCGCCTGGCTTGGGTTGTCTCCCCACTTTTAGGAGATCTTACCCGTCCTTGGCTACGTAGTTAGCTCATTGGGGCACCACAGGAACATATCACAAGTGTAGTAAATATATTGTCTCCTATAGAAGAAAAGGCACATGGGTTCATAGAGGCAGGAGATATTACATGACCAACCATAAGGCAGCACCCCTAATATCTATCCAGTGCTGAGCAGAGCAATGTGGCCTTGTCAGACACTGGGTTACTATCAGCTTCCCACAGGATATAGCAGTTATTTATAATGATTTGTTACTTGTATGTCTGTATCTTTTATCTACAAATATATGGTAAGCTGTTTGAGGTCAGAGATGAATTTTTACTTCTGTGTTCTCAGCACACAGCAAGTGCTGGCAGTATGTGTTTTTGAGATACAGAATCAGTCAGTTTAGTTAAGGTAGCCTGTAACTATACAAAGTAGCAAAAAACAATCTCTGTTTAGGTCCAGTTTGAGTCCAAAGGTATTTATTCTGCTTTTGATTCTCCAGGGAGCCAAAATTCTGAATTGCAATTCCCTCTGAGATTACTTTACAAGGTAAATGTCACCCAATTCCCAGCTTTCTCAGAATGAAAGAAGGAAAATTTTCCTAGTTGGGATTTTTTTAGGGGGTATAATTTTGCTCTTAATAGGTATTAAAACCAGATAATTTGGGGTTAATATGAAATTTGAAGTTCTTGTTTAATTTCTTTAGCGCCAGCAGAGACTTCAGAAGGAACGGCTCATGAATGACTTCTCTGCAGCTTTAAACAACTTCCAGGCTGTGCAGAGAAGGGTATCTGAAAAGGAAAAGGAGAGCATTGCCAGAGCAAGAGCTGGATCTCGTCTTTCTGTAAGTTTATTCCCAAAAGCAGACCTTTGCATATTTCAGGATGTTCTTTCTTAAGTTTTTTTTTTTCCTCTTCGACCATTAGTCTTTGTTTACTATTCCCCCAAATGATAAACATAGCCATTAGCTGCTGGGAAAATGCCAGATTAGTCAAAGATTTTAAAAGAATATGCACAAAGGTTTAAAAAAAGTGACAGAATTATGTGTAATTTTTTATTGTTACATTGGTCTTAGGTTAAAACTTTAAAAAAGAAAAAAGAATGAATCTGTTTTCTAGAGTATGGCAGGCTAGGTTATTTGGACTATCCTTCTCTTTGAAAAGAATTAAATACTAGATTTTAAAACCGAACTTCTCAAAAGTACCAGAGAGACGTGAAAATATTAAGGTCAAAATCTAGAGCTAAACAGAGCACTGAAACGGCTTTGCACTGAGTACATTTACTTAAGCTAATCTTGAACTTCAGTTTTGATGTCCTCATGGCATGACGGGGAACAAAAGTCAAACCCCAGGGTACATGCAAGGTGGAGAATCTGAAGGAAGATGCTCCTCAAATTAAACTGGGCCCTGAAAGACTATATTCTTAGGATATGAGTAAAACAAAAGTAAGACCTTCTTTCCCCTTTTGGATCTCAAAAAGATTGCATTGGTCTTGAGCTGAGCGAGTGGAGGACGGCAGGAGGGAGGGGAAATCCAGACAATAAGTTGTACCACAAAGTAACCTTCAGGCAGATTGGCTGCCCAAATCCATGCTACCTGAATGGTCCAAAAGCCTCAAGCTTCAACTAGTCCAGAACTGGTAGGGTACGTAGGTGCCCGGCAGAAGGTGGTTAGACACCTTTATCCTGGCCCTGAAAGAATACCTTCAAACAATTTCTGAAGTGTGAGTAGCATAGTGTGAAAAATAACCAAGTACACAAAGAAACAAATAACCCTGATTAAGAACTAGTAGAAACAACAGTGAGGTGAAATAGACCTACCGAGACTTCATATATTAGAATTATAAGACAACTGTACTTGCTGTGTTTGAAGAAATAAAAGCACATTATGAAAAGCCTGCAGGAAGCAGGAAACTACAATTTGGAAAATTGTCAAAAGATTTTTCTAGGGCGTCCGAGTAGCTCAGTTGGTTAAGAGCTCGCTCAAGAGTGTGAGCTCTGAGCAACAGCAGTTGGATGCCCGGCCCAAGATGAGCTGTTGCTGAGCTGCCAACAGGTGGCAGGAAGACTCAACTAAAAGCTAAAAAAAAAAAAAAAATTTCTAGAATTCAAAAATAATACAGAAATTAAAAACTTAATGGACGAGTGGTTTCACTAGAAAATAATTTAAAAGATAATATCCAACATGTAGGACAGGGGGTTAAGAAGTTAAATAGGGAAGCAAGGTTATGAGAAATGAAGAATGAAGTGAAAGGATCTAACAAGAGTTTTAATTGGATTTAAGGAAAAGAGTAGAGCAAACAGAACAGAGATGATATTTGGAGAGATAATGGCTGGTAATATTTCAGAACAGATAAAAGACATTAATCTATGGTTTCAAGAAGCCCACCAATCCCAGGAGGGACAAATAAAAGACTGTCATCTAGATACATCAAGGAGAAACTTCAGAACATCAAAGACAAAGAGAAAATTATAAAAAGAGCCAGGGAAAACAATAGAATACTTCAAAGATGCAATAGTTAGATTGACAGTTGACTTCTCAACAGCAACAGTAGAAGCCAGTAGACTGCTATCTTTAATGTTTTGAAGAAGAATAAGTGCCTATATAGGATTCTAAACACAGTGAAAAGAGCTATTCAGAATGACACATAAAATATTTTCAGTCAGAAGAGTTTGCTATCAGCATACCTTACTTACGAATATTCTAAAGAACTGTACTTTTGTACTTCATGAAGTTGATCCCAGATGGTAAGTCTGAAAGGCAGAAAGGAATGAAGAGCAAAGAAAATGGTAAATATGTGAAAAGACAAACGATAAGCAGAGAGAATATACTGCCATATGTATAACTGTCAAAGGACTAGTCTACAGAATATATAAAGGGGTCCCATGAATCAGTGTGAAAAAGACACAACCCAATAAAACAATAGTTTCTCAAATTTTTTGATCTCAGGATCTCATGACACTCTTAAAAATTACTAAGGACCTCAAAGAGCTTTTGTTTGTGTGAGTGATATCTGTTGACATATATATTAGAAATTAAAACAGAAGTTTTGGGCCGGCCGAGTGGCATGGTGGTTAAAAGCTGGCTTGGGACACCAGTGGCCCCGGTTCGGATCCCACATATGAGGGCCAGTGACACTGCCCTCTAAAAAAAAACAAAACTGAGAAGTTTTAAGAATGTTTATTCATTTATAAATAATAATAAGTCCATTACATATTAACATAAATATAAATGAGATTTTAGTTAAAAACAACTGTTTTTCTAAAACAATAAAAAATTTAGTGGGCACTGTTTTCATTTTTGCAAATCTTTAATATCTGGCTTCATAGAAGGAAGCTAGATTTTCATATCTGCTTCTGTATTCAGTCGGTTGTGATACGTTGTTTTCATTGAGGTATTTGAAGAAAATCTAGCCTTATAGAGATACATAATTAGAAAAAAAGGAGTATTTTAGTTAACCTCTTCAAATCATTATTGTGTTCTTCTTTGGTACTGCATCAGAATTTGACAAAAGTTTTGTTTCATTGTGGAATCTAAAACCATATTAATGACTTTTTCATACTCTTCTACATTCAACTCTGTTGGTCTAGCTTATACTTCAATTAGATCTTCTATCCATGCATGATTTTTATAACATCATGTATTTATCATTTGGGAAAATATTGGTTCCCTGAGATATGCAGGTCTTCCAAATTTAGATATATTTCATTATAAAATATAAAACAATCATATATTATCTTCAGTTTTATCAGAAAAATATTTAAATATTGGAAGTTTATAAGTGGTAAATTGAAGAATTCTATTTATTTTTAATTTGAAAGCTGGACTTTATCACTGGCAACAAAAACTGCCCATTGTTTTCCTTGAAGTGAAAGGTCACATTGTTTATTTTCAAGAACTTGTGTGCCAAGTACCCATCTGAATAACCATAGATGTCAGTCATTCTTTATACATGTCATATATATAAAAGTTTGTGTATATATAAACATGTTTTATTAAAAAGTTTATGTATTTTTAAATGTTTATAAAAGTTTTATATATAAAATAAACCATGTTGAATAAGTAAAAATGATGTTCCCTAAAAAAACGGTAGCTAGTTCACCCAGCAAGTCAATTATACAAATGCTTTTCCTGGAGACAGATAAACATCTTATTTCTGAATGCATCAGAAGTGCTTTATGTATATTTCCCATTTTGTTGTTTGGAATATTAAAAAGACATGTATTGAGATTTAATTAATTAATAATTTCAGTGGCTCTTCATTACGGACAAAAGGGCCTTTTTTTTTTTTTTTTTTTTTTTTAAGCTGAGCCATCCTGCCACCTGTTGGCAGCTCCACGGCAACTCAGCTCGGGCTGGCATCAAACCGCCGTTGCTCAGAGCTCAGCTCACACTCTTGAGCGAGCTCTTAACCAACTGAGCCACTCGGCCGACCCAAACTGGCTTTTTTATTTTCCCTTTGTGTGGTGATGAATACGATAACCTTAGTATGCTTTGGTGCCACTGCTTTGATTCATGTTGAAGTGCCAGCAGTTTTATCCACCTTTGTTTTTGTTCCACGACGGGAAATGTCAACACAGTGGAAAAGACAGATAACATCTTAGTATTATTTTGAATAATGATCAAACAAATGGAAAGATGCTCATCTTCTTTAGTAGTCATGGAATTGCAAATTAAAACCCCACTATTTCATGTTTGAAAGAAGGACAAAAACTATAAATTCTGTGAATACCCAGGGTTGTTATGGATAAGATGCAACAGGAACTTTCCTTGCTGGCTGGTGGTAGTATGTATTGAAACAACCACTGGAAAACACTTTGGCTGTAACTTTAGAACACATGCATACCTTCGACCCAACAGTTCTCCCGTAGTGAAAACTATATATGTTGGTACCAGGACAGATATACAAGAATGTTCATCACAGCGTTATTTGTAGAGCTGCCAACAGGTAACAGGATGGCTCAGCTTAAAAAAAAAAAGAAAATGAATGAACCACAGTTATATTCTTCAGGGATGGATCTGCATAATCAGGTATGATCCAGTCAAAACACAAAAGAATGCAAACAGTATAATACCATTGATGTAAAGTTCAAAATCAGGTAAAATGATATTAAATAAGGATTCATATCACTAGATGTGTAAATTACAAGAAAATGATTATCACCAAATCAGGATAATGGTTACTGTAAAGGAGAGGGAGGGGGTTGTCACTCGAGAAGAGCACACATACTTAGGCTTTAGGACACTGGCAGTGTTTTGTTTCATGATCTGTGGATAAAGTAAAAATTTAAAAAAAAAACCCTCTGCATGGGTAGAATTTTGAATTTCTTTCATTTTGCTTGTCCTTTTAATTATGGCTAGTGTAAAGAAGGAAAGCTTTTTAAAAATGGGAACGGAGTGCTCTTTTTTTTTTTTTTTTTTTTTTTTTCAGGGCAGTGTCACTGGCTTTCATATGTGGGACCCGAACTGGAGCCGCTGGCGTCCCAAGCCAGCGCTTAACCACCACATCACTCGGCCAGCCCCTGGATTGTTCTTTTAACAACTTTTTCTTTGTTTTTAAATTACAAAATTACATGCATTAGACTGATTTTTTAAGCAAGTTTGCCACTTTAGTGCCTAATATGCTATAAATGTCCATTTAAAAAAATCTATACCTGTTCTGAAAATTTGCTTTCGTTTTCAACTCTTCCTCTTAATCTCTTACTCTACCTCCCTCCCAATTTTCAAATAGGTTATCATTATTATTATTATTATTATTATTATTTTTGAGGGCAGTGTCACTGGCCCTCATATGTGGGACCCGAACCGGGGCCGCTGGCTTCCTAAGCCAGTGCTTAACCACCGTGCCACTCGGCCGGCCCACATCATTATTATTAACTCTCCTACCCATGTTCTCTCCACCCTGTTCAATATGGTTTCTGTTCTGAGCCCAAACTGGAATGCAGATTTGCTTTCAACTACTTCACACTTATTTCTTAGTCTAGACACATTGCCAGAGCCTGGTGCCATCTTATAAATCCTGCTAGAGCTCAGGGATGTTGCCTCTCTACATTCTAGCTAAAGGAAGCCATTGTTTTCTGTGTCTGACATGTTTTTGGATAACAGCAGCAATATTGCCCTCTGCTTTCTAGGCGGAGGAGAGGCAAAGAGAGGAGCAGCTCGTCTCATTTGACAGGTAAAGGAATTATTCAGACAACCTGCTGGCTAGTTGAGATGGGATTCTATACTTCGTACTTTTAATTTTAAAAATCAGTGAGAAAAAATAAAGGGAGACACCAAGGGTGGGTAATGTATAAATCACCAAATAAAAAGGTCAATCCATGGGCTTTTCTAAGGTCTTTGAATTATGGAAGGAATAATTTCAAGGTGTATAAAAAAATTCCAGGAACCCCCAGATGTCTATATATTGGGGAAAGACCCTAGCTCACTAGGAATAAGTAAGTATGAAGCCACAAATATACAGATTAGGAAGTCTAAATCATTTTATTGCTGATTCATATTTAAGTTCTTCAAAGTTACTGCGTTTTTGTTTAATCCTCTGAGATGGGGTTAGTACAAGGAAAAGCAAACAATTTGTATCTGAACAACGTCTCCTTTCTTAACTTCTTCAAACTGAATCAACTACAGGAGATCCTCAAATAACGCCATTTTGTTCAACGTCATTTCCTTATAACTTTGACGAGATGCCCTAGGAAGTTAATTCTTGTTTATATCAATTAGCCTATGGTAAAATTGGTTTGTTATTTGTCATTTATCTTAAAGTTGCAGAACCTATCGACATTGAGGTCTTACTGTAATTCTAGAAATGTATTTGTGGTATTAGTTCAGAACTTGAAATGTTTTGTCACAGATGTGTATCTGTCTCCCCCACTATATTTTGAGGACCTCAAAGGCCTTGGGTGCTATCTTACTTAATTTTGTATCTCTAGCACATGGAGGAAATTCTTTAATTATTGTAAAGATGATGTGTAATTTATGCATACTGTTGGAAAAATGCTTAATACTAGATTTTCAGTGTTTTCAGGTCAAGGATAATGTGTCACATGCCTTTCTTCTAAATATGGTACCTGAAAAAAAGAGTTATAACATTTCATTAGCTTTTTACTTTAGTTTTAAGAGGCATTTAACCCAAAGCATAATCTTAAGGAGACCTCTGAAAACCAGGAAGTGTGATTTTGTTGGACTACTTGGCAAAGCACGGACAGGTCACTTAGCCTGCTCCCCTCTGCCTGCTTATAGATACCCAAGATACCAACACAGCTTGCCCTTCCAGAGTACCCTGGAAGAGAACGGGCCAGTACACGTCATTGACTTCAAATCTCTGCCTACTTATCTAGCAAGCCCTAGCAAGATCACATAGTGTATCCTAAAATGGAAACAGCAAGGAGTCCCATCCCTGATAATGCTGCTTCATCTCAGCCTTGCCCATGAAAGCTGGGACTTTGATTTTTTTGGTGTTGTCAGCACTTTGCCCCCTGGGTATATGAAGAATGTGGCCCTTGGGGACATTGTGTTGATACCAGAGGAGTTGGAGCCCTGGTAGTGTCTTTGGTTAGGCGCTGTTGGCGGTAGGAATGTTGCAGATATGTCTCATGCACACCTTTGCCAGGAGGAATCAACTCATGTGCTTGTCTCCCTGCAGCCATGAGGACTGGAACCAGATGCAGAGCCAGGAGGATGAGGTGGCCATCACTGAGCAGGACCTGGAGCTTATTAAAGAGAGGGAAACAGCAGTTCGGCAACTGGAGGTGAGAGCCAGGCTGTGGTCTTTGCTTAACTCAGTGTATCTGCACTCTTTAATCCACTTGGATTTTCTCTTTAGTGATTATGAAAAAACATGAAATGAGTTGTGTGATTTGGGTATTATGTCTTAGTGTAATCATGGGGAACTTGAACTGCTTTGACGATCGGATTGACCATGGTGCCCAAGAATACCCAAATCCTTTCCTCAGTCATCATATCTTCTATGGTCTTCATGAGAGTACGCATGGAGAACAGAGCAAAGCAAACAATTATTTTATTGCTCTCTTAGACTTTACCCCCAAACCTCAGTGCCAACCTCTAAGTTCTAGGTTAAGTAGGGCTCTACAGGGAGCCCCTTTGCTTAGTCTGAATAGCCCAGAATACAGGCAGGCCAGAAGGTTTGCTCCATTTTTATGCCTCCCAAAATCTAATCCGAGTTATTGGTATCACTTCAGTGGGTCAGAGAAGTAGGAACAGTTCTTACGATGGGGGTTGAGGGAGAGGTCTCAAGGCCTTTCTTACCTGAGTTTCCAACTTTTACTTTGCACAGTGACCAGTAAAATATCCTTAAACCTGAGTAGCTTTCTCCATGAAGGTAGAGGACTGCCACCCCTGAGGGGCGGGGAGTGGGGAGTGGAGGGTTGCAGAGATCAGAAATTGTTTTGTGTTTTTTTGGAGGGCAGTGTCACTGGCCCTCATATGTGGGACCCAAACCGGGGCCGCTGGCTTCCTAAGTGTCACGGTGGCTCAACCACCATGACACTCGGCCGGCCCGACATGAGAAATTTTGAGCTCTTCCTTGACCTTCATCTGTGGCAGTGGTTCTGAACCCTGGCTGCACATTAGAATCTCTTAGACTTTTTTTTACCTTCATCTGTGGCAGTGGTTCTGAACCCTGGCTGCACATTAGAATCTCTTAGACTTTTTTTTCTTCAAGATTTTATTGGGGAATCGGGGAAGAGGAACCAACAAATTGCTGTCCTTTTGTTCTTCAGTCTAGTTGTGGAGGGCGTTGCTTCACTGGCCCATGTTATTATTATCATTATGCTCTTCTCGGGTGAGGCATTCTATCGCCGGCCATTGGATGGCCACTCACGGCGGCTCATGGCAGCTCACGAAAGCCCACGCACGCTAGCTGCCGGCCACCCCCACTGCAGCCTACACCGTTGCTGGTGACTCAGCAACCCAGCTCCACGTCAAGCTGTTGTTCAACATCTTAGCTGTAGAGGGCGCAGTGTCACTGGCCCTCATGTGGGATCCGAACCAGGGCCCTGCTGCTCAGAGCTGGCATCCCAAGCTAACTTCTAACCAACACGCCACTCGGCCAGCCCTAGACATTTTTCTTTTTAAATGTCCCAGCCCCCACACCAATTATTAGTTTGGACTATGTGAAACTTCAGGTTTTTTATAGGTTAAAAATGGGCAAATATCCATAAGAGGCCCTGGGCAAGTTGCTGTCCTTTAGTTCTTTAGTCTAGTTGTAGAGGACATTGCTTCACTGGCCCATGTTGGTATCATCATTGCACTCTTCTAGGCTGAGGTGGATCGGTTGCCAGCCTCTGGACAGCCGCTCACCACAGCTATTGGCAGCTCATGCTGGCTGCTGGCCACTCACTGTAGCCTATGGCAGCCCACTGCAGCAGTGGTTGCAGCTATGCTGTCCCGGGACTCACAGCAGCCCAGCTCCAGATGGAGCTGTTGTTCACCATCTTAGCTGTAGAGGGTAGTGTCATTGGCCCTCATATGTGGGATCCAAACCGGGCGCGCTGGAATCCCAAGTCAGCTCTTAACCAACATGCCACTCGGCCGGCCCTCAAGGTTTTTTATTGTAGCATTCTTAGAGACAGTGTATTACAATTGAAAGACCATGGGTGTTAGAGATAAAATCCTGGCTGCAATGCTTGGTTTTCTCACAGACAAGCTATGTGACTAAACAAGTTACATAACCTCTCTGAGCCTCATTATTCTCAAAGATCAAAGATACTACTAATCAAAGACACTTCATGTAGTTACTGAATAATTAATTCAAATATAAAGGAGGCATAGCAACATAATGAAAACATCATGAACTTTTAATTCTCAGTTTTGCTACTTGCTAGCTGTGAGACCCTGGTACATGTCATTAAATCTAAGTCCTGATTTTCTCTTCTGTAGAATGGGGATAATACATGTCTCATTGGGTTGTCATGAAGACTAATTAATAATAATAGCTAACACTATGAAGTGCTTATTGCATAGTTCTAAGAACTTTATGTATGATTTATAAGCCTAAAAACACATGTTGGGCCGGCCGAGTGGCGCGGTGGTTAAGCACTGGCTTAGGAAGCCAGCGGCCCCGGTTCGGGTCCCATATATGAGGGCCAGTGACACTGCCCTAAAAAAAAACAAAAAAACAAAACAAAACAAAACAAAAAACCACATGTTAATAATAGCTTTAGATAAGGTACCAACTTGAGGGAAGTAGAGGAAATGAATCTTCTAACATGTTGCTTAAAGTTGTTTTTTGTGTTCCTTAGGCTGACATTTTGGATGTCAATCAGATATTTAAAGATTTGGCCATGATGATCCATGACCAGGGTGATCTCATTGGTATGTATTATTGATACCCTTAACATAAAGGTGAGTTGCTAGAATTTTGTGCAAAGAAGTCAGTAAAATGTCTTAGGAATGCCATTTAAAAATTATTAAATTCATTTTCTTAGCAATTTTCTTATGTGGTTAAATATAGAAATTAAAGTGAGGCCTCCATGAATATTCAGCTCCATTCACTTGCCATAGCCTCTTGGTAAGTGGCTGTTTAGGGAAATAGTGTCAGCCCCCAGCTTTATTCCAGAAACTTGCACAATTATGGGATTAGTAACTCCTTTCTTAAGCTTTTTATTTGGAAACAATTTCAACTTTGAAAAAGTTGCAAAAATAAAAATACTAAAAGGAACTCCTTAATAACCTTTACTCAGACTCACCTCTTGTTAACATCCATTTCCTTTTTATTTGATCTTACTCTTTCTCTCTTAGTGTTAAACAAAAAAATTTTAACTTCCGCAGCTGTAAGTCTTTTTAAAAGAAAGGGTTTATTAGGGTATTGCTAGCAGAAAAAGACTGGAGTCAGAGCATGGATGGAGTCTAGACCACCAGCACATGGCTAGGTAGGAAAGACAACATGTCTGCTGTCCCAGAGTTTTGTAAACGTTTTTATACATACAGCAAGTAAGGGGGAGAAAGGTGTAAGCTATTCTGAAAGGTTTTACATTAGCTATAAACAGGGGACGGGAGGTGAAGCAGGGCCAGTTCTGGGATAGGCACAGCCAAGTCTGCAAGGAAGAAGTGTCAGCTCCTGTGGATTGACTGTGGGCTGCAGATTGGGAAGTTCGTGTTAAATAAGAAATGGAGGCTCCTGGGCTTTAATGGCCCCTGGCTATTCTCCCTTTTGGATAATTGTGGAAATAGCCACCTGGAAATTAATCCTAAATTCCAACAGATATACATGAATGCGAGCAGTCTATTACCATAGCTGGTCCATAGGTCTTAACAGGCTAACTCTTCTGTCCTTTCTCCCATTAATCTGGCCTCTGTAATTTTAATTTAGAACATCTCAGAATTTTTTTCTTGTCATATGTATATACGTAATTTTTTTCTGAACCAGTTGTGGGTGAGTTGTATACTTTATAACCTTTTCCCCTAAATACTTCAGTGTTTATTTCCAAAAAATAGGGCTGTTCTCTTATGGAGTTAGTAATTTTTGATTTCATAGCTGGATAGTTGGAATAATGGTGGTGAAACCAGGACCCATAACCTCATAAGTCTGTTCAATTTGCAGTCTTGAAACATCTGATTTTGGTTAAACATCCATTGCTCTTCTTTTTTGCAGATAGCATAGAAGCCAATGTGGAAAGCTCAGAGGTGCATGTAGAAAGAGCCACTGATCAGTTACAGAGAGCTGCCTACTATCAGGTAAAAACAGGTACCAGAGAAAATCACTCTGCACTGCAGACTTGATGGTCCATTAGAGTACCCTGACACATTAAGAACAGCTGCAGTCTTGCTTAGGCTTAAGCTGGAGGCAAGTAGTCATAACTGAATCCCAGTTCCAATTTTAGTTTTTCCTTCACAGAGAGATCTACAAGAAGGCATCAGACCTGAAATAAACTTACATAAAAGCCTGTAAAGCTAACCCCATAAGTTAGCATGATACATAAGTCTGGTTTAAGGCTGGTTTTATATCCTAAACAGCTGAAATTTGTTTCCATTAGGATAATGACTAGTACAAAGCAGGACTTTTTAGAAAATTTATGTTGACTGTTGCCACAGAGGATGGGCATAGAATCAACCCCAACGGCTATTTATCTATGAATAAATAGGGGTTAATCATTCTACTTTCTGTAAAGCGATATTCTTTTACATATTAGTTGAAACTGGTTTTATGACTTATGTGGGTCTTGATCTCAGTGTACTAATATTGTGAATGAGGTCCTTCTCATTTCTCCATTTGGTGTTGCATGGCTTTTAGAAATAAATAGTATTTCAGTCATTTTCCGTGTTCCTAGGATAGCTGTATTTTACCTGGAAATGTTCCTAAAGTAAAGGACAATTAAGTAAATTATCTACATCCACTCACTGTTACATTATGTGGGAATTAAAAGATGTTTGTGAAGAGTTTATTTTTATGCTAAATTTTTATGCTAAAACGTTAAGTGAGAAATACATCAAATGCTGTATGATCCCAATTATATCAAATAATTTGTATAGATAAAAGATCAGGGCCGGCCAAGTGGCATGGTGGTTAAGCGCTGGCTTAGCAAACCAGCTGCCCCGGTTCGGGTCCCACATATGAGGGTCAGTGACACTGCCCTCAAAAAAAAAAAAAAAAGATCAAAAGGAAATATAGTAAAAATATCAACAGTTTTATTTTGTGTTTATTTTCTTTCTGCTTGTCTGAATTGTTTTACAATGAACATAAAATTTTACAATAGGTGTAAAACCTTTATTAAAATACACATGCACAAATAACTGATTTTATTGCAAACAATGCCTAGCAGCATTGATATAAACGGTAAACTGTATTTGGGAGCCTGGAATTAGAACTTATACTACTGCCTACCGCTGGTAACTGTTGAGATTTGGGGATGATCTCTGTGTATTCATGCATGGACAGAGTTAATTTTGAATTACCAGGAGGTAGGTTTATGAAACACTCTTGGAGTCTTAGATACAGAAAAATTTAACTTGTTTCATGAGTGTCTTCTGTACATATTTCCCTCCTCAGAAAAAATCTCGCAAGAAGATCTGTATCCTGGTGCTTGTCCTGTCAGTGATTGCTGCTATCTTCGGACTTATTATGTGGCTAGTTTATGGAAAGTGATTGCCTCAGAGCCTTCTCCCACTGAACTGTTTTCAAGGGCAAGTGCTTGCTGGAGTCTTGCCAGAACAAACTGATCACAAGAAGAGAGCATACACCAGAATGCCCTGTAATAATTTAGTTAGAAACTAACAACTAACTAGCCTTTGGAATTAGTGACCTATGGAGACAGTACCTACCAGTTTATGTACACATTTTATTGATTTTTCAAATTAGGAATTAATTTATGTGGATTTTGCTTTCTCTTCTGATTGCCCTTCGTCCCAAGTGTTTACTGAAAATTCCATTCTGGATATTCTTGTTTTGACAGGTGACACTACAGCCTTGTAAATTGTCTTTTTATGTGTATACAAGATTTACCTTTTTATTAGCAACTGAGATAGAATTACTTTCTGGCACCCAGCATATTGGAGTCTTGTCAGAAACTGTATATAAAAAGCCAGCAATTTTTATTATTTAACATTTTACTTTGAATTTGTAAGAAGCCTATTGTCTATCTGCTTTGAAAGATTTTAGCAATGTATTTAACTAGAAAGTAAAAAATTGCACATGCGATCCAGATTAAATGAGAAGTCTCTATTTGAGCTGGCCAGTTGTTGGGGTACATGTTAATCTGGGTTTCAAGTTTACTTTTTTATCTGCTGGTGTCATCCACAGAAGTTCATGCACACACTAAACCATCCTGGTTCACTTTTTGAAGAGATTCATTTAATTAAATTAACATTACTATACTCCAAGGGGTTCTTCTCCTACCTGTCTATATAGAAAAGGATAATTAGACAAAGCATGCTTTTGCAAAGCAAATAGGGATTGTTTGGAATGATTTTTATTCTTTTGTTGTTGTTCACTTATGGCTCAACATTCCTGGCGAATGATAAATGTCGCTGTCTAAAGGGTGCCTTTCCCCTTATAAGGGTTGCTGGGCATTTATTTGATGGCAGAAGATTTTAAAAACTAGACTGAAGTTGGTTTAAAATTTTGTTCTGTGAACCTGGCAATAAGGCAAAGCAAATGTTCATTTTTGTAAATAATACTGGTTTGGAATAGTGATGTTAGACACCTTAATTTATGAACAAGAAATTAATCTCTCCATGCATAGATTTAGACAAGAAATGTTTCAATAAAAGGTTGTTGTCTTGTAATATAAATGTTATCCACCTCCCTTTTTCACAGTTCTAGAGCAGTTAAAGGGAATGCAATTTCTTTAGGCTCTCATATAGATGTGAACTGGGCCAACAATTTCAGTTCTTCCTTTAGTGAATTAGAGGATTTGGCCACCCTGGATATATTTATATTAATTTCTTCGATTCCCTTTAATGTTACTTGATCTTTTACTAAACTAATGTGAATAGTAGGGAAACACGGGCCCAAATGCGTAAGATCCTTTGCACTCTTGCACCATTCTACCCACTTAATTCAAATAAACAATTTAAAAGCTTTTGTAGTATGTTTTTCTGAGTTAACATCCTAATGTGGTAGATATTAGGTAATGTGCTGTCCTGAGAAAAATTGAGACCTGCAAGAAGACTAGAGATAAGGTGAGGATTGGTTTGGGGGTGGGATAGGTGCTGCTGCAGTCCCTTCCTTGAAAACCAGGATGGAGGTATTGGGCTGTCACAGTGCCCCCAGCAGCAGCTTCAGAGTTTATTCCTTGGTTCTACAATCACTACCCCGTCAGCTCCAAATTACAGCTGGTCTTGGATACTTCGTTTGTAACATTCCAAGCAAGCAAGTCTTGACTGTGAAAAACTATTTCAGTTTGGGTAAAATGAAGCCACCATAGTGCTGTTCTTTATTTTATTTTATTTTATTTTTTTAAAGATTTTATTGGGGAATTGGGGGAGGGGAACAGCATTGGGAATCTGGGAAGGGGAACAGACAAGTGGCTGTCCTTTTGTTCTTCAGTCTAGTTGTGGAGGACGTTGCTTCACTGGCCATATTGGTATCATCATTGCGCTCTTCCCGGATGAGGCAGCTCGGTCGTCGGCCTCTGGATGGCCGCTCACTGTGGCTATTGGCAGCTCACACTGGCTGCCGGCTGCTCATGCTGGCTGCCGGCCACTCACTGTAGCCTATGGCAGCCCACTGCAGCAGGGGCTGCAGCCTACACCATCGCCTCGGTTTGCACAGCCCAGCCAGCTCCAGGTGGAGCTGTTGTTAGCTGTAGAGGGCAGTGTCACTGGCCCTCATATGTGGGATCCGAACCGGGGCTACTGGTGTCCCAAACCAGCTCTTAACCAATGCGCCACTCGGCCAGCCCTTTAATACTACATACATAGTAATCCAATGGTGGTGGTATTAGTGGTCATAGGTAGCAAATATGACCTTGGCCTAGAATTTGAATGACCTGGAATTTGTGGCAGTGACAAGAAGTTCTGCTAGATGGTCCTAATAAACCTATTCATAGAATCATAGAATCCTCCTTATTTGTGTTTTGTTCATTGGGGGCATCATGGTCTAGGACAGTGGTTCTTAACCATGGCTTCACATTAGAAACAAAAAAGACTGATACCTGGGTGCCCTTGCCACAAAATTCTAATTTAGTTAGTTTGGAAGATAGCCTAGGCACATGGCCCTTTTTTTTTTTTTTTTTAAGGGCAGTGTCACTGGCCCTCATATGTGGGACCCGAACCGGAGCTGTTGGCTTTCCAAGCCAGTGTTTAACCACTGCGCCACTAGGCCAGCCCGCCATATGGACTTTTAAAAGCTTCAGCTATTTCTCATGTGTAACCATGGTTGAGAACTGGTTTGGAGGTCAAAAACTAGTCTGGGTTACAGGAGGCCTAAAGAATCTTAGCTCTGCCATTAACTTGCTGTAGTATTTGAACAAGTCATTTAACCCAGAAGCCCCAAGTTTTCTCAACAACTCTCTTCTAGCTATGAAATTCTCTATAAAGACCACAGGGATTTGGTCTGAATATAGAAATTCTATGTTTGCTTCTGTATTCCTTTTCACCTTCCTCTGTTCTTCCTTTATGAGATGTTCTAAAAGTACTGGATAGATCCAGTATTCTCTTCAAGTGAACTAAAACTAGTACTTAACTGTATAGGGTAAAGTAGAAATGTCAGGCTGGCTACTTCATTTGGGAATGTTCCAGAAGAACTTACTAGCTGCTACACTGATGCTTCCAGGGTAGGTTTTGTTTGGTTTTGCTAAGGTGGTGGTACACTGCATTGTATCATTGGGCAAAAATATCAAAATGAAATTACCAATCAGTGCAAAGTAAAACCTGAGCCACCTCCATTCAGTTCTGTTTTGTTTTTCGTCTATTCAGAGGCTGTCCTCAATCATGGGAATGAAGCTTTTGCTTTTAGTCACTAAATGCAGACCAGAACCCAACTCAGATTTCAATCTATCCTGTTTCCTAGGGGTAGGAATCACCTGCTTCCTTCTGGCTTTTCTAAGCATGTTTAGTGCATCCCTAGGTTTAAAAGAATTTTTCAATACTGCCTTCCAGTTTACAAAACACAACTAGTTTAGAATCTCCAGTTAATCAGGAAATAGTTTGAAAGGTTTTGATTCCCAACCTTTGATCCTACTTTTAGGCTAACTGAGTAGTTCATTTTAAATACTTATCCAAAATAAAATTTGATTGACAATGTAGCACTTAATTTTCAAAGATAAACTTGAAATAACATAATTTTTAATGTTGGACTGTGTTTAAGAACCAAGTTTTTACCAGTCCATGGAGAAATGAGAAAGTTGATGTAGTGGGCTTTTGAAAAGTACCGTCTTTGAGACTGAGCTAATGACCTCCTCTAACTTTTTATAAAGGACATTTAAAGATTGTAAAAATGAAAAGGTGATGTTAGATGGCAGTTTTCATTTTTAAATCTCCTTAGTTGGCAAAACAAAAGTTGATATTCCTATGTTTTTTTCCTGACCCATGAGGTCTCTAATGTCTGTGAACCACTGAAGAAGCCGAGGCCAGGAATGGCAGTCTATTACAGGAATTCAAAGGCTCTACATGTGAAGGAAATGCTCTACATGTGAAGGATCATTTGTGGGGTAATATTTGAGTTCTTGCTACCAGCAATTTACTATGCTAAATGTTACATGTTTCACATTTTACATTTATTATACCCACAAAACCATCTAGGAGATATATTTTTCTTGTCCTCTTTTTATGGATTAGGAAAACCACGCGCTCAAGAGTGCGAGCTGAGCTCTGAGCAACATCAGTTCGATGCCCAGCTGGAGCTGAACTGCCGCTGAGCTGCCAACAGGTGGCAGGATGGCTCAGGTAAAAAAAAAGGAAACGAGGCATAGTAAGTAAGTAACCTGCCCATGGGCACCCAGTTCAGGAGCGATGGAGCCAGGATTTGATCTCAAGCACTCAGACTTCAAAACCATACTCTTAGACTCTATACACTATTAGTCTCCATGCATCACTAATATAAACTATGCTGCTCACCACCTCTTTCATGAGGCTTTCTCTAAAAATCTGGAGTAATAGCAATGTCTACCCAACTTATCATGAACACCTTTTCTTCCGTTAGTACCCTGTGAACTTTTCATTAACCATCCTGCTAAATGAAGCCTCCTGCTTGTACTATCTGTACACACATTTTTTTTTTCAATGTCCACTTTATCACTCATATCAAAGATGTTTTAAGAAACTTTTCTGACATCAGTATGCTCCTAATGTTTTTTAGGTTCTATTGACTAAGGAAGTCCCAATGACTAAGAAATTAATCTGTTGAGATACCAAAATCCAAAGGCAGCTAGGCCATCAGTCTTTCCATTTCAAGATTGAGGGCCTAGACAGCTGCTCTCCAGTTTGCTGATCTATACTGACATCACTGGCGCCCACACAAAGAGCATTTTGCTTTATAAGGCCTAGGTAAGGGTAAGGTGCCATTACATCACAAGCCAGTGTGAATATCAGCTGTGCTGGAAACAGGGAAGATGGCCAAGGAGTAAAGAATTATAAGGGTAAGAATAGGTTTCTTGGGTGTATAGTCAGAGATAGAAAGGAATAACTAAATGGACCACACACAGAAGCGGAGAAATTGAATGGCAAAGTTGACAGATGTTATTATATCACTCATAGCTAGAAATGGTTTCAACACCACCTTGTGCCTGAAAGGGGCAAGGAACCTCAAAGGCCTGCACAATCTCTGTGGATAAAAGTACTTCTTTTCTGTTACACTCAAAATACTTTTTTTTTTTTTTTGAGGGCAGTGTTACTGGCCCTTGTATGTGGGACCGAACCAGGGCCGCTGGCTTCCCAAGCCAGCGCTTAACCACCGCGCCACTCGGCCGGCCCCTCAAAATACTTTTGAGACTATTTAATTCATTCTCAAGAATCATGCCCTTGTGCTCAAAGGAGGGAATCATAGCCTGTTTTCTTGAAACCAAGTTTAGAATTTGTATTTTCCCCATCAGCTTAGTGGTTAGAATAACAAGACTGGAAAGGAGATATTAACAGGTCATTTGATAAGTGATCTGATTAGTTAACATCCTTGCTGGATGAGTTTATTGTGCTTTTAAAGGCCAGAGGAAAAGGTGATTCTCCTACCTGCCTAAGAACTGATCATTTTAAAATCCAAGTTAAAATGCTGCAGTTAAATCTTGATCCCCGGAAATGTCATTAAGGGCAAAATCTTTTGAACAGTCTGATGTTCAAATTTAAAATCAAGGGGCCGGCCCAGTGGCGCGGTTAAGTGCTGGCTTAGGAATCCAGCGGTCCCGGTTCGGGTCCCACATATGAGGGCCAGTGACACTGACCTCAAAAAAAAAAAAAAAGTAATTATACCAATCAAAGAGCAAGGCTGCATTGGGAAATAATATTATTGGGCCGGCCGAGTGGCGCGGTGGTTAAGCGCTGGCTTGGGAAGCCAGCGGCTCCGGTTCGGTCCCACATATGAGGGCCAGTGACACTGCCCTCAAAAAAATAAATAAATAAATAAAATAAAAGGAGGACCAGTAACAGAAAAAACATAGAAAGATGTTTCTGGGTGAACAGTAATTTTGCAGTTAGTTTCTTTAAAAACGGGAAAAGGTCAGATAATCCAGGTTTTCTACAGAAGTAAAAAGGTGTTGGGCATCAGCTGCATGATGAAAATAAATATGTCTGTACCAACATCCAAATGTGAGAGGCAGTGGTGACAAGAGCATGGCCTTTGGCATCATACAGATTTAGGTTTCAATCCCACTCACCACTCCTAGGGTGAGGCTGGGTAGCTCAATCTCTCTGAGCCTCCCCTCAGGGATCATAATACCCATCTCAATTGAGAGTGCTGTGAGGATTAAATCCGTATACAAATTTGCCTAGAGAAGTAAGCACCCAGAAGACAAAAGCCATTATAACCAGAAGCCTTGCTGAAGGTCTGTTTCAGCCAGCTGTTGGCCTCGGGCAAGCCTGAATACTAATGCTTCCTTTCACGATCTAGTCACCATGACCAAAATTTAAAAATTCAAAGGGCTCACAATTTAACCATTGCATTCACACACATTAAAGATTTAGATGCCTGCCTTCTGATTGGATCCTTACCTGGCTCCAGCTTGTCCACAGTTTTCATAAACAGACCAGATTCCCAAATGATCTACAGTAGCCCTCAAGGCCCAGATTTGGATTAGAAAGGGGAAGCGAGTGGGGTGCAAGCAGCTCTGCGGAGAAGGGCCAGAACAGAAACACAACGAATGATCAGTCTCTGAGCTCTGGTGTAAGCCTGGAACATGGATGGAGTAGCAGCAAAATTTAAGAGCCCAGGAAGATGTCTGCCAGGAGGACATAGGGGGACCGATGCTCCCCGTTACAGGCTCCTTTTCCTCAGACACCTCCCGGCCAAAGGATAGCCCTAGCCTCCGGAGATTCTTCCAGAGAAGGCCAACTGTCTCAAACACTGAACACCACCTCAAAACTACATTCCAGTCTGCACCGCCACCAGTCTCGCCCAGTTCTGGCGTGTGGGAGCGCGCGCGCGCGCGTTCGCACAGGCCACTGGGATACCATCTCCTCTTAGTCTTCCAGTTTCCCGGCATGCCTCGGGCCCGCCAAATGGGAGGGGGAGACGCAAGATGGCGGCAGCCGCGAACTCCGGCTCCAGCCTCCCTCTGTTCGATTGCCCGACTTGGTGAGTGGCGGGACGACCAGGGCTGAAGTGGCCTGGCCTGGCCTGGCTTGGGCTGGCTGGGGCGACTCATTTCCCGCAGCGAGCCTGAACGGCTCAGAGACCTGGGGACTGATTGAGGGAGCACTGTCTGTCGGGCCGGGCAGCGTGTGGAGGAACCGGGAGCCGGGAGCCCGGGCCCAGACACTGAGGAAACCCAGCGTGGAGGGCTCTGAGGCGCTCGCTGAAGCAGCCCCTTGGGCAGTCAGCCGGTTGCCGGGCTACTTTGGGCCGTGGCCCTGAACTTGCCCCAACTCCTGACTGAATGCCGAGTGCTCTGCTGGAGCGCCGAGCTGCCCCTCCTGCTCGCAGGTCCCGAGCGCGCACGAGCTGGCTTCCCGGCCCTCGCCCAGCCTCCGAGCCCCGCAGCTCTGTGGTGCCGCATCCCTGCTCCAGGACTTGTTTGTCCCTCGCAGACTGGGAGCTCCCTGAGGGCAGGGACGGCTCTGCCCCGCCCTGCCAGGGTTCTCAGCGACCAGCGCGAAGCCGGGCAAAAGTGGGCATCAGCAGTTGGAATGAACGAACCCCTTTCATCCTTTCTCAAGTTCTTGGGAAGAATGGAATGATTTAAATCCATTGAGTAGGGTACAAGGTGAATAATTATGAATCGCCTCGTAAGGAGACCCCTCTGAGTTAGAGCTATTTCTACTGTAACTCATCATAGTGTATTTTTGGGTTCTTCTTCTCTGCCTCCCGTTATATTGAGATCCTCAAGGGCAAGGGCGATCTGATGCATCTTTATAGTCACAGCTCCTAGGCCTGAGACAGGCACATAGTAGGAGTGCAGAAAAACATGTTTTAGATGTAACATTGCTTTTCCCTGTTTCCCGGACAAAATGGGTTTTTGTCCGATGCACTGGCCTTTCAACAACTGCTATACAGGAGTTAGGTAGGGCAGGATCGTGAGATGACTATATTGCATCTTCAATTAGATGAATGGATACACTTTTTTTCTTTTTTTTTTAGATACATATGTAGGGACTCTGGCAAGATTGTTCTTTTTGTTTCAAACTTCAAAGGAGCAAACGTAGGAAGCAAGTGAATGTGTGGCTATTTTCTGGGTCCTTTTGCACTTTTGAAATACCCACTTGTTTCATTCTTCAGATTTTTTGTCCGCTTTGGTTCCTTGCTGCATTGATTTCAGAGGTTGGACCAGGACAAGTAAACTTATAGTTAGAAGAGACTGTTTGAAATCACCTTCCATTTTTCCTCAGTCTGTTATGTACCCACTGTGTTAGGTATTTTGACATGTGTGTATCCCCCGCTTGAATGCTATGATTATAGGAGTATAGAGAAAAGTTCCCTTAAACATGCCATTATAGAAAGACCTTTTCAAGGGTAACAAATCTCTCTTGTATTTATCAGTACTTGGTTTCATGGACATGATATTGAATTACCCCTAGCTCCCTAATTACACATATGTACCTCTGATTTGGTCTCAGAGCTCAGGACAATACCCTTTGCTTATTCTGTGATGAAACTAACCTAGATCAGCCCAACCACAACTGATTTATTCAGCGTTGATTTAGTATTTGTGGTAGTGGCAAAGCTTAGATTCAAACTCAAGTGAGCAGACTACTCCAGCTATAGTACTTGCACTCTCTATGCTGCTTTCTTTCTGAAGTAGCTATCCAGTGTTAAAATATAGGTTTCTTTGGTGCTGCTCTAAATACAGATCCACTAAAATCTGTTTTAGAGCAATTGAATCACTGGGGAAGTAAGTGTCATACTTAGAAAGGAGCTGTAATAACAGAGAAATAGATGACATTTCTGCCTGAACATGAACTAATTATAGGCTGGTAGGAGAGCTGCAATGTTGAATGGGACAGTGATTGTAAATGGCATTTACGAACTCAGCCTGAAAATGCTTTATTCACTTTTATTTTTCAGGGCAGGTAAACCCCCACCTGGTTTACATCTGGATGTAGTCAAAGGAGACAAACTAATTGAGGTATGGAAATAAATACATGTCTTCCCTTTTTTCCCCGCCACATTAAAGATTTTTGCCAGTGACTCACTTTTCCACCCCCTCTCCTGTGCTTTGTTTTCCAGCAATGCTACTTTCGTTCATCCTGGATTTTTTTTTCTATTAAAAGCACATGGTGATATAACACATTCAAACCTCTTATCTCCCACAGACACTCAGTTTTCTTGACTTCTCTCACCTTCCAAATGAAGGATTTTAAGAGATCATGGGCCCAAATCAAACTGGAAGTCCTATAACTTGGTGAATTCCCTCTCTCTGAGTACATGGAATTGTATGGAAGGTGTAAGATATGCAATAGCTAAAGAAGAAAGTGAATGATGTAGACTGAGTCTAATTTTTAAGTTGCTTTTATGAGATTCAGGCCCAAGCCCTTTAAAGTAGGTAATAAACTAAGATGCTCAAAAAAGAGAAATGAATGGTGATGAAATTCATTCATTTATTCAAAGCATTTATTGAGTGCTTACTATGTGCCAGTCATCGTGTTCAGCATAGGGATTACAATAGTGAACAAAACAAACATGATTCTTGTCCTCAAAGAAATCCTCTGGTGGAAAAGACACAATCACACAAAAAATTACGTGATAATAATAGAAATAAGCATCGTAAAGGAAAAGTTTAGCAGAATTCCAGCTTTTATACAAGTCTCCAGAATGAGTACCACATAGAACTTCAGGAAAACATGAATTGTGATTAGCTATTGGGTTGTTTTTAATTCTTATGGTACTGTTTATTTACCAAGCAATGAAGATTAAGTCTGCTATGACCATGGAGTTATGAGTCTCCATGTCGTAGACCAATTTTATGTTTACTTTTTCTGATAGAATTTAGGTTTGGTGCTCCACTTTTGAGTGCAGTTTTTTTTCTTTGGTATATATATTAAAAACATTGTTTCATTGTTGAAAAGCTATCTGTGAGATCTCCTGAAGGATGTTCTATAAATATATGGTTGTCACTTCAGGATGTTCTAGAGATACCCAGGTATTTTGCAAAGTATTAAAGCATGAGTTATGATGAATTCTTTTATTAATTCATGATTCCCTTAGCCAGTCATGTAGAGCCCCTTCGTCATGGATTCTTCTATCTTAAAAGTTCCAAAACATCATGATTATTCAATGAAATAATTTTGCTAAAATGTCTATTTTTTACTATAAACTGTTCCACAGATATAAAATATTGTTGCTAAATAGCAGGAAGCTTTGAAGACCTAAGAATCTACTATTACTAGAATTTAGTAAGTCTTCAGTTTGCAACAGGAAGAGACAGACAAGGAGGCCTAGTCTTAATGATATCATATTCTTTTGAGAAATAATTATATTTTGAAAGCTCTAAGTTGTCAAACATCCGTCTGATTACTGGTTTCCATTAACTGATAATGCTTTCTGTCTTTCATTGCTCTTAGGTGTGCTGAGTTGCCACACAATTGTTCAGTTACAGTCTTTAGACATCACTGTATTGTTTCTGAGGAATAGCTCTGAAATGTGCTTATTTTTAAGGATTTAGGCAGCACTTGATACTAACCGAGCTATCTATATCCTAGCCTTGTGTCAAAGGCTTGTGATGTGTTGTGATAGCTGGGTTTAAGAAGTGCAATATTAAAACAAGCCATGAGTCTTTTAAGCCCAGTGTGTAAAGTCACACTCTGAGTTATAACTCAAAGGCACAACTGGATAATGGGGACTAGTCATAGCTAGTCAAGAAATTGTGGCTTTAGTGAATATTCAAAGACCAATGAATTATTGCATTCACTTGTACAGAAGACGCACATTATCCAAGAGTTAACACATTTCCTTGATTCTAAGACATTCTTTTTTTTCCCTGCTACATTTTCCTGTTTCTGTAATTGAGATGACTTTAATAGTGAATGTATATATGTAATTTGGACGTCCCCACCCCCACCCCGTAAACTGCTAAATCTCTGGCATGTCTTTGATACCTTAGAATCAGAAATTTACTCAGTGTTACACTAGAACTCAAAAGTTGGTGGTCGTATATACTGTTTCCTTGAGACTAGCCTATGAGCACAGTGGTTAGCAAATTTAAGTTTGTGTGGACATAATCTATGTGCATATAAATATGAATGAGAAATGCAGTGAGATTCAACCTACATAGGTATTACCTAGAGAGAATAAGCTGTTGAAATTTCAGAGCTCTTTCAGTTCTAAAACAATGTCTTAAAACTTGGGTCTAAGTAGACATGGGGATGATTATCTTATTGAGCTGCTTGGCTGATGTTAAATCTTGGTGCTGCCTAGCAGGATGAGCCTGGAACAAGCTCTGCCAGCAGCTGATGGGCACTGCTGGACAGGGTTTCCCAGAGGTGACCCATATGCCTATACTAGCTTGAACTAACTGAGAGCCTTATGGCTAAGCTTGAAAGAAACTGGGTAAGTGGTTTGTTTAAAGAAAAATTAAGACCCATAGTACTTGTTCATTCCTGAAAACGTTCCTTGCCATCTGGTGCATTTTTTGATGCAGGTAGAGTGAAGAAAATATATAATGTAGTGGTTAAAAGAGCTTAGACTCTGAAGTTAGACAGACCTGAATATCTCATCCAGCTTATAAACATCTAAGCTGTGTGAACTTGAATATGTTCATTAATTTCTTTATGCCTTAATTTTGTCATCTATAAAAATATGACAACCCACCTCACAGAATGGTTGTGAGAATGAAATGACAGCATAAAACTCATAGCACAGTGTGTGCCACATAAGTGCTCAGCAGATGTTACTATTATCAGTGTATGAGGTGTATTTCTGATTTTACAAAAGGACCACTAAAACATAGGGGCAAATAGTAACCCACTGTGAGTTCAGTATCATAGCCAGGATGAAACAAGCCTCTTGATTCCTAGCATAGTACCATACTAACTTGACTGTGCTTCTCTACTCAGCTTCGTGCTGTCTTCTCTCAGGGATTTTAGGAGTATAATGTGAAATGTGAACTCAATGAGAGCTTAATGAGACCTTGTAAAGTTTCCCTTTAAAAGAAAAACATATATCTCAATGGGAGTTATTCTTCAAAATGATCAAATTGTATACTTTTAGAACTGGAAGAAGTGTTAGTAAAAATTCATCTGGAATTCTTCATCTATGACAACCCAGTCTATAGCATGCTTTACTGATCTAGAATTCAAAGAAAAATAAGGATAGTTGAACTGTGAGGTTTTCATAAAGCTAAATTCAGCTCAAAGAATAGCCCTTTACCCTTGTCCTTCTTACTTATTTGCTGATAAAATAACCTTTTTAAAATAAAATTATTATGATGATACTGATTGGTGGCAGTTTTGTTTTTAAGTCCTCATTTGGCAAAATAAAAAGTTAACAATGCTATGGCAGCCCACACAAATTTTTAATAATAGTTTGCTGGTCTATGAAATCCCCTTTTCTGCTTTTATATTGGGGCATGACAGTGAGTCCTCACTTAACATTGTCGATAGGTTCCTGGAATTTTGGCAGAACTTTGGGGAGATTAATTGCCATCTACTCCTCAAAATGTTAGTAAATTATTCTGAGCTCTTAAAGAATAGTAGGAAATACTTTCTTTTTCACCTGGGCAAGGAATTTTATCTACTCACGATTCTCTACTTATTTGATTGGAAGAATTTTTGCTAAACCCTGTTGAAACCAGATTTAAGTAATATTTAATTTAATATTTATTTAGAAACTGATTATTGATGAGAAGAAGTATTACTTATTTGGGAGAAACCCTGATTTGTGTGACTTTACCATTGACCACCAGTCTTGCTCTCGGGTCCACGCTGCCTTGGTCTACCACAAGCATCTGAAGAGAGTTTTCCTAATAGATCTCAACAGTAGTAAGTAACTCATATCCTGTCCCGTCACACACATTCCCTTTTGGGCAATGTGAAATGCTCTTTGGGGTCTGCAGTTTCAAAATCATGTTTTATTGCTCATCAAGAAAGGTGTTTACCTTTGGTTTTTAAATCAGCCCTTCTCTACTCCTGTGACATCGCCTATTTTCCTGAAATAATTGATGACTAGAGAGAGAAAAGGGTTTTGGGGAGTACTTTCTTGGAGAAGGCAATAGGTATACATAGGGAACCCAAAAAACAGAACCCAGGAATTAGGGACTATGGGTATCCAAGTGTTTATAGGATCATAATAAACTGTAGTCCAGTTTTAAGCAGAAGCTATGATTAGTTCCATTAATGTAGTAGAGTAGTGGTTTAGGGCGTTTTTTAAAAAAAAACTTGTTTTGAGCAAATTTTAAATTTTTTTTTTTTTTTTTTTTTTTTTTTTGAGGGCAGTGTCACTGGCCTTCATATGTGGGACCTGAACTGGGGCCACTGGCTTCCCAAGCCAGCGCTTAACCACCACGCCACTCGGCCAGCCCAAATTTTAATTTTTTATAATGGGTTCTTTATCCCAGCAACATTTTGCTTTGACTACTACCACTACCAGTTTTAATCTCATGAACACACTTCAACTAATAAGATTGTCATCTTTGCCAAAGATAATCTTAGAAATACAGTTGAGACTTAACTGCATGGAGCCCTGAGGTTTGTTCCTTTTTCCCATGTATAAATAGTGTAAAATGTGAAGGACCCTGCTTCCTGGGCTGACCATGTTCTCCACCTCACCCCCTTCCCCAACACATACACACTCCTCACCCCCATCTGCTTATGTAATGGTTTTGGAGAGCCTTGTCTTACAAGTACTTACTTGCAAATTTATCTCATCTTTTCTCTCCATTTTATAACATGCAGAATGCAGACATGGAAAAATATTCAGACTCTTCAGTAGGATTTTGACTTGCCTTGGCATTGATATTGCACCTGTTTCAGCCAACTTCCTTTCTTGTCCTGGGGAAAACCCAAGCATAACTGCCACCAGGGCCTATGTTGCTTAGACTTGGGGCTGGAGAGGTCAGACCACAGTGATGCCTGTCTCCTGCCTTGGGGGTCATGGTTATTGCTGGGTTGGAGCCATTCCTGCTGGACCCAGAATGGAGCCAAGCCTGTCTGGCAGCAGAGAGCAAGCAGTGGTATGTGTTATGTGGGGTAACGGCAGGTCTGAAGATGTGTAAGAAATCCACTGAAGAGATTCAAGACCCAGTGAAGGAGTTTTCCTTTTCATTGTGACCCATGACAAGGGATGCAAAGTGGACCCATGTCGTTTTCATTTTAAAAAGCAGAACTGATATGCTGGGAGGAGCTGCTCTCCCTTCTACAACTCAGGTTGGTTTTTCTTTTCTGTCTTACATTTCTGATTTGGTTATTCCCAGCACACGGCACTTTCTTGGGTCACATTCGGTTGGAACCTCACAAGCCTCAGCAAATTCCCATCGATTCCACAGTCTCCTTTGGCGCATCCACAAGGGCATACACTCTCCGTGAGAAGCCTCAGACATTGCCATCGGCTGTGAAAGGAGATGAGAAGATGGGTGGAGAGGATGATGAACTCAAGGGCTTACTGGGGCTTCCAGAGGAGGAAACCGAGCTTGATGTAATTCCACCTCTATGTCATTACTTTGTCTTTCGGGACTCTGGTTTTTGTAGTATTCTGTGTAGCTTGAAATGCCAGTGGCTTATCAGCAGGAGGCTTTCTTGAGCCTAGTAATAGGCCATTTTGGCAGTACGGTGTGGCCAACTGTGACCCACTTTGGAGAGCTGCATTGTGTGGATTTGGTTATGTATGACTGGGGCAACAAGGAGACTGGCCTCCTGCCGGTAGACCCTCACAGTTGTCTTGTACACCTTCACTGGGTGTTAGAAGCCAAGGCTGGGAGCTAAATTTTTCTAGAGCTGCGCTGTCTAATGCAGTAGTTACTAACCACATTTCGAGTACTCAGTAGTCACATGTGGCTAGTGACTTCCATGTTGAACAACACAGGTAGAGAATATTTTTAACATTCAGAAAGTTTGAGTGGACAGCACTGGCTTAGACTTGGAAGCTTGTCCAAATAGCTCAGGAATCTTTGAATAGAAATGACTGCTTTTGTTCTTAAGGCCCTGGCTGCCCCGAAGGCCATGCATTTTACAATATTTAATTTTTTTTTTTTTTTTTTTTTTTTTTTGAGGTCAGTGTCACTGGCCCTCATATGTGGGACCCAAACCGGGGCTGCTGGTGTCCCAAGCCAGCGGTTAACCACTGCGCCACTCAGCCGGCCCGCTGTCATCCTTTACATGTCTGTCACTGCATTGGGGAGACTGGTCTGTTCGGGTAGACCAAGTGCAAGCATGTTCTTAACCACCCACATTCATTCACTATTCTAGTACAGCAAAGCAGTTTCCCAGTCCTTGGGGAGAAAAGCACCATGGAAATCTTATCAGTTAGAACCTATTTTGTTCTAAAGAGGTAGCCTCATAGCCAGAGGTCTGGATGGCAGTCACTCTTGCCCATTTCTCCTCCAGGTGTCTTTCATGCTTCCATGTCTTTTAAATTCAGTATGTTAGGTCCTCTCTGGGTCTTCATTCACAAGACATTTGGAATATCTCAAACTGCAATGCAGATTGGAATAAGTCCAAAGGATTGGGAAGAGGCAGGCAGCAGTGCTGAGGCCAAGTTAATCACTGAGATGGATGGATGGTTATGAATAGAAATGGGGCCATATGCAGGGATGGGTAGCGACAAAATATTAATGCCAAGTATTAAAGGGACTGGCAGTCCTTACGAATTTTAAAGGAGAGAGCTACTGGGAAAGAAGCTGTTAGTTGACCTTTCTCATCCAGTTTTGCTACTTTAAAACAATTCTTGGAGTTCCTTCCAGTCATATTCCATTAATTCTCATCATGAAGACATGATAACCTTTCTTTTTAAAAACAAACAAACAAACAAACAAAAAACCCAAAAGCAGACCAAAACCTCAATTCTTGTATAGATGACCTGTTTTCAGCTCAGGGCCCTCGATTTCCTTTGGAATATCACTGCTCCCCTCAAAGAGGGTGTTCCACATTTCATTAAAGGTGACTTATTAACGCTTTGTAAGCTGGCATTTGAGCTATATGACGAGTTTACTCGTTTCCCGCAAAAAATGTGTTAATATTAGCAATCTAGGGACAGGAATGAGTCTTTTCTGAACACAAAAGAGAATCTTGTCTTCCTGGGGAGGTCAAGGTTAGCCCCTGATGCCTTCCTGCCTTTTACCTAGTAATATATTCTCCTTCAAATTCTCTGTGTACTGACTCCTGTCTTTCCTGAATCCTGGCCTAGAACCTGACAGAGTTCAACACTGCCCACAACAAGCGGATTTCTACCCTCACCATTGAGGAGGGGAATCTGGATATTCAGAGACCAAAGAGGAAGAGAAAGAACTCACGGGTGACTTTCAGTGAGGATGATGAGATCATCAACCCAGGTGAGCAGTTCCTAGTTTCTTATGATGAAAAGCTGTGGTCTCGAGAGTAGTGTACACAGCCTACAGGTCAGTTATAATGTTTCTCGACAAGGTTTAGGATGACAGGTGCTACATTAAGGGGGAATATTGTGTACAGTTCATTGGTGGAGAACCCTCCACGCTCAAGCATTATCCAGTTGCAGTGTGAAAGAAATAGCTAAAGGAAGGGCCCATATGTTTCAGTATATAGAGAAAGGCTCTAATTTTCCTCTTCTGATGCAGTATGTCTGTGTCATAGTGAGGGTTCAAGTTCAGTGTAGATGTTTTCTGTCTTCACCCCAAAGCAGAACCTGATGTCCTTATGGGGTTTGGATACGATTGGTAACTCAAGATTGTAGAACCTTCTGCTGCCACTATTAACCACGCTGAAGAGTTGCCTCTCTGTAAGGAAGTAATTTATAGTTTGTATGGAAATGTCAGCAAGATGAGAACGTCAGTTTATGGGAAAGCCACTAAGTTTACCAATTTGTTCCACCATTTGGCATTTATTTTGGGGGCTCACTTATCTCAAGGACTCTGGTAGATGACAGAGCTGGGAGGTACAGTGAAGATGGAATTGGGATTCAGAAAACCTTGTTTGAAAATAAATCTCAATGGGTAGAAATAAGGATCTCAGACTAACAAGTTGCTTTTATTTCCCAAAATGAAATACAGTCAGAATAACTTTGAAGTCCTGCATTTAGGTTCAAAATATCAATTATTTAAATGGGGAAGATCCACTCTAGTGACAGCTCATGAAGAGATCTAGGGATTTTAGTTCATTGAAAATTCAGTCGGAGTCGTCAGGGATATGTGGAGGCCAATCAAGTGCAGTTTAAGTTTGTATTAATAGAAAGGGGGACAGTAACCCCACTGGCCTGTGTTCACCCAAATATGTTACCAAATGTAAACATAGCCTTAAGCACCGAATGTGTTGTGTAGTCCTGAGCAAGGAGGAGACTCACAGCTCTGGAAAACAGTCCCCGAATGCTGGGGATGTAGGGGAGCCATGCATGGGGGAGAGCAGACTGCAGGAGGCAAGGCCACTGTGCTTGGGTGTTTGCAGGGCTGACCCGAAGGAGGAAGCAGCAGGCAAAACCAGAGCCAGTGAGTAGCAAGCATTTGGCTCAGCATAAGAAAGCAACAGCGAATCCTTCTGATACTTGGAAGAATGGAAAGGATTCCTGTGGAAGAGAGTGGGGCATTCATTCTAGTGACGAGCTCACTTTCTGATGGTGTGTGAAGTGGAATGGATTGCTTCTCAAAGTGGTGACTGCCCGAGGGAAATATCCTGGTCGGGGCTGGATGACCAATCTAGGGAGCTTCTTTCTGAGCCTCAGAACCTGTTGAGTACAAGTTTCTAGGGGTTGGACCTAGAAATTTGTAGTTTTAAACCAGCTCTTGTTTTACTGATGAATAGCCAGCAACTTGGGAATCAATGGACTAAACAGTCATTTAAGTCTCTTTCAGGACTCAGATTTGATCTGCTCTGTTTTTCTCCCGGAGAATTATTGCCCCAAATCTTTATTAAGGCAGTGTATTCTGGCAGAGTGGTTAAGAGCTTGGCCTCTGGAATCAGAGGGCCTGGGTTTGAAATCCATGTCTCCACTTAGTAGCTGTGTGACCTTGGCCAAGTGACTTAATAGAGTGCTGGCCTCACCGGACTGGTGGGGAGGTTAAATAATTGACACATATAAAGATACCTCAGATCAGTGTTCTGCATTCAGTAAGCCCTTGATAGATGTTAGCCATTATCCCCATCATAATCTGCTAACCCTTCTGCCTTCTCCTCATGTAACCTATCCTATACCGGATGTAGACTTAGCATGGAATTTGTTGGTAGATCTTCCCGGAGCAGAGAGCTCCTAAATCCTCTCTCTTGGTATAGAATGGCTAGAGAATGAGGAGAGGCTGAGAGGCCTGACCTCCATTCAGCCAGCACAGGACAAGGTCCCCGCCCCCGCTCCCCCCAGAGGCTTAGCCCCTCCCCTCTGCAGGCCTCGTGCATGTGTGGGGCGCACCCCCCAGTAGCCCCTCCTCTCGGGCTCCAGTTGCTCTTGTGCTTCATTCAGCTTTCTTTGCTGATGGATGATTGAAACAGGCCTCCTCTGAGGATGAGAGAAGATCAGGGTGTCTTTTTAGAAACTTCCTCCTTTCTAAGTCTGGATATCTCTTCTTTCATCCACATTGAAGACATTCATTCGCTCATTCATTGAACAGAGATTGGTTGTGAACCTAATACCAGGGTATATTCTTTAGAGGCGTCCTAATGTGTGAAAAGCCAGACTTAAATAAACCAGGGATTAATTATTCAAATTAAATAGGGAATCTTTGTTTTTCCAAAGGAATGCATAGGCGTTTCTTTAAATAACAGGCACCCTCAGTGCATTGAAAATAAGATGTACAATATCTACTAGGGGAACAATTCCTTTTCTACCACTATATTAAGATAAAGGGGACTTAGAGTAGTTTTCTCTATAATGATAATAAGTCTGCCTATTGTTTCCACACATTCAACCTTCAGCAAGAAAACCCCTGTTCATCCCAGGTGACCCAGCCCAATCGCCCTATCTGCCCTAAAACAGTTTTGCCACGACTCTTGAAGCACCTCCATTGTGTTGTAGCTTGTCTGACTTCACAACTGCGAAGTCCTTCAAGGCAGGATAGCATCTTGCTCTTTATTTCCATGCCTGATATCCAGTAAATGAGGCATGAGAGAGTGACTGACTGCAAACCCGTCCCTTACTTGGGCTTTCTTAGCTCTTTGTCCCTGCAAAGTGAATGAAGCTTGAAGCTTTGCAGGATACAATAATGTGTGTAAGCTGTGAAAAGGGAGTTGCTCTCCACCCTGCCTGGACAGGGGGCATCCAGGTAAAGTCTGGATTACATACAGTTGCTCCGGTCAAAAGGCCAAGTTCAGCTGGACGCTGGGTCTGAATCCTGATTCGTTATTTGCTAATGAGCAGGCGTTGGCAAGGTAGATGGTGTGTGATCTCTTGACATGTCATTGTTTTGTCACTGACATGGGATTAATAGTATCTGTTCCATTGTCTCTCCCCTCCGAAGAGGGAAGTATATGGGATGGGAAGGAACTTGGGGAAGGCGGCAGTGGTCCAGAGCACGGGCCTGCTCCTTGCTGCTGTGACTCCAGCCCTGGCTCCTCCGCTCTCCAGTAGTGTAACTGAGCCAGTCACTTGACTCCTTTAAGCCTGAGTTTCTTTTCTCATCTATTATATTACGTGTTTCTTGTAGTACTTACCTCAGAGGCTTGTCATGAGGAGGATTTAACTGGTGCCCAGCACACATTAAACACTTGACGTGTTGGTTGTGTTTTACTGTTTCAATGTGAGTTGTGGCTGCTTTGTTCGCCGCGGCCCTATCCCCTTAATCCTCCCAGTGGAGAGCCAGACTGACCCTGCCCTCGTGTCTTTCTGCAGAGGACGTGGACCCCTCAGTTGGACGCTTCCGGAACATGGTGCAGACAGCAGTGGTCCCAGTCAAGGTAGGAAGCAAATTGTAACAGTATTTGAAATGCCATACAGTCAGGTTTAAAAATCCACCCTTTTACTTGTAGGTAAGTGTTAAGTGTGTGTTTAGTTTTAAAATACATTCTTTGCCCCTCTCCCGTTTTTCATCCTGTGGGAAGGCTTTGACTCCATCTATGTCTAGAGGATCCTGGAGAGCCATAGAACGGCTGCAGGTGCCCAGCCAGCTATGCTGCATATGAATTAGGGTGCGATGTGAGTCTGTAAATTTACCTCCCAGCAGGTGCAGACAGACCCGTGTCTCTCTAGCCTTCCCCTCTTGATGCAGAGTAAGCTGTCAGGCGAGGAAGAGGCATTGCTGCATTTCTGCACGGCACCTCTGGCTTTTGCTATGCCTTTATGTTGTGAGGGGATGGCACAGATAAGAGAGCCAGCCCAGACCTGGATTAGGTTTAGAAACCAGGTATGTTGAAGAACAAGAGGTAGAAGTTACAGAGGTGCTCTGAGTGGTGCACCTGACAGTGAGGGCTGTCCGGAGGGAACAAATAGCCCCTTAAGTAGTGAGATCCCAGTAAATAGAGGCATTCAAAAAGTGATTGGAAAATGCTGCTCAGAGGCTGTAGAGTTTTATTTTTAAGAAATCTTTAGACTACAGTAGGCTTAGATTCCTAAGATATGTCAAGTTCCCAGTTAGTCTGTTTAATCCAAAAGGAGTAGAGAAGTGTGGGGATCTCTCATGAACTTTCTTTAATCTAGTGTGGAAAAGGGCAGATGAAATTTTTCTGTGCATCTCCGTAGTGTTCATGTCACATTTCCCCTTGAGCTCTTTTCTCTCTTTCTGGAATGTTCTGTTGTCATTAACGTACAGAACCAGCATACATTTTTACTTTTGTGTCAGTTTTATTGTGGTATTCTTTACATACAATAAAATGTACACATTTTAAGTGTACAGTTTGAGTTTTGACAAATGTGTACACCTGGGTCACCACCACCCTCCTCAATGTATAGAAGATTTCCATCACTGCAAAGTTCCTTTATGTCCCTTTACTGTCAGTTTCCTCCCACCCCGAGCGCCAGGTAACCCATAAACTGCTTTCAGTCACTTCAGATTAGTTTTGCTGTCAGATTGTTTAAAAGTTGGGCTCCCAAAACATGAAGTACTAACTTCTTATTTCCCCACCCCTCCACCCCCGCAAAAAAAAAAAAAGAAAAAAGAAAAATTTAAATACCTACCACCACCTATTATCACCTCTGTTTCCTAAAAGGGCATTTTAACACCAAAAAAAGAGAAGGAGGGGCATGACCTTAGGATAAAGAATAGTCACTTAAACTGGGTAAGTTATACTTTATGAAAAGCTCACACACTCCCCTCATTATTCTCACTTTGTGTGGAGCCATCACATTAGGTGACCACTGTAAAGTCTTTTCAAACCCTGAGCTTTCAGGACAGTGAACTAGGTTGTCTGTGAAACAAAACAAGCTAGAGAGGTTTAGGGGCCTTCCCCAGTTTTTCTAGAGCTGGAATAGAAAAAGCTAATTTGGCCCACTCTTGTGCCTTATCTCTTGTCTCCTCTGCTCCTTCCTTGTAAACCACAGAAGAAGCGAGTGGAAGGCCCTGGCTCCCTGGGCCTGGAAGAATCAGGGAGCAGGCGCATGCAGAACTTTGCATTTAGTGGAGGACTCTACGGGGGCCTGCCCCCCACGCACAGTGAAGCCGGCTCCCAGCCGCACGGCATCCACGGGACAGCACTCATCGGTGGCTTGCCCATGCCGTACCCGAACCTTGCCCCCGATGTGGACTTGACTCCTGTTGTGCCATCAGCTGTGAACATGAATCCTGCACCAAATCCTGCAGTCTATAATCCCGAAGCTGTCAACGAACCCAAGAAGAAGAAATATGCAAAAGAAGCGTGGCCGGGCAAGAAGCCCACGCCTTCCTTACTGATTTGATATTTTGGGTCATGGAGAAGGGAGGGGTTGGGTGGGAATTGGGTGGAAGGGTGATGGGGGAGCTAATGAACTAGGGAGAAAAATTTTCCTTGTGTGCAGTATCATCTTTCAGAATGTCTCCTGGGGTCCTAACCATGTAGTGTTAAAACGGGGTGGGGTTGAAATATCCCATAAAGACCTGTCTTCAGAACACTGTTAGTGCGGAGAAATGTTTCAAATATCCTTTTAAATAGACCGCCCTGGCTCTTTCCCAGGCCTTCTATTACCTCCTGTTTCTTTCCTCCCTCTTAATAGGATCATTTTTATTTAAAGTCACATACCCCGGGGAGGCCCTCAGGTTGAATCCAGAGCTGGGGAGGCAACAATCGCATCACCAGCCTTGTGCGTCCAGTGGCCTAATTTATATTTACTATCCCTGCAAGTCCTAGATGGCAAAAGCGTTGCCACAGATCTGAGGTTGATCCGAAAAAGTGTTTAGAATTCTTCAGTAAAGGTAAGGTTTAAACTCAGAAATGGATCAGTGGTTTTGAGGTCCAATAGTTAGGCTTTCTCTTTTGTCCTTTCTGTTGGAATGAGAACATTTTGATTTTCGTCTGTGCTCAGTGCCATAGACACAGGTTGGTAGTTTTAAACTTACTACTTTGTTTGAACTTTACCTGTTTTTCTTGTCAAACCTGAGTACTCTGCCTGCTGAAGTTTGTCACTTGATACCAGAGTACTGTCCTCAACTCGAAGGCTTTCCTTTCCTTTTCAAGTATGTTGTGGAGGCAATTTTTCAAGGATATGACGAGTTCAAGCAATTCCAGTTAAAAAGGCAAAGATTTTACTTTGCAAGTCACTGATGTCTCTAAGAGGGTGTTTTTAGATGTCGGTTCGGAAGCTCTTTCCCCCCTTGTCTGAGAGCTCGTTGTCCAGGGCTCCAAGACCTGGCTAACAAACTTAGGAGACGACAGTAGGAAATGAGTCAAGCTTTGTACAGAGATTTGTACATTTGTGTAATAGGCCTTTTCACGCTTTATGTGTAGCTTTTTACCTGTAACCTTTATTACATTGTAAATTAAACGTAACTTTTGTCATTCGGGTGCAGTTGTGGTTCAGTCACCATCACCGATTCCCACTGCCATTAGGGAATGTTTGTCAAAGGTATGGTTCTTAGGCTTGGGAGGTGATGCTGTGTCCCCATTTTACTACCACAAATAAAGATGCCCCCTGATGCAAGCACAAATTCTAATTAGAGATTCCAGTCCCCAGACTGAAGCCTCACCAAGCAAAGTGGGTTCGGAGGTGCCTGCTGCCCTTCATCAGGAGGCCGAAGCACAGACCTGAGAGGGGAGACTGGCTTCGGGGCACTTGTCCTGGGATGGGCGTGGCTTAAATCTGGTCACCCGCTCCCTGGTTACAGCTGCATGTATTTGAGCAAAAGGAAGCTGAAGCGGAGTACGTTTAGAAGGGATTTCAGCTGGAGTTTGGATTGAATAGCTGTGGCTTGCGTACTGGAACCTTGTTGTAGGAAGTGCACTTCGTGCGTTGTGAGAATTACATACGTGGCTTTGTGATGAAGATGCCAGCTAGGTTCCAGATTCCCTGGGTCGAGAGTGTGGACTTGCAGCAGGAGCAGCCTGGTCCAGAACAGAGGCCCACAAAAGCAGAGTTGTTCAAGAAGCGGACCTCTCTACCAGCGCCTATGAAAATGAGCATCCCACGGCCGGCCGAGCGTCTCATTGGTTAAGAGTTGGCTTGGGAGTGCGAGCTCTGAGCAGCAGGGCTGCCAGTTCGGTTCCCACATGGGCCACTGACACTGCACCCTCTACAGCTAAGATGGTGAACAACGGCTCAACCTAGAGCTGAGCTGCCGTGAGTGGCGGGCAACGGTGCAGGCTGCAGTGAGCTGCCGTGAGCCGTGAGCGGCCGTCCAATGGCGGGCAACCGACTGCCTCAGCTGGGAATAGCACAATGATCATAATAGCTGCATGGACCAGTGAAGTGATGTCCTCCACAACTAGACTGAAGAACCAAAGGACAGCGGCTTCCCCTGCCCCAATTCTCCAACACTGTTCCCCTCCCCCAATTCTCCAATTTGAAAAAAACAATGAGTGTCCCTATCTCAGGAAGGTACCTTCCCCTCATGGGGAAGCAAAGGTTACTGTTAATCACTCATCTGCCAATCATTTACAGCATGTCATTTAATCCACATAGCCTAAGAGGAATACTGTTACCCCCATTTTACAGGTAAGAACACAGGCTCAGACAAAACAGCCTTCCCTATGATCCCACTGTGGCGAAGTCAGGATTGAAACTAGTCTGAATGCAGAGCACAGGTTTGCACAGCCTCCAGGGCGAGTTAAAGTGAAGGATGTGTATGGCCCATGGAGGGCAGGGACGTTTTACTCAGTAGGCTGTCGCCAGGTTGATTTGTAGCTTAGGCATTTGTTTTGAAGTTTAAAATTTTTTTTCCAAGCTGGACAACTTCCTCGATGGTATATAAAAATATTTAGATATAGTTTAAATAATATTAGATTGTCAGAAAAGTCATGACGCATTTTTGCAACGAAAAACAGAAAAAATATGTCATGACTCCGACAACCCAATAAAATCCTTCCTGTTGAGAAAGTATGCCCTGCATTATTTGGCCCTAGCATTTGATTTGCGGAGTGAAACTTGCATTGGTGTTTAAAGAAGGCTCAACAGAGACACTCCAAGCCTGCAAAGCTATATGCCTTTCCCTTCAAGGACCCATATGACTTCAGTGGAAGCCGGAGTGCCTGAATTTGGCAGTTACGTGATGTAAGGAGAAGTGTACCTGTGGAAACCTGGCTTGCCTGGCACCGTATTTCCAATTTCTTCCAGTTATATTTTAGTGCCCCTCGAAGATGAGCACAGCAGGAGGGCGCTCAGGTGCCTCTCGCCTTAATGCAGCCCTAGACAGTAACTATAGATAAGACTCCCATTCACAAGGATCAGCAAATGATTGTCGCTCTGCAGAGCGTGATGCTGCTGAGAGACAACCTGTCCCACACGGGCCCACCCTGGATAAGAAGTGACCATTGGTTTTCCCAAAGTCCTATGCCCACTAATGGGCCATATGCTGAGGAGGGAGGGGACAACCCATGTTCCCCTGCCCAGGGCAGGAGAGATGGTGAAACCCAGGGAGAAGGACACCTATTGAAAGGAACCAGCCCATTCCCAGGTGATCCCAGTTCATGAGCCACTGTTTGGTGACAACTTGCCTAAAATATGCTCACCATTATCTGCAAATCCTAGAATTTTAGAGTCAAGATGATTATGAGATCCTGTGTGGATTCTTCATTTTGCCTGTGAGCAAACCATGGCAGTGGGGACTCACTTCTTTGAACAAAATGGGGTTAATCATGGAGGAGTTGAGTATATGGAAGTGGACCTGCCTACAAGATACCTGCATTCAAAAGCAAAACGCACACTTACAATGCTGTCGATGCTGAGAGCTGTAATCGAGGGATGGACAGGGTGAGGGCAGCAAATGAGCAAGACCCTGGGGGTCAGGCAGGTTCTAGGGAGATGACACTTAAGCCAAGCACTGAAAAATAAGTAGGGGGCCGGCCGAGTGGCGCATTGGTTAAGAGCTGGTTTTGGGACTCCAGCGGCCTCGGTTTGGATCCCATATATGAGGGCCAGTGACACTGCCCTCTACAGCTAACAACAGTTCCACCTGGAGCTGGGCTGCGTGAGCCCCGGCAACGGTGTAGGCTGCAGCCCCTGCTGCAGTGGGCTGCCATAGGCTACAGTGAGCGGCCGGCAGCCAGCGTGAGTGGCTGGCAGCCAGCGTGAGCTGCCAATAGCCGCGGTGAGCGACCATCCAGAGGCCGGCGACCGATCTGCCTCATCCAGGAAGAGCGCAATGACAATACCAACGTGGGCCAGTGAAACAACATCCTCCACAACTAGACTGAAGCACAAAAGGACAGCAACTTGTCTGTTCCCCTTCCCTGATTCCCCAACGCTGTTCCCCTCCCCCAATTCCCCAATAAAATCTTAAAAAAAAAAAAAAGAATAAGTAGGGATTTGCTATGTGGAGGAGTGTGGACCAAGGGTCTTCAGGCAGAGAGAGGCATGGAAGGAGGACAGGAAATGGCTGGTGGGTGGCAGGAGGGAAGAATCAGTAAGGCAGAGGCCAGATCCCACTCTATAAGCTTGGCTGGGGAATTTGAAAGCACCAGGAAGCCACAGAAAGATTTCTTTTTCTTAAAAAAAAAAGAAAAATTAAAGACATGCTCATGTAAAAATATTGGAAAACCCAAGCACGTGCACACACACACAGAGACGTCCTTGGGAAGATTTCGTGCAAGGGGTATGACTGGGGGGATTCCGATGTTATAAACTCCCTCTGGCAGTGGATGAATAAGACAGCCCCGGACCTCAGGTGAGTCTCCTTGAAGCAAGGGAGACAGGTGTTCTAGTGCTCTCTCATACAGTTTAGCAGATCTAGAGGTAAGTCCAAATGTTGAGAGAATGTAAAAGAAAGTTCCAGTAGTTCTGTCTGCAGGAGAGAAGGGGGTTAAGAGGAGAGGGTCATGGAAAGCCTCAGAAGGGTGACTTTTGTTTCCAAATGTTGGAGGGGAGGGCACTCTGAGCAGGTGCAACTGCAGGGGCAAAGAGGGCAAGGTGGATTAACACCCCCAGCATATGATTGGGGTGGTGGGAAGGAAGGCCCTGGAGAGTTCACCTACTGACTTTGGATGGCATCTGTTGCTGCCGAATAAAATTGCCCAGAGAATTGGATTGGGTCGGTCCACCTCTGGAACACGGGCAAAGGTGCAGTTCCAGAGTCAGCCAGCAGGCGGGGCCCTGCCCCCATCCTTGGAACCGCTATAGTAACGGGTGTGAACCCCAAGGCTGTGGGGTGGGAGAGGACGGAAAAGAATCTGACTCATTGTTGGGCACCCTGCCGGCACTTTATGGATGTTATTCCCCTTAATTCTCCCAACAGCTCTGAGAGGAAGTTGGTGGTGTCCCATTTTACAGCTGGGGAATTAGAGGCTCAGAGAGAGTCCCCAGAGCAAGGTTATAGTTGGCAAGTGGTACAGCAGGAATTCGAACCTGGCCCTGATGGTTTGAACAATGAGCAGCACAGGGAAGTTTCTGACGCATGTTGCCGCCTCGCCTGTGCCCTGGGTCTGTGAGAGGCTGGATTTGGGTCCTTTTCTGATTTTTCTCCCTCTCAATATCCTGCCCCTTCTGTCTCCCTCGCTGGTCACCTTTGGGGTCTGTGAAGCTCCAAGTGCTGTCTGTTCCGTTACATTATTGCCTCATGGCCTGGGGGCAAGGTTACTAACAGGAAGGGCAGCTGAGATGTGGAAGGAAGCTCTGAGAAGAGACCCTCTGATGGCCAAGTCTCCCAGCCCACCTTCTGCGACCTGCCCTCACCCCACCTTTCTCCCCATAACCACGATTTTCCTCTGCCCAGCCATGCTGCCACTTGGGCGCTGGAGCCTGTCTCCTTGCCTGCAATCATGTCCTCTCCTGACACGGTCAAGACCGCCCTCTCCTCTGGACCATTCCCAGCAGCAGTCAAGCTTGCTGTTACTGCTCTCACCTTAAATAGAAACAAAATGAAACCTTCTCTTAATCTCACCTGCCCACCAGCTACCTACCCTCTTTCTCTGCTCCACTTTACAGTATAACTCCTGGAAAGAATAGCCTCCTCTTGCTGGCTCCAACTCCTCTCCTCCACTATCTCTTTAATCCACCCTAGTTAACCAACATGCCATCCAAACTTGTGACTTCTAATGACACCAGTCAGTCTTGTTCACAGAACAGAATATTCCAGAGGCCCCTCCTTTTCTTCAGAGTAAGAGCAGGCTTTCTACTGCAAGTCTTGCCCTGCGTGACACCCCTCCTGTTACCTCTGTCCTCCTCTCTCGTTCTGCTGCAGCCACCCCAGGTCTGGCTGGTCCTTCAACCCTCAAGGCACCCTCTCCCTTTGCCCCTGTAGCTGCTGGACCTCTTCCCTCAGATGTCAGCATGACTCTCTCCCTCACTGCCTTCAAATTAAGAAAGAGAAAAGCAGACCTGGGCCTCCAGGAGCTTCCAGCTGGGCCTTGGTGTTCCCTGGCTGAACATAAACAATTTCATAAAACATTCACATCAGAAAAGGCCCCTCTGGATGGATCAAGACACACAGGACCACTCCATTATCATGTTTGAACACATACAAAACATGAACATTGTCCAAATTGCAAAAAGGACCAATCATCTCTACAATGGGTTGACTTGTGGCCCCCAAAAGATGTGTCCACCCAGAACCTCTGAATGTGATCTTATTTGGAATAAGAGTCTTTGTAGATGTAATTAAGGTAAGGACCTTAAGATGAGATCATCCTGGATTAGAGTGGACCCTAAATCCAATGATGAATGTCCTTATATGGGACATTATAAGGAGAAGACATGTGAAGACGGAGGCAGAGGCTGAGGTAATGTGTCTACAAGCCAAAGAACGTCAAGGACTGCCAGCAGCCACCAGAAGCTATGAAATAGACAAGGAACAGATCTCCCTCAGAGCCTCCAGGAGGAACCAATCCTGCCAACACCTTGATATCAAACCTCCAGCTTCCAGAACTGTGAGAGAATGCATTTCTGTTGTTAGAAGCCACCAAGTTTGTGGGAATTTATTATGGCAGCCCTAGGAAGTTAAAGCAATCCCCCAGTGCTGGCTAATATGAGAGCTGTTGCTTCTTACTAATGACAGCTGCAGCGTTGGTCTGATCTTCCCCCTACTAGATAGAAGCAGCATGTGGACCAGGGAAGGCCTTCCAGAGAAAATGATGAGCAAACTGAGAGTGAGTGGGAGACAAAGGGGAGGACAGAAGGGAGAATGTACGTTGAGGAACTGAAAGAAGTTTCAAGTGGGAGCCACCTTGGAGGGCTCAGCTGGGAGTTGACCCCAGATCCCAGCAGCCCCACAGTGGGCCAGAAATATGGACAATACCATGCCATATTAAGATCCCCAATCAGGGCTGGCTGGGTGGATCAGTGGTTCAGTTGGTTAGAGCGTGAGCTCTGAGCAACAGGGTTGCCAGTTCGATTCCCACATAGGTCAGTGAGCTGTGCCCGAGCTGAAATGCCGCTGAGCTGGTGAGAGTGTGTGTGCTCTTAACAATAAGGTTGCCGGTTCTACTCCTACATGGGATGGTGGGCTGCACCCCCTTTGTCCCCCACCCCCCGCAACTAGATTGAAAGTGAGACTGGACTTGGAGCTGAGCTTGCACCCTCCACAACTAAGATTGAAGGACAAGTTGACTTGGAGCTGATGGGTCCTGGAAAAACGCAATGTTCCCCTTCCCCAACTCCCCAACACTGTTCCCTTCCTTAATTCTCTAATAAAATCTTTTTTTTTTTTTAAGATTTTTTTATTGGGGAATTGGGAGAGGGGAACAGCGCCGGGAAATCGGGGAAGGGGAACAGACAAGTCGCTGTCTCCTTGTTCTTCAGTCTAGTTGCGGAGGACGTTGCTTCACTGGCCCATGTTGGTATCGTCATTGCTCTCTTCCCGGATGAGGCAGATAGGTCGCTGGCCTCTGAATCATCGCTCACCACGGCTATTGGCAGCTCACGCTGGTTGCTGGCTGCTCACTGTAGCCTATGGCAGCCCACTGCAGCAGGGGCTGCAGCCTACACTGTCGCGGGGGTTCACACAGCCCAGCACCAGGTGGAACTGTTGTTAGCTGTGGAGGACAATGTCACTAGCCCTCATATATGGGATCCAAACCGGGGCTGCTGGCATCCCAAATCACCTCTTAACCAATGCGCTGCTCAGCCAGCCCCCTAATAAAATCTTTTTTTAAAACAATCCCCAATCATAGAATTACCCCCACTGCCTGACAGCACCTAGTCGAGCAAAGCCCTGCTTCCTTAAACCCTCCCAGAAATCATCTAACCCAAACCCGAATCCTATAAGTCCTTTCTGACACCCTCTTATGAGTTGCCCAACTTGTTAACTGCGTCATCTTCCTGGCAGTCTTTGAATGGAAGGCATTGACAAAGCCTTCACCGACAGGCCACCATCTCCAGTTAAAATTGCAGTCTGCCCTCACCTTCTTTATCCCTCATCCCCTTCTCTGGTTCCATTTTCCCTTTAGCACTTGTCACTTTCTCCTGCCCTAGATCAATTACTTATTTACTCTGTATCATTTATGGCCTGTCTCTAACCCCCACCCCCATGACCCCTTTAAATGTGGATATCACTAGGGGCAGGGTGCTTGTCTGTTTTGTTTCTTGATGTGTTCAAAATAGCTAAAGCAGGGCTTGGCACGTTGTGGCAGTAAATATTTGTTGAATGAATGAATTGGTGCTGGGACAAGAGCAAGCCAAGGGAGCGCCTTGGCCATCAGGAAAGCTTCCCTGGAAAAGGCTCTCAGGGCTGGGGTCTGATGAGTAAATAGAGGTGACCCAGGCATGAGAGTGGGGAGGAATATTCTGGGCATGTACAAAGGGCCTGGGGAAGTGAGGATCCCTTCAAGGTGGCTGAGGAGGGTGTTCTGGAAGGAGAAGGCAAGAGATGAGGTTGGGGAGTTGTCAGGGGCCAGGACTTTGGGAGCTCAGAAGTCACCCTGAGGGCCATGGAGAGCCATGTAAGTGCTTACGCACAAAGCAGCATTTTCAGAGCAGTCGGTGGAAGGCGGGCGGTGTCATGGTAGAGGTGAGGTTGGAGGTGGGAAGACCCGTCACAAGGCTTTTAGAGGGTGAGATGATGCCACCTGGGCCACAGTGGCAGCCGGAGAGAAGGGACAGTCCAGGGAGGATGAAGAAGACCCAGGGTCTCTGGCTTGGGCACCTGGGTGTTCAGAGGTGCCATTCTCTGTAGACGGAGGAGAGGTTGTGGGGAAGAGGCTGAGTCTGAGGCACTTCATGCCAGAAACAGCCGGGGAAATGTCAAGTGGGCAGCTGTACACACACCTGGAACTCAAGATCGGCCTGGAGACACAGGCTTGGAAGGTGGACATGGAGTAACACTGAAGCCTTAGCGGAATGGGTGACTCTACCTGAGAGGCCTTAAGACCAGAGGGCTTGGGGCAGCAGGGTTGCAGGGAAGGACGGAGTGGTGTTTCTAGGTCTGGGGTTTCTAAGTCTCCCCTTGCCCCCCTGGAGTCCCCAGTGGCTGGAATCACTTGTCTGGGCAGAGGTCTTGCTCTCTTAATAATTCACTGCTCCAGGCTTCTATAGAGAGAGGGGGAGGCTCTGCATGACACCCAGCCCAGACAGCGACTGCGGCAGCCACTGTGGAAACAGAGCCCCATCTGGAGGTACATATGGCAGCCTGACCGCAGCACTCAGGCCCCATATTTATTTGGGGGAAAGCTCAGAATTGGGGCTGAAGTAGGCAGACCAGAGGAAGTTCAGCCACTGTGACCCCATCAGTTGCTCACAGACAGCAGGGCTGGGGAGATAGGCAAGTTTGACACAGGCTGGCACACCTCCTCCTTGTCCCAGTGGTGTCAATCACCTGCCCCCCAAGACTGACCAGAGCAAGAGGCAGCCCTGCCCCAAATGGACACCTAACCCTAACCCCATGGGCTCCATCCCTCACTTTCCGTCCTGCCTCTTAACTGCCTCTCATCTGCCCAGCAGCCCAGGCACAGCTTCCCTCTTCTCTCCTCTGAGCATAGCCAAGGCCCACGAAGTGCCCCTCCCTGCCTGCCAAGCCTTTCACACCAGTCTTGCTAAAATGTATTTCACACCACATCAATTAGGAACTCATCCCCCAAACATCTGGGTCAAAAGCCAAACTCCTTACTGGGCCTCTGCCGGCCAGCTCCCACTCCCAGCAGGGGCCTCCAAGGTGGCTCCCACTTGAAACTTCTTTCAGTTCCTCAATGTGCGTTTCCTACCCATGGTCTCACACTCACTCTTGCTCATGACTTTCTCTGGGTGGCCTTCCCTGGTCCACAGGCTTCTATTTGAGTAGGCCTCACTGAGTTTAACACGAACGGTTGCTGGAAGGGCAACTATCAGTTGTGTTGACCCCGGATCCCAGCCACCCCACAGTGGGCCAGAAATATGGATGACATTGAGCTGAAATGCATCACAAAGCTCTTGCACCTTCCCTCCCTCCCTGGGTCCTCTGACCCATTTGTTACTCTCCTTCCCAGCTAGAAGAGCAGCCTGAGTTCAGAGGCTGTGTCCCTTCACCTGTGCCACCCAGAGGGACCCAGCCCTGAAGCCAGTGACCTCCCAGGGTGATGGGAAAAGACAACACTAAACTGACTTCAGGTTTCAACAAGACTCCCAAGCCCTTAGGGGAAGTAGGGCAGGGAGGAGATAGCAGGGAGTTCCTGTGGGGAGGGCCCAGAGAGGCCCCTGAAAAGGGGAACTTGACCCTGGGCTTCCTGCTCCTGCAGCACAGAGTGGAACCAGGGACCCTGCTTCAGTCTCTTCCTGGCTGAAGGACTTTGGGTGCACTGCTTAATCTTCCTAGGTGACAGTTGCCTTATCTTTAAAATACAAAGATTCTTCAATGCTGTTCCCTCCCCCAATTCCCCAATAAAATCTCTTAAAAAAGATTTTAAAATATTTTAAAAATGCAAAGAACAAGATAACTTACATCTCAGGGTGTTGTGAGCTGAGATGCACAGTGCCTGGGAAGCCAAGCTCCCCTTCTCAGGCCTCCAGGCCTTCCATCGCCTCACCGCGTATGAAAATTCAAGTTTGTATAATGCCCAGGCTCGGGAAGGATGACAGCCCCAGCAGAGGGGACACAGGACATCAGGACAGATGTGCTGCCTATGGGCGATGGAACAGGGCCCTGGGGCTGAAGAAGACAAAGAAATCCTAATGGGCAAGGGGGAGGGACCGTTGACCTTTGGCTTCAATCCCTTTCCTTTGCAGCTGGGGAAGCGGGCTGGGAGGTGGCCGCGCTGTTGCTGTTGCTGTGGTACATGGAACCAGGTTTGGTAGCACAGCTTTCCTGAACTTCTCTCATTGAATACAAGTTTTGCAGCACCTCTGGAAGCCAGGCTGAGCGAGAATCGTGGTGGCAGAGACGTAGTCTTTAGACTCAGATAATTACTTGGCTCAAGATCACAAGGAAGAGGCTGTGACTAAGACAAGCTGGGAATTCAAGGCTCTGGACTCCTCAGGACCCCAATCCCACCTCAGGGAAGCTCATCCTGGCAGGATCTGGAGGTAGAAGTTGGGGCTGGGTGAGTGGGAGGGTGGGGGCAAGGGCCGATCCCACATCCCAGAATCCCCCAGTCATTCAATGAGCACCAGGCTCTGTAGAAATAAGCACAAAAGAGACATGCCTAGCCCTCATGCAGCATATATCCTACTGGGGAAGAGATGTTGAGAAATCACAAATGTAACACGGTAAGTGTGAGGAGTGCTATGGAGAAGGGGTTCAAGAGAACTGTGCAAGAGAGCAATAAGGGGGCCGGCCGAGTGGCGTGGTGGTTAAGAGCTGGCTTGGGATGCCAGCGGCCCCATTTCGGATCCCACATATGAGGGCCAGTGACACTGCCCTCTAAAAAAAAAAAAAAAAAGAGAGAGAGAGCAATAAAGGACCACACTCTGTCTGGATGGTCAAGGAAGTCTTCTTTTTTTTTTTTTTTTTTTTTTTTTTTAGGGCAGTATCACTGGCCCTCATATGTGGGATCGGAACCGGGGCTGCTGGCATCGCAAGCCAGCACTTAACCACCACGCCACTCGGCAGGCCCAAGGAAGTCTTGAGGATGTGATGCTTGAGACTCAGAACGAAAGAATGAAAAGATTACTATGAGATAATAATTTTCAATATATGTATGTCTGCCCCCAGTTCCTGTCACAGGGCCCCTGAAACCCTTATAAACTCCTAAGTGAAAAGGGCACTAGGAGCGTCTTTTGTTCTAATCAGATGACACTGGGCTCACTCCTGGATGGCTCCTGGATGGGGACTGGTCACCAGAAATACCATATCATTATTAGAAGCTTGGAATTTTTAGCCCCTTGCCCCCATTTCTCCAGATAGGGGAGAAGCTAGAAATGGAGTTCATAATTGGTCATAAAGCCTCCATAAAATCCCAATCATGTAGGGTTTGATGGCTTCCAGCTGGGTGAACACGTCACATACCAGGAAGGTGATGAACCCCAACTCCATAAGGACAGAAGCTCCTACAGTCAGAACCCTCCCAGACCTCACGTGATAGGTCTCTTCATCTGGCTGTTCATCTGTAACCTTTACCATATCCTTTCATAAACTGGTAAATGTAAGTATTTCCCTGAGTTCTGCGAGCTGCTCTAGCAACTTAATTGAACCCAAGGAGGAGTCATTGAAACCTCCAATCTATAACTGGTTGGTCAGAAGCAAAAGGAGCTGTCTTTTCTCCCTGAAGCTGCAGAAACAGAAATACTTACTATGTTCTGTCATAAGTAAGAGTTTAAGAATCAGACGTGACAGGGGTCAAGAGAACTTTAACGAGAGCATCCGTCTTGTTTTCCTGTCCAGTGCGGGGATTTGTGGGGACTGGTCATTAAAAACATGTTAGTTCTGTCAATAGAAATCTGTCCTCGGAAGGGTTGTTTGCACAAGAGAGTCTTGGAAGACAACTGTGGAAGTAACTTTTAAATTCCAAAAATAAGCCCAGGATGGCAATCGGCTATCTTCACTGATAATTTCTTAGTTACCACTAAGCTTTTTTGCTTTGGAGAGGTGGGTCTAAGCAGAAGACAATCTTGGGCATCTCTCTCTCTCCCACATGACATGTAATATCCAAAAGACATAAGAACAGGGCGAATAAAAAGAATTTCAAACAAGCTTTTGAAAATTATTAAAAGTAAAATCATTAAAAGTGGTAGAATAGTTAGAAGATAAAGTCTATGACATCATCTAGAAAGTAGAAGAGAAGGGCAGGGGGATGAAGAATTGGTCCAGATGATACAACACACAACTAAAAAGAGCTCCTGGAAGAGAGAAAAACAAGAAAGTTTCTAGAACCGAGGGGCGTGAGTCCCCAGACTAAAAAGATCCAGAAGTGTCCAGAAGCAAGAACAAAAGACCTGCAGGGAGCTGAGCATATGAAATAGCAGAGCACCTGGGACGGAGAGAAGGCTCCCAACCGTCACACACAAGGGGTCTGGGATAAGCATGACATTGGACTTCCCAACGGCAAGCATGTCACTAGGAGACCATGGAGCCATGCTTCCAAGTTTGGGGGGAACATGGTCTACAACCTGGACCTCAATGCCAGCCAGATCATTGCTGAAGAGTAACCAATGCTGTACGTTGGATTTAGACTTAGAAACAGTCCGAGGTACCTTTTTTAAAAAAACAAAACAAAACATTGTGATGAAATACACATAACATAAAATATATCATCTTAACCATTTTTAAGTGTACAGTTCAGTCATGTTAAATATATTTACATTGTTCTTCAACAGGTCCCCAGAAATTTTTCATCTTGCAAACCTGAAACACTATCCCCATTAGGCAACTCCCTGTTCCCTCCCCGAGCCCCTGGCAACTACCATTCTACTCTGTGTCCCTATGAATTTGACTACTCTAGGTACCTCATATCAGTGGAACCATATTATGTTTCTGTGACTGGCTTATTTCACTGAGCATAAGTCCTCAAGGTGCATCCATGTAGTAGCAGGTGTCTGCATTTCCTTCCTTTTTAAGGCCAAATAATATTCCATTCTATGGATGGACCACATTTGGTTTACCCATTCGTCTGTCCATGGACACTGGGGTTGCTTCCACCTCTTGGATATTGTGAATAATGCTGCTATGAGCATGGGTGTACAGATATTTTTTCGAGATCATGCCTTCAATTCTTTTGGATATATATCTAGAAGTAGGATTGCTGGATCATATGGTAACTCTATTATTCGTATTTTCAGAAAGAGATAACTTTTCATTTAACCTCTGCTGAAAGAAGATGGCAGCTGCTCCCTTAAAACCCAGAAGTTACACAGAGGTTTTTGTAATGTTTGAAAGTCAAAGCTTAACCCCTGCTCCCAGAACTGGACCCACTTCCTTCTCTCTGCTCACCAACCATGCAGGTGCTGCAGTCCACGGCTCCACACCCCTACCCCACACAGAAGTCGCTGATGCAGTAAGCAAGTTTTCAGCTTCTACACTGTCGGTATCGGTTAGGAAGTGCTGGGCCAAAAATCTCTCTGGACTTAAACCACTTCCTCAGGCCCAAGGTTGGAGGTTTTACTTTCTGAGTTCTGGGTCTGCCCCTCCCCCCGCTTGAGCAGCTTCTGACAAGCCCTTCTCAGTGGCCACCCCTACTGAACCTGGTCCCCCGCAAGGTATCTTGGGACACGCCCCCCTCTTCCTTCCTGCTAGCATCCCCTATGCCCCCCCCTGAGGCACTGGGACCTGTCTGTGGGAACTTCTCAGGGTAACCTCGCAGGCTCTCAAAGCTCCTCATTCACCCCTCCCTTCTCCTTCCCTCTCCCCTCCTCTCCTCTCCTCTCCTCGCCTCTCCTCTCCTCTCTGCCCCTCATCCTTCCCACCTCTCTTACTCCCTGCCTCTCCTTCTCACCTTCCTACCCACACAAAGGTCCTTTGCTCCCTATTTCAGGAAGTCTAGAAAGCAAGACAGCTTGAAGCCCACTTTTCTACCACGCCAGAGCAGGAGTCAGCTCTTCCAAGCTTTATGACCAGACATGCTTACCTCCTTGAGGATATAAGTATATTAAATCTATTTTTCTAGAAGTGACTTTTTCCTCCAGGGAAAAACTGCAAAGGGAAGGAGCACCCTTCCAGGAGGTCTCCACTTGGTGTCAGGGCTCTCTGACAGGGTGCTATTCCTATGATCTTTATAAACCATGTTATAGAAAGTCTAGAAAACAGAAAAGACAACAGATGGCCTTTCAAGCCCATGGTTCCCAAGGCTGGGAGTGGTTCTGCTCTCACCCTGTGAGTTTTCTGCACTTGTCTCCGCACAAGCCTCTGGCATGAGGTGGAGTCTTGCTCTTCCAGGAAGAGGGCAACTCGGGAGAGGAAGAGGAATGGCAGCTTCGGTACCCATTGATGGGCGTGGGCATGGGCCTGGGCTTGTGTCTGCTCTGGCGCTTCACATGCAGAGGTATCATCGCATGATAAACAGCCTTGGGATTTGTGAAAGGGCACATTTCTCAAGGCCACCTCAGAGCAGCCATCAGGGCCTATGCCAAGGAGAAGTCCACAAGAGCTAGAGGAAGCCCCAGGCTGTCATACTTAAGGGGACTGGCATGCAGAAGGCTTCCAGCCTGGGCCACCTCACTCTCCCTTGGAGCTGAGGCACTCTTGGCTTCTCTTCCACACCCATTTGACCTTCCTAACTGCTAGGCCAACGTGCCAAATTGGTGGACATTTAAGTGGACAGCAGAGCACTGTAACAACCACCATCCAGTGTTGTGTCAACGTAAGGCCCTCTCCCTCTTGGAAAGAGGGAGATAACTTATGCAGGATTGCCCTGCCTCATATATATTGCTGTAAAAACTGGGCCACATGATAGCTTGTGCAAGAATGTGTAGTGCCGGCCAGCTGAATGGCGCATTGGTTAAGAGCTGGCTTGGGACACCAGCGGCCCCTGTTCGGATCCCACATATGAGGGCCAGTGACACTGCCCTCTACAGCTAACAACAGCTCCACCTGGAGCTGGGCTGCAAGCCCTGGCGATGGTGTAGGCTGCAGCCCCTGCTGCAGTGGGCTGCCATAGGCTACAGTGAGTGGCCGGCAGCCAGCGTGAGCGGCAGGCAGCCAGCGTGAGCTGCCAGTAGCCGCGGTGAGTGACCATCCAGAGGCTGGCGACCAATCTGCCTCATCCGGGAAGAACGCAATGACGATACCAACATGGGCCAGTGAAGCAATGTCCTCTGCAACTAGACTGAAGAACAAAAGGACAGTAACTTGGGCCGGCCGAGTGGTGCATTGGTTAAGAGCTGGTTTCGGGATGCCGGTGGCCCCGGTTCGGATCCCACATATGAGGGCCAGTGACACTGCCCTCTACAGCTAACAACAGCTCCACCTGGAGCTGGGCTGTGCGAGCCCCGGTGATGGTGTGGGCTGCAGCCCTTGCTGCAGTGGGCTGCCATAGGCTACAGTGAGTGGCCGGCAGCCAGCGTGAGCTGCCAATAGCTGCGGTGAGCGACACCCAGAGGCGGGCGACCCTCCTGCCTCATCCGGGAAGAGCGCAATGATGATACCAACATGGGCCAGTGAAGCAACGTCCTCCGCAACTAGACTGAGGAGCAAAGGGACAGCAACTTGTCTGTTCCCCTTCCCCGATTCCCCAATGCTGTTCCCCTCCCCCAATTCCCCAATTAAAAAAAAAAAAAGGACAGTAACTAGTCTGTTCTCTTTCCCCCATTCCCCAACGCTGTTCCCCTCCCCCAATTCCCCAATAAAATCTTTAAAAAAAAAAGAATGTGTAGTGCCAACGCAGCAGGCAGGGGCCCAGCCCCTGTTCCCAGTCACCCTGAGTCACCCCGATAGTGTGACAAGTAGCTGCCCATAGGAGGCCCCGAGCCATTCACCTTCAGATTCTGAAAGCTCTGATAGAGACTGGTGGGTGAAAAGAGGGCTCCAGCTCTGGGCTGTTGCAAGCTCCTCCTCAGGTCTCCTTTCTACCCTTACCTCCCCAACCTCTGCGAACAGGAGCTTCCCTCTCTGCACCCCCACTCAGCTGTTGGGAAGCTGGGGAGACCCAGGCTGGTGCTCCCAGTCTGAGGAAGTGGAAAGGGCTTGGGTAGTGGCAACCACAGGCCTGGCTCAAATTCCAGTTCCTCCATTTGCATGTTGTGTAACATCAAGGAAGACCATTTGTCTCTCAGACTTTTATTTTCCTAAAATAGAAAGGGAGGGGAGGGGGATGAGATCAGCACACGAGAACTGAGATCCCTCGGAAATGTAACAGGCACAGGAGGTTCTTGGAAATAATAATACAACGTGAGGTTGAGCACTTGGAATGTGCCTATGGACCTGTGTTATACTATCATTTTCACCAACATCCTTGCTCCTGCCAGTCCTCATTGTACAGAAGGGACAGAGGCTCAGAGAGGTTAAGGAACTTGCCCAAGGTCACACAGTGAAGAAGCGATGTAGTCAGAATTTGAGCCCGGCTCTGTCTCCAAAGCCTGTCTTTTTATTCTTCATCCTCTAGTGCAATTCTAGGCAAAGCTGGGAAGAGCAGAAATCTGCCAGACTTACATGGTCTGCTGAGACACATGAGGAAAAGAAGAGGCATTGCCATGTTCCCCAGCCTGTAGGAGGAGCCTAACAGATAAAATCCTAGTATCTTCACTTTCCTGTTGTATGATCTTATGCAAGTCACTTCACCTTTCTGAGTCTCGGTCTCTTAATCTGTCCAGTGCGATTGATAATGTTTGTCTTGCCTGCTTGTAGGGAGAACTAAGTGAGTGAATGGTTGTACAGGGCCTGCTTGGAGTAGCTGCACAGAGAATTACATCTGCCAGTGTTTCAGGAGACATGTAGAAGTGCCTCCTCATCCCATCTCCTCTGCTTAGCAGACACTCCTCCTGAGCTGGAGGCTCTTGCATGCCTCTGAGTTCCAGTTTTCTCAGTCCCTTCTTATCAGGTCCACTCAGCAGCCTTTCATCATAACTGAAATATGCTCTTAGAGGCTGCAAAAACAAGCACACCATTTGACCCAGAAACTTCACTTCAGGAATCTATCCCAAGGAAGTATTTTCCACCTATTCATTCAGTGAGTCTCAACAATGCTGGTTTATTGAGCACCTACCATGTGCTGAGCCCTGTGCAATAGGATGGGGATACACTGAAGAGCAAAGTTGTCTGATATCCCAGTCCCTGCCATGCAGAAACCAATTATCTAGTTGCTTACGAGACATTAAACCAGTAATTACACAGGCAAATGTATAACTGCAAATTTTAATGGCAAAGAAATGGTTTCCATATGTGGATCGTCATATGCTTTTGCCTGCTAGTTTTGGTTAAGTCTACTTCTGTGCCCAGGAATCTGGGAAAAGATAAAGGCCAAGTGAAAGGGAGGGATTTGAATTTTTCTGTTGAGTGTTATCACCCAAGAGTTTTTCCTTGAAGGTCATGGTTGGACCTGATTTCAGCTGGGTCCTGGGATTGGCCGCAGTGTCTGTAAATGTTTATGCAAGAGTAGAAAAAGACAAAAATAATAGGCTACCCAGTGAGAAGGAGCACTCTCAGAGACCAGATTGTTGTTTCTAAACACAGTTTTCCAATGAAAGGAACCAGGGCTTCTGGGAGAAATTGCTGATTGTAGAACTGGGCAGGAAAAAGACAAGATGAGCCTGGAGCACCTTGGAGCCCCAGATAGTAAGGAAGTGCTCAGCAAACAGAACGATGTGGGAACTGCAGAGAGACCCAGGAGCCAACCTGAAGGAACTCCCAAAGCCAAAATAATTTGAGCAACAAAATAAATAATCTAGTATTAGGTTCTAAGTCAAAGTATGAAATAAATGTACATGAGTCCATGCTGGCATTAAAAAAAAGAATGAGTGTGTGTGGGGGGAGGTAGAGAGAAAATCTTTCTTTCTTTTTTTTTTTTTTTTTTTTATTGGGGAATTGGCGGAGGGGAACAGCCTTGGGGAATCTGGGAAGGGGAACAGACAAGTTGCTGTCATTTTGTTCTTCAGTTTAGTTGCGGAGGATGTTGCTTCACTGTTGGTATCGTCATTGCACTCTTCCCGGATGAGGCAGATCGGTCGCTGGCTTCTGGATGTCCCTCACCGCGGCTATTGGCAGCTCACACTGGCTGCCAGCCGCTCACACTGGCTGCGGGCCACTCACTGTAGCCTATGACAGCCCACTGCAGCAGGGGCTGCAGCCCACACCATCACCGGGACTCGCACAGCCCAGCTCCAGGTGGAGCTGTTGTTAGCTGTAGAGGGCAGTGTCACTGGCCCTCATGTGGGATCCGAACCGGAGCCGCTGGCATCCCAAAACCAGCGCTTAACCAATGCGCCACTCAGCCGGCCCCCGAGAAAATCTTTCTTACAGAGGAATTCCAAGTAATTTATTTGGATGCTCCCTACTCTGGGAAGTGGGGCTTAGTTCCCTCTGGGTGGGCTGCACTTAGTGACTTGTTCTCAAGGAACAGGGTATGGAGAGAGGAAAAGAGAAACTTTACAGTGGAGAAGACTGGAAATGCCACCTTAACCAAGCGATCAAGGTTAACATCACAGTGAGAAGTTATGTGGGTAGCATGTGCCCCCTGAGAGGATGTGATGAGAAGGGCACCTCACCTTGGTAGCATCCTCCCCTTAAATCCATAACCCCAGTCTGGTCATGAAAACATCAGAAAAGAAACCAAATAGAGGGACATTCTGCAAAATACCTGTCCAGTGCTCCTCAAGGCGGTCAAGGTTGAGAGAAGAACAAGGAAAGGTTGGGAAAGTGTCACAAATAGGACACATGATGACTAAATGCAATATGGAATCCTGGATAAGATTATGGAACAGGAAAAGGATAACAGGCAAAATCCAAGTGAAGTCTACAGTTTAGTTAATGGTGATTCAGCAATGTTGCTTTTTTTTTTTTTTTTTTTAAGATTTGATTGGGGAATTGGGGGAGGGGAACAGTGTTGGGGAATTGGGGAAGGGAAACAGACAAGTTGTTGTCCTTCAATCTTAGTTGTGGAGGGAGCAGCTAGCTCAGCTCCAAGTCCAGTTGCCATCCGGCCGCCCGTGGGCAGCTTGTGGTTGCTCAGCTCAAGGTGCCGTGTTCAATCTTAGCTGCGATGTGGCCTGTTGGCAGCTCAGCGGCAGCTCAACTCGGGCCCAGCTCAATGGCCCATGTGGGAATCCAACCGGCAACCCTGTTGCTCACAGCTTGAGCTCTGACCAACTGAGCCACTCGGGTCAGCCCCAGCAAAGTTGCTTTCTTAGTTTTAACAAATGTACCATGGTAATGCAAGATGATAATGTTGGGAAACTAATTGAGGGATATATGGGAAATCTCTACTATTTTTGCAACTTTACTATAAATTTAAAAAGTTAAAAAAACAAAACAAAACAAAAAAACACAAGCAGAATAAAGAGTGGAAAGAAACTACAGGGCTGGCCGAGTGGCGTGGTGGTTGGGAGTTGACCTGGGATGCCAGCGGCCCCGGTTCGGATCCCACATACGAAGGCCAGTGACACTGCCCTCTAAAAAAAAAGAAAAAAGAAACCACAAAAATTTTAGTAGTAAATATACTTGAGGGTGAGAAAAGAGTGTCCTCTTTTTGTCAAATGTCTTAATTAGGGTTTATTTCTTTTATTTTAAACATTCATTATTATCTGATTAGAAGTCTTCTATTACTTTTATAGTGACAAAAAAAAATGGAAGAAAGCATTTTGCGCAATGCCTATGTCATCTCATTTAAACCTCATAACCAGCTAAGATTCTTTACCCTATTTTACAGATGAGGAAAATCTAAATGTTTTGCCTGAAGTTATATAACAAGCAAGATGGAGAGCTGGGATTTGAACTTGTGTGGGTTTGACTGACTCCTGAGGGACAGAGAAATGGAAAAGCCTTAACTATCCTCCTGGGGTCAGGAGAAGTGGTTGGAGTCCCTCCCAGGCAGATTTCTCTGTAGCCCAAGGAAGAATTTTTAATTAGAATTGTCCAGAGGGTATGAGCGTCCTGGAAAGGTACTGAGTTTCTTGTCAGTAGAGGACCATGGAGTGTCCTGGAGAGGGATTCAGGCGACCCGACGCTGTATCTTCCTCTTTAGACTCAAAAGGCGGGGCTGTGTCTCTCCTATGAGACCCACAATTACACCAGGCAGGCCGCGTTTTTGCCTTGTAACTGGGAGAACTGAGGGGGTAGGGTGGAGGGAGGGACTGGGGTTACGCCTTCATCTTCATCATCGTCCCTCCTCCACCATGGGGTCCATCACTGACGACTGGGGACGTGGGGGGCTCTGCTTTCATTTACTCAGAGCGGCCCGGGGGATCAGGGCCTGGTCTAGACCTTCTAAATCGTGCCGCCAATTTGACAGGTAGGTATTGTAACCCATTCTAGAGATGCGGAAACTGAGGCTGGGGAAGGGAACCGGCTTACCCAAGAGCTCGGGCTTGGGTACCCCTGCGGAGCGGCTCCACCCAGAGGGGCGCGGCGCGGCGCGGCGGGGCGGGGCTGCGGGTTCCCGGGGACAGGCCGGCGCCGGCGCGCAGTCCGCGTCCAGCGAGCCGCGGGGACCATGGAACCCACGTCGTTGCAGGACTTCGTTTGTGCGCTGGACCCCGCCTCCCTCCCGCGTGTGCTGAAAGTCTGCTCGGGGGTCTACTTCCAGGGTGAGTGAAGAGCCAAGACACCTCAACCCGCTGCCCCGCAGCTGCCCAGATTCTCCCTGGGTAGGGGACAGAGGCGCCGTCAGGCTGTTAGAAACCCAGGAAGGTGCGCCCCGGATTCGAATCGCAGCGCTGCCAAGCTATGTGATTTGGGGCCGCACACCACCTCTCTGGGCCTCGGCTTTTGTTTCCGTAGAATGGGGTGGGGGTGTCGCTGATTGCTCCGCAGGGTAGTAATGAGCTCAGACACCCAGATGGGGTGAAATCGAGCCAAGTCGGGCTGGAGCCATAGTGCTCATTGATTGAGGCCCCATTGTGCGGGCGCGCGTCTTTAAAGCGCTCATGACTTTTAGCTCTTGCTTGATTCTTAAGTGCCAGGTCAGCCCTCCCCTCCGTGTGACCTCCCACTCCCCCCTGACGCCCATCTACACCGCCTTCCTTCAGTCCCTCCATCCCACTCTTGTCCTCTGCTTGGCAATGGGCAGTGCTTGATCTGATCAGCTCTTCAGTTCCAGCTTCAATCGCCCCTCGCCCCGGAAGCCTTCCTGGCTCTCTGCTCCTTGCATTCCTGAACATCTGCCCACTTATTTCTTTTTTTTTTTTTTTTTTTTTAAAGATTTTATTGGGGAATTGGCAGAGGGGAACAGCGTTGGGGAATCGGGGAAGGGGAACAGACAAGTTGCTGTCTTTTTGCTCTTCAGTTTTTTTTTTAGTTGCGGAGGATGTTGCTTCACTGTTGGTATCGTCATTGCGCTCCTCCCGGATGAGGCAGATCGGTCGCCGGCCTCTGGATGTCGCTCACCGCGGCTATTGGCAGCTCACACCGGCTGCCAGCCGCTCACGCTGGCTGCCGGCCACTCACTGTAGCGTATGGCAGCCCACTGCAGCAGGGGCTGCAGCCCACACCATCACCGGGGCTCGCACAGCCCAGCTCCAGGTGGAGCTGTTGTCAGCTGTAGAGGGCAGTGTCACTGGCCCTCACGTGGGATCCGAACCGGGGCCGCTGGCATCCCAAAACCAGCGCTTAACCAATGCGCCACTCGGCCAGCCCTGCCCACTTATTTCTCAGGGATGGGTACACAGCAGGGGCTTAGTCACTAGTTACTGCCTGAAAGAGCAAGAGGTAAAGAATTGTCAGGCCGTGGAAAGGAAACCAGGGCTGCTGAGGGTGAGGGAGGAGCTGTGGGCATTGGGGTGGAGGAGAGAGGGAATGGAGACATTGGGGGTTGCTCAGGGGGTTCCATCTTTAGAGAACAAACGAATGCATGGGTGCCCTAGCCATCCTGTCGCCTCTCTCTTCTCTGTCACAGCAGCTTCCAATAAAGTGCTCTGAGGCTCCAAGTGAATCTTACAGCAAGGGTGAGAGAATACACAGAGGGCCACACAATGTATAGGACAGGCCACCACATGGTGGTTCTGGCCAGATCCACTTGGGAATCTGATGGGTCTCGTTTCAAATTCTGATGCTACCTCTAAGGGCTTCCTGCAGGCACCTGTGTGTGTGCTGTTTGCTCTCCTTCCAACATCCCCTGCTCACTGTGTGTCATAATACCTGAGTTTCCTCATTCTGCTTGAGCTGGGTGGTGGGAAATGACAGAAGTTGGGGTAAGAGAAGAACCTGATGGGGTACGAGGTGGAGGTTGGGGTGAGTGTGGAGGACAGGTGGTGATACTGGACACTTGTATGGGTCAGGTGACCTGGACACTTCCCCTTGGAAGCCCTTAGGAGCTTCACCCTGGCCTCTGATTACCTGTAATCTTGGGCCACCCGCTCAGCTTCATGGAGGCTCAGTCAGTTTCGTCATTTAGGAAAGGGAAACTGTCCTGAGGGCAGTCATGTATCAAATGCACTGATGCATCTGCCTCTGTTCTCACCAGCCCGAGGGTCCACCCCCTGAGATTGTAGACAGAACTGTGTGTTTTATGAGCCTGTGTGCATTTTCCTGGGGGTAGAGGTGGGATTTTCACAAGTTTCTCAGGGCTGTTTGGAAGGGCCCTGCGAGGGTTGCCCTGGGGTGGGGTGGGGTGGTGTCAGGTGGCCTCAAGGCTCATCTAACTGCACTTTTCTGTCCATCCTCAGCAGGATGCAGAGCCTGTGCACTCCGTGTGAGACAGATCTCTATTGGGCACCTTCTGTGTTCCGGACACTGTTTTAAGCACTTTAATGCTACTGGGCTTGAAAGTGGGGGCCTAGAACTCTGCCTAAAGGGTCCACACTGTCTTTAAGCCTCCATTCTCTCCTGCACTTCCTTTAAAAACAATTCATCTGAAAAAGAAAGCACCAGGGTGGATGCTAGGCTCTTTGTGACCTTCGGTAGCCACCTGCCCTTTCTAGGCCTGATTTTGTAACTGTACAATAAGGAAATGGGGAGTCACTGGGCTATTTACTCATTCACGCCTTTAACGCATGCCTAGGCTGGGCCATCCTGGCTGCAGTGATGTTGAGATGGGTCAGCCTTGCCCTGTGAGCTGTTTAGGAGGCATGGGGATGTGAAGAAGGCCAGAGCCACAAAGGTACATACAGTGCTAGAAAGCAAAGGTAGCATTTATGCTCCCTGAGGACAGCTGAGCCAGTGGTCATTAGGAAGGGAAAGACAGGGAAGGGCATTCCAGGTGGTAGGAACACGTGTGCAAAGGTGTGGCAGAGCAGGGCTTGTGGGGGAACAGGGCACAGATTGCCAAGTGCTTGGCCTTTATTGAACGGGGAAACTGAGTCTGTATCTCTGCAGGCTCCATCTACGAGATATCTGGGAATGAGTGCTGCCTCTCCACAGGGGACCTGATCAAGGTCACCCAGGTTCAACTCCAGAAGGTGGTCTGCGAGAACCCGGGGACGGGCCAGACCATTGATCTGGACCCCAACTTCAAGGGTAAGGTGGCACCCCTGTCCCCCCAAGTGCCTTGGCACCCTCTAGACATACCTGCAGACACACTCAGGGGCTTGCCAACCCTGGCATACACTCCAACCCTTCTGGGTTGGCACATGTGGCTCTCATGTCCAACGCTACCCGGCCTCAAGGCCCAGGATGTCCTCATGGTGGTCTGACGATGCCCTGAGTCTGGCATGGCTGCACCTTCTCCCTGTCCATCTCTCTCGTCACATCTCAGCTGGGACTTTTTTGTTCCAGATCTTTGTCCATGTGCCTGTCTCCATGTTTGTTCACACATTCACTGACTAAGCATTTACTGACACCCACTTTGTGGCAGGTCCTGTGCTGGGGGCTGGGGATGTGGAGCTCAGGATGATTCAGGGGCTGCTCTCTCTGTTGGGGAGCTCCCAGGATGGCAGTGAGAGGAAGGCAACAAGAAGTAGGCACAAGTTTAGAGAGAGCTCTGGTGGGAGTAGCCTGCCTCAGCAGTCTGTGCAGACTTCCTAGAGGAGATGGCATCTGAGCTGAAAGAAGGACCCCTAGAGGGAGTAACCAGAGGGAGTAGCATGTGCACAGTTGGGGCTCCAGAAACCCTATGGAGCTCCGTTATTGTAGAAGGTGTGTTGTGTGGTGGACTGTGGCCAGATGCTGAAGCCAACAGCCTGGATGAGAAATGCTCTGCGGGCCACTGGCTGTGGCCTTGGCGAGTTCTCTGTGATTGGGGTACTCAGACTTGATGTGAGGACGAAATGAGTAGCCATGCATGAAGCACGTAGAGCAGGCCTGGCACAGAGGTGCTCTCTGAGGGCTGCTGCTTAGTATGATTCACTGTGATCTCCAGAACAGGATGGTGAGGGTGTGGTTCCAGGTGATGCGCAAGTGGTGGGAGGGGCGGAAGCCAGAACCCTGGGGGCTTGGTGGGGTGTGGACACATTTCGGTCTTTATTTTGAAGGCACTGAGGAACCAGGGAGGGTTTTAATATGAAAATGATGAGTGTTATTTTGTATTTTGAGGATTTAGTTTTTATTCTGAAATACTTTCAAATTTACATAAGACTGGAACTACTGTACACCCTTATCCAGATTCACCAATTGTTAAATATTTTGTTATATTTGCTTTCTCTCTTTCCCTTCTCCACCTCTCTTCACACACACACACACACACACACACACACACACACACACACACAATCATATATTACTATATATATATATATTTTTTTCCCCCTGCGCCATTTGAGAATAAATTGCAGACATGATGCTCCTTTGCACCTAATATTTAATGTATTTCCTAAAAATAAAAGCATTCACTCACAAAACTATAGTTGAATGATCAAATTCAGGAAATTTAATATTTTTTTTTTTAAAGATTTTATTGGGGAATTGGAGGAGGGAACAGCATTGGGGAATCGGGGAAGGGGAACAGACAAGTTGCTGTCCTTTTGTTCTTCAGTCTAGTTGTGGAAGACATTGCTTCACTGGCCCATGTTGATATTGTGATCATTGCACTTTTCCCTGCTTAGGCAGATCTGTGGCCGGCCATTGGACGGCTGCTCACTGCTGCTCACAGCGGCTGCCGGACACTCACGGTAGCTTATGGCAGCTCACTGCAGCCCATTGCAGCCTACGCTATCCCCGGCGACTTATGGCAGCCCAGCTCCTGGTCAAGCTGTTGTTCACCGTCTTAGCTGTAGAGGGCGCAGCGTCACTGGCCGTCATATAGGATCCGAACCGGCGACCCTGCTGCTCAGAGCTCCCGCACCCAAGCCAACTCTTAACCAATGAGCCACTGGGCCGGCCCCAGGAAATTTGATATTGATATAATGATAGTGTCTAGCCCACAGTCTGTATTCAGATTTCACCAACTGCCCTAATAGTGTCCTTTGTAGCAGTTTTTTCCCCTTGATCCAGAATTCAATCCCAGATCACACGTTCCAGGCAGTTGTCCTATTTCTTTAGTCTCCATCAGGCTGGAAGAGTTCCTCAGGCTTTTTTGTCTCAACATTGATGTTTTTGAAGAGTCCAGACCAGTGCTTTTGCAGAATGCCCCTCGCTCCTGGTTTGTATGATGTTTCCTGGATTGTATGCGTGTTGAGCGTATTGGATAGGGAAACCCCAGAAGTGAAGTTATGTCTAGATGTGGGTTATTTTAGGCCAGTCGGGTGGCAGAAGAATGGATGGGGGGAGAGGAAGAGGAGCGGAGAGCAGTGGGGCAGCCAGAATTGTCAGACAGTTAAGGCAGGGTCAGAGGTCATTCGGCCAATAGCTCCTGGTTTTCTAGTTTGGGAGAGAGGGACAATGGTGCGGCCCCAGGATGGGGTGATAGGTGGTGGATGTGCGGGATTGGAGTGGTGGTGAGGTGTCTGGAGGCAAAGTTGGCAAAGATAGAGGCAGGTGGGGTCAGGAAGTAGAAAAACATGGCAGTTGTTGTTGGGGAATGCATCCCTCTTCTATTCTGTGTCTCTGGCGACAATCCATTCTGAGTCCATGCTTGCGTGTTAGAAGACACTGTCTCTACCTATGCCCCTCACTGTCTATTCACACGTGGTCACTTATTGCCTCCCGTCTTTCAGCCCTGCAGCCTGGATGTCCAGATGCTGGCCTGCCCTTGGCACCTGTCCTCAGGGTATTCCGTCTGGCTTCTCAGCGGCCAGACTGGGCCCTGGTATACGCAGCCCTGGACCCAACAATAGCCTGCCCCGCCCTGACACCATGTGTTGTGCCCCACAGGCCTCTTCAGTTCCCTCACTGGAACCCAGAGCTATGGAACCCTGGAGGAGCTGGTCTCTGCTGCAATCTACAACTCCAAGCAGCTGCCCATTTGGTTCATGTCGACCCACAGAATTGACACAAAGACCAGGGTGGTGCCGCAGGAGCAGCCCCTCATGCTTGAGGCTGTGGAGACGCACCTTGGGACCTGCAGCGCCCGCTGTGTGCTGACCATGGGGACCCAGACGGTCAATCTGCGCCTGCCTCTATCCCAGAAGGGGACCTTCTGGGAGTTGGAGACGGGTGCCCCTCGGACCCTGCTGCAGGCCCTGCAGGACCCAGCCCTGAGGGGCCTCCTCCTCACTTGCCCCTCCCTCCCCTGGCGCTCCGTGGTCCTGAGGCCCCAGTATGAGATCCAAGCCGTCATGCACAGTGAGTTTTCGGGCAGGTGGGTGGGGCTTGGCAGGGAAGGGAAAGAGGGGATCCTGGGGAGCCGCTCTGATGTAAGACTCTACCCCAAACCATCTGGCGGATAGTGGATTCCAGGTGGTTTACACAGTATATACAAAGTAACAGAATAAAAATTCCTGAAGAGTGGAAGTTAGATGTAAAAGGAGATAGGAAAATGGGCTAATTGAAGAGTAAGGTCTCAGGTACTTTATAAAAGCAAAAGTTGGGTTGTGAGCTTGCTAGCAGCTAGGACAGAGACACAGTGTTACAACGTGAAATGCTGACCATTTCCTTAGGAGAAAAAACATCTTCCTGCCTCTGAGGAGAGTAGGATTGTTCCTGAAGGTCCTTCTGTTGGATGACAGAGGGTACTGAATTTCATAGATTATTTCTTAGGACAGGCTGGTGGCAGCACGCAGAGCAGGGTTGGTGATACAGAGGCAGGAGGTCAGTCGGAGGCTGAGTCTGAGTGGAGGCAGAACAATGGTGCCCCGGGAGCTCTTCCCTGGAGGCCAGATTTGAGGTTCAGCTCCCTGGCAGTTAGTTACCAAGAGAAGAGCCAAGTGGGGATTCTTTGCCCTGTTTTTAAAAAATGTTTTGAAACTATTTTATTATGGAAAAGTGTAAACATATACAAAAGCAGGGAGCAATATAATGAACCCTCATAATCCCACCACCCAACATCACAATTATCAGCTCAGGAGTTATCCTGGTTCACATCTCCCCTCTCCACCCCACCTGATTATTTTAAAGCAAGCTCCAGGTAGCATAGCATTTCTTTTGTAAATACTCCGGTATGTGTCTCTTTTTAAAGAAATGTCTCTATTTAAAAATATGTGACTTTTTTTACCAGACACAATATCATTATTACACCAAAAAGATGAACAATAACTCCTATTATCACCCCTTGGTAATAATCACCTGGTGTTTGAATTTCTTCTACTGTCTCATAATTTTTTTTTTACAGTTTTATTCACATCAGGCCCACAACACTGCTATTGATTATTATGTCTCTTGAGTCCCCTTTAATCTATAGGTTCCCCTTTCTTCTCTCTTTTTCTTGTAATTTATCTGTTGAAGGGAATAGGCCATTTGTCCTGCAGGCTTCCTCACATTTTGGATTTTGTTGCTAGCATCCTTGTGTAGGTGTTAACCTGCTTGTCTGTCCCCTGATTTTCCTGTTGGGTCAGGCTCTGCGCCCACCCCCAGGTTTGAAGATTCCATGGGGGATGGGACTCAGCATATAGTCCTACCACAGCCTTTTGATGTATCACGACAAAAGGACACAAAGCACAGTCCGCCAAGGGAAACAGTGCATGTGGAGGAACCCAGGGGAAACCAGATGCAGCTTCCAAGAGTCCCCTTCCAGTGGAGGCACACAGGGTGCACTTCATTCCTCTAACACTGCATTGTGACAGTACATGTGAGGTGTTGTCTGCTGGGGAAGCTCAGGAGAGACTCAGTGCCCGAGGCTTTTATTGGGGGCTGGTTACAGAGTCACACTCTGCCTAGCATGAACTCAAATTCCAGACTCCTGGGAGAAAAGTAGGTGTTCATACTGTTAGTGCAGTTTAGGCAGGTGACCCACTCTGACCAGGCAATGGTGGGGACCGTCCCCAAATCCACATTCCCACATGTCGGCCAAGGACCAACGTTGTTGGCAGACTTTTCTAGGGATAGCAGTACCAGGCCAGCTACCTTTGCTCTTTTCTGCCCACCTGTAAACAGGCACTTAACTCTAGAGGCTTGACCAGACGCAAGAGTCAGTTTCTCGTTGTCACATGAGGTGTGGGACAAGGATTCCCGCTTGGCTCTGTGTCTGCCACCAATCTAACTTGAGCATCAGCCTTGCCACATGGTGTAGATCAAATAACACAATGGACAGGCCAGTGTTTGTGATGTGAGTGGCTGTTGATGAGCACTTCCTAGATCCATGATTTTATTTTTATTTTTTTATTTTTTTATTTTTTTTAAAGATTTTATTGGGGAATTGGGGAGGGGAACAGCGTTGGGGAATCGGGGAAGGGGAACAGACAAGTTGCTGGTTTTTGTTCTTCAGTCTAGTTGTGGAGAACGTCGCTTCACTGGCCCATGTTGGTATCATCATTGTGCTCTTCCCGGGTGAGGCAGATCGGTCGCTGGCCTCTGGATGTCGCTCACTGCGGCTATTGGCAGCTCACGCTTGGCTGCCAGCCACTCACGCTGGCTGCTGGCTGCTCACTGTAGCCTATGGCAGCCCACTGCAGCAGGGGCTGCAGCCCACACCATCCCCGGGGCTCGCACAGCCCAGCTCCAGGTGGAGCTGTTGTTAGCTGTAGAGGGCAGTGTCACTGGCCCTCATGTGGGATCCGAACCGGGGCCGCTGGCATCCCAAAACCAGCGCTTAACCAATGCGCCACTCGGCCGGCCCTAGATCCATGATTTTATTAGGAATCGCAATGGTGGTATTTTAATCCTATCATTCCTTCTTCGTTTATTAGCTGGGGAACAACATAAAGGGAAAACTCCCCTCATCTACTCTTTGCTTACAGTTTGTACAGGAAATATAAGACATTGTGTTTGTATATATGCAGAATGGTGCTCTGGGCACCATTCTTCACTTCTGCTCAGGACTGGCCTCTAACTGGCCAGACCTGGCCAGGATCTGCCTCTGTATCACCAACCCTGCCACTAGCCTGCATTGAAGACTGTCCTAAGAAATAATCTTTTTTTACTACTTTTTAAAATAATGAGTTGGCTCCCTAGAATACTGCAGGGGGGCTTATTTTGGTGTTTGTTGTTGTTGTAGTTTGTTTGTTTTTTGTCATTATAAAGTCACAGATGAAATGTTTTCAGTATTCCAATCCACTGAAATATTAATTTTTATTGATACCCAAATTATCTCAGCTTAGGCCAGTGGGAGCCTTTTTAAGCTGGCTCCTAAATCCTTTTGACATAAATCGTGGTCTTGGATAGATTTTCTTGCTTTCTGGTGTAAGATGTCCCAGGTTCATCTTGAACGTTTTCTCCCCAGGAATGTGAAGTTAGTTCTTTCCCAGGGAGCCCTGGACTCTCCTGGGAAATGGCTGTAAGAGACCACAATCTGGGGAGCCAGGGGTTTTAAAGGTGGGTGGGGCTTGGCAGACTGTGCTGGATACTGAGGTAGATCAGATAATCCACAGAGTGTTTTGAAGAATGCAAAACAGTATAACAAACCCCCATGTGCCCATTTCCCAGCTTCGACCAATTATTGGCTCTTCTGGCACAAAGCAAAAATCCCAACAGTGTGACCCAAGGGAAGTCATCACTGCCTCTCTGAGCCTCAGAGTTCTCATCTGCCAAATGGGGAAGACGTACCCTGCTCCGTCTTTCACATGGTGTAGATCAGACAGCACAGCAGATGGGCCAGTTTTCCTCATACTCTTACAGTCCCCTCTTGAGTTTGTGCTCAGGTATACTAATCCAGAGAAGAAACAAGTTTCTTGAGGTCATTTAGTCAGTGCTTTTCTTTTCTTTTGAGGGCAGTGTCACTGGCCCTCATATGTGGGACCCGAACCGGGGCCTCCCAAACCAGTGCTTAACCACCATGCCACTCGGCCAGCTGTAGTCAGTGCTTTTCTTGATTTCACTTTATTTCTTTATTTCTATCCAGAAAGGACCTGGACAGGCAGCTTATTCGACTACATGCAAAATTCAGTTAAAATGTAAAATGTGGTTGAACTGATGGGATATTCAATATTAAGGAATTACCAAATAATCCAGATTTTTTTGGGCTGGGCCGAGTGGTGAGTTAGTTAAGAGCTGGTTTGGGACACCAGCGGCCCCAGTTCGGATCCCACATATGAGGGCCAGTGACACTGCCCTCTACAGCTAAGATGGTGAACAACAGATCCACTTGGACCTGGGCTGCCGTGAGTCCCCGGGACGGCATAGTTGCAGCCCCTGCTGCAGTGGGCTGCCATAGGCTACAGTGAGTGGCCAGCAACCGGTGTGAGCTGCCAAGAGCTGCTGTGAGTGGCCGTCCAGAGGCCGGCGACCGATCTGCCTCGCCTGAGAAGAGCACAATAATGATACCAACATGAGCCAGTGAAGCAATGTCCTCCACAACTAGACTGTAGAACAAAAGGACAGCAACTTGTCTGTTCCCCTTCCTGGTTCCCCAACGCTGTTCCCCTCCCCCAATTCCCCAATTTAAAAAAAAAACAAAAAAAGATTTTATTTCGATGAAGTAATGGCATTGTGGTTATGTTTTATTTTATTTATTTTTTTATTTTATTTTATTGTTTTTTAAAGATTTTATTGGGGATTTGGGGGCAGGGAACAGCATTGGGGAACCAGCCACTCACACTGGCTGCCAGCCACTCACTGTAGCCTATAGCAGCCCACTGCAGCAGGGGCTGCAGCTATGCCATTCTTCAGTCTAGTTGTGGAGGGCATTGCTTCACTGGTCCATGTTGGTATCATCATTGAGCTCTTCTCGGGTGAGGCAGATCGATTGCTGGCCTCTGGATGGTCGCTCACAGCAGCTCTTGGCCGCTCACGCTGGCTGCTGGCTACTCACTGTAGCCTATGGCAGCCCACTGAAGCAGGGGCTGCAGCTATGCCTACCTGGGGACTCACAGCAGCCCAGCTCCAGATGGAACTGTTGTTCACCATCTTAGCTGTAGAGGGTAGTGTCACTGGCCCTCATATGTGGGATCGGGACTGGGCTGCTGGCGTCCTAAGCCAGCTCGTAACCAATACGCCACTTGGCTGGCCTGTGATTATGTTTTTAAAAATTGTAACCATCCCTTCTTGTAGAGATACACACTGAGTAGCCACAGATGGCAGGATGTGATTGTTTTGATTCAAAATGATTCAGCAAAGAAGGAATAGATAGACAGGAGTAGAAATTAAAGATGGACCTTGAATTCAGTGTTGAGGCTGGATGAAAGGGGATTCCTCTTTACTTTTACAAATATTTAAAACTTTCTTTAATAACTTTAAAAAAAAAAGAGGTTGAAGGCAAGAGTGGGCAAGGACTCTGGTACAATAGGAAAATGCTGGTAGGAAAGAAAAGATGAGAACAGGGAAGGGGTCAGCTGGCCCAGATGTCCTTGCTGGGGGTGGAGAGAGCCCTGCTGGGGCTGTGTGTTGCCACACCACTGAGTTGACCTCCCCCCACCATAGTGCGCAGGGCCATGGTCAAGATCCCTTCTACCCTGGAAGTCGACGTGGAGGATGTCACCGCCTCCTCTCAACACATTGACTTCATCCAGCCGCTGCTGCTGAGTGAGGCCCTGACCCGGGGAGGTCCCTTCCCCCTGACCACAGAGATCCTAGAAGTTCCAAACGGGCCCCCCATCTTCCTCAGCCCGTGGGTGGGCTCCTTGCAGAAAGGCCAGAGGCTCTGCATCTATGGTCTGGCCTCGCCACCCTGGCGGGTAATGGCCTCGACCAAGGGCCGGAAGGTGCCCAGATATTTCATGGTCTCTGGGGCCTACCAAGGCAAATTGCGGCGACGGCCAAGAGAGTTCCCCACAGCCTATGACCTCCTGGGTGCTCTCCAGCCAGGCCGGCCACTGCGGGTGGTGGCCACAAAGGATTATGAGGTCGAGGAGATGGAGCTCCCCGGGTTCACATCCCTGGCTGTAGGAGACAGGCTGGAGGTGTTGGGGCCTAGCCAGGCCCACGGAGCTCAGGGTGGGGACACAGACATCTTGGTGTGTCGTCGGCTGAGTGACCTGGCTGGAGAGGAAGAGGAGGAAGAGTGTGAAGAGGAGGCAGAGGACCAAGAACAGATAATGCTGCCCCTCTACTACGTTGGCAGCTTCGTGGAGGAGATGAATGATGGCCGGCGCTACAGCCTGGGAGATCTGACTGCCCAGTTCTCACTGCCCTGTGAGGTTAAGGTGGTGGCCAAGGACAGCAGCCACCCTGCTGACCCTCTGCCCTCCTTCTCGGGCCTGCGTCTGGAGGAGAAGATCATGGAACCCTTCCTGGTGGTTAGCCTGGATTCGCAGCCTGGGATGTGCTTTGAGATCCCTCCCCGGTGGCTTGACCTGACTGTGGTGGAGGCCGAGGGGCAGCCAGACCAGCCAGCGGGGCCTCTCCCCATAGTCACGGTGGAGGAGCTGTCGGACGCCTTCTATTATCACCTCCGGAAGTTACCGGCCTTTGAGAACCAACCTCCCCCACCAAGGCCCCCCAAACGTCAGGCCTTCACTGAACCCAAGAAACAGAGCAGCAAGGAGAAAAGCGTCCAGGTACGAATACAACCAGTGGGCAGGGAGGGGTTGCCTGTTGGGATCACTGCAGGGCCTGCCATTTCTTCTTTGTCTAGCATCACATTGCTCTTACAATTGTATAGAACTTGCGTTTTATAACTTTGTACTTTGCACCTATTCTTCTTCCTCCTTCTCCTCCTCACCCCCCTCTCCCTTTTTTTTAAATTGGGGAACTCTTCTTCTTTTCTCTCTCTCTCTTTTTCTCTCTCTTTTTCTTTCTTTCATTGGGGAACAGTGTGTTTTTCCAGAACCCATCAGCTCCAAGACAAGTAGTTGTTTCAATCCAGTTGTGGAGGGCGCAGCTCCTATTATTCTGCACCTATTATTCTTATTTGATCCTGACAATCCCGACATTGGTGTGATTATCCACACTTTACAGTTAATAAAATGAGGACTCAGAGACCCTAAGACTCGCCCAAAGTCAGTTAATAAATGGGAGGTCTGAACTGGAGCATAAGCATTCTGACTCCAAATTCATTGTGCTTTTACCTCTCTTTGCTACCCCATGATGTCACTCCCTAGTTCAGGCTTCATCATTTTTCACCTAAACTGTTTCAGCAGCCTCTTCAGTCCTTCCCCACAGCTGTCAGAATGGCCTCTCAAATCCGCCTCTGATCACTGATGAGTCTCGGCCCCATTTTCTGAAAACTTCAAAGGCTCCCAGTGCCCAGGGTAGTAATGCAGACCCCTTAACATGGCATCTGGGGTCCTTGGAAGCTGCCTTTGGTCGTGCCTTCCCATCTTCTACCAGCCTCTCTGCAGTCTACACTCCTGAAGCCCCCACTGGGCCAGGACTGCTGCCTCAGCACTTCCCACCCACCAGTCCTTTAGCCAGGCATGTTCTTCCTCCTTCCAGTGGCATGGGCAAGGCTCAGCTCAGATTTCCTCCTTGGCAGAGTCCTCCCTCCTGTGTATTCACACTGCATGTTGGACATGGGTGGGGGGCCCGGGGAGGGAGGGGCATGTAGTTTTCCCATTAGTTGCACTTGAGTCTCTCTGGCTAGAATGAGAGTTCTGTGGGGGCAGGGACCTCACTCACTCCAACGTGGGCAGAGAAAGTGCCAGTGAACTCAACCAAACTGAATCACAAGGAAGGGGAAAAGCAGACGCAGACCAAGTTGATGGCCCAGTATACTCGCTGTGGCCTGTACCCCTCTGAGCATGTTTTCTCCCCAGGGAACCCTAGATAACATCACTAACTCACATTCCTATTTCATTAGCTGCTACCTGTTGGGTGCTTACTCTGTGGTAGTCACCTTATGTGCAATGATTGCCCCACCTGGCTCTCCTGTAGTCCCTCTGAGGTGGGCACTGATCTCTTTATAACAGTTGAGAAAACAAAAACGAAGAGATGCAGAGAGGAAAAGTAGTTTTATCTGAGATCACACAGCAAGTGGTGGGCTGGGGTTTGAAATCGGGTCTGACCACATGGCTCGAGCATCTATCATGCTCTGTTCACATTCCTTACTGTGTGGGTACATAGTGGGATGGCAGTGGGAGTTAATGAGATGAATTCTGAGTGGTCTCAGCTCCAGGAGGGGGCGGGGGTCATATCTGCGGAGGAGGGGTAGTCATTTTCTGGGGACAAAGAATGGACTGGGATATCTGAAATACAGGCCTTGCAACAGTGCTAGAAAGAATACAAAGAATTCAGAGACCTCAGTCCCAGCTTTGGCTCCTCATGGAAGTGACTTGGGGCCCAATTCCTGCTTGTTGTCCTTGAACCAGAGGCTTTTCCTCTCTAGGCATCAGTGTTCTTTGCTGTTGATCAGGGAAGATATACTGTTTGCTCTCCAAAGCACAGGGTGGTGGAAAGAACACTGGTTTCAGAGGGGATAGACATGGCCCAGCTAGGGATCCTGTGTGGGGTTTGACGTAGCATACTCTCTCTGAGCCCATTTCCTCGTGGGTAGATTGGGGACTGAACCAGCTAATCAGAAGGTCACCTGAGGATTAAATATACAGCTGTGCATATAGCATCTGGCACAAGGTACGAATTCACCGCAAGTCCTCTTCCTGCTGGTACTCCTCTCCACTCTGGCATTGTTCTGAGGCTCTGTGACTGCGTTTTCCCTTCAACAACAGATGTGAAGGACACTGACCAAACCCCCATGTGGAGAAACCCAGGGACACTGTTTTTAGCCCCCTAATCTCTCATCTCTCACCCTGGCCATTTTCTCCCTTGCCAAAGAACATTTCAAGTGCTTATAGCAAAACCCCCTGGAGTTCTGAGAAGCCCTACCCTGAAAAGGAAGTAGAGAAGAGGGCAGAGGAAGTGAACTTTGAAGGAAACTACATTTCATGGATTCTGCTGCTCTACTTCTTGGGACCCTGCTGACTTCTGCTTTTTCTCCCACTCAGTCTTTTCAAGACTCAGAGCTGCAGCAACCCGCTCTGTTGCCCAAACTCAAGATGAAAACCTTGCCAAAGGTCACCCAGGACAAACCAGATGTATACAGCAAGATTAACTCTAAGAGGGGCCTCAGGCCCACTAAGTCCCACACACAGGATTCAGGTGAGTCCCGTCAGCCCGTTCACCCTTGTCCTTGCCTCTTCCCTTCCTCCTCAGCTCCTCTGCTGCTGGCCATACCCTCAGGAGGGTCCTGCCCAATGGACAGACCCTTCTGCAGCCCCAGCTGGATGACCAGGCCTATATGGGGTGGGCTTAGGCTGAAGGGTCCCTACTGTCCCCTTCCCAGGGACTCCAGAGCCCTGGCAAGGAAAATGAGTTCATCTCCCAACACACTACCCTTCCCAAAGCACATGGGGAATGCGTGCAGTGTTCAGTCAAAACAAACTGTGGTTTGGGGGCTAGCAAGGGCCTCAGAGCCCCCAGACCAACCCCTTCCTTCCCTGTCCAGGTGAGAAGTGTGCCCTGAAAAGGGAAAGGAAACTGCCTAAGACCAGAGATCCTCATTGACTTGGACTCTTTTGCAGATGATGAACATGACTATGAAGAAGTAGTGGAGAACTTCCGGAAAACCCTCTAGATGCCGGAGGAACCGTGCTTCCTAACTGCTGTTTCTCAGGGAGTCCTGTTACGAGCCTTTGGAAGACATTGGACAAAGTCTCACAGAAATCAGACAGCAGACAGGGAGTGGCTTTGGAAGGCTGTTCGGATGAAATGGGGACACTGCACCAGCTACCCTAAGGTTCTAGGCTCTTACCACTGAGGGCTGGCTTGTTTGGGCCCAACTTGCACCTCATGCCTTCAGACTCAGCTTTGGTATCCAGAAGAGCCAACTGGATTCTACTGAATCCTGCATCCCCAACACCAGCTGTCCCCCTGGGCAGTAAGAAAAGAAGAAGCCACAAACCTTGGTGATGGCAGCAGTGTCTCCTGCCTTTTGGTAAAAGGAGACTCAATACTGACTGCGCTGAACTGAGAGCCTTTACCTCCTCGTCCTCCTTCCTGCTCCACTCTTCCTCCCCTCCCCTGCCAAGGCTCTAAGCTCTTGAGACCAGGACTGTCTTCCTCATCCCTGTAGCTCCTAGCACACGACAGCTGGAGGTGACTACCCAAGATCGTATCACTCAAAAACCACAAAATAAAAATGATATCTGAGCTTCTGGAAAAATGATATTGCTTAATTCTGCGTGCCAGATCCTTTACAAACCTATTTAAATCCTCAACTTTCTGAGGTAGACAACAGCCTGATTTTAAAGATCAGGAAACAATCTTGAGCAGTCAAGTGTTTCAGGAGGCAGACTAGTCATGAATCTGGGTAAGGATCCCAGCTCACCACCTATCAGCTATGACTGAGCAAGTTATTTTAACCTAAGACTGTTTCTTCACATGTAAAATGAAACAAAGTTATCTACCTCACAAGATTGTTTTAAGAATAAAATGAGATAATTCTTGTAAAGCATTTAACACAGTGCCTGGCATGTATAAACACTTAATATGTATCATCATTATTGACCAAGACCAAGCATATACTCTTTGCACATGCCCAGTGTCTCCTAGTCATCGTATTCATGTGTTTTAACTCAGCTTCCAAGGTCATCCTAGGCTTGTTCAGTGAGGTTAAGACCACAGAGCTACCTCATTTCCTCAAGTGGTGGGATTGTGGTTTCCTGGGCTGATGCAGTATTGGAACTAAGCACCAGGGTCAGTAGACAAAAAGATGATGAGTCTCCAGTGGTTAGAACCGAAAGAGAATCAAACTTCCAACTCCTGGATTCTAGGCACCATACCTGACTTTGTCATCCTTTTGCCTGCTAACATCCTCTGGGCTGTCGGGACCCAGGGCACTTCCCAGGGCTCCTGGCCTCCATCCCCCTGCATGGAGTTCTCCAGGTGAACTGCTGAGCAGCTACCACAGGCTGTGGGGCCAGTCCTCTGTATCTAGCACCCCATCCTCAGCTTCCCACCAGGTCCCATGCCCTCCAGAAAGACAACGCAAACTGCACAGGAGGCCCCTGAGGAAGAGAATACACTGGGACAAGCAATAAGCAAAAGAAGCAAAAAGTCCCTCCTTGGCACAGAACCCCTAGGGGTCAGGCCCACATGCAAAATGCCAAGCTTGAGCAAGATCACAAAAGGCAGGGAGAGGAGGGCTGCCAGTTCCTACAAAAGGGGCCAAATGCTGCAATGAGAAGAAAGGAAAGAACCTTCACAACAGGGAAAGCTGGACTTAAAAGGAAAATATGTTTAAAAACCACAACTGTGCATATTTGATCAGAATAATGATTTGGAAGAACAGACCAAAGGCAGACACCACCCTCAGGGCTTTTGTCTTTACCTCCGGAATAAGCCACTGGGGGTGGGGAGGGTGTTCTAATGGGGCCAGGGATTCCCTGAGCAGTGGTCTCCAAAGTGAGCAGGCATGCCTGGGAGCACACAAGGTATTAGTATATCCCTTTGTATTTACTTTTAATATCCTTTTTCACTCGTTTTTGTATTTTATAATGTATAACATACCAACTAATACAGTAATAGATGTAACTGCTAAATAAGTGACTATAAACTAGGAGTATATGCTCAAAAATACTTTTTTAAAAAGATTTTATTGGGGAATTGGGGGAGGGGAACAGTGTTGGGGAATTGGGGAAGGGGAACAGACAAGTTGCTGTCCTTTTGTTCTTCAGTCTAGTTGTGGAGGACATCGCTTCACTGGCCCATTTTGGTATTGTGATGAATCCCTGGTGAGGCAGTCGCTTACCGGCCACTGGACGGCCGCTCACGAAAGTGCACGCGAGCTGCCCGTCAGCCCCACTGCAGCCTACGCCACCAGCGGTGACTCACTCATCACTCCAGGTCGAGCTGTTGTTCACTATCTTAGCTGTAGAGGGCAGCGTCACTGGCTCTCATATGTGGGATCCAAACCAGGGTCCTGCTGCTCAGAGCTGGCGTCTCAAGCCAACTCTTAACCAACTCACCACTTGGCCGGCCCTCAAAAATATTTTTAATGAGTTTTGAATTTCCCTCAACTGCATTTTAAAAAACAAATTAATTCACATCAGAAACTAATTCTCATTGGCCTTCTGTTAGTTAAACCCAATGAAGTACTATTTCCCACCTGTGTACCTGGAGATTCTCCAGAGAGCAGGCTGGACTCACTGCTTGGCTGACACTGGGAGGTATCTAAGAATTTGGGTCACACTGCTGTTCCTGCTGTCTTGACAATGTGTACTTGCCAGCAGAACACTGTATACCTGAACTTCCAGGGGACTGTAAACTCCCAAGTGCAAATGCCTCCTGTTGGAGCCGGAGAGCAGCTTTGCAAGGACTGGAGTTTCCCTCTGCTAAGGAATGGCCTGCTTGCACTCAACCCCAGTTTGGTAGTGCTCAGAAACCACAGGACGCCTGTGACTGTAAATGCCAAGATGGCAGAGAATTGAGTGCGGCTGAGCAGCTACTCTGTACTATGGAAATGCGGAACCAGCAAGTCCTGACACCAAATTCATATTTTGCTTTATATTCCTAGTGCCTGGCCAATGGGCTGACATAGCCAAGTATTCAACAAACACTTGTTGAATCAATGAGTAAGTCATTTTTAATTGCTGAATCCTAAATTCAAAATCAAAGGAAAAAAAGCCTTCCACCCAGAACCACTGCTATTGCTTTGCCCATTTGAGGCCACTAGTGTGCTAACTAGAAAGAGAAGTCCACCACCCATAAAAGTCTATCATGCATTCCAAATTCAAATGTACATGACTTTTTAACCTATTTTTAGCCCACTGTCCTTTATTTTAGGAACCAATCAAGAATGGACGTGCTTGAAAATAAACATATTGGTTGGTTTTTAAACATCTGCATAGCTCCCAAGATGGGAACTTACACTGCACATATAGAAAATAAATGCCAGGGCCGGCCAAGTGGCGTGGTGGTTAAGAGCTGGCTTGGGACGCCAGCAGCCCTGGTTCGGATCCCACATATCAGGGCCAGGGACACTGCCCTTGGGAAAAAAAAAAAGAAAATAACTGCCACATAGCTGTTCACTGTTAGAAAGTAGGGGGGTGGAGCCACCGCTACACAGCTGCTAGATCTCATTTAGGAACAGGTAAAGCAATTATAGAATTTTTATTTGCATGTTACACCTCATTAACTTACCTCAGAATTAGTTTTCACTCAAAAAGCAGCTTACTTTTTGGAGTTGTCAAAAACATCTTTGAACTAGTCTCTCCTCCCACCAAAAATGGAGCTTAGTTGGCCGAAAGAAACTCTGGCCTCTAGAGTCTCATCTTGAGGTCAGATGGTAGATGTTTAATTCAGTTATGTGATTATACAGTGCTACAGAGTCAAAATTAAGGTCCACTTTATAACCCTTATTAATGGTAATGCTTTACAAACTTTTAGTTTTCTAACAAACCCGTAAGGAAATAACATTGTTCTCATTTCAAAAATGAAGCAATAGGAAATGGAGGCTCTCAGGGCTGATGGAGCCTGTGTAGGATCCTAACTAAAAAGCAGGAGAGCCAAGATTTCAAATCCAAGTCAAGCTATGCTACACTGTCTGACAATAAAACTTAAGAAGAAAAATAACATTTTCACAAGTTACTGCAATAATAGAACTATTTTATTAAACATATGAATGTATTTATTTTATACAAAACACAGTAACATTTCTTCCTCTTCTCTGCCCAAGGTCACCACTCTAGAACCTCATGTTTATAAAAACACTTTTGGCAGCAGTTATGACATGGTGAAGGAAAGTACAATTCTGAAAGTAATACCACATAACCAAAATGAGGAACAAAAACAGGCAGAGGTTAGCAGGTTTCTTCGCTAGCTCTCTGCTCACAGGCCGTAGTCCTACTTATCTTAACAGAAACATATTACAACTAGAGACTCTGAGTATTATTTAAGTAACACCATCCAACTCTCTTGGTAGCGTCCCGTCCTGTCAGTTGCCTTGATCCCTTTGAGTTTCAAAAAAACAGAAGAGCAGTACGTTTCAAAAGGATGTCAATTGAGACTCTTTATAGATGAACCCTACTTTCTAGAAGTGAATTGGCCAAATATATGCACAGCTGGAGACAACAGATTGTGAATACAGGCCCAGCTGGAAAATATGTTGGGTACCCAATTAGATCCAGTTATTCTGCGTCTGTGGATTTAAAATGATCATCATCCACAGTGGAATAGATATGTCCCTCGTTGCTTAGAAAATCCACAGCTTGCCTTGAAAGAAAGGAGGAAAAAAAAGGCTCATTTTCAAACCAATGCAGAAGGGAACTGCCTTTTGGGTATGGTCAAATATGTACGCTTCACTCATCTCCCCACTTTCTATCTTGGCTAAGAATTCATAGCCATTTGCTCACAGAAAGCTCTTGCAGGGAGAAATGCCAGTAAAATTGCAAAACTGAGGTAACCCATGGAGACAATGACTATTAGGGTTACCTTGTACCCGCTCCCAAATTATGTCAAGGCAAGGAGAGAGGTAGGGCCTCACTTCAACACTGGTTTAAGCAAATCAAAACAAAATCTAAAGCTGTAATCTAGCTGGCACTAAAATCTCATCTCCTAGTATAAAGAACTGTGTAAAAGTTGCCCGTCCCCTCCCACCCACTGACCCTCTAGCTTCCCCTCTGCAAAGTAAAGTTGCAGGAAGGAAAGGAAAGGTCTTTACAGAAATGGGAAGAGACCTTCAAAGCCCTCAGGGTCAATGTCAGTAACATATTTAATGAGTCACAGTAACATGTAGTAGAGCACCTACTACATGACAGCCATTCTGTACCTCATCATCACAGAAACTCTAAGATAGAAATTATTATCCTCATTTTATAGAACAGGATATGGAATTAGACCTGAGCATTTCTTTTCTATCTAGGCCTAAAATATCATTTATAGCAACAAATAACTACACAAGCACCTTTAACACTGTTTGATTAGCTCAATGGAATCAGAAAGCTGCTTATCTAACATTATCAGGACAAGGATGTTGGAGGGGCTGTCTAATGGCTGTAGGTCCAGACAGCCTCATACACACATCACCAGTGGGGACAGTAATGTAAATGGGACTGCACACCTGAGAACGAGCGAAGACCTTGCTCCTCCAGATTAAATCCCACAACAGGTGCCAGGTCAGATTTTGCTCAAAATTTTATCTCCCACACATAGTGGGACTCCGCATTTGCTGAATGAACAAATGAATGAGTGATGTGACAGGCAGTACTATCTCCGGGCGTCCTTTTCTATTCTTCCCTGACTGAACAACTTCCCTTCTGTCAATAAGGTTGTAGTCAACAGATAGTTTTTGTTTGTTCTTTAAAACTCACTTCTCATTCCCAGGAAACCCTGATGAAGTCAAATGGGTATAATTCTGTAGTCCTAACTTTTTTTCCATGCATGGAAAACAAATACTCACTTGATCGAGGCTAGAGGCATGTGCTGGAGCTGGTTCTTAAGTTCATGAAAGTTCAATCCTTCAGGTCTTGGGCAAGCCTTAATCAAATTCAGCACCTGAAGATTTGAATCAGAAAGATTTTAGCCACTATTTCAACTCAGCTCCCCATGTAAACCTAAGTCTTGTTATAAGAAGACAGACTTAGAATCATTAAGGAAGTAAAGAAGTTTAGGATTGTCTGTGTTTTGCATTTCTGGAGCCACTCGGGTAGTTTACCTGGTTTTGGGCCACAGTGAGACCATTTGCCGGCATGAAGCTATTCCCACCAAAGTGCCCTGCTTCACCCATTCCTGGATTGCTGATAGGTGCTCTCCCGGTTGGGGGCTGAATTAAAAAAAATAAGTTTACAGCATTAGAAAAAAATCATCAATTTAAACAAAGTCCTTGCTGTGTTTTTTTTAAAGAGCTTGTTAATAAACAATTTAAGCAGAGTTTTCCCAATTACAAGTATGTATTTATATTGGAAGGGAGAGCTATTATCTAGTATTTCAAAGGAAGGTAGTTTAATCCTTTTAAAGCACATCATATCAAACAGAAAGGTTCCTTTTGGCTTGTTTTGTTTTTTTTTTTTTTGAGGGCAGTGTCACTGGCCCTCACATGTGGGACGGAACCGGGGCCGCTGGCTTCCCAAGCTAGCACTTAACCACGGTGCCACTCGGCCGGCACGGCTTTTCTTTGTAATGTGAGGGGAACCAGAGAAAAACTAGCACTGAGAAGAGAAGCACCTGAAGATTTGCTATAATGGTATCCTTGGTGTTCAATCATTCAAAGTATTTATTGTCAACTAGGCATACAGTGTTACAGGGAGAGAAGAGGAGACATAGTTCCCATCACCCTTCCTTCATTTTTACCACCAAAGTTTAAAAAGAATAGATTATACCACTGTTTTCATTTCCCCTCTCCTTAGTCACTCACTCCCCACTATTTGGATTCTCCCCAATACACCTCTGAAACTGTTCTCACCAAAGTCACCAATGACTTTTCAACCAACATACCTAACAGTATGTTTCAGTCCTCAAAACGCTTGACCTCTCAGAAGCAGACACTGCTGACCACACCTCTTGCAATGTAACCCTCCCTAGGCTTCTTGATACTTCATTGTTCTGGTTCTCCACTTACCTCTCAAACTACATCTTCTCAATATCTCTTATCAGCCTCTTCTTCCACCTGTCTCCCAAAAGGCTGATAGTTTCCCAGGATTTCATTCCAGACCTCCTCCCAGGCCACAGATCCTTGTTCCCAGCCATATGCTAGATACCTCCACCAAGGCATCTCACACACTTCAAAATGAAATTCATTACCTTCCTCCCCAAACCTGCTGCCCTGCTATATTCCATCTCAATAACAAACCCAAACCTAATTGTGTAGACCTCAGTCATCTGTGAGTCTCCATTTGCTCACCTTCCACAATCTGTCACTGCAGCCTTTTAATACAACCTTCAGTGTTGCTCAAGTCTCTTCATTCCTGGTCTCCTGGTATCTCGGAGGCTAGTCTCCCCTACTCCAATCACCCCTCCTCATTGTCACCAAGTAATAACTTCTGGTCATGTCACTCCTCTGTCTAAAAGCCTCCAGGTGACCTCCCTGCCTGTGAAATTAATATAAAACTCCTAGACATTCAAGACCTATCACAACTAGACGTCAGAATCTGTGTTTTACTCTTGACCAATCCTTTTCAACACTTTACCCACCTGCTGCACCTGATCTCCTTGCTGGCCACAAACATGCCTCTCTAACCTGAACATGTTGTTCCTTGTCTAGAATGCTTCTCCCCTCCTCCACCTGGTAAATATTGTTCTCATCCTTCAAAGCCTAACTGAACTGCCAGTGCCTTTGCAAAGGCTTTCCCGACATTTCCTAAGCCAAGCTAAGTCATGATCTTCCTTCTTGGCTCTCACAGCATTTAGCCCATTCTCCCTCATAGCAGCTATCACTGTTTGCATGTCTCTTTGTCACTTTCCCCCACAAGCCCCTTCATCTTTGCAGTGCCTGGTGGATAGTATGTGCTCAATGTTTAATCTATTGAACTGAGTAAGTATATTCCTCGATATAATTCATTGTCTATACCTCCATTTTTCACTCCCTAACCACCCATTCTTACTTCAAAACCATTTGTATCATATAACATTTGATAAATATGTGTTATGAAGTATAGTAATAAAATAAATACCCAAAACTTCCTACCTAATCCCATTCTTTTTAAACCCACTTTTCCCTAACCTCTATTGAAGCCTCTCTTTTGAAGACTCATGAATCCAAATTTGATAGCAGACCTCTCTCATTATCTTACTTGACTTCTAGGTGGATTTCTACAATTGATCTCCACTCCTTCCTTAAAATACTCTTTTCAGAATATTCTACAGATTCACATTTCCTGGCTTCCCTCCTGCCAAACTGGCAACTTCTTTGACTTTCACTGGCTCCTAGTCTGCTTCCAGATTTCTAAAGGTTAGTGTCCTAGAGCTCAGGTCTCTGACCTCTTAACTCCCTAGTTGTCTCAACTCATCCAAGGCTTTAACTATCACTTATACAACAATGACTCCCAAAGTTCTATCTCTAATCCTGACTTCTCCCTTGAGTCCCAGCCTTATATATTCAACCATCCATTCTGTTCTCCACTTGGATATTTAACTAGCATCTCATACTTTCTAAGTCTAAAACAGATCTCTGGATTTTACCCTCCAAACTTGATGGCTTCATCTAGTTGCACAAGCCCAAACCTAGGAGTCATTTTTGAAACATCTCTTTTATTTATATCCTATATCTAACCCTCCAGTAAGTTCTGTCAGTTCTACCTTCAACAATATCAAAATCCAACCACTTCTTATCCCAGCTGCTGTTACCATTCCCCTGGATTACTTCTGTTGCTATTCTTGGAGCCTCGTAGTCTATTCTCCATACAGCAGCCCAAGTCAGCATTTAAAAAGGCAAATCAGGGCCAGCCGAGTGGCACATTGGTTAAGAGCTCGTTTTGGGATCCCAGCGGCCCCGGTTCGGATCTCACATATGAGGGCCAGTGACACTGCCCTCTACAGCTAACAACAGCTCCACCTGGAGCTGGGCTGCGAGCCCCTGAGATGGTGTAGGCTGCAGCCCCTGCTGCAGTGGGCTGCCAAGGCTACAGTGAGTGGCCGGCAGCTAGCGTGAGTGGCTGGCAGCCAGCGTGAGCTGCCAATAACCACGGTGAGTGACCATCCAGAGGCTGGCGACCGATCTGCCTCATCTGGGAAGAGCACAATGAAGATACCAACAGTGAAGCAATGTCCTCTGCAACTAGACTGAAGAACAAAAAGATAGCAACCTGTCTGTTCCCCTTCCACGATTCCCCAACACTGTTCCCCTCCCCCAATTTCCTAATAAAATCTTTAAAAAAAAAAAAAAATAAAATAAAAATAAAAAGACAAATCAGACCATGTTATTCCTAGACAAAACTTTCTAAAGGTTTGGAATTAGAATAAAATAACGCTTACTATGGCCTACACAACCCTACATGATCCTTGCCTACAGCCAGCTGTTCTTCCTGTCATCTGCTTCACTCCAGACAGTCTGGCCTTCCTGCTGGTGTCAGACATGCCAAGCTTATTCCAGCCTCATGGCTTCTGACTTTCTATTCTCTCTGCTTGGAATGTTTTCCACCTATCTACATTGTACTATTCTTATTTCCTCCATCACTCTCTTCTTCTACTCTGTTTTTATTTCAGCACACTTTTAACTATCTAAAATGACATATTTGTTTTGCTATTTATTGCCCATTTCTCTCAAGAATTGAAGTTCGAGGGCAGATACTTTATCTATCTCATTAACTGCTGTATTCCAAGGGCCTAGAATAATGACTGGCACTCACTAGGCTCAATAAATTATTTTTTAAATGAAAGAATGACTTTATCTCTGTATCCCCAGTGCTTAGCAAAGTGCTTGGCACAGAGTAGGATGCAATAGCATCCTTAATGGCTCATCAGTTGTCTAGTCTCTCCTACTGTAACCAATCCTCTACCTTGCTACCAGAATCGTCTAAGGACATTCTAATACTAGAATCAACAAACTTCTGTGTGGTCCTAGATGAACTCGCCCAATTGAATTCACACAATGCAAAATAATGTTCACAAATTTCAATATGAAGCAAGAAATATCATTTCAGGGACAAAATAATGGTGCATAAATTTTAACTATTTAGGTAATAGGCTGGAAGAAAAGCAGCCATATCCTGTCCTAGTTGGGGTTTTTCTTTAAATACGGACCGATAATCCTGGTTATCCTGAGCTAAGAGTTCAGCCTATAATTACCTGTCTACACTAGAAGGTTGTCTAAGGTGCCAACCATCCAAGTCAGTGGGGGTCACAGGAACTTGTATTTCTGAGAGGAATGTAAGTGCTTCATCTGGAACGAAGTAACATGGCAAAGTACACCTCATGGAGAAAATGTTTTAAGGAACGAGTAATACCTTTATTCTGGCTCAACTTTCAAAAGGTCAAGTAAATCAAAGCCAGAGTACAGAAGCTATCTATGCTCTTCCAGGAAAGAGAAAACCATGAGAGTGAAGCTGCTCACCTGGCTGTTAGCTTTGCTTAGTATCATGTGTGCATTCACTACTTCCAGAATATGTGCAGTGAACTCATTCATATCCTCCAGGGGCATGATCTTAAAGGCCACCAGGCTTTTTTTGTTCTATTGAAGTAAAGAGAGAAATGTGAATAAAAGATGAGCACATTCAAGTCAATTTCAGGTAAAAACATTAAGGCTCTTTTCTTGGTTATAATATTTTGCTAATACAGGAAAAATGTGTTATATACTTTTTTTTTTTTAATTTTTTTTTTGAGGGCAGTGTCACTGGGGACTCAAACCGGGGCTGCTGGCTTCCCAAGCCAGCGCTTAACCACTGCGCCACTCAGCCGGCCCCTATACTTAAATTTTTTAACTCACGGTTACTCCAAATATAGTCAATAAAATATAACCAGGGCTGGCCGAGTGGCTCAGTTGGTTAAGAGCTCGCTCAAGAGTGTGAGCTCTGAGGGTTGCTGGTTGAATTCCCAGCTTGAGCTGCTGAGCTACCAACAGGTGGCAGAATGGCTCAGCTAAAAAAAACAAACAAGAAAATATAACCAAAAACCCAAACTAGCTCAGAGACGTTCAATGACTTGCCTAAAATTACACAACCAAGCAGAGTCTAATATCCTGACTCTAAATCCAGTGCCCGCCCATCTACACCTAATGGATGCCACAGATGGCAGTTGAAGGTGGAGATCCTATTATTTCTCTACCATTCTGTTAGTTTTATATTAAGGTAAAAACCCGTTATTTCCTTTTAGAGACTAATGAAATAACTTCAACATAACTTGCCTTAAACATGGAAACTTAAGTTTAAGTTTTAAGTATCCTGAACTCAGGCATGAATCGAGAAACTGCTTCATACAAAATAAATTTTGTCATTTTTTTCTGATTTTACCTGAAAAGATCTCAGATGGCCAGCCACTTTCACATATGTTTCTGGAGGAACCACAGTGTTTTCACCACTGGCATCCTAACAGGTAAAATACAAACATATTACTAAGGTTTTAGTGATGTTGGTGAAACCTCTTTAAAATTTCTAAATTATGTACAAAAAGGGAAAATTATAAAGTGAGAGAGCTAAAGGATCCTAATAGGGCATTAACTAGTTTGCTCTACTTTTTATAAAATCAGGAATTAGAATAAAAATATCCCTAAAGATAATTTCCAGTTCCAAAGTTCTATTTTATGCACATCATAAGAAAAAAACAATTACGACAATCTCATTCAATGCACACAACTTTTTGCTGAACATACTTATCAGCTAGCATTTCTACTTTCAGGAAATAAAAGAAATAATTAAGAACATGCATTAAGATTTAGATTTAAAAGTATTCATCATAGCCTAGAATACTAAAAAATTTAAAACAACCTAAATATCCAATAATATGCACTCATTCATACAATGTAGAATTCTATTTATTGTCTGGGAAAACAAGTTGTGACATGTGGAAAAAAGGCGATTTCCCATGTGGGGAAAAATAAACTCCAAAACGTTAACAATGGTTAGCTGGGATAAAGTGATTTTAATATTTCTTTTGGAGTTTTTTTGAGTATGTACACACTATTTCTAAGAAAAAAATACATAAGCTGAGTCTTAAAGTATTTTCTGATTATAAAATACATGACTCTAAAAAACTAGAAAATACATGTACTTTAAAATAAAAAATACCCCAATTCCCATCACCTGGAGATCAACTATTGTTTTTGCATTGTACTCCACCTACCTACTATTTTACATAGCTGAATTATACCAGATAAAACACCCAAAATAACATTAAATATAGTAAAAATTTTTTTATCTCACTAAGACCAAAGAAATACAAGTAAAAAATGAGAAAATTCTCATTAACAAGGCTGTATTTTAAAACTATCAAAAGTTTAAGATTCATAAGACCCACTTTTAGAAAGGGTGTGGAGAGCTAACTGGGCACTTTCATGCGCTAATTAAGTATATAAATTGGTGATTTTATGAATGGCAAAAAAAAAAAAAAAAAAAAAGTAAAAATGTAAATATAATATTAAAAAAAAAGTAAAAGTACATAACATGTATTATTTCTTTAATAGCAAATGATTGGAAATAAGCTAAATGTTCCCTGACTAGTGTACCGTAAAGTAAGAGATGATGTATCCTTATGATGGAATAGGTAGTTGTTAAAAATGATGTATTTATTGACATTAAAAAATCAATTCCAGGGCCGGCCGAGTGGCGCATTCGTTAAGAGCTGGTTTTGGGATGCCAGCGGTCCTGGTTCGGATCCCACATATGAGGGCCAGTGACACTGCCCTCTACAGCTAACAACAGCTCCATCTGGAGCTGTGCTGTGCGAGCCCTGGCGACGGTGTAGATTGCAGCCCCTGTTGCAGTGGGCTCCATAGGCTATAGTAAGTGGCCGGCAGCCAGCGTGAGCTGCCAATAGCTGCGGTGAGCGACCAGCCATAGGCCGGCGACCGATCTGCCTCATCCGGGAAGAATGCAATGATGATAACAACAGTGGCCCGTGAAGCAACGTCCTCCACAACTAGATTGAAGAACAAAAAGACAGCAACTTGTCTGTTCCTCTTCCCCAGTACCCCACCGCTGTTCCCCTCCTCCAATTCCCCAATAAAATCTTAAAAAAAAAAAAAAAAAAAATCAGTTCCACAACAATTTTGAATGAAAAGAGCAAATTATAGAGCAGCTGCATATCACATCATTCTTTATATATGAGTAAAACTGTAAACATTCATCTAATATATATGTAGATATGCAGAGAGAAATGTCTGAAAGATGTCTGTTATAACCAAAATGTGTTACAACAGTTGTCATCTCTGGGATGTGGGATTTCAGGTGATCTTTAAAAATGTTTTATAGTAAGTGTGGTACATTTTTTATGTGCAGGCAGGCATCTTTAGTATCTACCTCCCCACTGAATGGCAGGGACTATGTCTTTTTCCTTCTTTGTATACTGGAACCAAGTAGTTTGGTTCAGAATCTTATTCCAATAGTAACTAGTGAATAAATTATCCTGTATTTTTCTGAAAAGCAACAAACAATGAAGTTATTTCTTCTCAGGCGACTTGTGGTTTTGAAGTGAAAATAGCATACAAAGTGTTTATTACCCAATTTTTCTATAATGTATTTTATTTTTTTCTATACTATATTTTAAACAACATAAAAAAACCAAGAGGCCTTGTACCAATTAAAAAATAAAAAGGATAAAGAGAATTTATTTTTTCAGTCTATTTTCTCCATATCATGTTACTTTGCAAAAATAGCATCATACTATGCATATTATCTTGTAACATACTCTTTACTTCTCAACAGTTTATGGTAAACACTGCTTTGTGATAACATATACATTTCTACATCATTTAGAGTATTCTATAAATATACCATGGCTTAATTAGTAACACCCTATTGCCAGTATTTTGAGTTTAATTTTTCATTATTACAAACAATGCTATGGTCAACATTCTTGCAACTGAATTACTGCACATGTATTTATTTCCTTAATGTAAATCTCTAGCAGCGGAGTAAGAGGTCAACATTTTTATGATGGATGATTTTGATCACCAGCTGATTTTTGAAAGGTTAAACCAATTTATACTTATACCATCAGAGTAGGACGATATCCACTTCCCCAAACAGAGACAAATCATTTAACAAATTAAATGCCTACTAAGTGCTAGAGGGACTGCTAACTACTGCTCTTATCAGAGGTGGCCACTGCCATTCTATTTTTTCTCTGCCAATTTAATAAGTTAAAAATGGTATCTTAATGTTTATCAAACCTGTTTTTACTATTGTTGTTGCAATTTATAGTTCATCTATTAAGAATTAGCTGTGTATATTATTATTTGTCCATGTTTCAAAGGTGCAATTGTTTTTTGGGTTTTTTTGAGGGCAGTGTCACTGGCCCTCATATGTGGGAAATGAACCGGGGCCGCTGGCTTCCCAAGCCAGCGCTTAACCACCGCGCCACTCGGCCGGCCCTTTCCTATTTATTTAAATATTTACTCAGGGCCCACTATGTAACTGGCACTGTTCTAGATGTTGGGGATACAATGCCAACATAAAAATCCTTGTTCTGAGTTTATATTCTAGTGCTTCCTGTCATTTGTCTTTTAACTTTGCTTATAGTATAGTTTAGGTTTTAAACTTTTATGAAATCAAATGTATTAAACTTTCATTTTAAGGTTACTGCCTTTGCTGTCTTGCTTACGCTATTATTTTTATAAAGACTTCTAAAAAGACTAAAAAAGTCCAACATCTCTGGAAATCCCAAAGTAACCCCACCCTAATTCAAAATTTAAAACCCCACATCACTTACATCTGTGTCAACCCACTGGCGAACATCCATGGGTGCAGCTGTCATGTCATCTATTTTATAAACAATGTTCGTTGGAGCCTTCTCTGTATGTCTGATTATCCCCACAATAGTGACCTAGATCAGAAGAAGAAAAAAGTTTCGTGTTCTTGTAAACCAAAGTAACATTTATGTATTTTTAGCCATTCTTTTTTTTTAGCTGAGCCATTCTGCCACCTGTTGGCAGCTCAGCTTGGGCTGGGCATCGAACTGCTATTGCTCAGAGCTCAGCTCGCACTCTTTTTTTCTTTTTAAAGTGATTTTTATTAAAATATAGCTAACATATTATATTATAATAATTTCAGGTGTACAGAATAGTTATTTCAACATTTATATATCGAAAGAAGTAACCACCATAAGTCCAATAACTATCAGATACAATAATATGCTATCGCATTATTGACTATATTCCCCATGCTGTACATTACATCCCCATGATGTATTTGTTTTTGTTTATAAAGATTTTATTGGGGAATTGAGGGAGGGGAACCGCATTGGGAAATCAGGGAAGGGGAACAGACAAGTTGCTGTCCTTTTGTTTATCAGTCTAGTGGTGGAGGACGCTGCTTCCATTGCCCATGTTGGTATTATCATTGCGCTCTTCCTGGCTGAGGCAAATTGGTCGCCAGCCTCTGGACGGCCGCTCACAGAGGCTCTTGGCAGCTCACACTGGCTGCCAGCCACTCATGCTGGCTGCTGGCCACTCACAGTAGCTTGTGGCAGCCCACTGTAACAGGGGCTGCAGCCTACGCCGTCACTGGCGATCAGCTCGCACTCTTGAGCGAGCTCTTAATCAACTAAGCCACTCGGCCAGCTCAACATTTATGTGTTTTTAAATGAAGACGTTTTTATTTCATTCTTTGTATTATTAAGTGACTCTTCCACTAATTATTTTACATACCTGTGAAACCTCAACATTCCCAATTCTGAACACTTCATCAGTCAGAGTGGCAGAAAGAAGCTGAGATATGGTACAGGGTACAATGTGATGGGCTCGGGCTCTCTGAAAGAAAAGAGAATGCATACATTCAATTAAGAAAACAGTAACTACGGGACAGCTGGTTAGCTCAGTTGGTTAGAGCATGGTGCTGATAACACCAAAGTTGCCAGTTTGATCCCCACATGGGCTGTGAGCTGTGCCCTCCTTAAAAAAAAAAAAAAAAAGTAACTACCATTCATTTAACACCTGCTGTGTGCAACACTGGATCTACAAAACAAACCGCAATATCCTTGCTTCAGAGATGGAATCCAAGGTCATATAGTTAACAAATGCCATATTTTAGAATTCAAACCCAGGTCTGACTCCAAAGCTCCTGATGAATGGGTAAGTTTGTATTGTAAAGGGATTCACCAAAATGAGTAGACTGGAGTGCAGACAGCGTAAGTAATGGCCTGCTTCCTGAACAGACCTTCAAGAGAAAACTTCAGCTTTAGGATGAAGGCAAGCTGAAACTGGCTATTTGTCATTGATGAGATGAGCTGGTATTTGGAAAGGATTTGAGAAAAACCAGTGGAGACAGAACTCTGGAGTTGCTCTAAATCTCATTAAAAAATATAACAAAAAGTTAGAGGTATAATTTCCATTAGGATGGATGTTCTGACAATCAGATGGAAGTCCTGGGGGAAATGGGATAAGGGCTTGGCCATACTAGACATCTTTTTTTTTTTAATTACAATTTATTGGGTGACAATGGTTAGTAAAATAACATAGGTTTCAAGAGTACAATTTTGTAATACATCATCTATATATCTCATTGTGTTCACCACCCGGAGTCAGTTCTCCTTCCATCACCAAATTTTTTGCCTCCTTTACCCTCTTCTACTATCCCCCTCTCCCCTTACCTTTGGTAACCACTGAACTACTGTCTATGTCTATGAGTTTTTGTTTTGTCTCTCTTGTTCTTTTATTACTTTCAGTTTGATATCCCACATATCAGTGAAGTCATATGGTTCTTGACTTTTTCTGAGTTGTTTTGTTAGCGTAATAATCTCAACTCGCTAGACATCTTAAAAGGAAGGGACAGGATGTGATGGGTAAAAAAGTGTCTGGTGAGGCCACTCAAATCCCACCCTGAAGCGGTCAAACAACAGTGTAAACTCTTATTTTTGCCTACAACTGGCTAGGGGGTCTGGGTGACATAAAGATGAGTACAGTTTACTCTTACACGCCTAAACTAGGGGAGGTAAAACTGTAAATAACAAACTTGATCTTGATATACTATAGAATGAAAAGCACTATGTGGGCTATCAGAGAACTTTATTGGTGATTTTGAGAAGACGGAGCATTTAGGCTGGACCTTGAGGCACAAACAATTTGACAGTGAAAAAAGAGGCTGAGGAATGAGCATGACAGACTGAAGGCAAATATGCACTCCCACAGACTAATAGAGAGAATATGGACAAGACAGGAAAATCAGGGTGGATTAAAGATTAGAGTTCTTTCAGTCAGAAATCAATAGAAAGTAACCCAATAATTGTTCTACCTACAAGACTGAGTATAGTAGACTCTTGGCCTTCATGGATTTAGCGGTTGCAGCTTTGCCCTGGAGGTCCATGACACTAGCAACATTTCACCTTGCTGAAGCATAATTTTGAATAGTGAGTATGGGTAGGATGGTAGAAAATAAGCCCAGCCAACCACCAGAACACATACTACAAGAGACGGCAGCCAACCTTGAGGGTTAAGATTATAGGTCTACCACTCAGGAGCACGTTTTGGTCACGTTTCTCAACTCATCTGTACCTTGGTTTCATCTACAAAACTGGAATGATAAAATCACGAAAAATGAAATATAGGTGAAGTACCCGGACTACTACCTGGTGCATCACATACACTCAATAAATGTTAGCAATTATTACATCAGCTATTGTTCCTCACTCTTTATGTCTGCAATAGCTTTTAATAAGGATGTGAAGGTATCGACTATATTTTTCAATTTTACTTTATGGTACTCATAGATTTAAAATTTGCTGAGGTCCCAGATTTAGCTCTCATAATCTATATTTTGTTTTCACCTATCAAAACTGAGATTTTTATTGTATCTTCAGCATAAGAAAGCTAAGAACCACTGTAACAATAGCAGCAAGAACATGGGCTTTGGAGCTAGACAGTGCTATAGACCTATGTTCATAGTTGATAGGAAACATTTAAATAGGGCGTTTATCTTTTACTGTGGAAGAGGCACTAGATTTTAAATACAGAAAGACCTGAGTTTGAGTCTCCAGCTTACAATCATCATCATTCCCTGAAAACCTTAATACATAGCTCAAGCTAGGAGTCCTGAGATAATTCTAACAAATGGAACGAAGAAAAATAGTTAAGCTCAGGGAGAAAAGATGAGAATTATCTATCTTCTGTTCTCACCTTCAGAGCCTCAAAGAAGACTGTAGTCTCCTATGGTCTTTCCAGGAAAAAGAAAGCTACAACAGAGAGACGCGGCTGCTTACCAGATTTTAGATTTGCTCAGCATGACGTGTGCAGTCTGGTTCCAGTTACTTACTATGTAAGCTTAGGGAGTCTCTTAATCTCCCTGAGCCGCTCTGGTGTACAATGGAGTAAACAATAAACACCTCATAGAATTATAGGAAATAATTTATATGAAAAATATAAAGCGATATTCAAATGTATAAATGTATGAGAATTATCAATCGATTCTTTTCCACCTATACCCACCCCTGAATTAACAGTTTAGGTAAAAGCTTATCAACCTGTACACAAACCACAGAACCTGCTAATACTGAATCTTAACACATCAGAAGGACACCTAAAGAGAAGTCAAATTAACCCTGTATTTAAGGAATGAAATCAACAGTTGTTAATTGCAAACTCTTTTCTGACAGAATAAATAAGCATTTAGACAGCTTTTTACAGATCACTTTCTTATACATTAGCTTATTTACCAATTCTCAGAACCACCCTGTGATATAATACCAGTACCATTATCAGAAGAAAAAACCCAAGGGCCACCAAACGCAAGGGTTCATGTTGATTAAACGCACATTACCAGTTAAAAGGCAAAGTTGATTCTGGATTCTATGTATTCTGGCTCCAAGGTTCTTTTAAATAATACCTGGGGCCATTTATTGAAGGCAACTATGGGGCAGGCACTTTATATACATATAATATTAAGTCTCACAACAACTTTGTAAGGTGTGCATTATCAATCTTATTTAGTAGGTGCAAAACTGACTTCCAGGAAAGTTAAGAAATTTGTCCAAAGGATACCCTGTAAGTAGTGTTAGAAAGCATAGATCTACACTTGACTTCAAAGACCATGCTCTTTCCACCGCATTAAATCACCTCACTACATTTAATTAAAAAGAGACTGACAACATAAAGAACATAAATGAGGCTATTAATGCAAGTTCAGTTTTTTTCTACAAGGCTGACTGATTAGCTATCTTGGTAAATTTCAAAATAAAGCTAAGGAAACAACAGTGGATGCAAAATTAGGGGAGATTCCTTTTTCAAACACACGGCACTTAATGATAAGATTCGATAATAATTGATTATCGAATCAGTTCATGTTTAATACCTTTCCTTCACCTCATACATTTTCTCACACGAGTGAGTTACGAAATTTAGGACAGAGAAAACAAAACAAAATACTCTTGTCAACCTACTGATTTCTTTTCAGCCTGAGAAGGTGTCGGCGATCCAAAACCCCCAGGGGACTGTGTGTAGCCGCCGGCTCCCCCAAAGGTGGAGCTGCCATAGCTTTCAAATCCACCTGGTTTAAAATAACAATAATATTAGTATCGGGGCCGTTTTCCAAGCTTCTGAAAAATCCACAGGTCTCCCCCGACTTCACTTCCCCCACCTCCAGTGTCAGCACCTCCCTAACCGTCCCCACCTTTCTCTGGCCCCCCCCAAACGCTCCCACCTCGGGCTCCCGCCCCTCCCCCAACTCTTCTCCCTCCCGCCGCCACAGGCCTCTCCGACCCGCCCCCTCAACCCCGCACTCTTTGCTAAATTCTTGCGATTGTCATCCTCCGCCCCACTCATCATTACTATTCCACATCATGGTCACGATTCCTTCAAGAAAGAAACCCAGAAAGCTGGGATCGCAGGTCCCTCAGAACCTTGCTGCGTCCGCAGCGCTATATCTACTTTTCGCTGGCGCCACGGACTCCTTCCCGCGAATGACGGAACCAATCAGCGTCCAGAAGTCTTCTTGCCTCAGCCAATCAACGCTCGCGAATCTTACGCATTTTTTCCGTTCTTCGCCGGCCATATTCCCGAATACACGCACTTGGCTCCAGTAGCGCCAGAAGCCTTCGCGGCCATGTTGACTGAGGGCAAAACATTTTGCGCAAGAGGAAGCAAGGATCCTCGGATGCTGGTGGGGTGGTATCTCAAAAAAACAACCAATCCAATAATACTTCCGCATCTCAGGACCATATAATCCCACCCCCGTCAATAAGCGACACCTTACGTCATTTTGTTCGGCGGTTTCCCGCCAAATTTTCACCAATCACACGACGCATTAGTCTAGAGCATTATAGAATTCCTGCTTTTACGTCTCCGCCCGGCGGTCGCCCGGGATTTGCGCACACGGGTAATTTACAGTACTAGCTTCGCAGCACCTCGTGGAATTGCTTATTCTTTAACATAAAAAGTGAAATTCTCTTCTTGTATTGCCACCCCCTGGTCCTGATTCTCCCCAGTGAAGGTATAAGAAATCTACACTCTTTTCCCCAGGATAGCCTTTCAAAAATTGAGGCCATCCTGGGGAAAAGAGTGTAGATTTCTTATTTTGAAAAATTTGACTTTTTATGTGCGCTCATTCCACTTGTCCTCACCCTAGTTTAATCCAGCTTTGCATCCTCGGTTGCTTCAACTATTCATATAAAGTGGTTGTGTTTCTCCTACAGAGACTAGAACATGTCTGTCAAGTTCCTTGCTGTAAATACTACTTGGTTGTTAAACACACTCCTCCCACCTATTTGTTTAAAATTATTTATTGATGCCTCTTTTGTTCTAAACTCTGTAATGGTAAATAAGGTAGACATTATCCTTGGGCGTCTGGACCGTTTTATTTTATTTTACTTTTTAATTTTTTTTTGAGGGCAGTGTCACTGGCCCTCATATGTGGGACCCAAATTGGGGCCGCTGGCTTCTGAAGCCAGCGCTTAACCACTGCGCCACTCGGCCAGCCCCCGTTTTATTTTTTTAAATTAAAACTTAAGACACTGTCTTAAGCATTTTATATTTATTAACTCAATCCTGTGAAGTAGGTAAGGTACTGACTGTATTGTCCTCATTTTACAGACGAGGAAACTGAGGTTCAGGGAGGCTAAGTTTTGGGAGCCTGTATTCAACCTCAGGAAGTCTGATTTTGTCAACCAGTCAACCAGTGTAGCTGCTATACCTTCTTCAATGTTCTAGACAAACTCAAATGACAACTGGGGTCAGGCAGGAAAACTAAATGCTGTGGGCTGGATAATAGAGGAAAATTTTTTAAAAACTTTTTTCTCCACAGTAAGAAAAACAGCCACACAAGCATAATGGTAAATGGCAACTGACATAAAGACTATGGACCCAGTGTTACCAGATCATCTATGTGTTTTAGCAGATGTCAGAAATTTGAATTTTTGTTTAAAATTTTCTGTAGTTTTAAATATGTGTTTTTAAACAAATTAAACTATTAGAAAAACACTATGTAGGTCAAAGAAAAGATACCTGTGGGACAGATGTAACTGTAAATTCTATAAGCATCCAAATCATTGCTGAGGAATAAAGCCTGAAGCATGCCAAAATGACATTATTATATTAAGCCTAACATGATTAAAACTTCCATAGTCTGATAAGTAAGAACATATTTATGATATGTAGGGTAAAATGTTTGAAATTAAGATTATTCTGGGAAATTTAAGATGGGGGTTCACTTGGGCCAATCGGCCTTATTTGGGGTTCAACCAGTTAGAAAGTCAGCTGTGAAGATCATACATTTAAAAATAAAATGAAATGGGGCCGGCCGAGTGGCGCATTGGTTAAGTGCTCGTTTTGGGATGCCAGCGGCCCCGGTTCAGATCCCACATGAGGGCCAGTGACACTGCCCTCTACAGCTAACAACAGCTCCACCTGGAGCTGGGCTGTGCGAGCCCCGGTGATGGTGTGGGCTGCAGCCCCTGCTGCAGTGGGCTGCCATAGGCTACAGTGAGTGGCCCGCAGCCAGCGTGAGCGGCTGGCAGCCAAGCATGAGCTGCCAATAGCCGCGGTGAGAGACATCCAGAGGCCAGCGACCCATCTGCCTCATCCGGGAAGAGCGCAATGACGATACCAACAGTGAAGCAACATCCTCCGCAACTAAAACTGAAGAACAAAAAGACAGCAACTTGTCTGTTCCCCTTCCCCGATTCCCCAACCCTGTTCCCCTCCGCCAATTCCCCAATAAAATCTTAAAAAAAATAAAATAAAATAAAACAATAAAATGAAATGAAAATGTCTTACAACATAACAGAATGCAAACCATCAAAATAAGATTTTTGTACATCTTTTGTTTGTGTGTTTGTTTTTAGCTGAGCCATCCTGCAACCTGTTGGCAGCTCAGCGGCAGCTCCGCTCAGGCTGGCATCAAACTGCTGTTGCTCAGAGCTCAGCTCACACTCTTGAGCAAGCTCTTAACCAACTGAGCCACTCGGCCGGCCCGATTTTTGTACATCTTTTCAAGAGCTTGAAGATCTGATAAATTGAGCAGTGGGCTCAGTTCTCAGTCAATGCTAAAATAATTGGTATTTATTGTGTGTGTATGTGTGTGTGTGTGTGTGTGTGTGTGTGTGTGTGTGTTAGTGAATTCGTCTCTCAAGGTTTAGTTTTGTCAAGTTGCAATCTTCCTGTTACATAGGGATTTCCAAGAAGTCTTCCATTTCCCTCTCTAGGTATGCTGCAATCAGTGAAACCCACAGCAAGACTGAGGAGTGGAGAAAATCACCCTTTAAAAACAATCTGGTGGGGACTGGCCGAGTGGCTCATTGGTTAAGAGCTGGCTTGGGATGCCAGCAGCGGGCCCGGTTTGGATACCACATATGAAGGCCAGTAACACTGCCCTCCACAGCCCTCTACAGCTAAGATGGTGAATAACAGCTCCACGTGGAGCTGGGATACCGTGATTCCCAGGGGTTGGCGGAGGCTGGCTGCTGCAGTGATCTGCCATAGGCTACAGTGAGTGGCTGCCTGAGTGGCCTGCAGCCGGTGTGAGCTGCCAAGAGCCTCTGTGAGCGGCCTCCAGAGGCCGGTGACTGATCTGCCTCACCCGAGAAGAGCACAATGATGATACCAACATGGGCCAGTGAAGCAATGTCCTCCACAACTAGACTGAAGAACAAAAGGACAGCAACTTGTCTGTTCCCCTTTCCCGGTTCCCCAACGCTGTTCCCCTCCCCCAATTCCCCAATAAAATCTTAAAAAAAAAAAAAAAAAACAATCTGGTGGGCTGGCCGAGTGGTGCATTGGTTAGGAATTGGCTTGGGACACCAACTCTGAGCAGCAGGGCCCCGGTTCGAATCACACATTGGGGCCAGTGACGCTGTGCCCTCTACAGCTATTATGGTGAACAATAGCTCAACCTGGATCTGGGCTGCTGTGAGTCACTGGCAACATGCAGGCTGCAGTCCCTGCTGCAGTGGGCTGCCATAAGCTACCGTGAGTGGCCTACAGCCAGCGTGAGTGGCTGTCCAATGGCCAGCAAACAACTGCCTCATCCAGTAACAGCGCAATGATAATACCAACATGGGCCAGTGAAGTGACGTCCTCCACAACTAGACTGAAGAACAAAACGACAGCAACTTGTCTGTTCCCCTTCCCCGGTTCCCCAATGCTGTTCCCCTCCCCCAATTCCCCAATAATGTCTTTAAAAAAAAAAAAAAAATCTGGTGACACATCCATTAGGATGGCCACAATTGAAAAAACAAACAAACAGGTTGTCACTTGCTCAGAGGCAACTTCTGCTCAGCCTATGGAGTAGATCTTTATTCAATGAGCTACTTTTGGTTTAAAAAAAATAGAGAACAGCAAATATTGGTGAGGATGTGGAGAAATTGGAACACTGTGTACTTACTGTTAGTGGGAATGTAAAATGGTGCAGTGGTTATGGAAAACAGTATGGCAACTCCTCAAACAATAGAAATAGAATCACCATATAATCCAGAAGCATATATCCCAAAGAAAACAAGGACTCAAAATAGATGCTTGTATACCCATGTTCATAGCAGATTTAGCCAAAATGTGGAAGCAGCCCAAGTATCCATTGACACGTGGATGGATAAACAAAAAGTAGTTGGACATACAATAGAATTATTCAGCCTTAAAAATAAAGGAAATTCTGATACATGATACAATATGGATGAACCTTGAAGATATGCTAAATGAAATAAGCCAGTCATAAAAAGACAAATGTGTGATTCCACTTATATGAGGTACCTTAGAATAGTCAAATTCATAGGGACAGCAAGTAGAACAGTGGTTGTCAGGTGCTGGAAAGAGGGAGGAATGGGGGGTTATTGTTTAATGGGCACAGAGTTTCTGTTTGGGAAGAGAAAGTTCTGGAGACACATAGTGATCATGGTTGCCCAACAATATGAATGTAGCTACTGAACTTACACTAAAAAAGGGTTAAAGTGATAAATTTTATGTTATTTGTATTTTATCACAATTTAAAAAATTTTTTTAATTCACTTTGGTGTTTACTGAGTACATATCATGTGCCAGATACATACATGCATTATCTCTGCTAAATGCTTAATATGCATTATCTCCCAAAGATTTTGACTGCCATTTTAAGCTCCAAGGTCAATTTGCCTTCACTTTATAAACATGCATAAGTTAATCAGAACTGTCCCAATGTTGGTGAAATTTCATTTATATTGAATTCCCTATTCAATTTTTTTTTTTTGTACAGTGAGAGTTAGCTATTTCTAATTTTTCCCATTTTAAATTTTGCTGAAATCATTTTTATATAGATCAATCTTTTCCTGGGCAAATTATACAATAAGGGTTTCATTCATCACCCAGATTTGATCCATACCAATTTTTACTAATTTTTCACATCTGCCACTGTAGTTTTATGGATCCTCATTATTTCTATCAAGTACAATTTGATTCAGGGGATTTTTCTTTTTTTTGCAGTTTTCAATATTATACATAAAATGTGATTTTCCAATTTTTTTTTTTTTTTTAAGATCTTATTGGGGAATTGGCGGACGGGAACAGCGTTGGGAATCGGGGAATGGGAACAGACAAGTTGCTGTCTTTTTGTTCTTCAGTTTAGTTGCGGAGGATGTTGTTTCACTGGCCCATGTTGGTATCGTCATTGCGCACTTCCCGGATGAGGCAGATCGGTCACTGGCCTCTGGATGGTCGCTCACCGCAGCTATTGGCAGCTCCCACTGGCTGCCAGCCGCTCATGCTGGCTGCGGGCCACTCACTGTAGCCTATGGCAGCCCACTGCAGCAGGGGCTGCAGCCCACACCATCACCGGGGCTCGCACAGCCCAGCTCCAGGTGGAGCTGTTGTTAGCTGTAGAGGACAGTGTCACTGGCCCTCATGTGGGATCCGAACCGGGGCCGCTGGCATCCCAAAACCAGCGCTTAACCAATGCGCCACTCGGCCGGCCCTCCAATTTTTTTTTGTCTAATAATTTTACTGGGTGGAGTAGCCATTTTCAGTTTTATATTACACTGATTTTTTTCCAGTAATAATTATGAATTGAGTAATACTGATAGAATTATTTTAATATCAGAGAGGCTTTTATATGTGGCAGAATGCCCACAATTATTTGTTTAATGCTGAATTTACTAAACTTATAGCTAATAAAACTTGAAATCAATTTTTTGGGTATTTAAACATTGTTTACAAACTTTATAAAATATCCTTAAAGTTTTAAACTGCAATTAAAGTTTTAATATGGCCAATTCTTATGAATACTCCAAATATCTTAAAGAACAGACAAAACACAAAAATGATAGTTTATTGTGAAGCCAATGACATTTAAGTTTCAGGGACCCTCACTTTCCCAGCATCTTCCAAGGCCCCTTCTTTTTGTTTAGAATCTAGATACCTATTTACTTTTATACCTTACTTTGCATTCTTTTTCTTAAATAGGGCCACACAAATTGTATAAGCTTCAGGCTCCACAAAATCTGGAGCCTTCTATCCCTGCTTCCATGGATCATGGTTTTATTTATTTTGTTATCATCCCAAGGGTTCTGTAATATTATTTTTATTACTTTCTGGGCTTTCAAAAATCTGATCAGACTGAAAAGAAAAAGAAATGCCATCTTAGTCCATTTGATGTTATTGGACCTAGGTCTTCTATCAATTGATTTTTGTTCAGGACTCAAGACTTGCTTGTGTGGTCCAAGGGGGGCTGTCACGAGGCCATAGGATGACCAGGCTGAGCTTCCCTTTTGCAATGTTTGTAAGACTTTTTAAGTCACACATTTCTCATAGGTTTTAATTTTTTGCAACGCAATGTCTTTCCGCACAACCTTGAGCTTTCAGTTTCACTTGTCAACATTACATATAACATGTTGTCCTGATGGGGACTTTTGAAGTTTTAAAATACATTATTTTGTTATTTTTATAGAGTCACCTGAAGGCTTCACTTCCTAGAAGAGAAGGAATAGAATCTGTGGAGTTAACAAGACTCTAGGATGTTTGGCTAATTAGTTCTTGGAGCCCCCTGTTGTCCTCACCTTCCACTTGGTTATTGTGCGTGAGCAGCCCAGCCTATCAGCCTGACTTTTTCTACATACAGTCCCCCTTGGCCAGGACTATTTGACTTCTCCCTGGTCTGTGAGTTGCTTCCTTACCCAGGTGGGAGCAAGTACGTATGCATACTTTGTAAGCAGACATCTAATTAATAAAAGAAGCAAACTACCTGCATGTGTTAGCATTACTTATTAAAACAAAAAAAGTTAAAGATGTCCTGTAATAGTCACCATTCTTGTGTGTTTCAACTACCTTTTTGTGCTTTTTCTATTTGGATTGTCATCATGAACTCATGGCCATTCACAGATTCTACTTGTTCCAGTAACTATAACAGTGACACTAATAAAATAATTATCATGCTTTTATTGATGCTGTAGTTGTCACACCTTAGCCAGTGAGAGGTTGGTTCCTTTGTCCTATCAGCACTGCTGATATTCTTTAAAGCCTTCTGGCTTCCTGGTAACCTGAGGACCGTCTACTCCCATACAGCCTGTTTTGTTTTTTTTCTTTTCCCAAGACTCGAATTCAGTGCCCCTCCTTTCAGTGGAGAACAGTACGTATGAGCCTATGAGAGTTGTCCATGGGCAGGGGCCTGCTGTTCTTAGAGCTCTCTTAGTAGTCACAAAGCAAGGAAAACATTTAGTTTTTAAGGTTAGGAGTTTACATTTATTTTTTCCAATTTAACACAGCATGTTGCTGTACCTTACATTTGTTACACTAACAGGTAAAATGTGGATAGTTGCGGGGGACCTGCCTCCGCTGACCAGGGTTCGAGAAGGTGTACACGGGCGTCGGCGGTCGATAAAAGACAGAAACCGTTTGTTGCAGTAAAGACAGAAAATGGAGAGATAGATCTCCAGTTTATTTGTTGCAGGCTTTATATATATTTTTTAGGTAGGGGGTACGTGCAGGGATACGTGTAGCATAGCAGAAAAAATGTGCATTACCTCAGTGAAAAGTAGATCATTAACTATTTACCAGAAACCTACAGGTCAGTGAAACCTTAGGGAGTCAGTTTCTCAAGACAATTTTTCTCCATTAACTCTGATAGCCATCTTTCTTTTGTGTCCCAAGGAACTGGCCGTCCTCACCACATACCTCAATAAGTAGTAAGCACCCTCCAGGTGCAAAAGAAACAATGAAAGCAGAAAAACAAGTTTATGCTTCACCAAGCCCACTAAGGCCAGCTTGCAAGCCCCTCAATATTGGGGACCATGGCCCTCAACAGATAGTGTTTTTAATACCTTGGAGCAAAGGGCATTCGATTGGTAAAGGCATAGGATCTGGGCGTGCCTTTGGGTCAAGACAGCAGGATCGAAAGGCCCTGCTTTATTCACTTCATCTTCACAATAACCAAAGGAGCTAAACACTATTGTCATCCCATTTTTCAGATGAAGAACCCGAGCTTCCCAACCTTTTCCAATTCAGAGGCACATGTAGAAAATAATGCTTGTATGGCACACTGGATTAAACACATGAGGCTGGCAGGAGCCAGAGGTGCAGGGCGAGCCCTGGAATTAGTTTGCCCAGGACTTTCCCAGTTTTAAAATTGGAAGTCCTTTGTGCTGGGAACACTTCCTGTCCCAGTGAAATCAAGGTGAGTCGCCTTTCAGAGGTTTCAGGTTGGGGCCTCTGGCTGCCTAAGCCCAGCCTGCCTGCCTGACTTATGGGTGAATATCTACTTGCTCCTATAAGCTTTTAGTGATGCACCAGTGTGCGTGGCCATTCCGGGTGAGACTGAGTCATCAGTCAGAGGTCCTAGAGCTAGTAAAGAGAGGAGCCAGACTGAACTCAGCTCTGTGTGACTCCTGAGCCCAACTCTTTTAACTGTGATGCTTTGTCCTTCCCTGTGTTTCCTTTTTGCCCATTCCCTCACCCTTGTCAGCACATCTTTACTCCCAAATACTCAGTACTTTGGTGCTGTTGTCCCATCAAACTAACAAAGGTAAAAATGGCTTATATATATTCACTTTTCTCAAAAATATTTACAATTTTAAAGAGTGCCCCAGGAAGAGGGAACGTGCCCAGAGGACAGATAGTAAGAGAGATACCCACAAGGGGGTGATGGTGCCCAATCTGTATGTCATGCTAAGAACTTTGGACTTTTCCCCATAGCCAGGGAGAGCCACTGAAGGTTTGGGAGCAGGCAAGTTACATGATCACTTCCAGGTTTTGAGATGATCTCGCAGGCAGAGGGAGGGAATACGGACAGGCCAGGGACTGCCCAAGATGGGAGACAAGGAGGCTGAAGGAATAATGAAGGTAGCAATGATGTGGGCCTGAACCAAGGCAGAGGGAGTGGGAAAGAGATGGGCAGATAAAGCAGAAGTCAAGGAAAGGGGAAGGTTGAAGATGTCTTTAATTTATTAATCTTTTATTCATCCTGTCAGCCTTATTTACTCCTCCATACATTTATTTAACAAATATATTTAGCGTCTATTAATTGCCAAGAGCTACACTAACCCTGAACTGACTAATTTTGAACCTGGGTGACAAAGAGAAATAGGAGTTCTGAACTCAAGAGCAGGAGCAGACTTCTTCAGTTAACACGTGGTTTGTCAAACTCAGCCATACCGAGTTTGTCACTTATGGCCAGCTTCAGTTTTCTCTCTGGGGTCTTGAGGATCAACCATTAAAAACAGCCCATCTTTGAGAGGATACAAATTATATGGTATAATTTGAGGCTTCCCAGTTTTCATCACTAGATATTCATTCTTTTGGAGCAGTTACTACTGCTGCAAAGGGAAAATTCAAGTAATTATTCTAAGATCTTTTCACTCTCTTGCTCCAAAACTTTCAGTGGCTCCCCATGACCAACAGGAAAAAGTTCAAGGTCCTTAGAATGGCTTCCAAACTGGCACTAGCAGTTATAATTTTACATTTATCTGTATGAATCTTCCTAAAACTTATTTCTTTCACTAAACTATAAACTATTTTTGTTTATCATTGTATTGCCCAGCACTTGGCACAGTACCTGGCCCATAGAGGTTGCTTAAAAAATATTTGTTAAATGAGTGAGTGAATGAATGAAAGCAAAGGATCAATGTGTCTTTGCCTTAGAGTGACTGGACTAGATGTCAACATCCATGGATTCTGTTGTGGCCCCATGGCCACATTCTAGAACTTCCTGGACTAAGCACTCTGTGGACTTGAACCCTAAGGCCAACCATAGCTTCAGCCTGGCTTCCCAGAGCCTCTGAGGCCAGGAATGGACAAAGGTCATGAGCACTTTAGGGCTGCCCCCAACACTGCCCAGGGCTTTGCTACCAGAGTGTTTGTTTCACATGCACTGCTCAGGTGACAGGGCTGAAAGGGCAACAGCAAAATCATGAAGAATACTAGCCTCTTACAGCTTTTATACATAATGCTTTTCTCCGAGAGTGACAGGGAGATTACAGTTGGCACGAGTTAAATAAATGCTATGGGCAATTTGAAAAGGGCAATTTGTTTTGTACTTTAGGAGGCAAAATCCCAACCATTGGAATTTCTTTGCCTCACCTTTTCCAATAAACCCAGCAAAGATGGGTCCAGCAGGTCAGGCTGGGCCCAGGAAGAAGCCACCAGTCATTTAGGTAGTAGGCTCCTGGCAGAGGATGAGTGGGGGCTGAAATCCAGCCCCCTCCACTGCCCCTCACCGGGCTCCACTCTGAGTCCCCGATGTATCTGTCTGGGATGGAGACACACTTTTTTAATTCACACAAAGTCCTAGAGGGGTGCCTTTTTCTACTTACACAGACATAACTTATGGGTTAGTGGTGGTGATGGTGATGAGGGCCTTCTGGGGACACTGACCAAAAAGCTGAGGTATTTAAAAGAAGTCCCGGGTCGGCCAAGTGGGGTGGTGGTTAAGCGCTGGCCTAGGAAGCCAGCGGCCCCAGTTCAGGTCCTACATGTGAGGGCCAGTGACACTGCCCTAAAAAAAAAAAAAAAAAAAAAGCCCGCACATCCAGCCAAAAGCTGAGTGGGACTCTAGTCCCCTTCAATGGATATACAAGGAACATCTACGCCCCCTTCAGAGCTCTGCCCCTTGCTCTAATTTCTAGCCTAGTCATTGCCAACTCCCCGCTCAGTCCCCGGGAGCCTCCTGCCCTAGACTCCTTGCCTGCCCTCCTTCCCCACCAGTCCCCTGGGTTACCTTCCAAGTGTACCTCGATGTGCCCTAGATTCCTTTCATTGGTTATGAATCAGGCCGTAGACTCTGGTGCAAGAAATGTTACACTGCCTTCTTTTCATTATATCAATACCAGTTGGTCTCTGAGCCCCTTTCCCTCTGCCCTGGCAGAGCATTCAGTCTTGGAGGTGATTTTGATGCTCTTCTTCTCCTTGGGGTGACCCAAGGCCCTGAACGCAGATGGACCCTTAGTGTTTGGTTGTTTGTGGGCCCTGTTGATATATTCCTCATCTGATCATGTACATTTCTGAGGGGCTGGAGGTCCTGCTGCAAATCTGAACCGGGGGCTTTGCCAGGCCCCGAGACTTGTGGATTTATCTGTGAACTGCGTCCCCAGAGCCCAGAAGCTAAAACATATCCAATATTTGTTGAATCCAAGAAAATGTCCAAGGACTTCATGTCTGTGAACCTGCTCCCTCCTGGAGACAGCCTGAATATGTTTGGAAACCAGCAACCCTCAGTCTGCTGTCCTGGCTGGACCAGTCTCTCTTCTCTTATAGAGCCTCCCAATATTCCCTCCACTATCCCCTCTCAGAGGTCAGAGGACAAAAGCCTGGAGGTGGCTGTCTTCTACCTAAACACATCCTCCCCCAAGGGAAGGGACCTTTGCTACCTGCTTAGAACAGGGTTTTTGTTTTGTTTTGTTTTGTTTTTGAGGGCAGTGTCACTTGCCCTCATATATGGGACCCGAACCGGGGCCGCTGGTGTCCCAAGCCAGCGCTTAACCACCGCGCCACTTGGCCGGTCCAGAACAGGGTTTTTAAAAAGAAATGCTGCAAGAACACAGATTAACACCTCAACCAATTCCCCAGCCAGTCTATTTAATTCCTTCCTACTACCAGTTACTAACTCCTTAGTGTAGATCCTCATCACTTTTCAGCAGGCCTTCTCTGCCCCAGCCTCCTTCCTGATCTCCCCCCAAATCCATCTTCCACAGAGCCAATGTCATCTTTCTAAGATGCTAATTGAGTTGTGTCTCTTCCTAGTTAAGACCTTTCCTTGGCTCTCCACAGCTCTCAGCTCAACAGCCAAGCGTGGCCTGCCTCCTGCCTGCTTCCCTGGCTCAGGACCCCAAACCCCAGTATCAGGCAACACAGCTCCCTGGTATGTTTCAGTATCTGTCTTAGTAGGGATTGCACCTTCTGCCTGGGACACACTCCTCCCCATTTCCCCTTCTTCTAGGAAACCCTTACTTCTACATTAAGATTATTAAGCTGGTGGGACAACCATACAATTACATGCCTTGTGATGTAATGTAATAGGAAGGACATGAGTCTGCCCAAGAATTCTTTTTGCCAAAAAATCAAACGCAAATATTATCAAACCTCTAGACCTAACTACCAGTTTACAGGAAATATAGGGGACAGAGGAACATGTTAAATGACACCACCAAGAAGCAATCAGCCAAATCCCCCATAACCTGGGACATTTCACAGGACAAATGACCTGGTTCCTTTGACAAAGAACAGGGAAAAGCGGGGAGGGGAGAGGTCTACAAATTAAGAGAGACTTAAGAGACACACCAGCCAAATGCAATGTGTGGACCTGGTTTGGATCTTGATTTGAATAAACCAATTTTAAGAATAACTATGAGATAACTAGGGAAATTTAAACATTGACCAAATATCTACCTGGAGATAGCAATTACTATTATTTTTTTAGATTTGATAATGGTATTAACATTGTGTTAGGGAAAAAAAAGAGTCCTTATCTTTTAGAGATACATACTAAAGTGTTTATGGGCAAAATTATATGATCTCTGGAATTTGCTTTAAAAGAATCCACCAAGGTTGGGGTTGGGGGTATAGATGACATAAGACTAGCCATAAGTTCATAACTGTTGTAGCTGAAGGATGGGTACTCTGGGGTTTATTACACTATTCTCTCTACTCTTTATGTTTGACAATGATAAAAGAAGAGATTAATTCCATGCCACCTCCTCCTAGAAGCCCTCTCACTTTCCTTCATCTGAGTTAGATCCCTCCTCTGGGCTTGTCAAGCCATCTAACATGCCAAACTACAGTGCAGTGGTTTATCTCCCCTGTTGATCGCAGAGGCGGCCCTGGGTTCCCTCCATTTCCCTGGGACATGGTTCCCAGCACGAATGAACAGATGATTCTTAGTCTTGGTTCATTTGTGGTCAAGCAGCTTCATCCCCAACCAGCAGTTAAGTTCCTTTGATGGCAAAGGCCAGCCATTTTATACAGGCTTTTTTGGGTGGGGCAATATAAAAACTCTGAGAGTGAGTGACATTTGCCTCTCAGTGACTGGGGTTGCATGAGTAAGTTCCCTGTGAATTCATTTGCTGGCTGGACTGACATGCTCTGAGGAACTGACAGGACAGGTGCTGCTTTCTACTTTGGAGTCCAAAGGCCATCTGGTGCCTCTCCTTGGAAAATCCCATCGCACACGCTGCTAGGCAAAGGAGGAAAAGCCAGAGGAGCCAGAGGTCTTGGATGGCTGGGAACACCAAACAACAGGACAGGAAGTTCAGCTCAGGCTGAACCACCAACACCTACTTAGGAAGAAAGCCTGTGGCTCAAACAATAGCTCCTGGAGAACCCCATGTCTCGAGCCCCGAGGATGAGGCTGCTCAGTCTGCTAATTTTCCTGGCCCACTGGGGAGCCGCCAGGACTGAGCCAGGTAGGCACTGCAATTGCCTGTCACGTCTTTGTTTTGTACTGTGAACTCAGGATGGGGGCTGCTAAAAATAGCAAAGGAGGAAGCTAAGACAGATAGGCCAGGTGAGAGGGTTAGTAGGCAGTTGGGCTGCTATTTGAGCCTGCAGATTTTAACCGGGAGGCGACAGCTGGTTAGGGGAGGGACACTGACTTTGCTAGGAAGTGTTTATACATAAGAGCCAGCAAGTTGGTAGGGGTAGAAGGCGGCAGGAAGATTCATGAATTCATTTAAGTATTGGTTGAGGGCCTTCTGTGTACCATGTGCTATATTCTAGGAACCAGAAAAGAAAAGAGAACAAACAAAGCCCTTGAAGCATTCCTTCACCTGGGGAGAAACAAACCAAAAGACTTATGAGCAAGTAAATACCTAATATTCCAAGAGATAACAAGTATTATGGAGAATAATAAAGCAGAATAAAGGGATATCCTGCAGGGAGAAATACTTACGGGATGGCCAGAGAAGAGCTGTCCAGTAAAGTGACTTTTTTTTTTTTTTAATTGGGGAATTGGGGGAGGAGAACAGCGTGGGGGAACCGGGGAAGGGGACAGACAAGTTGCTGTTCTTTTGTTCTTCAGTCTAGTTGCGGAGGATGTTGCTTCACTGGCCCATGTTGGAATTGTCATTGCGCTCTTCCCGGATGAGGCAGATGGGTCGCCGGCCTCTGGATAGTCGCTCACCGCGGCTATTGGCAGCTCACGCTGGCTGCCGGCCACTCACTGTAGCCTATGGCAGCCCACTGCAGCAGGAGCTGACACCGTCACCGGGGCTCGCACAGCCCAGCTCCAGGTGGAGCTGTTGTTAGCTGTAGAGGGCAGTGTCACTGGCCCTCATATGTGGGATCCGAACTGGGGCCGCTGGCGTCCCAAGCCAGCTCTTAACCAATGCGCCACTCGGCCGGCCCCCATAAAGTGACATTTGAGCAGAGACCTGAGGCAATGAGGGAAAGAGCCATGTGGTCATCTGGAGAAGGACATTTCAGAAAGAGATTGGAATGTGCACAGGCCCTGAGCTGGATGCACAGGTGATGTGTGCGAGGACGAGCAAGGAAGATAGCGTGCCTGGGGCAGGGTGGGTGGGCTAGGGGGGTGGTAGAGATGTGGGGAGCATGGGGGTGAAAGTGGGGGGCTGGCACCAGCTCATGCAAACAATTTATAGACAATTTAAGGGCTCAGAGTGAAATCATTAGAGGGTTTAAGGCATAGCTGTGATGTGACCTGACTTGCATATATTTAAAAGAGCCCTCAGGCTGTGGTAATGAGAAGAGGCTATAATGCCAAAAAGACAGGGGACTGATTCATCTTGGTTTGCCTGAGGCTTTCCTTGCTTTAACACTTAAAGTTCGGGGCCCTGGACACTTCCCGCAGTCCTGGGCAAGTTGGGATGGTAGTAAAGGAGAAGCAGCCAAACCAGTGGGGAGGCTACTGTCATCATCCAGTGAGAGAGGATGGTGGCTTGGCCGGGGTGGTAAGAGTGGGAGTGGTGGAAAATGGTCTGATTCTGGACAAGACTCACTGACAGATGGTGGTTGTGAGAGGAGAACTCAAGGGTGGCTCCAAGATTTTAGTCTCACAACTGGAAGGACATAGTCGTCATTTGCTGAATTGTGGGAGGAGGAGATGGTAGTTTGATTTGGGATATATCCAATTCGAGATGCCTGTTAGAATTCCATGTGGTTAGAGGAGAGTCAGTGGGAGGAATTGTAGTTTTCTTTAGGATTCTAGATTGCTCTTGTCTGCAATCCTTTGAATGGAATCTTAGAGATGACCTAGCACCCTTTCTGTAGCTGCAGAAATTGAGGCTGAGAGGGTAGGACTGGCTCAGGATTCTGCTCATTGCTTGCCCCTGTGGAGCTCAGTCCTGGTCAGTCTGCTTCCTTAGACCCTATCCAGGAGCAGCTGGGAGCCTTGGCAAAGTGCTCTGCCAATGTGGTCGGGCATCTCAGAGGCCAGTAAGGAGGATCCTGGGGGAGACCAAGGCGAAATGCCTGGGAAGGACTCAGAGCCAAAAGCTGTGACTTAAAGGCAGAAATATCTCTGGGAAAAGCCCTGAGAGGATGTGTCACCCCCTGTGAGGGTAATCTGCTTGGCAGAAGGCTGAGAGTGGCAGTCCTCCTTCCACTTGGAGGCAGATATCCAGCTCCCATCTGGGGAACTCAGAGACCTGCCAGTCTGACTGGAGGTTTGGGAGGGAAATGAGTGAAAGAATTTTCCATTCCCGCACTCTTTCATTTTTAAATATGTTTTCTTAAAAATTCAATGTCAATGGGCAACCTCATAGCCCAGGGTCTGTGAATACCTCCTCCTCCCAAATGCACTAAGATATCATTGCATGTTTATAATATTAATGAAAAAATGCTACCAATAATGGAATTGCTGAATAGATTATGGTAAAACCTCCAGGTGGAAAATTTCAAGGCAATATAGCAAAATTGAAAACAATGAATGACATTTATTAACTACTTATTATATGCCATATACTGCTGAAATTATTACATAATACCCTTACAACAGTCATGTAACATAGGGGTTATCAAGGAAATTGAGCCTTAAAGTTAAGTAACTAGCCGAAGGTTATGCATCTAGTTAATATCTGATTCTGGACCTGGACCCAGGCTGAACAATTTCAATCTGTTTTTAAATAATGCTATGTAGAAACAAACATTAAGGAAAATAGCCAAGAAGAGCACTTATGATGGGCCACACTTATGCAAAGTGCTAGATATATGACTATTTGAAGCCTATTTGAAGCCTATTTGAAAAGTGAAATTAAAAAAAAGTACATTTGATTTTTATAGTCTCTGTAAAGTGGGTACTATTATCATTATATCCATTTTGCAGGTGAGGAAAATGAGACTCAGAAAGACACAATATTTCCCCAAGATTCCACAGCTAGAAAGTGGCAGGACCAATTCTGTACTATTGACCTTAAACAAATAGGTAGCCAGATATTTCTCCAACAAAACGGGTTTATTCAGAAACAACAAAGAATTACAATTCAGAACATGTGGTCTAATGGTGAACCACAGCAAGTCCAGAGAACAAAGGACTGCAACATGCTCTTATAGAGGAAAGGGGTAATTCAGAGGGGCTTTTGTAAACAGAGTCCATTGGAGGACTCAAAGTATGGTGGATTTTCATTGGCTGAGTTGTAACGGTCTTTCATTGGCTGAGTGGTTGCCAGGCAAGAAAAAGATCCACCTTCTTCCTGCTGGAGTAACAGAATAGAAAAACATCTTCCTGTTGGAGATGGAAAGTACCCGTAAGTCTCTTCCTGTTATAGGGTAATTAATGGTTGAGTGGTAGGGTATGAGGATGCCCCCGCTACAGGCCCTCCCAACTCCAGTTTAAATGAGGTTTATGTTTTGTTGTTGTTTTAAAATTTTATTATTATTATTATTATTATTATTATTTATTGAGGAACAGCCATGGTCATCGGTTTCATGCTACAATGGCATAGTTGACTCTTTTAAGGAGGGCACAGCTCACAGTGGCCCATGCAGGGGTTGAACCAACAACCTTGGCGTTATCAGCACCATGCTGTAACCAACTGAACTAACTGGTCACCCCTAAATTAGATTTCTGTTTATTAATCTTCACAACACTTAGCCGCCTTACTCACCATGCCCTTTGATGGGTTCTCATGGAATGGCAGGTTTTATAGGTACTGTTTTTTTTTCTCTTTTCTTCAAACTTTCTGGAATGTATACATTTATAATTTAAAAACAAAATTCAATTGAAAAAGAATTCCAGAGCACCTCTAAATGTTTACAGAATCTGAATCTTAATATGAAAAGCATGAAGTCCAATCAGATAGCAATCACTCCTGCTTTGCATAAAACTGTGGGGTTTCTACCTCCATCTCCCCTGGCCAAGAGCTTGAGTTTGGCACCAACTTGCCGGCTTCCTCTCTCCTCCTACACATGCCCTATGCAACACTGCATTATCTTTCAGCTTCTAATTATGTAAAAACAGACAAGTTCTTTCAGTATGTGTCAGCATGGTAGGAAAACATTTCCGTCAAAGTAGTAAGCCTACCTCATAGGGCTGTTGTGAGGGAAGGGCAACAACCCTCATGGTTGATGCAAGGGGTCAGTAAAGGTTGGTTTTAACAAGTGAACCTTTTGTGTCTTGGAGGGCCTTTGTTTACAGCGGAGGGATAACAATGGAAGTGTTTGGGATTATTGCTTAGAGTCAGAAGCAAAGGACTGAAATAGGGACGGAGATTGGTTGGTGCTGTGGTGTTATACAGAATAACAGACCAAAGTCATAAAATCCCAGAGCATGAGAACTTCAGGGCCTTCAGATAACCTTTGTTATACTGTCATCTTACATTTGAGGAAACAGAGCTTGGGGGTCAAAGTGGCCAAAGGGTAAATTCTCAGGCTGGCTTGTCCACCCTGCCACCAGGTGCTTCATGTGAGACTTCTCCTTTCATCCACACATCTACCCCTTTGCTACTGACATCATTGTCCCTACTTTACAAAAAAGGAAACTGAGGCTCAGCTGAGGAAATCTCTTGTTCAACTTGCCATTGCTTGTAGAGGAGCCAGGATTCAAACAAAACAAGATTTTCCTGATTCCAAATTTCATGCATGCCCTCTCAAAACAACCTGCAGCCTCCAGCCAGAAAACCTAGGTCTTAACCTTTGAATATCTATGTGACCTTGAGCCTCTATTTCACTATCTATAAAATAGCGATAATAGCAGAGGAGAGATTAAATGTGATAGTTAAATGAGGTCATGCCTATACATGATAAAATTCTGTACAAGTTTAAGGGACTTTTTCTTTCTCTCTCTCTCTCTCTCTCTCTCTCTCTCTCTCTCTCTCTCTCTCTCTCTCTCTCTGTCTCTGTCTCTCTCTCCTTCCTTCTTTCTTTCTCTCTCTTTTTTTCTTTTAACCAACTGAACCACTTGGTCAGCCCCCTTTTTCTTTCTCTTTTTAATATCCAAGGTCACACTGCTAGACGGTGACAGAGTAAAGTGCACTGAGTTCCTTTCTGTTTCGACAAGGTGTGAATCACAGCTCTGGTGCTAATTAGTCCAGGTTCCTCATTTGTAAAATGGGTCCAATGATAGAATGTATTTCATAATTCTGTCTTGAGGCTGCATGGGTAGAGTACTTGGCACAGCATCTGGCATTCAGTAGATGCTAAATAAATTGCAGGTGTCTTTTTGCTTTCCTTTTCTTGTCTTTGACCATAAGCAATCTCACCTTTGGGTCAGCTTAAGACCTTTTTGGGCCCTAGGAATAATTTTTGCGAGTCTTCCCAATCCCATCACAAATCATAGTAAAAGGATTTCACATTATATATGACTTTTAATGAAATTTTAATATTTAATATTGGTTTTGAATTGATTTATTGATTTTGATGGCATTGTTTTTTCCTAAACTTTGGAGCCAATGCATTATTTTTTCAGGTCTCAGACATTTCCATGGGCCTTACAAAGCTACTAGGCCTCGGGCCCGGTGTCTGTCATCCCCCATGGTCAAGGGGGCCCAGTGACCCCTTTGGTGAAAGAGAAGGAGGGCGAACCTACTGGTTGGGACAAGGAGCAGACCTGAGCTCTCAAAATTAAAACTAGAGGATGTGCTGGGCCCAGCAGCCCTGCACCAAATGAGGCCCATCTAAAAGGAGACAGGATCTGTCTTCACATTGTCCTGCTTCAGATGTCCTGGCCCTGGCCCTGTACCTTACCTGGGGAGGACAGCAGCTGAGGGGACATTGGGGCAAGCAGGGGAAGGATGCAGCCACTCCCCCAGTCCCATCTCCCTCCCATGGTAAAAGGGGCACTTGTAGGACCTCCCAGGGACCAAACTCAGAGTAACTGCTGTTTGCATTGCTGAGTGCTTATGCATTATCTCCTATTGTCTCATGTTAACCCTCATAATGACCTGAAGAGGCAAGGGGGTGCTGTTGTCCCCATGTTACAGACAAGGAAACTGAGGCACAGAGTAAGTTGCTCATATTCACACAGCTAGTGGGAGGTGGACCGGGAATTCCAACGCAGGCCTGTGCCCTCAACTCCTCACTGTACTTGATACCAAATTTATTCATACTCTCAATAATTAATAAATAATAATGACAACTAAGATTGGTATATCTTTCTAAAAACTCAAGGACTACATGAATACTTTTTAACTGTAAAAGAGTCCAGCAGTATGAATATACAAAGCCCCTTAATTCTAATGAGATACCCAGCTGAGGTGTCTGTCTGCACAGTAAAGTTTGAGAAGCTTTGGTTTAAAGGGTAAAGTGTTAAAGTGCCCAACTCCCCACACCCTCCCAGGCCTGTTCCTGGCCCCAGGGGGAATTGCCAGGGACATGATGTATTGAGATTCTTCTCTGCAAGCCCTTTCTTCTGCAATATCTTATTTGATGCTCAGAGAAGCAGGTCAGGTGTCAAACAACCTCATGTACAGCAAGGCCAACCGGCTTGCCCAGAGTCCTCAGCCAAATGCATGGAGAAGCCCGGATTAGAAACCTGCCTCTCTATCCTTGGTCCTGGTGCCCACTCCTTCTCCATGACATGACAATTATAGTTTAATTCCTCACAGTCTGTGGCTAATTCCATAGAAACCTGTGTTTCCTATTCTTTTATGGGTAACATATATGTATTATAAAAACCACCTTCTGGGGGCTCTGAGTCAACACTGTGTCTCAGCTTTGGATTCAGATGAAGGTCTGGGTTTGAGCCTCAATTTTCTCATCTGTGAAATGGGCATAAGAATCCCACCTTACAAAATGGCTGCAAGGGTGAAATGAGATAAGTAGGTAAAGGGCACCAAGCTAACGTTCTCTGAGTGCTAATCATCCTCCCCACATCCTTGCTCATTCATTGAATAAACCAGGGGTGCCAAAAAAATGTATACAAGTGGACACTTTGGTCAACATTGCTCAAGCAGTAGCTTGCCATAATCAGGACGCTGATGGTAACCACTTTGAACACCTCTTGTAATTGCAGAAGTCAAACGTGACTTCTATTCATTTTTTGTTATTGGTGTATATTGAGTATTAAAATTTTAATACAGTTTTCCTTTCTTAAAATATGTATACATTTTTTTTGGCACCCTCTGTATATTTGGGCATCTTCCACATCCTAGGCACTTTTCTAGGTGCTGAGGACACAGAGGTAAACAAGACAGGCTTTGTGTTCTCAAGCAACTGACATTGTAGACAGGAAAGATGGATGATAAGCAAGCCAACTGCTATAGATAATTTCATATGTGAGAGTACTCTGAGGAAAATAAAACTGAGGGAGGCAATAGCTAGTGACCGGATGGGTGGGGGTAAGAGGAACTTGAGAGAAGGTCATTAGGGAAGGCTTCTCTGAGGAGGTGACCTATGGGCTGAGGCTTGAATGAGGAAGGGAAAGCAGCCATGAGATGACTTGGGGAAGGCAGTGGAGCAGCCAGGAAAGAGGCCCTCTGAGGAGAATGAGTGGGCAGAGTTGGGTCAAGCACTAGATGAGGTCTCTATGAACCACCTCCACTAAGAGGAGACTGGAGGGCCGGCCGAGTGGCACACTGATTAAAAGCTGGCTTGGGATGCCAGCGGCCCCGGTTCAGATCCCACATATGAGGGCCAGTGACACTGCCCTCTAGAGCTAACAACAGCTCCACCTGGAGCTGGGCTGTGCGAGCCCTGGCGATGGTGTACGCTGCAGCCCCTGCTGCAGTGAGCTGCCATAGGTTACATTGAGCGGCTGGCAGCCAGCGATGAGCGGCCGTCTAGAGGCCCGTGACTGAGCGCAATGACAATACCAACATGGGCCAGTGAAGCAACGTCCTCCGCAACTAGACTGAAGAACAAAATGACAGCAACTTGTCTGTTCCCCTTTCCCGATTCCCCAACACTGTTCCCCTCCCCCTATTCCCCAATAAAATCTTAAAAAAACAGAAACAAAAAGGAGACGAGCCCACGGAGGTGGAGTCCCCTGCCTGAACCTCTGGCTCTCTATGCCATTCTTTCTAATATCCCGGCCTCTCCTGGAGTCAGGCCTTCAGACACACACACACACACACACACACACACACACACACACACACAGGTCCGTAGGAAGTGCCAGGGAGGCTGGCAAGTGTTTCAGTTCTGCACACTGATGAGACTGCAGCTTGCAAGAGGGGACAAACTGACAGCTAACACTTGAGCTCTATCAGCAGACAAGGAGTTTCTGAAATGGAGAAATGTTCATTGAAAAAAAATTTTTTTTTTTTTTTTTTAGCTGAGCCATCCTGCCACCTGTTGGCAGCTCAACGGCAACTCAGCTTGGGCTGGCATCGAACCGCCGTTGCTCAGAGCTCAGCTCACACTCTTGAGTGAGCTCTTAATCAACTGAACCATTCGGCCGGCCTTATTAAATATTTTAAGGGCTGATGTCAAAGGGAAGAACTGCTCAGTATGTGTGGTTAGTTGAGAAAGAGCCTGCTTGAGGCAAGGGAATGGTCTCTGCCGTGGTCATCACAGAGGAGGGTTAGGGAAAGCCCCCCACACACACTTTTCCCATTTACTAGTTGAAGTGAGGTAGTTTGTTTCTTTACTCTGGTATAAGACTTTGCCCTGTAGGAGTAATATAAATACATTGGTGATCACAATTTGTGTGAAAAGTTTAAATTCTTCCCATTATAAACAAAGCCTCTCAGTTTAGGTAAAAATTAAAAATGCAGGTATAGTATAGTGTGTCTACAAAAAGACATATCTAAGATTAAAAAGGCACTGGTACCCCCCCTTAGCAATCACATCTTCCTGAGGGAGAATATGGAGCCACAGGACACTCCCCCACACACACTGTTTTCCATGTGATCTCAGGCATGTTGACCTCTGAGGCTTAGTTGCCTTATCTGCAAAATGGGGATGAATGAACAAACCTCCAGGTTTGTGGTGAGGATGACTGTATAATGACCATGGGAGGGATAAGGATTTGCTCAGTCAGTCATTTGCACCTTAGTGTGAACAAGTTTCTGATCTTACCTGAGACAGGGTTTAGATCTGGAAAGGCGGGTAAAAAAAAGATCAGAAGCATCTGGGAGAAAAAGTCAAGAAGTGCAAATCAGGGTCCCGACTTTACCTTCCGGTCTGTCCCAGAGCCACACTGAATGTCCTGTGGTTTGGGCGGTGTCCTTGCCGTCCAATCCTGAAAGCAGCAGAAACTGGCCTCCCAGGCCCAGGCCCAGTTTCCTGAAGTTGGGTAGGTATTGACTGTTGGCTCTGAGTGACACAGGAAATGGAGGAGGAAGTGACAGCAATGGTGGAGGCTGAGGAAATCCCAGGCCTCACCCTGTGTTAGCCAGAAACACAGGATTTAGAGTAGAGGCCAAACCTATTCAACCCTCTTCAGTAAACACCTTTGAAACGACTTCTACCAGGCTCAGTGCTGGGTACAGATGAAAAATCCACTCCATGTGGCCTGTTTCTTTGGATTCCCTTCTCTGTAAGATACCAAGAGATTTTTGGCATTTCAGCCTCCCTTGGTCCCTTGGTTTGGAGTTGAGACCAGGTTTCAGTCAGCCACTTCAGCAAACAGGACCACTCCCAGCTGCCTGAGCTGCCTCCTTGCATCTAGAATCATGAGCAAGTAGACCCACATGAAAAATGCTGCCCAGTCTGAAATTATGGTCCTTCTTTTCTGGTGTAGCTTTCTTAAACTCCATTTCCACACTTTTTCCCCAGGTTTTTTTTTGTTTTTTGTTTTAAAAGATTTTATTGGGGAATTGGGGGAGGGGAACAGCATTGGGAAATCGGGGAAGGGGAACAGACAAGTTGCTGTCTTTTTGTTTTTCAGTCTAGTTGTGGAGGATGTCGCTTCACTGGCCCATGTATTACCATTGCACTCTTCCCGGATGAGGCAGGGGCTGCAGCCTACGCCCGTCGCCTGCAACTCATGGCAGACCAGCTCCAGGTTGAGCTGTTATTCACCATCTTAGTTCTAGAGGGCGTAGTGTCACTGGCCCTCATGTGGGATCCGAACCGGGGCCCTGCTGCTCAGAGCTGGCTTCCCAAGCCAACTCTTAACCAACTGGCCACTTGGCCGGCCCCTCCCCAGGTTTTTGCTGGTGTTAATTAACAAGGTCTTAAAACCCATTTGGGGGCCAGCCGAGTGGTGCGGTGGTTAAGCACTGGCTTGGGAAGCCAGCGGCCCCGGTTTGGTCCCACATGTGAGGGCCAGTGACACTGCCCTCAAAAACAAAACAAAACAAAACAAAACAAAACCCATTTGGTGTGTAAGCCTTCTCCCAGATCAGATTTTTGTATGTATTTCCCTGGCATGCGATAAGATCTGGCTCTAGTTATGGGCTCAGAGAAGTGAAGCAACTCGCCCAAGGTCACACAGCTAGTATGTGGCTCCAGAGCCTGAGTGCTTAACCCTGACCCTCTCCCACCTTTGCTTTAAGACAAGTACTTTGCTTAGAACTCCCAAGGTCGCACAGTCATCCCTCATGCCGCTGCTGGGGACGCTGAGGTGGGGAGATGGAAAGGCCTTGTCCAACGTCACAGGTCAGGGACAGAGCTAAGCCTGTTCTCTGCTCCATGCAACACCTCCCTGGGCAAAGCCCATTTTCTCTGGAGCCTGAGTTCAGGGAAAACTTCCTTTCACCTGTGCAACCTCCCCTCCCTCAGCCCAGGGTTCTCCTAGATGGCCTCCGCAATCTGGGCTCAGGAAGGGCCCCGCATTGAGGAGGGTCTGCTTTCCCCTGCAGGGAAGTTCTGGCACATCTCCGACCTGCACCTTGACCCTGACTACAAGGTGTCCGCAGACCCCCTTCACGTGTGCCCATCGGCCGGCTCCCAGCTGGTGTCCAACGCGGGCCCCTGGGGTGACTACCTCTGTGATTCTCCCTGGGTCCTCATCAATTCCTCCATCTACGCCATGAAGGAGATCGAACCAGAGCCAGACTTCATCCTCTGGACGGGGTGAGAGCAGTCATCACAGCTACCCTTTACTGGGCCCCTGCTGTGTGCCATCTGCCACCTGGCACCTTCCTACACTATCTCTCTTTGTCATCACACCAACCCTGTTTTAGAGAGGACCAGCTTGAAGTTCAAAGGAGTTACGAAGCTTGTCCAGGGGACCCTGGGCCTGGCTGATTCCAGAGTCGGTGCCCTTGACCTCCATATTTCCCTGCCTCAGCAGAATGCAGCTCTCACTGAGGCCGGGGACAAGGTCATGGCTGGTCTGAGCATGTGGATTTTAAGTTGGGGGATGAATACTGCAGCCACTCCCATTGGGGTTTAGGGACGGAGAGCCCTAGAGATCCAAATGCAGGGATGGGAGACGGTAGGAGGGCTGAAAGTGGTCCAGCACTGGGACCACATGTCCTGGTTAGCTGCTGGCCACCCTTGGGGCTGCCCTGGCCCTGGGGAAGGGAGTGGGGTTTCTCACTGGTCAGAGTGCTGCTCTGTGTGAAGACTTGAGGGGCGATTTCCACTCAGCCACAGAGACTCCATTTCTGCTTCTCATCCAAAAAATGCTGCTGTAAGTCTTCCAGCTTTCTTCAGCACTCGCTGTCCGCATCACGGGAGGTCTCCCCATCACACGCTGACTCCTTTCCTCCCTCCTTTGGTAGGTCAGCCTGTCCTGTGCTCAGCCCAGGATAGACAATGGGGAACTGAGGTGACAGAGACCCCAAATCGCCTTCAAGGAGCTGTCTTGTGGGTGATGCAGACAAGCCCACTGACCATTATATCCCAGTGACAAGAGAGGGTTACTGGGGGATGTGGGAGCCTCACAGAGCACCTACTCCGTCTGGCAGGTTGGGGAGGATTTCCTTCAGGAAGTGGCGAACCAGGGAGCTAGGGAAGAGGGTTGGTAGGAGCTCTGACTTCTTGCTCCCTCTTCCAGCCTCAGTGGACATTTCAAAAGGCAGGATCAAGCCCACGATGTCCCCATCTGTCCCTCAGTGTGATGTGGGACTGATCAAGACTGACTGTCCGATGAACCCTGTGGTTGGCAGGGGGAGGAACAAGGCTGGACACTTAAGAAATGTGACAGTGTCTCAGGAGGAGCCTGCACAGCGCTGGCTTCCCTGGGCTCAGTGATCAATCTTAGAAGAGAGTGAGCTTTATTTAGGTCATGACCCTGGACTCCTGCTCCTGAGAGGGATCTTGCTGGGGGTGCTTCTGAATTCTCTGAGGAGGGGCCCTTGGAGACAGACATAACATTCTGAAAGACGTGATCCCTCTGGGAAAGGCGACTGCTTTGGGAAATTCATGATCCTTTCAAAGAAGCATGATTTTTCTGGAAAATTTCTGGGACTTTGCAGAGGTATATGGCATTGGATGAGATGACTTGCAGGACCTTTTATAATTCTTCATATTCTAAGAAATTTGACTTCCCAGGGAGAGTTGCAATCCCTTGGGAGAATAACCTATAGAAATTGGATGTGTTTTCTATCAGAATTACATCCTTCAAACTAGAAAAAAAAAAAAGGGATTTTGTTCCAATGTCTTTGGATTTCTGGCTTGTACCCAGTGAGGACGGGGCTAAAAAAGGCTTCCCTTGCGGCCCTAATGAGGGTATCAGAGACACAGTAGGATGTAATGGGTTTGAGCAGAGGCTCTGAAGCTCACTGGGTTCAAACCCTGGCCCCACCATTCTAGTTGTATACACTTAGGCAGAATTCCTCACCTTTCTGTGCCTTGGTTTCCTTATCTGTCAAATGGGACGGAACTTATGTTGTAGGGTTATAATGCAGAACAAATTAGTGGATATGGTTGTAGCCCAGAGAAAGTACCTGGCACAGCCGTAGGCTTGTGTGAGCTGCTAGCAGCAGTATCAGCACTATTAAGCTAATGAACTTCCTGGGGGAATACCTGGGCAGCAGCTGCCTTGCCCAATGGGCCCCAGCAGTCCTCAGGCTTTAGATTGTTGGGGTGTGACCAAACAGAAAGAGGTCATCCACTCGATGCTAGCAGAGCCAAACACTACACATCGAGAATTGCAGTGAAGAAAACTGGCTATTTTTTTTCTGAACGGCGCCACCCAGACGAATGGGAAGCTACTGTTCAAAAGCCTGAATTCCCGAAGACATGTAACCTACAGATTCTATAGGGCAAAAATCACAAGACACCGTGGGCTAGGGGTTTGAGGTTGTGCTGGGAGCTGATTGTTCGGAGGTGAGGTAATGGTAATAAACCATTTCTTCAGGTCTTGAGGACAGTTCTGAGGTTCCAGTGGGTCCCTCTGTCTGGTCTCATGGGCAAGTAGCCAGAGGGTTGTTCCACCTTAGGACTCAGGGGCTGAAACACAACTTAGGTCATGATGTTATCTTTAGCCTGCCAGAGACCAGGACGGTGTGACCATAAGTCAGGTCCGGGCTACTGTCTTCTGCTGCCTTGGAGGTTGCTGATTATCCAGGGGAAGGCCTAGGTTTCATATATATATATATATATATATATATATATATATATATATATATATATGTAAATAAATTATTTCTAGAGCTAGGATTTAAAACTAAATTTAATCAAAGTCATAAAGACTTGGTTTCAGGGGCTCCTACCTCAAACTTCACCTTCCCCCATTCTTCTCCCCTGTTCCCCTGCCTTGTTGCGCAATTCTCAGGTGGAGAATTTAAGTCAAACAGGGAAGGAGAAGGGTGGGGGACACGAGTAAATGGTTCTGGCATAGGTCCAGGATCTGCCATAGAGTAGATCTGAACTCTACTCTGAAGCCAGCTCCAGACTTCTTAGATACCTTGGAGAAAGGAGCACAACTCAGAGACAACTTCTCTACCCCAAGCTCTCTGGGGGTTTCAGATGGGATTGGAACCCCAAAGCTTCCCTCTCTGAATAATATTAATTACAACCTAGCAGTTACACTTCTACATTTTACATATATATAAATTTATTGAAGTTTCACAAATACTCTATGAGTAAATACCATTATCATCCCTATTTTATAGATGAGCTGCTGGGGGCTCAGAGAGGTTAAATAACCAGGCCCAGGAACCCAGAACAGGTCAATGGCAGAGCCCAAGTTTGAACTCTGTCCCGTGTGACTCCCAACTCCAGCCTGGTCATACCTCTCAGTGGACGTCTGAGGCCCAGTTCCACAGCCTCTCCTCTCACAGCAGAGCCCCCCTCCTTCCTTTTCTCATTCTCCATCCTGAGAAGCCCACACCAAAGTGGCTCGGTGGTGTTTTGCAGTGATGACACGCCTCATGTGCCCAACGAGAGGCTGGGAGAATCAGCTGTGTTGAAAATTGTGGAACACTTGACCGAGCTCATCAGAGAAGTCTTTCCAGGTAAGACCCTGCTATTGGTCCCCCACAGCATTCCCTGAACCCCAGGTGATGCCTGGCACCATGGGACTACAGCAGCAAGATGTAGAGGAACAATCTTCATCCATTAACCATGATGGCTGTGGGCCAGGTTCTGTGCCAGGCTCTTCACAGCCATCATTTCATACCTTCCAACAATCCCGCAAGGAACCTGTGAGCTTGTTAGCCTGTGGATACACACAGAACCTATTAATAGAAATGCCTGACATTTCACTGCCCTGCCTGTGAACACCATACTCACAGCCCCTTCTCAAGGCAGCTAGAGTTACACACAGGCATTGTCCTTGGGTAAGTCTCATGTGGGCTCGCACACAGCCCTGTGGCCTTGTGTAGCCCTGGAGTTGCCATCTACCGCTCTCAAACCAACCTGGCTGCTGGGACTTCTGGAAGATGCTGACTTCCAGCCCAGGTGCTGTTTCTTGGTGCTTCTGAGACCTTCCTTCAGAGCCTGGGAGACCAGGCAGGGACTGTGAGTGATTATGGCAGCAGCCCTACTGGATATGACAGGGAGAATGGGGTCTGCGTGCCCTACCTAATAGCCCTTGAAAATGTTTTAAAGCAGGTTGTGCCAAACATAAGGTCCTGGGGCTGAATTAGGCTCTTAGGCTGCCAGCGGTCTACTAGCTGGGGATGCCTCAGCCATTCTGGTACAGCTGTTTCCTCTAAAGGTCTTAGTCATGGGTCCCCAGGACCCAGATATGAAATGATAACAAAAACAAATTATAACAGCAGCAAAAATAGCTATATGTATCTACATATCAAGTACTAAATGTCAGGTATTCCTCTAAGAATGCCATCTACATGTCTTAGCTCATTCATTGTCATAATACTCCTAGAGAGAGGTGCTATTACTACCTCAGTTTTACAGATGAGAAATGTTAGCCTTGGTCATGTAAACTGGTCAAGGTCATGTGGCAAGGGGCATTTGGGGCAAATTCTGGTTTGAACATTGCTCTTATCTACCACTCCCACTACCACTCCCAGGAGAGACCAGAGCTGCTGTCACCATCACACATCCATCCTATAGGCAACCTTTGTGCCACCTCCTTTCCTTTACATAAATCAATTTATGCAAAGAGCTGCCCAGAGTCTATGTAATTCAACCCAACCCAACCCAATTCAGACATGCTTGGACTTTTCGTCTTCCAGAAGTCACTACTTAGGGTCAAATCTGGTCACTCCTCCCCTCACCAACAAGAGATATTATTATTCTCAGAGCTAGTCAGTTCCTAGAGAGAAATTCAAACTCAGATCCAGCTTTGAGCAATCTTTCCTCTGCTCTACATGGGACTTCTGGAATGAAAGTAAAATAATAGGTAAGAAAATGCCTTATTAACTATGAATTAACATACAAACATAATTAGAAGTTTTTCTGGTTTCTAACACACTTGCACATTTACCGAATTTCCTAACATCCAAGATGCCATCTACTAGAAAATGCATCATTATTTTATGTATTGCTAAGAAAAGAAATGCTGTCAGTTAAAATATGACACAGTGGTTTCTCATGGCCTTAATGGTAAGACAAACCTCACTTGTAGAGGTGTGAAGATGAGGACAAATTGGAAGAGATGAAATGAGGCTTTATCTTATTTGAGCATTATAATTCTGTTGAAGTGTGGATGCAAGTCAAGCAGAACACTCCCTGTTTCGTAGATGTTTAAGCTTAAGCAACTTCTCAGACAGGTCCAAGATGGGACTGAAATTCAAGATTTGAGTTCCAAGTAATGTGTTCTTCCCCATGTGCCATCTGTGTTCCCCATCAGCATGCACTGCTGTGCACACTGGCCTCCCGCCTCTAGGCACTGCTGAGTGGTGAACAAAGATTTGCAAGGCAAATCAATCCAGGCCCCAGTTCAGGCTCTGCTATGTTCTAGCTGAGTGATCTCATTAATACACTTTTCTCCCTGTAGATATTTCTCCCCCAAAATAAAAAGAATACTGGTATCTGCCCAGAGGGTTGCTGTGAGGATTAAATAAGGCATTCCATTCACTCATTTTGTCAGTCAACAAATACTTATTGAGCATCTACTATGATGGGTGAGACAGTCTAGGAGTAGGAGACTTGGCGGTGAACAAGATGCCAAGGTTGTGCCCTCCTGGGCTTTGTAAGGAGATTCTAACAGTGCCTGGCACATAGAAGCAGGAAAAAGCGGGAGAGATTCTCTCCCTTCTCATCTGCCCTTGAGATTTCCAGGAATTTGTGGGGGTTTTTCTTAAATCGATCCTTAATGGCTGCCGGCATTTACACTGGAAGGTGAGGTTTTCCCAGGTAGTTACACCGATGGCTCCCAGCTTTGCGAACTATTCCTGGTGGGAATTCTACAATCTCCTCCTTTGGCAGAGCTCTCAGCATTTCCAGACCGTGCAGGCTACCCAAGACAAAGGGTTTTTTGTTTGTTTGTTTGTTTGTTTTTTGTTTTTTTTGTATTTTAATTTTTTTTTTTTTAGCTGAGCCATCCTGCCACCTGTTGGCATCTCAACGGCAACTCAGCTCGGGCTGGCCTCGAACCGCTGTTGCTCAGAGCTCAGCTTGCACTCTTGAACGAGCTCTTAACAAAGGGTTTGTTAGGCATTTTCCCAACTGGGACTTGGAAACTCCAGCCTCCCTCATTGGTTCAAAGTTACTCCCTGGGATGAGTCAAGCTCAGATGAGGGCAGAGCTCTGTCCTGAGCTCACAGGAGTTTTTGTTTGTTGTCAGATATTTATTGAGCAACTACTACATGCCAGGCACAGAAGTGAAATGAAAGCAGGAATGAGGCTAATCAGGAGAAGGAAATGAGTCGTCTGACAGGCTCTCCTCCCTCTCCTGGGCTCATTCATAGGCCACTTCCTCAGGGAGGCCTCTTCTGGCCCCACCGACACCTGTTACATACTCCTATAGCAAGTGACTCTTCTCTTTTTGTGACAGCCCTCACAGCTCTCATTACTCAATACCTGTCAATGCTACTGCACTGCAAGACCTCTGGGCCTGGGACTGGGTGCCTGGTTCCCAGGTCTCTGTGCTGGCACAAGCTAGGTATTCAATAAATACTGTTGAATTGTAGATGAGTGAAACCCCTAAACTTCCCAGAGAGAAACAGACCCCTTCCTTAACAGTAAGATGGCTCTGGAATTGACAAGAACAAGGAACACTAAATTATCAAGTGGCTGATAAAGGATCTGAAGATTATTTAGATCTTCTAGCTTTCTCCTTCTCATCAGCTGATGCTTCCTTTCTGACCAGGGAACTTTCTGCTGGGAATGGGGTTAGGGACCGGGATCGGAGAACTCACTGCTCTTCCTTCCCAGGGCTGAGCAAAGTTCGGCCAGACTGTATTAAATGTGGCTTTTATCTTATCTCTGTATTTTCCTCGTCTGTGAATTTTTCCTCATCACTCTTCTCCATTAGCTCTGATGGCTAGTGGCTGACTGAAAATGAGTGACTCCACCAAGTGCTTTCACGTATATATTTTTATAATTCTTCTTTTCCTCCCAGACACTAAAGTCTATGCTGCTTTGGGAAATCATGACTTTCACCCCAAAAGCCAGTTACCAGCAGGGCGCAACACTATCTACGATCAGGTAGCAGAACTGTGGAGACCCTGGCTCAGTAACGAATCCGTCGCTCTCTTCAAAGAAGGTACTAATACTGTTTGCTACTGTAAGCACTTATTGCATGCCAAGGTCTGATCTAATTCGTCTTCACAATATCCCCCTGAAATCGGTACTGATTTTCCCATTTTACAGATAAGGAGGTTGAGGTTTAAAGACACCAAGTCGCTTGGCCAAGGTCACCCAGCTTAGAAGGCACAGACTTGGAAGCAGGATCCAGGGCTGATTGCAGGGCCCATGCTCTTAAGCCCCTGGCACTAATGAAGATCAGAGTGAATTTTTATAGAGCATTTACTGTGTACTACCCTGAGCATGTTAGGAGATTCTTTCCAAAAAGCCTAGAAAGTTCAAGCAGTGTTCCTCAGCCTTGTCACTATTGACCTTTTGGGCCAGATAAATCTGATGTGGGGACTGTCGTTTGCACTGGATGTGTAGCAGCATCCCTGGCCTCTAACCACTAGATGCCAGTAACACCCCCAGTTTCGATAGCCAAAAATGTCTCTAAACGTTCCAAATGTTCTCTGGGGGACAAAATCACCTAGCTGAGAACAACTGACCCAAAGACACAGCCAGCCCAAGGTGACCGTGACCTACTCTCTTCCCTCTCCTCGGTCCCCTGATGCTTGGGCGAGCCCCGCCATTGGTCACAGCCAACCAGAAGCTTGTGGCACAGAAGCCCATTGATTTAAGTCATGTAGATCAGCTCTTGGGGCAGAGAAATGAATGCAGAAGCGTTGACAATGGATCTGGAGGGGCAAGCACACTTCACTGTTATTTCCATTATATAGGTGACTGAGAAGAAACTGAGACAGAGAGGTTAAGTAACTTTCCCAAGCTGCACAGCTAATAAGTGATAAGGCCAGAACTTGAACCTAGGTAGTCTGGCTCTAGGGCCTTTGGTCTTATCCATGATGCTCCTCTTATGGGAAAGATGGGAAGGGAGGTAGGAGAGTGGAGTGAGGGGGGCACAGGTGTATCTTGTCAGAAACAGATCTCTTCATATTTTCCCTGGCTGTGGTGTCCTAGGTGCCTTCTATTCTGAGAAGTTGCCCCAGCTGACTGGGAGAATTGTGGTCCTCAACACCAACCTGTACTATAGCAACAACAAGCAGACAGTCAGCATGGCTGACCCTGGCCAGCAGTTCCAGTGGCTGGAAGAAGTGCTGACCAATGCGTCCCAAGCTGGGGAAATGGTAAGGGCTCCTGCCTCCTCCCCGCCCTCTCTGGGGTCATCCACTCTGGGGTCAGCACAAACTCATCCACTCTCTCGAGATGTCCACATCAAAAACTCCTTCATCACCTTGGCACGAGGAGGAGCTTCTATCCTCAGAACAGCATGTGAGGCTGGGAACCTGGAACCCATTGCAGATATGAGGCTCCCGAGAGGTGGTGATGGTCTCATATACACAATAAGTGGTGGAGCTGAGGCTAGAGACCTCCGTCTCCAGACTCCCAAGTCCAGGGCTTTTTCCAGTGTAATCACACACCCATTCTGCATACTAGACCTCAAGGGGCTGCCCTTTTGTGTGTCCATCTAGTCTGTGGGGCTGGCAGCTCCCTGAGGACCGGCCTTGTTGTCTCGTTTGCCTGTTTCCCTGCACTGAACAGCCCATACCAGCAGCATCTCGTGGCTGGTGCTTCTGAGCACTCACTATGGATTATCTCACTTAACTCTCAAAGCTCCACAAGCTCGATGCTATTCCCGATGAGGAAACTGAAGCTCAGAGAGGTGACAGACACACTTGACTCCAAGTTCATCCTCTTAACTGCCCTTTCCCTCCCCACTCCCCCATTCTGCTTCTTCCAGTGGTGGCCAAGGGCTCTGGTGCTGTTAGCTGAGTAACTCAAGGAACGTAAGACGTGGTCACACATTAACACATAGCCAGTCCTCGCTGCACAGTCATGCAAGGAAGTCTTGGTTACAGTGCCGGAGCTCTTCAAGAGACCAGTCTCTGAAGGATCAGGAGGGTTTCAGGAGGAGGTGCCCTTTGAACTGGCTTTTGAAGTTTGAGTAGGATTTACAGAAATGAAAATGAGGTTATTCCAGGTGTAGGCACAGCATTGTGCAAAGGCACAGAGGCGGGGAAGCATATGATACATTCATCACTGCCTACAGAGAATGCTGGGATCTGCTTGGAAAAACAGGCAGCTTTGGGAGGTGGTATATTTGAGCCTGATTGCTTGCTTTTGGGGAGATGGCAGGTTTTGAGAGGGGGCAATGAAGGGTTGGGGAGGTCATCTCTGAGCCCCTCCTGGGTACCTTTTCCTTGTAGGTGTACATTATTGGCCACGTGCCCCCGGGGTTCTTTGAAAAGACTCAGAACAAAGCATGGTTCCGTGAGGGCTTTAACGAGAAGTACCTTAAGGTGGTCCAGAAGCACTATGGAGTCATCGCAGGGCAGTTCTTCGGGCACCAACACACCGACAGCTTTCGGATATTCTATGATGATACAGGTACTCAACCTGGAGGGCACCTGCCAGTCTACCTCCCCGCTTCTCTCACCAGCCTCTCTTAGTCCTGCTGTCTCTCTCCTGAAAGGTGCCCCCATCAATGTCATGTTCCTTACACCTGGGGTCACCCCATGGAAAACCACATTACCTGGAGTGGTCAACGGAGCCAACAATCCAGGCATCCGGGTATTTGAATACGACCGAGCCACACTGAACGTGCAGGTCAGAAGCCCTGGGTCTGCTGGGGCCAGAGGAGGAGGAAGGGGAGGGACCCAAACACTCTATCACCTTTCCTAACTCTTTCCCAGCTAGTCTACACTCTAGTGACCACTGAGCCTCATGAAGATTAAGTTAGTTCCACCCTTCTAGAGCTCAGGATCAGAACCCAGTTGGAGGTGCTGCCTCCAAATCCTGCCACCAAATTAGGTCACTTCTTTTCCCCAGAATCTCCCTTTGTCCCCTGGATCATTGTCACAGCCTTCAACCTGGTCTCCTTGCCTCCAGCACTGCCCTGCTGTAGCTTATCTGCAACGTACTGCAGAGGATATTAATCGTTCTAAAGCACTTCCTGTCTCTCTGCTGCTCAAAAACCTTCAATGGCTCCCTAGTATCCCCAAGATAAATTGGATCTCCTTGGCTTGGTATTCAAATGTGACCTCAGGCCCACAGTCCACATCTTCTCTACAGATTATGCTGCAGCCAAAGTAGGTCCCCAACTCATCAGGCAATCCCTCACTTCCTGGGATGTGCCTGTGATTGCTGAAATGACACAGAAATATTATTCCTTATTTTGTTTATTCAACAAAATTAAGCATCTGCCATGTGCCAAGCCCTGTGCTAAGCTCAGGAGATACATAAATGAACAAAAACAAAGTCACTCCTCTCCGGGAGCTGACATTCTTACAGGAGACACAAGTTAAGTATGGCATGAGACAAGTGCTAAAGAGAAAAGAGGGAAGAAGCAGGTGGTGACAGTTATAGGGTGTGTGTGTGTGTGTATTGCTATATAGTAGGGGCAGAGAATTGTCACTGATAGGATGACATTGGAATTCTGAGTGATTTGAGGGAGTGAGCCATGTCAGTATCCGGGGAAGGCAGAGGAAGAGCACGTCAAAGGCCCAGGGGTGGGATATACCTGGTGTGTTAGGAGAAGAGTGTGGAGGCCACTGTGGCCGCAGTGGAAGGCACAAGGGGAGAGTGGGAGGGATGAGGTTAGATCATGTAGGCTATGAGTAGGACTCTGGATTTGGAAGATTTGGAGAATTAAATATGCTGACTTAACAATTTTACAAAATCACCATATCTGCGGTGTAGAGGCTGGAGAGGGCCAGGGCAGAAACAGGAAGATGAGTTAGGAGGTGACCACAATAATCACTGAGAGATGATGGTCTCTTGGGCCAGGGCAGTAGCACTAGGGTAGTGAGAGGCGCCAGATCCTGGATGTACGTTTTTTTTTTTTTTAAAGATTTTATTGGGGAATTAGGAGAGGGGAACAGCGTTGGGGAACAGGGAAGGGGAACAGACAAGTTGCTGTCCTTTTGTTCTTCAGTCTAGTTGTGGAGGACATTGCTTCACTGGCCCATGTTGGTATCATCATTGCGTTCTTCTTGGGTGAGGCAGATCGGTCACCAGCCTCTGGACGGCAGCTCACAGCGGCTCTTGACAGCTCACACCGGCTGCCAGCTGCTCACGCTGGCTGCCGGCCACTCACTGTAGCCTATGGCAGCCCACTGCAGGAGGGGCTGCAGCTATGCTGTCCTGGGGAATCACAGCAGCCCAGCTCCAGGTGGAGCTGTTGTTCACCATCTTAGCTGTAGAGGGCAGTGTCACTGGCCCTCATATGTGGGATCCAAACCAGAGCTGCTGGCATCCCAAGCCAGCTCTTAACCAACGCGCCACTCGGCTGGCCCTGGATGTATTTTGAAGTCAGAATAGACAGGATTTGTCGGTGGGTTGGATGAGGGGTGTGAGAAAGAGGAATTACAGAGGACTCCAGGGCTTTGGTCTGAAAACCTGGAAGGATGAAGTTGCCATTGACTGAACTGGGATCAATGCAGTTAGAGCAGGTTTTGAGGGACGACCAGACATCTGGTTTGGGACCTGTTAACTTTGGGGTGTCTAAATGGTATCCAAGTGAAAATGGTGAGGGAGGAGGCAGCTAGGTGTTCAGGTTGGAGTTCCAGGAGAGGTGGTGTCAGGTCCCAGGGTCAGGGACCTCAGGGACCTTCTCGGTGGTGAGATGCCCAGCTGAAAGAAGGCTTGAGGCAGACTGTGTGCCATAAAAGCGGCAACAGCTCTTTATTCATCCCAGGCTGGGGGCCAGAGAGAGCTCCAAAATGGGGGGGGGCCGCGGGGGAGAGGGGGTGGTGTTTTATACCCTCATACAAACAAACTCAGCATGGTGCCAGCGTACATGCTGCAGAGGAAGGATATTTACAAGCAATTAACAGAACAGGATAACAGGAAATGTACATCAATAAGTAGTTTCCTCCCCTCTGTCCTACCCAAGGGGGAGGGGCAGGCCGACCCGTAAACATTTACTAGCCCCACAGGTGGCTATAGAGATTTAACCTGGGAGAAAGGACGTTTAAAACCAGGGACTGGATGGGACAGCTTAGGTCCTTGATTCTGGAGTAAATGGAGATGGAGAAGAGGTCTGAGGATTTTTAAGAGTATGGCCTGTTGTCCACACTGGCAGTTAGGAATCACAGGCTAGGACTCCCTCCTTCCTTCGGACCCCCCTCACCCCCACCCCAACCCTTGCCCTAATCCTTCTCAGGAAGGGAGTCAGACAGACCTGGGTCTGAATCCTGGCTGCACCACTCATGAGACTTTTTTAACTTATTGGGCCTGCTTTGCTTTATCTCTAAAATGTGAGGCAGGAAGTTGCGGTCCATACATGGCAACTCCTCTTACCCCACCTCTAGTGATCTGAAGCAGGTCCACAAATTTAAGTGGAAACTGTTGGACAGATAACCCTGCCAGATTCTAGTCCTGAAGATGCACCTGAGTCCTAGGAGTCTTAAGTGTATCCCAAGACTCCAATCAACCATAATTCTATAACCTCTCTCAGCCAGGCACTCCATCCTTCTTTTAAGTTGCTTTTTATCCATTCATTTTGTAAATATTTACTGAGCATCTCCTGTGTACCCACGAACTCGCTGGTATAGGGCATGCACAGGCCATGGGATAAACCACCTGGTTCCACTCCTGCCTTTGCCATTGAACACCTACCTGTACTGTAGGGCGCTGGCTAAAGGAATTAACATCTTTAGGACTCAGTTTCCTCACCTGTGAAGTGTGTGTGTGTGGGGTAAATAAGCAGTTATCTCATCAGATTCAATCAGAGGATGTCTGCCATGCACACCTGGTAAGTAGTAAATGTATTCAATAACTAAAAGCAGTCATTATTACGGATATAAAGAATCTGGGGACAAAGGCAAGGTGCAGGATTAGGGGTGGAAACGGACAGCCGCTCATGGCCTGCCTGCCCCGTGACCCCTCTCCAGGACATGGTGACCTATTTCATGAACCTGAGCCAGGCGAACGCGCAAGGATCAGCGCGATGGGAGCTTGAGTACCGGGTGACCGAGGCCTACGGGGTACCGGACGCAGGTGCCCGCTCCATGCACGCGGCGCTGGGCCGCATCGCCAGCGACCAGGACGCGTTGCAGCGCTACTACGTCTACAACTCGGTCAGCTACGACACGCGGGCCTGCGGCGAGGTCTGCCGTACCGAGCACTTGTGCGCGCTGCGCGAGGTGGACTTCGACGCGTACGCCGCCTGCCTGCGCGCCCCCGGCGCTGCTCCCGCGCCCCTGCTCGCGCTCCTGCTCGCGGCGCTGCTCGGCGTGTGCGCGCTGCTCACGCGGTGACGTTGCGCCTCCTGCCTGCTATCCGTGTTCCTCTTCCTCCTGGTAAATTGGGGCCAGCGTCACCCACTGGGAGTTGGACTTTTACACATTTCCCCCCGCGTCCGCAGTTAACTGGGATTGGACAGCCAGGTCAGGAAATGAAGCTCCAAGACCGCCCCCCAGAAGCCCTTTTCTTCCAGGTTTCACCTTTTATCGGAAAAAAAAAAAATGCTCCTTGTGCATCGTGTTCTGTGCATTATTCCTTTCAATATGTAGATAATGTTTGAAGCAACTCCCTTGCACAGTTATTGAACATCCTCCCGTTCCTCCCTACGGATATTCGAAGTGAAATGAGGCAGGAAGATGCGCCTTGATAATCCGGTGCTCTCCATCTCCCCAGCACACTGCCCGAACTCGAAGCACAATTAGTTCGTTCGTTTAGTCCAGCAATCTGGGATCGGGAACGGGCCTTTCTGGGATTTTTTCTTGCCTGAGCGCTAATCTCGACCATTTTCGCGGTCTTGGGCCTCCAGGAGACTCAAGTGCAAAACAAGGGAATCAGAAGCCTGGTAAACTAAGGGCAGTACACCTTAGACGGCCCGTCTTCGGATCTAGCGGTCCTCGGGGCTAAGCGAGGCTGGGTGGAGGATCCCTGGGAAGGCTGCAGAGCCAGGGCCCGGGGCCGCGCGAAGAAAGGCCGGGGTAGAGGACCGCGGCGGTCCTCGCTCCTCCCGGGACTGGGCGGGACTGGGCTGGACCCCCGCCCAGCAGGCTCGGGCCCTGGGCGGTACAGGGAAGTCCCGCCCAGCCGGCTCGGGGCCTGGGCGGCTCCCACGGCTGTTCCCGCTTCCTTCCTGCCGCTGTAATCCCTGCCTCGAGGGCGGGTCCGAGCTAGAGTGAAGGAGGGAAAGGGGCTGGCGCATCATGCCCCTGTCGCTCCGTGCCAAACTCTTTTTGGACTTGCTCCTGGTTGTATGGGGAATCGCTTCCTTTCTGATCAACCTTGGCGCCAACCTGTGGGCCGTGAGCCAGTATGTGCTCAATGGTCGCTACGTGTGGGCCGCACTGGTGCTGACGCTGTTGGGCCTCTCCTCAGTTGCACTGCAGGTCTTCAGCTGGGTCTGGCTGCGCGCCGACCCGCCTGGCCTGCACGTGTCGCAGCCTCCAGGCTGCTGTCTGGCGCTGCTGCATCTCCTGCAGCTGGGGTACCTGTACAGGTGAGTGTCCCGCCCTCGGGAGGAGGGAAGGGGAACGGAGCCCAGCGGTACCTCCTGCAGCTGGGCTGCTGGTACAGGTGACAGCCTTGACACTGGAAGCGGGTGGGCAGGAGAGGACTGGGATCCAGGAGAGGAAACTAAGCCCCCTTGGGCACCTCCACCTACAGGAGCGCTTCCCGTCCCTTAGTCCCTTAAAGAGAACTCCCGCTGAAACACTCAGTACTCATCTACCCTTCCTGGCACAGGTGAAGAAACTGAGGCCCAGAGAAGAAAGGGAGGGGCATGATTTAGAGTCAGAGCTCTCTGGGATCCTGGCTTTACAACCTGTGGCTTCCTCCTGCCTTTTTCTGAATCTCAGTTTCTTCCTCTGTTAAAAGGAGGTAGTATTCTAGAAATAGGTCTGGGAGGCAGGCCTGTTGTGAGGAGTGAAAGAAAGCATGGTGCTTGGCTCCTGATGGACCGTAATGGCAAAGACGTGCAGACAGACCAGTGTGTTCCTTTTAGCTGTGGACAGGGCCTTGGGCAAGTCGCTGGATCTCTTCAGGTCTGAGTTTACTCCTTGTTTCAGTGAGGATGGTCATAGTGTCTGCCTCTGTTTGGTAAGTATTAAATGAAATGAGACCTGTGAATTGTGTGCAAATGTCAGCTAGCTTCATAATTACCTGGGTCATCCTGGAAGTTTCTGCAGCCCTGACCCCAGAGCAGTGCTTGTTCCCTCACTGCTGAGTGTCACTCACCCTTTCTTTCTCAGTTGTATTGTCCCTCAACATTTGCTCCCCACTCTACCCACTTACACTCCCCCCACACCCCGACTGAGCAAAAGGACAGAGATGGGGTCTGACTCACCCATGTTCCTGGAGCCAGCCAGGGCTGGGCACATGCCGCCGGATCCTGGAAAATCTGCATAGGTTTTGCTCTTTTCTAGAACTGGCAGGGCCCTCTAGAGATGGGGAAACTGACACCAAGGGTCAGAGTCATGCAATAAAGTCAGGACATGAGGTGGTGTGGGTTGGGATGAGATGGCTGGAGCCAGAATCTGCTCCTGAATCCATTTTTTTAAATTAATTAATTAATTAATTTATTTATTGAGGGCAGCGTCACTGGCCCTCATATGTGAGATTGAACCGGGGCCGCTGGCTTCCCAAGCCAGTGCTTAACCACTGTGCCACTCAGCCAGCCCCTGAATCTATTTTTATAGATTCTCTCCAGGTCTTGTCTTGACAGAGCTGCATTGAGTGTCCAGAAGTGGGCGAGAAGAGCTTAGAATGTTGCAGTTTTGCCTGAGGGCTGTGCAGGCATCCATAAAACCCTAGGTGCGCATGAAGGGGCACACTTATTACCATCCAGGTAGGCCTCGATGGGTCCTGAATCCATAACTATTGTACATCATGCATCTTCCCTTCTCCTATTTCTGCTGAGTGTGAGGCACACAGAATATACTGAGCTTTGGTTTTGAAAATGGGGTCTCTGTTCCTGCCTGTGGCCAGGCCGAGACAGGCCCTGCCATAGCATTGGGGGACCAGAGGCAGAGGCTTCTGCTGAGGGAGGTCCCCAACCTGGGCCTGCCTACCTGTTCCCTTACTGTGATTTCAAGTTCTTACAGGGAAAGTAACAGTACATGTCCAATGAATGAATTAGAAGTGAGTGAATGGGCTCACTTCATAGTAGCAAATTGAGACCAGTTGTAGTGGTGAGGGATGGGGGGTGGGGAGCTTGGTGCATCTTCCATTCCCCCCTCATGCCAATGGGTCACCCAGGTCTGTCTATCTGACCTCTGAAACCTCTTAACGCCACCTCAGGCTCCATCCTCACCACTCCAAGGCTCTCCCTGGACTGTTACAACAGCCTCTTAAATGAATCCCTGCTTCTGGTCTAGCCCCTCCAACCCTTCCTACTCTCCCCAGCCTGGGAGTTCCTTCTAAGGCACAATCCGACCTGTCTCACGGGTACTCAGAAGCACTCAATGGCTCCCCACACCCCACAGAATCCTAAGAAATTCTTACGCTTGCTAAAATTGAAGAACGATCACCTTAGGCAATTTCATTGTATGTCTTTAAAATTCAAACAGCTTTCGGCCCAAATCCTGATTCCACTGCTTATTAGCTCTTTTTTTTTTTTTTAACAGATGGGTCCTATTCCCATCTGTAAAATGGGGATGTTATCAGGCTTAAATGGGACGAAGTTTGTGATGAGCTTGGGACAGTGCCTGGCCAGCAGGAGCAGCAGTAGTTGTATTCCCATTTTAGAGATGAAGAAACAAGTTCAATGAGGTTAGGTTTCTTGCCCACAGCCCCACATTATGTTAGTGATGAGCTAGGATGGGAACGTGTCTGCTTCTACCAGATATGTAGGGGAAGGAGGAATGCCTCAGGGCACTAACCTGACCCCTTGGCGTATCCGCATATCCCTAGGTGCAAGCAAGGCCTACAGCAGGGGCTGTTGGTATGGCAGCAGGAAGTGCCCTCCGAGTTTGACTTGGCCTATGCCGACTTCCTCTCCCTGGACATCAGCATGCTGCGGCTCTTTGAGGCCTTCCTGGAGAAGACGCCGCAGCTCTCGCTGATCCTGGCCATTGTGCTGCAGAGTGGCCGGGCCGAGAGTTACCAATGTGAGTAGGAGGACTATCAGCAGCCAGTCTCCCTTTTGTGGCTGGAGAAAGTTTCCCACAAACATCAGAAATACTTTCCCTCTTTTATAAGGGCTGCTTGGAAAATAGGAGAACATCCTTTAGTCAGGCAGGTCTGGGTTCAAATCCAAAGTCAAATCCAAACTCCAGCAGTAGGAATTTGGACAAATGACTCAACCTCCCTGAGTATCAGTGTGTTTTCATCTGTAAAATGGACATAATAAAAGATCCTATCTCACAGGATTGACGAAAGGAATAAGCGAGGTCATGCATATAAAGCCCAGTGCCTGGTGCATAGAAAATTCTAATTGTAGTTTTTCCTATTTTGAAGACAACAGATAAAGTGTGTAGGGTGCCTGACTCATAATAGGCAACTTGTTAGTCAATAAACTGTTTATTGAGTACCTTCATACACTTAAGTTTTCATTGAGCACCTTTGTGCCTGTCCCTGTGCTCGGGACACCACAGTGAACAAGGACAGAGCCCGTGCTCGGCTGGAACAATAGACCGTAAAGCCGGTAGTTACAGTAAAGTGTGTTGAGTGATCTGAGAAGGGAGAGACAGGTGGCCTTCTAAGCCATGGGAGAAGTTTGTACATTAAGCAGCTTTGGGAAGGTTTACTCCTGTGAAATGGAAGTAACATGCCCAAGAGCCCAGACCAGCTGGCGGCCAAGCTAGGACTCCAACTCTCGTCCGATTCCCCTTCTCCGTCACACCCCTGCACACATCGAGGCCCCCCCCCTCCGCTGTAAATGCCACAGCCTCCAAGGAGCCAGTCCCCACTCTGCCATCACACACTGTGTGACCTGCAGAGCGTTCCCCTTTCTAGCCTGTTTCCATGGCTATACAAGATGGGGTTGGACTTGATCTTGAAGGGCCCATTCAGCTGGCTAATCTGAGTCTGTAGTATTAATGGAAAAAAACACAACAACAAAAAAACAGTAATAGCAGCTGTCACGACCGAGTGCCTGCTATTAACCGGGCACTGTGTAAAAGTGCTTTGTCGTCAGCGCTTGTGTTCATAGCCCTATACGCTGGTGCTATGTTTATCTCCATTTTACACAAGACGAAAGACGTGCAGAAAGGTGAAGTAATTTGCCCCGGGACATGCAGCACTCACTGGACACACGTTTTTCTTTGTCTCTTTGAGGGCAGTGGGTAGCTAGGACCAGGGCCCAATGAAGACAGTCTACACTGTATGTATATGGGGGGGCTGGCGGGGGGGAGGAGCACGAGAAGAGACAGATTTTCCCAACTTTAAATGTAGCGAACATTGATTCAGCTGCTATTATATGCTGGGTACTGGGGATCCCAGGGGAAAAGAATCTATTTCCTGCAGAGCTCAGAGATAAGGAAATAAATAATTCCTCCAGACAGAAGTGGGTGGAGTGTTACAGGATACCTGCACAGTGGTGTGGGTGAGCTGGGGTCCAGATGAGTGACTCTAGGGATTCTCAAGCTGGAACTTGCAGGGTAAGGAGGAGTAGGCCAGGGGTGCTCCTGGCCCACCTAACATCATGGGCAAAGCTTGTCCAGGTCAGAGAATGTGGGGTGTTGGGCCCTGCTGAGACCTAGCATGCGGAATAGACAGAAAGGACGATGGCCACAGATCTGATTCCAGGCTGGGCGTGGGTTCCTGGCCCATAACAGGTTCCCAGTGAAGTGCTGAATGGATGCAGTGGAAGGGAGCAGGGGAGGGAGCATTCTAGAGACATTCCAGTGCTGCTTCTCTCCCTCCCTGGAGGCTCTGGTGCCCCCAGCCCACAGTGGGCAGCCAGGAGGTGGGATAGGATTCCCACCGTAAACTTCGAGTCTTGGAAAATCAAGACCAGGGCCCAGTGTGAGGGGGAAGGGAGGGGAGCAAGGGATGTTCCGTCCATACAGCAGGGCAACATCGGGGTTTGCAGCTTCCCTTTCTGAGACTAAGAAAGGGAGAACTGGGGCTGCTGATTTTCAGGCCCAGGAAAGGGCCCTGTAAGATGCTCAGGGTGTGGCCAGGGCCCAGACCATGTAGGTGACGGTGTATGCATCACACAACCACTCATCCTTGTAAAAATATCACCATGGTAGCACCTGAAAAGCAAAGCTTTACAGTGAAGGGCAGACACCATATTTGAATCCCAGGTGTGTTTTGGGCTGTGCGAACTTATTTAATGTTCTCCAGCTATAGTTTTCCCTTCACAAATTGGGGGTTTTAGTATCCACCTTAGAGTGGTTATGAGGGCCCCCAGAATCAGTGAGCTCTGGGGAGCACCAGGCAGGGCTCCCACAGGCTCAGTTGTTTCCTCTCCTCTCGCAGGGGTTGTCATCGGCACGTCCCTCATGGGTATCTCATGGGCACTGCTTGACTACCACAGGGCCTTGCGCACCTGCCTCCCTTCCCATCACAACCTCCGGCTGGGCTCCTCTGTGATCTACTTCCTGTGGAACCTGCTGCTGCTGTGGCCCCGAGTCCTGGCTGTGGCCCTGTTCTCAGCCCTCTTCCCGCGCTATGTGGCTCTGCACTTCTTGGGCCTGTGGCTGGTGCTGCTGTTTTGGCTCTGGCTTCAAGGCACCGACTTCATGCCAGATCCCTGCTCTGAGTGGCTGTACCGGGCAACAGTGGCCACCATTCTTTATTTCTCCTGGTTCAATGTAGCTGAGGGTCGCACTCGAGGCCGCGCCACCATCCACCTGGTGTTTCTCCTGAGTGACAGCGTTCTCATGGTGGTCACCTGGGTGACTTACAGTGCCTGGCTGCCTAGTGGGAACCTCTTGAAGATCTTGCTGCCTGTAGGAGGTGCCAGCTTCCTTTTGGGTCTGGTTCTACGGCTTGTCTACTACCACAGGCTGCACCCTCGTTGCCACTGGGAGCCTGCCCAGGTGGATGGGACCCGGGCTCTCCACTCCCCCGAGTGGCGTCAGCTGCCTCAGAACAGTCGCATGATTGGGTTGGCTCAGAACTTTTTCCCCAAGGCTAAGGATGCTGCTGCTTTGCCATGGGAGGGAGAGGTGAATGGGGTCCTTTGAGGTAGGGTAAGACCCAGCCAGGGGACAGAAGGACAGATGGAATCAATCTACCAATTGCAATTGCAATAGAATGCAAAAGATAAGCTAATAATGCTGCTATAGGCCTTGATTCACTCAACAAGCACTGATGCCTGATCTTGCCAGGCACTGAAGGCCAGAGTTGAATAAGACAGAGGCCTGCCTTCAAGGATAACAAGATGAGAAGGGCCAGGTCTTAGAAGGTGAAGGACCCAATTATATACAAAACACTTTGGGAGGAAAGAAGAGATCCCCTCCCCTTTTTCTTTCTCCCAACCAGTACAGCTGGTGCTCCAAAGCTTCTCAGTGCTGGCATTGCCACCTTCAAAATAACCGGTGGGGGTGCTATCTCACCCCTTGGTCCCCCTGTCCCGGGCTAGAATGGCCCTGAGACCTCCAGGATGTGTTCTCTAGAATTCCTCCTTCCATGCCTCACCTCAGTCATTCAATTCATTCACCAAGTGTTTACTGAGAGCATTTTATGTACCAGGAACATCATTCTATCCTTGGAACCTGATACAAGATCAGCTGCCGTCCCTCCTCTCTCCAGCTGCTCCTGTGTGGGCTCATGCTGGATCCCAGAGATGCCCAACTGGCTGGCCCGCGACAATACCTCCAAGGCCTTGGTGCAGTTGGCCCAACCTTTGCCCCTGCGCTCAATCAAGTGCCTTGTGAACCTGTGGTCAGGGTCAGGGCTCAGCCCATTGAGTATTTTTTCATACTTCAGGCAGTGTACTTTCTACCTCAGTCTATGTGAGAGGAAGAGAATGGGTGTGCGTGCCTATGTGTCTCTGCGAGTGAGGGACACATGTTGTTTTTTTTGAACAGTATTATTAGGTTATTATTAAAACCTCATGAAATTTTCCAACCTAGTTGTGTCATTAAACTAAATCTACACAATTGAAAGCTGCCGGGAAAGCGGGGAAAGGGTCAGGGACACAAAGTCCATGGCTCAAAATTGGTAAAGGCCTTGGGACAGAGAAGAGGGCTGGCTTAGGCAGGACCCCTCAACCTTGTTTTCCAAGTTTCCGGAGCTGATGAGCCAGTGTGGGCATGAGAACCCAGGTCTGGATGGCCTCCAGTGTGTGCTGCTGGGCCTGGCAGGAGTAGCCACACCCTTTGACCAGGAAGTGAATATGAGAGCCCTGGGGGAAGGTGTTTTTCCTGGGAGCTCAGGGAGGAAGTGATAAGGTGGCTTAAGGGATGTGGAAGTGGGCAGTGGTACCAGGGAGATGGAACCATTTGTTGCTCTTGGCAGGTCTGGTTTGGAGAAACTAGGAACAGGAAAAAGGTGCTGAAGACAAGAAAAGGTTGCAGTCACCACTGTGATGGGGCTCAGGATAGTCTCAGTTCCATTATTTATTCATTCATTCATTTTTTTTATTTTTATTATTATTTTTTAAAATTAGTTTCAGGTGTACAACACAATGCAACGGTTACATTCCTCACCCCCCGAAGTGACAACCCCTCCCCCCAGTTCGCCACCCCACTCCTCCCCCCCGTATCATACATATCCACTACAATTCCTTTGACTCCCTTCCACAGTATACTCCACATCCCGTGACTATCTATATATTCAGTTACAGTTGGCATACAATATTATACATCAGCTTCAGGTGTACAGTGCAGTGATCAAGCCTCTACTCCATCCATGAAGTGGTCTCCCCAACAAGACATGTGACTATCTGACATGCCACAAAATCTTCACATTATTATATTCCCCGAACTGTGTTCCACATCTCCGTGGCAATACTGTAGCTGTCCATCCATGCTGTCCAATCCCCTCCCCCTCCCCCATCCCCACCCCACTCTGAACCAGCAACCCCCAGTTCTTCCTCCATATCTATGAGTCTGTTTACTTTGATCGTTCATTCAGTTTTTCAGATTCCACATATAAGTGAGATCGTAGATTCATTCATTCTTGTGGAGACATAAACAGGCTAAGTAAAACAGTGTATCAGATAGTGTTAAGTGCTAAAAGTAGGGAAAGGGACAGGGAGAGTGTGTTTGTGTGTTATGTGGGAGTTTTATACAGAATGACCAGGGAAGGCCTCCCTGAGAAGCTAAGCCTTACTAAAGGAGAAGAGGGAGCCATGCACATGAATTGTATCCCAGACACCCAGTCAGCAGTGACTATATGAAGGAGGCTTGTAGTGGCTTATTGGCCCCCAGCCAAGGATGACATAGAGATGAAGATTGCGAGCGGGGAGAGGCTCTGGGAAGATGATGCTGTGCCTTTTTACATATATAGATAGTAGAGGCAGAACGGATTTCCAGACTTGAATTTCATGGATCAGTAAAATGGCCAATGTGATCATCAAGTTAATACTAACAACAAAAAAGGGGTAAAAACTACCACCATCTATTATCTTCATCATCTCTACAAGAAAGGATATGATGGCCTCAGACCAAAGACCAGTTTGTTTTTTTTTTAATTAGTTTCAGGTGTACAAAACAATGCAATCGTTACCCTTTTCACCCCTTACAGAGTGACAACCCCCTTCCCCCAGGTCCATTCTTTTTTTTGAGGGCAGTGTCACTGTCCCTCATATGTGGGACCCGAACCAGGGCCGCTGGCTTCCCAAGCCAGCGCTTAACCACTGCACCACTCGGCCAGCCCAGGACCATTCTTTTTAATTGAATACATTTAATCACACACAAAAGGTGAAATCATTATCATTTTTCTCAACTCATAGGGAATATCAAAGGTTGAGACTCGAAAGTGGGCTCAGTGCCCAACCTACCCTTGGACCCAGGTCCTAAATTTCACTAAAACATTTGCGCCCTTTACTTTTCCGCATTTCTTCCTGTCACACGTGGAGAATAGTAGGCTCAGGGGAGAAGCCAAACATGTCAACAGAAGATGCAATGTTTTAGGAAATTCCCTTTTTTCCCAAGAAAATCCAAAAAGATTTTAATTTTTTGCATTCTCATCTAGACTCTAGATGAAATTGTCAAATGATGGTAATATGTATGGATTTAACTCCAAACAATGTATAATGTACTACCTAAAAAGCTGTAGAAAAAGCTTCATTTGAATATACACGTAAAAGTTTTTGCTGCAGTAGGCTGCCATGAGCTGCCGTGAGCTGCTGTGAGCGGCTGTCCAGTGGCTGGTGACCGATCTGCCTCACCCGGGAAGAGCACAATGATAATACCAACATGGGCCAGTGAAGCGACATCCTCCACTAGACTGAAAAAGTACAGCAACTTGTCTATTTTTCTTCCTCGATTCCCCAACGCTGTTCCCCTCCCCCAATTATCCAATAAAAATCTTAAAAAATTTACAGAATCAAGAATGTTAAAAAGGTGAGATAATATATATATATATATATATATATATATATATATATATATATAAAAAATACATAGCTTTTAAATTGGGGAATTGGGGGAGGGGAAGAGCACTGGGGAATCAGGAAAGGGGAACAGACCAGTTGCTGTCTTGTTCTTCAGTCTAGTTGCGGAGGACGTCACTTCACTGGCCCATGTTAGTTATTATCGTTGCGCTCTTCCTGGTGAGGCAGTCAGTTGCTGGTCATTGGACTGCCTCTCATGGCGGCTGATGGCAGCTCACACTGGCTGCCAGCCACTCATGGTGGCTTATGGTAGCCCACTGCAGCAGGGGCTGCAGCCTATATCATTGCTGGCAACTCACAGGAGCCCAGCTCCAGGTCGAGCTGTTGTTCATCTTAGCTGTAGAGGGTGCAACATCACTGGCCCCAATGTGGGATCCAAACCAGGCCCCTGCTGTTCAGAGCTGGCGTCCTAAGCCAGCTCATAACCAACGCGCCACTCGGCTGGCCCTCCCGTATATATTTTTAAATGTCAAGAAACCTGAAGAATACAAACTTCCTGAACTGCTTGCCACCAAAGGTTTCTTTGAGCAATGCACAGATGTTATACTTATTGTGGGGGGAGAGGGAGATGTTTATTCTTTGGGTGTGAGAAGCAATCAGTATTCTCATATTTGTACTTACGACCGAGTAAGGCCATAGAAACGACCAAATTAGCTTCAACTAGTGTGGTCCAAAAGGTGCGCCTTCTGTGAAAAGATTTAATGCCTAGAATACATGGCAACCCCCTTTTCTGGGGTAATTTTGGAAAAAAGAAACATCTTGTGGTGTGTGACATGTATGGTACTTGGAAGAACTGAATTTTGATCTTCACTAGAATAAAGGGCAAGAGAATTTTTGATTTTTTCAGACCAATAATGGACAGTCAGATTTAAAAATCTGAAGAAATGAAATGAGAAAAAGTTAATGTAACATGAAATCAGGCCAAATCAAACAAGGTTTGATATCAGTTTGTCAGTTTTATTGCTTTTGCGTTTTAAGCTTACCACAGCAAGGTATTCTCCAATAATTAAATTTCAGCACATTTGACAGCAAATGAAATCTTTTATCATACCAGTCCTAAACTTTAAAAAGCAATATATTTTAGAAACAATAAACTTTCTCTTGCAAATCATTTATTTTCCTATGTACATTTGTTTATACTAAATGGTTCGTTTTGTTTTTACTTTGTTGGTGAAATTAATGACTTTTAATTAAAGTGTGCTATCTTTCTAATGAGCTCTTCAGATTGTTTTATGAAGCCCTACTTAGGTGCCGACTCAGCTGGGCAATGGGGCTGATCCTATTTAAAAAAGACACAGGAGCAAACTGTATAGAAAATAAAAACTTTATTTTTTTTTTCAAGTTTACAAGATAGTTCCCATTACATATAACATTATGGTCAAGGACTCTACAGCCACGAATGCCCGCAGTCACATAAATATATCCAATCCAATCAAAGCCTTTTCCTGCTAAAACGACGCGTCTGTAATCCAGAGGGTCTGGTTTTGAGAAGTCCTTATTGGGATGGCTCCCGTCAGTGCATGAGGAACTAGCCGGTGAGTCCTGCCTGCTGGAGCTGTCGGACTCGCAGAGGAAGGGATGGAGGGCCTGCTGATTTGGGATGGGACAGAACTAGATTTTCTCTCATGTGGTTTAAGATATTTTAGAATCTCAGAATTCAGATTTGGCTTGTATTGTGTGACTATCCAGGGAGTTCCAACTTTTGGATGAAAAAGGAAACCAATTTAATGGTAAGAAATAGAAGCTTGCTTGAGAGGGGCCCTACTTGCCCCCTTCTGCAGGGGCGAGAACACCCAAGTTTACCACCCCCTGGCTTAAACCACCCTCTCCCAGGAAGAGGGAGAGTGCAGCTCTGCCCCTGGACTCTTCTCCGCCATGCTCTGTGGCACTGACACCATTCAAGGGAGTGCCCATCTAGAAACTCCGCATGCTGCAGCTGGAGTTTGCCAATCAGATTCTACCCGGGAGCTTTAAATCTGAGTTTGTGTAAACTGCGAACAACCTGTGGCAAAAGTCTCCTGGGACACAAGCTTGGCCTCCCCCCACCCCAACTTTAGAGCAGAAGACAGGAACACCCCAAACCAAATAAAGCAATCTAAATGTGGAGCAGGCATCCATTCTCCTGGACACCACCAGCTGCCCCAGGGGCATTGGACAGACAGAGTGATGCTAAGGCACAGTTTTACATTCGAAAGTCAAGCCACTTCTTAAGAAAACCCAGGACACCTGACAACTCCAGATCCCCTACTAGAGGTGGTCCTCACATGAGACATGCAGGCCCATCTTATGGAAGGACTCATCATGTGGCTAAATTATTGGGGACTCTAGTAAGGAGGGCTTCTCTCCTGATGAAAGGACCCCCCATGTCCTTGGGCCCTGAGCTTCCAAGGGCTCTTGGTGCTCCCCACTTCTTTTCCTTTCCAGATCTTTCCGCTGGGGAGGAGGAAAACAGGGTAAAAGAACATCGTGTTCCCTGGACAATTCACTGTGGCGAGTCGGACCCAGGTCCCATTGTCTGCCTGCCCTCTACGTGAGGGCAGCAGCAACCCAAAGAGCAAAGGCTGCTCTGTTCAGAGAGCTTCCTCACCTCTCTTGGCCAATTTCAAGTTCTTTCTGCAAAGACCTAGGCTGAGCGGTCAGGAAAGAAGGGAAAAAGGCCATTGAAAAAGGGGTCCAAGTCATATTCTAGGAATACAAAGCTTCTCCCAAAGAGCAGGGTGAGGGAGGCGTTTGCGCACAATGGGGTACCGCTCCACAGCCTCACAAACATGAAGCACAGCACCAACAGGGTGGCCCATGTCTCCAACAGGGCAGGAAACCCAGTTAGAACTGCCGGCAGGCAAAGGCCCATCCTACAGCTTTCTAAGATCAATTATCAAGCAAGGCAGAGCAGCATCTGGGCAACTGCGTTAACTCAGACCAAGGTGAGGTCTGCTTCAGACTACAGACCCCTAGCCCTCCCCCGCCCCGCCAGTGGAAACAAGGCCAGAGAGCGAGCGAAGTCATGAGCACGGACTTCAGCGACTCTCTAAAGACCTGTTCCCTAAAACTGTGAGTCCCGAAGCAGTTTCTCAGCCCGCTCGGAGGAATGTGTACAACAGCCTTTCTCTGCTGTCTGACGGAGCGGCCTTGGGAGCAGTCTGGCCTCTTTGTGCTGCAAAGGACATGGATATGCAGAATTTCTGGGGACAGTTACAGCTGGGGTTGGTCAAGGATGCCTCCTCCTGAGGACTCAGACTACATCTCCTGGAGGTGCTTAGATAATCCCCTTCTCTGCAGCCTGGGAGGGATTGAACTTCCTCAGTGCTGGGGAAGTTTATCCTGCCTGAGCACATGCCCAGGTTGGTCTTCCAGGGAACATCCACAAACACAGTTGGGCTGGGAGGCTGTGACGGGCGCCTGGCACCCACCAATCTTCCCAGAAGTCAGGCTGAGAGATGTTCCTGCATTTGGCCCAGGATTAAGTTTCTAGGCGTGGAGCAGGGGGTCCAGTACCCTCATTTAAAACAGGAAAGTCTGTCTGGCCTCTGGCTTCCCATTTTAGAATGAGATTTAAGTGGGAAGGGTGCACCATGGGAAAACTGGGTTCTGATTACAGGACTCTCCTATTCAGTTTCATACCGAGATCTGGGTAAATATATGCCCAGAATACCCTTCATAGGGCTTAAGAGCTTCAACGGAAGTCAACTACATTGGTCATTTTTGCCAAAATATAGTTATGAGCCTGTTCTTAGACTTGATTTGACTTCTTGGGCCCAAAGCCCAGGGATTGGCCAGAGCTGCGTGGAGGTGGCTGTGAGGTACCGAGGGCAGGAAGGGGTCTAGCACTGATGACTAAGAAGGAAGAGAAGGCTGCAAGGGTGAGCATCTGTTGGGAGAAGAGTGCTTCTCTGTAGGAGGAAAATGTGGAATCTTCCTGTTTCAAGAGCCAAAGAAGCAGAAATTCACAGGAAGCCTTAGTCCTTCTCTCCAGTTTGGAGGTAATCCCCCGGGTATAGTCTGAATAAAAGAGTCAGGCTGAAGGCTTAGCATGTACTGTCTAAGACAAGGAGTTTCCAGGATTGTGCCATTTGGTTAAAGGGGAAGAGGGATTGGAGGGGACTAAGGCTTCTAGGATGGGAAATAGCAAAGTCTGAAGTTAATCAGTGCCCGTGCCCCACAGTTCAGCAAACTAGGAGATGGAAGAACAGGAGGGAAACCACCCTAGAGAGCAGACCACTGGAGCAGCTAAAGAGGTGCTATTGTCATAGAGAGGTATTTTAGATATTTCAATTACGATTTTCCAAGGAAACTTTACACACCCCTTTCTTGCTAGAAAAAGAAAGGAGGGAAAGCCTGCTTCAGAGACCAGACCCTTACCTATAAAAAATTACATATACATTCACTGGGAATATGCTCTACAGCTAAGGAGATTATAAAGACTGCAAGAGATGTTATTACAAGTCTGCCACATTTACCCTATCACAAGTAAATAGCATGGATTAAGAGTGCAACTCTGCCCCAAGAATTTCCTTTTTCTTCATTTTTTGAAATAAAATAAACAAAACAAAAAACAGAAGAATTAAAAGCACTGTAGCTACAGTGAGTCTACTGTTCTCTCAATCCAACTGTCTCCTGCTTCTGCACCAGGATGAACACGGGCTGCAGCTCACTCTCAGCAAAAAGAAGCTTCGTCCCCTGCAGCTGTTGGTTTTGATTGTGTTCTCGCCAGTATTCCATGGAGAAAGACGGAGGGAGGAGGGAGGGAGGTGGGGGGCGCGGGGGAGATCCCAGTTGGTTGCGGTCTCCAGCTCCCTTCAGGAGTGAAAAGGAGATCATGGGGAAGGTTCTTCATTTCAGTTCTTAGAGAAAATCAAGCTCCAAAGCCTGGTGAAGGGACACTAGGTCTCCATGGTTTGTGATCCTCCAGAAAGGCATGTTGTGCTGGAAGAGAGCAGGGACAGCTGGTTAAGCCAACTTCTTTTAGGAGCTCATCTTGACCCAAATCCCTTTCTCCATGGACCTCCCCAAAGTACCTGGTAACCCTCTTACTCCTGCCCACCTCATGAGACTGTCATAAGGATCAAATAAGTCATATGTATAAGGACTTTGTACACTATAGGGCACTTTACAAATGTGAGATTTTTACTCGATTTCAGCGGTAACTCTGTTTTTATGAGAGGTATACTTATTCTAGCTATTATATAAGATCTTCAGGATCAAATAAAATATCCACATAAGAAATTAGTGTTAAAACTATATTTTCTTACATTGAAGAAATATTAATGTTCTTCAATTCCTTCTAAGCTACAGAGCCACAAGGTCCAAATCTTGTCCATGACCAAGATGCAAAACATCCAGATCTGGGAAATAATAACCCCATTTTATTATGTGGCTAGAATTATGTCCAGAATACCGCGTGCTGTTCTGCCCTTTTAAGAAGAGCTTTGAGGAATGCAAGTGTTGGGAACCATGTCCTACGAAGCTCAAGGATATTCGCTTTACTGATTGTCTTGTTCAAACTGTTGTAAGTTACCCTGAATACTGAAGTCCTAGAACAGTTCTTTTGGCATGTAGTTTTTTCAAGCCTGCTGCTTACACATAATATTAAAAAGGGTTTAGTATACAGAGGAGGAAGCAGACTTGTTATGTTGTGCTCAGAAGTGCCAGACTGGGACCAAGATGTGAAAGTTAGAGGGTACATTTAAGTCCAAAGGAAGGCGGAACATCCTTATAGTGGGAATGACTCCACAGCAGAACAGGACACCTGGGAAGCAGCCTCCTTATCCCTGGCTGTGTTCAAACAAGGACTAGAAAGTCTTCTGACAATGAGGCTGCAGAAAAGACCCCTCAGATGTGAAGGCTGAACTGGATGGAGCTCTAAGGCATTTTCCAATGGGTATACTCTATGGCACAGGATTACAGGCATCAGCTGAGAGACACTAACTGCCAATGATGTGAGTGGTTCTTTTTCTCCCCACTCCCTTCTTCAGACCAAGAAGCACTGATACCTATATCCACTAGTATCTTTCCCCGAGGGCAGTAAGCACTTCAGGATCAAAGCTCCAAAGATGACACATGAAAAAAATAAAGGTCTTTGAACTGCTACATAAAGTAACAAATGAAAACATAATGAGGTAATAATGACAACCTATTACCACCAAACTCATAGTTCATTAAGGGTTGCTGAAGGTTTGTATGTTAACTGAATGAGGAACATCAGGACGGTGGTCCTAGTGGGCAACCCGCTGCCTCTAAGTCTAAGAAACAGAGAAGAAACTGGGGTGGAAGGGAAAGGACTTCTGTAGATCCATTTGGCAGATGAGGCATTCAGAGAGGTAAGTAAATTGTCCACAGTCACACAGCTAATAAGTGGCTGAGATTTGAACCTGTGTGATTTTAGATTCCATAGCCAATGATGAATATAAACTGTCTGAATTCCAAAGAAAATGTAATTTTACATGTGTGTAAACATGTGAAAGAAACCCAGTGATAGTAGCATTTTAAAAATGTAGATATCCAGGCCAAAAAAATGATCTCTAGGCATAGAATTATAAAATCAAAGATTTTCAAGCAAGTTGAGCAGATTATGTAATCAAAATCATTCATTTTACAGATAAGAATATAGGAACCCAGAGAGACTGAGTAATATCTTCAAGGCTATGTCTATTATTATATATTTATGTACTTATAAAATATTATAAAATATAGACAAGCATTTATATAAACAAATAATTTACAAATTACTTTATTTTTTTATTAATGGTACAAAAATCCTTTTTGCTTTTACTGTTAATATTTTTGGTGAGTGCTAAGTGAATATGCATAATTATTTTTTAAAATCTCAGGTTATTACTTTTTGATACAGCAATCCATGAGCTGAGCTGTAACTTCAGCTTATTTTGATACTTGGTTATTAAAACAAACTAACTAACTAACTAACTAACTAACTAACTAACTAACTCACCAAGAAATGTAGATCCAATACTTATTTTTCAATTCTATCCACTTATTCAAAAGTTTTTATTGAAAATCAGTAAGTTTCCACCTTTTCTACTGTCAATTAACTGTTCTTGACAAGTAATTGGAAGACACTATACTTTCAAATTTTAAAAAAGTGTTTGGGCCAGCCGAGTGGCTCAGTTGGTTAAGAGCGTGAACTCTGAGCAACAGGGTCGCAGGTTCAATTCCCACATGAGCCAGTGAACTGCGCCTGAGCTGAACTGCCACTGAGCTGCCAACAGGTGGCAGGATGGCTCAACTGATGAGAGCATGTGCTCCTAACAACAAGGTTGCAGGTTCGACTCCCGCATCGGATGGTGGGCTACGCCCACCTGCAACTGGTTGAACACGGCACTTTGAGCTGATGGTGACTGGACTTAGGGCTCAGCTAGCTGCGTCCTTCACAACTAAGACTGAAGGACAACAACTTGGCTGCTCCCCTTCCCCAATAAAATCTTTAAAAAGAGGTGTTTGAATTCCACTAAAATGTTTCATTTTTTTTTTTTTAAAGATTTTATTGGGGAATTGGCAGAGGGGAACAGTGTTGGGGAATCGGGGAAGGGGAACAGACAAGTTGCTGTCTTTTTGTTCTTCAGTTTAGTTGCGGAGGATGTTGCGTCACTGTTGGTATTGTCATTGCGCTCTTCCCGGATGAGGCAGATCGGTCGCTGGCCTCTGGATGTCGCTCACCGCGGCTATTGGCAGCTCATGCTTGGCTGCCAGCCGCTCACGCTGGCTGCGGGCCACTCACTGTAGCCTCTGGCAGCCCACTGCAGCAGGGGCTGCAGCCCACACCATCACCGGGGCTCTCACAGCCCAGCTCCAGGTGGAGCTGTTGTTAGCTGTAGAGGGCAGTGTCACTGGCCCTCATGTGGGATCCGAACCGGGGCTGCTGGCATCCCAAAACCAGCATTTAACCAATGCGCCACTCGGCTGGCCCTGAAATGTTTCATTTTAAAGTCATGACTTTAAAATAAGTTAGAAAAATCTGTCTCTAAGTGTAGACATATACGAATTTTTATAGATGATATATTTGTATCTATTTTAAAAATAAAGTTATTAAAAAAATAATAAGAAAAAAAAGAAAAAAAAAGAAGCCACTGCCCCTAAGATGAAGATGGAAGATGGGGCCCACATCAGATTTAATGATGGGGGTCCCTATAGCAAGGCTTAAAGAGTTTAAGATTTTTGAGTGGCGGAGAGGAGAAGGAAAGGATTGAATGACTTACAGGGAAAACTCCATCTGGGGAAAAATCACTTTCTTTCTCTTTCTTAAAGAAAAATGAGGGGGAAGAGAAAGAAGGGAAAACACTGTAAATGTACAACAGATTTCTAAGATTTCTGAGTTTTATCATTTTTTTAACTGCTTGATACATTCCCACATAGACTATTTTCTTTACCATGCTTACCTGTTTGGCTGCAATTTCTTCATCGCGTCCATCTCCAATCACTACATATGTGACTTTCTTTCCAAACCTTGACACGATTCTCTCGAAGCAGCTCTCTTTACCTGATGAGAAAAAGAAATGGGCTGCTGCTAAGTTCATCTGCCTGTGCTTAGACAAAATAAGTGGCAGCCCCCATAGTTTGCTTGGTGGGGAGTCGATGGCAGCTAGAGATCCAGTAGGCCCCCCAGATCTATAAATGTGAGGCTAGGTGGCCCCAGACAATGCAAGAACTGTGCATACCACCTCGCGTTCCCCATCTCCTGTAATTTACAGCTTAACAAGGCAGTTTTCAAGTTGTTATTTAATTCTCAAAATAATCCAGTGAGATGGGTACATTCCCCTATTTTAACAGATGAAAATGGGACTAAGAAATTAGTGACTTACTTGTTCTAGATCACAAACAAGCTTATAGCTAGACTTTGGGTTGCTGACTCCAAATCTAGGCTCTGGATATTGTGACATGATGAAAGGATATTTCTGAGAGGAATCAGTTTTAGTGTAGGAAAAAGAAGTGGAGGCATAAAGCCCTGATTTCTTGTTAGTAATAAGCAACAGACAGCCGTTTCACTCCAATTCTTCATTTTCCAGCAATGGTCCCAGGCATGGGTCTTTCAGTGGGGAGGAGCCCCAGAGCACCAACGAATACAGCAGCAACATTTGTCACATCTGGAATTTCCTCACTATTATATTTTGTAACTGCAATGGCGCTCCTACTGTAACACTGAAATTGACCTTGGGAAATGGGTGATTTCAATCCACTGCAGATAGTTTGTAGACACATGGCAATATATCAAAATTCAAATACCATCAGGAACTAACACCTAAAACATGCACAGATGATAACTGCTGTGGGAAAGACACTTTATTTGCCTAAATAAATAAAAAAGGAAATTAATTCCCTGCTCTGCCACCTTCTTCTGTTAAACAAGGTCCTAACTGCTTCCTTCTTCATTCTGCTCCATTAACCTCATCCTTTCCTCTTGCCAGATCCAGTGACTTAACACCTGGGGTTCCTGTGTGAATAAAAAGGTGCCTATTCCTCAAGGTGCTTGACTGCCATCTGCCGGAAAATTGTTGTAATAAGCACACAAACACAAATATAAGATGACCATGTCACAGTTGACAAGAACCTATACACCACTCAGGAGTTCTGCTTGGTACATCTGAGTAACTGCAAGTCTCTGACATCTCTAGCCCAAGTGGCACCTCAAACCAGGTTGACTAGTCAGTCACCTGAACCAGACACTGGTCCACTTTGGGCTTCAGTCTCTTAACTTTAGTAAAAGGCTTGGTTGGCTGAGGTACTCGTAGGTCCCTTTCAGTGCTAACATTTTACAATAGCATTGTCATGCCTTACATTCCTATCAGGCACTCTAAATATGCATTTGCTGAGTAAATGCATATTAATCTCACAACTGATTCAGTGGATGACTGTATTCTACGTCTTGAGCCCCAATTTAAACATTAAATAATTTTACTAATAATGAATTCTTATTATGTTTAAAGTGTTGAAGAGTTCTTTATCTAACTGCTTTCCAACCATTACACCTTACAACCTGAGCCAACCTCTGCTAGACTCACTAATTTACGATCTGTCTATAGAAGAAAACAAATTTTAAGTCAGGATTTGAAGACTTTTTCCCTAAGACTCAACAAAGGGAATGTCTCATATTTAGAGGACAAGGACATAGAGATGTTTTAATTATCCTGTCATACAACGATCAAGGATGAAATACTCGTACATTTAGTTATGTTTCCTCTAAAAGGATTAAGAGACTGAAAGAGTTACTAATAGCTCAAGTAAAGAAGTAGCTACATGAAAAAAATGACTCCAATACAGTTAGTAAGTATACTTCCTTCATTTCATACTCTCTAAACAATCCTGTTTGGAAGGATGAAGCCAATGAATGACTGGTCAGCTCACCAAATGTCAAGTAATTGAAATTATAACTGCAAGACCAACCATGCCTTTCGAGAATACTAGGTTCCTGGGTTTCCCCTATCAAATATACGTCTGACATTTTCAGAAATGATTTTGAAAATTATCTTTAATGTCCAAGATCAGAGAGTGGCATTAAGAAAACTACAATTCTGAAGTTATTTCAGAGGAGACAAATAAGTATTTCCTCTCCTTGTTCCAATTTCCCAGTGCTGTGAAGGAAAGCCTTAAGCCTCTCACTGTGGTTACCATGGTGCCAGGTACCACTACAGCTTTGCAAATTAGCTCTGGATGAAATGAGACCAAGGAAAATCACCAAATAAGCACAATTGCTGTCAGAGAGAATAAAATTGTTTCCATTAGTTTGATATGCCTTTGGGTGCCAGGATTCTGTAACAAGCACTACACAAAATCTACCTTTCAGGTGTGATAGGCTCAGTGAATGCTCTGGGTTCTTATGAAATGCAAAGTATAGTGGTGGCAATAGTAGCAAAATCTGAAGGTGGGCAGTTTTCAGATATATCCCTCCACCCTCCATATCCCTTGTAAATGAAATAATTCAACCATTCAAAACAGGAGAATAATAAAAATAAATGTCTGTATACCTACCACCAACCTGGCTTTGTCAAATCTTAACACTTTATATAGTCACTTTAGATAAAAAAAATATAAGAATGAGATATTACAGATATATCGGAAGTTTCCTATGTACTTGTACTGAATGTCATTCTTCTCCCTCCTTTCTCCTTTTTATATATCCATAAAAAATTGATGGTATTGTTATGAACATTTCTTACCTTTATATAAATGTTCATACTGTGCGTATCTGTCTGCAATGTGGTGTGGGAAGCTGACAGCACCCCAGTGTCTGACAAGGCCACATTGCCCTGCTCAGCACTGGATATTAGGGGTGCTGCCTTATGGTTGGTCATGTAATATCTCCTGCCTCTATGAACCCATGTGCCTTTTCTCCTATAGGAGACAATATATTTACTACACTTGTGATATGTTCCTGTGATACCCCAATGAGCTAACTACGCAGCCAAGGATGGGTAAGATCTCCTAAAAGAGGGGAGACAACCCAAGCCAGGCGGTAGTTCCATGGGGGACCCCTGAACTGTGATATTGGGGACTCAAGCCCCTTGGAAACTGAGGCACAGACCTCTGACAAACTCAGGCCAGAAAACTCAGGCCTGTGAGAAGCTGATGCATTTGCCTAAGGGCCCTACTGTGAATAATCTCCTGGAAGATTAAAAGTCTTCAGGCCATGAGAGTTCCGGGTAAGAGGCAGCTCAAAGACATCCGCAGACCATGGATTTGTTAATTAGCCTTGTGTGAATTCCTTTGCCCAGTGCCTTGTTGCAGCAACAGATACTGAAGCTTTGACTGAGAAACGGATGCAGCCCTCTGTAGGATAAGAGAGGTGTGAGACCCTTTTGGTTGCTAGGTATTGTTATTTACAATCGAATAGATTTTAGATGCTTTTACCTTAAACACAGCCACTCCTAGTCTTTTGGTATAGCTCAAGTATACTGTGAGTTTTATGATTGTGTTTAACTGCTAGAATTTAGGATGATTTCTAGATAGTCAAGACAGCTTTAGTAAACATTCTTTAGGTGACTTACAGAAACCAAGTCTGGGTTTCATAGCAATTATCATAATAAAGACAAGGTAATCCTTTAACGGAAGAGTAAGTCACAGTGCACCCTGGAGAGAGCACTTACAGGGGAGTAGAAGACTGTGTAAATCCTGAGAACTACAAACCACCGTTAATGATTTGTTACAGTTTGCTTCCTTGAAAATTCTCAATAAAAGCTATGTGCTGACCCAATTCGGGGCTCAGTCGTCTTTGGCTGAGTCCCTTGGTCTCGCTCTTATCTTTCTTCTGTCTCTTGTTCTTATTTAATCTGCATCGCCCCTCTCGTATCCCACTTGCCCTTGCCACGCAGGACGTGACAATGTGGTTTTTGTATTCGACACTGTTTTTCATATTAACCCTTATGGATATATGTAGTTTTAGTTCACTCATTTTTAACTGCTATATAGTATTCACTTGTTTGAATTTATCTATTTATGAAATTCTTTTCACTAACAGATTCACAGATAGGTTATTTCCAACTATGTTCTATTATGAAAAAGGCTGCATAAAAAAAATCCTTGTATATCTCTTTTATGCATGTCACATGATCTCTGTTGCAATTATTCAACTCTGTTGCAATTATTCAAATTAGCTATGGAAATGATTTGGGCATGGTTACATTTCAGTAAAACTTTATGAAAACAAGTAGTGGGCAGAATTTGGAATGTGGGTTACAGTCTGCACTAAAGTATACATGTCTAAAAATTGCTTGATCATAGGGTTATGCACATTTTAAACTTTACTAGACGTTGACAAACGTTCTCTAAAAATGGTTACATGGTTATATCCATTTTAAATCTCATCTGCAGTGTTCTCATTTCCTTAACAAAGTTTAAGGTCAGACTTAAATTTCTGTCAATCTGATAAATGGGAAATACATCACATTTTAATTTGCATTTGAGGTTAAGGAACTTATCATGTTTACTGACAATCTGGGTTATTATGAATATGTTGTTATGAACATAGTGTGCAAATATTTCTTTTAGATCCTGTTTTTAATTCTTTTGGGTATATACCCAGAAGTGAGATTGCTGGATCATATAGCAGTTCTATTTTTAATTTTTTGAAGAACTGTCAATACTGTTTTCCATAATAGTTGCATCATTTTACAATCCCACCAAAAGTGCACAACGGTTCCAATTTCTTTACATCCTCACCAACACTCGTTATTTTCTGTTTTTTGGCAGTAGCCATCCTAATGGGTGTGAAGGGTTTAATAATTTTTTTTATTTTTTTTAAGGGCAGTGTCACTGGCCCTCATATGTGGGACCCGAACCGGGGCTGCTGGCTTCCCAAGCCAGCGCTTAACCACCACGCCACTCGGCCGGCCCAGGGTTTAACCATTTTTAAATACACAGCTTAGTCCTTGATTTTTAACCTAGTGCTTTTTCTATTATACTTTACTAAAGTGCTTTCTCTGTGATACAGAAATCTGAAATGAGGCAAAAGTAGATTTCTAAACTAGATATATGTTCTTTCAAATATTATAAAAGAAAAGAGCATAAGTTTTAAGTCCAACAGACCTGGATTTGAATCCTGTTTATGTACTTACTAGCTGTGAAGCCTTGAGAAAGCTAGCCTGAACTGCCTCAACAGTAATATTGAGAGAAGGCTGCTGTAAGGACTCTGTGTGTGTGTGTGTGTGTGTGTGTGTGTGTGTAAAGTGTCTAACAGAGGGACTGGTAAATAATAAGTGCATCATACATAGGAAATATTATTGTAAGGCCCGTAACTATAAACAGAATAGAAACCATACCGATTTTGGTAGCACTATAGATGTTTTCAATAGGAAATATTTCTCCAAGCCCATATAGGAGAACCTTGGCCAGGGCTGGAACCAGCTGGGTTGTAGTGATCAGAACATTCACACAATTCTTTCTAGAAGGGAGAAAGAAGAAAAAGAAAAAGGTGAAACCAAATCAACTCAGGAGCAAGAATTCACATGGATCTTCTCTTTAGGATCTAATTATGATAAATAACCTCAAAGGACCTGGTATGATATTTGTTCAGTGCCAATGCTCTGTTACTGCTCTAATTATCTCTGGTTATTTACTTCACATATCAAAAGACAGAGATTCTATAGGGGACACAGAGCAGCAATTTGATTCTTGCCTCATTTCCCTTCTGGCCACTCTAGCTCACTGTACTGGTTAGCAATTACCACTAACTCGTGTCATTGACACCACTCTCTAGAAAACAAATGACAAAGACTTTCAGTTACAGTGCTATTTCATCTGAATGCAACTCAGCCCTTAAATGAGATATGATTTAAGGCCTCTCTGCTCTTCACACAATAGCAACATAGATTCCAGAGTACCCATTAATTTCACATGTCTTTTATAAACTTCACCAAATATTCTTGGTGTCAGTTTTACTGTCTGCTCCATTAGGTTAAGGATCTAGAATTCCTATTGGAGGAAAGAGGCAATAAGGATATTGCTGCAAATATGACTGTATTTATTTAATAAGCTTCAAGCTGAAATCTCCTTAATGTTATCCTTCTCTTTTCTATATATATATTTTAAAATAAAAAAATTTATTGTGCAATTAATCGTTGAAATCCTTAAGAGGAACTGGATGCTGCACCAGCTGCCCTCTTGGGATTAGGTGTTGTTCCTTCATGGAATCCATGCCTGAATCTGAGGTTTACAATTTTTAGGTGCCTCATTTGACCAGTCCCAGTGGTATTTCATCTTTTAGACTTAGCACTCCAGTTATACTTTCTCTTCCATTTGGCAGGGTAGCCAGATTTGCCACAGGTAGACTTCTGAAGGTGGCAGGCCTTAAGCCACAGCGGTGGCATAACGTGTACGTCTTATTACGCTACTTTCCGAACAATGACGTTCCCTTCGTCATCGCGCGTCTGCCGCTGACACCAAAGAGCGTACACTTTTCTTTTATTATTATTATTATTATTATTATTATTAGTTACAGATGTATAAAACAATGCGTTAGTTATCTTTTTCACCCCTTACAAAGTGACTACCCCCTCCTCTCTCCCTGATATCATACATATCTAGGGGCCGGCCGAATGGCACAGTGGTTGGGTGCTGGCTTGGGAAGCCAGCGGCCCTGGTTCGGGTCCCACAGGTGAGGGCCAGTGACACTGCCCTCAAAAAAACAAACAAACATAAATATCTATTACAATTCCATTGACTACAAGTGTACCCTTTTCTTTTGAATATTGCCTTCCTAAGTAGGTTTTGATGTATTTGTTTGGAGCTTCCTGTACTTAGGATATTTGAGATCTGTCTCCTACATGTATTCTTTGATGTCACCAGGCCCATCAAGATTTTTGTTCACAAGAGTTTTAATTTTGTGAACAAAAGGGAAAAGAAAAAGGCTTTCATATATAAATACTCTCGTAAAACTCTAAGGTGTGCAGTTAGTGTAAAATGACTTCGCCTCCCACCTAACCTAAATACTTTCTTGCTTCATTTAAACTCCTCTTACCCCATCCCAAACCTTATTTTAGGGAATGGCCTGTCCTGGACTGGTATAGGAAAGAGGGTTTCTGAGAGAATAAGACCTACAAGAACCATTTCCATACCTGGACTGGATGAGAAGTAAGGACTTTAATGCAGTTCCTAACCAGGAATCTGTTAAAACTTCGATTTCTGCTCTTAGTCTCTGCAGTGCTTCCTTTCTCTGTGGGCTGAGGAGGCCTTTGGGAATAAAAGCAGACACATTTGTCATTTGACAACATATCGTTGCTGACACTGAGGAAGCAACTTCTAAATTCAATTCAGAAATAGTGTGAGTCACTGAAATTGTCTATGGAGCTAATATATTCCTCTCTTTGGAAAAACCCTAGAGCAGTTTACTCAAAATGCCTTTTTTACTTTCTTCATCAGAATGTTTTGCTGGGGGCACAACCACAACAACAACATCAGCTGATAAAAACACTGTGATTAGATTCTAGCACAAGCTCTTTCATCACTAATCAGTAACATAATTTGCAGACTGGTGGACCATACCTTCAGTAACACTGCTTTAGACATGACATTAAGAACCAAAGGTGGAAAAAATAAGTGTCAGAGTTGGAAGACCTGCAGCATTTCCAATCTCTGTCTAAAGAAACGAAGACCCAGGGAGGAAAGGGGTGCTGCTGCCTAAGATTACACAGCAAGTGGCTTTTGGTCTCAGAAGTCTTTCCACTACCATCCATATACTGCTCCCATGGGACTGTGCTTTCTCCCCTTTTCAGTACACATCAACTTGAGATTCTAGGTTGAATGACCAACTCCCTGAATATCATTTATTGGTATTGTACTTACTTCTGAAACAATTCCAGCTGATAAGAGACTTAAAAAACATTGTTTAAGATCAGAAAATTAAGCATAAAACAAAACAGAATTCATCTGATGGGAACATGTTATCAGACACTTGAATTTAATATTCAAATAATAAATCTGGCCCTTTTCTATAGTAAAGGTAAAAAGAGAAGTTCTTCTTTTTTTTTTTTTTTTTTTTTAATCTAATTTAATTTTATTTTTTAGAGAGCAGTGTCTCTGGCCCTCCCATGTGGGATCCGAACTGGGGCCGCTGGCATCCCAAGCCAGCTCTTAACCACCGCGCCACTCAGCCGGCCCAAAAGAGAAATTCTGTAGTCTATTACCAATGCTCCATTAAAACAAAGGGCATTTTTATGAGGACTAGAACTGTGTATGATTTGTTTTCAGTTTGATGGTTTCACAATGCAAGCCTAGAATTAGATGACTCTCAATGTTTCTGATAAAACAAAACCAATACCTATATCTTATGTATGATATACACATAAGCATACACACACACACACACGCTTTTTTCTTTTATCTACATTTAGTCATGATTTGAAGACCATGTATTTAACTGTAGGGAGGTTGGAAAATGTAGCTTTTAGTTCAGGTGGCCATGTGATTAGATAAAAGAGTTTTATCGCTATAGAATATACTGGTACAAATCATTGGTCTTTGCTAGTATCTGCTTTTCAGACTATCTGATGTCTCTATATACCTTTCTTCCTACATAAATAAATATTTGCTGTTGTCTTTCTAAGAGAGACAATTCTGAAGTCTCAGTCATATTAAGGACTCAAAGTCTAGGATCTGAATGATGTATATAGTCTTCTCTACCAGGTCCAAATTTTGCTTCTCTTGGTCCAGTAACCCACAAACTAAAGGATAAGTTTTTGCTTCCCCTTTCCTATAGTACAGTAGTATAAGACCAGGGTAACTAAAGCAGAAATGCCATTTGGGAAAGGGGAAAATGGGTGATGCCCAAATCCCAATATGCAGAAATAGGGAAGACTGTCTTCTCTGGGAGTACAGCAAGCTTCTGTGTTAGCCCTTCCTCCTGCCACCCCTCATTGGAAGCCCTGGTTCTGTTTCCTTGGGGAAAGTCCCTTGCCCATCATCCTCTGTAGCCTCTGTCACTGCTTTCTGGAGATTCTTCCTTGTCCAATATTTTCCATGGCCACAACCAAATTAAGCATTGTACAATATACTGTATCATACATAAATATATATTATATATGTCATATACTTACCTAATAATATTATGTGGCTCTTTTGTTAATTCTTATTTTGTAAAATACAGATGGACATTACTTTTAACACATTTTTTGCGGGAAACGAGTAAACTTGTCATACAAAGTGTTATGCCCGCTTATGAAGTGTTAATATGTTCCTCAGGGTAGGTGCAGGGGATTCTCACAGAGGGTTATATTACTTTCTTCAGGAAACTAGGTCCAGGCACTCACTGGGTAGAAAAGAATAACTTAGGTTGTATATGAAAACTAACAAAAGAAAGGCTAATGTCTGAGAGATAGGGAAAGCAAAAAGGCTTGGAGCTGTCAAAATAAAAAGTACTGGCTCTGAATCATGAGAAAACAATAAGCAATAAAAAGGGGAATCTGAAAAAAGTAAATTAGATTCCCAAAGCCCAGATGCCTGTGATTTTTGCCTAGTGTTGGAGGGCTGTAACAGGAATGAACAAACTGACCTTCAAAGTCCTAGTTTTACTTTCTGCACCACACTGTAAGGCAGCACGGTGCAGAGGAGGGTTCTCTGGACCTGGAGTAGGATACCTCTAGGCAGGCTATGGAACTCCTGAAACTTCATGCAATATTTTGTGTGTATGTAGAAGCTTGAAGGTGATGGTTCACAGTTTTAAATATTTTCTCAAAGGGGTATGATCACTAAAAAAAAGAACTCCATGAATGTAAAGTGCACGGGACCAAGAGTTGGGGGATTGAATTCCAGCTGTGGCATGGTCACTAACCTGCTATGGCTGCGGCCCTCATTACCCTCATGGCGGACATCAATTTTCTTGAATGCAAAATAAGGGATTTAGGTTAACTCTAATGTCTCTTCTAATCTGAACAATCTATGGCTAATTAATTAACTCCAAATAATAGAATTTTAGGCCTAGTGGCACCTGATATTTGACATATTTCTGGGCAGAAAGAATTTCCAAGGTTTTTCAAATCACATTGAAAACTATAAACCATCCACTATAAACCTAGTCAGTAGTTCTACTTTACTATCGTGATCGTTATATAAATCAGTTAAAAAAAAAAAAGAGAGCCTATTAACTAGTATTTATAGTAGTTAGGATTCTAGAATAAAACACATGTCATCAAACATAATCTATTGAACGCATTTCCTTTAAAAAGGTGTTTGTCTAAAAAGAACAAGAGAACTTTGAAAAGTTATGCTAAGAGATGTCCATGTGAAATGAAAAGCTTTCTCCCTAAAGGGTTTAAATCAAACCTCCATTTTTTTTTATACAAGTTAAAATGTTACTGTGACACAAATTCATATGTAAGGGATTCTGACATAAGAAATGAAGAAATCAGAAGGAAACAGAAAATTAGACTGGCTATCCGCCACACTTACCACCCACGTTGCTTTTATGCTTATCATAGATTTCTCTCACTTTTCGGTAGCGGAAAGCCAGTTTCCTCATCCAGTCCACACCTCCCTGGACACCCACAGAGGAACCATGGCTGCCACTGCCTCCTGAGCCACTGAAACCATCTGTTGAGAAACTGTAGTTGCTGCAAAGAGAGGATAATGAAAATTAAAATCTACACTGCAAGGAGTTCTTGGATAAATGCCATCTGGGATCCTCTGTCCTATTCCTGGCATCTGATATTAAAGCTAATGGCTTTGATAATCTTTTCCCTTAATCTGTGTAAGTCAGAGTCTTTCACAGTCCTCTATCTCACCCCATTACTTCTATAAAAGAAAGGATGGGGAGGAAGGAAAGAGAGGTATGTATAATTCTAGCACCAGCATCCCCTAGAGGTTGGTTTGGGATAGAGCATCGTTTCATTAATGAAAGAATATCTTACAGTGAAAAAAAAAACAAAAAACAGAATATAATTTTTTTTTGGTACACAAACACACAATGACTGCAACTATGTAAAAAAAATAAAAATAAAAATGGAAGGAAGTAACCCTAAATACTAGTAATAGTAAGGTAATGGGCATGTTCTCCTTCAGTGATTTGTTAACTAGTACTAAGTTTGTGGGTCACCGTGGTGGCTTTAAAATATGCCCACATATTCTTTAATACTCTTCTCTTCTAATTCTGCTCCCTTTGGGTATGGACTGTATTTGAAAGTAAGCAGAATGTGGTGGAAGTGATGATGTGAGACCTCAGAGACTGGGCTTCTCTTGCTCTCTCTTGGAGCACTTGCTCCGAAAGGGCTGCCAAACAATACTCAAGCTACCCCACGCTGAGGCACGCATAGTGAGAACTGAGGCCTCCTGTTATCAGCCACTTGTGAGAGGTGGGAAGCAAGTCCTCCAGCTCCAATCACGCCCTCAGATGATTTTAGCTTCATCCAATATCGTGATTTCAATCTCAAGAGACCCTGATTCAGAACTACCTAGCTACACTTTCAAGTTTCTGACTCCCAGAAACTATAAGATGATAAATGTTTATTGTTTTAAGCTACTAAGTTTTGGGGTAACTTGTTATATAGCAATAGATAACTAATACAGGCATATCTCAGAGATATTGTGGTTTCAGTTCCAAACCACTGCAATAAAGCAAACATTGCAATAAAATGAGTTGTAATCAATGGGTAAAAACATAACATCTACAGAGCACAGTGAGGTGAAGCACAATAAAATGAGGTATGCCTGTATAGTTACTATCCTAAGTAAAGATTTAAAAATGACTGACAGAACTAGAGACAGCTAGGTTCAATCAAGTCAAAATACAGGAGCAGCTGGTTAGCTCAGTTGGTTAGAGCACAGTGCTCATAACACCAAGGTTGCCAGTTTGATCCCAGCATGGGCCACTGAGCTGCACCCTCCACAACTAGGTTGAAACAAATACTTGACTTGGAATTGATGGGTCCTGGAAAAATGCACTGTTCCCCAATTGAAAAATAAAAAGATAAAAGTCAAAATAGAGTTCAATAAGGGTGAGGTTCTATATTTTAAGAAAATAAAGATGCTAAGACATTAGATAAATAATTACTGGTTAGCCACTCATGTAAGAAAGAGAAAAACAACAACAAAAAACTAGGGTTCATAGTGAATCATAAACTGCTGCAGACCACGCCTTTTCCTTAAAAAACAAGACCTTTTTCTTAAAACATCAGTAAACTCTCATAACAATGAAAGGTGCTTTCTGTTACTGTGCACGACTGGACCCGCACCTGAAGCAAACCCTTTCAACCCTTCCCAGCACTACAGGATCAGGTCCTTACTAAGGGTTATGTCCAGTTCTGCTCTAGATTTGAGAGTTCATGGATGAACCAATTTTAAGATAGACACAGGGAAGAACTTTTTGCCTATGAAAAGGGATAAGCATTAAAACAAATTAACATGAAAAGATGTGACAGTCTTTTTTCTAAAAGGTTTTAAATATAAGCTAGATAAATGTTTGGATTGTTCTTAGCTAAGACTACTGGGTTGGAAGACAGTGGCGAAGAGAGAAATGAGACTGGGCAAGCATGTTACTACTGAGACCTCCTAGGTTCACTGTGATATAATGTTTAAGACTGTCTTCCAGATAGGGTTATTCCTGACACCATCAAACCCCCACGATGAAATTCCTGATGCTTATTTGTATCTATCATAACTAACCAGTCTGGAAGCACACTCCTCTTGACTGAAAATCTAGTCAAAGAGAACTAGTATATTCCTTACTTTGGAATGCCTTCTTTCTTATCCCATCATTGCTACCCACTCTTCAAGGTCATACTCAAACTCTATTGCACTGAGAAGGCCGCACCAATGTTGGCAACCATCTGCTCCCCACATCCACAAAACTGCTTTCTTTTCTGTGCTTCATCACATTTTCTATTGTCACCTTCTCATACCGCATGCCATCATTAACTATGCTTGTTTCTGTCTCCTCTAATAGACTGTGAGTTCTCTTAAGGCTGTCTTATTCATCTTAGCTTTCCTCTAACTTAGACAGTGTCTTGTGCATAACAGGTGCACGGATGTTTAAGATATCATTGTTTTTGTCACCTCAAGTCTTGGCCATTGTCATCAGAAGCCACATCTTCCACATGCACCTGGTCACACTCCTGTTAAAAGACAAAACCACATGCTATTCAATACAGTGAATCAAAGTGCTATCACCACCATGATATGTTGTAAAATACCACAAACCGTGGGATGATGAAACACCTTACAGTCTGTCTCTCTCATGTGTTGAGGGTCGCTTTCACCCTCTTTGCCGTTCAACTTCTTTTAAGACCTAATTTATGTCCCACGGTCTTCATGAAATTTTCCTTATTATTCCAACCCTCAGTTACGCTCTTATCTCAACAGTTCATTTTTCTAACAGCTCATGGGTATAAGCACAGGCTGCCTTACACTGTCGGGTTATCTATGTTCTAATTAGACTGAAAGTTCCATTTACCTGTAGGCTTCTTATGGCATGACCCATATCTTACATCTCCTTTGTACCCCTCTAGTCTAGTCCAGTGCCCTTATGCAGCCATGCACCAAAAAAATTTTGCAGATGAAACAGATGCTGGTACAGTGTGGTATCAAAGCTGAGAATGACTGAAACAAATTTATAAATTCTAACTTGGTACTCAGAAGAGGTCATCTAAGTCAATTTCCTCATGTTCTAAAGTGAGATAAAAAGATTTACCCAAGGACATATAACTAGTGAGTGGTAGAAAGAAACTAGAAAGAGCCCGGGTCTTCTAATTCAAATCCAAGGTTCTTTCCACCAAGCTCATGCTGCTATGCTACTTGATAAAAAAATGCCACCCACTGCCTAACTAACAAATCCACTCCTCTGACACCACCTAGGGCAGTGTTGTAATGTCCACCTGCATCAGAATCCTCTGGGGAAGTTTTTTAAAAATGCATATTCTTGGGTCCACCCCAGACCTACTTCAATCAGAATTTCTGGGAATGAAGTCCTAGAATCTTCATTTTTAACAAGGTCCCCAGGTGATTCTTATGCCCCCTGAAGTTGAGAACCACTGACCTGGGGGGCAGGAACACATTCAGGTCAAATTCTTCACAGAACTTTCAGTCCTGAGTGAGGACTATGTCTAGAAAATCATTACAAATACAATTTGGCAATAATTATTGGCACATAGTAGGTTTTCAATAAATGTTTGCTGAATAAAAACTTGATACCCTAACTTATCAACATGTGAAGTTGAGGGAAAAAAATAAAGCACTGTGGAGCTTACATAAAAGTATTGGAATTTAGAGCCCTATTAATTTAATTTGTTGGGAGAATAGTCTGTTGAGTAGAACTAGACTGTATTTTAAAAGGAGTAGGATTACTTCATGTTATAATATGCTATCATATTTTACTTTAAAATTTTCACTATTTCAAAAACTAGGTAAGATATGTGGCACATGGTTCAACACTCAAAAGGACATGAAGTGACAAACCAGCTACTTCCCACCTGTGTCCCAGCAACGCATTCCCCTCCCCAGAGACAGTTACTATTATAGTTTCTCATGTAGGATAACTGCTTTAGCTGAGGCCCAGAATGGGGAGATAACATTCTTTACTTGGGACTCAGACTCTGATCTTCTGACTCCCAGTTCTGTGTTCTCTCCTCTACACCATATTCACCTCACAGGTAAACTCAAATGTCAAAGCCAAAAAAATCCACCAAGAAGCTCTCAGTGTTTCCTGGTTTTCTTTGCACCTAAGTATGAAATGATTCTGGACATCAAGGCTAACCTATATATGGAAAGCAAGCATGTATAAATACAATGAATTAAAGCAGCCATTCATAGATCTGACAAATCAAGAGATTATCTTTTTTTTTTTTTAGGGCAGTGTCACTGGCCCTCACATGTGGGACCCAAACTGGGGCCACTGGCTCCCCAAGCCAGCGCTTAACCACTGCGCCACTCGGCCGGCCCAAGAGATTATCTTTTGAGAAGGTAAAATTGAACAGTCAAGTGTAATTAAGAGTACAAATAATCAAACCCACCTTATATGTACACTTTTAATACAGATGAATAAATTGGAATGTTGGTTTAGGCATCAGTGTTTTGCTTAATGGGTTGCTATTTCCCCCAGACCTAGATCACTTCCATAACAAAAATCAAATTTTTGAGACAATAAAATTGAGGGCCAGAACCAAGGTTGTGGTGATCTAACCAAGGCACTATTCCTGCAAGATTATGCAGGTCTAAGTGGCCAGCTGGCCTCTCCATACCCACCCAGGCTAACCACAATGGCTCTAAATACAATAAGCACAAGCACGATTACAAATAGTTATTGAACAAAATGTTTTACTGACGCACAAAAACAACTTAAAATGCTTACCTCCAAGTCATTGAAAAATAGATGTGTATCAGCCACTTCAAAAATCATTTCTTCCATAGTTAAACCTGAGCCAATCACTACTGTTGGGTCCTAAAGACAGGAAAAGAAAAATTTGCTTGACTTGGTACTCATAGTCCTGGTTCTGATCTTTAAATATTTCAAAATAATTTTGGGCCAAGGCCAAGACAACACAGATCTACAACAGTGCTTCTAACTATTACTGATGCAATTTCATTCACAGCTATACGAATGTGGGATTGTGAAAAGTTAAAAATTTCAGGACTTTAGTTGCTAGAAAACTAAACTCACTTGAAAGAAAACTTAGAAAACCTGCTTTAAAAATCCACTTATTTTTTTTTTGGAAATACCGTTTCAGGAGAATTTTTTAAAATTTTTTTTTAAGGGCAGTGTCATTGGCCCTCAAATGTAAACGGGGCCGCTGGCTTCCCAAGCCAGTGCTTAACCACCGCGCCACTCGGCCGGCCCTCAGGAGAATTTTTATTGTTAGAACATTGCAAATGTAACACCGATTATCTTTTCTGCAAACGTGTATGTGTGCATATGTACACACACACACACACACACACACACACACACACACACACACACAGTATAACACCAGGAGTCAGTTATCTGACAATCTTAACAACCAGGAAATAAGTAAACAAAGGTTGAAGAGTCAAAATGTTTGCAGGAAAAACAAGCACTTATTTTTATTTTATTTATTCCAATGCACTTAGCTTTAAAATGAACAAAGAGGTCTTCATTTAGAGGTTGTATGCTCTTATTTTACATATTTTATAAATAGCCTGGCTATATAGCATATAAGCTTGCCAGTCTATATACTAAACACCTGTGGAAAATACTTCTAACAGAAACATTACTGACAATAAGAAACAACTGGTAGTAAGAGAGCAAAGCAAGTCAATATTTTCATAAAATTTATTAATAGAAACTGGAAAATAAGAGCCTGGAAATAATTTAGTATAGAAATATATAGGCAATAGCTCAAAAACAGCTCATCCTGCTATTAAAACTGATGTTTATATTGATGACTAAACAAGTTAACTTCTGCTTGGTATATTTAGTCTAAGAAGGTATGCAATCTATTTTAGGAAGGTATTTTATATTTTATCTATATTTTTAATTTACATATGTGGCATATGACCAGCCAGATGAAATGCTCATTTTGGGCTATTAAAAGTGACTTAAGGGATAATAGATCAGTCTTTGGAATATATAATCTTGAGACTCCAGTGTTTTGAGCATCATCATTTCCATACTTTGTTTATACAAAACACCACTCTCAAACACCTCGGCTTTTAGCATTCATTCTAAGTCTAGTCTCTAGCTTTATCCCTGACCATGTGGCCTGCCTGGTACAAGCCATCAGGTGAAGTTTAACATGGAAAGTGAAAGGTCAACAAGGTAAGACAGAGATAGCAGCAAAAGTGATCTGGGGTACCTGCCCATATAGCAGGAGAGGGAAAGTTGTAACAAAGAAAGAAAGACTCAAATTACCTTTCCATACTTCTGGGCATAGGATCCAGTAAGAAGCGAGTGGAAGATAATGATGGTTTCATCCAAATCCCACAGAAATACCCGCTGAAGGAGGAAAATATAAAAAGTAATGAGTGAACATCTTTTCCAATCTACAATGGAAGGAAACAAGAAATCAGTAAGAGAAGGAACACTGGAAAAATTCACAAACATGTGAAAATTAAGCAACACAATCTTAAATAACCAAAGATAAAAGAAGAAATCACAAATGAAATTAACGAATACTTCGAGATGAATGAAAATAAAAACACAACAAAACAAAATTTATGGCACGCAGTAAAAGCTAGGCTGTTAAGAGGGAAATTGATAGCTGTAAATGCATACCTTAGAAAAGAAGATCTCAATCAACAACCTAACTGTACAATTAATGAAACTAGAAAAAGCCAGCAGGAAGGAAATAATAAAAGTTAGAATGAAGATAAAGCAGAGAGTAGAAAAATAACAGAGAAAAATAAATGAAAGTAAAAGTTAGTTCTTTGCAACAGCTCCACCTGGAGCTGGGCTGTGCGAGCCCCGGTGATGGTGTGGGCTGCCATAGGCTACAGTGAGTGGCCCGCAGCCAGCGTGAGCGGCTGGCAGCCAAGCGTGAGCTGCCAATAGCCGCAGTGAGCGACATCCAGAGGCCAGCGACCGATCTGCCTCATCCGGGAAGAGCGCAATGACGATACCAACAGTGAAGTAACATCCTCCGCAACTAAACTGAAGAACAAAAAGACAGCAACTTGTCTGTTCCCCTTCCCCGATTTCCCAACGCTGTTCCCCTCCGCCAATTCCCCAATAAAATCTTTAAAAAAAAAAAAAAGTTAGTTCTTTGAAAAGATCTATCAAATTGACAATTTTTAGCTAGACTAACAAAAAAAGACTCAAATTATTAAAATTAGAAATAAACATTACTAATTTTACAGAAATAAAAAGGATTATAAGAGAATACCGTGCACAGTTGTACACCAACAAATAACCTGATAAAATGGACCAATTCCTAGAAATATACAAAGTGCCAAAACTGAATCAAGAAGAAATAGAAATTCTGTTTGTTTATTTTTTTTTAATTTTTTTTTCTCTCCTGTCTTTCTTTCTTTTTTTTAATTTTTGTTTTTAGAAATAGAAATTCTGAATAGACCTTTGGCTAGTAAGGTGGTTGGACTGGTAATCAAAACCATCCCAGGGCTGGGAGAATGGTTCAGTTGGTTACGAGCTTGCTCAAGAGTGCGAGCTGAGCTCGTTTGATGCCCAGCCTGAGCTGAGCTGCTGCTAGCTGCCAACAGGTGGCAGAATGGCTCAGCTAAAATTAAAAAAAAAAAAAAAAAAAAAAAATCCCCAAAAGAAAAACCCATAACCAGATGGCTTCACTGGTAAATTCTACCACACATTTAAAGAAGAATTAATCAATTCTTCCTAAGCTCTTCCAAAAAATTGAGGAGGGAACGCTTCCTAACTCACTCTATGAAGCCAGAAACTACCCTGATACGAAAGTCAGATAAAGACACTACAAGAAAAGAAAACTGCAGACCAACATACTTATGAATAGGGATGCAAAAATCCTCAACAAAATACTAGTAAACAAAATTCGGAAGCACATTAAAAGAATTATACATCACGACCAAGTGAGACTTGTTTTTAGAATGCAAGGATGGATCAACACACAAAAGTAAATCAATGTAATGAAGTACATTAATAGAATAGAGGGAAAAAACCCCACATGGTCATCTCAACTGATGCAGAAAAAGCATCGGACAAAATAAAACACAGTTTCATGATAAAAACATTAAATAACTACAAACAGAAAGAACTTTCTCAACATAAAAAGGCCACATACAAAAAACTCACGGCTAACATCATATGTAGCAGTGAAAGACCAAAAGCTTTACCCGAGATCAGGAATAAGGTGCCTGTTTTCACTTCTATTCAACATAGTACTGGAAATTCTAGCCCGAATAATTTGTCAAGAAAAGGAAAAAAGGTACCCAAATTGGAAAGGAGGAAGTAAAATTATCTCTGTTTGCAGATGACAAGATCTTATACATAGAAAATACTAAAGAACCCACAAAAAATTGTTAGAACTAATAAATGAATTCAGAAATCAGTTGTATTTCTATACACTTGCAATAAATAATCCTAATAGGAATTTGAAAAACAATTTTATTTACAATAGCATCAAAAGTAATAAAATACTTAGTGATAAATCTGAGGAGGTGAAAGACTTGTACACTGAAAACTATAAAACACTGCTGAAGGAAATGAAAGAAGACCAACCTAAACAAATGGAAAGACATCCCATGTTCATGGAGGGAAGACTTAGCATTAAGATGACAACAGTGGGCCGGCCAAGAGGCACGTTAGTTAAGCGCTGGCTTGGGATGCCAGCGGCCGTGGTTCGGATCCAACATATGAGGGCCAGTGACACTGCCCTCTACAGCTAAGATGGTGAATGACAGCCCCACCTGGAGCTGGGCTGCTATGAGTCGCCAGCGATGGTATAGGCTGCAACCCCTGCTGCAGCAGGCTGCCATAGGCTACAGTGAGTGGCCAGCAGCCAGCGTGAGTGGCTGGCAGCCGGTGTGAGCTGCCAAGAGCTGCTGTAAGCGGCCGCCTAGAGGCCGGTGACTCATCTGCCTCACCCGAGAAGAGCGCAATGATGATACCAACATGGGCCAGTGAAGCAATATCCTCCACAACTAGACTGAAGAACAAAAGGACAGCAACTTGTCTGTTCCCCTTCCGTGGTTCCCCAACGCTATCCCCCTCCCCCAATTCCCAATAAAATCTTAAAAAAAAAAAAAAAAAGGGCAAGGGATTTGAATAGAAATTTCTTCAAAGAAAATATACAAACAGCTGATAAACACATGAAAAGATATTCAACATTATCAATCATTAAGGAAATGCAAATCAAAACTGCAATGAGATACCTCTTCACATTCATTAGGATGGCTATTATCAAAAATCTGGGAAATAAGTGTTGATGAAGATGTGGAGAAATTGGAACCTTCATGCATTGCTGGTGGGAATGTAAAATGGTGTAGCCACTATGGAAACATTTTGGTGGTTCCTCAAAAAATTGAATATAATATTACCATATGATCCAGCAAATCTATTCCTAGGTTTACACCCAAAATAAGTGAATAGAGGGACTCAAAGAGATACCTGTATAGCAATGTTCATAGCTGCATTATTCACAATATCTCAAAGGTGAAAAAACCCCAAATGTCCATTAACAGATGAATGGAAAAACAAAATGTGGTATATTACATACAATGGAATATTATGCAGCCATAAAAAGGAATGAAGTTCTGATACATGCTACAAATGATGAACTTTGAAAACATTATGCTAAGTGAAAAAAGCCTGACAGAAAAGAATAGATATTATATGAGTCCATTTTTATGAGATATCTAGCATAGCCAAATTCAAAGAGACAGGAAGTATAATAGAGGTTACTAGGGGTTAGTGGGAGGACAGAATGGGGAGTTATTGTTTAATGGGTATAGAGCTTTTGTTTAGGATCATGAAAAGTTCTGGAAGTAGACAGTGGTAACAATTAAACAACACTGTGAATATATTCCATGCCACTGAATTACACATTTAAAGATGGTAAATAGGGCCGGCCGAGTGGCTCATTGGTTAAGAGTTGGCTTGGTAGCGCCAGCTCTGAGCAGCAGGGCCACTGTTCAGATCCCACATGGGCCAGTGATGCTCTGCCCTCTACAGCTAAGATGGTGAACAACAGCTCGACCTGGAGATGGGCTGCCGTAAGCTACCATGAGTGGCCGGCAGCCAGCGTGAGTAGCCGGCAGCCAACATGAGTTGCTGTGAGCCACTGTGAGCAGCAGTCCAATAGCCAGCGACCAATCTCCCTCAGCCAGGAAGAGCACAATGATCACAATACCAACATGGGCCAGTGAAGCAACGTCCTCCACAACTAGACTGAAGAACAAAAGGACAGCAACTTGTCTGGTCCCCTTCCCTGATTCCTCAATAAAATCTTTAAAAAAAAAAAAAAAAAAAAAAAAGATGGTAATATTATGTTCCCACAATTTAAAAAAATGAATGAGGTCTCAGTTCTTCCCATGAAATATATCAGAACTTTCTATTTCCCTCCCCATCCCCTTCCTTTCCTTTCTCTCTTTCCCCAAGAACAAAGGGGGAAGAGAGGCTCCAAATACAGCCTCAAATTACCTGTGTCTTAAGAACACCTATCAGTGGCCTTGTTTTTAAATATAGTTTTCCCCGCTTATTAAATTATATTATAGATAAAAAAGAAAAAAAGAAAAAAGGATTGATATCAAAACTTCACTATTATTATTTTGTATGACTTTCTAGTCTTTTTTTTTTTTAAGGTTTTATTTAGAAATTGGGGGAGGGGAACAGCGTTGGGGAACCGAGGAAGGGGAACAGACAAGTTGCTGTCCTTTTGTTCTTCAGTCTAGTTGTGGAGGACACTGCTTCACTAGCCCATATTGGTATCATTGCACTCTGCCCGGGTGAGGCAGATTGGTCTCCGACCTGTGGACAGCCATTCACATCGGCTGCCAGCCACTCACGCTAGCTGCAGGCCACTCACTGTAGCCTATGGCAGCCCACTGCAGCAGGGGCTGCAGTTATACCGTCCCGGGGACTCACAGCAGCCCAGCTCCAGGTGGAGCTGTTGTTCACCATCTTAACTGTAGAGGGCAGTGTCACTGGCCCTCATATGTGGGATCCAAACCGGGGCCGCTGGCATCCCAAGCCAGCTCTTAACCAACGCACCACTCGGCCGGCTCTAGTCTCTTTAATAATGAAGCCAAATGTATGCCCACAGTAAATTCCTGAAGTGCTTAACCACAGAATAAGTGAATGGAAATCTCAATAAGTTATCAGATCTGGTTGCATGTTTCACAGAAACTTGGTCTAAAGCACACTTAGTCCTCTCATTTTACTTTGAGATTTTTAAATGGAGAACATTACTTGTGACACCCTCTGCTTTCTAAATATGATACATTGTTCTTTCTGTTCTCCGCTGGAATACAGACAACAGTTTGTTCTTTCTCTTAATAAATTTTTTTAGAAAAGCTTTTTTGATGCTTTTGGTAAAAGCATCTGAAATGATATGGTAAGTTATGGGCATAGAGAAATGTGCTTTTGCATTTCTCTTTTCACTTGGCTAATTCAGTTTCTATTGCTCAAAAATTCAACAGCACACAACATAGAACCATAAATGCATGAAAAGATGTTCAACATTAGTCATTTAGGAATCGCAAATCAAAAGCAAATCATAGAACCATGTTATTCCACAAGTTTCAGATATAAGTGTGATAAGAAATGCGCAAAAAAAAAAAAAAAAAAGTAGGTAACTCAAATGAGCTTCTTTCCATACTTCTAATTCACTGTCCTGGGAGGAGCTGGCATCAGCTTTCCTCTTGCCCCGGTTCTTGCCAGTCATGTTTTTCCTGGACTGGTCATCAGCATCTTTATTTGGTGTACTCTGGGACAAAGATGGGCTTGTAGAAGGGTCTCCTGGAAAGCAGAAGCAAGACACTTATTGCCAGTAATCACAGGCTGTATGAACCAGAGCAGGAAGGTCAGCAGGTTCTCTGCCCTTAAGAATCATATTGCAGGGATAAAGGATGGAAAATCAAACTTTATCTAAGCAACTTGGGAATGTAGACCTCGGCACTGAGCATTAACCAGTCTTAACATCACAAAGGGAGTTAAAACTAGAATTTATACACCTGCTTCACCATGAAAGAACACATCTATGAAGTTGTTTTGCCAAAACAAACAAACGAAAAAAAATGAACCCGAATCTGATCAAGTTTCTCAACTTGGCACAACTGACATTTTGGGCCAGGTAATTTTTATTATGTGGGGCTATCCTGTACATTGTAGAATGTTGGTTAAACAACATCCTTGGCCTCTAACCACTAGATGTCAGCAGCAGTCCCACCCAGTGTGACAACCAAAAATGTTTCCATACATTGCCAAATGTCTGTGGGTGGGGGTTGAGAGGTGGGGGGATGGAGGTGTGTGTGGTGTGCACACAGTGCAAAATTGCCTCTAGTTGAAAAAGACTGCCCTAGATCCATTTGCCAATTTACAATAACATATAGAAGACAGCAGAACATGTTGCACTACCCTATAAGGATATAATCAGCAAAATTCAGACTAGGAAATGGTATGGGATAAACAATCCGGTTTCCTCAACAAGAGGAAATTAAAAAAAGAGATGGGGCAATTTATAAGTTAAAAGAGACACAAAGTACATATATACCAATCACAATATATGGAGCTTACATGGGTCCTAATTTAAACAAACTGTACAAAGAAAAACAAAACTCCTAATATTTATGAGAAAACTGCAAATATGAATACCCTTTGGCATTTTATGATATTAAGGAATTATTGTTGAATTATTTTAGATGGGTTAATGGCATTGTGGTTATGTTTACGGGTATTTATCTTTTAGAGATAAGATGCCTGGAATTTGGGAAGAGAATTGGATGAAGTATAGCTGAAACAAGATTGCCTATGAGTTGTTACCTGTTGAAGATGGACGATGGAATAATAAGGGTTCATTATGCTATTTTGACAACTTCTGTCTATGTTAGAAATTCTCCATTATTAAAAAGTTAAAATTGTTATGAACAAAGATATTTAGAAAAATGAATTCAAAACTAAGGCATCAGTACATGTAATTATTTCAAAGTTATGTAAGTTTGAAGCAGCAACCATCTGTATGTCCATTTACTTAGAAGACTGGTAAAGGCAAGATGCATAGAAAACTGTTTAATGTAAAGCACTATTTTTAAAAATGCATCAGGGGCCGGCCGAGTGGCGCGGTGGTTAAGCGCTGGTTTGGGAAGCCAGCGGCCCCGGTTTGGGTCCCACATATGAGGGCCAGTGACACTGCCCTCAAAAAATAAATAAATAAAAAAATAAATAAAAAAATGCATCAGTACTGGGCTGGCCAAGCGGCTCAGTTAGTTAAGAACTCACTCAAGAGTGCGAGCTCTGAGCAACAGGGTCACTAGTTTGATTCCCAGCCTGAGCTGAGCTGCTGCTGAGCTGCCAACAGGCGGCAGGATGGCTCAGCTAAAAAAGAAAAAAGAAAAAAGAAAATGCACCAGTACTAATAACGTGAAACAGTCCTTCAAGTTACATGATATGACAGCAAACCACCAAATTTTCATATAAAATAGAAATAAGTAAAAAGTATGTGCATATGTTTACTGAATGTGTATGTAAAACCTTTGTCAGAGTTTTTTAATTTTTAACCTAGACATCATAATTCATCAATACATTTCAAAGCTAAATGTACAGATTTAAATTTATAGTTAAATTTTATATATTTCTTTGCAGGAAAAGGACTACAACTTTCCTCAGAATCTTAAAGGGATCCATGACACAGGAAAAGTTAAGAACTACTGCTCTGAGGCTAAGTCCAAAATATGCACAGACTAACACTGAGTCCTCCAACTTTTATAAAATGTGCCACGATTCTGAAGTTCCCGTGACAATCATGTTACAGCTATAGGGAGGGAAGAGCGGGAGTCATAAATAGTCTTTTCATTCTCGGTACTTTTCTGTTCACAGAATCAGATATTACATTCAGCCTGCCAATGACTCATCGTAGTCTAGTTCCAATGTTTAAATTCTCCTGAGAGAGAAAGCTATTAGCACAGTAACAGTGAATTAGACCGGAACAAAATAATCTTCACTATCATCTGTTGGATGGAGTGCCCTCAACCCAAAGTTTTTAGAGCTGTGATGCTTACCAGAGGCAAGTCTCTGTGCTGCAGGCGTAGGTACCATGATACTAGGCTTCTCTGTTTGGTATGTGGTTGCTGCTAACGTGGTACTCTCAGCATCACTGTTAGTTTGGCCTGTGACTCCGAAGCTGGAGCTGGGGTAGCAGGCCTGGTACTGACTCTGACCAAGGATAGTATAGGTGGGATAGTCCTGCGGGCCAAAGGGAGTAAGGGAGGAAAACAAGACTCTTAGAAAAAGCACAACATTAATTTCAATACGAGACTTTCATGTCCCTCTTATTTATAATTATTTTCTTAAAATATTAATTTGACTTCTCATTTACCTATCTATATCTTCCACCTAAACCAATAATTATCAAAATACATCCAAAGGAAACCTAAGAGTCAAGAAGATATGCCTCAGGGGCTGTCTTTGGGATGAGGGTTAAGGCTGAGAGGGGAGGGTCCCAGGCACTCTATTCACAATGTCCCTTTTTCTACTGTAACAGCTCTTTTTTATTTTTCTATTTATTTACTGAATTTCTGGACAAAGCTCTACATGGAACTCCTGAAAGAGAAATTATAATCTTTAAGAAGTTTATAAATCACTGCACTAGATGGTAATGTTTCTAAGGACATAAGAGCTTAAACAAACAAACAAACAAAATCACATAAGCTACATTAAAGTTTACAGTTTAAAAACTGAGTCTCTTTCTTTTTAAAATAATCAATTTTTCTTTAATAATGGAGTTTCTTTAAAATATTCTGGGGGAACTTTGATGGTTTCAAAGGCACATATATGTCAAAACTTATCAAATTATAAAATTTAAATCTGTGCAGTTTACTATATTTCAATTATACCTCAATAAAGCTGTAAAAAATGGGTATGATGCACAGATCAAACACACCTTAAAAAAAGTTCCACTGATACTGATGTGACAGGTAGGAAGGAGCTAACTTATCTGACCAATTATTTATAAAGAGTACTGATCATCTACCATAAGCCAAATATAATTCACAGTGTGATGAGTGTGTGTGTTATTGATGGGAAAAGGGAATATTAAAGAAAAGAAATGTCATATTAGCTGCACTCAAGAGAGTTAAAAATTTAACAAGAGAGAAGAAAAAATTTTTTCCAACAAATTGGCAATAAATTACATGTCAAATGAGTGAAATACAGAGGAAGACAACTGTCACTGAAGATTGGGGTAGTCAGGGAGCTTGCTGAGGAAAGAGGCAGAGAGGATAAGAACATGAATAGGCTCTGAAAAGCTTCTATTAAGGGGCCAGAGATGTTGAGTCTGCTTGAAAGAAAGGATCTCTTTAGGCTTGAATGACTGGTTAAGGAATATGACTTGGATTCTTTCGGCAATTGGTGTATAGCTTCTGTGGGGGCAGGAAATGGGGACTATGAAATTCAAACCAATAAATAAAAATACAAAAAGATTATGAGCAAGTGAGTGACAGGATAAAAAGTGGCATTTGGAGATAATTAATCGGATGTTTTAGAAAATGGACAGAGAAACAGCAAAAAATGGGAGATAAGATGAACAGTTAATAGGAATTCAGGATTAAAAAGGAAAAAAAGAAACACCCCAAAATATGGGAATGACAACAAAAATGAAAAAGAATTCCAGAAATGGCTGGATTAGGGATGCATTGGTGAGGAAAAAAACTCAAAGATAACTGGTCTGATTTTAGGCCAAGGTTTATTAAAAAATGGTGTCACTGACAAGAATTGAGAAGTCATATTTAAAAGTGGTTTTACTTTTGGAGGATAAGGAAACAAAAGAAAGGGTGACATCAAAGGCTGGTTTTAGATATGGAGAACTTAGGGAAATAGGACATTATAGAAAAAATGTCCATCATCAGCAGGAAACCTGTTGCTATCATAAGGTTAGGACTAGAATCTTTATTTCAGCGATAGTAAATGGATATCGCGAATGTGGTTAAACATTCCTGGGGATGAAAAAAACATGTGGAAAACTAAATAGAGGCTTTCCATGACAGGAGACAGGATCAAAAAGAAAAGCTAAGAAAGGAAGAGTGAGAGATGTACTCTGAAGAGTGCCAGGTACACAGTAGGAACTCAATAAATATTTGTGAATTAAAAGAATGAACAAATGCAAGAACAGTCAAACATAAAAAACAAACCAGAATAGTAGTATGTTAACTGCAGCCACAAAAAAAAAAAAAAAAAAAAAAAAAGAAATCCATGGAGACAGTCTGATCATACTAATTGCTGCAAAGAAACAACAAATAAAAACAAAAAATCTTAAAACACTGAAAATGTTACCAGTGATCTAACTTAAAGAGTTAACAGAACAGTGATCAAGACCAGATCACAAAGGAATGAGTTACTAAATAAAAAAGTGGAAATGGTATTTATTCATTCTACAAATATTTATTATGTGCCTTCAATGTGAGTGCATTTTTCTGAACTCTTGGAATATATAAGTGAACAAAATAGAAAAATAAATCCCTATCTTTATGGAAGGGACGAGGTAAGAGGTAGAGACACAGCAGATAAAGGAGCAGACAGAACTGATCATTGAGAGACTTAGCAGAGGAATGAGAGAAACTGAATGGTAAACTGAGAAACTATCGAGTGTTGTGGTTCTCAGGGCATCCCGAGAAGGGTCTCTCCACAGCCCATACTGGTTGTTTCTTAGATTGGCAAATTGACCATGGACAGAAGAGAGGAGGAGCTAGCTGGATGAACGATATCAAATAGGGTGAACAAAAGAAGCGCTGTACCTGGTTTGAGATGCTGGAAACCGCTGCTGCTGGAATATTGGCAACTGTAGATGAAGTGGATATCAGGCTGGCATTTGTGCTTGAAGCTATAGGATTGAAAATGTTAAGAGATATTAAAGACATTATTTAAAAGGCTAGAAGAAACTGAAAATACACTGTGATCTACAAGGATATAAAGAACATTAGCAAAGGAAACAAATACTTGTTTTGCTCTTTTGTATGCTGTACCATAATTTAGACTTGATTAGATAAAACAGCTCAAACATTTTCTGGTTTCGACTTGAGTCTTCAACTATTCCTACTGAAGTCCTGGAAGGACAGATATACAATGCACTGGTTCATACTAATGATACCAATGAAATCAGAATCTAAACCAAATGAATGGTATCCATCTTCTCCAGCAGTTGAAAAAATGACTCACCTCCAAGTTGGCCTACTGACAATCAGTAGAAACAAAAGCTCTGGTAATTCCCCATGTAAATCCTACACTGTGATATTTATTGCCACTTGTCCCAAATTATGCCTTTCCTGATGCAACATAATTACATTGAGAAAAGGAGCTGGTCCTTCAAATTCTAAAGTGCTTCAAGTTGTTTCTTGGGCACTACTCAAATAATGGATTATTAGTGCGGATCAAAAAAAAAAACCAAAAAGGGCCGGCTGAGTGGTGTGGTGGTTAAGCGCTGGCTTGGGAAGCCAGTGGCCCCGGTTCGGGTCCCACACATAAGGGCCAGTGACACTGCCCTCAAAAAAAAAAAAAAAAATCTGGCATTTAATGATTTTACTAATGAGCCTAGAAAAACTCAGAAAATATTAAGTATTATTCTGGCCAGGTAAAAAACATACTCTATAAGCTAATTAGGCTTGTTAATTTGGGATGAGGAATTTGGGTTAAGTTTTTCACATCCTTCTATCACAATTCCACCAGGGTTTTAATCAAATCCTCAGTGGCTAATATTTGCCACAGAGATTTTTTTCAGGTGGACAACGTATCTAAAATTGAAGTACTGGTCTTGAATTCTTCTCACTCATGTATCATAAGTAGACTCAGACATGGTTCCCACTGCAGTCAAACACCCTAAGAGTTCGGCATCTGACTATTTAGTCCATTAACAACAAAGTCGTCTAGACGGAAAGTTAATAGGAAAATTTCCACTAAAAATAGGGCAGGTGGACAAATGCAGCAGAGCCTTCAGAGCACTGGTCAAAATCAGAGGGATTGTTTTATCCCTTTCCTCAAGGGTACTCTGCTTAGAAGAAAGTCTAGAAGAGATTAAGGCAAATTAGATACAAGGAACAGTTACTGCTGCAATGCCAGCTTTCGGATGAAAAATGTGGAGACAAAGTAGAGTTAAAGTAATTTGTCTTTTTTTTTTGAGGGCAGTGTGGGATCCGAACCTGGGCTGCTGGCTTCCCAAGCCAGCACCGAACCACCGCACCACTTGGCCAGCCCTAAAGTAATTTGTCTACAGTCATAGAGCTAGTGGTCAAGATGTGGTTATAGAGCATACAGTCAAGATGACAAAACTGGGATCTCCCAATTCTTTATCAGTTGCAGATTTAAAAACAAAAGCAGCAGCAATAAAATATGCAACAAGAGGTAGAAATTTGGAGGATCAAATAAAACTCAAGTGGTAGCTCCTATTGAAACATGTCTAAAAGCTATTAGCTCTCCAAATGCTAATTGCACAGCCAATTGTTTTTGGATAGTCCCCACTCCTGTTCTGACAATGGAGCGTGAAATCATAGACAGACAGTTTCTGAGAAGCATGTCTCACTTGGGGTCCACGTAATATAGTCAATATATAGAGGGAGCTCTAACCAGAAGGTTGTGGTTATAGAACTGTGAGAGGCACAGTTGAATGAGATGACATTGTCCCAAAGCTGGAGGCTTAACCTGAGGGTTAATGGCACATAAAAATTGGTGCAAGATTTAGTTTCCAACCACCCCTTTAACTTCTTGCCACCCTTGCTCACCCTGGCTTTTGAGTTACTCAAAACAAGAGAGGTTCCTTCTCACTGGAGGACTTTTGCAATGTTGCTCTTCCTGGCCTGTCCTTCTCATCCTTCTAGCATGCTGGCTTCCCCTTCTCAGAGAGACTTCTCTCTGACCCCTCTATTAAAATGAACTCCTTTCTTTCTTTCTTTTTTTCTTTTTTTAAGGACAGTAAATAGCTTAGCAGCTTATTTTATTTTATTTTTTTTGAGGGCAGTGTCCCTGGCCCTCATATGTGGGACCCGAACCGGGGCCACTGGCTTCCCAAACCAGCGCCTAACCACTGTGCCACTCGGCCGGCCCATGAACTCCTTTTTTGTTTCCCAATCATAGCAATCTATTCTTTTTGCCTTTCAAGGCACTTTCAAAATCTATGTATGTATGTATGTATGTATGTATGTATGTATGTATGTATGTATTTGCTTGCTTGTTGTCTATCTCCTCCACTAGTCTGTAAGTTCCATGAAGGCAGAATCTTATATCTTATTCTGGCCTACAGCAGGTGATGCTCAATAAATACTTGTGGGATTCATTTACATTTTATATATATGTATAACTTGTAGAATTCAAAGAAAGCATGTCAAAGTCATCAAAAACAAGGAAAGTCTGAAAAACTGCAGTCAAGAGGAGCCTAAGGAGACAGGACAATTAAGTGAAACATGGTGTCCTGGATGGGATTCTGGGACAGGAAAAGGACATCAGGTAAAAACTAAGGAAATTTGAATACGCTATGGACTTAGTTAATACTAGTGTACTAATACTGGTTCATTAATAGTAACAAACGTTTCATTTTAATAGAAGATGTTAATAACTGGAAACTGCGAGGGGGATATATATAACTGTATTATCTGCTCAATTTTTCTATAAATCTAAAACTATTTAAAAAAAAAGTCTATAAAAAAATCTGGTTAACAAAAGACTATTGTGTTTTGCCAACAACATCAGAGTCCAAAGACATTCATTAAAAGTCAAGATTGAGGGTCGGCCGAGTGGTGCGGTGGTTAAGCGCTGGCTTGGGAAGCCAGTGGCCCCGGTTCGGTCCCACATATGAGGGCCAGTGACACTGCCCTCAAAAGAAAAAAAAAGTCAAGATTGAATTAAAATTTTGAAATTTCTGTAATTTTGCCACTTGAATATTAATCATTTAAACCATCTCAAATGAAGAAAATCACCAGAGAATGGGCCACATACTTATAGACACACTAGGAAAAGATATAAAAAAAGTCAGATCTACTTAATCAAAGGGTTTTGAGCACTGAAGCATAAATTAAAGGTTCTGATCAGAGTTGCTCAAGACTGTGGAATTTGGTTTTTGAGATAATTTCCCCCTAACTTCCCCAAGGACAATGGGCTGTTGTCAATTGTAGACTGCTTTGGGTGGGGTGAGGGACATTGCTGTGTTGACCACTTAAAAAAGTCAATATAATGCTTGCTCCTTGTTTTTATTCTGTGGAATGACTGGGTAGTTACATAGGGGGAAGGAAGAAGCCCTGGACAGCTAAACATTATTTGTCCATGCTAAAGGAATGAAAAGTGGGGTCGAGGAGAATGCTATTGATAGTGAAGAGCCCAGGTAATTTAAATGTGTCAATAATGCCCATATTTCTTTTTAGCCAATTGTTTCAACCATTTTTTTCTTCAGAATGGCAAAATAATAATACTAATAATACTAATAATAATACATCAATTTAATGAACTTTTTTTAGCTCAAGTGAATTGATGAAAATATCCAAAAAAGGGCAGCCTAGGGGAGGTATGGAAGCTCAAATGGGGCATGGAGGGTGTCCACTGAAAGGCAGGTGCACTGATTTTTTTTTTTTAATTAAAGTTTATTGGGTGACAATTGTTAGTAAAATTACATAGGTTTCCGGTGTACAATTCTGTAATACATCATCTATATATCACATTGTGTGTTCACTACCCAGAGTCAGTTCTCCTTCCATCACCCTATATTTGATCCCTTTTACCCTCATTTACCACCCCCTTTCCCTCTTCCCCTCTGGTAAACACTAAACTATCGTCTATGTCTATGAGTTTCTGTTTCTTCATTTGTTTGTCTTGTCCTTTTGTTCTTTTCAGTTTTATATCCCACATATAGGTGAAATCATATGGTTCTCGACTTTTTCTGTCTGACTTATTTTGCTTAGCATAATAATGAACTTCTTTAAAAAATTTTTTTTAAAAATTTTTCAATTACAGTTGACATTCAGTTTGGTGAACTTCTGCCTTAATTTCTACCCTGTGCCAAAGTTTTAATGAACAATAAAATGGACCAATAGGGTAACCAGGAAAAGGGAAGAAAAATTAATTTATGTATTTGCCAGTCTAGGTTCTCAGTTATGGGATGATTGATAGTGATACCATGACTTTAATATTGACAATCAAATATTGCACTCATGCTCTGGGGTCAGACTGCTCAGCTTACACCCTGACTTAATTATTTACTAATTCTGTGACCCTGAACAAGTAACTTTGCTTTTCTGTGTCTTATGTTCCCCTTCTTTAAAATGGGGTTAATATAGTACTTCCCTCATAGGTGTGTTGTGAACGTTATATGAGTAACACCTATCTATTGCTTCAAATAATGCTATGAACAAAGTAAGCACTTAATAAACACCAGCAATAATCATTATTAGCAAAATGAGGGGACACCAGGTTAATCTATCAAAAGGGAAAAAAATGTACTAATAGGTAAGGTAGGATGGTGGTTAATGGAGTTTAAAGGATCTTTTCATTACTCTTTTAAAGAATAAGTCCTAAAAGACCCCCAAAAGGTGGTTTTCATGACCCTTTTAAAGAATGAGTCCTAAAAGACCCCAAAACGTAGTTCCCCTCGTTTTACAAGACAAGTAAACACAGCTATTAGGTCCCCCAAATTCAAGACACAATTACAGAGAACTAGTGGTTCTACACCTTGGGAGAGGGTTATTTACATAAAAAAAGAGAACCGCTTGCTTTTCTTTTCATGAAAAAGAAAATCTAGTTGCCCGTAATTTGGACCCAAAAGGTCAACCAATCTAGAGAAATACTTTATAAAAATGAAAGGAAACAGAGGAGAAGACAAAGTCATGCTCTTGAACTTTTTCCCTCCTAGTTTGTTCTCATTTTAGAAAAAAAGAAGGGGCAGGGGGTGGGAGGAGAAAGAAGTACAAATAAATAAGACAAGAGGAGACTGGTAAACAATAGGAGGGAATGGTAGCACAGAGCAAGGTCTTATTATAGAATGTAGTGACCAGTTCTGTTCCCAATGGAGCAAGCAGTTCTCAGTCATTTCACAGGAAACAATTAAAACTGAAAATCAAAATATTTTGTTTAGTATAATCTACATCAAAACATCTTTCTTCCCTCACCAAAGTTCCCATCTTAAGAGTATATCTCAGACCAGTTTTTGCTGTCCTGCTTTCACCCCTTGGGCACCCATTTTATAAGGAATAAAATTTAAAAGCTGGGAGAAATCAGGAGAAAAAAGGCGATGAGAGGCCAGGTCCGTGGCCATAATTCACAATCTGGGTCAATGGCAAATTGCCTGCACTGGATTTGGAAGTGTAGGGAATTAATTCCGTGGTGCCTTTTGAGTTTCTTTGTCTTCATCCTGATAGTCCTATCATACTTCTAACCTTTTAGAGGAAGAATTCCAGAAGACAGAGTTGTTTAGAGTTCAAACTTTAATGCTATGCTTTTCATCACAAAATAGAAAGGAGACTAAACTTTTTGAGCAAGGAAAATGCTCTCAGCAAGAAGTGGTAAATGGGGGTAGTAGAGTTGTGACAAAACCACAGCAGAAAGGCAGCACACATCTCACAAAGCTGTACTCATCTCACACTCCACTCTATCTGGACTTCATATAAAAGAAGTCAGCAAAGTTCTAACCCATGGGTCTTCTGCTCATTTATAGGACAAAATGCCACTGAGAACAGATAGGTTTTCTGGACACCAACATGCAAAAGGGAAAGCTTCAATTTACTAAGCAGTTCACATTCAAAGGCTAAACTACTTACAAACCACACTCCTAAGTTCTGGTTTGCCCAACAAAAAAGCATGCACAAATGCACCCCGTTCTACTTTAGAGAACAGAACTCCTGTATTATCCAATTTGTTTGGAGATACAGGTAGATTAAAAACAAAAAACAGTAATAATAATAAAAAAAAAACACACACAGACCATGCCTGTTTACCTTGAATGGGATAAGAATAATGTGCTGGGCTTGGCTGGCTTGTGGTTAACCCTGTAGTGCAGGTAAGAACACTGTGTTGACTTGGAGATGGAGTCTGAATTAAACCACTTTCAGATTTCATACCTGGCCACAATGCACCTGAATCAGATAAATTGGACCAATTACAAACAATACACTGGGACTGAGGAGCATGGTTATGCTTTCAAATATCAGCCAGTAGTTTAAAATCTAAAACTTAAAAGAAAAATAAATTTGCTTGTAAGAGAAAATTATGTATTCTCCAACTTATAATGTACCACAAGCAAATACAATTTCAAAGAATTGGGGAGTGGGGCCACAGAAGCAAAAATCTTGTCAAACCCCCAACAATGGTATATGTAAGTTCATCTCAGCGGTTGGTGGAAATTGACCAGGGTTCAGAATAAGAGCCACTGATACCCAACCAGGGTATTTGTTGTAAAGAGTGCCTGATGTTCATGTACAGCAATAAATCATATATCCACATTGTCAAGGTGGGAGACATTCCACGTAAATTTAAAATCACTTACCCATTAAACAAGCATCAAATTTTTCTAAAATGTATTAAATACTTCTCTGCCTTCTTAAGCTGGTTATTTTGTTACCTTTGTTTCTTCTGATTAAAAAAGACATACCTACTTATTTTTATAAATTAAAAACATTATAGAAATATGTAACTTAGAAAAAACAGTCATATGTAATCCCGTCATTCAGACTTAACCACTATTAAGCTTGCAGATGAGTCACTCAGATTTTTTCTGTTATTTACTAATCTTTTTTCTCCTTTTTAATAAAAAGGATATTATACATACTGTTCTTAATTCGGTTTTCCATATAATACCTCTAGACATCTTTCAATGTCAGAACATATAAATTTATCTCATACTGAGACATCATAGCTGTTCACTTTTATTTTATTTTATTTTATTTATTTATTTTATTTTTTTGAGGGCAGTGTCACTGGCCCTCATATGTGGGACCCCACCAGGGCCGCTGGCTTCCCAAGCCAGCGCTTAACCACCACGCCACTCGGCTGGCCCCACTTTTATTTTATTTCTATCACAATGCTCCTGAGTGACAATCTGTCTAAAATACATTTATATCCTTTCCTGCCTTCTTCGCAGGGAGGAAATAGTGAGCATACCTTTAGATTTTCTCAGAATTATTGTTACAAATTATTGTGCTGATGTGTATGTATATATTACAGAGACAGAGGCTATTATGATATGCGAAGACATACGCTTAGTACTAAATAGAACTCAATTACAGTTCTATGATTTTTAAGTTCTTGTATCACTTTGTCTTTTCTCTGTGGTTTGTCACATCTTGACAATATCCTGTCTCTGGTTGTATCTCCCTTTTCATTTGCAGTAATCTAGGAAACCATAAACAGAGCTTTGCTTCTACACGAGGGCCTAAGTTTGTCCTTTGTAAGTGAATAGTTTTTGTGATAACTTTAGCTATGCAAAAGTCTACTTATTGAAAAAAAAATCTTATTGTCTGGTTGTTCACTGTATTATTACTAGCTATGGTTACTGGATCAGTATAGTTGAAGCTGATAATTAGGTCCAATAAAGTTCATCAATCAAATATATTCCAGATAGGAAATCAATACCAATGTCGGCCACAGCTTCAAATTCAACAATAACTCATTTCACTTACTCCTAATCTGACAAAGAATTTATAGAGATATAATGCTTTAATAATAAGAACCTCTGCTTCACCAGGCCACTGAGATATCTTTTTTTTTTTTTTTTTAAAAGATTTTATTGGGGAATTGGGGGAGGGGAACAGACAAGTTGCTGTCCTTTTGTTCCTCAGTCCAGCTGTGGAGGACGTTGCTTCACTGGCCCATGTTGGTATTGTCATTGCGCTCTTCCCGGATGAGGCAGATTGGTCGCCAGCCTCTGGATGGTCACTCATCGCGGCTATTGGCAGCTCACGCTGGCTGCCAGCCACTCACGCTGGCTGCCAGCCACTCACTGCAGCCTATAGCAGCCCACTGCAGCAGGGGCTGCAGCCTACACCATCGCCGGCACTCGCACAGCCCAGGTCCAGGTGGAGCTGTTGTTAGCTGTAGAGGGCAGTGTCACTGACCCTCATATGTGGGATCCGAACCGGGGCTGCTGGCATCCCAAAACCAGCTCTTAACCAATGCGCCACTCGGCCGGCCCAGGCCACTGAGATATCTTAGTGCAACTCAGATCTGTAAAATTTGTTGAAAGGTAAATATAAGACTAGTAAAGGGAGGTTTGAAAATCTTAAAAGGTTGACAATGGGACACGGTAATTGCCTTGGCCCTAACTCAAAACATTAAAAAAAATAGTCATATTCTTTTCTCACCCATTAAACACATGAAATAACTTATTTGAGGAGACTGGGAAATATCAACATCTTTAGCATGAATTAGGAGGGCTGCCCCTATTCCACTCTTAGTTCATGACCATTTAAAAAGTCCTGTCTTGGGCCGGCCAAGTAGCGTGTTGGTAAAGAGCTGGCTTGAGACGCCAGTGGCAATGGTTCGGATCTCACATATGAGGGCCAGTGACACTGCCCTCTACAATTAAGATGGTGAACAACAGCTCCACCTGGAGCTGGGCTGCTGTGAGTCCCCTGGACGGCATAGCTGCAGCCCCTGCTGCAGTGGGCTGCCATAGGCTACTCTGAGTGGCTGGCAGCCAGCGGGAGTGGCCTGCAGCCAGTGTGAGCTGCCAATAGCTGCTGTGAGTGGCCGTCCAGAGGCCGGCGACAGATCTGCCTCACCTGAGAAGAGCACAATGACGATACCAACATGGGCCAGTGAAGCAATGTCCTCCCCAACTAGACTGAAGAACAAAAAAGGACAACAACTTGTCTGTTCCACTTCCCCGCTTCCCCAACGCTGTTCCCCTCCCCCAATTCCCCAAAAAATCTTTAAAAAAAAAAATAAGAAAAAGTCCTGTCTTGGGCTGGCGAGTTGATTAGGAGCGCAAGCTCTAAGCAACAGGGTCAATAGTTCAATTCCCACATGGGCCAGTGAGTTGCGCCTGAGTTGAGCTGCCAAAAGGTGGCAGGATGGCTCAACTGGTGAGAGCACGTGCTCCTAACAACAAGGTTACTGGTTCAAGGCCCGCATGGGATGATGGGCTATGCCCATCCCCAACTAAGATTGAACACAGCACCTTGAGCTGAGTGGCCATGAGCTGCCGATGGGTGGCCGGATGGCGACTGGATTTGGAGCTGAGCTAGCTGCGCCCTCCACAACTAAGATTGAAGGACAACAACTTAGCTGTTTCCCTTCCCCAATTTCCCAATAAAATCTTAAAAAAAAAAGTCCTGTCTAGGTAAGCCACAGCTGAAGTCCTTGCTATATCTGATTTTCAACAATAAAAATATTTGAGGGCTGGCTGAGTGGCGTGGTGGTTGGGCGCTGGCTTGGGAAGCCAGCGGCCCTGGTTCAGGTCCCACATATGAGGGCCAGTAACACTGCACTCAAAAAAAAAAAAAAAATTTGAGAATGTTATTTTTGAAGAATTTATGATGTGAAATTTGAATATTAATGCCATGATTCTTGGTATCGTAATTTTTAGCAAGTTGCCATTTCAATGTCACAATAACTTTGAGATTTATTGTAATCAATGTGATTTTTTTCTAAATAGGTTCTGAACCTGAGGTGTTGGATTTGTGAACATGTTCATTATTACACTGTACTAAAGCATGTTCTTTTTTTTATAATTACACTGTACGAAACTACCATCTTGTTAGTAAAAACAGTATTTATTAACTGAGGATGTTTTGCTTGTCTCTATAAACTGGCCCTTTTAATAAGGTAAAAAATTATGGCAACATGTCTAAGACAAATAGGGGAACAACTGGTTTTGAATGGTTTTGGCCAGAAACATGAAGTAGATATTTAATATAGAATTATTTTATGAAGACTATAAGAATGAAAGACAATAGGGACACTTCTTCCAGCATCACTGCAGCCTTGCTCTTAAAGCATGCAAACATCTTCCTTTACAAGCACCCTTCCAAGAATTCCAATAGGTAGTAAGACCAAAGGTGTGATTGTAGATCGTTACTGCCCATAGCAAATGATGAAGCCAAACCTTCAATCCCTGACTACTAACTAGTGCACTGCTCTATGCCTACAAGCTACAAAGCTTCTCAAGTCATTTTAAGCACCAAGAGCCTGATGTGGAGCAACAGCTGGTCAACAATCATGGGAAAGGAAGTCTACCTCTGTGTGCTATCCTCCTGCTGCCCCATGCTGGGGTCTTATCACAAACTCTCCCCAAGTTTCTCAGCACAAATATTCACTATTGGTGAGTCAATAATGAAACTAATCTGAGAAGTTCAGTTTATAGTAATACATAACAAGAGTAGTGGATCTTTAGAGATTAGTTTGGTTTAGGAACTGAAGTACATGCTATGTGAGAAAAAAACATGTGAAAGAATATCTTGGTTTGTTGATTCCGTAGTGCACTGCGATGAGTTGTTATAAACATTAAGTAACTTAATCTGAGTACTTCTCCTAATTATAAAATAAGTAGATGTATGTTATAGAAAATTAGGAAAATATAGAGTCTAAAGGGAAAAACTCACATAGACTCCACACACAGAAAACAATACCAGCAGTTCTCGCTTTTTCACAGGACTGTGTTAACAGAAACCTGTGCACACTGGAACTGCGTCCTCGCTTTGCATGGTTTTGTGGTAACTGAGATCAAATCTGTATATGTAGTGCCTGTACTGATAATTTCATATTTTTTCTTCTAACTTATTCTTTATGTAATATTTTTAAAAAATACTAACTGGGTATACTATATTTTCAGTTTTACATATTGCTTTTTTCAATTAATAATAAACTGTTTTCTCAAGACGCTAAATAGTCTTTAAGAATATGAATACAACGGCTACACAGTTTTCCATTCTACAGATACACTGCAATTTAACATAAAGCTTTTGATTCAATATGTAATGTATACTGTTTCCAATGTTTTGCTATTATAAATAATGCTGCAATGAATATGTTGGTTAGTACATTTTTGTGGGTATCTCTAATTAGTTCCATAGGATAAATTCCTAGAAATGAAATTACTGAGGGAAATGGCATGAACATTCTTCAGGCTCTTAATACATATTGTGAAACCCGCATCTCACATTAATGTTCTTTAAAAGAAGTTAGACCAGTGGTAGCGAAAGCAATCTTTTACGAGCTCCTAAAAATAAATGAGTACCCTTTTCTTCACACATACTCACTGAGAGAAAATCTTTATCCTCTTTCTGCCATCCCACTATATTCCTACATAGCTCTGAAAAGAATATGACCACTATTCCTTTACTTTTAAAGACTACTTATAGGCTTCCTAGATTTCTGCTAGTCTTTTCTTCTTTCTTCTCTCCAAGAAGAGGAAACTTAAATTTCAAACTCAACTCTGAGACTATCTTTTTCATATAGATCTAATCTATGAGAACTTCTGGGATTAAACGGGCCTGGCTTCAATTCTAATCCTAGGCATTTACTAACTGTATTACCTCAGGCTAGTCATTGAATCCTTCTGGGCCTATTTCCTCATCTATAAAAAGGGGTAATGCTACCACTTACTTCTTAGAGGACTGTTCAGAGAATTAAGTAAGATAATAATGCAAAATGTGAAGTACTTATTCTTAATATACTGCTTGGTATAGTAAGCATCAATAAATATTAGACAATATTATTACTGTGAGATTTTCTGAAGCCCTGTTCATATCTGAAATAAAATAACAGACGGGCTAATCTAGTTTTAGTCTAACAGGAAGCATTAAGATGACAAAATTTCCAAAATCCTTACAAGAAGAAATAAATGATGTGTTTTATATTTCAGTGGACACATTTTTTAAATGTCTTTCAAAAACAGTTACTTTAAAAAGTATTCCAAATATCTCTTTATAAATTATGAGAACATGCTATAGCTATAATTCACATTATCCCAACCTAAATCACTCTCCAGTAAGTCTCATATATTACTTAAAGTCAAATTGAACTAATGATTACCTCTCTCTGAATTAGACAGATGAATTTATAAAACTAATCTCCCTTGCCCCAAAATATTAAACAAAAACAGAATAATAAAAGAGCCTGTTATAACCAATATTTCTTCACAATATAAACAGTTTCCTTCAAGATTTTAACAGGGATTGATATATTTTACAGAATTTTCTTCCTTCAATACAAATGACATACAGTGATCACAAAAGATACCATATCTAGGACCAACCTGCACATGGCACTATGCTAGGTATTCCATAATCTGAATTTGGAGATATACTAGGAGTTTTATTTAACACTGAACGGCAAGAATGTCAACAGTGTCATAAAGGGCTTTGGCCTTGCTAACAATAAATTAAATCAAAACAGAGAGTAAAAGGGCCGGCCGAGTGGCGGGGTGGTTAAGCGCTGGCTTGGGAAGCCAGCGGCCCTGGTTCGGGTCCCACATATGAGGGTCAGTGACACTGCCCTCAAAAAAAAAACAACAACAAAAAAACCAACAGAGAGTAAAAAAAACAATGTGAAAATACTTTATACCTACTAGCCTGTTATTAGGCAGCTATTAAAAACTCAGCTTTACTATACACAAAAAGAAATAAACACAAACGTATTCACAGAATTCTGCTTCCAAAAGGACTGCTCAGTCTTGGATAAATATATCACAAATGTAAGATCATAGTATACTGGCTGAAAACGACAAGCATGGAGGCATGGACTACAAACAAGAAAACAAGAGCATTTGTTTCTCTTCTCTCATGAAGTTATCAACTACTTCTATGGTTAAACATAACCCCCAATTTTTTTTGTTTCTAGTAGTTATCAGGAGTCAAGGAATGTCAACAAGCCTAAAATGTAAGAAAACTGTCACTATCATAAAAGACTAGCCAAATGGACCAGAAAAAGCAGGAATGTAGGAAACCAAAAGCAAGAAACACCAATACACCCATAATCTGCGGTGATCTGTCTGGAAGATTTTTCTAATTTCCAGCTAGTTTCAGTAAAGGCTACAGAGATAGTATTTTATTAACATAGTGTGTATTTTACAATAATACAGTATTCTCTCACTTTTCTGACACCAGTTTTAGGAAAGCAGGGAATAGGCAATAAAGCACACTGAATATATCTATCAATTTACACACAGAGAGAAAATCAGTAGATATTAAGTGTCCAAAGAATCTCACACTGACTTCTAGTAAACCATTCAAATTTACAATTCATGTCCAAGATATAAAACCAAAGAACAAAACTCTCTGTGCACATGATAAGTTTGTACAAAATTGGGGATTTCCCCCATTCTAAGATGACTTTAGGTCACCAGAGCAACAATTATCAGTTTGGGGCAAGGGGGAGGAAAAAGAAGGAAAAACTGACCAAAATTAAAAAAAAAAAAAAAAAAAAAGAGTAAACTATAAGGCATATTCTACCTGTATATTTAGATTACCTGGCTTTATTTAGCAAGAAACTGGCCACCTCAAAATATATTTATTATGCGTACCTAACCAAGGTACCATGTTTTGTATAAAGTGAGTCAAATCAATAGTAATTCCTCAAAGAGTTTTCCAAACACTTCAAGATTCCAAGTTTTACAGGCAAGACTTAGTACCTTGGAAATTTTGGTAGCTAAATTTTGGTAGGTAAACAAGTGCTACTAAAAAGTTATGATTTTATATTACATACATCAAATACACTGTTGGAAAGTTGCACACCCAACTTCTATCACACCTGTAACTGAGTGCTCTGCAAAGAACAACCCATCTCTCAGCTTCCTCATCAGCCATGCTTGCTTTTGGGGAAAGATCGAAGTTTCTGAGGGATAAAAATCAACATTCTTGGAAACTGTTTATAATAGAGTGCCTTACCAAAAGGAGGTAGTCCATACGTTTGGGTTGCCTGAGGGTAGACAGCATACGGTTGAGACTGCTGTAATGTCTGGTACTGAGTCTGCCCAGGATAAGCAGTTTCCGAAACAGGAACTGAGAGGATATGTGCATAAGGTCTAGAAAAGTTCAAGAAAACAAAACTTTCATGTGTGATTTATTTGAGTAATGAAAAATAAAGGAAATAGGTAATACTAAATACAAAGAATCAGCAATGAGGAGACTAACCTTCCACATAAAATCTCTTACTGTGGTCAGAAAGTACAGCTAATATTTCCTTTCCAGGTTTTACTACAACCTGCCTAGGAAACAATTTTACGGAACATTTAATAGTTTTAAATATCTTCCTGAGGTCCAATTACTATGCTACAAATATTTGTGGTATTCTACGTGCATGGTCCTATGTGCTATATGGGTAGATTAAAGTTGTTTATGCACTTATGTCTACATATGGAATAAAACTCTAAAATAACAGAAAATTGGATAGAATAGTATTCGCAACTGGTTCTTGTTTGCCACTCAGCTCTCTGGGTCAACCAATGTTCTATGAGGGAAAGGGGGACTTAGAAAAGAGGGTGAGGTAGAGAAAAGACAAGCAACCACATTAGAAAACAGAGAGTAGGGGTGCGCCTCAATATCACCATATGAAGCCTACAAAACAGGAGCCAAGTAACTAATAAAATCTGGGAAGTCCCAGACAGGACTCAGAATTTCCCCACTGATATTTAAGCCAGAGTATACAGCCACATCAGGTTTAGCGAGGGATTTGAATTCAGCAGAGAAAATTCTGCGACTCTAGACTAGCTAGATGACCTGGTCATCTCATTCATGCAATAAGATGATCCCAAATTTTATGCACTGAAATTTTAGATACATATTATTTGGTGAGTTATGCTGTACTTACAATGCAAGAAAAAGTGTTCTATGTACCATGTAAGTCATAATGATAAAATACTGGAGGAAAGGAGTGTTTCAGAAGGCAAAAAGATTCTTTTCAGTTTTGGGGGAGAGGAAAATGGAAAAAAGCTAAAAAGAAGTTGTATGTGAGCTGAGGAGATAGGATATGCAGAAAGAATGGGAGAGGAAGGGTGTTCTAGGAAGAGAAAAACCCTGGCAAAGGTACAGAGGAAGAAAAGCAAGGGCTTCAGCCTTCAGGTTGTATTAAGGGAAGCATATAAAGGGAAGGGAAGTAGCAAGAGAAAGATAGCCAAGACCTTGAATACCAGGTTAAAAGAGTTCAGACAAATCTGAAACAAGTGGGAGTCACTGAAATTGTAGAGCAAAGGGTGACAAGATCAGAGCTGTTCTTTAATAAATATTAGTTTGACATTGCTTTATAAAATGGATTAGAAGGGAGAAAAACTGGAAAGAGAGGTCCAGTTTAAAAAGTTATAATGTGGGTGCCAGATGGTCACATGTTTTGTTAGGGAGACCACTTCATGGATGGAGTAGAGGTTTGATCACTGCACTGTATACCTGAAATTGATGTTGTATAATATTGTATGCCAACTGTAATTGAATATATAGATAGTCACAGGATGTGGATTATACAGTGGAACGGAGTCAAAGGAATTGTAATAGATAGTATGATATGGGGGGGGAGGAGTGAGAGGGGAGAATTGGGGGGGTTGTCACTTTGAGGGGTAAAAAGTATAACTGTTGCACTTTGTTGCACACCTGAAGCTAATTTAAAAAATATATATAAATAAAAAAAAAAAGACATCATGCAAGACCAAGAATAGTAAAAGTTTATAATCCAATATATTGAATAAAACACATTATCTTAATTATTCTTATTTTTATCAAAACTAAATATATCAGCTATCTATTTCAAAGGAAAACTTAGGGGTTTTTAATCACTTGAAGTTGTACAACTTAGAAAAAAATATTTTCAGGGTTTTATATAAACACAAATACAGTGATATATATGATTTGACTATATTCCTTTTCTTTATACCCCCATTTTATTTTTATTTTCCTTGTGCGTCACTTGAATCACTATTTGCTAAGTGAGTTCCCTGTACTAGCTGTGTTTGAGGCACTGGATATACTAGCTTAATTAGTCATAATCTGTGGTTTTGAGAGGATCCTGACCTACTACTGAAGACAAAATAACTTCAAATTGCTGAGAAACTGGCTACATAATAAATATGCTTTATTCTTTGTTTAACATGAAAGAAACTCTATTTTAAATAATATGCAAATAAGAAAAAATTTCCATTTAAAATTGCTAAAATAGGAAAGTCTGTAATAAGAGTTAATGTGAATTAATTTAAGTAGAATGTGTTTTGATTCAATTCACACAACATTTCTCTACTTAGGAATCTGCCAATGTACAAGGAGATGCTAGGGGTACATAGACAGTACCTGCTCTGAAGCTTTATGCATTTTAAGAAAGAGGATCGCATATAAGCAAAAAACAAAAAACAAAAAAAGTGATATAGACAGGGGTTGGCATATTGCTTGTTTTAACAGCACACAAGCCATGAATGTTTTTTCACTTTTCTTTAATGATTGAATAGAATCAATCAAAGAATAATATTTTGTGACACATGTAAATGACATGAAATTCAAATTTCAGTGTCTATAAATCAAGTTTTATTTGTTTGTTTGTTTAATAATAGCCATGTAATGGTTTGCTATTCTCTATGGCTGCTTTTGCATTAGAACTGAGGAGAGGAGACATTTCAACAGAAACTATATGACGTGCAAAGCCTAAATTATTTACTAGATGATTCTTTACTGACTTCTAATAACAGTCTAAGTGCAACACTAGAAGAGAATAAAAAGTATAGAAATACTATATAATAGAGGATCCGATATGGTTTATTCTTCCATTTAGAACTGTTTTTATCGAGAATCATTAATGTTCCAGAGACAACGGGATAAGTGGATTGACAAAATCATCTCTCAAACCCTGGAAAATATAGACTGGATATGTAGATTTGGAGGTGTTAATTAGAAAGGATTAAAGCCATTTCTGCTAAATGAGTTGAGTTTGGATCTTCAAGTTACTACCTGTGTTACTTTCAGTACAAGTATAAAATATCATTGAGTAGTTCTCATTCCTCTAATCTTTGGAGATTATTGAACAATTTTCATTACTTTCCAATAAACTCCTGTTGTGAAGTAGTAAAAAAAAAAAGTTATAATGTAATGGTTCAGGTAAGTGGTAAAGAGGTCTGAATTAAGATAGAAGACATAACTAATAAGGTACCCGGAATAAAGCAGGTATGTAAATCTTTTTTGGATGAATGAATGAATTTGGAATATGTAACATATTCACATCTCAGTAGATTCTAAGAAACTGGATTTGAAAATTTCTATTCTTCTTAGCCAGACCTGAGACCAGAAAAGAGCTCAGATTACAGCTGTTAATCAAGTTGCATGGAAATTATTTTATGTCTCAGTAATTAATCTCTAGCTATATTAAAGATCAAATCCTTTTTATAGTGTCTTTATAAAAAGTATTTTGTTAGCGCCTTCATAACGATCTCAGAGAATAGGTTCAGTCATTTTACAGAAGAAATACCAGATTAGAATTTGGAGGATGCATCAAGTTGATTTTTTAAATTAGTGTATTTTTTAACTGATACAAAATCAAAAGGTACAAATGGGCACAAAAAGGAAAAAACTGCCAGTTTTCTTTTTATAATAGCCCCATAGGCAACACTTAACCTTTGTTACCAATGTCTTTATGTATTCTGCATATGTAAGCACATACGAATATATCCTAGTTTAAGAAACGTATTTGTATGTACTTATGTATGCACAGGCTCACTATCAATGCACAACTAGTAGCCTGGCAAACATACTGTTCTGTACCTACCTGTCTGGGAGATGATTAACTTGGTGGATCTTAAATGCTGATCTGACCCCATGAAGGCCCGAAATAGTGACTTCAGCCCACTAAACCTGTCTAACTTCAAGTCCAGTTCTACTTTGAGGACATTCCTAAAAATAAGAAACTGAACACAGATTAGGCTGAGAAGTCCCAATATGAGGCTGACTTGAGCTCTTTTTGTTTATCTATCAAGGGAGAGGAAAGACAATGATCAGAGGTCAGTCAGTGATATGCTTTAATCACTAACAGTAGTTTTCATTTTCAGTGCTTATTCATTTAGAGCGTGCTTCCAGGTAACTGATCTATCTATTCCAGGCAACCATCGACTTTTCTAAAGGATGTTACAGATTCTATTTTTAGGGGGAATAAAGAAATTGGGAGTAGGGACAGAGAGAACAAGAGAGGTGAAAATAAATGTCAATAAGTTAAATATCAAGTTACATTTTGCAATGAACCTAGAGAAAAAGCATATAGATTTTGAAATAATTATTCAACTTACTTTGCAGAATACATTTGTGAGGTATAATCATTGGATGAGCGAGGGATATAATCGGTGCATGTCATAACTGAAAGAAAGATATCACCAGGTAAAAAGTTAGAACATTTCAAAAATGAAATGGGAAAACTGCATTTCTCACTGTATAGTCCTTCAAATTAAATAAAAACGTGCAGTTTGGACATCAGAAATTTAGAAAGACTATGTAGTAGAAAATACCTCACTCTTCTAATAATGGGTTTAGAGACTTTTAGAGACAGTAAAAGAAGCTAGAATGTGGGAGATATGGAAAAAAACTGAAGGTTGGTACCCTCACTCAGCACTGATCTAAAACCACAGATAGAACTCCAAAGCTCTCGGCTGTGCTCACAGGCAAACTTAAAAAGCAAGATCCCTATCTAGGAAACCACATCATACTTCAGCTTATTCATTCTCTGGGTGCTTATTGTCTATTCTAGGTAAAAGGCCATATAAATGACTTGCAGGAAGACAGGCTTGAGGGTAGTAACCAATTTTATTGGAAATCTGTTGCTACTGCTGCATATAATCAGCAGTAGATAAGATTAGGCAAATATGCTCCTATGCTGCTATTTTTTCGGCCTTGTAGTAAAGGTTTTAAGTTTGGCAAAGTAGAGACAGACCTGAGGAACTGATGTGATGCTCTGATGAACCATTAAGCAAAGCTACTTTCACAGCTAGTGTCTTCTTTTTTATTTTTTTAAAAGATTTTATTGGGGAATTGGGGGACGGGAACAGCGTTGGGGAACCGGGAAAGAGGAACAGACAAGTTGCTGTCCTTTTATTCTTCAGTCTAGTTGTGGAGGATGTCGCTTCACTGGCCCATGTTGGTATCATCATTGCGCTCTTCTCAGGTGAGGCAGATCGGTCGCCTGCCTCTGGACGGCCGCTCACAGCGGCTCTTGGCAGCTCACACCAGCTGCCAGCTGCTCACCCTGGCTGCCAGCCACTCACTGTAGCCTATGGCAGCCCACTGCAGCTGGGGCTGCAGCTATGCCATCCCAGGGACTCAGGGCAGCCCAGCTCCAGGTGGAGCTGTTGTTCACCATCTTAGCTGTAGAGGGCAGTGTTACTGGCCCTCATGTAGGATCTAAACCGGGGCCACTGGTATCCCAAGCCAGCTTTTAACCAATGCCCACAGTTAGTGTCTTCTTGACTCCCATGACTTCATCTAGAATAGCTGCTGTGAAGGCTTTGAAACCCTCATGATTTCCTCTTGGATAAATGCTATAAATCTTCAACTTAACTTTAACCAGTAGCAAAATCCTATTCATTAAACACTATTTCAGTCCACATTGTAGACAGTCATTAAGAGTTTATACCAGACCCCTGCATTGTTTAAAAACTTCCTTCGACATCTATAAAGGAGGTTGCTCTACTATGAATAGGGACTAAGAGTGAACAAACTAAATTTATGCCTAGCTGGGTTTCCTGATCATCTAACCCAAAAAGGGAACTCTGGTCAAGAGCAGATGAGGGGAATATTCATGCCCAGCAGTAAGACAATTCAACATCTGTGAGTTTATCATAGAAGAACTTGTCCATTGCCACTATTCCAAGTCTTTAACAATGATTGGAAATTTGTAGATCACACTTATCCATAATCATTTTGACAGAAATGAAGGAAATCTCAATTAGATCTCAAGTTCTTGCCATCCATCACAGAAAATGTAAGTTCATTTGAATTTTGCATGATGGCTCCTTCTCTGCTGACAAGTACTTAAGAAAACCAAGCCCTTCTCCTCCTGATTTAATGTGGGTTTTTTTTGAGGGCAGTGTCACTGGCCCTCACATGTGGGACCGAACCGGGGCCGCTGGCTTCCCAAGTCTCCTCCTGATTTAATTTAATTCTAGAAGAGATCAACAAAATTTCCTGGGAGATTTAGGCCAATTTTTACTTTTCTAGAGAATAAATGAGACTTGATCTTTGCAGTACTTGGGAAATATGAATGAGTTATAAAGAGTCAAGGCATAACCTGCTATTAATATAGAGTAACAGCAGTGGAGATGAGGCAAAACCTTGAAACATATTCTGAAGGTAAAACTAACAGGATATTCTGATTTGTATGCAAGGAATAAGAAAAACAGGGTAATTTCTAGGTTTGCAGCTTGAGCAACTGGAAGAATAATGAAACCATTTCCTAAGATAGGAAAGTTTGGGGAAAACAAACAGATTTGATGGGGACTAAAGGAATAAAAAGTTTTCACAGATTTTAAGTATGACCTTCCTTTCAGATCTAAGTGGAGATATCAAATAGACAATTGGATACACAAATGAAATCAAGGAAGAAGTCGAACTGGCAATGTAAATTTGGAAATCATTAACAGTGTATAAACTATGTAAAGTATTGTTAATGGATGGGAGGATGCAGAAAGAGAAAAGATGGTGGACCAGAAACAAATCCTGAGGTCTGCCAACATTCAGAGTTCAGAAAGAGAAAGAAGGGTCAGCAAAGGAGAAAGGTGGGGGGGAAAGTGGTGAGAGGCAGGATATGAGAAGAGAAAAATGTCCACTAGAACCAGTACTTTCAGTTACTGATAATAACTGATGACCTTGACAAGGGCAATTTCATTGGAAGAGTGGTGACGGAAGCTAAACTTGAGGGGGATGAAGAGTGAATGGGAGGTGAGAAAGCGAGTGAGGGAGACTCTTTTCCAGAGGTTCCTATGGGTCACGAAACAAAGAAGAGGTATGTAACTAGTAGGGGATGTGGAGCCAAAAGCGGGTTTTGTTTGTATGAATGTGGTAGACACTGATCATGTCTCTTTAACGACAGGAAGGATTAAGAAGAGAAGAACGTGATGATGGAGGAGTGGCGTTAAGATAACTACAGTACAGGGCCGGCCGAGTGGCATGGTGGTTAAGCACTGGCTTAGGAAGCCAGCGGCCCTGATTCGGATCCCATATATGAGGGCCAGTGACACTGCCCTCAAAAAGAAAAGAAAAGAAAAGAAAACTACAATACCAAAGTCCTAGGGAAAGGTGAGAAGGGATAGGATATCGAGTACAAATAAAAGGCCTTACCTTTGACAAGAGGAAGAATACTATTTCGTTGTGACAAGAAAGACGCAAGAAAACATAGGTACAAACACAGGTGGGTTTGAAGATTTGGTGGTGATGGGATGATAAGGAAGTTTCCTATTTGACAGCTTCTAATTGAGAAAGAGTCATCAGTTAAAACTGAGAAAAGTGAGTGGTTGGTGACCGACAGGAAAAGAAGTGGTGTAAAAGGTTAAACTCATTAGAGAAATGTAATAGGATTGCCAAGCATGCTGGGTGCCCACTTGAGGCCCTGTGAGTAAACAGTCAGCTAGGTATACAATTTATTCAATACTGTTTAACTATTTGAATGCACTTAGAAGATAGGGAGTTGGATTAAATTAGGACTGAGGTTTAACAAGGTAAGAGCAAGTGTCAAAGGTATTGAAGGTATTTGTAATTATAATAAAGAACCATAGAATCTATGTTGAGTAAGAGGGACATGATGAAGAGGGTATGATGCATATTGGACAGGTCTTCTACATGGATATTGCAATTACCAAGAACAACAGTCTAGATGGACAAGAAAACAAAGAAAATACAATCTTTAAATAGCGAAATGACTAGGAGTTCAGTCTGAGGTAAAAACAAAGGTAAAGGGAGGAGTAAATGTAGACTTCAAAGGAAGAAGAGGTTTTGAAGGAAAAAAGGAAAGAGAAATTACTTGGAAGGAGCAAAAAGACTCAGCTTATTTCCTGGCCCTGAAGTATGTAAGGAACCAGCTTTTTTCTTGGGAATGAGTGAGACATTCAAAGTCAGAGGAGACATTTCATTGACTAGAAGCCATTTCCCCAGTATGGAGGGTTTCCCATATGCATCGGAATCACTAGCTATCTTCTTGAAAATGCAGATTCCCATCCACATCAGATCTACTGAATGATAATCTCTGAAGATGAGGCTGAAATTCTGTATTACAAACAAGTACTCTGGATGACTCTTAGGTGCGGTAAAAGCTTGAGAACCCTAAAATAGTACCTCTGAGGAAATAATATACACAACTCGAGACATACCTGTTGTTGTTTTTTTAAGTCATACCATTTTTTAATATATGGGAAGTATATAAGGTTAAGCATAATATTCTTAAAGGAAGAACTATCCTCCAAAACAAGTATCTTTTTTTTTTTTTTAACAGTGTCTTATACAAATTTATTCTTTTAAAGTGTGTGGTAAAAATGTGGAAGGATTGACGCTGCCCTCAAAAAAAAAAAAATGTGGAAGGACACAGCTATTTAATTTCAGGGAGGACTATTTGCCCTATAAAGGCAATTTGTGGGAGAAAATGGATATGTGAGAGAAAGCTTATGTCTGTACAAGGGGAAAAAAAAGAACAAATTTCTGTGTAATGCATGACTATAAGTATTCTACAGGAGAGTGAGGGTTGGTAAGTAGAAGGTATATCTTTTTGAGCTGGATCTCCCTTGGGGCCCAGAGGATTACTTTTCTTTTTTGGCCTACATTGCTAAGTAGAATCATTTGATTATTAGAAAGGTGGAAAAATGTCAAGCCCTCTGGAGGAGCAGTCAAAGCTTGGCCCACAAACTTCTGATTTTGAGAACATCCAAGATCAAAGCAAAAATACAATCACAAAGTGGGACTTCATTGGGTGAGTGGATTCCATGTGACTTTTTGTCCCTGAGCTGGTATGTCAATAAAGCTTATAGGAAAGCACAAGTATGAACACACACAAGGAAGGGAAAGGCTTCTGGATATTCTGGGACAAACAAGGCAATCAATGAAAACTAAACTATAGAAGAATAGCATCACCTGGTTAGAGAAACAGTTTTTCCATCAGAAAATATGGTACTTACTTTCCTCTGACATTGTAAGATTTGAAGCAAGGCTTGAAGTTTCAGGTTTCTGATCACTGACTTCGGGGTTGCTTACTTGACTGGAAGAACCAAAATGAATATATTAGCCCCTGATTGATGAGCTGCATTGCTAAAAGTGATCAAATCAAACCCATTTCTTCCAAAGCTATACAAGTAAGAGGTAAAACAAATCTTCTTCATGATAGCCTTATTCTCGGTTTTTGAGAGCTACCCGAAGAGCCTGAGCCAGGGTTAATACCCACAGCATTCTATTGTTCTTTCTCTTATCCCAAGACCCCTTCAGTTTTTATATCACTCAGAAATTCCAGCTAAGTCACAAGCAAATCAGATTTTTCTCTAAAGACAATATGGTAAAAGAAAAATTCCACAACATCTAAATCTACTGTCACTTTGTTTCCAAAGTACCACAGTAAAGTAGAGAGATGCCAGATTTCAGACAGTGGTTCTCATAATCACTCGAGAAGTTTTTTTAAATTATACATGCTTGCTTCCAAGAAGGGGTCTGAACCTTAAAATGGCTCACTCCACTGTATTTCCCTTCTCTCCCAATTAAAAGAAAAAACAAAACAAATTTTAATTTGTTATTATATCCAAGACTGAGCAACATATGTTTTTTCTTATTTAACTTATAAAATTAAGAGAAATCATGAAAGGTAAATCACATAAACTGGAAAGACAAGTCATTGTATTAGACCCTTTAATGTTGGGAAGAGTCTCACTGACATTCTGAAATGGAGATTACACTAATGTTCAGCCTTCACAACATCCGCCCTCTTCTTCTACCTTCCTTTCCATTCTGCAACTAGTCCCTCGACTACCAGGATAGTATAGTGGGTAAGAGTACAGATTCTCGAGCCAGATTGTTTGAGTTCATATTCCACTCTGATGAAACTAGAGTTATGACTCTGGGCAAGTCACTGGACTTCTTTGTGCCCCAGTTCTTCAACTATCAATGAGAGATAACAGAATTTACCTCATAGGGGATTTGCTATAGGGATTAAAGAGTTAATCTATAAAAAGTACTTAGAGCACAGACTAGAACAGAGTAAGTACACTGTAACTATCTAGTATTATTATATTACAACTTCCCTCCAGTCCAGGTATCCTTCCCACATCGTGTTCCCTAGAAAGAAATCTGCCCTGCTATTCTACTCTCTAGGGAGAAATGGAGGACACTGTACCAGAGGCTCCACATATATGTAGAAAGGTAAGAATGGCTAAGAGTAGTTTCTACCCAGCAAAATTTTTAAAAAGAAATGTTATTTATATAAAAAATGCACAGCACCAATATTCTTAAACCTCTTAAAGGTTTCTGAACAAACCTCCAATGTTCAAGTATAATATCAATAAAGTTTTTTCCCTTCATATATTCTGAACGTTCAAACAATTTTTCCTCAGATGTAATTAATTTTTAAAGCTAAACCCCAGATGTTTATTTTTATCTATTTCCTCAAATGCCTGCATTTTTAGAACAGCATTTAATGTACTAACCAAGGTGTGACTATGGGAATTGAAGGTTAAGGGTAAGAAAGCATAATAAATGTTATATCAGTGTGTCCAAAACTTGGCTATTATAATAATGTGAATGATTGGTAAAAACAGAGTTCTGGCCCCCATCTCATGACTAATCAAATAGGATTCCCAGGTGAAGGTTATAGAACTAGACAAGATTTTCACATTTCTTGTCTTCTATGTGTATCTGAAAAAGTCTGGGGTTCACTGTTATACCCACAGTTGAAAGGCTATTTCTAGATACTGTATCTTAGAAGGTATATGGTCTGGTATAAAATGAACCAATTCCTAAAATCCTATAGTCCAAAAATCTTATGTTCGAGCAAAATCCCATACATATTCAACCGAGTTTCTAGAGATTAAATACTGGGTCGTTAAGAAAGTCATGATGCATTTTTGCTTTGAAAAACAGAAAAATACGTCATGACTTTCTTGACAACCCAATAGATACAACAATGCTAAGACAGTTAACTCTGGCACTTTGTTAAATATTTAAAAGCTTATATCTAGAAAAACTATATACTGTCTCAAAATATAATTATTTTCAGTTATACTGAACATAAATTTTGCTTAACAATGTGTGTCTGATGAAAAAAATGCTCTAAAATAAAGTGACCCTCCCCGCTTAGCAAAAATACACAAACTCCAAAAAGTCAGCATCACAAGTACCTCATTTTCATTCAACAGAATTCTTGTCAATAATCAACAAAATGAACAGCGAATGGATAGACAAAATGTGGTGTAGCTATACAATGGAATATTATTCAGCCTTAAAATGGAATGAAGTTCTGATACATGCTACAACATGAATGAAATTTGAAGATTTTATGTTAAATGAAATAAGCCAGTCATAGAAAGACAAATACTGTATGAATTCCACTACTATAAGGTACTTAGAGTAGTCAAAATCAGAGACAGAACGTAGAACGGTGGCTGCCAAAAGCTGGGAGAAAGGGGAAATGGAGAGCTATTGTTCAATAAATATAGTTTCAGTCTGGGAAGATGAAAAAAATTCTGGAGATGGATGGTGGTGATGTACTTAACATGAATGTACTTAATGCCACTGAATAATATACTCAAAAATGATGGAAATAGTGAATTTTATGTTATGTATATTTTATCATAATAAAGAAGCTGTTGAAGGGACACAAGGGATAACTGCAGGGAAAGACCAAAGTGATAGTTCCCATAGTACAACTGGAGAAGTCAGCCTTCTGTAAGAGCAGGGGAATTAACCTCAGAGGAAAAGGCAGCAGAGAATACTGTAGAGAAGCAGGTAAGTGGGTGTATTAGGTGATAGACAAATGAGGTAGTTCCTATCTAATTGTTTCTAATTTGTCTTTGAAGAGCAAGAGCTGCAGCTGGGTGAACGAGAGCAGAGTGGAGAGGAAGGGAGAGAAGGTGAAACAGAAAAGGCAGCAGATAAGGAGGAATACAGGAAGAAAGGGGCGGAGGGAAGAAAGATCATTATAAAGACTGAGAAATAAAACACACCAGGAAAGGTGGTGAGACTACCAAAAGTGCTTAAGAGTATGTTTGAGATATAATCATGAAAGGAAACTGAGACCAGTCAGCAGAGTTTTATGGTTTTCTCTCATAATGTTCAAGTGATTGGAAATAAGAATGGAATAGGCAGACAGTTGGGTTTAACCAGGGTTGTGATTTTGCTAGGGAAGTCTGACAAAGAAGAAAGGGGCAAGAAATTAAGACTATTTGTAAGGGACTAATTAAAGTAACAGATCTTATAATTTAAGCAGCATAAGAAAGATAGTGAAGTCTTTTTTGAGGAAAAGGTCAATGGTTGATAGTAAAACTATGACAGATCATTTCATTGGAAGTGTACAGTAAGACACCATATGGACAGTGTGGCAATAGAATAAATGAGTTGGAATGTAATGTGTGGTAATAAAAAAGCGGAATTCTGGAAATTAAGATATCAGAGGTGATGCAGTTATGGGTTCACATGGCTGGTGGACAAATGACAGGAGGTAAGAATTGTGAAAAGCTGAAATCCATGGTGTTATGGAAGCTAGAAATGCAGTACAAAGAAGCTGCCTCGTTTTTATAAGTGGAGTGGAGCCAAGGCTAAGGCATTCCATTTGATAATTAATGCCAAATCCCTTGGATTTCCCTTACTTCTGCTTACTCTTTCTATTCTGCATACTGTACATCAAATTGAACAATATTCACCATCTCATCTCCTCCATGTATCACAGGCTCTGAGAGAGAACATGAGTTTGGTACTATTGTGAAATAAATAATAAATGAATAAGAAAAATAAATCAGCACTTATATGTTTTACAAACATCTTCAACCAAGTATTTTCAAAGTGTAACAATTGATGTTAAAACCCAAAAAAGGGCAGTCAACCCAAATCATGCCCATAATCGGCATGAGAAAAAAAAAAAAATAGGTAGATCATTAAAGAGAAATTCAACTTTATATACCTTAAAGTTTGCTCTCCCGATTCTTGCATCTTGGCTTTTTTAACCTGCAAAAATAAATATGCAAAGGGATCAATGCAGTGATCTGTTTTTGAAATCATCTCTCTGGGCCGGCCAAGTGGCGCAGTGGTTAAGAGCTGGCTTGGGAAGCCAGCAGCCCTGGTTCGGTCCCACATATGAGGGCCAGTGACACTGCCCTCAAAAACAAAACAAACAAAAAAAAAAATGAGTGAATTTTGACCGGCCGAGTGGCGCGGTGGTTAAGCGCTGGCCTAGGAACCCAGCGGCCCTGGTTCGGTCCCACATATGAGGGCCAGTGATACTCTCCTCAAAAAAAAAAAAAAAAAAAGAAAGAAAAATAAAAAATCATCTCAAATGACAGGCTAACAATAACTAATAAACTTCAAGATACCTGTTTCATCTTGTCATGCTTAGATTTGTTTAATTAACCCTTATTATATTTTAGAGTTAGAGATGGACTTCTTTGTTTTTCACATGGAGCTCCTTTTTTAACAAAAAGAGTTTTTCAGATTCAAAGTGAAATGCTTACCAGGATTTTTACTCAAAATAGAATGTTCATCAGGATAAAATATCCTAACTTGGATACAATCAAATTGGTTTTAAATTTTAACAGACACAAAATTATAACATCAAATACAGCAATCTTGATATCATCTACTCATTTATTTACCAGAAATGTCTTTAAGTGTAAAGACATTTTGGCGTATATGCCAAAAATGAAGATAAATTCTTATTGGGTTACCAGCCATTTAAAAAATATTCTTCATATTATTCTGTTCCCCCTCCCACACCTCCACATTTTCATCTTTTCGAATTCCTTCTGAGGTGAAAGCACTTACACTGAAACAGTTGAATCCACAAATGAAAAATCAATGTTTAACACTCCTAATGGATTTCCCTGCTTTCACATTACAAAAGAATCTGATTTTAGAGCTCTGTGGTTATAATAACTAGCTATAGTAGAAACATACTTAGTATGCTTAGCTATACAAGTTATAAATACTTAAAAGTATTTCAAGCTAACAAAAGAAGGCAGAAACTCTGCTAAATAACTGTAAACAAACATAACAGGTAGGAATATAGCTATTTAATATGATTAAATTTAATGTATCAGATATTGTTCCCCTTAATTCGGGCAATTATTTCCCCCTGTAAGTTAGGGATAGTAAGCATGTGCTACCTTGGTACTAGGGGCAGGTAAACTAACTCAAAGGATACAGAAATATTTCATGGATTATAAAACTATGGGGGTTCGAACAACACAATCCAGAAACAGAATGTAAAATAGTGTAGCTACTTTGGAAAATAGTCTAGCAGTTCCTCAGGCAAGGTAAATAATAAACAAGATAAATACAAGGCCTATAAAATTTTTCATGGACACTTATTCATCATGAGAAAACACAACAAAATACAATCAAACATTCTTGGTTCCTTGCTTATGGCGTATCAATAGATGTTATATTTAAAGCTGTTTTAATAAAGATAAAATAAATAAAAAAGGGGGCTGGCCAGGTGGCGTGTTGGTTAAGAGCTGGCTTGGGACGTCAGCAGCCCTGGTTTGGATCCCACATATAAGGGCCAGTGACACTGCCCTCTACAGCTAAGATGGTGAACAACAGCTCCACCTGGAGCTGGGCTGCTCTGAGTCCCTGGGACAGCATAGCTGCAGTCCCTGCTGCAGTGGGCTGCCATAGGCTACAGTGAGTGGCTGGCAGCCAGGGTGAGCCACCGTGAGCGGCGGTTCAATGGACGGCGACCAACTGCCTCATCCGGGAAGAGCGCAATGATAATACAAACATGGGTCAGTACGTGACATCCTCCACAACGACTGAAAACAAAAGGACAGCAACTTGTCTGTTCCCCTCCCCCAATTCTAATAAAATCTTAAAAAAAAAAAAAATCAAAACGAACAAAAAAATGCATTCTGGTGATCACATGGATTCAGCACCTGATATATAGAAGCCACCTGCGCCCAGGGCTAGAAGCGAAATAAATGACCTGTACTATGTGTGGATAAAAAGAAACAAAAACAAAAACAAAAAAAAGAACCCTCTAAAATTAGAAACAGGGCCGGCGGAGTGGCACGGTGGTAAAGCGCTGGCTTGGGAGGCCAGCGGCCCCAGTTCGGATCCCATATGTGAGGGGCAGTGACACTGCTCTCAAAAAAAAAAAAAGGGGCAAAAAAAAACAGTGCAAAAAAAAAAAAATAGAAACAAATAAAGAAAAAAAACCCCACAAAAACAAAACCCCTTGAGGTAGATAAACCCTTACTAAGTATGATATTACATTCAAAAGCCATAAAAGAAGAAAATACATTGATTATACAAAAATGCAAAACTTCTGTACGATGTAAGATACCTAAAACCAACCAGGAGGTCATGGGATCCCAGGATGATATATAGACTGTGACAAAGGAATTTAGCTGTATTACAAATGTATGACATAACTTCATCAAAAGGGACAAGAGAAAAATGAGCTGGCTTAAGGCTGGAAAACTGTAAGGCTAATGACAAGAATAATTCAACTATCTAGTTTATATGCCCATCAAATTTCACAAATGACAAAATACAGGCTCTTGCTATAAAATGTGCTCTCCTTCCCACCTGAAGATGACATTATTTACATAGGTCAGATAATAGAATTTTATAATAATAGGGATGAATTTATGCTTAGCTCACCCACAGACCCTCTTTGTGATCAAAGAAATGTACTTTGAGCTGGTTAGTTCAGTAACCAAAACAGTCTACAGTCTTCAAACAGTAATCCAAACAAAGAAAACTAATGGGTTGTCGGAAAAGTCATGACATATTTTTTCTGTTTTTTTGTTGCAAAAATGCGTCATAACTTTTCTAACAACCCAATAGACTGAAGAATCTAATTTATCTTAGTCTTAATTTTAGTAGAGCCACAGAATAACAAATTTCGCTAATGAACTTCAAAAAAAAAGATCCTGGAGTAAAAATTTAAAAGACACCATAAGGGCCTTTCAAGTAAAAACTATGCTTTCTCACTTTTTTATTACAGTGCCAACCCAATATAAAGAGCAAGCACTCATAAATAGAAATAAAGAAAATGTACCTAAAGTCATGTCTATCAAAGAAAAAAGTCTGGGAAAGGAAAATGTGTATCAACTAATTTTTTACCTTTCATAGCCCATTGTTTGTCTTGCTTTGGGTAATTATATCCCCGTGTAAGTCAGGGATAGACTACCATAGCACTAGAGGCACGTAAACTAACCACGGATACAGACGTATTTCAGTGGATTACAAAAGTACATGTTCAAGCAATTCTGCCAGTTCCAGAAACTGGCAGAATGTAAAGTAGTATAGCTACTTTAGTGCTTTAGTACCAGTTCCTCCAAAGGTTAAACATATAGAGTTACCATATAATCCAGCAATTCTATTCCTAGCAATATATACAAGAAATGAATACTTATATGTCCACACAAAAACTTGTACATAAATGTTCATCACAGCATTAGTCCAAATAGCCAAAAAGTGAAAACGACCCCAGTATCCATGAACAGATGAATACATAAAATAGTGATTAATAAATAAGATGATGAATGATAAATAAAACCATATGATGAAATAATTAGTATTGAGTTTGGTATCATATTCTTCCAAAAATGTTTCCTATGCATATAATGTCCTTTTAAAACTTGAGTTCACAGAGCACTTCTGATAGCCATAAAGGAGTTTTGAAGTGCTTCCAGTTCGCCAGAAACACTTTTGGTTTATATCTCTTATTCCAAAACCAAGTCTGGTTAGTGCCCCCATTCACTCTTAAAAGAGTTCCAGTTTGCACACTAATATGAGCTGCTTCAGAGTAGATGAAAAAGATGAAGACTGGGGGCAAAAGACTGACCCAGGTAAATGGTGACCACAGAGAAACCATTTCTGATTGCAGAGGATTGAGAATTGACTGGTGATAAGGGAAAGTGAAAGATAGAGCCTGAGGCTAGGATTTATGTTGCACTGTGAACAAATCTTAAAATAGAGCAAGTGAGAAGTAGGGAAACAAGAGAGAGATAATACAATAAGAGACAAGAAGAGATGATGGGATTAAAAACTTCAATAATTGAGCCAGCTGAGTGGTGCATTGGTTAGGAGCTGGCTTGGGGATGCCAGTGGCCCTGGTTCGGATCCCACATATGAGGGCCAGTGACACTGCCCTCTACAGCTAACAACAGCTCCACCTGGAGCTGGGCTGTGCGAGCCCCGGCGACAGTGTAGGCTACAGCCCCTGCTGCAGTGGGCTGTCAATAGCCGCTGTGAGGGGCCGTCCAGAGGCCAGTGACCGATCTGCCTCACCCGGGAAGAGCGCAATGATAATACCAACATGGGCCAGTGAAGCAATGTCCTCCACAACTAGACTGAAGAACGAAAGGACAGCAACTTGTCTGTTTCCCTCCCCCAATTCCCCAATAAAATATTTTTTAAAAACACAAAAACCTTCAATAATAATGCCCATCAGTAACATCTCCCTTTATATACAGGTAAACAGGAGGGTTAAAAACCTTAGTTTTGTGCAGGTCGAGTGGCTCTGTTCGTTAGAGCATGAGTTCTGAGTAACAGGGTCACTGGTTTGATTCCCACATGGGCCAGCTGCGCTCAAGCCGAGCAGCTGCTGAGCTCTTAACAATAAGGTTGCCGGTTCGACTTCAGTATGGGATGATGGGCTGCACCCACTGCAACTAAGATTAAACATGACACCTTGAGTTGGGCAGCGGTGAGCAGCTGATGGGCAACTGGATGACTCAGTGTGCAACGAGGTTGCTGGTTCGACTCTTGCATGGGATGGTAATGCCCCCTCCCCACCCCTAACTAGATTGAAATCAGCGGCTGGAGTTAGTGCTGAGCTTGCGCCCTCCACAACTAAGACTGAAGGACAACATCTTGACTTGGAGTTGATGATGGGTCCAGGAAAAACACCATGTTCCCGTTCCTCAATTTCCCAACTTTCCCCTTCCCCAATTCAAATCTTAAAAAATAAAAAGTAATTCTTAGCTTTATCATCAACTTGAAACAATACCATTCTTTCCTCTCAAATTTTAGATCTCTACAAACTTGTTTTTTTCCTCAAAGTCTGACATATACTCTTCCTGTTCTAATTATTATCATTATTTTTTTTTTTTTTTTGAGGGCAGTGTCACTGGCTCTCACATGTGGGACCCGAACTGGGGCCGCTGGCATCCCAAGCCAGCGCTTAACCACCACGCCACTCGGCCTGCCCTGTTCTAATTATTTTTAACAGTTAGTAAGTGTTCTGTGTTTTCTTAGATTCTGTTTATTTGGCATCCGTTAATCACAGGGCCAAAGCTGTTTATATTTCTTCTGTGACCCAGGGCCCATTGTCCAAACCATCTCCTTTATCCAACTTACATATACCAAGTCAGTATTTCCCCTGCTCCAAATCAACCCAGGGCCAGATACCAGCCACAGTGGCAGCCTCTATACCCTCAAACCTCCTGAAATTATTCAAAGTAGCAGATCCTAAGTTGTTCACCCTCCCTTGCCTTGCCTCACTTGCCTTGCCTGATCTGCCTCCTGATCAAAACGTGCTTCTCTGTAGCCCTGTGTGCAGTGCGATGTCTTTCATTTCTGAGGGAACTGTTAACACTGAACTTTCCTTTCTATGGCAATGAGCTCTCAGTGTTGTTATTCAGTCACCTTTATAAATTAAGACTCACACACAAATCAGTAAGAAAATGATACCCCATGACAATTACCATTTATAGTTAGCAGAAAATTTGTTTTTAAAGTGCTTTAATTTCTCACCTTCCTCTGAAGTAGTAACAATCAGGTTTTATACCTTATGGTATAGAAATTGAATAGTATGGTAAGGAAATGCAGCAGTGCAGAAAAGATGACCTGCCAACAGGTCAGCCTCACAATTCTCATTACCATCACCAGGTAAGGAGTAACTAACAACAATGCCCATTTCAACAACTTATGTAAGTCTTTTGAAACTATGACTAGAGCTTTACTACATTAAAAACTCAATGACATAATTTTCCTTGGTACATTTCATGTCTCTAATTCAGTTCTTTGTTCTTATAGTGTGTATCTTAGATACACTGCTAAGGTTGATTTTTAACCTTACCATCACCCTGATTATTTATTTATTTATTTTAAAAAAGATTTTATTGGGGAACTGGGGGAGGGGAACAGCATTGGGGAATCGGGGAAGAGGAACACACAAGTTGCTGTCTTTTTGTTCTTCAGTCTAGTTGCGGAGGACGTTGCTTCATTGGCCCATGTTGGTATCATCATTGCACTTTTCCCAGATGAGGCAGATTGGTCGCTCACCGTGGCTATTGGCAGCTCATGCTGGCTGCCCGCCACTCACTGTAGCCTATGGCAGCCCACTTCAGCAGGGGCTGCAGCCAACACCATCACCGGGGCTCGCAGCCCAGCTCCAGGTGGAGCTGTTGTTAGCTGTAGAGGGCAGTGTCACTGGCCCTCATGTGTGGGATCCGAACTGGGGCCGCTAGCGTCCCAAGTCAGCTCTTAACCACTGTGCCACTCGGACGGACCACCATCATCCTGATTATTATTGCCCAACCAAGAACAGGGAATGGCATTTCAAATGTTTCAAAATGATGTTTTGCTAATTGCTTATGTTTTCCTAGTTCTATACTTACTGTAAGTGAAAGGGTTAAAAAAAATAATGGCAAAGCAATCATCAGTATACATTTCTCAACACAAAGAAAAATATTAAAAACATACTAAAGAACTTCAATACTTAAATGAGGCTGGTGTCCATCCTTCTGTGATGTAAAGAATACATCTAAGTGCAGTTGGATGGCTCAGTTGGTTAGAGAACGTTCTCTTAACAAGGTTGCTGGTTCGACTCCTGCATGGGATGGTGGCCTGCGCCCCCACCCGTACCCCCACCCCCAAACTAAGATTGAACACAGTACCTTGAGCTGAGCTGCTGCTGATGGGCGGCTGGATTGCTCAGTGGTTAGAGCCTGTGCTCTTAGCAATAAGGTTGCCTGTTGGACTCCCACATGGGATGGTGGGCTGCGCCCCCCACAACTAGATTGAAAACTAACTGGACTTGGAGCTGAGCTACACCCTCCACAACTAAGATTGAAGGACAACAACTTGACTTGGAGCTGATGGGTCCTGGTAAAAACACTGTTCCCCAATAAAGTTAAAATAATAATAATCATTTTAAAAAAAAAGAATATATCTAGAAAATGAAAAACATACCCTATTATCTGCTTTCAAATTTTTCTATGGAATTTCATAAAGAAAGGAAAATACTGTATACCACTCTATATTTTCTCTCAATATGAAATGTAAGAAGTTCACTCAGGATAGGAAACTAAATCAGTATTTATCTAACTTCAGAAAAAGAAGCTCACAACAAAAGAAAAAGATCCTTTCACATAAAAGTATTGTAAGAGAATGATTATTATTGCTTTCATTTTTAAAATGCTAACGGTCAGAAAACTCTTAGACAACAAAGAAAAAAAAGTAGTAGTAGTCATGGCAAGGCAATAAATCCATTATTACTTGGGGGACATTTACAATGATTTTATCTATTTATATTAAATATTTAAAACAAATTAAGAATTCAACCTAGTTTATAGGCTCTTATCTGTTTTTATGAATTAGCTAGTGGTTGGATTATACTTTCTTTACCGCAACTTTTTATAAAATTAGGTCACTTAGGGAAATTTAGGTTAAGATAAAACTGAATTTTCTGGCAGAAATGGTATATACTGTTTGGTAAACAGATGTCCTCTTATTTTCTAAAACTATAAGAATAATCACTGATGTTTTTAAACGACATGTTCAAAAAATATACTAACTTTGTAATGCTGAATTTTCTAAGCAGACTCCTTAGCATTGTTAGCAAACTATGAATTTAAGAACATATAACATTGTTTTCTAAGAAAAGGAGTCTTTTCCTTATTTTTATTTGTAATCTGTAATATAACTGAATAATATTTAAAATCTCTTAAGATTAGCTTTTCTATAATCAACTTTAAATTTTTAAAGGAAATACTTACTGGTTGCTCTGGTAAATCTTGTTCTTCTTCCATGAGGACTAATTATTTCTTTATCAGGCTTATGTGACTGAATCGCAATTGTCTCTCAGCAGTCTTCACAGTCTGTATAAAAAAGGGGGAATTCAAAGCTTTATATGCTCTGAAAGCATTATCATTCAGGCCATCAGAGAATAATTTTTAATATTTTGTTACCCTAAGCTTTCCACGTGAGTTCCAATCTCAAAATCTCAAACTTGCACGTGGCTTTTTAAAATTGACACGTTGCACCAAGTCAAGATAGGTATGATTTTTATAATACCTTGCAAAAGCCAGCACGTGTACCCACTGCTGCTGTAGTTAAAACATGGTTACTATAGTGCCTAATGCATTAAACGTTTTACAATGACAGCCATATACTGACAACTAAAACATTTTTTTTTTTTAGGATTAGAGTTACATTTTTAATGATAAAAACTAGCCTAGCAAGTCAGTAAGTTATGATAACATCTACCCTGCTTTAATGTAGAACATTTACATAACTGTTAACACAGACACAGAGAATCACTTTAAATGGGACAAACCAGAATATCAATCAAATACTTTCATAACCAACTATTTGTATATATGTAATCAATTTAAAGGAAAACTCAATTCTTCTGGATCTACTGTAATAACGCAAATAAATAAGTAAAGTGAAACTTTGAATTTTAGAATTAAGGAAAAATAGTCATCTAAAGCTGGGACGCAATTTTATTCTGAAATAACGAGCTCCACTAAATATGCTGCCTAGTCAATTATTTAAGCAAAATCTTTACCTTCGTAGATCCTGTCCTGATTTTCAAACTAAAAAAGAAAAATACAACTCTAAGCCCCACATTTACTGGTAAGAACACATTATTGTGCCCTTCTGGCAAGATAAGAGACCCAGATAGATAACAGAAAACTTAAATACATTATAAAAACTAAAAACTCCATTACTGTTTAACAAAAATGAAATCAGCATGTCTCTGAAAAATGTGATTGCTTATGCTTTTAATTAAGGTCACATGTTTCACTTCTCCCAACACTGTAACCAACTTAACATATAAAGCTATAAAGCGAGTATAGAATCTTACTGCAGAAGTAATGAAAATAGATAAATGACATGAAAAAGGAAATGGAAAACTTCAGTTATGCCAATATACCACCACTCCACATCTATTGCTCTATCTTGATGCAGTACAACACACTTTTAGAGCCACTCCAAAATAGAAAAAGAAGAGAAAACACGTGAAAGGGATTAAAAAATGTCCAACTCTGACAGCTTTACTCCCTGTCCTGATCTAGAATGTCAAAAGAAAAAAAAGTTTAAAAGCCAGAAGCACTGGTTTCTCAATGAACTCACGTGTAGCTCATACACAAGCCTCAAAAGCTAAGTTCTCATACTACCTGACGTAGGTAACTAGTGCTGCAGAATTATAGAGCGCAATAACTAAAGCTCACAGGAGCTATCTTCCTGTACTTGTTTTGTTCTACTCAGAGAGTATAATCAACATGACGTGAAACTGACTCACAATTCTGAAAGATGAAACATTTTTGTATTTCACTAACTTATATCTATCTTAGTTTTAAATTAAAATGTCATTATGAGATTTTAATACTGTTTAAATGTACATAATGTTCATTTATGATTTCATCCATGAGAAAGAGCAAAATGGGGCCAAATCATTAGGAAAATATAATGCCTCATTTGTTGCATTTTTGTGTGACCAGTTCTCACCTAAACAAAAAGTGATAATATTCCATATTTTACTTAATTCAAGGCGATAACTGCAATAACTGCTCTCTCAACTTAGTAGATTGTCCGAAAGGGAGAGAGGGGAGATTCCTTCTCATGGGGGAAGGGTTATAAAATCTCTCTCTAAGCAAGAGGAAGGTAGGAAAATTGTGGGTTGTTTTTTTTTAAAGGATACTCAATAACACATGCTTTAATTTTGTTTTTAAACATAGCACTAACTTATTTTAAAAATATGAATATTAAAGAAGAACATAGATTTTTATTGATCAAAAGGGGTTATGGGTTTTAAACGGAAAGAAATACTACTCATAGAGGGGAAATAAATTTTCAAGTCACATAAAACTAACTGTTAAAATCTTGAATTTTGCTTTTTAGAAATATGGTAATATTACAGTGATTTTATAATGAAAATGGACTAATTTTCTGTTTTTCTTGAAATAAATTCCATGGTAAGTTGCAAGAAAACCTTCTTTAAGAGAAAAATTGGAAGACATTTCTTTCTACCTTTATTTATTCTTCTATGAAAATAAGCAGGCTTTGTTGTTTCTATCTTTAAAATTACCTTTATTTTCTCAGCTTTTAAATTTAGGGGAATAAAATGGGCATAGACAATTTCAGTATTTTTAAAAAAACTTTAAATATCAAGTAATTGGTCAATGATCAATAATTTTAATCATTTTAAAAAAAAGGCAATCTACAAGGAACGCATATGGTTTAATACAGAATCTTCTGAGATTCTACTGGCAACATGTGATGTGTGAAGTTTGCAAACATACATTCTGGTACATTTGTGTATAAAATATATTAATAATGACTATAAATTACATAATTTCCTCACAATATGCATCTAAGATGCTCCTTTCCATCAACACAGTATTCTTCCTTCCTTCCCAAAATTAAAAAGACCTGAAATGTAAGAACAGACTAAATACAAGAATGCAAGTATTTATCACGTTCCTAGTATTTATCAGTGTGCTGAAACTTTTAAGATCTCACACCATTTTCTACAGTGGCATGTGCTTACAGTCAAAAGTCATGTTTATTAGCAACCAGATCAAAGTGTTAACACAGACACAGTAATCCAGTACTTGATAACAAAAAAAAGTACAAAATTACTATACAAATCTTAGTATTTTCATTTCCATGTGCTAGTTTTAGAGTTTAATCTAATTGTGTGGTTTTGGGGTTTTTCTTGAGAGAGGGGTGTTTGATTCTTTTTTTTTTTTTACTACTAATATAACCTTTTCATCTTTTAAATACCCAATAATATAACAGCTTGACATAGATGTGGAAAGTGGATTCGTAATGTAATTTAAATGAATATAATTATAACTTAGCCAAACATCTGATGAAATTACAAAACATGCTCTGAATTCATCTTTTAAGTACCTTTAAGGTATTTGAATAGTAATGTATTTTCATACTTTTCTAGTTTCAATTCTTACGATTGGTTTCTAAATACAACTGTTCCATTACCTTTTTTTAGAGTTTGTCAGTATCTATATGCCTTCATTGACAGAAATCTGAGAAAATCTACCATTGAGAACAGAAATAGTATTTCCTAAGACTTCTCATTTTTCCTACCTAAAAATGCTGACAATGAAAAAATAGGAACTTTGGTTTGATTCAATAAGGTCATACAATTTTAAATATTGTCATTTCACATACTCATAAACAAGCAGGATATTTTTGTAATATGGCAGCCATAATGTTTAATCCTTAGAAATCAGAAGGGAAATAATTAGTAACAAATATTTTATTTCAATATTCTAATTAGATTCCTGCCTCATAATTTATGTTTTATACCACTATTTACCCTGTAGTTATAAATCAGTACATAAACAAGAACTTAGGTTACTTCAATGTGTTATTATAGCTCTTAAATATAGGAAAGAAAATTTTAAAATATACATGAACATTTTAAAGCACAGAACAATTTTTTTACAGTGGAAACAAAGTATACATCACTATTAATTACAAAATCAAGAGAGGTATCTAAGTAGAGCAAAACAGTCTGATTACAGGTCCTAGCAGGGGAACTTGCATGCGGCTATGTGTACACAGATATATTCAGGAGTTAACAGAATATATTTGATACGGTTCTAAGTAGAAAACAGGTCGTTCATAAATTTGATCACTGACTACTTAACCACCCTCTCCAGGGCCTTATATGTATTTTTAGAGCACACCAAAGAAAAGGCTACAAAAATTTCTCTGGAGAAAATCAACAGCATCCTCCCCAAAATTCAATATATCTCAGCAATAATAATTATAAACAATAGTAGCCTAAAGAAGGATTTAAAAAGTAGTCTATCACCACTTAAGATTTTTATTAATATGTGTATTTACCTTAGGACTTAAAAGAAATGAGAAATTAGCAAATGTTTACCATGGTATTCTCAAATATAATTATGTGCATGCCTTGAAGAATGAAAACAAAAAGCAAAATCCCTTCTTCTAAATGGCTTTAAGATGACTGCTTCAAGTATTGTTATTCAGCAATAAATGATCTATTCTAAAGGGGATCTATCACTGAATTGAGAAACAAGTGTTCTGAACACCCCAAGTACCAAACATAAAGCCTAAAGGTATCTCTTCAAAATAAATTCTAATTCATAAATTAGGAGCATTATAAGGTAGAATCAGAAAATATGTTAAGAAAAATAGGGCAGGCTAAGTGGCTCATTGGTTAAGAGTTGGCTTGGCGGGGCGGCCGAGTGGCGCGGTGGTTAAGCGCTGGCTAGCGGCCCCGGTTCGGGTCCCACATGAGGGCCAGTGACACTGCCCTCAAAAAAAAAAAGAGTTGGTTTGGGACGCCAGCTCTGAGCAGCAGGGCCGTCCGTTGGGATCCCACATATGAGGGCCAGTGACACTGCGCCCTCTACAGCTAAGATGGTGAACAACAGTTTGACCTGGAGCTGGGCTGCCATGAGTCGCCAGCGACAGCGTAGGCTGGCACAGGGGCTGCAGTGGGTTGTGGTAAAGCTACCTTGAGCGTCTGGCAGCCAGCGTGAGCTGCCAAGAGCTGCTGTGAGTGGCTGTCCAGTGGCCGGCAAATGATCTGCCTCATCCGGGAAGAGCGCAATGATACAATACCAACATGGGCCAGTGAAGCAATATCCTCCACAACTAGACTGAACAATAAAAGGACAGCAACTTGTCTGTTCACCTTCCCCGATTTCCCAACGCTGTTCCCCTCCCCCAATTCCCCAATAAAATCTTTAAAAAAACAAAATAGTTTTAAAACATTTTTATGGTCTCTTGCAGAACTGTGCTTATTAGTGTTGGTGGGGATGGTACTAAGTAATATGGGGATTTGTAATCTACAGAACATATACATTAGACTTCAAATGAGAAATAAACAAAGGTTTATTCCAACACCTACAAATTTCTTTCTGAAATTTGGCAAAAATAACAATGAATATCTTGGAGGAAAGGAGAATAATAGAAGCATTTGAGGAAGATCTGCCCTACACCAGTCTTCAAAACCAATTATAGTGGGAAGGATAAGAGAGCGATCATTTACAGAGCATTTATAATACAGCAAGTATTGCTACGTTTGTTGTCTTACCTAATTTTATTTCCACAACTATCTTAAGACACAGGTGGTATCATTCTCATTCTATGGATAGGGCAACTGGGATTCAGAGATTTAAACAATTTGCCTGAGTCAGCAATAATATTTCAGGTTAAGGTAGAAATACATCAAGAGTCTAGAGGGTAGTGGCAATGGCTGTACAACATTGTGAATGTACTTAATGTCATTGAATGGTATACTATAAAATGGTTAAAATAGTTAATTTTCTTATATATATTTTACCACAACAAAAAAGTACAAAAGGACCTATGAGGCTAGAAATACCAAAACAATGATCAAAAAAGTGCTTACAACAAGTGAAGAAAACATTATTAATGCTACTTCTTAACTTGTTGTACAGTCTAACAAAAATAACAATTTGATTTCTCTTTACAACTATGTCGTTAATTTCCAATATACAGACTTCCTACTGTTAATGAAACAGGTAATTTTAATTACAAGGTATATGAAAATAAATTTTTACCATTTCTAGTCAGGTATAAGCATCATTTTAGAAAAACAAAATATCTTTCAACCTACTAAAACCTCAAAGTTATTAGTGAAAGCTTTCCCTGCTTCATTATTAGTTAATAATTAAGAATTCTTCAAAACTACTCTTCGGATCTCTATTGTAGTCTGTACACATGACAGTTAATTCTGTGAAAACTATTAATTTTCCTTTTGTTCTAAGATTCCTGTGGAATTTCACCTTCTTTTTAGTATCTGATAGCACACAGTGGGTATTCAACAAATATTTGTTCCATCAAGCGCAATTTCCCAGACTCTTGATTCCTCAAAGTATTTACTTAAACCGGTGTATTAAGAACCTTCAATATATGTAGAGGCACAAAAAATTAAAACCTTCACTTTTCCCATTTCTCACTAGATGTCTAAATGACAACTCCAATTCTTTACAAGGTTTTGTTAACTGGTTTGAAAAACATCATTTTAAAGTTTGTGTTAACTGAAAAATTCCCTTAAAAAAAGCAAAGAATGATATACTTTAAATCAAATTTTAATCATATCTGTAACGAGATCACAGCACAGGTGCTGCTTTAGAGATTAGGATCCCTTAGGTTTCTCTCCCTTAATAGGCTAAAGTTTTCAGTTAAAAACAAAGAAAGGGAAGGAAGGAAGAGAGGAAGCGACGGAGGGAGGGAGGGAGGGAGGGAGGGAGGGAGGGAGGGAGGGAAGGAAGGAGGGAAGGAGGGAAGGAGGGAAGGAGGGAAGGAGGGAAGGAGGGAAGGAGGGAAGGAAGGAAGGAAGGAAGGAAGGAAGGAAGGAAGGAAGGAAGGAAAAGACAGGACCCACATCCTAATTCCCAGAACCAGTAAATGTTACTTTATTTGGAAGTCTGCAGATGTAATTAAATTAAGGATTTTATGATGAGATTATTCTCGATTATCTAGGTAGGCCATAAATGCCATCTCATGCCCATATATGAGAAAGGCAGAGGGAAATTTAACACATACACTGAACTGAGATGTCTCTATAAAGACGAAGGCAGAGATTGGAGTGATCCGGCCAAAGAATGCCAGTAGCCACCACAAGCTGGAAGAGACAAGGAACAGATTCTCCCCCTATAGCCTATGGAGGAAGTGCAGCCCTGCCAACACCTTGATTTCACACTTCTGGCCTCCAGAAATGTGACAGAATAAATTTCTGTTCTTTCAAGCCTCCAAATTTGTGGTAATTTATTATGGCAGTCACAGGAAACTAATACAAACAGAAAAGAAGTTTATTTTGTTTTTCATTCGTTTTTGCTATGACCTCTCTGCTTGGGTTTGTTGGCCATCTGGCCATTGAATGAAATACACAAGCTGAAAATAAAGGTGGGAAATGAAGAAAAGTATGTAAATAAGATAACAGAACATCACTGTACATACAGCTGCAAAAATGCTTTGAAACATTAAGAACAACAGGGTAAACAAACAAATAAAAAATCCACAAAAGCTGTGCTTGCTTGGAAAACACATATAATAAAATTGAAACGATACAGAGATTAGCATGGCCCCTGAACAAGGATAACACACAAATTAGTGAAGTGTTCCATATTAAAAAAATAATCACAGAAAAAATACACTCAAAACTTTTTAAATAATTGGGCAGGCAGTTTGCTTAATAGAACTGTCATATTACTATGAAGTTAACATCCTCATGCTTTCACTCTGGGCCAAACCCTAAATTTATAGTAGAAGAAATTCCGAGCTAACAGTAACACTGGTGGTCCCAGTGTTTCATGGATCTTGAGAAGCCTTACTGATTTAGTATCTTAAGAACAAACTCAAGTACAGATGGCCCCTGACTTCTGATGTTTCAACTTCTGATTTTTCAACTTTATGATGGCAGACATATTCAGTAGAAACTGTACTTCAAGTTTTGAATTTTGATTTTTTCAGGGGCTAGCGATACGCAGTACAAACTCTCTCATGATGCTGGGCAGCAGCAGTGAGCCACAGCTCCCACTCAGGCATGTGATCCTGAAGGTAAATAATCAATACTCTACAGTATATGGTGTTGCCAGTGTTTTCTGGATATTGTGTTCGTTCTAAGCACATTTAATGTAGGCCAGGCTTAGCTGTGATGTTTGGTAGGTTAGATGTTATTAAATGCATTTTTGACTTAGGGTATTTTCAACTTATGATGAGTTTATCAGGATGTAGCTACATCGTTAAGTCGAGGAACATCTGTACTGGTATCCATCTGTAAGACGGCACTTAAAATCAGCATACAATCACTGTACTCTGCTCTTTAATGTGTTTTGCTTAGAAAAAAAAATTACTGCTAAGAGTTAAATCTAAAAGATATACAAGTCCTCCTTTCCAGCTGATCTTAACTAACAATCTTAGGCAAACTGTGCCTCAAGATCGAAGCTCATATTTGTCTATTTTGATTGAAGTTCCTATTTTACATTTCTCTCATGAAGTCAATTTGTGATATCTACAGAGTACTATGCTTCTTCATAAAAGCATTTTACTAAATGTTTCATTTTAAATTTTGTAACAGTATGCTAAGCACTGTATAAGAGCATTAATAGATCATATAGTATGGTAGTAGATAATCAAAAATTTATATTATTAAAAAATGTGACTTTTCTAACTCAGCAAATGATTTTTTTTTTTTGCATGTGTTTCTTTGGAGCATTCTTTTGTGTATGTTTTAAACAGAGCCTTAAAATTTTTTCTAAACATCAAATATTTGCAGAATATCTCAAACCAGAAGAAAAATACTAAAATAGAATACAGGGTAGAATATGCCAGTTATTAAAGATGTACTCTGAAAGAAATCCTAATTACTTAAGTGTGTTTTGGCTATTGTCTGTCAAAAATTTATGTCAGTGTTGAAAATGCCATTTAACTAAACACTAAAACGTATAGAATTAAAAGAATAAAAAATTATAGGCTTAGCTAATTTAACCAATAAAAGCTGTCAATGCTAACTTCAAGCAGCAAAGTAAACAAGAAGAGTAAATTTTACAAACTTATTCCTTTTCTTGTTAAAGACTCTTAATTGAAACTATTTTCCCAAAGGTGCTCTGTATTTTCTGGTTGGTCTAAAAGGAAGGGATTGAAACTACAGAGGCCAGCAGTCTCAAATGTTAGAGGAATTTCCTCTAACTGCAACTGAAAAAGGATTATGCATAAATTAAACTCATTCACCATATGTAGCATTTGGGGATAGATATGAACTGAAAAAATATATTCTTACAATAAGTAGAACCAAGACTAGTAGTGGTATCTTATAAATTGGTTATAACATGAAGTTATACTAAATGCAATGTGGTATTCTGGAATGGATCCTGGAATAGAAAAAGTACATTAGTGGAAAAAATAGTGAAATCTGAATAAAGTCTGGAGTTTAGTTAATAGTAATACACCAATGTTGGTTTATTAGTTTTGAAAAATGTACTATAGTTATGTAAGACATTAACAAGAGGGGAAACTGGGTAAGGGGTATATGGGAATTTTCTGTGCTAGCTTCGAAACACTTCTAGAAATCTATTCCAGAATATTATCCCCAAATTAAAATTATTCCAGAATAATTATTCCAAAATAAAAGCCTTATCTTAAAAAATGAGGTATCATTACACACTTACTAGAATGGTTAAAATAAACAAAAGAAAACTGGCCATACCAACTTAGTAAAGATGAGGAGCAACTAGAACTCTCATACACTGCTGATGTGAATACAAAAAGAGACAGCACACCCATTATGGAAAACCAGTTTGGCAGTGTTTAATAAAGCTAAACATACACTTAACATATGACTCAGCAATCCCACTCTGAAGTATCAACATAAGTGAAATGTAAACTTACGTTCCCACAAAAACCTGTATGTGAATGTGTATAGTGCCTTTTTCAAATATACACCAAAGATTGGAAACAACTCAGATGTCCCTCAAACTGGTGAATGGATCGACTGTTGTACACATCTATACAATGGAATACTACACCGCAATTCATGCAGCATGATCTCAAATGCATTATGCTAAATGGAAGAGGCCAGGCTTGAAAGTCTACATACTATATAATTCCATTTATATGACCTTCTTTATATAACTAGAAGAACAGAAAACAAATCAGTGGTTGTCAGGTGCTAGAGAATGGGGAAGGGATTGGCTACAAGGGGGCATGAAGGAACTTTATTGGGGTGATGGAACTGTTCTGTATCTTGATTGTCCTGGTAGTTACATGATTGTATGCATTTGTAAAACTCACAGAGCTATACACTTAAAAGGATGAATTTACTGTATGTAAACTATACTTCAAAAAATTATAATAGGATCTCTTTAGACTTTTAGAAAAAAAATTAATCACATGTGAAGGTGATAAAATTCTTAATATAATCAAATTATAAACACAGTTGCATCAACAGTTTATGAGTGCAAAGATTTGAAATGTTGGCTAATAAAGTTATAAACATAGTTGGATCAACAGTTTCTTTATGAGTGCCAAGATTTGAAATGTTAGCTATATTACTTGATATAATAAAAGAAGAGTTTTCCATTAAGAGAGATGACTTAAATAAGGTCAAATGGTATAAATGCTTATTTTTTTATTTTAAATGCGACTACCTTCAAACAGACTACCTTCCCTACCTAAATGGGAGTGATGGAAGAATTCTACCCCTATGCTAAGCTACTAAAGGTAGATCTGTACAATATACAATTATGCAGAAGCAATTACACCTAAATTCGCTGTTATTAATTGAAAGAGAGAAAAACAGAGGGAAAGAAGGAGGGAGGAAAAGAAAAACTTAAGAGAGACGAGCAACAAACCACGTAAAAGATCTCTCTGCAAAACAAATACAGTATCAGCCAGAAGAATTATTCTACAGCAAAATACTTTACAAACCCCATGCCATGAAAACATGTTTCTGACAAAGAGGAAAAAAAATCCCCAAGAGAATTCTCTAGTTTAAGTTTTGAAAGAGAAAGGTCACAGTCCACATCATTTACTAGAGTTATTATGATTAACATTAAACAGCATGGTTTTCTTTAAAAACTATTTGAAAGGCTTTAAAAACTATTTGAAAGGCATAATACCAAAAAGGTGCAATCGCTTGTTAAGCAGTCTTGCTTTATGAGACACATGTTTTTAAGAAGTTTGCGATCAAGTTTTTATAAATTCAATCATTCCACGTACACTATAAGAGCTTACTATTTAATAAAGCAAATTGGTACAAGGGAAAGAGAGGGAATTTGGGGTCAAAAACATTCAGCTCTGTTTCCTGCCAGCCATAAGACCTTGGGCTGGTCAGTTTTAATTTACTATGTAAATATAGATTCATTTAAAAATTCAATCAATTAATACTTAGGAAAAGAGTCTAGTACAATGCACAATGCCTAACACATAGGAGAGGTACCCTAAAAATATTAGTCCCCTTTGCATTCATAAGTGCCTTGCTGTGCACTAAGAGTGGAAAAATAAATGAATAAGGCAGGACCATTTCCATAAGGCATTCACAGTCCAGTGGATTTCTTAGCTATGACACCACAACAAATCCATCCATAAAAGAAAAAAAACAAGATAGATTTGACTGCATCAAATTAAAAACTTCAATCCTTCAATTTATATTCTGGTTTCTATGCCACTGTAAAATTTTTTCTATGGAAGTCATAACTGAGTTTTCACTAATGGTCTTTTCTTAGTCCCCATCTTATTTCTATTTCCTGCAGGATTTGATGATGCTGACTACCCCATCCGTACTATGTTCCTTTTAGGGTACCTGAAAATTGTCTTCTTCACCCACAAGGGAAATTTAGGGAAAACCAGTAAGTTTACAATATTGAGTTCTCCTATCTAAGAACATAGTACGTATTTCCAGTTAATCTTTTATTAATCTCTTAGTAGATCCTCTCCATTTATTTATGTTGGTATTTTATCTTTCTGTTTGTTATATTTGTCATTATGTTTTCCCAAGAAGTTGATTCTGTACATAGGAAAGCTGATGATATTGGTACATTAATTTTGTAAATGGCCAAAGTCTCTTATTGTTCTAATAACTAGAACAGTAAGATGGTTGATTCCTCAGTTTCATGTATATATTTTCCCTTGCTGCATAAAAATAGTTTGCTTCCTCTTTCCCCAATACTAACCTTCTTATTTCTTCTTCCTGCCTAATGATATTGTATTACACTTCCACCACAGTGTTAAGTAAAAGTACTAACTGTTGGGCATCCTTTTCTTGTTCCTCACATTAATGAGAATACTTCTAGCATACCACTACTAAACACGATAGTGGTTTGGTTTGAAACACGTTTTTTTCTTAATCATGTTAAATAGAATTCATCAAGAATTCATCAATTTTAATTATAAAGAGAATGCTTATCAGGAATGGATATTAATTAGGTCAAATGCTTTTTTGGCATCCAAAAAGATGACCATATGGTTTTTCTCTCACCTATTAATATAATGCATGTTAACAGATTGTCTAATATTGAACCACATATGAATTTATTACAAAGAAGAAACCCTTGGGTTGTAGAATATTATTTTAATGTACTGTTAAATTTGATTTCCTAGTGCTGAATTTGAGATATTTACATTGATATCTGTAAGATTTTCCCATATTTTCCTATTTTGTGCTGTCCATGAACTTTCATTGGCTTTCTTAAAAGAACTGTAAACTTACCTTCTTTACCCATGCTCTGGAGCAGACATAATTACCTGTTCCTTAACTATTTGAAATAACATACCTATGAAAACATTTGTATCTAAAGGTTTTTGTGGAGCAGTCCTTCAACAACTTTATTAATTCCCTTTATTGTTATTGGCCTCTTGAATTTCTTTCTTCTGGTATCAAGTTTGCTAATATTTTTCTATGAGAGCCTCTTCATCCAGATTGTCAAATTCATTTGAACAGGATTTTACTCATATGTATGTGTGGTTATTTCATTCTCTTTGGAATGCTAAATTCTACAATATAACCTTCCAAACTTGAACCAAATCAGTTTACTCTCAATGAACTTCCTGCTGATCAAAATCAAGAATCAGAACATTCTGGTTCAAGAGAGCTGACAAAGCATACCCATTTATAGCCTCTCTCTCCAGAGATCCACCCCATAAAAATAATAGTAAAAGAAAGAGACAGGGCCGGCCGAGTGGCACATTGGTTAAGCGCTGGCTTGGGAAGCCAGCGGCCCCGGTTCGGGTCCCACATATGAGGGCCAGTGACACTGCCCTCAAAAAAAGAAAAGAAAAGAGACAGATAAAATATGTAACAACAAAGAAAATAAAAATAGTGTTTTCAGGGGGGGAAAGACTCAACAAATTTTTAGAAGACAGAAAGTGGATAGAGGTTCATATCTGAGTTATTCATTTACTCCAAGAAATATTTTATGTACTAGGCATTGTTCTAAGCACTGGAGATAAAGCATTGTGCAGAAAAGACAGAATCCCTATTTTCATTGCATTTATATTCTAATCAGAAGGAAGAGACATATAAATAAGTGATTATTCAAGCAGTGGTAAGAAAAATAAAATAGGTCAAGGAAATGGAGAAACTAATTATATGTAGAGTTTGGGTTCTTTATCACATGTGGCCACTGAAGTCTCTGCTGTTAGTTTAATGGTCAGCTAATGATTGAATGCAGATTTCCTTAGACGCCTTAGTTTATTTCCTTAGGAAACAATAAATCTTCAGTCTGTACTGATGGGCTCTGTATACATATTAGGGCACATCTTTAACATTCAGCGAGTCAATGTACAACTCTGCCTTAGCCTTCACTACCTGCTTGCACAGAGCCACTCGATCAACCAGTACTGTGAGCGTTGGGCCTTCTCAAGTCTTTCCTAAACACGCACACAACCCCACATGTGTGCACAGCATTCCAGATTCACCAAAATATATCAGAACTATACAAATCCCCTTATGGAACGCCTCAGTCCTCAGACTTTCCTTTTATGCTTTTCGGTTAGCCTGTTGTTTGTCCCAACTGTTATTCACCGCCACAGGCAGCCAAGATGTTCAACAATTGCCACTAATTGTTTTTAATGACTACCCTGATGGGAAATAGGCTGTTTGTACAGGATGAGCTCCAAGTCAGGTCAAATACAGACAGTCTTGTGAATGAGGTCTTTCAAGAAGCCACCAGACAGGTCAAATAATGGCAATTTTCTGGGAATGGGGCTTTGAAGGAGTTCCAGTCTTGTTCTGCCTCTTCCAGTGGCTTCCAGGCTGCTAGCTTTCACCATGCTTGGGAACAGTTGGTTTTCAAGGCTACCATGGGGCTGGACAGAGGGGGAATGGGAACGAGGCAAGCTGAAGCACTACAAAGTTCACTGGTTTTGCTAAGATTCAGCCATCTTTCTTGAGTAAATGCTCCTGGATTGCTGCAAGCCTGTGGTTAATTTTCAGAGTTTTTAAGAAGTTGATCCTGACTATTTTTGCCAGGATTCTCATTGCTTTAATGAAGAAGAGAATTTTCAAAGGTTCTTACTCTGCCATCATTGCTGACATCCTCTGCATTTGAATTGAGAAACTCCTTCAGCTCAATTTTTATATTTATTAATTTGTTATTCAGTCCATTATTTATTTTTAAAATTTCAATATTTACATTTATTGCCTCTGAAATTACCAATAATGCATATCTTAAAATCTCCTTCAGTTTATGCTATTCACTATTTTGGTGTTGGTTGCATTTGGTACTTCTCTTTCATAACATTAATTTTCCTCCAATGACTGATAAATCTAGGTTATCAGTTCATATTTGTAGTTGGGAGCATCAACTAAATAGTTTTTCCTTAGAGTGGATGAGAATCTTTGTTCATCTGTTGTTCTATGCAGGTTCAAGTTATATGCATCCACTTCTAGGGACTATGGAAGAGGGGTGAAATGTGTAGTTAGGCAGTATCTGCAGATAACCTGATTTCTGGATATGAATCCCTGTCTCTTCTGAACATCACATCAATTACTAAGGATCTATCTGGTCTCTTATGCCAGGATTCAGAATTTAGACAGTAGCTATCATAGCCTTATTCTGGAAAGAAACACGAGTTAGCAACTCACTTTGCATTTTGCTTCCTTTACTTTTGTTATAGCAGTATCTAGATGCTTCAGTCTGTTCCTGCATCTTTCTCTAACCTCAAAATGCATTCATTCATTTATAAAATATTTACTGAGTGTCTACTATGTGCCAGGCACCAGTTTAGATACTGAGAATTCAGTGATGAACACAGTCCCCAGCCTCAAGGGAACTCATATTCTAATATGAAGATAAACCAATACACAAGGTAATATAATTTCACAAAGTAGTAAGTACTGTGGACAATAAAGAATAGAGAGTGACTACAGGGCAGTTATTTGAGATATGGTGATAATGATTTCTCTGAGATGGTAACACTTCACGAGATCTAAATAATGAAAAGGAGAGAGCTATAACATGTAAATGAGGGCTTTCAGAAGGAAACAAGTGTAAAGAAACTGAAAGGATATCTTGGCATGTTTGAGAAATAGCAAAAAGGCCAATGTCAGCAAGTGAATGAGTAGAATTAATGAGGCCTGAGAAGCAGGCAAACAGCCAGATCACACATGCTCTTGTAACATACCATACAGAGTTTAGGAAGGCAATGGGTATGTCAAGCAAGAAAATGACATGATTTGATTTATATACACTAGCTGCTATGGGGAGAATGGACTATAAGGAAATATATGCCCTCCCCAGGCAGATTGTTCAATGTTTGGAAAGCATTTCTCTGGGCCTTCTCCAGGGGATAAACACCAGATGCTCAAAATTGAGAGCAAGGGCCAGGCAACTGATGAATGCTTCAGACAGCCTTCCATTCTTCATATTTGTTTACTTGGAGTTTAGTACATTTCTGAAATTTCTACATATACTTCCAGCTGTGATTTCTACTCCTAGTTTCTCTACTGATCCAATCTTATGTTTCCTATCTTTCAGAAATTCATTGAAGTCTAGTCAGCTGATGGCAACCTTTTTTGATTTACTACTTTAAAAAAAACCATCTAACATATGTACTAACATATCTATTCAGAGTCCTTTGTCCCCAAGAGTCCTGCTGAAATGGACGCAAATATCCAGCACACCTACATTCAGCTGACCTCCCTTAGGGCTCTTTTTAGAGTACCCCTACAAAAGCCTTTTAACTCTCATAATTCAGGCATGAGCACAAATCACATTTCTGTGGCCAAAAAAAATGCAACCAACTACACCTCCCCTGCTGTATTTTCTACGGACAGACAAAAGCCATCAGCATGCTAGTCAAGTCCTTCCATAAATAAACAGCCCAGCCAAATGACTGTGGTGAAGTTGATGAATTCTTCTGGCTTCTTTATTTGGGAGGCATGACTGATAACATATCATGGTATTGTCAGCTGTAAGAATATTTATAGTAACTTTACACTTAACAGAATACTATCAGATCTTACTGAGAAATAATTTTTTAAAAATACACTTAGGCTGTACCAAATCCTAATAGGAACAATATTTTATTAGGAATAAATTCTCTAGGAAGAATTATTTTTATAATTTTTAATATTACTTCTTATATAAAACAGGGAGATGTGTTCCACAGGAAAAATTGCAAAACCACAGTAAAAAATATTGAGAAGGCATGAGTTAATCTAAATTAGATATGTCAAAGTAGGTTTAATAATAATCCAACAGTTCTACTACATTCCTTCCAACCCTCCTTGGACCTCTCTTCAGTTTTTAGTAATTTGTCAGTCACAATGCATAAGAATTTCTCTAATGTATGGAGATTCAGACTCCACAAAACTGACAGCCTCCAAAATTTTATCTTCATCCTCCTTTAATCTGTGAAGCTAACATTTCTAAGAGAATCACAATTTTTTTTGTAGGTGCTATGGCCTGTGACATATGGTATACTTCAATGTTAATACTCAAGAAATGTGTTGCTTTCAGTTATACAGAAAAATTTGTACCCTATTTCATCTATTTTATAAAGTCAAAATTAAGTCTTTGGAAATGTTATATCTAGCTGTCAGAAGAACTATAAAATCTAGTTTCAGTACTTTTATTGTTTTATTTCCCCAAACTTATTTATTCCTTCAAAAATCCATCACCCATAATTTCAATGCTGTCTTTTCAGCAGAGTGAAGAACAGTGATGTAAATTTTAACACTTGCTATTTTACCCTTTTCAATATAATTCATCTCATAAGAGGCAGGTTTGGCAAGCCTGAAGCATTAACTCTGGAGCCAGACCACTTAGGTTCAAATCCCAGCTCTGACACTGATGAGTGGTGTGGGAGCTTAGACAAGTTATTTAGCTTCCTGGGACTCAGGTACTTCATTGGTAAAATGGGAATAATAAGAGTCTATCTCATAAGGTTACCATTAGGTTTGAATGAGTTAATATCTCATTCAAGTAAAGCTTAGATGTGTAAAGCTTAGAATATTAGTGCCTAACACATAGTAAGCATGATATCACTGTTAAAGAACAATAACATAAATAAGTACCTTAGACATAAGACAAACAGACTCATAAGAAATCTGGTCTTGAGTGAAAGTCAATTCATTAACTAGCCCCTCTTGGTTTCTCAAAGTGCAAAATACTGAAATTATTAAGGATAAGTTTCAAACAACAAGAGATTCCTATAAAAGATTAAACAAGTTGGGCCTGTAGCCCTGATACCCTTTGTCACTGGCTTTGATTCCAAATACTGTACACAAGAACTTTTCCTACAAGTCCTCAAGGAAAGCCATTTCAAGCTAATGGGCAATATAACATTAAATGTCAATCACCTCCTGTTACTTAGCAAATATGCAGAACTCATCACGGTCACAAATACTTTCAGAAGATTCTGAGTTGTGAGCTATTAATAGCTAACATTTATGGAATGTTTTCTTATGGGTCAAGCACTGTTCTAAGTACTTTATATATATCAACTCATTTAATCCTCTCAATAAGTCTGTAAGATAGGTACTATTTATTATCACCATTTTATAGATGAGAAAACTAAAAGCGCAGAGTAACTTGCTCAAGGTTATATACCTAGTAAGTCACCAATCTGGAACTTAAGCCCAGGCAGCCTAGCTTCAAAGCCTGCAGTCTCAAACCACAGCTACGTGCCTCAATATGGAACATCATAGACAGGACTGATGATTTTAAAAAGCTGACCAAGCTAAAAATGTATGTCATGCCATGCTACAGTCACCAACAGCCAGAATTCACAAGCCAAGTAAATGAGAAGATATTAAGTAGGCAAGTTTTCTTCTTTATCCTCTCTCATTCTCATTCTTCTCCTAAGCCTCCCAAGTAAATACGAGTTAATACAAGTGAAATGCTTTAAATAGTGCCTGGCACATAGTAAGTACTCATTAAGTGTTAAGGGGTGGTAGTGGTAAAAATAGCAGAGTATGCCTACTGACCCTGCCTCACTCTATTGGCTACCACACATAGGAACTCTTGTTATCTCGACCATCTTTCCCCTTTTCTGAGTACAGGGAATGAATCAGACAATCAATAAATGCAGTCCAGTCTGTTCCCCTTCCCCAGTTCCCCAATGCTGTTCCCCTCCCCCAATTCCCCAATAAAATCTTTAAAAATAAATAAATAAATAAATGCAGTCCACTGTACCAAACCCAAATAACTCTTTAACCTGTTACTTTCACCTGACCATATATACAGGAGCAAACTACTCCACTCCTCAGTTCTTTTCTTGGCTTAAAAGACTGGATTGGGGCCAGACGAAAGTAGAATAAACCAGCTTTGTAACCTTTTGACCAGTTGCCAAGAACAGAGGAAAAGTTCGTGAAAAGCAACTTAATCTACCCAAATTCATTGTTAGGTGGAAAGTAGCAAAGGATTATAATGATCAAAGCTCTGCATATAAATAACAATTTTCAACTTCACAATTCTATATTATTGCAGTTTTAAAAACGATGTGCCCAGACACAGTAAAGAACAGAGATGATAACAGCAACAATAATCAGGGCAATAGGGTCTCCCACTCTTATGTTCTGTACAATTATTTAGGTTAAAAGTTTAACAGTACCAAGATACATTTCAGAGGAGGAAACTAGCAAACCCAAACATTTTCAATTCCAAAAGACAATATTGGAAAAAATCTAGCAGTCACTAGAATTTTTTAAGCTGTGGGTACAATGCATTAATAGATTATCAACTTAGTGGAGACCAACAGTTTGCTCTGAATGAAATACAAGAAAACAAAACAGAAAATTTTACAGTACATCACCAGTAATAAAGATAAATGTTGTTTCATAAAACTTGTTTAATACATACATATATGTGTGTAAATACTAGGTAGGTAACAATGAAAAATGCATCTTACAGTGGGCTGTGATCAAAAAAGTTTGAAAGCTATTTTACCAGAAGATAAAAAATACTGGTCAAGGGGAGGAAAATATTCACTTCAAACTATATATGAAATAACATTTGCAGTTTTGGTGTTTCTCTACATTATAGTTTTTTAAAGGCAAGACTGAAAAAGAACAACAACAACAAAAAAAGGAAAACTTTTTTCCTGGGTAAAAATCAGTAGTTTAACAGAGTTATTATTGCAAATTAACAACAATTTCACAGGATATGATGTACTGAAAGTAAACAAATGCATACTAACAAGAGACACACAGAAATGAGATAAAGTTAAGATTTTTAAATGCCACACCAATATAAATGACGACTATTCTCTTTGCAAAAGCTCTCATTCTCACTCTCAAGAACATTTATTCCTCAGTGTTATCTAATCACTGCCTCCTAACCTAAAGGAAAGTAAGATCTGGTGAATAGGAAAAGCAGATTTGGAAAATTCAGTGAAGTAATAACACTAGTAGGGCATTTTTAAAATAAGACAAATATGTACTTTTCTTAAATCTTAAAATATTCTCTAAATCCTGAAATATTCTATGAAAAAAAATCATACACATATATTTTGGATTATGCTGTTGGTCAAGAGTGAGATGACCATCAGTTTAATAGAAAAAATTAACATCATTATGCTAAATTAAAATTCCCTCTTATTTTGAAAAAAGGAAGAACAACAGGTGAATCTGACCTAAATCTTTTTCAACTACTATGGAAACTAAAGAATAAAGTTCAAATCCACCTAAGAGCTAATCATTCTAATTTATTCCCATAGTAACAGTGCTGATAGCAACAACCTAACAATTTTTCTAAATTCAGTTATTGCCACATTATTAAATTTCAAGTCAAAGGAAACTATCGAAATTTTACAGGATAAACTGATTATCAAACCCACATACACAGAGTTGCTTTTGAAACAAAAATTACATGTTTAAATCAAAGCAAAGAACATTCTAAATACCAACAAGTAAATTGTTATAGCAAAGCTTATACTTTTCAGCAGCTCCATAATAATTCTTTTCCACCAAAGAGAAAAAAAAAAGACAAAAGCTACTATAAAAAAAACAGTGTACTTAATGTCCAAATTAAAAGGAGTTAATATATAATAATTAAAATAAATAATATCCCTAACCAAATGTCACTTCTTACCAGAAATAATCAGTTTTTTTTCTATTAACCTGATTCTGTGATTCTCAGTTGTTTTCAAAATACTTAGAAAAATAACTTCTCATCACATCTGAGTCCCAGACTTTTGCATTAAGCTGCAACCTCAACTAATATTAAATCATCTCCTTCCCTTAGAGATGCAACAAAAAATGTTTTTAATTTGGGAATAATAGAAACACAAAAAATATTAATATGATAAATAATATTCTAAATGACTATTTGCATTTCTTAAAAAAAAAAAAGAATTGGTATGTGAAAGTTCCTCATCTCTTATCTAAAGTAAAAATAAAAACACTAACTATTAAATATATTACTCTAAACATGGTAATCCTAAAGAGATTAATGTACTTAATTTTACACAAATTTCCAAATTTGGAAATGAGAATGGAAGGCAAAAACTTCAGTTTCATGTCTTCTGTTTTATATTTCAAAGTTGTTAAATTCATATTGGAAACATTAAGATTTTAGAGTTTAAAACTATTACATAAATTTATTTAATATTCTACAATCAAAGGAAAAAAAATTAATGCTAAGGAATAAGACATTTTAGTGATACAGAATGCATTTTATTTATACTGCTTGTTCTCCAAATAATTCAACAGTAATTAACTTTCACAAGATAATTTTTTTTAAGAGGGAAGGATGTGGTCCTATTTTGCTCTCTTAACATGTGGTTTTTGCCATCCAAGAAACATAGGTAGTAAAGGGTTTGCAATTTCCCCTAAACCAGCATTAATAAAAAGACCAGGTAAAACCTCCCTCTAAGATTTCCAACCAAAAGCAGTACTTTTTTATGTTTCAGAGACATTGAATTTTTAACTGTAACCTATAAAAGTACTCAGTAAATCGGCAGAACTTTCTACAAAAAGGTCATGAACTCTGGGGCCAGAAAGACCAAGTTCAAAATCCAGCTCTTCTGCCAACGAGCTTTGTGACTTTGGGTAAGTTACGTAACTTCTATGCATTCATTTTCTCATTTGTAAAATGGAAATAAGAATAGTATTTCATAGGGTTGCAAAGATTAAAGAGTTAATGTATGTATACCAGAATAGTTCCTGGAACATAGTAAGAGTTATGTGAAGTTGGCTTTTATTTTTACTGTTTACCATTACACATTTTACAGTTCAGTTTTAAATGAAAATTATTTAATTGTACTTATAAAGAACATAATTTCCTATTAGTGAAGCTGTGATGCACAGTAATGCAAGAATCTTAAACTCAAATGATGAGAAATCACTGAGTGTTCTGAAAACAACAGAATTGTTTAAAATATCATATACCATTGTCACTAATAAGAAACACATACTTAGGAATAAAGCTTTTTAAATTCTAATTATGTTGTCTCTTTGTTACACCCTGCAGATGCAGGTTATGTTAAGTCTTACAGTTGAATTCAGACATGTACAAATGAAATCAAATTCAGAGTTTACGTGTAAATGTCAGTCCCGTATAATGTCATCTAGTTTACATGAACAGCCTATTTATGTATTATTATAATTGTACATAGTAAGTACCCAAAAGAAATTTGCTAAAAGAAATGTATTACAAAAATTACTGCTATTTTTTCTAGGGTGAACAAAAAGAAATCTAACAAAATACAAATATTAACCAAGCTAATAAGTTAAAGCGCATCCAACACAATCTGTAGTAAGATTCCTAAAACATGAGGTATTGACTGCTTTAGGGTGATCTGTTAACTTACAATAAGTTAGCACTATTTGCACATTTCTTTTTCTGATTTAAAATACTACTACATATTTAAAAGGGGAAAATAGTAAAGATAAATTATATGAAGCCTGTATTTCGAATATGTTTTTAATATACTATAAATAACAGAGAAAATACCCTAATTATTTCCACATTTAATAATAAGATACTGTAGGACTTAGATTTATGGGACCAAATAAAAATACAGAGATGATGATATGGCTGTTGTTCCCTTGTTTGCTATGTTCTCTGCCAATAAAACATATAAGGCAATTTATAGCATAAGCCACATATTCTGTACAAGAACATGCACTTGTATTTTTAAGTTAATCAGCAGATAGAGAGCCTGCCTATTTTCTACTTTACTATTAATATGTTTACTATTAATATTAAATTCAATTCCTTGGTATAAACCAATTAAGTGACTGTATGGGAAGAATAAACTATTCCTAATATTTTAAAATGTATTCTGAACCTATGTTGACTATTCTATGTTGAAATATTTTGAACTATTATTCCATTTAAGTCACAAATAAGTTAAACTACCATTTTTATATGCAAAACACAAAAATCTTTTAGACAAACTACAAAAAAGATGTTCTATGAGCCTTTTAACTGTAAGCAAAACAAAAAGAATGGAGCTGTGAAGTGGCTTAGACACATCACGGAAACCATCATACCTCAAGGTACAAATGGTAAGGATGTAGTGGAGGTGTAATTTGTTTCCTAAATTTTTAAAGCTGCATTTCCTTAAGATATATCCTAGGGCTCAATGATAAAAAATAAACATGTGAAACAAAGTACAAAAGCAAGTAAAATGATAAAAAATAACAATCAAAAATAATCAAACCAAATTAAAAAAATAAATAAATATATAACTGACTAGTAGGCATAAAACTAATATGCAGAAATATATTTTAAATTGAGCCCTCAAGGTAACCAGCTAAGAAATTGCCAAACTAAAATAGAAATTTCTGTAAAAAACCCAACAGTGATTCCTCTCCTGAACTTTAAAAACACATATAGCAGGTTCTCGAATAACTTCATTTTGTTATAAAATTGATGAGATGCCCATAGGAACTTAACTGTTGTTTATATCTATTAGCCTATAGTAAAATGAGTTTTGTGACACGTCCTTTTGTTTCAAGTTGCAGAACCTATCAATGACGTTAAGTGAGAACTGACTGTACACACTAAGCTGTCCCTAGTAATTTTGTTTGTTTGGCAGCTAGGTAAGAGGTGCAGGCTTTTCAGTGATTAGAAAGTCTTATCATGTACTCTATGAAGGCCAGGCACAGGAACACAACAGCTCCGATGAGACCCCAGGATGCTCATTTCAGGTAAGGACTTTTATACAGAATTTATATCATAATAGGCCAAAGTGATTTTAGAATAAAAGAGAAAGAGACTATCTAAGACTTTTCAACTTCTACATCTGCACTATTTCTTTCTCTTTGAAGGCAAAATGACTTCAGCCTTGAATTTAAAAATCTGTGTCACAGATTTCTTACCCTAAAACTTTCATTCCTATAACATAAATTTATTGAAACAAACCACAAAATACTACATTGTGCTCTCCAGCCTACAGCTTTGATGGAACTAAAACACACTTCTTCTCTGTGTGCATGTACAGGACTTCTTTACTTGTTTAAAAAAAGAAAAATGACCTTGGAGAAATCACAACCAATTCTTTAAGCTCTGATTTTATTTACTTATTTTTAATGATGGTTCCCTCCAGCAGAAAACTGTATAAATCTATCTAGGTTTAGATTTTGAGATGCTCAAGAAATAAAAAGTTCATTAAAAAAAAAAAAAAGGCCACAAACCTGCAGGTAAGGAAGCAGTTTAGAGTCAGCCCCATAGTCCCTGGAATTAGTGTTTAAGGATGGGAAATGATGACACCAGATTGAACAGAAGCTCCAGTTTCCAGTGTAGCGTTTGAGAGGAGGGACTGCTAAGGAGCTTTCAAAGGGGGCTTCCCTGATCAGGTAAGTCCTTAAAGACAACCAAAAGGGTCCTTTTCTGTGGCTTCTAGGACTAATATGGCCAAGCTCCAACGTCCTTTGCTAAAAATAGTTAAAGGAAGCAGCTCAATTTTGGTCTATACGATGTTCACATATGTATCATATAAAAAGGGAGACTTTCTATAACTCATTAGTCAAAAGAGAAGCAGATGGTAAAAGCTGTTATTTATTCTGTACACTGAAGCACTAAATTTTACAATTTACAAGATTCAGAAACGGATCACACAAAAATATTTGCAATCAAATGCTAGAAATACACCATAAAGATAAAAAAAAAACCACAAAAATAAAAATTATACAACCCTGTACCTCAAAATATACCTCAGAGCACAAAATCTGGGTAACAGGAAACTAACCACTACTAAATCCAATCACTCCATGTTAGAGATGACTAAAAGCCTCCTGAGAAACTGAAGAGAAACTAACGTGTCAAATGAGAAAAAAAGGTGGTTTTTAAGGGTAAGGTGGAAACAATAAAGAAAAAATAAAAATTAGAAGAATACTCTAAGAAATAAAGTACAGTAATGTCTGGCTAATGAAGACACAGGAAAATAGAAGACTTGTCAATACAGTAAAAATGAAGGCACAATGTATAAGAGGCAAGGATACAGTCACATAGGCACCCTGAGCGCAAGAAAAATGTACGCTGACATTACCGTAGCGAACTCTTCAGCAGAAAACGTTTCAGGAAGAACCCACTTAAACTTTGGGGTAATAAATCGATAGATCTGGGGCTAATCATCGCCCAAGAAACTCTGTCTTCTGTGATAGCAACTGTCATGCAAGGAAATCCCCTGCAGAAAACAAAGCGGACTGTCCCAGCACATCGCATTTTTGCCTCCGCTGTGCACGTCCCTCGTTCTCACGGAATAGAGAAGAGCAAAATGACAAGATGGTCCTCAAGACCTATCAATTAACAAGCCCACACAAGTCCAATCGCGAGCAGTTGCATGTGCCTGCCACCTGTTAGCCTGCTCTAGAGACAGCCCCCAAACTGAGCTCCGGCGAAGACCTGGGAGCGCCTTTGTTGTTCCCTAACTACGGGAGCTCCCCGAGTTCAGTCTAAGCCGGAGCCTCAAGGCACAACTTCCCCGAGGCCGGGTCCATGGGCCCAGGCGGGGGCTTCAGCTCAGCCCTCCGCGAGCTAAGAAAAGGCGCGAGAAGCCCAGGCCAAGCACAAGTGTCACCTACTGGTCCCGGGAGGAGGCAGGGGGTCAAAGGTGAGGAAAGTTGGTGGACGAGGATCTCGGACCGTGCCCTGTTGCTCCTCGGTTGAGGAGGGTGAGCACCATGAGGCGGGGGGTCGGTCCTGCGAAGTGAAAGAACGGCGAGATCCCGGTACCTGGGGTCGGGGAAAAGGGGTGCTCAACTGAGGGGCGGGGGGAGACGGAGAGGCAGCGGCTGACGAAAGCGCTGAAGCAAAGGGCAAGAAGCCGGGGCTTGTAAGGGGTGCGGAAGGCGGAGGCGAGCGGTGAGCGAAGCCGAGAAGGGCTGAGCCGAGGTGCAAGAGGCGAGGCCAGCGTGAGGCACAGGGCTCCAGTGAGGGAAGCACTGCAGGGACAAGGGACAGGCAAAGAGCAGCCCCCACCCCGAGGAACTGGGAGAGAAATCTTGACTCGTCCCCATACAGGCTGGACTCGTCCGGCCGTATTCAGACCCTGTCGGCGGCGGAGACTCACGCAAAGGCTGCAGAGGGTCCACAGCAGGACATGGGGGCCGGTCCAGACCCACAGTAGAGCCCAGCGGGTGGAGGAAACCGCGGCGTTAGACTGACCCGGATGCGCACCCCTAGGAACCGGAAGTCACCGGCCAGAGTCACCTCACAATCCACAACTCGTTCCACCAGAAGCCTCGGAGCGCATGTGTTGGGCTTCCTGGGGCGGGGAGGGAAAGCGCTTAGACCCCGCCCACTCCGCCGGCCAGGGGAGCCCCGCCCTTGGGTACGCCCCCCTCAGCGCCGCCTTTGGTGCCTCGAGCTGATAGGCTGGTTTTTGCTGCTCCCAGGCCCTAGTACCGCTGAGCCACAAACAGCCCTGAAAAAAATTCTTCAACGCTCATTTTTCTAAAGTCTTTTAAAAGGAGTGTAATCCCTGCCTCTCTAAAATGAACATGAGGAGAGACGCTGGATGCATTTGGTAGATTTAGAAAAACTGTGGAAGGAGGGATGGGTGGGAAGTTTTGAAAGACACTTGGGGGAGGCTTGGCAAGGTGTTTTTATCCCCAATATTAGTTTATGACTAATATCATATTGAGCTTACAATTAACTTCTATTTCGTGCACATTATTTTATGTAATAGTTTTATCAGAAACAAAAATTTTAAAATTCTTTATTAACTTCAAATTATTACTCAAATATGGTCAAGGAGCCAGGTTGAATTCAGGTTCTGTGGAAGCCTGCAATCTATTCACTTCTTTAAGAAAATTCAAAATTAAAAATGTTTTAAATATTTACAAATAACACAAAATTCAGGAGAACTACACACTACCAACTACTAATTAACTGATACACGGCTAAAATAAATTTTTGTGTAAATTTTTTGGCTATAGTCTTTGATTACCTCTTCCTATGACAACAATTTACTAAGTAATATCATTTATGTACTAAGATCTTTGACTCCTCTCTCTCACACCCCAGAGCTAATTCATCAATAAGTTCTACACAATCTGCCCAGAATCGGACCATCACTGCCTCAGTCCAACTGTGACTGTTTGCCTTCTTTACACCCTGCCCTCCCACAATCTATTGACACAGCAGCAGTGGGCTTCAGTTAAAACCTTAATCAGATCATGTTGAACCTCCAACAGACGCCTATTTCAAAGTGAAAACCAAAATGCTTACATTGGCCTACAGGACCCTCAAGATTTGACACCTTCCCTTCCTCAGTACGACTAACCTCATCTTCTATTCTCTCCATTATCCCTCTACTCAAAGCACGTTGGTCTGTTTGCTGTTCTCAAACCCGCACATAGACTCAGGGCCTTTGTGTTTGCTGATTCCTCTGTCTGGAATGCCCTTCCCCCAGATAACAGCATCATTTACCTTGTCATCTCCTATACATCTTTGTTCAAATGTCACCCTCTCATGGAGCTCTTCCCTATATTTAAAATGGAAACACCATCATCTTTCCGTACTTCCTAATCCAGTTCTCCTCTTAATTTTTCTCGTTTTTTTTAATACTAAGTATTTTATTGTATGCTGCTACCAGTGTATATAAAATAATTTCCCTTATGAAATAGAAATTCATGAAAATTCAGAGAGGTAGATGTTAAGGACTGACAAAAGCAGAAGTTTGTATATAGTATGGAACATGTTATAGGGATAAGCTTTTTGTACAGGCATCAGATTTAGCTCTCCTTTGCATATTCACTGGTTCATGAAAAGTGGTTTAGAAAACCTCCAAAGATTAGTTTCATTACAAAAAGGAACAGACTTTCTGAGGTCTGAAGGGATTTGTGCTTGATGATACTCCAGTGAGCAGGGGGTCATGTTGAGCATTCTGCAGACAGAATTGTTTCAAATCTGCAGCTGCCTGGGAAACCTTCACTCGGTTGAGCCCGGCTTCTAGCCGGAGCTGTTGAACCACTTTCTTCATAGCGGTGACGCTGGAGGAACCAGACATGGCGCACCTGAGAGGCTGGCAGAGTAGTCGGTGGGGGTCGGTGAGTCTCTTAATTTTTCTCTTAATAACATTTACCCCATCCAACAATTTGCTAGTGAGTTGGATTTAATGTTTCTCTCCCCACGCTCACATACACCAGAGTGTAAGCTCCATGAAGGCACTATGTTTTGTTCATGGATATATTTGAACAAAGCCTGACACACTGCAGGTACCCAATAAATGTTTGTTGAATGAAAGAATAAATTGCTCAAGTCTGAGCCACCAACTCCACCAGGGGGAGCACACGAATAACCAATGTGGTATCCCCAGAATTTATAATAATGCTTAAAGCGTATACATCCTCATAATTCTAAAACAGAGCTACAGGAAGGCACACAAATCCCTCCCCAGAGCAAAGAGTGCTGTACCTACTAGCAATAAAAACCCTCCAATGTCTTCACAGCCCCTTGAGAATAAAGTCCAAGCTTTTTCCTATGGCCTGACCGTCCTAACTCAGACATCATGCCCAGCCTCCCTTCCCTCACATACTGAGCTTTAGCCATCCTTTCTTTCTTTCTTCTTGTAAAAACCAAGCTTTCTTGCCTCAGGACCTAAACACATACTATTCCCTCTCTCTCCAACACTCTTCCCCAACCTCCCAATTAATGGTTCCTTCTGCTACTCTCAGTTAAATTTCACCTCTGAAGATTTCACACAGGCCTCCTCTGACCTCTTGTCTCCTGTCTAAAGTAACTCCCACACTCCCTTCCCATACTTGATCTTTTCTTCATGGTCCCTATTGCTATCTGAAATTGCTTTGTTTGTTTATTGTCTGTCACCAGAAAGTAAGCATATAGTAGCTGCTCAATAAATAAAACAAATAATTACTAATATTTATTGGAGCTTTACTATGTGTCACTGGTTGTATGTAGTAAATACATAAGAGCTCATATTTTTCTTTTAATCCTTTCAACCACCTTGGGAAATATTATGATCATCTCCATTTTACAACAAGGAAACTGAGGCAGGGATCAGTTAAGCAACTTGCTCAAGGTCAGACAACTAGCAAGAATCAAACCTAGGACTTGCATCAAGTCTGAATGGCTTCAGAGGTCATGATTTTAACTACCGGGCCATGTTCCTCTTAAATTACAGGAAAAGCAATAAGTAGCCAAGTATGAATTTATTTACTTACTAATTTCTTTTCTCTGATTTCATGCAGAAATTTCTTTTCTCTTTATTTATGCTTACTGTCATGGTCAACAGGAGCAGAAATGTTTGTTGGGGGGATGTTTCCTGCACTACTCCTGGTGACAGATCTAAAGAAATATGGCAAAAATATGGCTCAAGCTGGGTTGTAAGTACATAGGTATTTGTTATATTATTTTCTGTTCTTTTATGCAGATCTGAAATGTTTCATTCAAAATTTACCACAAAAGAAAGGCTATTAGGGCCAGCCGAGTGGCTCAGTTGGTTAAGAGCTCGCTCAAGAGTGTGAGCTGAGCTCTGAGCAACAGCAGTTCAATGCCCAGTCCAAGATGAGCTGCCGCTGAGCTGCCAACAGGTAGCAGGATGGCTCAGTTAAAAAAAAAAAAAAAAAAAAAAAGTCTATTAAGATAGTCCAGTAACTAGTGCACTGTGTTGTACACCTGAAACTAATTTTTGAAAAAAACGTTTATTTCACAATAAAAGAATTTTTTAAAAAATGGTATATAGCCCAGAACTTATGAATAAATAAAGGCTGTGAAGTCATATCTAAGAAAAAAATAAAATAAAATAAAATAGTCCAAAAAAGTTATAGCCAGATCTTTCTAAACAAAAGCCAAAATGGAAATCAAAACACAAGACTAGTTACACGAAAAATATCTAAACATAAGGCCTTTGAATTATGTTTCCATTTTTTTTTTAAAAAATTGGGGATTGGGGGAGGGGAGCAGCATCGGTGAATCAGGGAAGGGGAACAGACAAGTTGTAGTCTTTTTGTTCTTCAGTCTAGTTGCGGAGGATGTTGCTTCACTGGCCCATGTTGGTATCTCATTGCGCTCTTCCCAGATGAGGCAGATCGGTCGCCAGCCGCTGGATGTCGCTCACCGCGGCTATTGGCAGCTCACGCTGGTTGCCAGCCGCTCACTGTAGCCTATGGCAGCCCACTGCAGCAGGGGCGGCAGCCTACACCATCGCCGGGGCTCACACAGCCCAGCTCCAGGTGGAGCTGTTGTTAGCTGTAGAGGGCTGTGGAGGGCAGTGTTACTGGCCCTCATATGTGGGATCCAAACCGGGGCTGCTGGCATCTCAAAACCAGCTCTTAACCAATGTGCTACTTGGCCGGCCCGTATGTTTCCATTTTTAAAAAAAATATAATGAATGTATTATCAGTGTTTTGTAACAGTTATCAATTTAAACTCTCCTGATTGACATCTGAAATACAATGGTCTCGGTTTTATTTCTGTTGATGTTCTCTGTTGTACTTAAGCCAATATCTTATTATATACTGACACTTGAACCTCTAAAAGCAATCTAGTAGTTGGTAGGATTGTAAAATGGTACAACCACTATGGAAAACAGTATGGAATTTCCTCAAAAAATTAAAAATAGAACTATCATATAATCTTGCAATCCCACTTCTAAGTATATATCCAAAGAAATGATAGCAGAATCTCAAAGAAATATTTGCACACCCTTGTTCATAGCAGCACTAGTCACAATAGCCAAGAGATGGAAGCAACCCAAATGTTTATTAATGGATGAATGGAAAACAAAATGTGATACTACGTAGTACAGTAGAATACTACGCAGCCTTAAAAAGGAAAAAATCTTATCACATGTTACAACATGTATGAAATTGATGACATTATTCTAGGTGAAATAAGTAAGTCACAAAAGGACAATGATTCCACTTATATGAAGTATCTAATGTAGTCATAGTTATAAATATAGAAAGTAGAATGGTGGTTGCCAGGAGCAGGAGGGAGGTGGCAAAGAAGAATTGTTGTTTAATGAATATAGAGTTTTAGTTCTGCAAGATAAAAAGATTCTGGAAATCTGATTTACAACAATGTAAATATACTTAACGCTATTGTTAAGTATACACTGAACTGTATACTGACTAAGATGGTAAGTTTTATGTATAAATTTCCACAATAGTTAATTATTTTTTAAAAAGCAGTCTAAGCAATCTAGTCATTTCTGTAAGAAGGATGTGAGTCTCTCACTTTATGCCTACTTGGCTCTGCGTAGAGATTATTAGAATCTTTTTCACAGCTTTGTCCAAATTTCCACCAGCAAGAAGTGTTTGGAGTGGAATTAATTCACATTTTCAAGATATACGTAGTTCTTTTTTTTTTTTTTTTCTTTCTGAGGGCAATGTCACTAGCCTTCATATGTGGGACCCGAACCAGGGCTGCTGGCTTCCTAAGCCAGCGCTTAACCACCAAGCCACTTGGTGGGCCCTACAGTAATTCCTTGTTAGAGCTAAGCATTTCCGGTCTGCTGAATACATTATCTTCAGTTTAATCACAAACATCTTTTCCAGATGGTCACTATTATTGTTCATATTTTTTGCCCAATAAATCAGTATCATTTGGCAATGTCTGAGATCTCTTGCTTTATAGAGTATGATTCTTGAACAAAATGCAGGTGTTAAGGGACCACCTGAGATAAGCGCATACAGGATTAAAACTACAGTGTGGAAATCTACATGAAATATAAACGGGATGTTTTCTGCATCCTTAACACAGCCAATTTTGTATTCACTAAGACCTCATTTGGAGTGTATTCTGGTTATCTATTGCTACACAACACACTACCCCAAAACTCAGTGGCTTAAAACAATCACTGTATTGTATCTCACAACTTTTTTTGTTTTAAATTGGGGAATTGGGGGAGGGGAACAGACAAGTTGCTGTCCTTTTTTAGTTTTTCAGTCTAGTTGTGGAGGACATTGCTTCACTGGCCCATGTTGGTATCGTCATTGCACTCTTCCTGGGTGAGGCAGATCGGTCACCGGCCTCTGGATGGCTGCTCACGGTGGCTCTTGGCAGCTCACACCGGCTGCCAGCCGCTCATGCTGGCTGCCAGCCACTCACTGTAGCCTATGGTAGCCCACTGCAGCAGGGGCTGCAGCTATGCCGTCCCGGGGACTCACAGCAGCCCAGCTCCAGATGGAGCTGTTGTTCACCATCTTAGCTGTAGAGGGCAGTGTCACTGGCCCTCATATGTGGGATCTGAACCGGGGCCCTGATGCTCAGCGCTGGCATCCCAAGCCAGTTCTTAACCAGCGCGCCACTTGGCCAGTTCCTATCTCACAACTTTTGAGTCAAGAATTTGGCTAAGCCTCAGCTAGGTGATTCTTCTCTTCCATATGCAATCAACCAGAGTCAGTTGGTAGTATTATAAATAGCAGCTAAGCTAGTCTGAAAGGCTCAACACAGCCTTCTTATGTGCCTTGCACTTAAAGGGGATAGCTGAAAGACTGGGTTCAGCTGGTCCTCTCTCCATGGACCCTAAGAGCCTCTCCACATGGTCTCTCCATCATGGTAGTTGAACTTTTTAGATGGCAGCTCAAGCTTCATAGAGACAGGTCTTGCAAGCTACCATTCTCTTAAGGCCAGCCTGGAAACTGACACAGCATCATTTCCATCCACGTTTATTGGTCAAAGCTGTCAGAGAGTTCACCTAGATTTAAGGGAGGTAACATAGTCCCTAGGGAGGTAACATAGACCCTGGCCGTTGTCAGAGTAACTTAGACCTGTTGCCACCAGTGCTATCTCTCTGATGTTCACCGAAAGAGCTCTTGAGAAAACATTCATTTGATGTATATCAACCTGTTTATTTAGCAACTGAAATAAGTCAAACATAGAAGTTCAAATATTGTAAGATTCCACTTGATGAGGTACCTGAACAGGTATATTCATAAAGACAGAAAGTGGAATAGAGGAGCTGGGGAAGGGGAAATACGGAGTTGTTTATTGGTACAGAGTTTCTGTTTGGGATGATGAAATAGTTCTGGAAATAGGTAATAGTACTGGTTGTACAACACGCCAATGTATTTATGCCACTGAATTTTATACTTAAAAATGGTTAAAATGGCAAATTTTATGTTATGTATATTTTGTCACAATAAAAAAAATCTATACAAAAAAAGCCATGCAAAGGAAACAATGTAAAATTTTCTACAAAACAAACAACTAACCTGCACTCTTCATAATGTTAATTTCATGAAAAATTCAAAAATTTGGGGGAATTAAAAGAGAATAAAAAGACCCAAGAATCAACTGCAATGAGTGACCTTTGATTCAATCTTGATTTGGCAAAAATAAAAAACAACTATAAAAATACATTTTTATATCAATTGAGGAAATTTAAATATAAAATCACTATTAGAAGATATTATGGAATATTTATTAACTCTCTTCGATGTGGTAATGGCATTGCAGTTATGTAGGAGAGTGTTGTTATTCTCAGAAAATACATGGAATATTTAAAGGGGAAAAAGCCATGATGTCTGCAGCTGTTGAATAGTTCACCAAATAAAAATATGTGAGGAATAACTATTGCATTGTGTTGTACACCTGAAACTAATAAAAAAAAAAGAAAAAATAAATAAATATAATAAATATAAAGGAAAAAAAATGTGAGGAGAAATTAAAGCACATGTAGCAAAATTTTAGCAGTTGTTGATTTAGATAAAGGGTACATAAGTGTGTATTGTTTTATTCTTTCAGCTATTCTGCATATTTGAGAACACTTGAAAAATTCAGACTCTTGGTGTTTCAACACAGAGAGAAAAGTATCTATAAAGGACACAAACACTTTTTATGCTTATCCAGCCCACATACTCCTCTTCAGGTAACAGCATCTCCATTTACCTTCTGGGAATGACTCTTGCCCAGTGTATGCTCACTTACGAATTTCAATCAAGATGCCCTCTCCTTTCCTGAACAAGGTGGGTAGGTGCACAACCAAAGTCAAGTCAATCAAAGTTTCCCTGGGAAGAATTTCACCTTGGGTAGATGAACATAATACACATCTGATAGTGCCTGGAGAGGCTACCCATCACTTCCTCCTACCTAGATCCCTGGAATTACCCTGTGGGCTTTTTCTGAGTCTTAATGTTCAGCTTTTTCTTCAGTGAGCTCTGTTATCTCCCCAACAACACACCTTTGTTGTTGTTGTTGTTAAGACCAAAATTGGTCACTGAAGTTTTTAATCAATAAACCATAGTTGATACAATGTTTTGTCTACAAAAGACATAGAAAAACAGTGTAGACGGCTGTGAAGCATAAAAATCAATAAAAAGCATTCAGAGTTTGAACAAATGAAAGGTGAGCGAGGCATTAAATTTACTCCCTCCCTGGAATAGTTTCACTTCCTATCAAAGTAGGCAATGGGAGTGAAAGTAAGTGGAAAGCAGAAAAGGCTTCACCCTCTCTGTTGAGGATGGAATCCAGCAATAATATGGCTGCCATTTGCCAGGCACCAACTGTCCCAGACACTGTGTTAGTCCTTCATACTCATCAACTCACTGAATTCTCCCAACAGCACAGTTATTATCTATTATTTGGCTATATATACTGCTCTGATTATCCCCACTTTACAGAAAACTGGGGCTCAAGGTTTTTAAATCACTAAACCACCAAAGTTCCAGAAGGAGGGGGGCAGGATATCCAAACACAGATGTGTGACTCTAGCTTTCTGGAACAGTGGTACTAGGAGGGCCAGCCAGCTCCAGCTTCCTGGTCTAGTCTCAAATCAGCATCCTGGAGGCCTAAGCCCCACCCCCTCAAGTTCCTGAGCCAATCCGGAGAGAGGTCAATAGATATTGAAAGACTCTGCTTCTCTTCATCCACTCCGGACCCAAGAGCTTCCCTTTCAAACACCTCCCACAGCACTCAACTGCTAGCTCCAGAGGGTCCCCTGAGTCACCTCTGCTGACACATAAGAACTGGGTCTGGGGAGGTCTGGGGAGCCCTAGCCGCTTCTATGCCACAACATCTCAAGTTATGCCCCTTGTTAACACCCGCTTTACCATGTTAACTTCATAGGAACTAGATTTCTTCCTCTCCCATTCTCTTTGACTTAGTGAAGCCTGATGGTTAAAAGCAATGGCTCTGGAGCCAGACGCACCAAGGTGCAAGTTTCTGCATCATCACTGCCTACCCATGTGTTAAGTTTCTTCATCTTCAGGCTCTCAACCTAAAAATAGGAATGATAACCCTACGTTTTTAGTAGGGCTCTTTTGAGGATAAGATGCACTAACCTATAGCAAGCATATAGCACAGTGCATGGCACTTTGTCAGCACTGAATAAACAGTAGTTTATTTTCATTACTTTCACTGTTATCCCCTCACTATAGTCTGTCCAGCCTCTCAACCCCAGTTTTCTGATTTGGGACTCAAATTTCCTGCCTTCTCTTGTCGATGTTTTTTGTTTTCGTTTTTGTTTTTTAATCTCTGTAAGTGAATACCAACCCTGGGAAGGCTCCAAGCTCACTGGTAGGTCCTGTTCACTTAGACCTTCCAGAATCAAAAATATAGTCTGCCTCAGGGCTGCCAAGTGGCTCGGTGGTTAAGAGTTGGCTTAGAGCGTGTGCTCTGAGCAACAGGGCCACCAGTTCGATTCCCACATGGGCCAGTGAACGTTGTGCCCTAGTTGTGCTGTCGCTGAGCTGCCAACAGGTGGCAGGATGGCTCAGCTGGTGTAACAACAAGATTGCCTGTTGAATGGTGGGCTATGCCCACCCGCAACTAAGACTGAACTCGGCACCTTGAGCTGAGCTGCCGCCCAGATGGCTCAGTGGATAGGGCGTGCGCTCTTAACAGCAAGGCTGCCAGGTTCGACTCCCCCATGGGATGATGACTACACCCACCTGCAACTAAGATTGAACACAGCACCTTGAGCTTAGAGGCCACGGGCTGCCAACGGGAAGCCAGATGGTGACTAGCGCCCTCCACAACGAAGACTGAAGAATAACTTGGCTGGTTCCCTTCCCCAATTCTCCAACACTGTTTCCCTCCCCCAATTCCCCAATAAAATATTTTTTAAAAAAAAGAATTGGCTTGGGATGCCAGCTCTGAGCAGCAGGGTACCAGTTCAGATCACACATTAGGGCCAGTGATGCTGCACCCTCTACAGCTAAGATGGTGAACAACAGCTTGACTGGAGCTGGGCTGTCGTGAGTCACCGGTGACAGCATAGGCTGCAGTGTGGGGCTGGTGAGCAACTGGCATGTGCTTTCGTGATTTGCCGTGAGCCACCGTGAGTGGCCGTCCAATGGCCAGTGAGCGACTGCCTCACTCCGGAAGAGCGCAATGATAATACCAACATGGGCCAGTGAAGCGACGTCCTCCACAACTAGACTGAAAAACAAAAGGACAGCAACTTGTCTGTTCCCCTTCCCCGATTCCCCAACACTCTTCCCTCCCCTAATTCCCCAATAAAAAATCTTTGGAAAAAAATAATAACCGTAAAAATAATTAAAGAGTTAGAAAATAGGACCTGCGAGGAAAGGCTACAGAACCTACTTTGTTTAGGTTGAGGAAGTGAAGGCAGGAGGAGAAGGCTGGGCTGCTGAGAGACAGTTTTCAAAGAGGCAGAGTCAAATAAAACACAAAAAATATACTGGTAAGTCTGTGCTGTAGATTAGGAGAGGTGAATGGCAAGGCCATGTAAGGATCCTGGCAGGTCCAATGAGACAGGGGCCTGAAGTTGAGGAACTGCTTCAAGCAAAAGAATACAAAATTATCAACACAAAACTGCTTGGCCCTTCAAGAGCCTTGGAAGAGTTCTGTGCAATACAGGTCAGGGACCTAAAGCTTAAACTCTGTTGATTTCACAGTAAATTCACCTCTAATCAAGGGTGTAACAAGTAAGCTGGTAACAGGTTTGGGAAATGGTCACAAAACTTGATTGTTCTGCAGACTTTGCCTAGAAACACTTTCTTTTCCTGATGTCTTTTTAGACAGCAAAATGCAATGCAAGCCTGCCCTCCTCTCAAAAGTCTTACCAGATGCAGCCCTTCCCCTCCACAGTGGTTTGGTGCCTCACTTTCACCTGTGCACCCATCACACACTGTGCTTATTCGTACCACTCTACTTATGTATTAGTTATCTATTGCTGCATAATAAATGTTTCCAAAAATGTAGCGGCTTAAAATAACACACATCCATTGTCTCACAGTTTCTGTGGATCAGGCATGCAGGCATGGTTTAGCTGAAGCCTTGGTCATCTTTAAGGCTCAACTAGAAAAGATTTGTTTCCTAGCTCACATGATTATTGGCAGGATTCAGTTCCTCACTGACTGTTGGACTGGGGCCTCAGTTCCTCAAGAGCTGCTGGCCAGAGGTCCCCCTCAGTTCCTTGTTATGTAGGCTTCTCCATCAAGCAAGCGTGGCTGCTGGCTTCATCAGATGTGAGCAAGTAAGAGGGCAAGAGAGTGCTAGTAAAGTGGAAGTCACAGTCTTTTGTAACCTAGTCACAGAAGGGACATCACTTTTGTCGTATTCCATTCATTAGAAGTAACCCACTAGGGCCAGCCGAGTGGCGCGGTGGTTAAGAGCTGGCTTGGGAAGCCAGCGGCCCTGGTTCAGGTCCCACATATGAGGGCCAGTGACACTGCCCTCAAATAAATAAATAAATAAATAAATAAATAAATAAATAAATAAAAGAAGTAACCCACTAGATTCAAGTCACACTCACGGGTAGGGAATTACACAAGAGCATGAATACTTAGAATCTTTTCAGAAACTGCCTACCACAATTGTCACTCCTTCTACTCTATCTTGTCATTGCCTATTGTCCTACCTATCTCTACCATTCTATTATGACCACATTTTACTCACCTCTTAGAGCTCCTTAGTACCTAGCACAGACTTCTTGGGCTTGTTACATGAATGTAATTACAAGATATATTCAGGTGTTTACAAGTTAGTTGCAAAGACAAATTGTATATAAGAGCAAACCTCCCTCTAAAGACAAAAACAACTAACCTATAAACTACCTGAATGTGCATGGTAAAGAATTGGTTAAATGCATTATGCTACAGTCATATGGTGGATATTTTGCAGCCATTAAAATGAAAATATTGGGGGCCGGCCGAGTGGTACAATGGTTAAGCGCTGGTTTGGGGATGCCAGCAGCTCCAATTCGGATCCCACATATGAGGGCCAGTGACACTGCCCTCTACAGCTAACAACAGCTCCACCTGGAGCTGGGCTGTGTGAGCCCTGGCAATGGTGTAAGCTGCAGCCCCTGCTGCAGTGGGCTGCCATAGGCTACAGTGAGTGGCCAGCAGCCAGCGTGAGCGGCTGGCAGCCAGCATGAGCTGCCAATAGCCATGGTGAGCGACATCCAGAGGCCGGCGACCGATCTGCCTCATCCGGGAAGAGCGCAATGACGATACCAACATGGGCCAGCGAAGCAACGTCCTCCGCAACTGGACTGAAGAACAAAAAGACAGCAACTTGTCTGTTCCCCTTCCCTGATTCCCCAACGCTGTTCTCCTCCCCCAACTCCCCAATAAAATCTTTAAAAAAAAAAAAAAGAAAAAGAAAAGTCATGATGCATTTAAAAAAAAAAATGAAAATATTGGACAATAGTAAATGACAGGGGAAGATTCTTACCACATTGTACATTATTTTAATATTTTATAACATTACACACTATTTATTGTACATTTGGAAAGTAAGTTATCAAGAAGTGTATGTGTTCAATATTTTTACAAAATAAATATACACGTAGAAAAAATATGGAAGGATTTAACCAGTTTTGAATAGCCATGAGGCTCAGATAAACTAATTTAAAATTGCTTAAACAAACAGGTGTTTTTGATTTTTGTTTTTTTCTTTGTTTTTTCTTTCATCTCTGTAACAAGATGTCTGGAAGTAGGTAGCCTCTAGCCTTGGTTCATTCTGGCTCAGTATCACTAGAGCCTTCTTGCCTCCCCCTCATGCTTGTTACCCCACAGTCACAAGATGGCTGCCCCAGTCAGAGGCATCACACCCACATGCAAAGCAGGAAGAGCAGATAAGGGGAAGCTCCAGTCATGGCTAATTGTTTTCTAGGAAAGCAAAAGCTTTCCCTGAAGTCCCCCACTAGACTTTCCTAACTCTCTCATTGGCTGGGATTCTCCCAGCTACAAGGGAGGCTAGGACACACACACAAAAAAAAAAAAAATCCAGAAATTTCATAATTTGCTTAGAAAAAAAATCATAATTTATACCTTGGTTACACTACCATTCATACAAACTTGGAAGTCTGTTAGCAAAGAAGGGAGAAGGGACATTGGGTATACAACTAGCTATTGTTCCCTTTAGAGAGGACATGGTACTGCTGCCCATTTTGTCACAATCACCTCATTCCTTCTAGTCTTATAACCAGATTGCTTTACTCAGTTAATCACCATTAGGCCCTGAAGGCATCTGAGATTTTGACACATGAATATAAGACTCGGGGTTAGAAAGTGTGAAAAATTGCTAGTTGTCCTCCATTATCCATTATTTTCTTCTTTCTTCTAGTAAAAAGTAACCCTCACCCCAAGATGTAGCAAGGTATATGGCTGCCCAGCTCAAGACCATATTTCCCTGCCTGCCTTGCAGCTAGCTTGGTGTGACCATGCAAGTACTCATCATTGGAAAGTGAATAGAATTGATATGAACATCACTTTTCCTACATCATTTCTTTAAAAAAAAAATTGTTAGCCATCTACTTTCTCTTTTTCCCCTTTCCCACAGGCTGGGAATTTAGATGTAGTGGTGGAGAGCTTGCTTCACCAATGTCCTAGGAGAAGGCAGAACAACAAGATAGAAACCTTTGTCCTTAAATGACTACCTGGAATAGAGCCACTGACTCACCTCTGGACTCTCTCTGAACCACTTGTATGCTTACAGAGATTAAACAAGAACAACTACTAAACAAGAGATTTTTTTTTAATGTATCCTGTATTTTTTAATCTCTTTATTAAAATAGCTTATTCTGTTCCCTCATATAGAAGACAAACTGCATCATGCTAACAGTTGTTGCTAATAGTTTTAAAAAAGGTGTTGGGAGCTAAGATGAGAAAAGAGAGGAGCCAAACAGATGCAGAATAGGAGATGTTTTAATAAAGAGGTTTTGGAAGACACAAAGGCCTGTGTTACTGGGGGAGGCAGCTGAACTATTAACAGACAGGACACTGATGGACCTTGGTCAAAAGCCCTGCCAAATGCCCTGGTCTAGGATGTAGTCAGTATGATTAGGGCTGGAGCTAAATAAATACAGAGACGAGGGTGAAGCTGAACCAGTGCAGCCTGTGTATAACATGAAGGCCCATGGTTCAAGAAGGATGCAACTGTGAATTAAATGAGAGGGCTATTAATCAGAGTCTGTAGGTTGCAACACAAAGCAACTCTGACTCTCAAATAAAACAAAATCAAAAGAGAATTTATTAGAAAGACACTGAGGAGATCAGAGAATCTAAGAAAGACCTCAACAGCCAAGTCCCAAGAAAGGACAAGATGTGGGTAGGTAAGCTCTGGGAATCACTAGCAGAAACTTCTAGTTCTCTAAGGCAGAATCACCTGCAAGGCTTGTTAAAACAGATTGCTGGGGCCTACCCCAAGAATTTCAAATCCAGTAGGTGTAGGGTGGGCAAGTTTCCAGATGCTAATGCTGCTGGTCCAGGGACCACATATGAAAACCACTGCTCTAGAGTTAGCACATCAAATGGCTCAGCTCCAACTACACTTTATCCCTACATGTCTCTACCCAAGGTTCAAAGTCCTGAGAAAGTCCAGTTGACTCAGGTTGAGTCACTGCTGTGGTTACTGAGGTAGACTCCTGTGGTTGGCTGCCTGTAAGCATCACATAGGGAGGTGGTGGGAGGGAAGTTCCCCAAAGGAAAGAATACCAGACACAGGACAACAGATATCCTTAACATAGTAATTGGCCAGGCTGAATGCACAACTCTCGCCCTCTGGAGCAAGATTTGCGTCAGCAATTTTTTCTCTCAGGACAGAAAATTCCAGAAGAGAGAATTTAGAAAAGAAGAAGAAGAAGAGAGTAGGTGGACTCCTAAGGATCATTGTCTCTATTCAAACCTCATTCTATTTTCCTACCCAAAAGAAAAGACTCCTATCCCCTAGAGGCCAGAGACGGAATCCACAGCTGCCTTGTTGACTACAGAAGCCTGAAGAGGCAATAGGCTGCAATGGGGCCCATTTTGGCCACAGCCCAGGACAATATGTCATTATGTATGCTGTAGCTTTTTTCAGCCTCAGAAAGATTGCTACTAACAAATAGTTCCTAAACAGCCTAAATTCTCATTTTTGCATCACATTTTACATGCTTACAATGAATTTTCTCCTTCAGGAAAACTTTGTAGTGAAGAAAAAACAGATCTTTGTTAACTTAACTAACCATGCCTATAGTTATACAAGTCTGGATTGTCATCTATCAAATTTTCTTAAAATGAAACCCACCTGAGCTTATAAACCAATATGATGATTTAACATAGCGACGTGGGGTGTGTGAAAAATATCATGTTAATATTTACACAGAAATCGATGTGATACTGTATGACTAGAATAAAGGACAAAAACACATGATTATCTCAATAGATGCATAGGAAACATTTGACAACATGTGACAGTCTTTCATGGTAAAAACACTCAACAAATTAGAATAAAAGGGAATTTTCTCAACCTAATAAAGGGCATCTACAGAAAAACCCACAGCTAACATCATACTTGATAATGAAAAATTGAATATTTTCCCTTAAGATCAATTGTTAACATCAGTGGTTGACAGGAGCTGGGGGAGGGGGAAATAATAGGAAGTGACTGCTAAGGGGTTCGGGGTTTTTTTTAGGGTGATGAAAACGTTCTGAAATTAGGTAGTAGCAAGGGTTTCACAACACTGTGAATGAACATACTAAAAAACACTGAACTGTACACTTTAAAATGGTGGATTTTATGGAATATGAACTATATGTCAAATAAAACCTCTATTTAGCCTTTTGAGCTCCTTCTTTTGCTCTGCCCGCTCCAAACTCTTTGAAATGTACTTTTTTCCTAATAATGACACCCTTGGTCCTGGCCCTTGCTCTTGGCCCTTTGGGCCTTTGAGCTTCTATTTCTTTGAAGTGTACTTTTTCTTCTAATAAACTGCTCTTTCACTACTTTAAAAAAAAAAGCTATTTAAAAAATATATATGTTTACATAGCGGCAACTTGTGATTCTGTGTAGCTAGAAGCAGGAAAGGTGGGGAAATACCATAATCCGTGTAAGCTTGCTTGGGACAGAAAGAAAATTATTTGTTATAATAGTCCCTTTAGCTTCCCAAAATCTGGTGCTGAAGGGAACTCAGCCTAAGAATTTTAATTTTGTTAAAGAGCATTCCCCTGTAATTTTCAAGTGTACTTGACCCTTTATTTCAAAAAACACTTTAATCAGGGTTCAGTAGGTCGGCTTCAGCCTGAAATTTAGCCTGGGGTCTAGTACAGAGAGGAAAATACTTTGTATTAGGGAATAAAAGGAGCTTTGGAGTAGACTGCTGGAAATGAGAATGGGGCCAGAGAGAGATTGGAGGAGATGATAGCAAGCTGATTCCCAAGGAGGGATTTCCCAGAAAGAAATCCCTTCTGGCAGTAATGGCCCATGAAATTTTAGGACAGCAACATTTTATATATAATTTTAAGTTGGTGCCTACGCTGTAGTGAACTTCTCCCTCTGTTTTCCCCAAACCTCAGTAGAACTTACTAAGTGTCAGGGACATTTGGGGGAATGAAGAAATTAGGAATACATCCACAAGGGGTTGAAAGGGCCTACAAGAAAAAAATGGCATCAAAGGAGCAAGAGTAACTCTGAGAAATAAACTGTTCCCTGGGCTAGCCAAAAGGATGTTGCCCCACCTTCACTCTATCCCTTGCCCAAAATCACAGGAATTGGGGGGGGGAAGGGGAGAAGCTAGAGACCAAGTTAAGGATGGTTTTGGTTATATGTAATAACAAAAAAAAAATTCAGGGCCAGCCCAGTGGCTCAGTTGGTTAAGAGTTGGCTTGGGAGCATGAGCTCTGAGAAGCAGGGAGGCCAGTTCAGTTCCCACATGGGCCAGTGACACTGTGCCCTCTACAGCAAAGATGGTGAACAACAGCTCAACCTGGAGCTGGGCTGCCGTGAGTCACTGGCAATGGTGTAGACTGCAACCCCTGCTGCAGTGGGCTGCTGTGAGCTACCATGAGTGGCCAGCAGCCAGTGTGAGCTGCCGTGAGCAGCCATTCAATGCCAGGTGACTGACTGCCTCAGCAGGGAAGAGCACAATGGTCATAATACCAACATAGGCCAGTGAAGCTACGTCCTCCACAACTAGACTGATGAACCAAAAGACAGCATCTTGTCTGTTCCCTTTCCCCGATTCCTCAACACTGTTCCCCTTCCCCAATTCCCCAATTAAAGAAAAAAAAATTCAAAGTTACTTAACCAGTAAGAACATTTTATTATTTTATATAACAAGAAGTCCTAAATTAGATGGGTTCTAGGGTTGATTAATTTAACAGCTTAATGGTGTCATCTACTATCTGTAGTTTGTCTGCTTGTCTTCAGGTCACCATAAATCCAACCACCCCGTTTGCATATTAATGTGAACCCATGCATTGATCAGAATTCTTTGGCTGCAAATGTCAGAAATCCAACCTAGACTGGCTTAAGGAAAATAAGAGTCCACAGAGACTTCAGGCATGTCTGGTTCCGGGAGGGCAACAGAACTCTTTTTCCATCTTTCAGTTTATTTGATTCTGCTTAACTTCCCTCTCAGACAGGCAGCAAGAGGGCTGGTGGCAGTGTCAAGCCTTCAGTGCCATGTAAATCATGATAAAAGGGAGAGAGGGTAAAAGTGAGTGTGTCTTTCTTCTAATGCCCATATGACAAATTTCATGAAGGGATTCTGATTAAATCATAGACCCAATCTGAACTAATCACCGAGGACAAAGGATATCAACCATGGATTGGCCAATCTTGGGTCTTCTGCCCACCCGTGGGAGTTGGGGTCACTCCCATCCAAACCACAAGGAATGAGACGAATTTAGGGGTGGAGGAATGATTTTCCATAGGAAGACAGGCTGAGTAACGAATATGTATCTGCTGCATCCCAGAAGAATATAGGACATGACACTGGAGTTCCAGTGCAAACTGAGGCTTAATAGGCACCTTTTAGAACTATGCCAAAAAGAAATGGTGAAAGGAACTGGAATTTTTGGAAGGCCTACTTTGTGCTTTCCCAAGGTTACAGAGGTAGGACATGGCAGAGCCAGGATTTCAATCCGTGTCTTTTTACTTCCAAAGTTCATGCACTTAGCACTGGAGGACTGAACAAATGCAGAGAGGCTGAGAGAGAGAGGAGCTGTACTATTGTGATAGAGAAAGATGTCTAACAGGTACCACAGCAGAGCGCTCAGCCCAGCATGAGACTATGAATCAGGGAAGCCTTTTTTGGGGAGGACATATCTGAACTGAGGTTTAAAGGACTGTAGTTGTTTGTCAAAGGAGTTAAGGAGAAAAGCAAGACAAGCAATTGTCTGTGTAGGAAGAAGAAGCCACGAAGACCAGAGTTTTAGTTTTGGACAACCACTGTCTCCATGGGGTGGGGACATTCCTGCCCTGTCTCCTCCCAGCTCTGCTCCGTACCATTGCACCACGACAAGCCATCATGTTCCTGACACACTCCCTTGGGGACTTCCAGAATCATTCTCACAGTTGTTGGGACAGTGACTTGCATTCTGCTTCTACTCTGTGTGTGACTATTAGCTATTCACTTCCCCTTTTTGGAATGGAGTTGCCTTATCCATACAATTGTAGTGGACAAATGACTGTGATTGTACATATCTGTGACTATGTTGGCAACCATTGAATTCTACACTTCAATTAGGTGAACTGTATGGTATGTGAATTATATCTCAAAAAGCTGTTGCTTGTTTGTTTGTTTTAATTGTACTGGGTTAGGTGACAGGGGAGTTTGGCCTAAGGGCTGTAAAGCTGTTGCAATCAAAGCTTTGCTACTTTATAGCCAAGTGACCTTAGCACTTTTTTGTTTTCCTTTATCTTTCTGAACCTCATTTTCCTCACTGTAAGAGGGAAATGCTTATCATATTTAGGTGGTTAAGGAACAGATACAGTCTAGAGTTGGAATGCTAGGTTAGAATTCTGGCTCTATGATTGACAATCTCTCTGTGCCTCCACTTTCTCATCTCTCTTTTTTTTTAGATTTTATTTTATTTATTTTAGATTTTATTGGGGAATTGGGAGAGGGGAACAGCGTTGGGGAATCGGGGAAGGGGAACAGACAAGTTGCTGTCTTTTTGTTCTTCAGTCTAGCTGCGGAGGACATTGCTTCACTGACTCATGTTGGTATCGTCATTGCGCTCTTCCCAGATGAGGCAGATCCGTCGCTGGCCTCTGGACGATCGCTCACAGTGGCTCTTGGCAGCTCACACTGGCTGCCAGCCTCTCACGCTGGCTGCCGGCCATTCACTGTAGCCTATGGCAGCCCACTGCAGCAGGGGCTGCAGCCTACACCGTCAGAGGGGCTCGCACAGCCCAGCTCCAGGTGGAGCTGTTGTTAGCTGTAGAGGGCAGTGTCACTGGCCCTCATATGTGGGATCCGAACCTGGGCTGCTGGCGTCCCAAACCAGCTCTTAACTAATGCGCCACTCGGCCGGCCCCACTTCCTCATCTCTTAAATGGGGATAACGGTATCTACATCATAGCATTGGTGGGAAGATTGATACCTATAAAGTTCTAAAACTATAGTTCAATAAAAACAGTAGCTAGTTCATATCTTGGATTTTATTTGGGATCTACTTGACATGATGTAGCTGCCCACTCAAATCTAGTACTGGACTCCCTAAGAACTGAGGATTCCCCAAACCTGAGCCCTGCCCTCAAGGGAGTACGCAATTGAGGGATGGTATGCCAGCCATGCTTCTGTTCTCTGAAAATGCCTTTCCCACGGAAGTTGGCTTCAGCAGTCCCAAGCCATAACTGGATGGGCAGGGATGGGCCCCCTCACCCAACCCGGACCAATCAACCTCTATCCTAGAAATTTGGAATTAGTACTCTGATATGTGTTAGCAGATGGTGCTGGAGCTGAGAGATAACCCGTCTCCAGGTTGGGCAGCCATTTTGTTCTATGTGAATGGGAGTGCTGAGAAGGCAGAGAGAAACCACGGCACAGACTCACAATAAAATGACAAGAGGGCCGGCTGAGTGGCGAGGTGGTTAAGCGCTGGCTTTGGAAGCCAGCGACCCCGGTTGGGGTCTACTGGCCTACATGTGAGGGCCAGTGACACTGCTCTCATAAAAGAAAAAAAAAAGAAAAGAAAAAAAAGGGCAAGAAACCCTATAGCCTCAGAGGGGGAAGGAGAGAGGGGTTCTACTTTGAATCTTGGTGCATTTCCATTCAGTCATTCAACACATTTATTGAGTACCTACTATATGCCACGTTCAGGGATACAGCGGTGAACACGAGGGAGAAATCCCTACCCTCGACTATAATGGGAAACCACTGAAAGGCTTTGTGCAGGAAAACAACACAATCTTTTTGTGTGTGTGTGTGTGAGGGCAGTGTCACTGGCCCTCATAGGTGGGACCCGAACCGGGGCCGCTGGCTTCCCAAGCCAGCTCTTAACCACCGCGCCACTCGGCGGACCCCCAAAACAACACAATCTTATTACATTTAAAAAATGGCTGCTGTGTGAAGAATGGGTTGTCGTGTGGATAAGGAGAGAAACAGAGAATGTTGCAACAGTCCAAGCAAAAGACGATGATGACTAGGATGACCGTAGTGGTGGAGGGAGTGGTGAGGGAGAATGGGAGTCTGGATCTATTTTGAAGTTTCCAGTTCCTGATTCTAGTTCCTCATGAGAACTATGTACTTCCTGCCCAAGTTCATCCAGATTTCCCCCTTTTCCCTCCCCCAAAATGTCTTTATTGCTTAAACTAGTGTGTGAGGAGGATCCTGTTATTTGCATTGAACTATTTCTGACTAAGCTACCTTGGCTTTTCAGGCTGGTATAATTTATCACTATCTAGGACTTGACTGGTTTCATTTTCTTTGTATAATAGAAAGTGTTTTCTCTGGTGAGTAACACATACAGGAAATATCAACCTCCTGAGGGAAACTTTTCTGAGGGAAACAGCTTCCTGAGGGAAGCAGTCAAAGAAGATTTATTTTATGATATGGGAAAAATGCTTATGCTCTATCCTATACCACCTCCAGTTATGCCTATAGCATCAGATAACGAGGACAGAGAATAGTAACAGTTGCTAAAATGTGTAGTTTATTATGTGTCAGGCCTTGTCCTAAGATATATTTCAAATATTTAACATAAATATAAATAAATGAAATATATATTTTATAAAATATATAAAATGTATATATTAACTTATTTAAGCCTCAGGGCATCCCTGTGAGGTAGGCTATCACCGTTCTTATTTTATAGTTCCTATCATTGCTCTTATTTTACAGATGAAGAAACTGAGATACAGAAAGATTCAGTGTCTAAGGTCACAAAGCTAGTAAATGGTAGATCTGTGATTCATCCCAGGCATTCAGGCTCTATACTCTTAGCCAGTTTGTCTCAACTAGGAGCACTAATGGCATTCTGGGTGAGACGATTCTTTGTTGTACAGGACTGTCCGTCTTACTCATTCTGGTGAGCTTAGTATCCATGGCTTTACATATATTAACTTAGTTTAATCCTCCCACAACCCTATGAGTCAGGTGTAATTATCCTCATTCCCATTTTACAGAAGAGAAAACTGAGACCCAAGGAGGTTAAAAGGCTTGCCCTGAATTACCCAGCTCATAGTAGGGGAGGTCAGCCTTTGAACCCAAGCAGGTGATTCCAGGTACTGTGCTTTTAACCATTCTGCTATCCTGTCTCACTAAGAGTTAAGAGAACAGATGAAGACGTGGGATGCCCTGGCCAGATAGCGCCTTTATGTAGAGTCCAGCAGGCCTTGAAGAGTGGGCTCAGGAGCTCAAGGGAACCACTCCAGTCAGAAAAGGCTAAGACAGGCAGGAACCAGTGACCCTTTCCTTCTGCAGAACTGGCCAACAGGTAAGAGGGAAAGGGAATGGGATTAGAAAAGTCTAACCTGTAAAGAACACAGCCCAGGAACTGGGGATAATCAAGAAGTGGGAATCAGGAATACACAGCAGAGCAAAGCTGAAGGAATATTTGGAGGATGACTGCTTTGTCAGCTTCTCCTCCTGCAGCTCTTCCTTCTCTGAAGGGTATAAAGTTGCCTGGGACATTCTGGGCACTCCTTTGCCTGTAACTCTGCACCTTCATACTCTCAGATGTGCTCACACATGGCTACTGGCACGGCTAATTGGCACCGTTTTGGACAAAGCTATTGGTAGCTGATACCAAGCATCAAATCTTCTGGCTCCAAAAAGAATTTAACAAAAACCGTAGGTGAGTAGCCTGGAGATATTGGTGGCTGCCCTCCCTGACCTTGTACCTTTAAGCCTTGTACACATCACAAGCAGTGGGGTCCAAAAAGCAAAGTGGTAAAAAGCAGGAGTGGGCCATGACCCAGGATACCACCTCACTCTGTAGTCAACTTTCTCCTCTTCATTTGCAGCTCAGCTCTGTGGCCCTGGTCCTGACCCTTGAACCTGTCTTCCATTTTCTTCCCCATTTCAGGCCTTTGAACTTGTGGAGGATTTGGACTCAATCTCTGCTCTGTTTCTTCTGACTCCTGCCTATCTCAGGAGGAACATCCTATCCAAGCTGATGTAGTTAGAACCTGTGCTTTGGTCAGCAATCACTTGTTTGCAGGTAGAAGAAACCTGCTCAAACTGATAAAAGGGAAGAATTTATTATGAGAACCCAGGGGTCTCACAGAACCCAACGCAATAATTGTAGCCATATAATAGGATGTTGCAATGGGGCCTTTCCCTGCTTCTGTTTCTAAAGAAATGCCAGTTCCCAAGGTGAATGTGAGGCCATCTTCTATGCAGAAGTTGAAAAAGGAAAAGTTTTACCACTCTCAGACCTCTCAACCAGATCAAAGGTACTAAAAGATGGTCAGAGCCCTCTCCTCCCTCTGCCCAAGATACAGAAAGGAAAGAAGGCGAAGGGGAAGAAGGTGACTCTGGCCCCTGCTGTTGTGAAGAAGCAGGAGGCAAACAAGGTGGTAAACCCTTGTTTGAGAAAAGGCCCACGAATTTTGACATTGGACAGGACATCCAGCCCCAAAGGGACCTCGCCACTTTGTCAAATGGCCCCGCTACATTCCGCTGCAGGGGCAAAGGGCTATTCTTTCTGAGCGCCTGAAAGTGCCTCTTGAGATTAACTAGTTCACCCAGGCTTGGACTGCTAAATAGCTATTCAACTGCTTAAGCTGGCCAAACACCGACCAGAGGTTGTTGGTTCAGGCTGAGAAAAAAGCTGCCGGCAGAGGGGATGTCCCCACCAAGAGGCCACCTGTCCCTGAGCAGGAGTTAATACTGTCACTGCTTTGGTGGGGAACAAGAAGGCTCAGCAGGTAGTGACTGCACATAATGTGGACGCCATAGTTGTCTTCCTGCCTGCCCTGTGCCGTAAGATAGGGTTCAAGGGGAAGGCCAGGCTCCGTTGTCTAGGCCACAGGAACGTGTACCACCATTGCCTTCACAGAGGTTAACTCAGAAGACAAAGGAGCTCTGGCTAAGCTGGCACAAGCTATCTGAACCAATTACAATGACAGATATGAAGAGAGCTACCATCACTGGGGAGCAACGTCCTAGACTCAAAATCGGTGGCTCACATTGCCAGGCTGGAAAAGGCAAAGGCTAAAGAACTGGCCAAACTGGGCTGAGTGTACACTGTTGAATTTTCTGTACATAAAAGTTACAAAACTTCTCCTTCAGCCAGTGTTGATGGGGCAGTTGGGGCTAGTGATTTGCCTTATTGCCAAAAAAAAAAAAAAAAAAAAAAAAGGAGGGAGAGGATTTGATGAAGCTATTTCTTTGCACAGAGCTGTTGTCTATACTGTTATTCTCATCCCCCAGGATGGGAATGGGAAGAGATAGAGAAGTGTAGCCTATATAATTTCAAGCCGAGGGAAGCAGCTCTTCAATGACCGGGTGTCTCTCCACGCTGTGGCCCAGGGGCTGACTTCTTCCTCAGAAATCCTGAAGGTGAGAGATGATTCACCAACTACTTTGGCAATGCTTATCGAGAACTTTTCATGAGCTAGACACAGTCCTATGTGCTTTACACACATTAATTAATTTAATCCTTTCAATAACCCTCTGTGGTAAGTGGTTGTCTGTTGAAACCTGATACACTCACTCAGTGATGTGCTGTGAATATTTTCCCATGTCCATATTCTCCTGCCTCGTGGATTTAATGGCTGCTCAGTTTTCCTTTGCACAGCTGCAAAGCCTCATGGGTAAGCACATGGACTCTGGAGTCAGCCTGCCTTTTTAAAAATCTCATCTCTACCAATTTCAAATGGTACAGGACCATTCTTATAAAGGAAATGAAAAGATGTAACCCAAAGATTGGCAGCCTGGATGATCCTCACATCTCTAACCCCTAGGGTCACCTTTCACTCCATTAATGTTTCTTGAATACCAGAATTCCAGAAGCTGGAAACACAACAATGAGTGAGACAGATGTATTCCCTGTCTTCGTGAAGTTTTTATTCTAATAAGGGCAACAGACAGTAACAAGTAAAAATGCCAAAGAAGAAGAATGAAAGTGATAATTTCAGTGAAGGAAGAAAAGGAAGGGGCTGCTAATGGAGAAAACAGTAATTCTTGGGAATTTAAAAATAAAATTGGCTTTGGGCCAGCCAAGTGGCATGGTGGTTAAGTGCTGGCTTGGGAAGCCAGCGGCCCCAGTTCGGGTCCCATATATGAGGGCCAGTGACACCACCCTAAAAAAAATAAAAATAAAAAATAAAATAAAATTGGCTTAAACTCCCAGGCCCTGGGGAGTGGAAAATTCAGAGTCCCTCCCAATATCTCTAAAGATAGGCAGAAGGTATGTGGGGGAGGTTGGGGACGGGGGGGGGGGGCAGGGGAGGGGAGGCTGGGGTGGGGGACATGGTGAATCTGTGGCTTCTGATCTACTTAGGCTCCAGTTTCCTTCTCTTAGATTCTTAACTCTGTCATCCTATAGGTTCCTGGGATGAACAAACTGGACATTGAGAATCATGATACTGCTTGGTCTTGGCTTAATTCCTCAAGTCCTTGCAGGTGCTTGCAGGCCTGTGAAGCTGTTCTCTTTTTCAAACGTAGGGCCCTTTGGAGATTGTCTCATCCCAACCCCCTTCTCCCATTTTACAGATGAAGAAACTGAGTCTCATCTCCTTCAAGAGAAATTTATATTTCTCCTCTGAATTGGCAAGCTGTGACGATAAAATGCATGTTCAAAGGGACATAGAAGTCAATCTGAAGTTTCATCAAAAGTTTATCTCAAGCCATTAAATTGCCATCACTTGAGGGCACTTCCACATTCCAGACCGACAAGTGTCAGAGCCAAGGGAACTAAACAAGCTATATAGTTTAGTTGCAGAAAAGAGAAGTAGCAGCAGTTGAGAGGAAGAACAACATCCTCAATTTTCAAAATATTTACGAAGTGTATGTATATTTCTTTCTTTCTGAGTTCCCTCTTCAAAGAAATTTTAGCTCCCCAGTTCCAATAAACTTATTGGCACACTCTCTTCACCTTTGCTGTTAAAGAGACAAAAACTAAATCAACTATGAGACACCTATATATTTGCAAAAACTTAAAAAATAATTACAATGGTCAGTACTGGCAAACATATGATGAAACCAATATTTACACAATTTGCTTGTGACATGATAACTGACACAACCTTTTTAAAAGCCATTTGGTAAAATATTTTAGGAGCCAGTAATTCCTCTCCTGGAACATTACCCTAATTAAATCATATAAAGAAAAATAAAATAAAATAGCAAAAGTTTGGAAATGGCCTATGTATCCAAAGTGTTTTGAGTGTATACTTTGTGGCAGGTTCCATGTTAATGCACCCAATACAGATTATTTCATTTAATCCTCAAAACAATTCTAGGTGGTATATGCTATTTTACCCCTCTTAAACCAAATGGGAAGACTGAGGCTACAGGAAATACTGTAGTTTACTCGTTGCTCGATAGAGTTAAAGCTGGGATTTGAACCCAGACAGTCTGCTTCCAGGGTCACACACTCACATGTTGCCTCTGTCTTCAGTGACTGGCTGCTCCAAGGCAGTTTCCTGTTCCCACACCTGATACAGAACTCCTTTTCCTTTTATGGTGGTATGTGAAGAGGGGACAATGAACTAGGAACTATCGATAGTTCATCTCATTAAATCCTCCCAACTCCAAGGTTGGGGATCATTAGCCTCTTTACAGGTGTGGAAACTGAGACCCAGAGAGGGGAGGGTAGATGACTAGTTCAAGGTCACACAACAATTAAGTGTTCATGGTCCCAGAATCCTAGCCCAGAGTGTCGATTCTTGCCCCTACCCCAGGCTGGCTTTTTGACAAAGACTCAAAATATAATTACTGTAGTTGACTCAGGAGTGGTTGGGCCAGGCGGAGGGGATGTTTGGTGGATGGATCTAAAGCACACTGAGCAAGCTCTAGTGGCACATTCTAGACAAAAAGTCAGGCAGTTCCAGGTTTGGAATCCAAGGAAGATATGAAGTCTTCCTGGGGGAAGGCACCTCAGGATCTGTGATTCACTCTGAGTGCATAATGAAGTATCAAGGTATGTGGTTCTAACAACCTTATCAGAAAAGATCAGACTTGGGCCGGCCGAGTGGCGCATTGGTTAAGCGCTGGTTTGGGGATGCCAGCGGCCCCGGTTTGGATCCCACATGAGGGCCAGTGACACTGCCCTCTACAGCTAACAACAGCTCCACCTGGAGCTGGGCTGTGCGAGCCCTGGTGATGGTGTGAGCTGCAGCCCCTGCTGCAGTGGGCTGCCATAGGCTACACAGTGAGTGGCCTGCAGCCAGCGTGAGCGGCTGGCAGCCAAGCGTGAGCTGCCAATAGCCGTGGTGAGCGACATCCAGAGGCCAGCGACCGATCTGCCTCATCCGGGAAGAGCGCAATGATGATACCAACAGTGAAGCAACATCCTCCGCAACTAAACTGAAGAACAAAGAGACAGCAACTTGTCTGTTCCCCTTCCCCAATTCCCCAACACTGTTCCCCTCCGCCAATTCCCCAATAAAATCTTAAAAAAAAAAAAAAAAAGAGATCAGACTTACCTTGGAAAGAGGCCAAATCAAGCTGTGGGCAAGACCATTCACACCTAAAGCACCGTCTCCCACATTTAGCTTCAGCCTGATCAAGATGAGTGGAAACAGTTGGAGTCTGAGGAAGGCAGGGTAGGTAGTATGGGAAGCATACAGACACTGAGTACCTACAGTTTGCCAAGAGTTTTACTCATCTCACTTAGTCCTCATTACCACTCGAAGACTTCAAGATTAACTTTCCCTATTTCACAGGTGAAGGAAAGTATTAGTTCAGATTCTTTGCATTGGAATCAACAATCCACTGAAGTGAGCTTTTCCTAAAAAAGGGAGTGGGTGTGGGGAAAGAGTATTCATTTTAAGAATCAAAGGGTGTGGCCTGGAATCCATAAACATGGATAATATTAACAGGTAGTGCTTGCTTAGCACTCACATGTATTAGATATTGTTCTATGCACTTTTATTTAATCATTATGGCAACCCCATAAAATAGACATTAATATCATTCCCACTTATGGATGAGAACTAGAGCACAGAGAAGTTAAATGATGCAGCCAGAGTCACACAGCCAGTAACTGTGACCCTGGCATCCACCAAGGTGGTCTGGAACCTGAGAATACTCATGACACCAATGATTATCTAACTACCTACCTAGGTGTTTGCCAGGTAGCTGGACCTATGAAATAATCTAGAATGAGAGATTTATTCTTCTCTCCTACTGCAGACCAGCCCTTTCTGGTGGATAATGGTCATAGCCAGCTCCCGAGTTCCTATCTCCTCCATTTAAAAGTTCAACCAAACTAAAACTGGAATTCCAAATTCCTGAAGAATAGACCCTGATTGGCTAATTTGGGGCCAGATCCATACCCCTAGTCCAATCACTTGAGATACGGTTGGGGGAAGAGGACAGGGTCACATAATAGTAGAAGCTCCACCACATTAAACATCTGAAAATTGGAGAGGCAATAACCTAAACTTGGGGAGATTGCACTGAGAATTAACTCCAAAAGGTTTCCATTACAGGCAACTGAAGCTCAGGATGACTGGATGATTTGCCCAAGGTCACCCAGCAGTAAATGATGAAGGCCAGATTCTAACCCAGATTGGTTCATCTCCAAATCTAAGTTCTTTCTTCCATAGCATACAGTCTCCCCACAAAAGTGAAAAACTTTGGTTAGATGTATAAGGTAAGTTCACAAGGTAATTTTCATGCAACTACTTTATGTTAAGCACCTGTAATGTGTCAGGCACTATTCAGGCAGTGGGGTTACATGGTAAACACAACAGGCAAAAATCCCTGCTTTCATGGAGCTGACATTCTAGTGATACCATTGAATGAGGACAGAGGTCTATCCTGGAGAAATTTTCCTTTGGCTGTGGCCCCACGTGCTGTGAAACATGGAAAAAACTTGGACTTAGATGTCTGTCATAAACATTGGTTCCTTTTAGCAGTACACACCATACCCCTTATAGATTGCAAAAATGGGGCCAATTTTTTTTCTTTACCTTTCCCTATATCCACACCCTTTGCCACAAACGCTGCAGTGCTCTCCATTCTGATGCTGACCTGAGTCATGTGATTTGCTTTGGCCAATCAGGCATGAGCAAATGTGATGCAAGCTGGGGTTTAAAAAGCACTTGCATGAAAGGGTTTGCACCTTCTCACGCCTTTGCCATTATGCCAACTCCCATTTTGCCCAGAAAGGAAGCAGTTATCTCCTCTCCCTGCTTTTAGGCAACTGGAGTTGAGCCAGGTCACCCATGCTTGGTTCATGGGATTCTTCCATCTGGGTCTTTGAATCTTCAGGGTCAGTCTTAAAGACAGGGACAATTGGAGTAGTCATAGTGACAGTGCCAGTGCAGTGGCATTGTCCTCACCAGCTAGGTCTTAGAGTGTGGATTTGGCTCTATTAGCATCCACCCCGCTGTTTCCTTAGGTTGGTCCTCTTGCTTTTCTTTCAATCTGAGGATCCACTCAATGTTCTTCTAATAAATTCCATTCTAGAGTCAGTTTCAGTTCTTGTGTCCAAAAACTGACTGGTGTAGTAAGGATGATGTCCATTTTACAGAGGAGAAAATCATACTGTGTTGGAATTTATTTACTGACTAGACTGCTAACAGACTAGATTTTTGAGCTCTTTGAGGGTATGGACTGTATTTGATACATCTCTATGTCACCATCCCCCTGAATAGCATCTAGCAATGAACAGGAACTTTGTACATGTTTTGGAAAATAAGAAGGAATAAAGCAAAGGAGGGAGAAAGACAGAGGAAGGGGTGAAAGAAAGAAAAATGTAAATGAAAGAAAAGGAAAAGGAGGAACTTCCTCCCACCCTTGAAAGTTCAGGTAAACCTGTCAGCCTTTTCAGATCCATTTCCAAAGGCTTCAGGAAGCAAATGAAGTTTCTAGGCTGGACACCCAGAAATGACACAATCCCAACTATTCCCCATCTCAGAGGACAGCAGAGTAAACACAAGAAAGGGCAGGTTTTAGAGTCAGATTTGGGGGTTTTACCTCCTGCTGGTTATATGACCTTGGAAGAAGCCTGTGTCCTGATCTGAAAATAGCATGTGCATCCTTGTTTTTAAGAGACATTTAGTGCCTGCAGAACAAGGTGCTGGGAATTTAATGATGAATAGACACAGACAAAATCATTGCTCCCCTGAAGTTTACAGGCTAGTAGTGGTTGTGTTGGGGAGAACAAGTATTAATCAAATGAGTACACAAATAAACAGAAGATTAAAATTGTGTTAGCACTACCTAGGTAAACTGCACAGCCTATAATGGAATACAATGAGTTTTATAATGGGAAAATTTGATCTAGTCCTGTAGGTTGAGGAAGGGTCCATGGGGGATATGAAGGTTCAGTTAGAGGTAATCTGGAAGACTGCATAGAATATGTTGTGGTTAAATGATGAGAGAGAAAATGGCAAATTTGAGGAAAAGAAAAACGGTAGAAAACCAACAGAAACATGATGGAAAGCAAAAACAAGAGAAATAGATAAGGAGCAGACCCTGCAAAGCTTTAGAGGCCACAGCAAGAGTTTTGATCTCTCTCCTGAGAACAATAGGAAACCAGTGAAGTGTTATGAGTGGGTGAGTTACATGATCAGATTTGCATTTTGGAAAAATAACCTGGTAACAGTATGGAGACAAATTGAAGGTGGGGTAGAATGAAACCAAGAGAACAGTTTAGATGGCCAGTGCAGAAGTCCAGGCAAGAAGAGTTAACAGTTTAGACCAAAGTGGTGCCTTGGAGTGGAGGGTAAATAGACTGAGAAAAAATAGATGGGTTTAAGATCAAGGAGATAAAATTGAAAAGAGTCGGGCAAGGATTGGATTTGGGGGAAGGAGAGAAGAGACATTAAGGATGATTATCTAGATTTCTGGCTCCTATAACTGGAGGGACGGTGGTGCCATTTATTGAGTTAGGACTGGGTTTGGGGAGAAGGTTTTAGACATCTTGAATTTGGAAGGCCGTTGAGATAGCAAAGTGGAGGTGTGAAGTAGGCATTTAGCTAAATTGGTCTGGACTCAGAAGTACCTAGGCTGGAGTTGTGGATATGTGACTATAGTTGGTAATTATGCCTTGGACTCAGTGAGCTTGCCTGAGGAGAGTACAGAGTGAAGATCAAAGAGGTCTAGAGCTGAAACTTGAGAAAGCAAATATTTAAACTCAGGTAAAGGAGGATGAACCTGCAAAAGATACAGAAGAGTAGCCAGAGGGGTAGGAGGCAAAGTACAGATAATAGACATTAGTTGCTTTTGCCATCCAGCACCTGTCCTGTGCTAGGCAGAGTAATGCCTCCCCCACTCAAAGATGTCCATGTTCTAATTCCTGAAGTCTGTGAATATGTTACCTTACATGGTAAAGGAACTTTGCAGCTATGATTAAGTCAAGAATCTTAAAATGGGGAGATTATCCTGGATAATCCAGGTGGGCCCAATGTAATCACAGGGGTCTTTATAAAAGGAAGGAAGGAGGGACAGATTCAGGGAAATAAATGTAAAACCAGAGTCAGAAATTGGAGTGATGTGGCCATGAACCAAGGAATGTAGGTTGCCTCTCTATAAGCTAGAAAATGCAAGGTAATGAATTCCCCCTTATAACCTTCTGTAGGACCACAACTCTGCCAAAACCTTGATTTTAGCCCCACAAGACCGATTCCAGACTTCTTTTTTTTTTTTTTTTTTTTGAGGGCAGTGTCACTAACCCTCCTACGTGGGACCCGAACCGGGGCCTCTGGCTTCCCAAGCTAGCGCTTAACCACCATGCCACTTGGCCAGCCCTTATTCCAGACTTCTGACCTCTAGAATTGTAAGAATAAAATATGTTGTTTGAAGCCACTATGCTTGTGGTAGTTTGTTACAGCAGCAATAGGAAACTAATACATGTCTCCTCTTCTTTCGACAATAGTAGCCCAATTTTGCTTTGGGAAAAGCAGCCCCACTCTAAGCCTATATACTCCAATGAAGCCAACTGTAACCAGGGGCTTCAATGGTGGGGTAGGTGACTTAGCCTAAGCCAGTTTCCCCATTCCACGCCCCAGCCATATTGATCAATCAGGATTGGACATATGATCCCAGACAGCCCAAACGGAGCAAATCTCAGGATTTATGCTACATCTGCTGGGGGGGAAAAACCTCACTTCTCTTTGCTGAATGTGAATGAGGAACACTGTAGGCCTAGGAGTCACTGGCAACCATCTTGCAACTATGGGAGAGAAACTATTTGAGAATGGAGTCAATACTGAATGGCACAGCTGAGAGAAAAAAAGAATAACTAGATTCTAACACAAGGCTGTTATTCATCTGGTACACATTGGGATGTCTGACTGTTGTTGAAATATTTCTGTTGGTAGGTAAATGCTGCCCAGAATTCCCTGAGAACAGGAGTGATTCCCCCTCTGCTTCCCAGCCACCCTTCTGGAATCCCTGTGTTTCCCCCACCATCTAGTAACTAAAGAGTTAATGCCAGGAGCAACAGGGGACTTTGAGGTCACCCTTTCTGACGTTTGTCCTGATGGGTCAGTGACAGTGCAATACCAGTGGCTAAATATTTTGAATGTTGCTTCTGTCCTACTACTGTTATTTGAACTCCTCTATCTAACTGGATTCAAACATCTACCCTAGGATGATGATGATGATGGTGATGATGATGATGATGATGATGATGATGATGATGATGAGTTACTTGAGACAATACATTCGTTTTTGTTGTTGTTTAAACCAGTATAAATCAAGATTTTTGTCACTTGGTAATTAAAAGAAACCCCACAAACAGGAAAATGTGAAGTCACAGAAGCCAGACAATGAGAGAGTTTTAAGAAGTGAGCGGTCAACAGAGTCAAATGCAGCTGATAAGCCAAGTAAGAAGACTGAAAGCATGTAAAGGTGTAAACTATGTGAGCCCATAGCAGGTGCTCAATAAAAGGAAGCTCCCCTCCCTCTTACATTTCCCACAGCTCCATCCAGCAATATTAATATAGGTTAGATTTAGCTGCATATACCAGAGAACCCAAAGTAACAGACTCAAACAAGAGAAAAAATTTATTTCTCTCTCTCACATAAAAGTGGTCCAGAGGTAGGTAGTAGAAGGCAGGAATAGTACTCCACCAATACATTGGTCCCGGCTCTTTGTATCATTCTGTTTACCTGGCAAATAACTTTCATTTTCAAGGTCACTTCAAGGCCAAAGCTGACTGCTGGGGCACCAAATTCCAGGTAAGAAAAAAAAAAGAAGGAACAAGTAGAAGGGGCTTGCTTAACTGAGTCAACCCTTGAAGCAGCATTTCCAGAAGACCTAGAAACTTGTTCACTTACATCTCATTGGCCAGAACTTACTCACAAGACTACCCTTAGCTATAAGGAAATGTAGTCTTTAAACTAGATGCATTGTGTTGTGTATTGGCTTAACATGATTTCAAATCCACGTGTTTGTGACTTACATGAAGTTGTTTTAATCCACTTGTTTAGGACAAAGACAAAAAAAATTGCTTTGGTATAAGTATGAAACTGTGTCAGGATGTCATCATTCTTCATCTGTTATTGTTGATAAGCAGTCAGCAGCCCAGCTAAGAAGGGGCTCTCTGGGGGCTTATCTATAAGAACATGTGGAGAAGCAACAATGACAAGGGAACATTTAGGCTATAAATACTGAGTTTGTGAGGACTATTTGAAAGTTGCAGCTTGGGGGAGGCTGGATTCACTAACCTAAAAACTCCCCAAAGACACTTGGGGCATTCACTCCTGCTATGAAAAAGGCTACTGTCTTATCAGCAGTGTCAAAATGCCTTCCATACAGGGGCCCCACAAAGGAAGTCAGCTAGATGCCACCTCTTGGTTGGTTGCATCCTGTCTTGAGTGCATCCTCATTTAAAAAGATACACTTCATATTAAATTTGGATTTTATTCCTTTCACCTCCCCTTGCCTGGAACAATAGTATGATTAATCTGTCATTTGTTTGGAGTATGTTATTTCTTTTTCTTTTTCTTTTTTTTTTTTTTTTTAAGATTTTATTGGGGAATTGGGGGAGGGAAACAGCGTTGGGGAATTGGGGAAGGGAAACAGAGAAGTTGCTGTCTTTTTGTTCTTCAGTCTAGTTGCGGAGAACATAGCTTCACTGGCCCATGTTGGCATCGTCATTGGGTTCTTCCCAGGTGAGGCAGATCGATCGCCGTCCTCTGGATGATCGCTCACCACGGCTATTGGCAGCTCACGCTGGCTGCCAGCCGCTCATGCTGGCTGCCAGCCACTGTAGCCTATGGCAGCCCACCGCAGCAGGGGCTGCAGCCTACACTGTCGCCAGGGCTCGCGCAGCCCAGCTCCAGATGGAGCTGTTGTTAGCTGTAGAGGGCAGTGTCACTGGCCCTCATATGTGGGATCCGAACCAGGGCCGCTGGCATCCCAAAACCAGCTCTCAACCAATGTGCCACTCGGCCGGCCCATGGAGTATGTTATTTCTTTACCTGGCTTATTAAGAGATATTATCCTGTAAGTTATTGGCTTGTGATAATATTATAATTCCCACAACAAACTTGTGCTAAATAAATTGCTGGCAGGCAGAATCAGTCTCTGACTACAACTTTGCTGCCCCCCCCCCGAGAACAAAATAAAACACACTGTTATTTCAACTAAAATAGGGGTTCTCCTCTTTTAGAATAGGGAGAGACTACATCTCAGGCAACCAGCAATGTTGCTACAGTTAACTGCTCTCATTCCATGGCACATGTAACAGTCCTTGACTGATTACAAAATGATTTCCTCTCCATTATCTCCTCTGAGCCTTCTAACATATTGTGCAGTGGTTGTCATCATCTCTATTTTTCAACTGAGGAAACTGAGGCTCAGTTAGGCAATCAGTTACCTATGATAAAAATGAACTGGCATCTTAAGATGCTTAAGAGGACAATGGCTGGAGCTGGGGTCCTTGTTAACTCTCTAGTCCTGACTTCCTGTTAAACTTTGGGGTAACTTCCGGGGGAGGAATGTTAATAAATAAAGAAGCCATCTTGGAATTGGGCGTTTTTGCACATGTGCAGCCGGTTGGAATGCTGGTCAGAAGTGTGCATTCACACACTACTGGGTGACCTCATTTCTTTTTCTTTTCCTGAATAAACTGCTCTTTTGGTGGATTTTTTGGAGAGTTATTTTGGCCAGTCAACATTTTGGGGGCTCCTGTCCGGGATCCAGAGAAGAATGGAATTCTGACGGCTTCTGACCAGCGAGCAAACTATAGTGCCTAACTGAACTATTTCAGCTTGATTCTTTGCTCCTTGGCTTAGAAGCCTCAGGTGAGTTTCTCTCCTGGATCTGAGCCAACAGGCTTTTGCATCTGTGCTCTCCGGGTTTTATTCGGGAATTGTTGTTGTTGTTTTTTTTTGAGGTCAGTGTCACTGGCCCTCATATGTGGGACCCGAACCGGGGTCACTGGTGTCCCAAGCCAGCGCTTAACCACCGCGCCACTTGGCCGGCCCTCGGGAATTGTTTTAAAACAAATTTTGTAGCAAGAATTTACATTGGGGAAAAGACAGCCAATTTAATAAATGGTGTTAGGAAAACTGGACTGACACATGCAAAAAGATGAAACTGAACGACCTCCTTATGCCATATACAAGAACAAATTCAAAATGGATTAAAGACTTAACTGTAAAGATCCAAAACTATAAAACTCCTAGAAGAAAATATAGGGAGTAAATTAGTAGACATTATTACCCTGGGTAATATTTCTTTTTTTTTTTTTAAGATTTTATTGGGGAGTTGGGGGAGGGGAACAGCGTTGGGGAATCTGGGAAGGGGAACAGACAAGTTGCTGTCTTTTTGTTCTTCAGTCTAGTTGCGGAGGATGTTGCTTCACTGGCCCATGTTGGTATCCTCATTGCGCTCTTCCCCGATGAGGCAGATTCGTTGTCGCCAGCCTCTGGATGTCGCTCACCACGGCTATTGGCAGCTCACGCTGGCTGCCAGCCGCTCACCCTGGCTGCCAGCCACTCACTGTAGCCTTGGCAGCCCATGCAGCAGGGGCTGCAGCTATGCTGTCGCCGGGGCTCGCACAGCCCAGCTCCAGGTGGAGCTGTTGTTAGCTGTGGAGGGCAGTGTCACTAGCCCTCATATGTGGGATCCGAACCGGGGCAGCTGGCATCCCCAAGCCAGCTCTTAACCAATGCGCCACTCAGCCGGCCCCTGAGTAATATTTTTACTGATATGTCCCCTCGGACAAGGGAAGTAAAGGAAAAAATAAACATATGGGATTACATCAAACTAGAAAGTTTTTTCACAGCAAAGGAAACCATCCATATAACAAAAAGGCAGCCTACTGAATGGGAGAAGATATTTGCCAATGGTATATCTGATAAGGGGCTAATATCCAAAATTTATAAAACATTCATTCAACTCAATGACAAAAAAACCCAAACAACCCAATTAAAAAAGGGGCTGAGGACATAAAGAGACATTTCTCCAAAGAGGACATCCAGATGGCCAACAGAGATATGAAAAAATGCTCAACCTCACTAATCATTAGAGAAATGCAAATAAAAACCACAGTGAGATACCAGCTCACTCCGGTCAGAATGGCTATCATCAATAAATCAACACACAACAAGTGCTGGCGAGGTTGTGGAAAAAAGGGAACCCTTGTGCACTGTTGGTGAGATTGCAGATTGGTGCAGCCACTATGGAAATCAGTATGGAGATATCTCAAAAAACTGGAAATGGAACTATCTTATGATCCAGCAATTCCACTCTTAGGTATTTATCCAGAGAAACCCAAGACGCTAATTTGAAAAAATATATGCACCCTTATGTTTATTGCAGTGCTATTCACGCTGCAATAGACATGGAAACAACCGAAATGCCCATCAGTAGACGACTGGATTAAGAAACTGTGGTACATTTATACAATGGAGTATTACTCTGCTATAAAGAAGAATGAAATCTTAGCATTTGCAACAACATAGATGGACCTAGAGAACACTATGCTAAGTGAAATAAGTCAGACAGAGAAAGACAAATACCATATGATCTCACTTATATGTGGAATCTAAAGAACTGAATAAATGAGCAAAGTAAACAGAAATAGTCTCAGATATATAGAGGAAAAATTTGAGGGTTGCTAGATGGGAGGGAGGTAGGAATAAGGGAGAAGAGGAGAGGGTTAGAAAGCACAAATTGGTAATAACAATATTGCCATTGGGGATATGAAAGATAGTTTGGGGAATATAATCAATAATGTTGTAAAGATTTTATAGAGTGTCAGATGGGCATATGCCTTATTAGGGAGACCACTTCATGGACGGTATAGATACCTGACCCACTGCACTGTACACCTGAAGCTGAATAATATTGTGTGTCAACTATAATTTAATATATATATGTCAAGGGATATGGAGTGCAGCAAAGGGAATAAAGTCAATGGATTTGTAATAGATATATACAATGTCAGAGGGGCAATAGATTGGGGGAGGGGAGGTATCACTTTGTGAGGTGAAATGTCTATTACATTGTTTTGTGCACCTGAAACTAATTTTTAAAAAAAGAAACACAAAAAAAAATTGTTTATTGCTGTTCATGTCTGTGAATGCTTTAAGGCCTATTTCTTTGTCTGTGTTGTCCGAGCACTTGTGGCACATCGGCTTGAATTCTTCAGAAAGTAGGTTCTCCTTTGAGACAAAAAGCTGCCCTTCTTCTAACTCCCCTTTGGGGATAAGATGCTATTTCTACTGAAACTGGTCAGTTTCAACCGGTATTGGATTGTACTGTCTCTTGGAGAAAGTTAACGGAGTGCCATGCAGCTCAGTCTATAGCTTAACTCCCTGAGAGATGGCTATTTCCACGGAACTGGCTTTAGCCTTTGGCCTCATTCTTAGTAATCAGACTGTTTCAGAGTGAGGTGAGCTGAAGACATGCAGGTTATTCAAGCTGTAAGCTGTTTGGGGCCCAGTGTTAAAAATGGAATTTCTGATGTCTAAGCCTTCCAAAACTGTCCCTCCTCCAGGGACATCTGCCGAGTATATGTTTAAAACTCGTGGGGAATTTTTGTGCATGTATTTAACTAAATGGACAGATCTGACTAAAAGTAATTTTAAAAATCAATGGTGGGATGGCCGAGTGGTGCGTTGGGTAAGAGCTGGCTTGGGACTCCAGCGGCCCTGGTTCAGATCCCGCATATGAGGGCCAGTAACAATGCCCTCTACAGCTAAGATGGTGAACAACAGCTCCAAGCTGGGTTGCTGTGAGTCCCCGGGACAGCATAAGCTGCAGCCCCTGTTGCAGTGGGCTGCCATAGGCTACAGTGAGTGGCCAGTAGCCAGCATGAGTGGCTGGCAGTCATTGTGAGCTGCCAAGGGCCGCTGTGAGCAGCCTTCCAGAGGCTGGTGACTTATCTGCCTCACCCGGGGAGAGTGCAATGATAATACCAACATGGGCCAGTGAAGCAACATCCTCCACAACTAGACTGAAGAACAAAAGGACAGCAACTTGTCTGTTCCCCTTCCCCGATTCCCCAAAACTGTTCCCCTATCCCAGTTACCCAATAAAATCTTTAAAAAAACAAAAAAAGTTGCCTGTTTGAGGTGGTGGACTACACCTGCCAGTAACTAAAGACTGAACTCGGCACCTTGAGTTGAGCTCTGCCTGGGTGGCTCAAGGGATCGAGTGGGCGCCCTTAACAACAAAGCTGCCAGTTCAACTCCCACTTGGGATGGTGGCTAGGCCCACCCGCAACTAATTTAACACAGCACCTTGAGCTGAGCAGCACGGCTCGACTTGGAGCTGAGCTTGCTGCGTCCTCTACAACTAAGATCGAAAGACAACAACTTGGCTGTTCCCCTCCCCCAATTCCCCAATAAAATCTTTTAAAAAAAGAAAAAAATCAATGGCCACTTAGGGGAACTTTTGAGGTTCCCAAACTTGATTTTCTTAAAACTGAAATGGATAGTAACAGCGCTGTCACTGAGAAGGAGGAATGGAATGCCTATTTGAAGTGGTATGTTGAGGCTACCAAACAAGACTGTAAATCTAAAGTTGTCTTTTTACAAAATAAAGTCTCAAAGTGAATGAAGACTTAAAAATTCTAAGAGACAGAATGGCACCTGAAACCTTGTGCTCTTTGTCTATAGCACTGCCTTGCCCTTCACCCTCTTCTCCTTTTGTCTCAAACTCCCCCTCCAACGCCATCTTGTCCCTTGTTGCCATCTCCTCCACTTTCAGCTCAACCCCCAGCAGCACCTTCTCTAGAACCTCCTCTTCTCTCTTCTTCCTCGAAACTTATCAGTACTTTTCCATTTAAGATTAAACCCTCTGGAGATCCTAATAAACCCCACATTTCCTACGTTCCCTGGACAAAACCTGAGTTACAAGCTGTTGTAAAGGAATTTCCTAAGATAACTGAAGATTCTAATAAATTTGCTGAGGAATTTGATATTACTATTCAAGCCTATCAGCCTGATATGTACCAGCTAAACCATACTGGTGGATTAGTTGGTTGGTGAAGACCAAGCTAGACATTGGATGAGGATTGCCAGATGGGAGCATCCTGATAGGGATTTAGAAACGCAAACCTCCAATTATTGGGAGGAAGCCAGGGAACTTGCTCGAAAGCTACATCGAGGAATTCCCAAGACTTTTCCAAAGTCTGTCAATTAGAGCAAAATTCACACTTGCTCACAAAAGCCTGATGAATCTGTTTATGACTATTAAAAAAGGTTTCAAGTAGTTTTTAAGGAAAATTCTGGCCTTCCCTCTGATATTGACTCCACATGTGTAACTTTTAATTCTTTGTCAATGATCTAAATAAAAAACCTTTTCCTCCTAGTTAGGAGATCCAGGATGGCATGGGGAACTATGTCGACCCTAGACTTGCTAAATATGGCTAATGAGCTTGCCAGTACTCTAGACAAGCCACCTAGAAATAAGATTGTCAAGACTTTCGACAATCTTAATTTTCCCTAATAAACTGCTCTTTTGGTGGATTTTTTGGAGAATTGTTTTGGCCAGTCAATATCTAAGGCCAAACAACTAGTGATGACAGCCCTGGCAGACAAATCTAGATCTAACTCCAAGGCCCAAGTTCTTCCCCACTCCCCACCTTCCTGAACTAATTTTGGCTGCTGCTGTAATTCAAATTCATTTGTTATGAAACACCCACAATGTTTGGAGCCATTATCAGGCCATAAGATCAAGTATAGCCTTTCTATCTGGCCGCAACCTTCAGGTCAGCCAAGATGGGCACTTACAAGTACATCCAGGAGCTATGGAGGGAGAAACAGTCTGATGTAATGTGGTTTCTTCTCAGGGTGTGCTGCTGGCAGTACTGTCAGCTCTCTGCGCTCCACAGGGTGCCCCACTCCCACCCCATACTACACAGCCTGATAAAGTGCGCAGGTTGGGATACAAGGTTATGTCATATGTGATTCATGTGTGCCATGAGGGCCACAAACACCCAGTTCCTAAGGGTGCGACCTATGGCAAACATGTCCATCACAGTGTTAAACAGCTAAACTTTGCTCAAAGCCTTCAGTCTGTTGCCACGGAGCAAGCTGGGTGTCATTGTGGTGTTCCAAGAGTCCTGAATTCCAACTGGGTTGGTGAAGATTCCATGTACTAATTCTTTGATGTTATTCTCATTGATCTGTTCCATAAAGCTATCAGACAGAATCCTGACACCCAATGGATCACCAAACCAGTCCACAAGCACAGGAAGATGTCATGGTTGACATCTGCAGGCCGCAAGAGCCATGGCCTTGGAAAGGGCCGCAAGTACCACTGTACTATCGGTGGTTCTTGCCCTGCAGCTTGGAGAAGATGCAACACTCTCCAGCTCTACCGTTACTGCTAATATGAATAGTGTTTGTAAAATTCTTACCTAATAAACAATTTGGGGGAAAAAAAAAAATCAAGGGCCGGCCGAGTGGCGTGGTGGTTAAGCACTGGCTTGGGATGCCAGTGGCCCCAGTTCGGGTCCCACATATGAGGGCTAGTGATACTGCCCTCAAAAAAAAAAAAAAATCAAGTATAAACAATGAACTGTGGAGAGCAATATTCATTTCCTTTCTTTCTAGTCCTCCTTTCTCTCTCCCCACTACCCACACGGTACATAATAAGTGTGTGTGGAGTTACTTTGAGCCCACTGCCCTCTCTGGATAACCCCCAGCCTGGGACAACTATGGTGCCAAGTGGGGAGATGGGGGATGGTTATCAGCAGTTATCTCGGGAAAGACAGGCTTCCTGTCATCCAAGAACAACCAAAGCCCTTCCCCAAGTGTCAAATTATCCTCTTGCTAGGAGAGGGAAGAGAAAAGAACTAACATTAATCCATTTTACAAATAAGGAAACAGGCTGAGAAGGTGAAGTGATTTGCCCAGGATCACACAACCAGTGACAGAGCTGAGTTTCAAAAGAATTGTATAGCATTTGCTCATTTCTGTGGTGTAAATATTCCCAACATGGCTGATTTCAAACTAACTAACATGACATCTCTTCACACAGAGTTAGAAAGAGATGCCCACAAGGGACTCTCACAAGCAGATCATTGAATAGCAAACACAAAGCTCTATTGCATTTTTAACACATGCCTGCCACTTGCTAGAGACAAGGCTTGACTGAGACTTCATCTTTTTTTACTTGTCCTCACAGCATATGGCAGAGTGCTGCCTACGGTTGAATGGCACACTGGCGGATTGAAAGCAGGACATCCATTCTCTTTTCACTAGGCCATGCTGCTTCAACACAGCCACACCTCCCAAGAAATCACATGGATAGGATTTTATTGACTAAGCTCTTTCACACACAGTAACTCAAGCAGAGTTTGTTGAATCAATGACAGCTAACACCACCTTGCACATGATGGACTTACTGTGAGAAAGGCTCCTTTGGGAGCCTGAATTTCTCCCTCTTCACCTCACTTCTTCCTACCCCATCCTCCCTTTTTAAAAAGTTTTTTTTTTAGGGTCGGCCAAGTGGCTCAGTTGGTTAAGAGCTCACTCAAGAGTGTGAGCTGAGCTCTGATTAACAGCAGTTCGATGCCCAGCCCGAGCTGAGCTGCCAACAGGTAGCAGGATGGCTCAGCTAAAAAAAAAAAAATCTATGCATCCCAGTTCTATCAAGTTATTGCTGTGTGGCCCTGGGTAAGTCATTTCACCTTTTTGCCGCTTGTTTTTCATGTGTCGAAGATGGATGTAAGCTTTGGGGACAGAATGGTCTCAATTCCAGCTCTTCTGTGAGAAACTGTAGATTCACTGATGATTAAGATTCAGTTCCTACCCCAGGACAGGGAAGACAGGCATTGAAATGGAAAACCTTCAGTAACCATAGTAATTAAGGTTTACACAGTTGGAACCCTCCCAGCCAAAATGCTTCTAGAAGGAAGCCAATGACCCTGCCTGGAGGATTTCAGGAAGGCTGCCCGTAGGAGGTATTCTGGGCCAGGTAGAAAAGAAGAGAGAATATCTGAGAAGGTCACAACCAGGTAGAGGTCACAGGGGGTGTAAAGGTGTCTGTATTCAGAGTGGTGAGGGGATCAGCAGGGCTGTAGCATGGGCTACAAACTAAAATCCTCCCTCCACCCCCATGGGCCCTGGGCGTGAGACCCTGGCCTGTGTGTTGGGACAACATTCTGGGAGAAACAAAGGGGTGCTCACAAGTTACCATCGTGGAACTGTCAGGCTTATTCTTTATCAAGCACTTGCTGAATGCAGACCTTGTACACCTTATACGTATCATAGCAGTGTTTCCTTTATTTTTTTTCTTTTTTCTTTTTTTTTTTAGAGGGCAGTGTCACTGGCCTTTATATGTGGGTTCTAAACCAGGGCCGCTGGCATCCCAAGCCAGCGCTTAACCACCGCGCCACTCGGCCGGCCCATAGCAGTGTTTCCTGAAGTGCACTATCCAAGTCCCTGGGGCATATGAGGTGACTTCAGACAACACACCAAGAATATTTTTATTTTAATAATTACGCTTTATGTTTACCTTCTATATATGGCAGGTAGCATTTGTTTTCATTTATAATTTAATTACAATGTATCATTTTTAAACAATTAAGTTTTAAAAAGTGACTCGATTTAAAGAAAAAGTATTTATTAAGTAAACATGCAGCTGGTACACAGATATTGCAAAAATTGAGAGAGGGGTAGATGAATGAATGAAATTTGAGAAACACTGTACTTTAGCATATAAGCATTTATCTCATTCAGAGCTCTTTTGGTTGCAAGTAATAGATAACTCAAATCAGCTTAAGCAAAATAAGAGAATGTGTCCTAACAAGGGACTCACTCTCACAGGCCCCAAAGGAAAAAGTGCAGTTGTGCCTCAAGAAGGGCTTAGCCTGGAGGAGGAGAGCCAGCAGGCCTCTGGAATCACCAGCCCCTCCTCTCTTCAGGCTCCTGGGATCTCCTTCTGATCTTTGCTTTGCTTTACACATCTCCATCTTCTCTCCGAGCAGAGCCATTTTCTCTAGTACGCTCATGCATGTGGCCACCACCCGCCATCCTCCCAACCCCTCTCATATAGATAGATAGATAGATAGATAAGATACATGCATGTGAGCACACATGCACTCACAGCTCCAGAGTTTATGTATCTTCAGGTGGGTGACCTGCAGAGCCTGAAAAAGCTTCCCTGAATCTTGCTACTTATTGCTGAGAGAGAGAACCTGACTGGCCCAACTCGAGCCAGATGCTCACCTCTTATCGATCAGCTCCTATAGGTGGATTGAGGGGAACAAGTTCTCAGAAAAAGGGAGAACCTGGGATGAGCAGTCACCCTGACCAAGAGGTACTTGCCTCAGCAACTTAATTCACTGCTCATAACAACCCTATGAGGTAGGAAATTCAGCTCGCCATCCATCAACAGGAAGTGACAAAGCCAAGATGTGAACCTGGGTCTGTGTGACACCAAAGCTCTAGTATGCTGCACTATCTACCTGGTCACCATCAGCTAAGTCCAGCCCACAGCTACTGTCCTGGACCCAAGCAGGTTACTGGACCATTGGGAGGCGCTTATAAAAATCATCAGTCCAGGCCGGCCGAGTGGTGCAGTGGTCAAGCGCTGGCTTGGGAAGCCAGTGGCCCTGGTTCAGGTCCCACATATGAGGGCCAGTGACACTATCCTCAAAAAAAAAAAAAAAAAATAGAGAAAAGAAATCATCAATCCAGTGGTTGCCCAATAGACAGAGAACAACGATCCTAACTTTATGGAGACACTAGCTGGAAGGGAGGAAGATTTCTCAGAAGGCCCACAGGGCTCTGGATATCAGAGAAGTCTCCTCTTACCCTTGGGTCTGGGTCCTCCAGGTTCATACTGCAGGTACTCAGCTCAGGGTGTGAGAGGAGGCTCATTTGAAAATATTTGCTGAAAATCATAGGCAGGCATCTAGAGATCCTCAAGAAGTTGACACCTTTCTTCTGCACCCAGAATTCAAGTGTCTACTGGCCCTTAAGACCATAACTCCTCCTCCCACCTCCTGGAAGCTAAATTAGGAGGGGCCCTCTAAGCGATGCAGAGAGAACTGACAGGCTCCTTCCATTCTTGAGGGCCTCCCACACATGCAGGCACTTCCCAGCCTGTTTGTGTTGTCATGGAAGTCTCTGGGCATCACAGTGCGCTGGACAGCCAGAGTTTGGGTTTGAGGGGACTTAGCCCACCCACACTGGGTGGCTGCCCCACAGGAGGTATTTCATCAGGGTCTGTTATTGAGACAGACGGATGGATATAGCGCATGTGTGTCTCTCCCACTCCACCAGGGCTGACCCCGCCTGGGGTAAGGCCGGTGCAGAGAGACACATCTGCCTCAGGAAACAATCTCTCTCTCCTAGTGTTTGGTCTATACATGTTTTATCTTCTCTGGTCGCCATTCAGGACAGGTTTTTGGGTGAGTTGGGAGAAGTTTCCACCGAGCTATTTCCCCAAAGAAATCTCACAAGGATCTTTTTTCATGGATGGAGACAAGGTGGCACCATCCCACCTCAAAAGTCTGCCCCAAAGATACTGCCACACTGCCAGGGGAGTGTCTCTTTCCCAAAACCCCCTTCTCTGCCTTTATAGTAATAAAGGGAGTGATTGCGCAAAACTTTAGGCCAAACTCACTTGGGGCTGCTGCCCTGCTAGGGTGAACTGGGTGGCTCAGTCTGCCCACATGGTTTGCCCCTGGCCTTGACTTTCCTCCCAGAGCTATCAGATTCAGGCACTCAGGATAAGGTCACCAGCCAAGGTTACTATGGCATGTGCCCAAAGGTGGCTGAAGGGGCTCATTCAAGGTTTGGATTTTCCAACAGTCTGGCTCTGCCATCATCATCACCTTGGGGAGGTAGCCTCCATATCTAGTGGGCCCCCAGTGCCCAGACCACAGCAGATACCCCTCTTTCCCCTAAGTCAGTAGTGATGTCCATGAAAGAGAAGCCTCTTGGCCTGGCCCCAACAATCAGAGACTAATTTTTGTAGGAATTGACAGGGACCTGGTTCAGTGGCAAGACCACTTCGGTGCCAGTCTCCGTGGTGACCAGGGGGCATTTCCGGCTGCTGCGCATGCTGTGAAACTTCTCGGTGAGGTGCTTGCGGAACTTCTTGGTTAGGAAACAGTAGATAATGGGGTCCAAGACACAGTTGGTGCTAAGAAGGCAGAGGGTGACCTGATGAGCATCGTTAATAGCCTGGTGGAAGCCGCTGTTCTGGAAGCCCAGCTCGGCCAGGGTCCAGGGCAGCTGCACCATGTGGTGAGGCACAAAGCATATGATGAACACCGCCAAGACCGTGCAGACCATCCACAGCGCCCGGCGCTTGACTTCCTCATTGCGCTGCAACTGCACGGGCTGCATGAGCAGCGTGCGGATGATGACAAGGTTGCAGAAGAGGATGATGAGGAAGACAAGGAAGAAGCCAAACACAAGGAAGACGTGAATGATGAGGACTGGCATGCTGCCCTTCTCATAATGCTCAAAGCAGCGGGTGATATTGCCTGAGCCGGCCTTGTTGGGCACTACATTGGTGGAGTCCAGGACAAAGAAGTAGGATGCAGCACCTACAATGGCCACCCAGATGACCACGGACAAAAAGATGCCACGCTTGCGGGTGGTTGCCTGAGCCGTCTTGATGGGCTGTGTCACTGCCTGGAAGCGGTTGTAAGTGATGACGGCCAGAAAGGCCACTGAGCAGTAGGTGTTGATGAAGAAAAAGCAGCCGGCCAGATTGCATAGGACTGCAGGGAGAATCCAGTCACCCTGATGGTAGTAGTAGACAATCCACAAGGGCAGGGTGACCAAGAAGAGCAGGTCGGCCATGGTGAGATTCACCATGAAGATTTTTATCTCATTGAGTTTCTTGGAAGGGTAAAGGCGGACAAACACCCACAGCACATAGCTATTGGCGATGACCCCCAGCACAAAGATGATGCTGTAAACAATCGGGAAGAGGGTGTATCGGAACTCAGAGTCCACACGAGAGGAATCATTTGTCTCCATCGCGCTGGGCTAGAAGAGGCAGCTATTCAGTGTCCTGCCTGTGCCTGGAAAACCACACAGGAATTCCAGTTAATGAAGGGCAGACAAGAGATTATCATATTTATTTCATCAGTTCCAAGACTCATTTTGTAGATATATTTTAAAATTGTATTAGGAAACAGCCACGGTCATTGCTTTCATGATACAATGGCACAGTTGACTCTTTTAAGGAGGGCACAGCTCACAGTGGCCCATGTGGGGACAGAACCAGCAACCTTGGTATTGGTAGCACCATGCTCTAACCAACTGAGCTAACCGGTCACCCCCTGTACATTTTTTAAACTGTAAAATCAGTGGCATCTTCCAACTATTTGGCAGCATTTTTTTTTCTTTCTATATAAAATAAAGGTGTGTTTCTCAAATGAATAGCATCTAATATTCAATAAAATCAATGGCAGTTCAGTTTGTTTTCTCTTGTTCTATTTAAAAATACACCTTTGTAGTCTTTGGCTTATTTTGACTTGAAGTTTGAGATAATCTATTTCTAGTAATAAAATATATAATATAGATTGTTAATATTCTGACAAAATTTAAATATTTTTCTTTTAATGAAATTTGAAATAAAAATTTTGATGGTAAAATGTTCTTTTTTTTTTTTTTTTTTTTTTTTGAGGGCAGTATCACTGGCCCTCGTATGTAGGATCCGAACCAGGGATGCTGGAGTCCCAAGCCAGCTCTTAACCACTGAGCCACTCGGCCAGCCCAGTAAAATGTTCTATATTAAAAAATAATTTAGGTGAGGGCCGGCCGAGTGGCGCGATGGTTAAGCACTGGTTTCGGAAGCCAGCAGCCCCGGTTCGGGTCCCACATATGAGGGCCAGTGACACTGCCCTCAAAATAAATAAATAAATAAATAAATATAATTTAGGTGCTCATAAGAAACATGGAAAATACAGAAAAGTATCATATGAGGGTCATCCAGAGAATGAAACATTAGCCAATCATTAGAAAGAACAAGTTAACAACTGACTGTACTGACAAGGAAAGTTGTCCCTGGATAATATTATTAAGTAAAAAAAAGAAAACAAACAAAAAAAGTAGTTATGACCCCCATTATACATGTGTATATAAATAAAAGAAAAATGATCTGGAAGGATACACCTCTAAGAGCTGTCAGTGATCAAAAGGAAGTTTATTTACTTTATACTTAATGTTTGTACTTTTAAGGAGCACTTATTACTTTAATAATTAAAATTTTTTAAATATAATTTTAAAAGAGAAATATACAGTGAGGAAACCCAGTTGACAATATTTTAACCAATTGATCAAGCTTAACATCATAATCATTAATAAGAAATATCTGCATCATGGACCTTTGATATGATACACTGAAAAGGACACATCACTTCTGTGGTATTCTTGCCAAACATGCATTTTAGTCATGAGAAAATGTCATTTTAGTCATGAGAAAATGTCATTTCAACCCAAATTATGAGACATTCTACAAAAAGACTGATCAGTACTGATCAAAGTGTCAAGGCCATGAAAGACAAGGAAAGACTCAAGGAACTGTCAAAGATTAGAGGAATACTAGGGAGGCATGACAACTAAATGTAATGTGGGATCCTGGATTGTATCCTGGAACGGAAAAGATCATTAAAGGGAAAACTGGTGAAGTTCAAATAAGATCTATAATTTAGCTAATACTGTATCAACATTCATTTCCTGGCTTTGATCATTGTATTATGCTTTAGTAAATTGTTAACATTAGAGAATGTTGAGTGAAGGGCATACATCAACTCTTTATACCGTTTTTGCAACTTTTTTGAAGGCCTAAAGTTATTTCAAAATATAAAGGTTTTTAAGTATATTAAAGAGATTAAAACTAGCCATAATCCCAGTACCCAAAGTCTGGTCCATTTTTTAACGGTTCCCCTGCACCCCTACTCTCCATCAGAACCAGTTGCTCATTCCCCTCCCCTCTTGTTCCTCCCAGTATATTGCCATCACGTAAGCCTGGAAGCCTCTTTGATGATGTTTGTTGCTTTGGGCAGACTTAGGGAACCAGCTCAGGGAAAAGGGATGGCATGAGACTCAGATGGAATTAAATAGGCCTGAGGCACATCATATGTTACAGTACAAAAAAGCATTGACCTGAGACTGAGAAGCAAGGAAGACAATTAACACTTAGTAGCACCTTTTTTGGAGCCAGGCATTCTGCTAAGTGCATCCACAGGTACTATCTCGCTTGACTCTCACAAATTTGAGCTAGGAGGTGAAATCCCCATTCTACAGAATAAGAAAGTGAATATAGGGTAGTGACTTGCCCAAGGCCACACAGCTGTTAAGGGATGGAGCCAGGATCTCAAATCCAGTTCTGTGTTCATGTGTTTGTTCACACATTCATCCAACAAATATTTCTGAGCACCGATAGCATGTCAGGCTCATTGGGAAGCTCAGGAGATACAGGATGAACACCATCAACAGGGCCCTGCACTCAGGGAACTCACAGTTTCACAGGGGAGATAAAAGCAATGTAAACAAATACAGTTGCTATACAAAGAAAATGGGATGCTGATATGGAGATTTAAAAAAAAGAGATCTACAGGCCCGCCAAGTGGCGCATTCGTTAAGAGCTGGTTTGGGGATGCCAGCAGCCCCGGTTCGGATCCCACATATAAGGGCCAGTGACACTGCCCTCTACAGCTAATAACAGCTCCACCTGGAGCTGGGCTGTGCGAGCCCAGGCGATGGTGTAGGCTGCAGCCCCTGCTGCAGTGGGCTGCCATAAGCTACTTTGAGTGGCCGGCAGCCAGTGTGAGCTGCCCATAGCCTCGGTGAGCGACCATCCAGAGGCCAGTGACCAATCTGCCTCACCCGGGAAGAGCGCAATGACGATACCAACATGGGCCAGTGAAGCAACGTCCTCCGCAACTAGACTGAAAAACAAAAAGACAGCAACTTGCCTGTTCCCCTTCCCCAATTCCCCAACGCTGTTCCCCTCCCCCAATAAAATCTTTTTTAAAAAAAGAGATCTACTTAAACAGGAGGTGACATTTCAGTTGAGGCCTGAAAGAGGGGCAGAGGAAGGCAGAGAGATCTGCATGGGTCCAGGACTGAGGCAGGAAAGAGCTTAATCAGTTCCAAGAACTGAAAAAAAAAGGCCATCTGATGATCATTGCCTTGACCTCCCACTGCTACTCCCCTTATTTCATGCCACCTTCCCACCAAGCTCCAACCAAAATGAACTTTCCAGGTGGATCTTCAAACCTGCTCAGATCTTTTCTACCTGAACCTCCTTGCATACCCATGCCATTGCCTTGAACATTCTCCCCTACCCACACCCCACTTCTACCGGGCCATTCCAACCCATGCTTCAGACCTTAGCTGGATTTCACTTCTTCAGGAATATTTTCACTGACCCTGGGCCAGGTTGGGTCCTGTCTCAAAGCTTTCAGTATTTCTTCATAAATATTAATGCAGTTGTAATCATATTTGTATTTGTGTGGTTGTTTAACACTCTCCCACTTTATTTTAAGCCCCAAGAGAACAAGGACCTTGTCTGTGTAGACAGCCATTATTCCTAGCACTGTGAACCAATAATGAAGGAATGGGTGATAAGCCTTCTTAATTACACCCATCCCTTAGGGAGCCTAGGGCAGTGGAAACACTTGAAAAAGACTATAAATACCTATAGGTGAGTTTAAAGAAATAACTGGCTCTCACTGGAATTTTGTTGATTGAGAAAATTTTTGTGCTTTGTTTCATTTAGTGAGGTGGTGATTTGTCCACATTAAACTAAATAAATGTAGCTTCCCTTATTCCAATAAATCATTGTGATTCCTTTAAAAAAAAAAAAAACTCTCCCTCAAGTCACACTGTGAATTACATAGTTGATTTCAATTACACAGTTTTATGCAGCTTCCCCAGCAGCAAAATTGCTAGGTTCTACTCTGCTGGAACCTTCTCTACTGCTAAAGGTAGCCCTGCCATCTAACTCCAAAGCTCTAGGATAATAGCTCTCAAAAAGGGGTTTCATGGAAATAGCAAGGAAAGAGGGATCTCTTTGAGACCAACCTTTCAGGGGATGATGAGGTCAAAATTATGGTCATAATAATACCAAGACATTATTTGCCTTTTTCACCATGTTGACATTTGCGCTGATGGTACAAAATGGTGAGTAAAACTTCTGGCTTCTTAGCACAAATCAAGGCCGCAGCACAAAACTGTAGCAGGAGTCATATTCTCCACAGCCATGCACACAGGATAAAAAAGAAAAAGAATAAATAAATAGGGAGCATTTTCTCAATTGCTTCCCAGAAATTATCGTCAGTTTGGTTCAAATAAACTCTTATAAGTTTTCTCTTAGGCTGGATTTTTTCAATAAATAAATAAATAAATAAATAAATAATGAACCACTCAAAAAAAGGCCAATTTCACTTTAAAATGTCCTTGATGAAGCAAGGAAATTATTACTTTTATTAAACCTTGAGGGCCGGCCGTGTGGCACATTCGTTAAGAGCTGGTTTTGGGATGCCAGCAGCCCCGGTTCGGATCCCACATATGAGGGGCAGTGACACTGCCCTCTACAGCTGACAACAGCTCCACCTGGAGCTGGGTTGTGCGAGCCCCTCTGACGGTGTAGGCTGCAGCCCCTGCTGCAGTGGGCTGCCATAGGCTACAGTGAGTGGCGGGCAGCCAGCGTGAGTGGCCAGCAGCCGGTGTGAGCTGCCAAGAGCCCCTGTGAGCGACCATGGCAGAGCTGATGGAGGGAAATGGGTGGTGTGAGAGTTGTTTGGAAGATCAAATGGACAGAGTTTGGTGATGGGTGGGATAATGATGTATATGAAGAGAGGAAAGTCAAGGACAGTCAGGTTTCTGGCCCAGATGATTAGGGCTGGGGCGGTATCTATGTTCATGGAGGTGACACTGAGGAGGAACAACATGGGGGCAGGGAGGGTGAATTCAGTTGGAGACACATCACATTTGGAGTGCCTGTGAAACATCCAGGAGGATCCAAGGTTAAACTCTGAAGAGCCCAACATTAAAAAAGAAGTCAGAGGAGGAGGAGAAACCTATGAGGGAGGCAAAAATGGGATGATCAGAGAGGTAGGAGGTGAACCAGGGGAGTGCCATGCTGGAGACCCAGTGGAAGAAAGTTTCAAGAGCAACAGCACAAGTGGCCAGCAGGGCGAAAAGTCACAGGGAAATCAAGTACAATGCAGACAGAAAAGCAAATATTGGATGTGGCAACACGGAAACCCATCTCACATGATTAGAGGGAGAGCAGTTTCCGAAGCATGAGTTGAGGAGTGAATGAGAAACAAGTAAGTAGAATGTCAAATTCTAGTTCAAGAAGTTTAACTGAGCAACTAAATGCTGTGGGTGGACCTTGTTTGTATCCTGATTCAAACAAACTAACTGTAAACAAAAATATGGCTAGAAAATTGCGAAAAGTCCAACACAGACTAATAGATGGAATTAAGAAACAAATGCTGGGTCGAACGAGTGGGGCGTTGGTTGGGAGCTGGCTTGGGACGTCAGCAGCCCCGGTTCAGATCCCACATATGAGGGCCAGTGACACTGCCCTCTACAGCTAAGATGGTGAACAACAGCTCTACCTGGAGCTGGGCTTCTGTGAGTCCCCGGGACATCATAAGCTGCAGCCCCTGCTGCAGTGGGCTGCCATGGCTACAATAAGTGGCAGGCAGCCAGCATGAGCGGGTGGCAGCCGGTGTGAGCTGCCAAGAGTGCTGTGAGCGGCTGTCCAGTGGCCGGCGACCTATCTGCCTCACCCAAGAAGAGCGCAATGATGATACCAACATGGGCCAGTGAAGCGACGTCCTCCACAACTAGACTGTAGAACAAAAGGACAGCAACTTGTCTGTTCCCCTTCCCCAGTTCCCCAATGCTGTACCCCTCCCCCAATTCCCCAATAAAATCTTTAAAAAATAAAATAAAATAAAATAAAATAAATGCTAATTTTGTGAAGAGTGATAATGATCTGATGATATATTTTTATATTTTTAAGTTCCTTATCTATTAGATACACATACTATAGTATTTATAAATGGCATTATACAATATCTGGGTTTTGCTTTCAAATTTTCCAGGAAAAACGTGCCTGCATGCTAATCTCCATTTCAGAATCAGCTTCACAGGAACCCAACCTGTAAATATGAGTGCTCAGGTCTGTCTGACCCCAGAGACTCCTCAGCCCACACAGCCCACAGGAGGCCCAGCAGGTAGGCCCCTTCCTTCCAGACACAGGTCCAGAGTCAGTGTGGGAGTCTCGGGCAGAACCCCTGCCTTTGCCCAAAACCCTACTCTTGGTGCCTCCAATACCTGTCTCCTTGGCTCTTCCTACTTCTGTTACCTTCCATCCAGTCCCAGGTCCTGGTCCCCATGTGACTCTCACTCCCAAACTTAGTTCCCAGCTATCCCTTTGCATTAATGGAACCCTTGAAATCACCCAAAATGTAATCAGCCGAGTATCCTCTGGGTCTGGGGGCTCACACCCCCGTGCCTCTATTCATGCGTCCCTCCCTCTCTTGCCTGCACAACTGCTGATCATCCTTCAAGAGTGAGCAGGCCTCCTTCCACCCCTTCCACCCCCCACCCCTGGTGTTTTTTCCTAAGCCTCCCTGCCTCTTTCACACCCTGCTCTCTGTCCCCAGGCCTAGTTAGGGGCCCATCCTCTGGGCTCCAGTAGCTCACAGCTTCTTATCCCACTGAAATTGTTCATGTGTGCCCTGTCACACTGGATTGTAGCTTCTGCAGGGCACAGACCACGCCCACTCACTCACCCAACTGGTATTGACAACCTGTCAGGTGCCCAGCATTGAGTTGGGAATATTGCAGGAATCAAACAGGCAAGATTCCTGCTCTCAAGGAACTTACACTCTAGTCAGGGAAACAGACAAAAATAAATAGAGAGAAAAATAAACAAGATAATTTCAAATTGTGATGAATTCAATAAAAGAAACAAAAATAATGACATAGTAAAGATTGGGTAGGGCACTGCTTTATTTTTGTTTTGTTTGTTTTTTTGTTTTGTTTTTTTTGAGGGCAGTGTCACTGGCCCTCATATGTGGGACCCAACAGGGGCCGCTGGCTTCCCAAGCCAGCGCTTAACTACCGCACCACTCGGCCTGCCCCGTGGGGCACTGCTTTAAATAAAGAGACCAGGGAAGGCTTCTCGGAGGAGGTGACACATAAACAAAACCAGAGGCAGATTTATCATGAAGCCAATAAAGCCTGAGCTCCAAGGTCTCTTCCTAAGCCTTGTGCTTAATTATGTATTTGTAATTCGGTATCTTTTCTTCAAAGAGGGCCCCCCAAATTATATAGGCTTTAGGGCCCCAAAAAACCTGTATCTTGTCTGGCTGAAACCTAAAAAATGAGAAGGAAAAAACAAGAGAAAATCTGAAATTATTCCAGGGAAAGGGTATCATGCAAAGGCCCTACATATACTCAAATAGGAATAAATTTGTCATGTTCAAGGAACTGAAAGGTTAATGTGGACCTGGAGGTCTGACAAATGGGAAAAGTGTGATGAGATCAGAGGGCAACAGGCCCCAAATCACCCCTAAGCCATGATAAGGAGTGTGGAAGCAGAGAGCTCCTTTTGGATGCAAGAGATGCTGATGACGTGGACAAGAAAGTGACATTTCCAATTGCTCTTTATCCCCAGCACCCAGCAGTACAAGCTTAGCCAGAGCCGGAGCTTGGTAAACATTTGTCAAATGAATAAATACCTACCACGTGAAAAGACTGATCCCTTTGTGAGAGCTGCAAGAGGGCTGACCCAAGAAGATGGTAGATCTATCCGGTGATGTAAAACAGCTGCCTTCTCCCCAGAGCAGCCTCCACACGAGGCAGAGTGAGCCCTCCGCAGCCTCACTATTCAAACTGTGGTCCCTGGACCAGCAGCATCAGCATCATCTGTGAGCTCATCAGACATGCAGAATCTCAGACTCCACCCCAGACCTGCCGTTTCAGCACGTGAATTTTTTAACAAGATTCCCAGGTGATTCATGGGCACACTGAAGAGATGATGCTGTGCCTCCACACACTACCCGATATACTTGCCACATACTTGCCCGATCTAACACCTTGCATGGCTCCCCATGCCTAAGATCAAGTCCAAGTTCCTTTCCCACCTCATCTCCCACCAGCCTCTACTCCAGCCACAATGAACTTCTTGCTGCTTCTTTAAAAACTCCATTTCTCGGGCTAGCCGAGTGGCGCGGTGGTTAAGCGCTGGCTTGGAAAGCCAGCGGCCCCGGTTTGGTCCACATGTGAGGGCCAGTGACACTGCCCTCAAAAAAACAAACAAACAAAAAAAAACTCCATTTCTCCTCAAATCTCTGTGGGCCTTGTGCATGCTGTGGCCCCCATTGAGCATGCCTTTTGCCTATTGCTTTCCCTAGCAAAATCTTACTCATCCTTTAATCTAAAGAGTACTTTTTCGGGAACGCCTTCCCTGATTGTCCCAGGCAGAAAGAGTCGCCTTCTGCTCTGGGTCATCATGCTACTGGGCACAGACCTCAGTGCAGCATCCGACACAATATGTTGTAAGAATTGACTTCTGGGGCCATTTTTCTCACCAGGCTGGGAGATTCTTGAGGGCAGGGACTAGATCTTTTTCATCTCTTTGTCTCCAGTGTCAGACACTGGGGAATGAATGAGCAAGCCCCAGATGACTATTAATAAGAAACTAGCATGAAGGAAAGGTATCCATTCTCTCTGGGAGAAGCATAGTGACATGGGGAGAATAAGGCCTCTGGAGTCAGAAAGACCTGAGTTCATACATGGCTCTGTCATTATCTTGCTATGTGACCTTTTGCAAGTAACTTCACCTCTCTGAGCCTCCATTTCTTCATCTGCAAAATCTTATGATTCTAACAATAGTTCCAAAGATAAGCATGCAAAGTAGTCACAAATAGCCAGGCCTCCCTCTTTCCATTGGCCCAGCTCCTTGGAGCCCTGGGAGGGGACTATGGGTCACCACTGACCCCAGGGGCTCTAACTCACCATTGGCTTTTCTGCAACTCCAGACAGGGCTTTAGACTAATGCCAACAAAGCTTTCAACAGCTCTAGAAGGGAATGAACATTTGGAGGGAGAAGGGGGAGGCAGCTCAGGCCACTCAACATGAGGGCACGGTTCCCTGATACATCAAGGCTGGGCAGCAGGCCCAGGTCCAGCACTCAGCTGTGGGTAGACTAGAGGGACCATAAATATTCACAGGGGCAAGAAAAATTCTGCCAACTGGATCTCCACCCTCTGCCCTGCAGAGCATTCAGCCCCAACCCCTACTCTACCTAGCATTTCCACCTGTCTAACATTCCCAGCCCCTAGGGAACCTGGAAAAAGCTGGACAGTCAGAGGGGAGGGACTACCAGGATCTGGGCAGAAGGAAGTGTGTGCTAGTTACTTCCCCAGTGCAAACTGTGGGTTGGGAAGTTGGGTTTACCAGTCAGATTGGCCTCTAATATTTGTGGGGCCATATGGGGTCAAGAGTACAAATGTCTAAATATTTATAAGCAATAAATCAGTCACATCCAAGTTCATGCACATTCTCTGCACCCGCAGCTCCTCGCAGCCCTGCAAGCCTGGGGGTGCATTCATAAGCAGAGCACGGGCAAGAAGCAGGTGTGGGAAGGACACAGGCTCCACGTGGACAGCCTCACGTAGATTCAAGGACTCCCTGCTCTGTGGGGAGGGAATGACTGGAGGGGAACCAGAGCCAGCTCACCTAAGCTCAGGGCACTGGGCATCATTTCCCAGTTAAAGGTACAGATACTCTTCCCACCCATGACCACATTGCCTCCTCAAATCAGCCTTACAGGGTCAGCTTTACAAAATGCCCGTTTTTCCAGGGAAAAAAATGAGGTCAGAGAGGGAAACAGACCTGTCCACAGACCTGTCCAACTGTCCTCAACTAGATGTGGTGGAAAGGGCTTTGAACTCCTAGGCCCATTCTCTCTCTCCTAGGCCAAGCTCTAGCCCCTGCTAGAAGCACTCCTTGGCCAACTCGGCCACTCAAGCACCTGTCCTACAGCCTGAGAACAGGTGCTTCAAGTGCTAAAAGGCCCCAGGAAAAGACAAATTTGACCTGGGGTCCTGCTTTTACCTTTGTTCCTCAAAGTCAGGAATCAAATGGAGCAAAGGGAGGGGAGGGCCTATTCTGTATCCATCCTACTGCTGCCAGGCAGTGCTGGAGCTGGAATCAAATCCTGGTTCAAACACTAAACTCACCCCATGACTGTGAGTCCCTATTTTCTCCTTGGTAAAATGTAGATTTCAAAATGGTGGTGTGTGGTGGGGGAGTGGGGGTGGTTAGCTCAGTTGGTTAGAATGCAGTGCTCATAATGCCAAGGTTGCCGGTTCGATCCATGCCCTCCACAACTAGATGGAAACAACTACTTGACTTGGAGCTGATGCGTCCTGGAAAAACACACTGTTCCTCAATTTAAAAAAAATAAAAGGGCCTAAGAGAAAAGGACATTATGAAAACAATCCATTTACAACAGCATTGAAAAGAATAAAATACTTAGGAATAAAATTAACCAAGGAGGCAAAAGACTTGCACACTGGAAATTACAAAATATTGATGAAAGAAATTGAAGACACAAATAAATGGAAAACATGACATGTTTGTGAACTGGAAGACTTAATATTGTTAAAATGTCCATACCATCCAAAGCAATCTAAAGATTCAATGTCCTATCAAAACCCCAATAACATCTTTTGCAGAAATAGAAAAAACATTCTAAAATTCATATGGAATCTTACCTCAAAAAAACCTGAATAGCCAAAATGATCTTGAAAAAGAAAAGCTGAAGTCCTCAAACTTCCTGGTTTCAAAACATACTACAAAGTACAATAACCAAAACAGTATGGTATCGGCATAAAGAGAGACATATAGATCAGTGTAACAGAACAGAGTCCAGAAATAATCCTTCACATAGATGGCCAAATAATCTTTGACAAGGTTGCCAAGGCTACACAATGGGGAGAGGACAGTCTCTCAACAAATGGTGATGGGGTAACTGGATGCCCACATGCAAAAGAGTGAAGATGAACTTTTATCTTACACCATGTGCAAAAATTAACTCAAAATGGACCTAAAGAGCTGGCCGAGTAGCGTGTTGGTTAAGAGTTGGCTTGAGACATCAGCTCTGAGCAGCAGGGCCAGGGTTCGGATCCCCGATTAGGGCCAGTGACGCTGCACCCTCTACAGCTAAGATGGTGAACAACAGCTCGACCTGGAACTGGACTGCCGTAAGCTATGGTGAGTGGCTGGCAGCTGGCATAAGCTGCTGTGAGGGGCCGTGAGCCACCATGAGTGGCCATCCAATGGCTGGAAACCCATCTGCCTCACCCAGGATGAACGCAATGATCAACATGGGCCAGTGAATCAATGTACTCTACAACTAGACTGAAGAACAAAAGGACAGCAACTTGTCTGTTCCCCTTCCCTGATTCCCCAATGCTGTCCCCCACCCCCAATTCCCAAAAAAAAAACTTTAAAAAAAAAATGGACCTAGACATAGGACCTGAAACTATAGAACTACTAGAGGAAAATATAGGGGGACATCTTCATGACATTTAAATTGGCAATGATTACTTGAGTATGACACCAAAAGCACAAGTTAACAAAAGCAAAAATAGACATATGGGACTACATCGAACTTAAAAACTTATGTAGCAGGGCCGGCTGAGTGGCGCATTAGTTAAGAGCTGGCTTGGGATGCCAGTGGCCCCATTTCGGATCCCACATATGAGGGCCAGTGACACTGCCCTCTACAGCTAACAACGGCTCCACTTGGAGCTGGGCTGTGAGAGCCCCGGCGACAGTGTAGCTGCAGCCCCTGCTGCAGTGAGCTGCCATGGGCTACAGTGAGTGGCCGGCAGCCAGCGTGAGTAGCTGGCAGCCAGCGTGAGCTGCCAATAGCCGCGGTGAGCGACCATCCAGAGGCCGGTGGCCAATCTACCTCATCCGGGAAGAGCGCAATGACGATACCAACATGGGCCAGTGAAACAAAGCCCTCCGCAACTAGACTGAAGAACAAAATGACAGCAACTTGTCTGTTCCCCCTCTCCCAATTCCCCAATGCTGTTCCCCTCCCCCAATTTCACAATAAAATCTTTAAAAAAAAAAAAAACCTTATGTAGCAAAAAAACCATCAACAGAGTAGAGAGGGAAACTACAGAATGGGAGAAAATATTTGCAAACCTTATATGGATAAGGGATTAATATCTAGAATATATAAAGAACTCTTACAACTCAATAACAATAAATAGATAAATAAATAAATAAATAAATGATTTAAAAATGGGCAAAGGACTTGAATAGACATTTCTCCATAGAAGATATATACAAATAGCCAATAGACATATTAAAAGATGCTCAACATCACTAATCATCAGGGGAATGCAAATCAAAACCATAATGACATATCACCACTTTATACCCATTAGGATAACCACTATCAATAAAGCAGAAAATAACAAATGTTGGAGAGGATGTGGAGAAATTGGAACCCTTGTGCACTGTTGGTGGGAATATAAAATGGTGCAGCCACTGTGGAAAACAGTATGGAGGTTCCTCAAAAATTAAAAATAGAACTCTCATATGACCCGGAAATCTTACTTCTGGGTATATTTCCAAAAGAATTGAAAACAGGATCTTGAATGGGTATTTACACACCCATCTTCAGCAGCATATCACAATATCCAAGAGGTGGAAGCAACCCAAATGTCCATCAACAGATGAACAGATAAACAAAGTGTGGTATATATGTAGAATGAAATACAATGCAGCCTTTAAAAGGAAAGAAATCCTGTGATACGCAACAACATGCAATAATTTAAAATATTATTAAGTGAAAGAAGCCAAGTACAAAAAGACAAATAGTGAATGATCCCACTGATACGAGCTATCTAAAGTAATCAAACTCATAGAAACGGAAAGTAGAATGGTGGTTGCTGGTGGTTGGAGGAAGGGAGAAACGGAGTTGTTATTCAATGGGTTTCACATCTCAATCATACAAGATAGAAGAGTTTTAGGGGTGACCGGTTAGCTCAGTTTGTTAGAGTGTGGTGCTGATAACACCCAGGTTGCTGGTTGGATCTCTGCATGGGCTATTGTGAGCCGCGCCCTCCCTAAAGGAGTCAACTACGGGCCGGCTGAGTGGCTCAGTTGGTAAAGAGCTCTCTCAAGAGTGTGAGATGAGGGCCAGCCGAGTGGCGCATTTGTTAAGCACTGGCTTGGGACGCCAGCGGCCCTGGTTTGGGTCCCATATATGAGGTCCAGTGACACTGCCCTCAAAAAAAAAAAAAAATGAGTGTGAGATGAGCTCTGAGCAACAGCAGTTTAATGCCCAGCCCGAGCTGAGCTGCCACTAAGCTGCCAACAGGTGGCAGGATGGCTCAGCTAAAAAAAAAAAAAAAAAAAAAAAAAAAAAGAGTCAACTATACCATTGTAGAATGAAAGCAATGTGTAACCAATAACTATGGCTGTTCCCCAATAAAATTAAAGAAAAAAAAAGTTTTAGAGACCTGCTGTACAACGATGTGCATATAGTTAACAATACTGCAATGTACACTTAAAAGTTAAGAGGGTAAATTTACCTTACATGTTTTTTACCATAATAAAATGAATAAATTCTAAAAGCAGGTCTAAGAGATGGCAGATTTGCAAATACATTGTGTATTTTTACCTTAGAATCATATGGCTCAGCTTTATGACTTAATAGCTGTGCAAACTTTGGTAAAACTGCTTCCCCAGGGCAGCCAGTTAGCTCAGGTGGTTAGAGCGAGGCTCATAACACCAAGGTTGCTGGTTCGATTCCCACATGGACCCCGGAGCTGACCCCGCCACAACTAGATTGAAACAACTACTTGACTTGGAGCTGATGGGTCCTGGAAAAACACACTGTTCTCCAATAAAATTTCTTCAAAAAAAAAAATGTACACCCGGCGGGGACAAAAAGCTGCTTCCCCTCTCTGGGCCTCATCTATAAAATGGGGACAATAACACATCAACCTTATAGAGCTTCTGTGAGCACCCAGGTAGAAAAAGGATGTAAAGTGTTTGGAAAGGACAGTGGTTAAAGCTACAGACTCGGGAGTCAGACTCTGGGTTCAAATCCTGTCTCTCTGTCCTTCATGACCATGGGCAAGCACTCGGAGCCTCAAGTCTTTCCTCTATAAATGAAGCTGATAATATTCCAAGTACTATCTCCCCAGAGGGGTGTAAAGATTCATTGAGTAATGGGTGTAAAGTGCTTAGCACAATTTAAGGAATTTACAATCAACAGCTCTAAAAACCTGCATCTACAGGAAATCCAGACAATCTTCTGACCAGATCAGATCAAATGTTTCTCAAAATAGTATGCCACTGTCATTGTGATTGCTCACACACCAAGCTCACCCAGACTGAAGCCACCAAATCAGGCTTCCAGGTATATCATTAACTCTAAAAGCTTCTGGGAACCAGTCATATTTTTTTATGGCAGCTGGAAACAATTGGCAAAATGCTATGAGCCAGCCAAGTGGCTCAGTTGGTAAGAGCGCAAGCTCTGAACAGAGGGGCTTCTGGTTCAATTCCCACATGCGCCAATAAGCTGCGACCTCCAGAGCTAAGATTGTGAACAACAGCTCGACCTGGAACTGGGCTGCTGTGAGTGGCAGCTGGTGAGAGCTGCCATGAACCACCATGAGCGGCCATCCAATGGCAGGCGACTAATCTGCCTCACCCAAGAAGAGCGCAATGATCATAATACCAACATGGGCCAGTGAAGCAGTGTCCTCCACAACTAGACTGAAGAACAAAAAGACAACAACTTGGCTCTTCCCTTTCCCTGATTCCCCAACACTGTTTCCCGCCCCCAATTCACCAATAAAAATCTTAAAAAAAAAAAATGCTATGAGCCCATTCTTGCCCGAGACAATTAATTTAACCTCCACGAGCCTCTGTTTACTCATCTGTAAAAACAATAATAGTAATAATAGTACCTACCTCATAGGATTGTTGCAAGGATTAAAAACTAAATGCCCGATCCATAATAAGAGCTTAGTGAATGTTGGCTACTGAATCTTATTTCTCTCCCTGAACAGAGTCAGAAGTGACGCTTCTGGTTCCCATAACACAGTATCTCACACTGCATTATAATGGCTGTTGATTCTCTTTTCTTCCAGGTTGATAATTCCCTGGGTGCAAGGCTTCTGGCATTTCAACAAAACACATCACAGGGCCTCCTGCACAGCATACACTCAAGATTTCTTACTATTGGTTGCCGGAAAAGTCATGATGCATTTTTTTGCAAAGAAAAACATAGAAAAAATACATCATAACTTCTCTGACAGCCCAATAATAGATACACACACACTGTCCCACATTTTTCACTTCCAAACCCTCACATGCCAGCCTCAGCCACTTCCAGCCCTTAGATTCCACTAAAACACCACAGTTGAATCATTTCCCTTCTGTGAGTCTGAATCTTCTCATCTGTAAAATGGGAATGAAGTCAACGTTAACCTCACAGGATAGCCTTGAGGTTGAAGGCAGATAAACCTCTGAAGGGCGTGGCATACAGTAGGTGCTCAAATGAGTTACCTCCTATGTTGACCTCTCCTGTTGCTTGCTGTGTGTGCCCTGGCCTGGTCATGCTGGCCATACCCTCTGAAGATTCCCCTCATGGAGTGGTTTCATCACCTTTTCTTCAAGAAGCAGAGGGATTTGAGGGACGAGTGAAGGAAGCAAGTATCCTGACCTCTGGAGAATTCTGCACTGGGCTCCCCACAGTTTCCAGTACAAGGAGTCTAGTTCCATGCTGGGTACATTTATTGGTGGATGAATGGAGCTCCTTGTCTGGCGAGAGGTCAGTGACAGGGTCTAGGGCCCCAGAGATGGGGGTGGCCTGGGTACCAGAGTTTCCCCATTTTTCTTCTCACTGGGTGCCCACTCTGACCCCAGGTATGTATAAGACATTAATGAGACTCAGTCTCCCCTCAGCTAACCTGGGACATCCCCCCAGCCTAGCCTGAGTCTCTCTCTTTCTGGCCCCAGTTACCCAGATGGAATCTGTCTGTGAGTCAGCCACCCTCCTCCTTGCTTCCTGGAAGTCAGCAGGGCAAGTCAGACAGGGCAGGGAGGAGGGAGTGGGGAGGCCTTTCCTCCTCTGGGCTTCCCCAGCCCTGGGCACACCCCTCTGTGATGCCAGGAATCACACTGATGTCTTCCCAGCCTGGGAACTCCTGAGTCCTGCTGGTACCCTCATGGACCCCAGCCCACATGAGTCACACAGACCCAGATCTGCACCTTGCTCTGCTCTTTCCTATCTGATGTTTGGCTCTCAAAGCCTCCCTTTCTTAATTTGCAAAATGGTGATAATAAAACAACCTTCCTAGTTACATCCACACTAGGTAACTGTAAGAATGGAATGAAGCAATTTATGCATATGGTGGTTATTGCTCAATAGCTGTAAGTTCCTCTCTTCTCTACTCCTCAGAAAATGTTTGATGAATGAATGAGTGAATAAATATGCAAACAAATCAGCCATTCACCCAATCAGTCACATCTCCTCCTTTGGAAGCAGTCACCAGGGACTATTGAAGAGAAATGGTAGGAATTGGGGTCAGGGAATCTGGGCTGTGGCCTCAGCAGTGCCACCCACCACCTTGAGTGAGTCTGTCTACTCCAGCTCAGAGCCTTGGGATCTTTACCTGCAAAATAGAATGCCACACCCACCTCAAGCATTGTTGTGGAAAGAAAGTAAGATTTAAGAGTGATAAAAGGTTTGGCAAAACGTAAAGTACTTGGTAAATTGAAATGGACTTTATAAACTGTAAAGGAATCCACACAAAGCTTTGAAATGCTCTCCCATCAGCCAGCTGAGCTCACCTCCAAACCCAACCCTGAAGTCTCCTTCCTGCAGAACTGAGGGCGTGGGGAGAGGTTGCTGAGTGGTGGTCCTCCCCCTCCCCTTACTCTCTCTCTCTCTCTCTCTCTCTCTCTCTCTCTCTCTCTCTCTCTCTCCACACACACACACACACACACACACACACACACACACACACACACCACAATCTGGCTCTGGATTCCCTTTAGTAGAACACACAAAAGAAGAAAGAAACAGACGTGTATCAACCTCTCAGCTGATTATGCTGATGATCCTGCTTCTGGGAACTGCTGGGCTGTATTAGGCCCACCAGAAAGTCGGACCTGCTCCAGGCACATGTGGATATAGCCAGCACCAGCTCCCCAGTGCACCCACACGACCATGGACACACATGCATACACCAGAAGCTTCTCTCCCGTTCCACCATGCTGCCAAGGGACCTAATCGCGGCTGGTGAGAGAGGTGGCTGCGCTGAGGTGAAGAGCGTTTGCCCTTCTGGGGAGTGGCTCCACTCCTAACCCAGCGACACTCCCCCAGGGCAGGTCAGCGCATGCTCCCAGCCGACAACACCCTCCGGAGCCCACATGTGGGAAGCAGATGTGGAAAAGGAAGGGCTGCCATTGAAAAAGAGGATTACCCCCTTCTCAACAAAGCCCGCTCACGGGCCTGGAGAGGAGGAGGTCTCCCGGTAAAGATCTCCCTACAAGAGGACAAACAGGTCCCCAGGCTCTCATCACACCCCCACCCCACCCCCACCCCCACCTTCACCCTCTCCATACCAATCAGAAGCAGTAACTCAGTCCTAGAGACACATTTTGTCATGAATGCCATAGACTGTGAATCCCTTACCCAAACCTTCTTTGGACAGATGGGGAAATTGAGGCCCAGAGAAGAGAAAGGATTTGCCCAAGGTGCCCACAGGGTCGGGGTAGAGCTGAGACAGACACTGGGCCCCTAGCTCCCTGTCCCTTCTCTTCTAAGTATAACATACTATTTTATTGTTCATCTATTCAGTTCATATTCTAACATTAGACTACAAGCCAAGCTCTGTGCTAAGAGTAAGGATAAACAATGAACAAAACAAATTCCTCATCCTTAAGGCATTTACAACAAGAATTACAGAAAGGATTACAGAAGAATTACAGCAGGAAAAAAAAAAGAATTGCAGGGTCAGTGTTAATAGTAACACATTGGCTCACGTTTGTACAGCATTTTACAATTAACAAAGCACTTTCCCACCCAGCATCTTACTTCATTCTCCCCACAAACCCACAAGGTCAGTACTTTAAACCCCAACCTGCAAAGGAGGAAAGTGAGGCTCCCTCATTGCCCAAGGACCCAGCTGGGAAACAGGACCTGAAATCAAAATCCTGGTGCCGCCCTCAGGCCCAGGGCCATTTCTTCACCTCCAGAGCAGACTTCTTCCCCTGGTTGCATTGTCAGTACCTAAAAGCAGGGACATCTCCTTCTTTTGCTTCCCACCACCCTTCAACTCCCCTCCACAACACACACACACACACACACACACACACAGAGCTGCACATTCAGTCACATTAAATCACAACTGCCTGGGCCAGCCGAGTGGCGCGGTGGTTAAGCGCTGGCTTGGGAAGCCAGCGGCCCCGGTTCGGGTCCCACATAGGAGGGCCAGCGACACTGCCCTCAAAAAAAAAAAAAAATCACAGCTGCCTGAATGCTTGGGGAGAGACTTCTTCCCAGGTGAGTGAGTGTCTGGGCAGAAGCCCCGGTTCCCCAAGCCCGTGTCTAATCTCCTGCCAGGGAAAGATGGGGAGTGGGGAGTGGGGGAGGCATGTTCCTGCCACCTGGGACCCGATGGGGTAATTGGTTGTGGGCCAGGCCCTTCATACCTGGTTATTGTCATCCTCCTCCAGGAAAACCTAACTTCTGGTGATTTCCCAAATACTCAGCACTGTACCAGCTCCTTTACCTCTCCCAACAAGCCTGCTGGAGAGATGGCATTATCCTCATCTGATAATTTAGGACACCGAGGTGCAGAGAGGGGGTACAACTTGTCCAAGGTCACACAACTAGTAACATAGAGGGCATTGAGCTCCCTGAGTTCTAGGCAGCCCCCTTCTCGTCACCATCATCACCTGCCAGTGAGGTCTCTGAGGTCACATCAACTCTGCCTTTGCCTCACAGAGCTGAAGAGGGGAGCTGGATTCCCTGGGAAAGTTTGGTTCCAAGGAATTCTTTGTAAACATGACACTCTGGGCCTGAGGAAGATGCCAAAACAGTCCCTTAAAAGCAGAACCACCATTGGCTTTGTCTAAGGGCATGACCTAGTCTCCTGAGGACATTTTTATGTGCCGCCCCCTCGGCCAGCCAGAGCTGGGAGCCCCCCTTACCTGTACCAGGGGCAGCGGCTACAGCTGCAGAATCTGAGCGTCTGTCTGCAGACTCAGCCTCTGTGCTGCCTGGAAATTGCAGAAGTGAGGAAACAGAGCACGGCACTGCCCAGTCACCCTGAGAAGGAAATGCTGTGACCCTAGGGCCCGTCCAACAGATGCTACAGCGACCTCCAAGTTGGTTCACCCAGGCCCGGGCATTGCTCAGAGGTGTCTCACAGAGCAGGGGGGCGGCGGGCAGTGGCCACCATGGTGGAGAGCTGGGGTGAAAGAGAGAAAATGCCAGAGAAAGCAAGAAATGAGAGAGCATGCACTCAAGACAGAGAGAAACTGAGCATGAGAGTGAGAAAGAGGAGAGAGGGGACACGAGTAACTGAGTGACCGAGAAAACAGAGTAAGAGAGTGAGAGAGGGAGTCAGGATAAAATGAGAGATGGAGGGACAAAGACAAATGTGAATACAGAGAGAGTGCACGAGATGAAGGAGGAGATACAAGGGCAAAAACCAAGGGAGTTAAAAGAGAAAAGGATGAAGCAAACAGTGAGTGTGTGTGTGCATGTCTGCATGTCTGTGTATGGGTGTGAGAGAAAAAAATGAAGAAAGGGAGAAAGGAGGAAAGCGAGAGGCTGCTAGAATCTAAAAAGGAGGAGAAGGGAGGAGCTCAGAAAAGCTGCTATGGTCAGAGGCATGACTGGGCTAGACATCCCTAGTGACCAAGAAGCACCGAGCCCAGGGAACTCCTGGGGACAGAGTGCTACAGACCTAGGGGACAGAGGAAGTGTCATAAGACCCTGAGCAGAAGTTTAACAGCAGTAGAGTTAGAGAGAGTGAATAGGTGTGGGCAACTGGGGGGTGAACGGCAGTGAGCTTGGAAGTGTGAGCGCATGTGTATATGGGTGTGTCCGTGTGTGTATGTGTGTGTGTGTGTGTGTGTGTGTGTGTGTAAAAGTCAGATGGGTGGAGGTTTTGTGTGTAAATAAATAAGGGATGGACCAGTTTCCTGCTTTGGTTTCCAGTCCATTTACCCACTCATTCATTCAACTACCCTTTATCGGGCACCCCCAGGCTCCGGGCACTGTAGTGGACACTGTCTAAGGAAGCAAGTCCCTCAGATATCAGTCAGTCCAGCACCCTTCTACACAGAGAGGGAAACAGGTCTGGATGGAACCAGGGTCTGACAGTGAAGCAGGTGCAAAGCAGAGCCAGGAGTGCAGGCTCCTGACTCCCCGTGCAGGGTCCAGCCTCAGCTCCATCCTGAGGGCTAACCTCTGCCTGCTAGGAACCCACTGCATTAAAGCCAAAAATGGATTTCAAAGGACAAACCACCTTTACATGTGCCTCAGCCCTAAGAACTAGAACTCCCCCCTAGCTCTAACCCCATCACCCACAGGCAGACATGCTCAAACCACTTATGCACATAACCCTTGCATGCTCATGAACTTTTAGTACAACATCTGACAATAAAATTCGTGAACACACCCTAGAAAAAGTACTGCATACCTATTGCTAAATACCACTATGGCCAACTTCAAAGTACTCCCCTTGGGAAGCTATGCACTGACGCCAGCGCCTAGTCCACCCTTCAAAGCAATTTTGGAACTCTTTTCCTGGAATGACCATCAGAGCTGTCATTGTATTATACTTGATATCTGGAATGTCACCAAAATGTCTTCCTTTCAATATTTCCTTTATCTTCGGGTAAAGAAAGAAGTCATTGGGGGCCAGATCAGGTGAGTAGGGAGGGTGTTCCAATACAGTTATTTGTTTACTGACTAAAAACTCCCTCACCGCTCAAGCTGGTGCTTTGTGGTGATGCAAGAGCCATGAATTGTTGGCGAGAAGTTTAGGTAATCTAACTTTTTCATGCAGCCTTTTCAGCACTTCCAAATAGTAAACTTGGTTAACTGTCCAGGTGGTACAAATTCATAATGAATAATCCCTCTGATATCAAAAAAAGATTAGCAACATCCTTGCAACAAGTTCACGAACTTAAATGTCTGACCTTGTACATAGTACCATGCAAAGATATTCTCTCATCTTTATGTCCCTCCACTCACATGCATGCTCAGGTGTCCACATCCATCACCTCCTCACACCTGCCCAGAGTCACCTCCTTCCTCATGCTCATTCCCTCACATTGCTCCACACTCCCCCACCACCCACACTTTCCTCAAACCCCAAGATACGGCCCAGGCCTCCCATTATGGACTTCGAGAGGCCCAGTTTGATCATCTGTCCTCATCTACCTGAGAGGCCCTGAGACACAAGAGGACATGGTCTTTTCATGGCATTTAACCTTCACACAAAATGATCACCTGAAAACCAAGGCCCTTGCTCTGCTCCCCAACCCAGATCCTTTTCCCCAAATTGGCTTCACCTTCTTTGCTGCCCTGTAACTGACACACTCCAGGAAGGGCATCAAATCAAGGAGGGAAGTCCAGGGTCAACTAGCCCCCAATTGGCCACAGTCTCCAGGATACCCGGCTCAAACTCAAGACTGTTCAGTTAGCCTGTTTTTCAATCGTCCCTTACATGTGTTCACATAGCAGTTGCATTTTGGTACCTCTTTTGAGATAATCAATAAGCAGGGTAGGTAGGCAGAGATTATTATCAACATTTTATAAATGAGCAAACTTAAGTTGACTCCTCCTCTCTCATACACCCACATCCATCCTGTTATCAAATTCTATCAGTTCTACTTTAAAATATATTCAGCTCTGAATCTAATCAAGACTTTAGATCTAACCTTCAGTTTGTAGGAAATACAGGGGTCAGTGGAACAAAGACAGGCTACAGGACAACCGACCTGGTTCCCTCAACAGACCAACCACATGGAGAGGAGACTGTTCTAGATTGAAGAAGACTTAAGAGATGCAACCTGTGGATCTTGTTTGGAACTTGGATCATTCAAACCAACTATGTCAAAATCAAATCAAATCAAATATGTCAAAAAGACAGATGTATCAGTTAGGGTCCTGGAAAGAGCTGGCATACTAACGTGGACAAACTGTGATTGAAGAGACCTTAAAGAGATACAGGCAGGACTAGAGAACCGAAAGGAATAGTGTAGGACTCCACGGCTGCCAAGAGTGGGGAGCCCTTATCATCTGAAAGGCTGAGAAGGGGGAGCAGTTACTGGAAGCCAAAAAAGGTAGCTAAAAGAGGGCTGTCTCATGGGAGCTGAAGCCTTGGGTAGAAAGTTGCAACTGATCCTCAATGACCTGGTAGGGAGGGAACCAAGAAACAAATACCCAAACTTCTCTCTTCTTCCACCCTCTGATGTCTTACTAGTGCCCCCCATTGGCTGAGCCAAACCAGAAGCAATGGAAATGGGTAATGTAGTCCATACAGATCAGCCTCCAGGGACACAGAGTGATGGAGAAGGGTGGAGAGTGAACCTTGAGAAGAAAACAGAAGATACCCAGGACAGACATATTTGAGAAAATAAGGGAAAATTTAATATGGACATGATTTTAGGTGATTCTAAGGAATCATTCTTAATTTTATTAAGTGATTGTGGTGGTTTGGATATATAAGAAAATGTTGATATATATGGAATATCTAGAGAGAGAGAAAGGAAGGGTGGGAGGGAGGGGAGAAGGAAGGAAGGGAAGAAGGAAAGGAGGGAGTGGGGAAGGGAGGGAGAGAGGGAGTGTGCAAACTAGGGTATGGGTATTGTAGTGGCTGAATAATGGCCCTCAAAGATATCAGGTCCTGATCCCTGGAACCTGTTACCTTAATGGCAAAGGTTTTGCAGGTGCAATGAAATTAATGCTGGTGAGATGAGGAGTTTATCCTGGATTATCCAAGTGAGTCTTAATGCAATCACAAGTATTCGTCTAAGAGAGAAATCAAGGGAAATTTGATTACATTACAGGTAGAAGAGGAGAAGGCAATGTGGCCACAGGGGCAGAGTGACAAAGCCACAAGCCAGGAATGCCAGCAGCCATCAGAATCTGGAAGAGTCAGGGAATGGATTCTGCCCTAGGGCCTCAGGAAGGAGCATGACCCTGCTGACTCCTTGTCAGTTGATACTGATTTCAGACTGCTGGGCTCCAGAACTGTAAGAAAATAAATGTGTATTGTTTTAAGCCGCCAGATTTGTAGGACTTTGCTACAGCAGCTATAGGCAACGTATACAAGTATATAGGGATTCATTCTACTCATCCTCTCTAAAACTTTTCTAACAAAGTTGTGTTTGTGAATGCCGGTTCACAACACTACCTATGAAATAATCTTGCCAAAGAAATACAACAGAATCTGCAAGCTCACCAGTTTACAGGACATATAGAAGAGGAACAGATCACAGGGACACTGCACCTAGTGAATGTGCAGGAAAAACAACAAATAAACGATAAGGGAGAAAAGAGATGAAGGGAGAACCTATAAATTAAATGAGAAGGAAGAGACCTAGCAATGAATTGCTGCATGTGAGCCTTTTTTGGATCCTGATTCAAACAAACTAGAGAGAGAGAGAGAGAGAGAGAGAGAGAGAGGCTTATGAAATAATTAGAAATTTGAATTTATTGACTATTCAATTATAAAGAATTCTTATCTTTTAGAGATACACACAAAATGTTTACAGATAAAATTATATATTTGGAATTTGCTTCAAAACCACATGGGACAGGGCCGTCCGAATGGCGCGGTGGTTGAGAGCCGGCTTGGGAGGCCCGGCCCCGGTTCGGATCCCACATGTGGGGGCCAGTGACACTGCCCTCTAAAAAAATAAATCAATAAAATAAAATAACATGAGACATACCTCTATTAAAAAACTGGGTTGAGGGTCGGCCAAATGGCGCATTGGTTAAGAGCTGGTTTGGGGTGCCAGCGGCTCCGGTTCGGATCCCACTATGAGGGCCAGTGACACTGCCCTCTACAGCTAACAACAGCTCCACCTGGAGCTGGGCTGCCATGAGTCCCCGGGTGGGCATAGCTGCAGTCTCTGCTGCAGTCTCTGCTGCAGTGGGCTGCCATAGGCTACAGTGAGTGGCCGGCAGCCAGCATGAGTGGCTGTCAGCCAGCGTGAGCTGCCAAGAGCCACTGTGAGTGGCCATCCAGAGGCCAGTGACCGATCTGCCTCACCCGAGAAGAGCACAATGATGATACCAACATGGGCCAGTGAAGCAATGTCCTCCACAACTAGACTGAAGAACAAAAGGACAGCAACTTGTCTTTTCCCCTTCCCCCGTTTCCCAATGCTATTCCCCTCCCCCAATTCCTCAATAAAATCTTTAAAAAAAAACAACTGGGTTGATAATTGAAGCTGCCTGACGGACGGCACATGGGGATCCATTACACCATTAAGTGCACTCTTGTATGTGCTTTCAATTTTTAATAATAAGAAAAGGGTTTTTTATTGTTTGTTTTTTAAAGTAATGCAGTACTTGCTTAGTTTTTATAGAATCAGAACGACAGTGAAAAAGAAAATGTTTTGATGTCATAGATAACTGTGTCTTGGGATGTCATTTTTCTGTGATAGCCTCATGAGATAACAGCATATATAATATTAGGTGCTATATCTCATACAGTGTAGATGGAAGTGAAAATGTAACCCGGAAAACTGTAAAATGACAGAAAAGAACAACAATGAAGATCTGGCATGAACAATGCACAGAAAGAGTTGGACTAAATTGGTTTCATAAAATTTGAGAATGTAAAAAAGCATTATATAAGGGCCGGCCGAGTGGCTCAGTTGGTTAAGAGCTCGCTCAAGAGTGCAAGCTGAGCTCCGAGCAACAGTAGTTCGATGCCCAGTCCAAGCTGAGTTGCGGCTAAACTGCCAACAGGTGGCAGGATGGCTCAGCTAAAAAAATAATTAATTAATTTTTTTAAAAAAGCATTATATATAAAATAATAAATTATTGCCCAAAATATTTAAGTATGTGAGTAAATAAAGAAATAAATGAAATATTATAAATAGGCATTTGACTCTATCAGTGGTTCTCAACAGGCGCTATTTTGCCCACCAGGGACATTTGTCAATGACTGGACACATTTTTTTGGTTGTCACAACTGGCGAGGGCGGGGAGGGGTATCAGGAGCGGCTGGCATCTGGTGGGTAGAGACCAGCAATGCTGCTAAACATCCTACAATGCACAAAACGGTCTCTACAACAAAAATGTATTTGGCTCTAAATGTTCATAGTGCTGAGGTTGAGAAATTCTGGACTGTATCATCTCTATTCCTAAGAGTTTATATATTCAAGTTGGCCTAAAAATTTTTTTGGAGATCTTATCATCAAAAAAAGAGAGGATTGGGGCGGCTGAGTGGCACGGTGGTTGGGCGCTGGCTTGGGAGGCCAGTGGCCCCGGTTCGGGTCCCACATGTGAGGGCCAGTGACACTGCCCTCAAAAAATAAAATAAAATAAAATAAGGAAAAAAAAAGGGAGAGGATTGCTTATTTAAGGAGATGCCTTATGTTTAGGTCTAAGATATTTTAAAGTTTCCCTCATCAAATAAACTTACTTTTAACTTTAAACTAAATAATTTACTTTCAACTTCAAATGATAGATGGTAGCTAGATAGATCAATAGATAGATAGATAGACAGACAGATATTGGGTTGTTGGAAAAATCATGCCGTATTTTTTCTGGTTTTTGTTACAAAAATGTGTAATGACTTTTCCGACAACCCAATAACTAGCTAGCTAGCTAGATAGATAATTTGGTACTTTTCACCATACCACTGCTATGGTCTTGGTTCAAACCACCATCACCTTTCACATGGATGTGACCCCCATCATGGGTCTCCCTGCTTTCACCCTTGCAACCCCTTTTAGTCTGTTCTCAACACAACAGTGCAGAAGAGCCTATTAAGCATCAGTCAAATCACATCATTTTTCCATTCAAAACACTCTAGTGGCTTCCATCTGGCTTACAGGAAGAGCCAAAGTCCCTTAAAATGCCCACAAAACCTGACCTCATCTACTTCCTGCTACCCCTACTCTAGCCCTACTGGCTTCCTGGTTTCCTCAACACACCAGGCACACTCCTGCCTCAAGCTCTACTTGGGTCTTTACTCAAATGCTACCTTCTCGGTGAAGACTTTCTTTGTTGTTGTTTTTTCAAAGAAATTTTATTAGGGAACAGTGTGTTTTTCCAGGACCCATCAACTCCATGTCGAGCAGTTGTTTCAATCTAGTTGTGGAGGGCACATCTCAGTGGCCCATGTGGGAATCCAACTGGCAACCTTGGTTTCACAAACCTGTGCTCTAACCACCTGAGCTAACTGGTCACCCAGAGGACTTTCTTGATAACTCTAAAAAATTGCAACCATCCCTAACATACCCTAGGCCCCTCCCTACATTGCTTTATTTTTCTCCAAAACACTTATCACATCTCACATAACATACCATATATTTTACTTCTTTATTTTGTTTCTTTATTACTGTATCCTATTATCTAGAACGTTGCCTGGCACATTGCAGGTGTTCTTCCATAAAGTTTATTATTGAATAAATGAGTAAGGTTAGAGAGAGAAATGACTTATCCAAGGTAACATAGTTGTTAGGGTAGAAGTGGAATTAGGACCCATACACCCGAAGCCCCAGTTCAGTCCTGCATAATTGTTACAAAGGCTTTGGTAACTTCCTTCTCCTGCTCTCTCAATCTTTCCTTCACTCAGAAGAGTGATGTGGACACATCTCATCTATAGATGGAGGACAGTGTGGGAGGAAGAATACCACAGAGAAAGGTCATGGATATTAGAACCAGAGACTTAAAATCAAATTTGACTGCCACCAACTCTGTGGCAACACTGAACTTGAAAAAGCCAATTTACCTCTTTGAGACTTAGTTTCTTTTTTTTTTTTTGAGGGCAGTGTCACTGGCCCTCACATGTGGGACTGAACCGGGGCCGCTGGCCCACCGCGCCACTCAGCCGGCCCAAGACTTAGTTTCTTAATCTGCAAACTGGGAATAATCATAAGTACCTCATTCGGTTGTGAAGAACATCAGACCAAAAAGAAAAAAAAGCAAGCTATAAAGATCGGAAAAGGAAAGCAAAACTGCCATTTTCACAGTCAATATGATTATCTACGTAGAAAACTTAAAGCAACTCCATGGACAAATTATTAGGGCCAACAAAAGCTTCAGCAAGATTTCTGGATATAAAATCAATATATCATAATCGTGATGTTCCTATATAAAAGCAATAAACAGAAAATGTCATTTTTAAGAAGATGCAATTTATAAAGCAAGAAAACTATCCTGGCAAATAATTTCTTTGGAAGCCAAGAAGTGCTATTTCTTCTTGATGGAGGAAATTATAAAAATCATTGAGGTATGACCAATTAGCTCAGCTGGTTAGAGCGTGGTGCTGATAACATCAAAGTTGCTAGTTCGATCCCCGTATGGGTCACTGTGAGCTGTGCCCTCCCTAAAAGAGTCAATCAAAGGGTTGGCTGAGTGGCTTAGTTGGTTAAGAGAGAGAGCTCTAAGCAACAGGGCCACCAGTCCAATTCCCACATGGGCCAGTGAGCTGCACCTGAGCTGAACTGTCGCTGAGCTGCCAAAAGGTGGCAGAAGGGCGCAGCTGGTGAGAGCACATGCTCCTAACAACAAGGTTGCCAGTTCCATTCCCACATGGGATGGTGGGCTACTCACACCCACAACTAAAATTGAACATGGCACCTTGAGCTGAGCTGCCCTGAGCTGCCATCAGTGGCATGACTAAGTGGTTAGAGAGTGCACTCTTAGCAACAAGGTTTCCAGTTGGACCTCCCACATGGCATGGTGGGCTATGCCCACCCACAACTAAGATTGAACACGGCACCTTGAGCTGAGAGACCGCGAGCTGCCCACTGGCTTCCAGATGGTGACTGGACTTGGAGCTGAGCTAGCTGCGCCCTCCACAACTAAGATTGAAGGACAACAACTTGGCTGTTCCCCTTCTCCAATTCCCCAATAAAATCTTTAAAAAAAAAAGTCAGGCCAGCCGAGTGGTGTGTTGGTTAGGAGTTGGCTTGGGACACCAGCTCTGAGCAGCAGGGTACTGGTTCAGAACCCACATGTGGGCCTGTGACGCTGCACCCTCTACAGCTAAGATGGTGAACAACAGCTCCACCTGGAGCTGGGCTGCTGTGAGTCACTGGAGACGGCGTAGGCCTTAGTGGGGCTGGCCAGCAGCTGGCATGTGCTTTCATGAGCTGCTGTGAGCCACAGTGAGTGGCCGTCCAATGGCCTGCAAGTGACTGCCTCAGCCGGGAAGAGAGCAATGCTAATACAAACATGGGCCAGTGAAGCAACAACCTCCACAGCTAGACTGAAGAACAAAAGGACAGCAACTTGTCTGTTCCCCCTCCCCCAATTCCCCAATGCTGCTCCCCTCCCCCAATTCCCCAATAAAATAAAATAAAAAAATACTACAAAAATAGTGAAGAGGCAATTCACAGATCAGGTGAAGATATTTGCAACACATATATCAAAGAATTTTCGGACATAATATGATGTAAATTCCTACAAATTAATAACTCAAAGGCAAGCCCAATAGAAAAATGTGTCAGACAAGGAGTAGGCAATTCACATAAGAAAAAGCCTAACGGTTAAGAAACATAAAAATATGATCAATGTTTCAGGAAATCAGGGGTTCAAATTAAAACAATCAAGCACCAGGCTGGAAAATATTAAAGTCTGCCAATTCCAAGTATTGGGGAGGATGTAAAACAATGGAAGCTCTCAAAACACTACTTAAAAGAGACTATAAATGGCACCATCAATTTGGAAATTAATTTCAAAATAAAGTTGAAAATATGCACATCCTTCCTAGGTACACTAGCAATATTAATATTTCCTTGTGTACAAGGAAATATATATTTGTATGGTTCTACAATGTAATCCTGTACATATGTTAAAATGAACAGAGCTGTATGTAATAACATGGACAATAAGCACAATGGTATAAAAACAAGTTGCAGAAGGAAATTTTGATACTATTTCTTAAAACTTTAAAACATTACTGCCATTGGGCAGGCCGAGTGGCACATTGGTTAAGCGCTGGCTTGGGACGCCAGTGGCCCTGGTTCAGGTCCCACATATGAGGGCCAGTGACACTGCCCTCAAAGAAGAAAAGAAAAAAACATTACTGCCATGGATACAATACATATGCATCAATATATAATGATGAATTCAGGATATGACTGCCTCTAGGGAGAGAGGGAGCAGGCAGGATTGGTGAGGTACACAGGAAGCTTCTAATATTCTATTTAACTCGGCAGTGGGTACATAGTTATTTGTTTAGCCAAGGCAATTTGGAGAATGAGATGTCAAGAAACATGCATCATATATTAAGATTTACTATAAAGTTACAGTAATTAAGACAAGGATAGACAAATAGTGCAAACGAACAGAAAAGAGAAAGTAACTGGAGGAGAGGGATTACTACAAAATCAGAGACTCCTGGGAAACCACAAGTCTCCTGAGCAGTCAGTTCCTTCTGATACCCTTTCTGGGATGGCCAGCCCTGAATCTTCTCTTCCTCCTCACTGTCATATCCTCAGTTTCTCTCTAACTGGGCCATGGGAGCCTCCGATGCTTCATCTATCCAGTGGGGATGGCACCACCAGTCTCACAGTGGAATCAGGTCTTGTAAAGGACAGTGCCTAGCAGCTAGCCCTCAGCCTTCTCTCTCCTCTTCCTCTTCTCCTCTCATCCTTTCCCTCCTCTAGCCAGGATGGAGTCCCCTCTGATCTCCCTCTCCAGCTTGGGCATTTGTTCGACAGCAAAGTGAGAACTGCTCAGGCAAGGAGCCCCCAGCTTGTAAAAGGGGTCACCTCATCATGTACTGGATCCAGAAAGGAAGCTTTAGGGGTGTGGCCAGGGCCCTCAGGGGTGCGATAAGGGGGAGAAGATCCAGGTCCAGGGACCTCAAGGGTGAGGACTCCCTGAGGACTTCGGGCAGGAGAGGACTTAGGACTTAAGTTGGAAGGAGCCCAAGAGCTTCTGGCCCTGCTCCCCACCCAGGCAGATAGATGCAGCTGTGTGCCTGGGCAGGGGGAGGGCATGGGAAAGCCCCCAGAGTCTGGGCACTGTTCTTGGAACCCTTGTTCCCCTTGGAATACTAGAGCACTCTATAACAGTTCCCTCCAGAGGTAACTTGGGTTTCCTCCACAGAGTGAAATTGGGCGGCTGGAGGACAATGATAAGAGGGCGTCTTCACTGCGTATTCTTTTACATCTATTGAACTTTCAGTTTGCACATTTGTCACCTCTTTAAAAAATAAAAGGAATTAAAAATAATTTAAAAAGAAGTGGACTCTGGGGGCAGACTTATCTATATCTAAATCCCACTGCTGCTTCCTGGCCACGGCATATTGGGCAGGTTTCTTAACCTCTCTGAGCCTGTATCAAAACATAGCTCTAAAACGAAGTTGAGTAACTACTCCATACAGGTATTGTACAATTAAATAAGAGACTGCTTATAAAACCATTGAGCATGACGTCTGACCCACAGTAGGCATGTGACAATGTTAGTTAGCTTTGTGTATTGCCAGCCTGTGCTCAGTCCTGGGGCAGAGGAAGCAGCTCCTGTCACGCTCTGTCATGTGGCCAGGAACCCCCTCTCTGCTCCTGGCTGCCCCCCAACACACAATCAGGGCCGGAGGGGGGTGACAGTGGGGATGGTGCTGCTGACGGGACCCAGCCCCTGCTCCTGCCCCAGCTGAGGAGTAGCACCCAAGGATCTTGGGGACCCTTTTGAGGGTGAGGGGAGTTCCCATTATGTGTACAGGTAGTTGCCTCTGTGTGTGTGTGTGTGTGTGTGTGTGTGTGTGTGTGTGTGTCTTTATGGTGTAGATTTGTTTGTAGTGAGTGAGTGGAGGGTCTTCCATGGCTTGTGTCTGTCAGTGCTGGTGTATGTTGTGTCTATAAGAATGTGTTTCATCCTGTGGGTAATATGCATCATGTGAGGGGGTTGTGTCAGTTGTTACACTTTGTGTGATGTGTGTAGTGAAGGTCATGGGTTGTTTCAGTGGATGTCAAGGGTCTGTTGTGTGTTGTGTGTTTGTGAAGGGCCATGAACTGTGTCTATACGTGATGAGGGTGTGTTTTGTGTGATGCAAAGGAATGCTGTATCTGTTGGTGATTTTGTGCTAAATGTCTCTGCGGGGTGAAAGGGCGTGTACTATGTCTGTGAGTGATGCAGGGGGATTGTGTGTCCATGAGTAGGTGCTGATGGCAGGGGAGTCAGACAGGACCCAGGTCTTCGGGCCCCTCCCACCTGCCCCCTAGAGCTTGACTAGCCTCAAGGATTCTGCAGGGCAGCTAGACAAAGCAGCCAAACCTGACCTTCTCACCCAGACCACCAGCCTCTTACCTGAGAAACAGCAAGGACATGGTCTAGGAGGTGACAAAGAAGCTGAGGGGATGGTGGAGTCCATCAAGAGCATGTTTCTTGGAAAGCTTCTCAGGAAGCTGGGCAGGGAATGGGGAAGAGGCAGAAGGCAGGTCCAGGCCTAGGTGTGTGACTCATTTTCCTCTATGCTCCAAACCCATTTCATCAGCAGCAGAACGAAGGGTCTGGGGAGGCTGGCTCTGCTGGGTCAGCAGGGCGTGAGCCAGGAAGCCAGCTCCTTGTGCGCCCCGAAGCCCAAGGTCACAGGGAATACTCACATCCCGCGGGGAGCCTCTCTGCATATTGGCTCAGCCAACAACACAGGGCTGGTCCCATTCAATGTGTAGCCCCTTTGGGAGGAAGGGCTAGGCCTGAGCTGAGGAGAGGAGGAACTGGACACCTTTTCTGATGGGGGAGCTGGGCCCTGGCTTAGGAAGGGACCTAGCACTGTCCTCAGGAGCCCCCAATCTGAGGGGGAATACAGCCCTCTCCTCAGGAGCCCAAGCTTCAACGGGTGCAGTCCCAATTCCAGTGAGTCCCAAGCTGATGAAAAAGACCCAAAGCTGCTTTCAGAAGATACCCGTCTGAGGGGTCACACAGCCAGTCTTGCTCACAGGAGGCCACCATCAACGGGTACGACACAACCTGCCCACAGATACTCCCAACCAAAGAAGAGACAGCCCTGCCTTCAGGGATGCCCAGTCTGCTGGGAAACAAAATTATGCCTTCTGAAGTCACCATCATCTGCCCTCATGAGCCCCCAGTCTCAGGGAGAAGACAAATCCTTGCCTAGGACTGCTCTGGGGTCTCCAACTTGGGTGTTCTGTGCTGCAAGTTGCTCCTTATCTCCACCTCCACCCCACCCCACCCCACCCCCACCAAAATATCCCATTTGGCTTAGCAAAGCAAAGGTGTAAGACCACAGAGGAAAGCAAACTGGGCCATGGCATAGGTGGACACTTTCAAATATCAACTCTTAAGAATCTGCTGGACCACAGTTTGACCACCCGCTCTGGTCTTCAGCTTGATCCCCCATTGAGCATCTATGAGCCCCTAATTCCTGGGTCAGTAACCGCAACATATACTCCCTACGTTATACCAAGTATGATGCCTGGCACATAACAGGAATTCAGTAAATGAAAAGTCACTTTATTTACCCAAGTTCCCACCTAGTATCCCAGAATTGGGGAGAGGAAGAGGAGAGGTCAGATGCTTTCTCCACATCAGCTAGAGGATTTGTTAAAAATCAAGGTTTAGGGCCGGCCGAGTGGCACATTGGTCAAGAGCTGGCTTGGGGCGCCAGCAGCCCCGGTTCGGATCCCACATATGAGGGCCAGTGACATTGCCCTCTGCAGCTAAGATGGTGAACAACAGCTCCATCTGGAGCTGGGCTGCTGTGAGTCCCCGGGGACGGCATAGCTGCAGCCCATGCTGCAGTGGGCTGCCATAGGCTACAGTGAGCTGCTGGCAGCCAGCGTGAGTGGCCAGCAGCTAGCGTGAGCTGCCAAGAGCCTCTGTGAGCGGCCATCCAGAGGCTGGAGACCAATCTGCCTCACTCAAGAAGAGAGCAATGATGAAACCAACATGGGCCAGTGAAGCAACGTCCTCCGCAACTAGACTGAAAAACAAAAGGACAGCAACTTGTCTGTTCTCCTTCCCTGGTTCCCCAAGACTGTTCTCCTCCCCCAATTCCCCCCCCCCAAAAAAATCAAGGTTTAAGAAATGCATTTTCTCAGATTTTACTTCAAGAGATTCTGATCCATCAGTGCTGGTGGTGGGGTCACCAGTTAAATGAATTTTTAACAAGCTCCCAGGGGATTCCAAGGTAGGTGGCCCATGGAGCACAGAAGGATTGAAGGGAATCTAGAGGGAGCCAGGGACTGGGGAAAAGAGTTCAATTATCTAACGGCTCTTTCTAGTTCTGCTTATCTACCCCTCACCTTTTTTTTTTTTTTTTTTTTTTTTCCATATGTGGGAACCGAACCGGGGCCGCTGGCTTCCCAGGCCAGCGCTTAACCACCGTGCCACTCGGCCGGCTCTACCCCTCACCTTAAATAAGGGCCACTCACTGAGCCACAAGGTCGGGGGAAAATATGGGCATCTCTGACAGAACCCCCAGGTCTCCCCACCCTCTTCCTCGTGGAGGACTGGCTGTCCTTGCCTGATGTTACAGCGCTGGCTGAGTTAACCTGGGAGCTGGCAAAACGCCCAGCTGTCTCCCCACCACACACACCCACCACCCTGAACCCTAAATAAGAATCTCAGGGACAGCAGAAAATGTCTTTTTAACAAGTTTCCCAGGTGTCCTCAATCTTCTGATCTTTCACTTGATTCTTGGAATGGGGACCACCATGCTGGAAGGGAGAAGCAGGGGCGGAGTACTCACTGCGCACTTGGCTACACAGGGCACCTGGTGTCCTGACCTCCATGACATTCAGGACAACACATTTAAGAGATGAGGAAGCTGAGGCTCCCAGAAGTTTCAAGACTTCAGTCCACCTGACTTCAAACGCGGGCCTATTGCCTTCATTTGCAAGGTTTCTTTTCACAATCAACAGAATCTCACTTGAGTTCAGGGAACAAGGACAGAGGAGGTATTTTTTCCCTTGTTTTACGGAAGAGGTGGAAGCTAAAGCCCAGAAAGGGGAAATGACTTGCCAGGATTACAAAGCTAGTAAGTGGCACGGCAGGTTCTCAGTAAGGTGACTGCAAGCCCTTTCTGTGTCCATTCTACAACTCAGGGTCAGACTTGCCCACAATTCCCGATTCCAACGGTGAAAAGCGCTTGATAAGGTCCAGCAAGGGGGGCAGCTGAACCAGATGTGCTAGGAAGGCTATGGTGGCACGCAAGGGTGGGGGTGGGGAGGGGGAAGAAAAGAAGGAAATGGAGAGGCAAATCCTGCTTAAATGAGGTTCCACCCTCAGGACAAGCCCAGGCTCTCTGCAGCCTCCAGGGTACTGACTCCCACTTCCACTGGAGTTCCAGAGAAGCAGGAAGGGTGAGAAGGTGGGGCCTGGCTGTGGCTGCCCCAGGCAGCTGCTGAGACTACAGTCACGAAACAGGTGGGGAATGGGGAGGTTTGAGTGACTGGGCTGCTAAGGGCTATGACAGATGCTTTAGGTGATTCATTCCTACTTTACACATAAGGAAGCGGAGGCTCAGGGTTGAAGTCTCTGGCCCAAGTGCCAGGATTCTAACCCTACCTATCGGGCTCCTTCCACTACATCTCTGAGGTAGTCCCACAGGCCGCAGTAGGCTGCCCGTGAGAGGTGTTGGGGTCTGGCTATCTGCTCTATTATTCCCAGCAAACCACAGAAGAGGAGTGAAGTGGCTCATCCTGTGCCCTGGCACTCCTCCAGTAAGCCCTTCTTGCCCAAAGAGCCCCTTAACCTATTCACAGATGAAGCGGCTGGAGAAGCTGCCACAGCCACAGCCACAGCCCTGGAGGTGTCTTGACTGCTGCTGCCTCAATTCCAAGCCATCACTGAAAAGATGGCTCTGAGCAGGGTGGAGAATGGACTGGGACCACAGCTGATCTTGAGTGGGTCTGCGGCTAAAATGTGCCAGAAAGGAAATGGGAAGGCTTTGATTCATCTGGGAAAATAGGATGTCATGACTGAAACCCAAATTCCTTAATATGACTTTCTGATCTCCCTGGTCTTTCCCCAACCCACTTTGATGCCCAGGCATGAAAAGGAATATTCAGTGCCACAAATGAGCTGTGCTCTTGCCTCTGGGTCTTTGCACATGCCATTTCTTCTGACTGAAACATCTTTCCACAATTAGTCATCCCCAGCAAATCTCCTTTTTCAAAGATTTTATTGGGGGGGCCGGCCGAGTGGCGCATTGGTTAAGAGCTGGACTGGGAGGCCAGCGGCCCCTGTTCGGATCCCACAGATGAGGGCCAGTGACACTGCCCTCTACAGCTAAGATGGTGAACAGCAGTTCCACCTCGAGCTGGGCTGCTGTGAGTCCCCGGGATGGCATATAAGATTTTATTGGGGAACTGGGTGAGGGGAACAGCTTTGGGGAACCGGGGAAGGGGAACAGACAAGTTGCTGTCCTCTTGTTCTTCAGTCTAGTTGTGGAGGACGTGGCTTCACTGGCCCATGTTGGTTTCATCATTGTGCTCTTCTCGGGTGAGGCAGGTTGGTTGCCGGCCTCTGGACGGCCACTCACAGCAGCTCTTGGCAGCTCACACTAGCTGCCAGCTGCTCATGCTGGCTGAAGGCCACTCACTGTAGCCTGTGGCAGCCCACTGCAGCAGGGGCTGCAGCTATGCTGTCCCCGGGACTCACAGCAGCCCAGCTCCAGGTGGAGCTGCAGTTCACCATCTTAGCTGTAGAAGGCAGTGTCACTGGCCCTCATATGTGGGATCCGAACCGGGGCCACTGGCATCCCAAATCCAGCTCTTAACCAATGCGCCACTAGGCCGGCCCACATATTTTTATTTTTATTTTTTCAGGGTAGTGTCACTGGCCCTCAATATGTGGGATCCGAACCGGGGCCGCTGGCATCCCAAGCCAGCTCTTAACCAATGCTCCACTTGGCCAGCCCAAATCTCCCTTTCTTCCTTCCTTGCCAACAAAACTTAACTGGAAAAAACAGATACCCAGCTCCAGGGCAAGTTCTGGTCTATAGCTTGCTGTTCTCCTTTGCTGTTTTCCCAAATTTACAGTAAGAGGTGGCCACGTGACCTTCTTCTGGACAATGACAACTTTGGGGGAAATTTGGGCTTCCTGGATGACTTCTGCTTGGCAGCTGGCATGAGGTATGAGGCTGCCACAATCTACTATGCAGCTGTGAGATACTAAGGCCTCCGGAGAGGATGGAGGGAAAGCACAGTAGGAGCCGGGTTCCCTGGTGTACTGTTGAGCCTACAAGCAATACCTGCAAGTGCCTGCGCCCAGACTTCTTATGTGAGCAAATACTCCTCAATTTGTTTACGCTAGAGATTCCTAACTGAGGCATCATCAGCCCCTGAGTTCCAACTTGAAAAAGGACACATCCTCCAGGAAACAGTCCCTAGCTGCTAATGGAATCCAGAGCTCTCTCCTCAAAGCGGTGGGCGCACTGTGCCTTTCATGATCTCTGCACCTGTTCACATACCCGTGTACCCAAGCAGGCTGAGGTAGACAGCAGGGGCCCCCATGGTATCCACCATTTTATTCCTAAACTGGCATATTTGTTGAATGAATGAGGATACCCACCACTCATTGCTGGCACAACCTCCCTGAGGGAAAAGACAGGGCCTGCCATGGGTAGACGACTGGATTAAGAAACTGTGGTACATTTACGTAATGGAGTATTACGCAGCTATAAAGAAGAAATCGTACCATTTGCAACGATATGGATGGACCTAGAGAACATTATGTTAAGTGAAATAAGTCAGTCAGAGAAAGACAAATACCATATGATCTCACTTATATGTGGAATCTAAAGAACTGAATAAATGAGCAATGTAAACAGAAATAGTCTTCAAGACACAAAGAAAAAACTGATGAGGGTGGTTAGATGGGATGGGCATGAGGGAGAAGGGGAAGGGACGAGGCACCATAAACTGGTAACTACAATACTACTGCAGAGACAGAAGAGACAGTTTAGGGAATATAATCAATAAGGTTGTAAATATTTTTTTTAGGGGATCAGGACTCATGTCTTGTCAGGGAGACCACTTCATGGACGGTGTAGTGGCCTGACCACTGCATTGTACATCTGAAGCTGCCACTGAATAATATTAGATGTTGACTATAATTTAACACATGTATAGTCATGGGATGTGGAAATATAGTGTGGGGATGGAGTCAATGGAATTGTAATAGACATATATGATATTGGGGGTGGCAGAAAAGGCGGATAGGGTGGTCACTTTGTGCGGGGTGAAAAAGATAACTATTGAATTGTTTTGTACATCTGTAACTAATAATAATAATAATAATAATAATAATAATAATAATTTAAAAAAGGGGAAAAAAAAGAAGACAGGACCTGGCCCTCACGAGCTTGCAGACGGCTGAACTGTGACCACCCCATGACCTCTGAGGAAGACGTGGGGGTGTTAAAACACATGATGGAGTGGGTGGCACTTTGCCTGGCTAGAGGAGATAGCCACTGCGCCTGGCACTGGAGTCTGCATGAACTTGTGACACGTATCACTCTGCAGGGCGAAAACAGTACCCTTGCTCTGCCTTGGTCCAGTTTTAACTAGAGCCACCCCCAGCCATCCCCTGGGCTCAAATTCATCTGTAGTTTGGATACACTCAGCTGCACTTGGAAGGACAGTGAGACACCCAAGCTGCTGTCCCCTCCCATAAGGAAGCAAATCAAAGTTGCAGTATCTCTTGACACTACAAGACACTGTACCTTGTGATTACTGTTCCTCTTTACTCATCTACTAGACACTGTAAAAAGTCCAGTTCCGGGCTGGCCGAGTGGCGTGGTGGTTAAGCGCTGGCTTGGGATGCCAGCGGCCCCGGTTCAGGTCCCACATATGAGGGCCAGTGACAATGCCAAAAAAAAAGTCTAGTTCCAAGTCACCCAGTTTCTCCTGTCTTCACATTTTAGGTGTCGTCTTTCTATTTCTCATCTTATGTCCACCCCGCTGGGGGCTGATTGTGTCTCTCATGGCCAGCAGCACATTTGAGTATATATGATAAACTATATACTTTCACACATTATTTCATTTAATCCTCAAAATAATCCGTGTCTTCAGTTAACACAGAAATTACACTGGCAACACCGAACACAGTGGAGCTACCTTATATGTGCCATGGCTACGCCTCCTTAAAAACGGCCACAGTAACCAATATTCCCATTTTGTAGATAAAGTTTAGCAAATACTTGGTAGGGAGCCAGAACTCCAAAGCATTTCAGGGCTGGGCCAAACCAGGCAAGAGACCCATGTTGGAACAATACCTGAAGAAGACAAAAATCAAAGGTTAGGGTATAAAAATTTATTACACATACAGAATATCACCACTAATGAATGCAGATAGGTGAGGACAGCTACTGGATGTACTGAATGGAGGACAGCTAGCTCTTTGGAAAGTGAACAGGTTTGGGTGGCTCGGAGCTTCATGCCACACGGACTGATCAGTCAGACGGAAGAGCACATGCCAAACTCCATGGGAAGTCGGGGCATCGAGCGAATGCTGTGTGCGCACTGCCTTCCCTGTCTGATATAGGGCTTCAAAGGATGCCACACCCAGAAGCAAGACACTGAAGTAAAGGGGCTTCCTAAGGTGGCCCAGGCTTGTCTCTGAAGTCACAGCAACACCATTTTAAGCAATATGTTTAATTGGATGATTTCCACAAACTATACACGAAGTTTCTAACCATCACAATTCTGTGAAGTACAAAACATTAAGTTACAGGCTGTGGGAAGAGAAGGCAGCACCAATGGTGGCACCTTCCAATCCTGGTTGACCCAAGGGGTAGGAGGTGGGGGAAGGTTTCTTTTTAAACCAAGCCCCTTATTTCAATGTACAAAAGAATTACTCTGATTGATATTAAATCGTATTGAAAACAAAATGGACTAAAAAGCATATTCTACTCTATGTTGGGGGGGAAATGGGAGGGAAGAATGAGTCCTTCAAAGCAAGAGGGGAGACACTTGGGGAAGGTTCCGTGGCTGTGACCCCAGGAGGTCACTCGCGCTGCTCCATCTTTACTTTTGGTGGTCTCAGGAAGGTCCGATTTTTCTTTTCTTTCTTCCCCTTTGTGTTTGCTTGGAAGTTTCGCCAGCTGTCTACACGACCATCTCGGCTTTCCTGAGCACAAAAGAGGTCGCTGGTGAGAAAACTACTGTATTTTGCAGTGTATAATGCGCACTTTTTTGCCAAATTTCTGAGGGATAAATAAGGAAGTGCATTATATATGGGTAGTACTAACTCCATATCTATATAAATGTTTTTAATTCTTTTATTTATGATTATACGTTAAAGTACCTCTAGAAATCAATAACGATATCTGTATGCAAAATAACACCCTGGAATATGATCATTGGTTTTCCTGAACTTACGACGAACTTACAACAACAACAAAGAGTGCTTGGCCTTCTATGACGTGTAAATATCGTAAATTTGTTACTGGTACATAAAATTTCTTGTACCTTGTTTTGTTAATTATTGGTTCCATAAAATTTCTTGTACCATAATATGTTAAAAAATAAATGCTAAAATTCCTTTATAATACCAAAAACAAATACCTAAATGTAAACAAATAAAAATTTGAATTAAAAAATTAAAATGAAAAATTTTTTCCCCCGAACTTTGGGCCAAAAACGTGGGTGCACCTTATACAGGGGAGTGCATCATACACAGCAAAATAGGGTAGTTGATGAGAGGAAGGGCCCGACCGTGCTCTGCCACCCCCTGCAGCCCAGCTCAGTCCCCAGGAATAATCCGAGAGTGGCACAGAGCAGGGCTTTCCTCCCATGTCCATGGGCCCAGGAAAGTTATCATACCATCCCTAGAAGGCAGGAGAAGCCAGCCGCAGGTGGCAAGAGGAAGACAACGTAAGTAAAACTCATCACAACAAGGAGGCCACCATTTGCCGGGACTTCTGAGCTAGCCACTTAGCACATGCTATTTCTAATCCTCACAAAAAGCTGCTTGGGAGTGTGTATTGCAAGCAGCATTTCACAGATAACAACACCAAGCTCAGAGAGGTTGAGTCATTTTCTCAGAGCCATGCAGCTGGCCATAGTGCAGCCACTCTTTCCTTCCCCCCACCTAAATGTGGATGGAGGCTCAAAGCCAGCACGGTGCCTAGCCAGCTGTGCTGAGGGGGCCCCTAGGATCTCTTCCTCCTTATCAAGGGGCCTACTCATTTTCTCTCTTCTCTTACAAGTAGTGGGACAGAAACAAAGTCATCAACTCTGGTTAGTCAATCCCTACTGAAATCTAAATGTTATAGAAGAAAAGACCCAATGTTGCTCAATTCAGACTACTAGTTGAGCACCTGAAAGATGTGACTAGGGTGTGAAAGTCAAGTTCAAAATCTGTAAATCTCTGCAGGCAAGACATCAGGGTTACAAGAAACTCTGTTTCTGTCTGTCTTTCTTTTTTTTTTTTTTTTTTGGGGGGGGCGGGTAGTTAAACCAATTTTCTTTTATTTATTAGTCATTTGTAATCCCCAGAGCCTGTCTGGTCTCAGATCCACTGTCAGAAGTCCCTGAAAGAGTCTTCTTAGAGCTGGAGGTAGAGGTGGGGAAGGAAGCTCAGATTCTACTGAGACCTCTAAGTAGGGCACAACTCCATGTTCACTCCCTAAATGAAATGTGCAAACCATTTTTCTTGAGCCCATTTGGCAGCTGTGCCTACCACAGTCTCTACACCACCCACCATTCAGGGATCCTCGCTGCCCCCACCAAGGCTTATAGATCTTTCAGACCTTACAGGTGACTGAGCCAGACTCGGCCTCAGGCTCCAACGTTTCCACTCTTCCCCACCTGTCCCGTCCCATTTCCCTGTCTGCCCCGTCAGTCCTGGAAATGCCCTGAGAACCATGTTTCGATGCTGGGAAGTTTTACTCTGGAATAAGAATCCCTGGCCACCTTGGAAATTTACCTCAAAGTTTTTCTGCCACTCCCTTTCCCGTTTGGCTTTTTCTTGAGCTTCAATCTCTTCTTCCCTTTGTCGCTTCCTAGGGGGAAAACCAGACCATAGTGTCTATATGATACTTAAGAAACTGTGTTAACCATACAAGTTAAGGCATCTCCCCACAGACGCTAGCATATGAAGGAAATCAGATCCCTAGCGTTCTCCAAAGACGGCTGCCTGGAAAGGGCTCAAAGTACTTTCATGAATGTCTTATTCTAAAACATGCAGATGAGAGTGTGGGCAGGGCTGTGGGGCAAGAGATAAATTCCCATTACACAAACAGACAGATAAGATCCTCAAAGCCCCACCAACACTAAAGGAAGGTTGTAGGCTCAGCCACTGACAAAGCTACCTTAAGAACCCAGGCCACCTTACTTCAGTAGAATCACTATTACAATAGCAGAGGTTCTTATGCGAGAGGAACTCTGCACTAAACCCTACCTAAAAACTAATAGGGAAAAAAATTAAAAATTGGAAAAAAAAACAAAAAACTTAGGGGTGACCTGTTAGCTCAGTTGGTTAAAGCGTGGTGCTGATAACACCAAGGGTGCCGGTTTGATACCCGCATGGGCCACTGTGAGCTGCACCCTCCCTAAAAGAGTCAATTATGCCATTTAGCAAAAAAGCAATGTGTAACCAATGACCATGGCAATAAAATTTTTTTTAAAAAAAACAACTTATGAATTGTTTTAAAAAAAAATAAGGACATTTTAAATAACCTCAACGAGCAAAATTTCGTTATTGCTAAACACCAATCAACAACACAAAATACATAAACTAAATTAGCCTCAAGATTTCTGATGAGCCAGGGAAACCAGACTTTAGGGCAATAAACACTGATCACACTGAACAATACTACACATTCACCAAAGCTGCAGCCACTAGTCACACATAGGGTTCTGGCCTCAGTAACAATGGCCTCAATAACTGCCTATTTCACTCCAGGAAATCAGGAAAACATACAGCACTCCCTAAGGACAGGTCTATTCAGTATTTCCCAAAAGTCAGAATCTCGTAACCTGGTGATTCAAAAGTCTGGCTGTTTCAGATAACTATTTTAGACAGTCTCTTAAAATACATACTACATAATTGCTTTATTGGGAAAATTCTCAAAGAGCAATGTTGGTTAATCTAGGTAGTTAGATATGTTTTAAATGAATACGCTGAGATATACCTTTCATGCATCTCTTTGGCTTCTCTCTCCTTCCTTTTAATTTCCAGCTCAGCAAAGAGTTTCATGGTCTGTTTGTATACTGCTTGTTTGAACTACAAGAAAATTAAGAACAAAACAAAATAAGTACATATTTTACCAACAACTTGAATCAAGTACTTTTGATAGACCCTAAGACAAAAGCAGATTAGACCCCAGAAAAGAAAAAAGATTCTTCAAAGGCTGGCTGAGTGGCGCGTTGGTTAAGAGCTGGCTTGGGACACCAGCAGCCCCAGTTCAGATCCCACATATGAGGGCCAGATACACTGCCCTCTACAGCTAACAACAGCTCCACCTGGAGCTGGGCTACTGTGAGTCCCCGGGATGGCATAGCTGCAGCCCCTGCTGCAGTGGGCTGCCATAGGCTACAGTGAATGGCCGGTAGCCAGCATGAGCGGCCAGCAGCCGGTGTGAACTGCCAAGAGCTGCTGTGAGCTGCCATCCAGAGGCCGGCGACCAATCTGCCTCACCCAAGAAGAGCACAATGATGACACCAACATGGGCCAGTGATGCAATGTCCTCCACAATTAGACTGAAGAACAAAAGGACAGCAACTTGTCAATTCCACTCCCCCAATAAAAAATTTTTTTTTTAAAAAAAAAGAAAGATTCTTCAAAGAGAACCACTTAATGATGCTCTCTTGGGAGATAAATAACACATCTGCCTATAAGATCTTTCCACCACTTTCACCATACAAATGATACAGAGGAAACTTGCTCTAGTAAAAGACACCAATAAAGAAAAAGTTCTACCGGCTTATCACAACTATTTGAGATTTTGGAGGGCCCTTTCCTCCACAAACCTTCCAAACATAACTTGCATTCTTTCTTTTCACAAATAGTTTATAATTACTCCATGCTAAGCACCCAATCAGGTGCTTCATTGAGATATGAAGTTGCTATCAAGCAGACCAGTCTTAGGGATCTACTGATAATGGCAGGGCTACTAGTTGTCTCCCCAACCTCACCTCATTCTCTGTTCGCTCTCCATCTAAAATCCCTTATCTTAAGGCATAGAGCCACCCAACATAAAAGCCTCTGATTCCTAGGCTTCCATGTAGCTAGGTGTGGCCATGTAACTTAAGTTTCAGCTAATGGGATATTAGGAAAAGTAATGTAGCAACTTCCTGGAATGTTCTTAGGAGTAGGCTTATTCCTTCTTGCCCCCTTCCTCTATTCTGAAATGTGATGATGGGGACAACATCCTTGTTAGCAGAGTCACAGAAATGAGGAGACTGAGTCCTAGGATAACACTTGGTCCAGGGCTGCCACACCAATGGCCATCTTCTTCCCAAGGAAAACAAATTGCTAGCTTGTTCAAGCCATCATCATTTTGGGTCTCAGTTGTACGCAGCTGAATTTATATTCCAACTAAAACACTGACTAAAACAGATAAAACATTAGTTAGAAAATAGAACTCCATCTTTAAAACTTTTCCCCCAATTATAAAGTATTTTAAATACATAAAAAATATAGGAAATAACCCATTATGCAGATTTCATTGGGCCTGTATCGTAAAATCAGAGACACTAGATAAAAGACTAACTTGTGAAGAAAAAGAAAGTAAAGGAGTCCCAAAATTTCTCACTTCTTTTAATACTGTTATGCTGTTAGCCATTGCTCAATGAAAGCAATGCTGACAAACCCCAGTCCTTAATAAGGACAAATATCAGAGGAATAAAAGAGGCTTTAATGAATATTTTACTATCGTTGAAAGCTCTAAACGTTCCTGGATGAACAGCTACTGGTGATTTTTAATTTTTAATGTTTTTCTGCTTTTCCAAAATTTTCTGTCATTAGCGTGTATTCCTTTATAATTGGGAAAGAAAGACAACTAAAAAATTTCGGGTTCTTAACAACTTAGAAGAACCAAGGAGTATGTGTAAAAGGGTCTTCAGAAAAGACTACAGAGGATAATTAAAGGGAAGGGAAAATAAAATTGAAGAGAAAAAAAACTAAAATAATGGAACAGAATAAACCCAAAGCAGGTGGCTAATAGACAATATGGCCTAACAGTTCCCAAGCAATGTTACCACACAGAAAATGGGACCAGCTCACAGTCACTGTGAGCAAATCACTGAAGCAAGACAAGTTGCAAGGAAGTTTCCCTAGCAAGACAGCCTTTCCTCTATAAATCTTCCAAGACAAGACAGGTATGTGGATAAATTACATATTAACCTAAATTGAGGCAAGGTTAAGATGACTTTATATTTTTCAGGCTAGGGAGAAAATCAGACAAAAAGATTTAAGCAGAATCTCTGTCTTCACCAATCTCTACTGAACAACCCACTGGATGACTCGATGCTCTCCGTATCTCTGTAAGTGATTATCACCTAGAGCACACAGAACTCATTGCCAGTAGACAGCTGGTTAAGAGTCATCTGTGGTTCTTCCCAAAGCTGCCTGTGCCAGTTACAACGACCCCTGTACTTACATCATGTAAATATCGCAGAAATTGATGGATGTGGTTATAAAACTAAATGTTTGTTGTTTCTTTTAAAACTAAGTAGAGGGGGCCGGCCAAGAGGTGCGTTGGTTAAGAGATGGTTTTGGGATGCCATTGGCCCCAGTCCGGATCCCACATATGAGGGCCAGGGACACTGCCCTCTACAGCTAACAGCTCCACCTGGAGCAGGGCTGTGCGAGCCCCGGCGACAGTGTAGGCTGCAGCACCTCCTGCAGTGGGTGGCCATAGTCTACAGTGAGTGGCTGTCAGCCAGCATGAGCTGCCAATAGCTGCCGTGAGCGATATCCAGAGGCCAGCGACCGATCTGCCTCATCCGGGAAGACCGCAATGACAATACCAACATGGGCCAGTGAAGCAACATCCTCCGCAACTAGACTGAAGAACAAAAGGACAGCAACTTGTCTGTTCCCCTTCCCCGATTCCCCAACGCTGTTCCCCTCCCCCAATTCCCCAATAAAATCTTTAAAAAAAAAAAAAAAAAAACTAAGTAGAGGGCCAGCTGAGTGGCACATTGTTTAAGAGCTGTCTTGGGATACCCGCTCTGAGCAGCAGGGCCCCGATTCGGATCCCACATATGAGGGCCAGGGACACTGCCCTCTACAGTTAAGATGGTGAACAACAGCTCCACCTGGAGCTGGGCTGCTGTTGAGTCTCCGGCGACAGTGTGGCTGCAGCCCCTGCTGCAGTGGGCTGCCATAGGCTACAGTGAGTGGCCAGCGTGAGCGGCCGGCAGCCAGTGTGAGCTGCTAAGGGCCGCTGTGAGTGGCTGTCCAGAGGCCGGCGACTGATCTGCCTCATCTGGGAAGAGCGCAATCAACCATACCAACATGGGCCAGTGAAGCCACGTCCTCCACAACTAAACTGAAGAACAAAAGGACAGCAACTTGTCTGTTCCCCTTCCCCGGTTCCCCAAAGCTGTTCCCCTGCCCCAATTCCCCAATAAAAAATCTTAATAAAAAAAAAACTAAGTAGAATGCTTTAGAAAGATTCAATAAACATGAGTCCCTAAAAACAACTGCTATTGAATTAGATACATCTAGGAAAGACTAGAAAAAAATCATGAATATCTAGGATTTTGCCCTTGGTTTGTTTCACAAGTACCTAAGCTTCCAATGTACATCAAAAGAAATTCATAAAAACTATGGATAATGCTTCATGTGTTTCATAAAATAAAGTCAACTACAAACTCCAATCAGTCAACACACTCAAAGAAAAGGCCAAGCCCTATGTCCCAAAAAAAGGTGAATTTTTAAAAAGTGTGAATGACTTCTTGTAAAATGGAGGAATAGACAGACACTGTGCTAACCGCCTCCCAGGATCATATCAAAATTACAAACAATTTATACAACATTCAACTCCGGAGGTCCCCGGAACACTAGATGAACAGAACCACTAAACGAAGAACTTAAAAGAGGAGGCTACGTCAGGTCTGGTAGGACGGGCGGAGATGAGAGAGGGCGAGCCCCGTGAGGGAAGCCCCAACTGTGGGGAGGCTTCTCCGGTTGGGGGAGAGACCCTCCGGCCGCACACCAAGCTCACCAGCCCAGAGTTCCTCTGCCGGGAAGAGGAGTTCTAAGATAGCCAGCAGTAAATTAGTGAGGACTCTCTTTGCTCAGCTCAGTGAGGCTAAGAGCGGCTGGAGAATCAGTGGGGCCGGCGCACGGGCTTGCTCGCCAGTGAGCACTTACCTGGTTACTGGTGGGGGGAGTGGCTGTGTGAGCCGGACCTGGGAGCCTGTGGGACAGACTGAACTGAGCACCTTTGGTACAAAAGCTGGAGGTTCTTGGACTATTGTTCCCCTGGTGTGGAGCCTGCACACAAGTGGTGTACAGGAGGGCGCCATTTTGTCGGGCTTGGGCCCTCCCACAGAGAGTCAGATCCGGGACCGCATTTGTCTGGTGGAATTGGCGCAGAAGTGCGTGTCTGCGTGTGTGCGCACATGCGGCCCTGGATTCCCCACCCTCCGCCCGGCTTATACTGCGTTGCCAAGGAAACGCCTGGTGGGCGTGCTCCAGCTCTAACAGGCTGCTCACTGAGACACGGGAATGTGCAATCTGCTTGGGGTCCCCGCTCTCCACACTGCACTTACAGAGTTGCCAGGCTGGTGATTGGTTGTTGGGCTGCTCAGCCTGATCTACGAGCAGCTGATTGGGACAGTCTGAGACTGGGAGTTTTCCTGGGAGTGTTGGGCCGTGAGCTGTGTGCCTGCGTGATCCAGCCAGGGCTTCTTGGTGATCTATCTAATACATCAAAGCAATCCCAAAGCGAAAGCCAGAATGAGGAAACAAAGAAACATGTCACAAGTAAAAGATCAGAAGAAACCTCTAAAAATGGAACTAAATGAAATAGAGGGATCCAACCTTTCAGAGACAGCGTTTAGAATACTGATGATAAGAATGTTTAACAAACTTAGTGAGGACATAAGGAAGGATAGAGAAATCATAAAAAAACAACCAGTTAGAATTAAAGAATGCAATAACTGAAATGAAGAACACACTCAAAGGAATCACCAGTAGAGTAGATGAAGTGGAGGAGCGGATCAGCGATTTGGAAGATAAAATAGCAGAAATCACCCAGTTGGCACAACAAAAAGACTAAAGAATAAAAAACAATGAAAACAGTTTAAGCGCCCTATGGGACGAGATTAAGCGCAACTACCTTTGAATCATAGGAATACCAGAAGGAGAAGAGAAAAAGCAAGGGGTCGAGAATGTATTTGAAAAAATAATGACTGAAAACTTCCCTACCCTGGTGAAGGAAATCAACATACATGCCCAGGAAGTGCAGAGAGTTCCAAACAAGCTGAACCCAAACAGGTCCACACCAAGACACATCATAGTTAAAATGGCAAAGGTTAAAGACAGAGACAGAATCCTAGAGGCAGCAAGAGAAAGACAGCAGGTTACATACAAAGGAACTCCTGTTAGACTAACAGCTGACTTGTCTACAGAAACTCTGCAGGCCAGAAGGGAGTGGCAGGAGATACTCAAAGTGACACAAAATAACGGCCTGCAACCAAGATTGCTCTACCCAGCACGGCTATCACTTAAAATTGAAGGAGAAATAAAGAGCTTCTCAGAAACGAATAAGCTTAAGGAATTCATTATTACCAAGCCAGCATTGCAAGAAATGTTAAGAGGGCTTTTTTAAACAAAAGAAAGGGGTAAACAAGCTAACCTAGGAAGACCAGGAATACAAATAACAAAATGGCAATACATATGCACCTATCAATAATCACTTTAAATGTGAATGGGCTAAATGCTCCAATCAAAAGTCAGAGAGTGGCTGAGTGGATAAGAAAATAGGACACATGTATATGCTGTTTACAGATGGAATAAGATATTTCATGCAAATGGAAATGAGAAAAAAAAAAAGCTGGAGTACCAATACTTATTTTGGACAAAATAGACTTTAATATGACTACAATAAAAGACAAAGAAGGGCACTATAACCCTAATAAACATCTATGCACCCAACATAGGAACTCCTAATTACATATAACAGATTTTGACAGACATAAAGACAGAGACCAACAGTAACACTATCATAGTAAGGGACTTCAACACCCCATTGTCACCAATGGACAGACTCTTTAGACAGAAAATTAACACAGAAAGAAGGGCCTTAAATGACACTTTAGACCAGCTGGACTTCGTTGATATTTTTAGAGCATTTCACCCTGAAAAAACAGAATATACATTCTTCTCAAGTACACATGGGACATTTTCCAAGACAGACCACGTTAGGCCACAAAACAAGTCTCAGTAAATTTAAGAAGACTGAAGTCATATCAAGCAGATATAAAGGAAAAACTGATGGTTGCTGGCTGGGAAGGAGTGGGGATGAGGGAGAGGGGGAAGATTTGGACAGCGTAGGTGGGTGACTACAATGTTGCCGCAGAGATATGGGGGCAGTTCTGGGAATGTAATTGATAATGTTGTGAAGAGACTATTATGTTAAGTGAAATAAGTCAGTCCGAGAAAGACAAGTACCATATGATCTCACTTATATGTGGAATCTGAAAAATTGAATGAATGATCAAAGTAAACAGACTCATAGATATAGAGGAAAACCTGAGGGTTGCTAGTTGGGAGGCGAGTGGAGATAAGGGGGAAAGGGAAGGAATAAGACAGCATAAATAGACAACTACAATATTGCCACAGCAATATGAAACACAGTTCGGGGAATATAATAATGTTGTAAAAATTTTGTGGCATGTCAGATAGTCACATGTCTTGTTAGGGAGACCACTTCATGGAAGGAGTAGAGGCTTGATCACTGCACTGTATACTTGAAATTGATGTTGTATAATATTGTATGCCAACTGTAACTGAATATATAGATAGTCACGGGATGTGGAGTATACTGTGAAAGGGAGTCAAAGGAATTGTGGATATGTATGATATGGGGGGGTAGTGGGGTGGTGAACTGAGGAAGGGGGGTTGTCACTTTGGGGGGTAAAGAGTATAACTATTGCATTGTGTTGTACACCTGAAACTAATTAAAAAAAAATAATAATAATAAAATAAAATAATACTTTAAAAAAAAAGTGTGAATGAATGTACATTTAACAGTTTAAGTTAAAATAAAATGTTTATGGCACATAAGCATCATTCTTTGGGCTTCCCTCTCTTTAACCCACCAATCAGTGAGCCCAGGCCCACAAGATAAGGTGGCTTTTCCCATATTTACTCACCAGCTCTGGATCATCCTCTTCCACATTGGTAGGTTTTCCTTCCTTCTTTAATTGCTTTTTTCGCTCTTTCACCTAAAAAGAATTTTCTTTCATCAAAAAATGAGCACTCATACTTTGAGAATATCATTAAGCTGCACAAATGACGTGCACTTTTCTATACGTATGGATGTAACAAAAGTCTGCACTGAAAAAAGATGAGGCTCTCCCCTCCCCACTAAAACAGCAAAGCAATCAAGGAAAAGTATGAGCCTGGGTTCCCTTTCTAAACTCATCTAATCCAATCCACCTGGAAGGATGAAAAGGGACCAGTGAAGGAACTGTCCCCAACTTATCAAATCCTAGGCCAGACCCAAAGAGCCTTTGATAAATTCAAAGCATAACCCATTTATCTTTCACAGCTTGTAGTTATGTATTTATAACAAAGAAAATACACTTGTCAAGTTTTAGAAGAAGCTACAAAATATTTTAAGCATTGTTTTTCTGGCATTTCTACAACTGCATTCTTGATCATTTTCACTGTGAAACCCCTTTAGCCCAGTAATTTTCATATAGTGTTAACTATTTTTATCACTTTGGCAACCATTGAGATCCAAAAAAATTAAATACACCCATTGACACAAGAATGACACTACTCCATCAATCATTCAGGGTATTACATCAGCAAAAGCCAAGTGTGTTCCAAGCTCATAAAGGCCCCACTGCCACCTTGTGGTCAGAAAGACCAAGGATGGCTCCTTTACAGGCAAAATACAGAGGAAGGGTAATTAACTACCACCAATGACTCCAGATCAAATTGTCAGGTACTTTTGTGATTTTTACCAGAATGGGCCTACAGGTGCCATTTCCAACACATGACCAGAGCCAGCAGGACAGTTACTCATTTTCCTCATATAAATTGGACTCATTATTATTATTGGTTATAAAGTTCTGTTTCAGATTTCAAAGCTTTTCAAAGAAAGGGTCAAATACATATTCACTCCCAATTAAAACAGCTCTTATAATAATGGCCTCAAGATTGTTGCCTCAACAAGTAAAAAATGAAAATGAAGACCTTTCTTACCTCAAGCAAGCCACTTCACATTTCACACCAGTCAGGAGATTTACGTAATGCAAAAAAAATAACACCAGCTCTAACTGAATTTATTTTAATTGAGTCCTTTCCTCTTATTAATACAGATGTATAGCTCCTCCGATTTTTTTAAAAAATTTACTCATATCCCCTTGCCAGCCTAACTCAAGCCCATGTTCCAACCCCTTCACAGGGACAAGCGTAAAAATCAAGGGTCAAGTGTCACCACGGCTGTTCCACTTTTCCACTCTCATGATGGGGTAATGTGAATATGAAGAGAGGGCAAGAAAAGCCCTCTCTCCACAACATGGGGCTGGTAAGGAAGGAGGTCGGAGCAGTGTCCTAGCCACTCCTCATCCTGAGCTCTAGGGATGAATTACAGCTTTAGGCACCCACTATTCGCGACCACCACAGCAAAGCGGTGGTGACCACATAAGCAGTCACAATTGTGCCAGGAGGCATTGCTATGTCAACGTTTACCCTCCTACAAGGTGCCCAAGGCTTGCTAATACTTCCTGTAAACACGGCAGCACTATAAATACTTACAGTGTGTTCCACGTATTCTTTTCCTGCCTGAATTACATCCAGGGCCCTCTTCTTTTGTTCCTGATCCAGTAGCAACTTGTAAGCTTTGTCCACAGCTAATGCAAAACATTGAAATTAACTGTTTCTGCAAACACCCTCTGCAAGTCTGAACTCTACTCAGGCAGTGTAAATGGACTTGTGCTGTCTAAAAGCATTCCCTACTTTGTTCAATTATTTACTGTTGTTAAACTAATTAAAAAACATAAAACTATAGCAATGACTTTCCTTGAGAGACCTGAAGAAAATTAAATATACACTCAAGGCTAAATACACCACATCTAAATTTAATTCAGTGATAAAATATTGCCAATTACATTTTATGTTCAAAGGGAAAAAAAAATGATCCTAGGCAATAACAGTCTTTGTTGGCACATAAAAGTTTTAACAAAGCAAAGCTAAGGTCTATTTCTTAAATAGCAACATTTTGCTTTGTAATGACAACTATTCCACTAAAAACCACAGCTTCTTCACGACCAGAAGGCAGAACTATCATATTCTTTTCTCAATCCAGGACAAGGAACAGTAGGTCCCTAACAGTGACAACGTATTTATTCAGAAGCAGGTAAATTTACAAATACCTTCAAAAGCCTTTTGTGCTCTGTCAGCATCGTCTTGATTTTTGTCAGGATGTACCAATATGGATAACTATAATAAGAGAAAAGGTTAGGTTTGTCAAGAAAAGGAACATTTACTCTTTGCCTACACTCTTTACAGCCAAAAGCTCTAAGGTACCATGGCAAAAAAAGACTTAGCCAGAGGCACCTTTTAAAAATTAATATCATAATATGCCCAGAAATACTGGTCTTAAACAAAATTCAAGCACCAAAAGGTAAATGCACACCTGGGAAATATTTAGGGTTTTAATCACAAAGTTGAAAATAAATGTAAGCCAGGCCAGTCGAGTGGTGCGGTGGTTAGGCGCTGGCTTCGGAAGCCAGCGGCTCCAGTTCAGTCCCACATGTGAGGGCCAGTGACACTGCCCTCAATCAATCAATCAATCAATCAATCAATAAATGTAAGTCTAGCATTGTGAGGATGTGATGATCTGGGGGAGGTAAGGACACTGACAAATACCAAGTTCCTTATTCTGAGCACTAAGGGGGCCAGGTATGAAATGTCATCTCTTTCCTGAAAGAACTTCTAATCTAAAGCCATGGTTCTCAGTTCGGGCTGTGCTCCAGTCCTGTGAAGCTTCTGCTTTCCACCCTCAGAACTTCTGAATCAGTCTCTGGCATCTATACTTATTAGACCTCGACTACACTGGGTATCAGATGATAGTAAGGAATTCGTGTTCATTTTGTTAGGTGTGACAGGTATTTATGCAAAAATTATACTGTTTTATTTGGAGGGGGGGATTCATGCTTAAGTATCTGGGGGTAAAGTATCATAGTGTCTATAATTTGCTTTTCAACAATTTAGCCAAAAATATACAGTTAATGAAGTGAATTGTTCTCTTTAGATGGTGAGTATATGGGTGTTTATTATTCTAGTTGTTTTTTTTTAAAGATTTTATTGGGGAATTGGGGAAGGGGAACAGCGTTGGGGAACTGGGGAAGGGGAACAGACAAGTTGCTGTCCTTTTGTTCTTCAGTCTAGTTGTGGAGGACATTGCTTCAATGGCCCATTGTTGGTATCATCACTGCGCTCTTCTCAGGTGAGGCACATCGGTCACTGGCCTCTCAGATGGCCACTCACGGCGACTACTGGCAGCTCACTGTAGCCTATGGCAGCCCACTGCAGCAGGGGCTGCAGCTATGCTGTCCCGGAGACTCACAGCAGCCCAGCTCTAGGTGGAGCTGTTGTTCACCATCTTAGCTGTAGAGGGCAGTGTCACTGACCCTCGTATGTGGGATCCAAAGGGGGCTGCTGGCTTCCAAGCCAGCTCTTAACCAACGTGCCACTCGGCCAGCCCTGTTCTCCTTTCTTTGTAAAGTTTGTGTAATTAAATAAATATAATTAAATTAAAATAAAACATGAAAAGCACCACAGGTGATTCTTTGAGACAGCCATAGTTAAGAACCACTGACCTATTGTCATCAACAGACAGAAACCATACTAGTTGGAACAGAGAGACAGTGTTGGGGGATGATATTAAGTAGTAATCTAATGCTAAATCCTGCATTACTGAAGACAGAATCCTAGGGTCCAATTTCACCTTGAATCACCTACCAGCTATGAGACCTTGAGCAATTCACTTAACCTATCCTCCTCTGTAAGGTGGACAATACTAGATACCTACATCTACAGCTCACTGGGTTGTTTTAAGGATGAGATGAAATAATGCAAGTAAGGAGCTTAGCATACTGTGTAACACACACTGACAACAGTTAGTATATAGAGAGGACACACTATATGCCCAGACCTATTCTATGTGCTTTATGTGTATTACCTCATTTAAATTCTCCTAACAACCCCACAAAGTAGACACCATTATGATGTGCATTTCACAACTGAGGTACTATATTTTGCCAAGTATTAATGTGCACTTTTTGGCCCAAATTTGTGAAAGAAAAATAAGAATGCCCATTATACATTGGGAAGTACAAATTGTGTAGCTATATAAATGTTTTTAATTTTTTATTTATGCTTATGATTTAAACACGTGATTCTAGAAATCAATAATGCTACCTGTATGCAAAATAATGCCATGGAATACGATCATCAGTTTTGCTGAACTTACAACATACTTATGACAAAGAGTTCTTGGCCTTCTATGATGCATAAAGATTGCAAATTTGTTCCTGGTACATAAAATTTCTTGTACCTTGTATCTGTTCTTGTGTTTTATAATTATTTGTTACATAAAATTTCTTGTACCATAATATGTTAAAAAATAAATGCTAGGGGGCCAGCCAAGTGGCGCGGTGGTTAAGCGCTGGCTTAGGAAGCCAGCAGCCCCGGTTCAGTCCCACATATTAGGGCCAGTGACACTGCTCTCAAAAAGTAAATAAATAAATAAATACATAAATAAATGCTAGGGCCGGCTGAATGGCTCGTTGGTTAAGAGTTGGCTTGGGAACGTGAGCTCTGAGCAGCAGATCCCGGTATGGATCCCACACGGGCCAGTGACACTGCACCCTCTACAGCTAAGATGGTGAACAACAGCTTGACCTGGATTTGGGCTGCAGTGAGTCGCCAGCGACAGCGAAGACTGCAGTGGGGCTACAGTGGGCTGCTGTAAGCTACTGTGAGTGGCCAGCAGCCAGTGTGAGCAGCCGGCAGCTAGCGTGAGCAGTCATGAATGGCCGTCCAATGGCCGGCAACCGATCTGCCTCACCCAGGAAGAGAGCAATGATGATACCAACATGGGCCAGTGAAGCAATATCCTCCACAACTAGACTGAAGAACAAAAAAGGACAGGAACTTGTCTGTTCCCCTCCCCCAATTCCCCAATAAAATCTTTAAAAACACAAAATAAAAAAACTGTTATAAATCATTTAACATGTCCTCTCCTGGAAGGCAGGGGATTTAGTAAGTATAACTCCATGTAAGCTCTACTATTTACCTTGTACTTCTCACTCTTAATTAAAGGGCTGGAGAGATTCAGTATGGATATAAAATTTCATTCTATTCAGAGGTTCATTAATTTATTTAATATTGTATGTCATTATGAGGTTTTTATCTAAGAGTTATATAGCCTTACGTTTAAAAAAAAAGTTATGCTTGTATTTTGGTGCAAAATCACAATAGCAAGTCCTAGGCATATCATTATGTGCTTGAATTTTCAAAAAGTTCCAACTTCATCCATGACAGGGAAATAGTACCATACCTGCCGAAACCTCTTTTTTATTTCTTCATCTGTCACTTCAGGATCTATCTGAAGAACCTGAAAGAATCAAAATCAAAACTAAAAGAAATTAAAAGAATTTATAAATGTTAAGAGGTACCCAATAATTATACATATTATAATCAACACCTAGAATAGCACTCAGCATTCTAGAACAGTTCTAAAAAATGCTCTAGAAACATAAATGAACAAATCAAAAATAAAATAATAGCTATACTGTTTTAGGGTTCTTAATTAATGCAGTAGTTACTTTTACTCCATCATAAAACTAGTAATTTACCTCATACCCAGAGATGTGTTTCCAGACCACGAGAAAATACTGTATTTCTCCTTCAGTCATTAAGAAAAAGGCCCACTCCCTAAATCCTACTTATCTTTGCAAATATGGAGAAAGCAAAGAGCTCTCCAGGGAAAAAAAATCAGGCTGGCTACTTGATTTTTCAGCTCAATCCAGAAATGCCCAGTTGGTTCCACTTCCTAATTTTTTTTTTTTTAAAGGTTTTATTGGGGAATTGGCGGAGGGGAACAGCGTTGGGGAATCGGGGAAAGGGAACAGACAAGTTGCTGTCTTTTTGTTCTTCAGTTTAGTTGCGGAGGATGTTGCTTCACTGTTGGTATCGTCATTGCGCTCTTCCCGGATGAGGCAGATCGGTCGCTGGCCTCTGGATGTCGCTCACCGCAGCTATTGGCAGCTCATGCTTGGCTGCCAGCCGCTCACGCTGGCTGTGGGCCACTCACTGTAGCCTATGGCAGCCCACTGCAGCCCACACCATCACCGGGGTTCGCACAGCCCAGCTCCAGGTGGAGCTGTTGTTAGCTGTAGAGGGCAGTGTCACTGGCCCCCATGTGGGATCCGAACCGGGGCCGTTGGCATCCCAAAACCAGCGCTTAACCAATGCGCCACTCGGCCGGCCTTTTTTTTTTTTTTTTTGAGGGCAGTGTCACTGGCCCTCGTATATGGGACCCGAACCGGAGCCGCTGGCCTCCCAAGGCAACACCCAACCACGGCGCCACTCAGCCGGCCCTCCACTTCCTAATTTTTATGGCCCAGTGTTCTCAGCCCAGAGTGAACACCAGAATCACATGTAGAAACCCGATCAATGCGTGGGGCTCACTGATTCCAAATGGCAGAGACATCTGTATTTTTTTGAGCAACGTCGTCTTAAAAAAATATTTTTAGGGGCATTCGGTGGCTCAGTTGGTTAGAGCATGTGCTCTGAGCAACAGGGTTGCCAGTTCAATTCCCACATGGGCCAGTGAGCTGCGCCCTCCACAACTAGATTGAAAACAGTGACTGGACTTGGAGCTGAGCTGAGCCCTCCACAACTAAGATTGAAGGGCAACAATTTGACTTGGAGCTGATGGCTGGAAAAAACACAGTGTTCCCCAAAAAAACACATTGTTTCCCAATAAAATTTAAAAATAAATAAATGAGTAAATACATAAATAAATTTAATCATTCTTCTCCAAGCCTGGGTGTCCTGGTGTTGACATTCCTCATCAAGGATTCTAACCCCATTACCACAATATACACATTCATTCAAATATTTATATAGTAGCTACTACCTGCTGAACACACTGCTATATACTAGAAATGTAAAGATAAATGGGCAAGAGAAACATATTTTTTATTTTTTTTTAATAGATTTTTTTAATTGGGAATTGGGGGAGGGGAACTGCATTGAGGAATCGGGGAAGGGGAACAGACAAGTTGCTGTCTTTTTGTTCTTCAGTCTAGTTGCGGAGGATGTTGCTTCAATGGCCCATGTTAGTATCATCATTGCGTTCTTCCCAGATGAGGCAGCTCGATTGCTGGCCTCTGGATGATCGCTCACCGCGGCTATTGGCAGCTCACATTGGCTGCCGGCCACTCACTGTAGCCTATGGCAGCCCACTGCAACAGGGGTTGCAGCCTACACTGCTGCCGGGGTTTGCACAGTCCAGCTCCAGGTGGAGCTGTTGTTAGCTATAGAGGGCAGTGTCACTGGCCCTCATATGTGGAATCTAAACGGGGACCACTGGCATCCCAAATCCAGCCCTTAACCAATGCACCACTTGGCCGGCCCACATATTTTTATTTTTTTTTTCAAGGTAGTGTCACTGGCCCTCATATATGGGACCCGAACCGGGGCTGCTGGCTTCCCAAGCCAGCGCTTAACCACCGCGCCACTCGGCCAGCCCGGGAAACATATATTTTAAATACCATATAATAAGTACTTTTCTAAGAAGAGAAAATTGTAAGATATACAATTAAAGCAGAGGATTTCATAGTGTAGTCCATGGTGTAGTCAACACAGCACCTATTATATTTACATGGTATTCAGACCAGAGGAAGGTGCTGAAGGGGCAGAGAAGAGGGTGAGAAGGGTTTGCAGAAATTCAGATATGGTGATAGAAAGAGCATTGACTCTGGGTGGTGAACACATAATGCAACATATAGATGATGTATATGATAGAATTGTACATTTGAAACCTATGTAATTTTATTAATAACCATTGTCACCCCAATAAATTTTCATTTAAAAAAAAGTTACAAAAACCCTAAAAAAAAAGAAAAAAAATTCAGAAGAGCAGGGCCTCACTTCAGTGTGACTACATCCAAAATCATCACTCTAATATGATCCCGAGATGATTTCAATCACATTAAAAGTTTGAGAAACATTCTAAGAAATGATGATGGAGGTTAGAAATAAGTGCCTTCAGAATTAGAAGAACTGAGAATCAGTTATTAAGGGGGACAAAGAGAAGAAAATGAAAATAAATGTTGAAATGAAAAATACATACCAGAGAAATTAAAACTGAAAAGTAATCTGCCAAGCTTAGTCAGATGCTTACAGGGTCTTAGAAAAACCTGGCAACAAGTAGTGTCAAGATTTACGCAAGCTTTCAAAACATTCAAACAGCCCACCTATAGCAATAGAGTTATGGGATGGCAATGAAGCTGCATCACCACTGAATTCAACAAACTTCAAGGTTACAACAAGAGCATACCATTCTTAATTGCTAGGCACACAATTAGGGGTGAGGGAGAAAGAAGAACTTTAAAACAAAGAATTTTCGAGGGCCGGCCAAGTGGCACGGTGGTTAAGCGCTTGCTTGGGAAGCCAGCAGCCCAGGTTCGGTTACCACATATGAGGGCCAGTGTCACTGCTTTCAAAAAAAAAAAGAATTTTCCAGTCAGTGCGCCCCCTCATACCTTCCCAAGGGAGAAAGGAATTGGGAAAAAGTCACTCAAGAAGAAGAATGCAGGGCCGGCCGAGTGGCGCATTGGTTAAGCGCTGGTTTTGGGATGCCAGCGGCCCCGGTTCGGATCCCACATGAGGGCCAGTGACACTGCCCTCTACAGCTAACAACAGCTCCACCTGGAGCTGGGCTGTGCGAGCCCCGGTGATGGTGTGGGCTGCAGCTCCTGCTGCAGTGGGCTGCCATAGGCTGCAGTGAGTGGCCCGCAGCCAGCGTGAGCGGCTGGCAGCCAAGCGTGAGCTGCCAATAGCCACAATGAGCGACATCCAGAGGCCAGCAACCGATCTGCCTCATCCGGGAAGAGCGCAATGACGACACCAACAGTGAAGCAACATCCTCCGCAACTAAACTGAAGAACAAGAAGATAGCAACTTGTCTGTTCCCCTTCCCTGATTCCCCAACGCTGTTCCCCTGCACCAATTCCCCAATAAAAAATCTTTAAAAAAAAAAAAAAAAGAAGAAGAATGTAGCCATATAAGATTTACAGATAACGGGAGGTAATTATAGGTACACAAATATTCAGAGGAGACCCTTACGTTACCTTGATTCTGGGGAAAAGAAATGTATTAGAGAAAGCCAAAGTCTAAAACACCCCAAAAGATGTCTAAAACAAAAGTGAAAAGACAGAAAACCTCCCGCTTTCACACACACACACAAAGGCCTCATATAAAGCTAGCCTAGAACTAATGATGCCAAATAGATTTCATAAGCTTTGATTGGGTACCAAGTTTAAAAAAATAAAATAGCTATAAATGAGATTTGGGAGGACAACTGGGGCCATTTGCACGTGGACTCTATGCTGGATGACGTTATTGAATTAATGTTGTTTTTCCTAGATGTGGTAATGGTGTTGTGGTTACGTAGAAATGTGTCTTTGTTTTCAGCAGATGCATGCTAAAGTACTTAGGCATTACAATGTCTGCAGCTTACTTTCAGATGATTTGGCAAAAAGAGGGTATGTATACATACATAAATACACACACACACACTCCACAAGTGATTTTTCCAAGAGTTATAACACATATGCACTGAACACTGGCAACAATTATTTACTGAGTGCCTTCAAAGCTAATCCAATTCCTTTTCTATCTTTAAGAGTTGGAGGGCTGGCCAAGTGGCTCAGTTGGTTAAGAGTTGGCTTAGAGTGCAAGCTCTGAGCAACAAAGCTGCCAGTTCGATTCCCACATGCGGCAGTGAACATTGTGCCCTGTTGTGCTGTTGCTGAGCTGCCAACAGGTCGCAGGATGACTAAGCTGGTGAGAGCATGTGCTCCTAACAAGACTGCCTGTTCCATGGTGGGCTACGCCCACCCACAACAAGAACAGAACTCGGCACCTTGAGCTGAGCTGCCACCCAGATGGCTCAGAGGATAGAGCATGCGCTCTTAACAACAAGGCTGCAGGGTTCGACTCCCGCATGGGATGGTGGCTATGCCCACCCGCAACTAAGACTGAAGTTGGCACCTTGAGATGAGCTGCTGCCTGGACGGTTCAGTGAATAGAGCTTGCGCTCTTAACAAAGCTGCTGCTTTGACTCCTGCATAGGACGGTGGCTATGCCCACCCACAACTAAGACTGAATTTGGAACCTTGAGATGAGCTGCTGCCTGGATGGTTCAGTGGATAGAGCTTGCGCTCTTAACAACAAGGCTGCTGGTTCAACTTCCACATGGAATAGTGGCTATGCCCACCCGCAACTAAGATTGTAACACAGCACCTTGAGCTTACAGATCACAAACTGCCAATGGGCAGCCAGATGGCAAATGGCGCCCTCCACAACTAAGAACAACTTGGCTGGTCCTCCTCCCTAATTCCCCAATTTAGAAAAAAAAAAAGTGTGTGTGTGTGTACACAGAGACACAGACAGTCTCTCTTCCCCACCCCCTCCTTAGCTCTATCTACCAATAGCATCTGGGAGGGGTGACATCCCAATAGCAATGCGTACACCTAGCACCCAAATCTTGATTTTAAATACCATTCTTCACTAAAAGGAACCAGAGCTCCTCTGTGAAATAGTTAATTCCAGGCTGGGTCAGGAAAAGTATTAGAGTGCTTAGTATTCAAAGAATTATAAAGACACATCAGAGGCCGGCTGAGTGGCTCAATTGGTTAAGAGTTGGCTTAGAGTACGTGCTCTGAGAAACAGGGCCGCCGGTTCGATTCTCACATGGGCCAGTGGACGCTGCATCCCAGGTGAGCTGTCGCTGAGCTGCCAACAGGGGGCAGGAAGGCTCAGCTGGTGTAACAACAAGATTGCCTGTTCAATGGTGGGCTATGCCCACCCACAACTAAAAAGACTGAACTCGGTACCTTGAGCTGAACTGACACCCAGATAGCTCAGAGGATAGAACGTGCGCTCTTAACAACAAGGCTGCAGGGTTCGACTCCCACATGGGATGGTGGCTATGCCCACCTGCAACTAAGATTAAACACAGCACCTTGAACTTAGAGGCCACCCCAGACGGGAAGCCAGATGGCGACTGGCGCCCTCCACAACGAAGACTGAAGAACAAAACTTGGCTGTTCCCCTCCCCCAATTTCCCACTGGAATCTTTGGGGAAAAAAAGACATATCAAAAAGATAGGAACTTTGGGCCGGCCGATTGGCACAGTGGTTAAGCGCTGGCTTCGGAAACCAGCGGCCCAGGTTCGGGTCCCACATATGAGGGCCAATGACACTGCCCTCAAAAAAAAGATAAATAAAATATCTTACCAAAAAAAAAAAAAGATAGGAACTGAGGGCCAGCCGAGTTGCTCAGGTGGTTAAGAACTCGCTTGACAGTGAGAGCTGAGCTCTGAGCAACAGCATTTCGATACCCAGCCTGAGCTGAGCTGCTGCTAAGCTACCAACAGGTAGCAGGATGGTTCAGCTAAAAAAATAGAGAGGAATTGGCTTGAAAGGTAACCTACTAGCCAAATTTGGGACAATTTGAGCATCAAAATAAATGATATTTAAATATAACCCATTGAATAAAATAGGAAACCCCAATAACATAATGACAAATAACTGAACTGAAACTTTGATAAGGATAGGATATTTACAGTCTCAAAGTACCTCCCCATAGAATACTTATTAATGACAAAAGGGAAAGAAAGTAACTTCATGGACAAACCTAGCAGGTAACTCTTTAAATGATCAAGTTAACATCATTAGTAATGGGATAAATTAAAATCATGTACCACTTTATAGGTTGCAAAAAGAACACAGTATCCCTTCAGTGATATTCCTTTCAACACTGCATAAACCAACTCTAACATGAAGAATCATCAGATAAACTCAAATTGAGAGATATACTACAAAATAACTGGCCTATAATGACATTCAGAAATGTCAAGGTCATGAAAGTCAAGGAAAGACTAAGAAACTAAATGTTTCAGATTGAAGGAGACTAAAGAGACATGACAACAGAGGGAGGTGGGTCTGCAGACCTGCGGTTAAGGAAAGGCAGCGGGGCTTAAGTGCCCCGGCAAAGCATTGTCCTACAAATTGGTGGAGGACAAACTGGCACTGTTAGATAAAAGCATAAATGAATTTTGGAATAAATTCAAAAGCAATGTCAGTAACATCTCCTGTCAGATGGTGAGACTAAGAGATACCTACAAGGACATCAATAAAGCATTTGCAGAAAAGCTATCGGTGAAATTAAAGGAAGAACAAATGGTTCAGATATTTCTGGAATATCAAAATCAGATCTGCAGGCAGAATAAGCTCATTCAAGAAAAGAAAGATAGGGCCGGCCGAGTGGCGCATTGGTTAAGCGCTGGTTTTGGGATGCCAGCGGCCCAGGTTCGGATCCCAGATGAGGGCCAGTGACACTGCCCTCTACAGCTAACAACAGCTCCACCTGGAGCTGGGCTGTGCGAGCCCCGGTGATGGTGTGAGCTGCAGTTCCTGCTGCAGTGGGCTGCCATAGGCTACAGTGAGTGGCCCGCAGCCAGCATGAGCGGCTGGCAGCCAAGCGTGAGCTGCCAATAGCCGCGGTGAGCGACATCCAGAGGCCAGCGATGGATCTGCTTCATCCGGGAAGAGCGCAATGACGATACCAACAGTGAAGCAACATCCTCCGCAACTAAACTGAAGAACAAAAAGACAGCAACTTGTCTGTTCCCCTTCCCCGATTCCCCAACGCTGTTCCCCTCCGCCAATTCCCCAATAAAAATCATTAAAAAAAAAAAAAAAAAAAAAAAAGAAAGACAACCTGTTAAAGGTGATTACTGAAGTAAAAGGCAAAAAGCAGGAAATAGAAGTAATGACTGCAAATGTCCAGGATCTGAAGGAATATGCCAGAAAGAAGGAAACTATTTCCACTGCTAAAAAAGCTAGTGAAGAAAGGTTGAAAGGCTACAAAAATCTGTAGACTTGTATAAAGATCGACTTGGAATAGAAATTCGAAAAATTTATGGTGATAAATTGCAGTTTATATTCACTAATATTGACTATAAGCATCCTGATAGCCCATTTATGTTTTGCCCACACCGAAATGAAGCAAGGGACTATGAAGTGTCAGATAGTACTCATCTTTAGCACCAGTCAGAATTTCAAGAGACAGTAAGGAAGACCAAAAATTTTTCAGGGCCGGCCGAGTGGCGCGGTGGTTAAGTGCTGGCTTGGGAAGCCAGTGGCCCCGGTTTGGGTCCCACATATTTGGGTCAGTGACACTGCCCTCAAAAAAAAAAAAAAAAAAAAAAAAGTTTAAAAAAAAAATTTTTCAGCTTTTCTTGCCAATGTTCGGAAAGCTTTTAGTACTATGGTTTACAATTAATGTATAAAAACTGTTTAGTTTTCTTCCCATTTGTGTATCTCTTGAAGAGAAATTCTCATCCATTGTTTGCCTGTAATCCTTCTGTATTTCTTAAATATTTCTGTACAGTGTATTTCTTTAAAGTATTTTAATTAAATCCTTGGGAAATAAAAAAAAAAAAAGAGACATGACAACTAAATGTAACAAGATTCTGGACTGTATTCTTTTGTTATATATGTCATTATTAGGACAATAAGCAAATTTGAATGGAGTCTGAGGATTATATAGTAACAATATCAATTTTTATTCCCTGCTTTTGATGGTTATATTGCGGTTCAGTAGGAGAAAAAAAAAAAATATATATATATATATATTTTAAAGATTTTTATTGGGGAATTGGGGGAGGGGAACAGCGTTGGAGAATCAGGGAAGGGGAACGGACAAGTTGCTGTCCTTTTCTTCTTAAGTCTAGTTGCGGAGGACGTTGCTTCACTGGCCCACGTTGGTATCATCATTGAGCTCTTCCTGGATGAGGCAGATCGGTCGCTGGCCTCTGGACGGCCGCTCACCATGGCTATTGGCAGCTCACGGCGGCTGCCAGCCGCTCATGCTGGCTGCCGGCCACTCACTGTAATTTATGGCAGCCCATGCAGCAGCAGGGGCTGCAGCCTACACCGTTACCCAGACTTGCAGCCCAGCTCCAGGTGGAGCTGTTGTTCACCATCTTAAGCTGTAGAGGGCAGTGTCACTGGCCCACGTATGTGGGCTCCAAACCAGGGCTGCTGGCATCCCAAGCCAGCTCTTAACCAATAAGCCACTCGGCCAGCCCTAATATATATTTTTTTAATTGGGGAATTGAGGGAGGGGAACAGTGTTGGAGAACTAGGGCTCCCAGGGGGACCAGCCAAGTTGTTGTTCTTCAATCTTTGTTGTGGAGGGCGCCAGTCACCATCTGGCTTCCCGTCAGCAGGTTGTGGCCTCTAAGCTCAAGGTGCTGTGTTACAATCTTAGTTGCGGGTGGGCATAGCCACCATCCCATGCGGGAGTCAACCCTGCAGCCTTGTTGTTAAGAGCGCATGCTCTATCCACTGAGCCATCTGGGTGGCAGCTCAGCTCAAGGTGCCGAGTTCAGTCTTAGTTGCGGGAGGGTATAGCCCACCATGGAACAGGCAGTCTTGTTAGGAGCACGTGCTCTCACCAGCTTAGTCATCCTGCCACCTATTGGCAGCTCAGTGGCAGCTTAGCTTGGGCACAGCATCACTGGCCCTTGTGGGACTCAAACCCGCAGCCCTGTTGCTCAGAGCTTGCAGTCTTAAGCTAACTCTTAACTGAGCCACTTGGCTGGCCCAGGAGGATAATATTTGTAGGAAAAACACAAAGTGAGGCATCATGACAACCTGGTCTTACATAGTTCAAGAAAGTCTTCATAGTGTACTTGCAACCTTTCTGCAAATCTGAGATTTTTAAACAAAAAAAAAATTCTTGAAAATTTTTTTAAAAACAGAAACAATCAATGAACCTGGAAAATATCAGGCTAAGTAACTTAAGCCAGATACAAAAGGACAAATATTATATGATTCTTATATGAGCTACCTAGAATAGGCAAATGAGCTACCTAGAATAGGCAAATTCAGACAGAAAGCAGAATAGAGGTTACCAGGGGATGGGGGAATGGGGAGTTGTTATTTAATGAGTCTGGAGTTTCTGTCTGGAATGATAAGTTCTGGAAATGGATACTGGTGATGGTTGGACAACAATGTGAATGTACTTAATGTCACTATTCTCTACCTACAACTGGTTAAAATGGTTAATTATATGTTACATATATTTTACCACAGAAAAAGGTTTATCGTAAGTGCTCAATAAGTGTTATTTTTATAAGATGTAACAATATTTATTTCAAATTATTTATAATTGTGAACAATTAAAGCTAGCTTAAATACCCTGCAATAAAGGAATTATTTAAAAAATAATTAGAGGGCCGGCCGAGTGGCGTGGTGGTTAAACGCTGGCTTGGGAAGCCAGCGGCCCCGGTTCGGGTCCCACATATGAGGGCCAGTGACACTGCCCTCAAAAAAAAAAAAATAAAATAAAATAAAATAAAATAAAAATAAAATAAAATAAAATAAAATAAATAAAATAAAATAAAATAAAATAATAAAAATAAAATACAGTGACTTAAAAAATAAAAAATAAAAAAAAATAAAAAAATAAAAAAATAAAAAAATCTCCCAGTGATCAAATTGCTTTATATGAGTAGATCCCAACAAAGGTTTGGGATTGGTTAGTTTTAACACACTTTATCTTAACATTCTTCTACGGACAGGTCAATGCTGGCTAGACCCATAGAAATAAAATAATAATAATAATAATAATTAGAGAGGCTTTTTTTTTTTTTTTAAAGATTTTATTGGGGAATTGGAGGAGGGGAACAGCGCTGGGAAATCGAGGAAGGGGAACAAACAAGTTGCCGTCCCCTTGTTCCTCAGTCTAGTTGCAGAGGACGTTGTCTTCCCGGATGAGGCAGATCGGTCGCCGGCCCCTGGATGTCGCCCACCGCGACCATTGGCAGCTCACGCTGGCCGCCGGCCACTCACACTGGCTGCCGGCTACTCACTGCAGCCCATGGCAGCTCACTACAGCACGGGCTGCAGCCCACACCGTCGCGGGCGCTCACACAGCCCAGCTCCAGGTGGAGCTTTCGTTAGCTGTAGAGGGCAGTATCACTGGCCCTCACATGTGGGATCCGAACCGGGGCCGCTGGCATCACGAAACCAGCTCCCAACCAATGCACTACTCGGCCGGCCCGAGGCTTTTTTTTTTTTAAGATTTTTTTATTGGGGAATTCGGGGAGGGAAACAGCATTGGGAAACTGGGGAAGGGGAACAGACAGGTTGCTGTCCTTTAGTTCTTCAGTCTAGTTGTGGAGGATGTTGCTTCACTGGCCTATGTTGGCATCATCATTGTGCTCTTCTTGGGTGAGGAAAATCGGTCGCTGGCCTCTGGAAGGCCGTTCACAGCAGCTCTTGGTAGCTCACACCGGCTGCCAGCTGCTCATGCTGGCTGCCGGCCACTCACTGTAGCCTATGGCAGCCCACTGCAGCAGGGGCTGCAGCTATGCCGTCCTGGGGACTCACAGCAGCCCAGCTCCAGGTGGAGCTGTTGTTCACCATCTTAGCTGTAGAGGGCATCGTCACTGGCCCTCATATGTGGGATCCAAAATGGGGCTGCTGGTGTCCCAAGCCAGCTCTTAATCAATAAGCAACTCGTCCCGGCCCCTATAGAGGCTTTTAAAAATGTATAAAAATATTTTATGGGGCCGGCCGAGTAGTGCATTGGTTAAGAGCTGGCTTGGGACACCGGCAGCCCCATTTTGGATACCACATATGAGGGCCAGTGACGCTGCCCTCTACAGCTAACAACAGTTCCACCTGGAGCTGGGCTGTGCAAGACCTGGCGACAGTGTAGACTACAGTCCCTGCTACAGTGGGCTGCCATAGGCTGCAGTGAGTGGCCGACAGCCAGCATGAGCGGCTGGCAGCCAGTGTGAGCTGCCAATAGCAGTGGAGAGCGGCCATCCAGAGGCCGGTGATCGAGCACAATGACAATACCAACATGGGCCAGTGAAATAAAGTCCTCCGCAACTAGACTGAAGAACAAAAGGACAGGAATTTGTCTGTTCCCCTTCCCCGATTCCCCAACGCCGTTCCCCTCCTCCAATTCCCCAAGAAAGTCTTTTAAAAAAATTTAAAAAAATAAAATTTTATGTAACAATGAAGCATTTAAAATAGCATGAAGTATATGATCCTCCTCATTTTTTTTTTAAATAAAACAGTTCAGGGCCAGCCAAGTGGCACACTGGTTAAGAGTTGGCTTGGGATGCCAGCTCTGAGCAGCAGGACCCTGGTTCAGATCCCACATGAGGGCCAGTGACACTGCCCTCTACAGCTAATAGCTCCACCTGGAGCTGGGCTGCTGTGAGTCCCCCGGACGGCATAGCTGCAGCCCCTGCTGCAATGGGCTACAGTGAGTGGCCAGCAGCCAGCGTGAGCAGCAGGCAGCCAGTGTGAGCTGCCAAGAGCTGCTGTGAATGGCCTTCCAGAGGCCGGTGACCGATCTGCCTCACCCGAGAAGATCACAATGATGATACCAACATGGGCCAGTGAAGAAACGTCCTCCACAACTAGACTGAAGAACAAAAGGACAGCAACTTATCTGTGCCCTTTCCCCAGTTCCCCAACGCTGTTCCCCTCCCCCAATTCCCCAATAAAATCTTTAAAAAAATAAATTTAAAAAATAAAAGTTTGAGTATAAACAATTAAGAAACAATTATTTCTTGTATGTAGGATTATACGTAATTATTTATTCTTGCATTACATTCCAAATTCTAGTAAGAAATATGATTTACTTCTTCTTTTTTTTTTTTTAAAGAAATTTTATTGGGGGAACAGTGTGTTTTTCCAGGACCCATCAGCTGCAGATCATGTAGTTGTTTCAATCTAGTTGTGAAGAGTGTTTTTCCAGGACCCATCAGCTCCAAGTCAAGTAGTTGTCTTCAACCTAGTAGTGGAGGGCACAACTCCAGGGCCCATGTGGGAATCAAACTGGCAACCTGAGCTAACCGGCCCCCCCGGTTTACTTTTATAATCAGGAAAAGTTTAAAGTTATAAAACTAAGAAAACACAAAAAGTATATTTGCTTGTCTATAATCTTGTGATCATTTTTTGGTTGTTGGTTTCTTTTTTTTTTATTGTGATGAAACAGAAAAATTTTAACAAGGAAATTAAATATAAGATCCTAAATTTATCAAGGCTAGCTATCCTTTCGTATCTTTAAAACAATCCATGTATATTTAGGCTGCTAAAAGATGATGGAGAATATTTGATACGGCAAATACCATCTCACTTTCCATAACATGCTGCCTTTCAAGCTCTGCTCACAATGAAACCACTCAAGTTCAATTCCAGCTATGTGTTCTGATGTCTTTCTGTAACTATGCAAAGTTCCCCATCATGAGGCCACACCATCACACTGCTCACCTCAAACGGGTTCAAATTGAAGTAGGAGGAACCAGGACGGGTCAGTCTTTCAATTTGATTTTTGGACGTTAGAACTGAATCTCGCTTCTCTATTTGTTTCACCTAAAATAAAGGGGATAAAAACTGAATTAGTAAAGTTCAATAATAAACTCTGAATTGTCATCTTAACTAGTTACTCACTGACATGTTCAGCAAACATTTGTTTGTCTATGTGAGCAAGCTATTTTGCTAACCACTTTGAGGAGTAATTACAACAGCTACCATTTACTAATTTTTTATTTTTTTTATTTTTTGAGGGCAGTGTCACTGGCCCTCATATGTGGGACCTGAACCGGGGTCGCTGGCTTCCCAAGCCAGTGCTTAACCACTGCGCCACTCGGCCGGCCCAAAGGTGAAATGAATTTTGGTTCTTTTTTGTTTTTTTTGAGGGCAGTGTCACCGGCCCTCATATGTGGGACCCGAACCAAGGCCGCTGGCTTCCCAAGCCAGCGCTTAACCACCGCGCCACTCGGCCGGCCCACCATTTACTAATTTTTAATAATAATGTAAAAACTTCACACATATTTATTTCTCTCAACAATGTTATACAGTAAATACTACCTATATTCCCATTTCACAGATAAGAAAACTGAGACTTACAGAGGTTACTTGACTTGTTCCCAATTACACAACTTGTAAACCAGAATTTTAACCCACTTTGATTCAAGAGCAGGCATGAAGAGGATTCAAAGATAAGTAAGTCGTAGCCACCACCGTGAAGGAGATTCCACTCTAAAAATGGAAGATGTAGTTGTGTGTGTTCATACTTAATTTACATTTAAGAAAAGAAAAATACAATTACACTGAAATATATACTAAAAACAACATTAAAAATGCATATGGGAGGGCAGGCCGAGTGGCGCGGTGTTTAGGTACTAGCTTGGGATGCCAGTGGTCCTGGTTCGGGTCCCGCATGTGAGGGCCAGTGACACTGCCCTCAAAAAAAAAAAAAAATGCATATGGGAGGGAGCAAACAACTGCCTACCTAACTCTAAGAGTCAGAAAAATTCCTGACCTGACAATACAAAAGGAGAACAGGCACCAGGTAGGCAGTCCCAGGAAAACAACCTTAGAGCCACTGTCAGAGTTGGAATGCTAGTTGGAATGAATGTCTGGTATGTTATTTAACATCTTTATTCTTCTGGCCAAACGAGTCTGGGAAGAATTTCAGTAACATAAAAGCCATTTCTTCTCAGCCTCTTCCCTCTTCACTCTTTTATAAATAGCATGCCACTCTCCCCCATAACCTCTATGTCCTTTCCCGGACTTATTTTCCCTCATAGCGCTTAAATCACTACTTGACATTATATTGTGCATCTTTTTATTGTTTATCCTTCCCTACAGAATGCAAGCTCTGTAAAATAAAGACAGGATTTTTCTTTCTGTTGTTCATTACCATATCTCCAGCACCTAAACAGTTCACTAGTATATGTCAGGTACTAATAAACACTGGTTGAAGGGTCCTCTGTTAGGTACTTTCTCTCAACTGATTCAAACAAACTAGGATTGCTTTTTTTTTTTTTAACTAACAGATGGTAAGTGAAACAAGTTCCACTATAATTGCTGAGTAGTCATCAGAGGTTAGTAAACTTTGGTACCAGTGCATCAACACTTTCAAGTGAATTAGGCACTTCAAAAGGACAGACTATAAAGGATGTGCTAATTTCCATTTTTAAATTTAATGCTTTGGAGAAACTATTATGCAACAAGCACTGTTACAAATACCAGACATAAAAGATGAACAAGACGTAGTGCTTCACTTTTGAGTAGTTCACAGCCTGGTGGGGAACAACTCCATTCCTCAAATCCAAGCCAACTTAAAGAGCTCCATGTTCAGCCTTAAATCTTAGAAAGATGCTTCTGCTTATGAAACCCTTTCTTATACATTAACTCCATTAACTCTCATAAAAACTCGTTTTACAGACATGGAAACTGAAGATCTGCAACATCAACGCCTTGAAAGAATTCAATCACAATCAAGTTAACTGCCTTGCACCAATCCAGTCCGAGGTCCCCTGGCTGCAAACGGTATGCTTTCCTTTCATTTAGTTATTTATTAATGTACTCATTTATTAATATTTACTAAGTAACCCACTATGTAGTAGGCGCTGGAAATGCGATCGTTAAACGAAGCTCTGACCAAACTTCCTTCCTTCCTAACACGATATAACAAGCAGTTAAAATTATTTCACCTACCTAAACCTCAGGTTTGTCATCTGTAAGATGGAGATAATGCCTACCTGGCATGATGCATAGTGCCTGGCACTCGCGCATGGCAGAAATAACCACTAATACAGCACATTACAGAGGACTAAAATAGAAAGTGCTTCCGTTTAGAATAAAAAACAGGTGCTAAGACATTTAAGCGGCCCCCGGGAAGGCCGGCCTCTGCCAGCCCCCACTCATCGGACTTGGGGAACTCTACGCGCGCCCAGGTACTTCGTTGGCCACACTCGCCGTCTACCCATAGACGTCGGACCCCGGCCCCTTTTCTGTTGCCCAGGGGATCCCCCAGGAGCTATCAGGGAGACACACACACCCAGCCCCCCACAGCCCCAAAGGCCAGACAGGAGGAGCCGCCCAACGGTCCAGGCCAGGAGGGCCACTGCCTTCGCCCGCTGGGAGAGTAGGCCCGGGCGGGGTCGCCCCGGTGCCATGACTCCTCACTCGTGGTTCACCTCACTGTAGAAGGTCATAAATGCCTCTTCTGTAGTGCCTCCGCCGCCCGAAGCCCCACTCTCTTCAGGAGCCGCCATTTCCCCGGCCCAGCCACCATGTGACACTCCTGCGCAGGCGCTGCCTCGCAGGATTCTTACAGGCCCGCCTCTCTAGCCCCGCCTCCTTCCTTACGTTATGATCCTTAAAGGGCTCGCAACCCAGCAAGACACCTGTAATCTAAGCCGACTCTTTAAAATTGAGTTGAAACACACAAGACATACAATTAACTATTATAAAGTGAACTATTCAATGGCCTTCAGTACATTCACAGTGTTGTGTAACCACACCTCTATCTAGCTCCAAAACACTTTCATTACCCCAAAAGGATATCTTGCACCAATTCAGCAATTTCCCCCTTACCCCCACCTGCATCTCAAACCCTAACAACCAATCTGTGTTCTGTCTCTATGGATATACCTATTCTGGACATTTCATATAAATGCCTTCTTTCATTTAGCATAATGTTTTCAAGGTTCATCTAAGGTATTGCATGTATCATTACTTACTTTTTTTTTTTTTGACGGCAGTGTCACTGGCCCACATATGTGAGATTTGTTACTTTTTATGGGTGAATAATATTCCACTGTTCTTTATGTGTAGACCACAATTTGTTTTATTCTTTCATTGGTTGATAGACATTTGGGTTGTTTCCCTCTTTTGGCTATTGTGATAATAGTGGTATTATGAACATATAGGTATTTGTTTGAGTACCAGTTTTCAATTTCAGGGGGTATATACCAACTATCTGAAGGGACATTGTTGAGTCATATGGGAAGTCTATATTTAACTTTTTGAGCAACAGCCAAGCTGTTTTCCATAGTGGCTGAAGCATTTTATACCCCCACCAGCAACGTACAAGGGTTACAGTTTCTCCATATCCTCACGAACACTTGTTATTTTCCATTTTTTTAAATTACTGCCATCTTAGTGCCTAGGTCGGCCTTTTGCACAAACTCAGTGAGACCCTCCACTAGATGCTCAGCTTAGGAGATATTCAAGAAACAGCAGTATCCGAGAACTAGAAACAGAGTTTCTGAAACTGAAATGGCACTTAAATATCATCTGGAAACACACCAAATTATTATCAGTAGGTAGTGAATTTATAAATGATTATTATATCTATCCTTCTGCTTTTGTGTTTTTCCAAGTTTTCTGCAATGAACATTTGAAAATGTGCCCTGCAGGCATTTCCTTCCATCTAAGTCATACAAGCCTGGTCTGGTATTTTTCCAACCAAAAGATAATTAATAAAAACTGTTCTACAATTCTATAGACAGCAAAAAAGGTAGTTTTATAATCATGAATAAGATAGATACTCTGGCCCAACCGACTCTCATCAAAAGGAGAAAAAACTGGACCCAGAGAGAGAAAATGACATAAGCAAAGGCTATAAACTATTATTTTCTTGTTCGCATTTGTTAGATGGCTGAAGGGAGGTCAAGGCAAAGCCTTCCTAGACTGCTATTTATGCTGTTCACTTCATTGCACTACATTGGTAAAAGTCCAATTATCAAGCCTATTCAATAACACATTAATGCATTTTGCAAATATTAATTCAGTGCCTACTTCATCAAGGCTCTGATAACTTCAGGGGTTGAAAAGTACAGAGAGGAGAAGAACAAAACAGAGAGCTATAATAGAATGACTAAGGTGAGGGACGGTTTCTTTGAAGTGACACTTAAGCTGAGACGAAAATAAAATATCAACGTAACAAAAGAACATCGATACCCCTGAAGAGACCATATACATGTACATATACAATATTTTTGCTCACAACCCAACTGACTTAAGTCGGGGCATCCTCTGGACGTCAACATCCTGGACCTAGATATCCTCCATCCCAACCCCTTATAGCATCTTATTAATCTTTTTGATCTTATTAATCTTATAGAGAATCTTATTGATGCTAGCGGTCCAGGAAAGCGATGGCTTCCTTAGGGTGTTTAATAACAACTTCAGGATTGCCACTGTGGGGTGGGTGTGGACTCCATGACTCATTCTGATGACTTCTGACCCTCTCTAGCCGCTCCCCTCCAACCTCCTCCATTATTATTTTTCAATATCGGAGACCTTGCTAGGGATTGGCAAAGAATAGGCCCGATTCCTGCTCAGGATTCGCTGTAAGCTACAGGAACCCCGCCTCCTCCCTTTCATGATTCGCTCCTCTTGGGTTCATCCCGCCTCTCCATGGAACATATTGGCTGCCTGGCCATCAGCAACGTTAGCGCCTACGGACCGTCTGCACCTTCTGCAACTGTGAGGTGCTGCATTGACAACCATGGCAGTCACGGCGTTGGCGGCGCGGATGCGGCTCGGTGTGCGGGGCGTGAGGGCCATGCAAGCTCGAAGCTTCAACTCCGAACGGGTATGCTCACTGTAGTGTCCGCTGCCCCAGCGCTGAGCGCGGATGCCGTCTCCTCTGCCACACCTTTACCAATGTGCTTGTCTCTCTCCGCAGTCAGATAATGCCGGCTCTAGCGCGGGCTCGATTCGGGATGCTGGTGGGGCCTTCGGGAAAAGAGAGCAGGCTGAAGAGGAACGATACTTCCGGTGAGGCCCACGGGGTCCCAAGGCCAGCCCTAAATCTTTACAGACCTTCTTAAACTTAGTCTCCCCACCCATCCTTTTCGGTTGCCATGGCGCGCGCCCTATACGCAGCGAAACAACCGGGTCCCGGAACCCTCTCTCCCAGTGCCCTGCCGAATAGTCCCAGGGCCCTAAAACCCACTGCATGTCCACTTGGGGATCTCCAGGACTCTCAAACCAAGGCCCAACTCTTCCAGAATCATTTACCAACCCCACCCGTGGAATTCTCCCCGGGTCGTGCAAAACGCCCCCCTGATTCTTCGCGGTGTCAAGATCCGACTACCCAATACTTGAATACCCCCTGAACCTGACTCCCTCTGCCCTCACCCACCCACCACCTCTTTACGCTCTTCCACACCTCTTAGCTTTGCTAGGGCCTACATGGATGGATTCCCTAACTCTTCAGACCCTCTCAACCATTTATAGACCTCCAAGGGTCTCTAGCTCCTCCAGAGTGAGCGGGGATCTTACGAGCTGGGTGCAGCTGTTCCTGGTTGGAACCCCACCCCCATCCCACTTCCTGGAGACTTTCGCCCAGCTCCGCCCAGCTGGGTAGATTTCTCTTACGTTTAGGAGCATGGAGTGGGCTGGGCCCCTATCTACATTTTTTCCCCAACCCTGAGTTATCTTTTACTGACTGCTCCCCACAGTAGGGAGCAGCATAGAACTAATCTCGTTCTGCTTCTCTTTTCCGTCCGCTTTTGCTCACTCTTAAAAATTATCACCATGGCACCTGCCATACCAGAAAGCCAAAGTACAGCCCTTAGAGACCATCTAATTGGGCCTCTACATTTTACAGTTAAGGAAAACTGAGGTCCAGATGTGGCCAAACCAAAGTTTGAGTCATTTCTTGTTGAGACCTAAATTTGTCTACCAGTATTGGCTCCCATGCAAGAAGCCCCCTTTTGGCTTTTACAGTGGGCCAGGCATTTCTATAGGCAAAGAAAGCCCTGGATAAATTAGGATAGATCACATATAATTGTCCTTTAACTACATCCCTTTGTGTATTCCCCCCTCGTTTTTCTCTTTTTTCCCCCAAAAAGAGATTCTGTTCTCCTGGTTGTTCCTCTGATAAGTTATTGGGGACCTATGTCACACCTCTTTGGAGTTTTCTACTCTAAAGAGGAATCTGAAAGGAATAGCTCATGACTGATGGAATTTCAGTCAATAGTACCAGAAAAATGGAATCATTTTGGTCATCTAAGGATAGATATACCTTAAGGTGGAATATCTAAGTGGGGCTTGAGGGGGAAGAAAAGGATGATCAGCCAGAATCCCATGGGATTGGGACTCCTTTGCTTTGGGTATTGCAGGTTATACTTAGAAATCTCTTTGGGGTGAAGGATTAGGATTAAACCCAGAGCCATTGTGTACTTGTAGAGCTCGGACTAAAGAACAGCTGGCATCCTTGAAGAAACACCATGAAAATGAGATCAATCATCATAAAAAGGAGTTAGAACGTCTGCAGAAAGAAATTGAGCGGCATAAGCAGGCCATCAATCAACTAAAACAGAATCATGATGATTAAGTGCACACAATTCCCCAAATAATGGCTACATATCATTGCCCACTTCTATAGAGACATAGTTCTGGTCTCATTAATATCTAACTGTGCTACCAACAGATTATAATAAATTGTCATCGTTGAACTGTGTCTGATGTCTTTTACTATCTGGAGAGGGGTAAAGAGACACTCCTAGACTGCTAAAATGAGTCAGACAGTACCTGCAATCTCGAAGATGAAGCACAGCATAAATGCTATGCCACATGGGGGAAGTTGGCGGAGGCAGGTGTGACACAGGGAAAGGCTTGTCTGACAATAGAGATTCAGAGAAAGTTTGAAGGATAAACCCCAATCCAAAGTCAAAAGCAAGCCAGAAAACAGGAATAATTGCTTAAAAAAGATATAATTCAAGGCACCATCAATCCATTTTGCATTTACAAAATGGATTAGAGAACTCTTCATATGAACTAGTTATCCTTGTTCTAATTATCCTTGTGCAGATTGAGAGAACGAGAATTAGAAATTATGTATTGCTGGGCCGGCCGAGTGACGCAGTGGTTAAGCGCTGGCTTGGGAAGCCAGCAGCCCCTGGTTCAGGTCCCACATATGAGGGCCAGTGACACTGCCCTCAAAAAAAAAAAAAAAGAAAAGAAAAGAAATTATGTATTGCCAGTGGTTAGTAAGTTGGAGTTGAGATTTGGCATCCAGGTTTTTTGACTTAAATTAATAACAGAATTAGAATGATTTCTTAGGTTGTATTTTGCTTTGCCAAGTATGCCCTTGACTCATATTAGACTTTAAGGCCCTGTTTAAATTGTTATACAAACTAGTTGTGTAACTCCTCTAGGAAAAAGAATAATTGAGGCAACGCTTTCGGCCGTTAAGACATTTTTCTATTCAACAGTTCAATATATTATTTGCTCCAGAATTACGATGAATCATTTGTTGCCAAAACCCTACTACCTGTACACAAAGGCCTTTAGGCCACTGCATGATAAAAGCTTGGACATGTCATTGACCATACCCTTGCAGACAAAACCCTGGCTATTTCCAAAACACTTATCCATGATGCTGCTGATGGAAAGTTTTTTGGGTTTTTTTGTTTGTTTGGTTGGTTGGTTGGTTTTTTTGATGGAAAGTTTATTGTAGACAATCCTGAGGTGTGAGTGCTGGAGGTTCAAGTGGCCAGCAACAAAATGACCTCAAACATGAAGAGCAGGAAATGATCATGCTAAGTCATATGCCTTTTTTTACTTTTAAAATAGTACAAAATTTGAAAAGTTTAAAAATTAGTTAAGGAACAAATAACAAACCTCTTCCATTTTTCATTTTTGTGACCAAAAAAAGGGCATACAAAAATCCCCCAAGTTTGTAGGTGATAGTGTTTTTGTGACTTCTTATAATCAACAATTGCCTTATTAGGAGTGATTCCTGAGTCGATTCCTTAATAGGGGTGTACCATCTGCTCTTGACATTTTATTATAAATAAATTAAGTCTAATGATTGAATAAAGCAAGCAAACAATTGAAACTGAAGATGAAGAATCATAAGCTTGAATTCTTTAAAAGGTGAAATGAGGGCCGGCTGAGTGGCGCGGTGGTTAAGCGCTGGCTTGGGAAGCCAGCGGCCCCTGGTTAAGGTCCCACATATAAGGGCCAGTGATACTGCCCTCAAAAAAAAAAAAGTGAAATGAATAATTTTTGGAGCAGCCTATAACTTAAGAGTACCAAGTGTCCACGAGCCAGCAGTATCAGCAGCATCTGGGCACTTGTTAGAAATGCAAATTCTCAGGCCCCATCACAGACCTGCAGCCAGCAGTATCAGCAGCATCTGGGCACTTGTTAGAAATGCAAATTCTCAGGCCCCATCACAGACTTGCTGGAACTGAGACGACCCAGCAATCTGGTTTTTTGTTTGTTTGTTTGAGGGCAGTGTCACTGACCCTCACATGTGGGACGAACCCCGGCCGATGGCTTCCCAAGCCAGCGCTTAACCACAGCGCCACTCCGCCGGCCCCCAGCAATCTGTTTTAACAAGCTGCCCTAGGTGATTCTGATGTGCACTGAAGCCTGAGGACCACTGTACTATACAAGTAACAATAGTTTCTCATGAAATTTGCTGACAGTCTTGGGTTTAAAATACTTTTGTTAAGGTAACTTATCAAGTATAATAAGAATAACTATACTTTTTTTTTTTTAAGGGCAATGCCACTGGCCCTCATCTGTGGGATCCGAACCCAGGCTGCTGGCGTCCCAAGCCAGCTCTTAACCACCGCGCCACTCGGCCGGCCCTATACATATTAATATAGCTCTTAATATGAATGCTACTTGAGGATTTAAAAACATGTTAAGGATTATTCTTGTACAAAACATGAACACTTTAGGACATAGCATTTCACAGAATACAATTTGGAATGTGCTCCGCTGGTTTATTGTATTAGTTAAAATCCTTTTCGTTTACAAGTAACAAAGACCAGCATTGGCTGGCTTAAGGAGGAGAAAAAATTATTTATGGAAAGAACGGGCTATTGTCTCAGAATCTCAAGAAGATGACCAAAATTCAGGAAAGGCAGGGACCAGAGTAGTTCTGAGAACTGCAGGAGCAAATCTAAGCCACTTCCTAAAGGTCTGTGTCAGTCATTGAGGCTTTTTTTTTTTTTTAAGATTTCAATGGAATTTTACACAATGAAGTTACTTACTATTACACAACAATTTATATTTATGGAGTACTTTACAATTATTTTGCTCATTAAATCTCATGGTATTTCTAGCAAATATGTCTATACCAATAGTTTAATTTTATAACCAAAGTAACGCAGGGAACTGTGGAGTAACTTTCTCAAGGACACAACCAGGTTTGTGCTGAGCAGGGACTTTACTACAGAGTTTCTGGTCTCGAATTGCAGTTCCTGTGTAGTGATTCAGCTGCTTATTAGCTCCCTCCTCAAAATGAGACAGGTCGGGGGCTTGCTGAGACATCTCGGGGTGGATTGTAAAGGCAAAGGTTCCTAGCAGTAAATGCAGAAGTGCCAGTGGTTGGCATTGGCCTTAGTGTTTGGGCTGTGAGATGTCAATGCATGCCTATATGGTGCAAACACACATTTGCAATAGAGCCTACTTTGAGATTTTCGCATCATAAATCAAGTTGTAAATCTCAACCCAAGCTGTACATTGAAATACTTGGGAAGCTTTAAAATTAAGCCAGAACCAATTAAATCCAAATCTTTGAGATTGAGGCCTGGGCATGGGTATTTTCAAAAAGCTCCCCCCGATTTTTCCAATATGGCCAGAGTTGAGAACCACTGGTGTTAAGGGTCCTTCCAGATCAGCTGCATGTGGTACGGGCTGCAGGTTGTTCACTGCATCAAGATGCCTAAGTGAAAGGGCCAGGGAGAACTGAAATTCAACCCACACTCTGCTCACCAAGCAGTGTACTCCGGTGACATCTGTTCTGAAAAAGAGTCACCTTTTGTCTGATTCCCACAAAGAGGACTCTGAGTCATGCCACTATTCGTGAATATGCATTGCTGCATAGCCTACATAGTTCATTTTCAGAGTTTTAAAATGTACAAGGTCTGACAATTAACTTCAGGAACTTGTTGCAATGATGCTGTTAACCTTTTTGCTATCAGAGGGATTATTCGTTATGAATTTGTACCAACTGAACAAACAGTTAACCAAGTTTACTATTCGCAAGTGCTGAAAAGGCTGCATGAAAACGTTAGATGAAAACTACCTGAACTTTTCACCATCAATTCATGGCTCTTGCATCACCACAATGCACCAGCTCACACAGCACTGTCTGTGAGGGAGTTTTTAGCCAGTAAACAAATAACTGTATTGGAACACACTCCCTACTCACCTGATCTGGCCCCCAATGACTTCTTTCTTTACCTGAAGATAAATATTGAAAGGAAGACATTTTGATGACATTCAGGACGTCAAGGGTAATACGATGACAGCTCTGATGGCCTTTCCATTAAAAGAGTTCCAAAATTACTTTGAAGGGTGGACTAGGCGCTGGCATCAGTGCAAAGCTTCCCAAGAGGAGTACTTCGAAGGTGACCATAGTGATATTCAACAGTGAAGTATGTAGCCCTTTTTCTAGGATGAGTTCACATACTTAATCGTCTGACCTCGTACGAATTAAAAATTATATTTAGCATGTACTATATGTTGGATACTTCATATACACTGGGAATACAACTACAAAACAAGCACAGCTCCTGTCCTTGTGGAACCTAGAGCTGATTGGGAAAGGCAAGTGGCTAAACAACAGTGTGGGAAGTATTTTAATGGGGGTGAGTGCAACAGTGTGGGAAGTATTCTGATGGGGGTGAGTGAGGACTCTGGACATGCACCACCCAGACCTGAGGCTTGAAGGGACCCCATGGTGGAAAAGATAAAACAGCAGCCAGGGAGGGGTTGGCATTCAAAGCTGAATGACAGCATTTGAAGAAGCCTGGCACTGAGACAGACCATGGGTCACTGGGGAATTGACAATAGTTCAACCTGTCCATCTGGAGCATGCAGGGGGATGATGGGGAAGGAGGAGGTCATGTGGTTGGAGGTCCCACCAATCTTCCATGGGCCGGATTGGCCACTTGTAAGCATAATCATTGTGTCCCAATCCTCGGTCCTTCCTTCCTCCTTCCTTCTTTCCATCCTCTCTCCCTCGTTTCCTCTTTTCTCTCTTCTTTTTATGTATAGTCCTATATTACTGCAGAAAACACCTAAACCATTTGTACCCTACTTCAAGGACCTTTAACTTCAAGCACTAGAAAGGAGCAAAATGCTTGGGAGCAGGCAAAGGAACAAAGAGGGGGACACATATACCACTGCTTCACTTGGTGCCACCTGGCACAACCTCACAATTAGCAGAATCCACAGACTCCTTCTTACCCACCACTCTTTTTTAATTGAGGTAAAATTCACATAACATAAAATTAATCATTAACCATTTAAAGTGTAAAACTCAGTGGCATTTAGTAATATTTGCCATGTTGTGCAAACATCACCTCTAGGAGTTTGATACATTTTCATCACCCCCAAAATTCCATACCCATTAAGAAGTCACTCTCCATTCCCCTCTCCACCCAACTACTAGTCTACTATAGACTTGCCTATTCTGAATATTTCATTAAATTGAATCACACAACATGTGACTTTTTATATCTAGATTCTTTCACTTAGTGTGATGTTTTCAAGGTTTATCGATATAGCATGTTTTAGTACTTCATTCCTTTTTTTTTTTTTTTGTGGGCAGTGCCACTGGCCCTCATATGTGGGACCCGAACCGGGGCTGCTGGCATCCCAAGCCAGCTCTTAACTACCGTGCCACTTGGCCAGCCCTGTTGTTGAGTTTTAAGAATTCTTTATATTGCACAGACCAAGTGGCTCAGTTGGTTAAGAGCTCGCTCAAGAGTGCGAGCTCTGGGCCCGCCGAGTGGCGCGGTGATTAAGAGCTGGCTTGGGACGCCAGCAGCTCCGGTTCAGGTCCCACATATGAGGGCCAGTGACATTGCCCTCAAAAAAAAAAAAAGAGTGAGAGCTCTGAGCAACAGGGTTGCTGGTTGGATTCCCAGCCCGAGCTGAGCAGCCGCTGAGCTGCCAACAGGTGGCAGGATAGCTCAGGTAAAAAAAAAAAAAAAAAAGAATTCTTTATATATTCTGAGCACTAGGTCTGTCTGCAAACTCAGCCTCTGTGCTTTCTGAAAATTGCAAAATAATAATAATAATTACTATGTACGTATAATATTTATATATATGAAATTTGCTACATATCTATACAAAGATATTTGCTACAAAAGATATTAGCTATATATAGATATTAGCTATGTGTGTGTGTGTGTGTATAGGTGTGTATCTGTGTACACATCCTGACACGCATTTAGTAACAAAATAAGGAGGAAATACTCATGTCAATTACAGTCCTAATTTCTGAGACTGGTCCCTTGGTTATAGCTGGTATTTATAACTACCTTCTCCCGCTATCCATTCTCTATTTTCTTTGCCTTCAAAGGGAAACCTTCAGCTGGTTGTGGTTCTTTACCTGGTGGGGTGACCAAGCCTCATTCCTAAAGGGTCTGGATCATAAGTAGTCCTGCCTGGATTGAGTTGTAGTTTTCCTTTGACCTTAACACGGCATAGTAATACTAAGAGACACCGTAAGGATCTCCTGTATTCCAGACATACTATTCCGTACCTTCATTGTGAATAGTGGTCCAATTTCCCCTTGATAGTCAAGATCAATCACCCAAGCCAACACAGTAAACTCACTTCTTTACCGGTTGATTCATACCCACGAGGAGTCAAAAAATAGTCAGGCAGCAGTCTTAGCTTCCACTTCAATGGAATCACTGTGTCTCCTGGTAGAAGCTTTCCTCCCTTTGGAACTAAGATCTTTCGGCCAGCAGAGCATAAGTTCACAGGAACAGGAAGCAAAATTTTGCAAATGGGTCACTAGGGGTAATAGTGAGTGTTGTCATTCCCGTTTCCACCCTTTAATTCCTGGACTTGTGAATTCTGGCTACGAGAGAAATAGCAGCATATATTAGATGGTGATTCAGAGCATATATAGCCTTCTGAAGAACCATGCCCCAGCCCTGAAAGGTATTGCCGTCCAGCTGGCACTGTAACTGAATCTTCAAAAGGCCAAAAGGCCATTCCTCCATTGTATCAAGCCAGCTGCTTTAGGATGGTAGAGAACATGGTAAGACCAGTGAACTACATGAGCATGGGCCATGAGTTCATTAATCAGAAGCCATGTTGTGTGGAATACTATAATAGTACATAATACATTCAGCAATCCATGGATGGTGATTTTAACAAAAGTGTTGCATGCAAGAAAGGAAAATTTGTATCCAAGGAGTCTCTTCCAGTAAGAACCAAGCACTGTCCCTTCCTTGATGGATGTGGTCCAGTGTAATCAACCCACCACCAGTGGCTGGCTGATCACCCTGGGAATGGTGCCAAATCAAGGGCTCTGTGTTGGTCTTTACTGCTTGCAGATTGGGCACTCAGCAATAGCATAGCCAGGTTGGCCTTGGTGAGTGGAAATCCATGTTACCGAGACCAGGAAATAACTTCCTTTCCTGCTACTATGGCCATTTTGTTGATGAGTCCATGAACATCACCATTGAGCCATGATAGCAGTGGCTGTGGAAAGAGGTTGACTGGTAGCCACATAACAGGTCATCCTGTCCACTTGATTACTAATATTTTCTCTGTTGTGGTCACTCTTGGTGAGCATTCACATGAGACACAAATACCTTCACATTTTTTTGCCCATTTAGGGAAGTCTATCCTCATAACGCTTCTCCACATTTTCTTGTCACCAATTTTCCAGTCATGTTCTTTCCAAGTCCGTGATCATCCAGCCAAACCATCGGCCATAGCCCATGAACCAGTACATATTTATTGAATGCCTACTGTGTGCCAGGACTGTGCTAGGTGCTGGGAATACAACAGAAAACCAAACAAAGTCCTGCCCCCATGGAACTTCCATAATGTGAGGGAGACAAAAAATAAACAAGTATATATGTTAGGTGGGGGGAAATAAAGCAGTCCCCATAACTGGACTTCATGTCCCCTTACTGGACTTCATGTCCCCTTACTGGAGGTGAACTATTTCATATAGTGTGATCTGATAAAGTTGTCACCTTATAAAGAGAGCTGATAAGGAAAGGCCTAAAAAATCTAATAACCTGAGCTATGAAGATACAGAGCATTCAAAACTGAAGTCTAACAGCAGAGCCAAAGGCCCCGAGTCAAGCAACTTTACATGGTCAAAGGACAGCAAAGCAGCCAGGGAGCTGGAACACAGTGAGCAAGGAGAGTGAGAAGCTGGTGAGAGCCACATATGAGACTGTACATCCAGTTGCAAAATTTCTACCTCTGGACTTTCCATTCTATTTGGTTTTATGCAAAATGGCTGACTTTGGCCTGGCCTTATCAACAACCTCAAGTTAATGAATGGAGAACAAATTGAGATCATTAAAAGTGCCTGGATTGTCAGTTGAGAAACCTTGATTCCAATTCCCATTCTGCCACTGCCTTACACTTTGACCTTGAGCAAGGGTGTGTTTGAGCAAGAGTATAAGGAAGTAAAGGTAAAAGGGAAGGCACATCATGGGGGCTTTGAATGGCGTGTTAAGGAATCTTGATCCCTTCCAGGGGTTTCAAACTCAGGTTCCTACAGAGGCCAAGCAAGTAGTATAAATAAATGATCAAGTGGTCTGCATATCATTGTTATGGGAATTGAGAGCTGGAGAAGCTGCTTAGTCCCACCAATGGCCCCAGGAATGCAGGCCCAGCATTGATACATCTTCTTTTCTAAGAAAATTCATAAATTGGGGATTTTATGTGAAATCTTCTAATTTTTAAATCTTAGCAACTTATTCAATTTTTTTTGTAAACCCAAAGGACAGAACAATATCTATCCACAGACCATATATTACCCATGGAATGTACAAACACAGTCTGGACAATGGGAGCCACGAAGAGTTCTATGTCCAGTAGTGACTTGGTCAGACTATTATCGGTGTCTTTACTTACCAGAGTGACTTCTATTTGCTTCTCTTTCTCACCTATTTGATCCTGGCAACCAAATTTGGGATATTATTCAGCCCTCTACCCCATCCTAAGCATAGAACCAGGCCCATCTTAGGCATGGTTGTAGATTGTGTCCCCCCAAAATTTGTGTGTCAAAGCCCTAAGACCCAATGTGATGGTATTTGAAGATAGGGTCTTTAGGAGGTAATTAGGTTTAGATGAGGACATGAGTGAAACCTCACGATGGGCTTAGTGCTCTTATAAGAAGAGACTCCACAAAACTTCCTTGCTAGCTTCCTTGCCATGTGAGGTCACAGCAAGAAAGCAGCCACCTGCCAGCCAGGAAGAGAGCTCTCATCAGAACTCGACCACGCTCACACCCAGATCTCAGACTTCTCAGCCTCCAGAACTGTGACAAAATAAAGTACTGTTGTTCAGGTTACCCAGTCAATGGTATTTTGTTATGGCAGCTAGAGCTAAGACAGGCATCAACAATGTTCACAGAAACAAACTTTTAAAAGTTTTACAATTAAAAAAGAAAGTTTTGCAATTGGCATCAAGAGTCTTAAATATTGTATATTTGTTCATAGACTTCGACTCATGAATTTGTGTCTAGAAATTTAACTTAAGGAAATAATCAGAGATACAATGTAGTATTTTTTATGTAATAGTTTTATCTCATCTTAACATAGTATAATGAAAAATTGGGAAGAAAACCCTAAATTTCTAGCAATAGAGATTAATGAACAAATTATATCACATATGAACATTTTGCAACCGTTAAATATTATGTTTAAGGAATATTTAATATTATGAAAATTATCATGAAGTGCAGTAAGTGGAAAAAGCAGACTACACAACTATAGATTATTTATATAATAAATATACTTATATACATAAGCATAAGTTAAAGACAATAAATATATAATAGTAATATATCTGATAAACACAGAGGGTGCCAAAAAGACTACACATTTTAAGAAAGGAACTGTGTTAAAATTAAAATTGTAATACTCAATACATACCGGTAACAAAAGATGAATACAAGTCACATGTATAAATTTTTTTGACACCCCCGGTAAATGCAAAGAATAAAATCCAACACGTTATCATTGGTTCTCTCTTGGCAGTGGGATTAGGATTCTGAAGCGTTTTTTTCCCCTTCTCATTTAAAAGTTGTAACGTAATACATCTTGGCATTTAAAAAAAAAAAACAACACGTAAATATTAAAGAAGTACATAAAAAGTCTTGTAATCTCTCTTCCCGCCTCTACCCTATGAGGTAAGAGGATGCTAATAGTTTATTGCAAACTGCCCATCATTCCAGACTTTTGTGGCCTCTGTATAATTATGTGCATACATATTTTTGAGAGCATTCCATATGTATCATTGTGCGACTTGTTTTTTGTTTAAACCTAACATTTAATCCTGCACACGTTTTCATTTCATGTAGAGCACCTTTGTAAAGCATGTAGAGCTAACAACTCCTTTGCTTTCCTTACTGCGTGATGTTTCATTGTGTGAACGAATCTGCTTATTACTTTAACCAGTTCCCTTTGATGGGCATTTTGGTCACTTCCCGTTTTACGCTTTTACAACAATAAAACAACGAACAAGAATAATACCAGCTTAAGTCAGAAAGCCTGAAAAACATTAAAAAAAAACAAAAAGAGGGAAAAATATTTGTTTTACCTTTATACTTTTCTGTATATTTTAAATTTTCTGCAATTAATACGTGTCACATCATTTGGAAGGGAAAAACTTAAACTACAACCAAAAGTTCATTAAAAAGAAGAAAAGGAAAGAGAAAAAAAAAGAAAATCAAAAAGCAGACGGGATAGTCCCCCCTCCCGTCTCGCCCCACGAAGGCGGGGCCGGGCGGAGGAAGCAGTGAGCTGCCAAGGTCTGCACCAATCATACCCTGGTTGATAGGCAGAGCCCAGAGAATTTGGTGACACTCCCCGCCCCGAAAACAGCCTCGGGGGTTAGCTTTTCTAACCACCCTGGAAACCGGCCTGGGCTAGTCCTACGCGCCGCTGGGGGCTGCAATTGGCTGCTAGGTGACCCCGCCCTTCTTCCTGCTTATTGGCCGCCGCGATTTACGTAAGAAGAGCCTGTTGCTGAGCAGGACGAAGTGGTGCAGATTTTGCTCAGAAGAGACATTAGGACTGCAAAGATGCTGGGAGCCCTTTGGTCAAAAAAACAAGAATAATAACCACAGTTTACGTATTCAACTCCTGCTGAATGCCAGACTCCGTGCATCAAACTTTAACACATTAATGGCTATAACCACCTTTCTTGAACACCCTGAGTCTGTCTGTCACTGCGTTAGATGTTTTAAAATAACAATAACAACATAAATAATAATAATTACAGCTTATCGAGCACTTAATCTGCATCAAGCCTTGTTAAAGGACTTGTATGCAATAGCTCTTATCCTCACAACAGACCAAGTAGAGATAAACTCTATAGCCCCATTTTACACAGCAGGAAACAGGTTCAGAAAGGTGAAGTGACTTGCCCAGGTACACACAGCTAGAAAAGGTTAGAACTGAAACCTTCGACTCCGATATCCTATTATATATATATATATATATATATATATATATATATATAGGCGTGGGTGGGGGTAGGGGGGCGTATAGGGATACGGAAGTCTTAAGAGCAGGAAGAGGTGGGCCAGGATGGTGACAAAGGACAGGGGCGTTGCTCCAGGAACAGCCTAGGGTATTTGACTGAGAATGGGATATAGGGCCCATAAAAGTGAAGAGGGGGAAATAGAGGACAGCAGGAATAAAGAGAATTATTCTTTCTGGGAATATGACGCTACTGGGGCAGCCTCTTTCGGTGCCAGTGGTCCTAGAGGGGGGTCCTGGACCCCAAGGTTCTAGTCTCTGCTTTGTGACCAGCTTTCTGGGGACCTTGCGCAAATGGCTTATTCTCTGGACCTCAGACTTCCTGCCTATAAGATGCTGGAGTAAGACAAAACAATGGGAAGTGCATTTTCAGGCTGGGAGATCTTTGGGGAGTCTAGTCCCTGCTAGCAGCAGGGAAATCTTCAGCAACCACATAATCTTTACTTAGCTGTTGCCTGGCCTCTTTTCAGGACCTTCAGACAGTGATATCATTGAGACCTGCCGATTCGGTAAACTCAAAACGTTTTGGGGCGGCCCTCAATCCATCCTTTTTCCAGTCTATTTTGAGCTGCAGCAGGGTCCTGCCTGCAGGGGGCGCTGAGGGCTCACTCAGCCGACATAACCGAACTGGAACGCTTAGTGAATTATCCAAAAGCACCCAACTGGTCAGTTTTTGTATTTTATTTATTTTTATTACGAGTGAGCTTTTTGAAACCTGGTTTCTGTCCTCAGTATAAAATCAATGAAACCGAATTATATGCATTGCCCAACACCAGTCCTCTCCACTGTGGCTCTAGGGGGATTAGAGCTAATTTCCAAATCCTTTGTTTTACAGATGAGGAACGGGATCCTAAGAACTGAAAAAAATTATTTGAGTCATGTAGCTAAAAACTAGGACTCCTGGGCAGTGCTCTTAAGAGACAGTTGGCTCTGTTTCTGAGAGTCTGTGGTTGTTCTACCCCCTGATGTACAACTCCAGGGGATAATTTCAATTTTAATTGTGTAGCTTCACAGTTCAGCACCTGTCAGCCCGGAAGGACCTCCTTCAGCATGTAGCACAATGCCTGCTTAATGAGTGATTGAATGGATGAATGTGTGAATGAGCCACAGAGGGTGAGTGGCTTTATTAAACCTGTTGGAGTTTGCTTCTTTCTTGAAAGCTCCCTCAAGGCAGGAATTGTATTCTGAGATGGGAGAGGGGAGTGTGATGAGAACAATAAGAAGGGCTCAGAAAATTACATCTGGGTGATAAACCACAGCCTAGGTGTAGGAGGCAAGGTCATTATAGCAAACTGATCTCACAATTTGGGATTCGAATATTAATGCAGAAAGAATGAATCCCATTAGAGTTAAAATTGAGAGAGGGTATGAAGCTGAGGAAACCAAACACATTTCAAATCCAATCTAGATGTTTCCTCAGGAACGGAATGTGATTGAGGAATAGTAAAAGCTTTGGCCAATCAGTAGCTTCAGCGTAGCTGATGCAAGGGTAGAGAGTATGGCAACAGAAAGTGGAGATCTTTACTGAGCCAAAAATGCTAGGCGTGGGGAAGGGGAGTCCAGCCAATGCACCTGGGCCATGCTCCTCAGGGTTGGAGGCTTTACTGGCTGGATTTCCAGAGCCCAGCACTGTGCCTGGTACATACTAGATAGTCAATAAATATTTACTTAATGAAAGAAAAGGAAGGTGCTGGAGCACTGAGCAGCAGGTTTGCTCTGCATAGAGCCAGTTCAATGATTCATCTTGTCACTGATTCCTCTTGCTCAGATTCAGCTAACTCCTTTCAGATGATAACTTGGCTTTTCATGGAGGCCTTCCTATAAAGAGAAATGTGCTGGCCCATTAATTATAGACCACTTGAAAATTATGTTTCTCACTCCCAATTAACATATTGGAATTCTGCTTTACACGTTCATTTCTTGTGCCAGCCTACTTCTTACATATTCAGGTCCTTCTCTCGTCAGGGGTGCAGTGGAGTTTCTGCTTTGGAGTCATTCTTGCCTGGGTTTGAATCCTTACTCAACATATTACTACGCTGTCTGATCAAGGCCAACACACCTCTTGAGCCTCAGTTTCCTCATCTGTCAAATGGGGGCATAATGCCTACCTCGGAGGTTGTGGTGAATTACAAGAGATATCAGATGTATCCTGGACTGCTGTTGGACAGTTCAGCAAATGGTAGTATCTGTGCCTCTTTTGCGCTTTCCTTCCTTGGAGACTGGGTCACAAAGCTCATCCAATTTAGAACATCAGTATTTCTGGCTTTGTCTTTTCACAAAATCACCAACTTTGTAGGTGAAGCCTTGGGAATGATTTAGTCGCTTCCTTGAAGATTCTACAGAGGAGAGTAATTCATATTCATACACTTTAAAAATATTTACTGAGGATTGACTACATGCTAGTGGGGGATACAGAGACAATTAGATACAGTTCCTGCTTTAAAGGAGCTCTGACACAGCCTGGTACAGTCAAAAGAAGCTCTTATATGACCCTGACATGAAGATTTACCTTTCTATGTAAGCTCAAGTTTCCTCCCTTTTCAAAAGTGGTCAATAACATATATTCCATTGTTAGAGGGAAGTGCTAAGATATGTAGGTAGAAATGATAACAAGGCTGTGTCAAGTTTGAAGACCAGTGGTAGAAACAATGTGTTGAGGAGTCAAGGAGGGGGAGAGAGGACTTTCAGCTGAGCTGAAGAAGCAACACTCTCTGTAGGAAGTGGCAATTTGAAGGCTTAATTCAGGCCACAAACATATGACTAAAGGCACTGAATGCTGGGTAGGATATCCTTTCAGTGGGCAGAAATTTGCAGAGACAACTAAGGGAAGAAAGGCTTAAAGGCCAAACAAGAAACATGGATGTGGCAAGTGATTAAGACTGGAAAGGTAAATTGAGACAGATCTTGGCAGATATTGACTGTCAATCTAGGGGTTTGACCTTTATTCTGTAGCTTATGAAATGTTTAGATCAATGTTTTGATCTAAACATTGACATAACAGAGCAGATTTTTAAAATGAAAGCTGAATCGGACATAGGGTGATTTAGAGGTGAATTCAATTCAAAGGAAGGTTCAGTCAGCAAGGACATATTATGGGCAAACACTGTGCTAGGTGGCATAGGACAGAAGACAAAGATGTCAACATGTGGACCCTGCCCTCATGGAGTTTATAATCAAACGGGTCAGATAAGACTTGTACACAGAAAATTACAATACAAGGTAGAACGTGATAAGTGTTATATATAAAAGAGACCTGGCTCAAGTGCCTTGGGAACTCAGCAGAGGGTGAGATTAATTTCCTTCTCCCAAGAAGTTGGAGGCAGGAGACAAAGTCAGAGGGTCATCTTTGGAATCATAAACCTAGACTCAGAAAGTCTCAGAGGGGCCCGTGGAGGACATTCAATCCATCTTTCCTCCAGCCAGGACTCTCTATTCAGAGTTAACAATGACTTTAGAATCGAAACAAAAAAACTGGAGCTTTGAAGAAAAGCTGAAGGAAGAGGACCTGTGGAAAATGGACAGGAGAAGATGAATTCAGCTTCTAGGTGCTGATGGACTGGTGGAAGCGACTCCAAACAGAAAGTTGAAGGCCAGGAAAGGGATGAGCATATCAGGGAGGAAGAGTATGTCTGGAGAGATGAGGGATGAAAACAGAAACTAGGGGAACACCCACGTTCCAGGGGGTGGGAGGAGAAAGGAGTCGGAGAGTGAGTGGCCAGAAAGAGAGGCGAGAAAAGACCTAGTAGACATACTTGTCACAAATTTCTAGAAAGGGGGTGATAGGGATGGAAGTTTCTAGAAAGGGTGGCAGGAATGGAAGACAGGACTGGAGGCCTCAAGGGAATAGAAGTGGGTTGAGATTAGACTTTAGGTTGCCAAGGGCATTTCAATGAATAAAGGCATTTCCAGAGACTCCCTAAATAAAGTGGATTCCCTGTGTCGGATACATTTTTAGGTAGAGCCCTCCGGGAGGCCAGGGGAACAGGGCTGTGCCCTGACCTGGCGTGCAGCTCTATAATTAGCACCACCTCTCTTAACCCTAACCAGTCCCTCCAGGAACTGAAAAAGCTGAACGTACTTTGTTGAGATTTCACACTGGGCGCTCAGGCCCAGCCCGGTGAAGTCCCGTTTCATCACGCAGCTCTGGTGACTCTCCAGATTGTCACTCTCGTCTGGTATTGCCAACAATCTGACAAAACCTTTTTGCAAAAGTTTGCAGTATTCGTCCGGGGCTGACTACAGCTCCCAGAGTTCCCGGACGCTTCCCGGGGCCCATTGGCTGAGCAGTTGGCTCCTGAGGGAGGTGTCGCCACGCCTCCCCAGGAAACAAGCATCTGATTGGCTGCGACGCGGGGCTTTTGTGTCCCCGCCCTCCCCGGGGGACCGCAGCCGGCTGAGCCGCACTCCTGGTGTCAGAACCGGGCAAGCACTGCCAGTTCCGCGGCGGGGATGCTGAGGAGCGCTGGGTCTGCTGGTAGCCCCGGCCACTGCGGACTTCCGAGACTCTCCGGGCCGTGAAAACCCGTGCACCTCGGGTAATCCCAGGCTCCCGAGGCCATTCACCGCTCCTGAAGCCGGGCGAGAGGAGATTCCAGCGAGGCAGCGGCCGTTCCTGGATTCTGGGCTTTCTGAGCGTTCTGGAGCCCCGAGGCTCTAGAACCTCGCCAGCGGTCCCCAGTCCCGGCTTCCCGCGTGCGTCGGTCCACCACCCACTCCGGGGCACGGGTCGTCGGCGAGCCGCGGCTGGGTCCTGGCGCACACCATGATCGTTGCGGACTCCGAGTGCCGAGCGGAGCTGAAGAGCTACCTGCCGTTCGCCCGGGGCGGCGGCGGTGGCGGCAGCGGCCCCGGGGCCGGAGAGGTAAGCAGCGGCCGAGCGACGCCACTTTTACCTTGAACCCCGAACCGCATCCGAGCTTCTGTCTGGCCTGAGCTGAGTCGATGCGCCCCCCGGACTCGGGAAGAGGGAGTGGAGAGCGTAACCCAGGAATGGGGTTGCATCAACTGGCAGCCTCGGCCCTCTCCGCCTCCTCCCCCTTTCCCCGGGGCTATGGAGCCCTCCGGAGCTTCCTCGGACTCCTAACCCAGGAAAAGAGAGAGCCTTCTCGAGGTTTCCTTGGGTTTGGGCTCTCGTAGAGAGAGTCGTCAAGTCCAGGCAAATCCCGGCCGCAGGGGCCCGACCACTCCTCCTCCCCGCCCCCTTCTCTGGGGCCGGGGCTGGGGCTGGCGGGCTGAAGACTCTTTCTAGGTAGGATACGATCCTGCTGCAATCCCCCAGGGCCGAGAATGGGTCACCTGGGACTAGCCAGCAAAGGTCGACCTCGTCCCCCGCCCCCACCTGCACCCCCGTTTTGGAAGGGGGGCGCAGGCGCTCCTGGGCCTTGGCTGGCTGCCGGGTACTCGGCGGCGCGCAAAGCTGGGGGAGAGGGAGAAAACCCTGGCCGCAGCTTCTGAACCAAGCGCCGCTAGGCTATGCCCTACCGACTGGTCTGGCGTCTCAGAAGTTTCGCAGGGACTCCCCTTTGTGAGGGGATAGGAATAAGGCTGGGCCAAATTTAACAGTCTCCCTCCCCCGTCACCGCCACCCTCGATAATGGACATCTTAGCATTTACCAAGCACCTATTAGATGCCAGGCTTGGGTTTTGCCTTTCCTCTCTGAGCCCTCGGGACTAAACTAGCAAAGGATGAGCTATAGGATAGCTCCATTTTACAGGATGAGAACATTGAGGTCCAGGAGGGGCTATGGAGAAGCTTCCTTCACTAACCCCACAGAGTAGCTCATTCTTTGGCCTGGGTGTCACCAGGATTTCCGAATGTGCTTGGCAGTACAGGGAGTTTTGCTTGTGTCTTTAGTGTCCAGGCCTGGAGAGTAGTGCAAATGTATTACTGAGGTTGAGAGTCAGACAAGTGCTACTCCTAAACTCTGACCCTGGGAAAATCCCTGGGCTTCTCTGAGCAGCATGGTTTGGGGGTGGGGCCTCCTACCTCCAGTGGCAGATAGTTTGTGTCCTGAGATTTCTGTTAGCTTGTTTACCCTTTCCCACTATGGTTTAGGAGCCCCACGTGGAAGAATAAAACCTGCTTGCTCCTGCCACTTCTCAGCTGAGTAACTTTTCTCTTTTTTTAATTAAAACTTATTGGGGGTGACAATGGTCAACAACACTACATAGGTTTCAAGTGTAGTATATCATCTATATATATTGCATTATGTGTTCACCATCAGCTGGGTGACTTTGACCAAGTTACTACTCTCTGAGCCTATTTCCTCCTTTGTGAAAAAATGTAAATGCATAAGTTGTCACTTCAAATCATCCATAGGGTCTGTGACTTTAAGGGAAATGATGAATAAGGAAACCAGTCTTACCATAGGCCAACTGATATAAACAAACAACGCTGAATGAAGTGATGTTATTTGAGGACCTGCTGTAATATTTACTAAGAGCACCTGGGCACTATAGCCTGAAGAGCTCCGGGTTCGTGGACTAGCCCTCCTTACTCACTTGCTGTGTTACCTTGGCCAAGTGATCCCTTCTCTGATCCACAACCTCTTCCATGGAGATTTGATAGTATCTCTGAGGGATTGTTTGGAGAATTGACTGAGAATACAAGCAAAGGCCAAAGCACAGTGCAAGGAACTAGTAACTGTGTCAAACATGCTAGCTATTGTTAGAATGCAGCTATCACACATTTCTCTTTTCCCTAGAGTGTCTTACAAGGGTGTGCCTGAACCTGTCCCTCCTGCCTGAGGTGAGAGTTGGTCCATCCCTCTCTGGGACAGTGCCTGGGAAGTGGTCAGGGCAGGCTTTAGATGGAAGCCACCATGTCTGCAAGGGGGAAAACTGGTGATGTCGGAACCCTTTCTACATAGTCTTTCAAGAAAAGAGGACCTTGGGAAGATGTCTGCTTTAAGTGGAATCCTTGGAAGACAGCAGGGTGCTGAACTTACAAAGCCTAGTAACCCAAGGCCCAAGGGAAGACCCACATGTACAGTCCCCTCAGCTGCCACCACTTCACCACACTCCCTTTCAATGGGTCAAGGCACTCAGACTCTTTGTTCTCAGTATTGGTAGTCTGTGTTCAGAGCCCTATTAATCCCTACAATTGCTTCCTCGAACATCACTTCCTCTGGGAAGCCTTTCCTCCCCCACCAGATAAATCGCCTCTGCATACCCTCTTCCAGTCTCCCTTCTCCCTTGTAGGAGCTTTTATCCCAATTATAGTGTAACAGTTGTATAATCGGGCATTTCTTGTCTGTCTCCTTTGCTGGACTAGAAACACTCTGTAGGCCTCATCCCTAGCACTGTTCTTAGCACCTAATAAGTGCTTGTAACTATTTGATCCTTTTGGCTTAGCTGACCCTTGTGAACTATACAGGCTTTGAAGTCAGATCTGAGTTGGACCTGTCTGGAATAGGACTCAGAAAGAGCTTCAATGAGTTGTCTCTGAGGAAGGGATAAAAAGACCCATTTCCCTCCAGGTGGTTGCAAGAAATGGGCCAGATCAGATATATAAAGCACTTAGTATGGTAGGCATATGAGTTTGTGGCAGCACTCACATGAACCCCCTCCCCACAAGGCTGGTCAGAGGCTGCTGGGGCTATCTCCCTCTCAGGTATAAACCCTGGCAAGTATTTGAGTTCAGCAGACCACAGCTGTCCATGGTGGTGGGGAGCTCAGGGAATCTCTGCCCCTCCCCAGCTGGCAGAGAGACTTTGCAGGTGTCTGTAGCTGAGTCCTAGGGGTTGCAGGCTCTGGCCAGGATACTGAGATTAGAGGTTGGGGCTTCTCTAAGAGGCTGCTGTGGGTAGTGGACAGAATCCTTGGAAGCCAGACTATACTGAGTTCAAATCTCACATTGGCCACATATCAGCTCGTATCAGCCTTTGGAACTTTAATCTTTCCTTAAGTGCAAAATAGAGGACCCCCACCCCAAAACTGATGAAGATTAGGTGAACTTGTGTACAAGTGCCTGAGCTAATATTAAAAATTAACATTTAGTAAGCCGTTAAATGAGGAGCCAGACACTGAGCTCTGAGGTGATTATCTTTTTACGACTTGCCTGAAAGCCCTCCTTGTTGAGTGGCCACCACCAAGAGGGCTCTCTGACAGTGTTCCTGCTGCCCTGTGTGATCCCCTCAATTGGAACTGGAGGAACCGCAACCATTGGTTTTCCCTCTTGCATAGGTCACCTGTCCCTTCTGGTCTCCCTTTCTTCATCTGTGAAATGGGGGTGGGGATCTTGCCTTTATCAGCTGAACCTCTACCATCCATTATGGTAGCCCTTAGCCACATGTGGCTATTAAAATTTTGATAATTTTTTTTTTTTTTTTTAGAGGGCAGTGTCACTGGCCCTCATATGTGGGATCTGAACCGGGCCGCTGGCGTCCCAAGCCAGCTCTTAACCACTATATGCTCAGCCACCATGACTAGGGGTTACCCTCTTTATTGGACAGTGCAGATATAGAACCTCCCATCATTACAGAAAGTTCTATTGGACTGCGCTGTGCTGGACACCGGAGGAACCACAGGGAACTAGATCCAGTGTGCGCCCTCAATCTAAGAAACAACACAGTGTGATAGGTGCTGTGATGGGGGGCAGGTGGATTTCCAGGGATGTAGGCTGGGAGGAGGAGCTTCTCAATCCTGGTGAACCCCAGATGCACAGCTTTGGGACTATTAAGATAAGGAGAAATTTGGAGAATGGGACTAGTTTCTGCAGGTGCAGAAAGTTGGGTTGTATCCCAACTCTGACTTCCTTCCTGGCCAAGTGACCAGAATTTACTTGATGTCTCTGAGCCTTATTGCTCATCTGTAAAATAGGAACCCTTACAGTGGTAGTTCCTGCCTTAAAGTGCCTTGAAATAAATGATTAGCCATTTGTAATCCCTGTTATCCCAATTACCTACCATTGTTGTTGTTGACTGCTTACCCAGGGAAAAGGGGAGGGTTGATTTGGAGGCATCAGCTCTTGGCATGAGACCCTGCCCTGCCTGCTTCCTCTGAGATTCTGGGTGTCAAGGTCAGGGTACCATTCAGGGTACTGGAGCTTGCCTTCAGAGTTTTGTACTTTCTGTTCCCTCTGCTGGAAGGCTGGTCCCCTAAATCTTTAGCTGGTCCCCTAGATCCTGCCTGCTCATCAACTCATTTAGCTATTTGATATGTAGCTATCAACTCAAAGGTTATCTCCTCGGTGGCTTTCCCTGTCTACTCAGACTAAAATATTGCATGCACCCCCACCCCATCATACACTCTTTCATTGCTCTTTCATTTACTTTATTTAATCTACAATATGAAATCCTATTCATCATTTATTTGTTTGTCTTTCTCCATTAGATTATAAATCCTGTGAAGGACGGGACTTTTGTCTTTTCAATCCTGTACTCTTGCTGCCTGCAATGTAGTCATAAAATATTTGTCTAATGAAGAGATTAATTTTGGTTCCACCTGGAAAGCACTTAGCATAGTGCTTTATACTTGAGGAAGTAATCAATAAGTGGGGAGAAACAATGGCCCTCCACCTTGATTGTAAATTATGCTGGGCCCCACCCAATTAAATTAAAATTGCTGAAGGTGGGACCTTGGCATTTTTTGTTTGTTTGTTTTAGCTGAGCCATCCTGCTACCTGTTGGCAGCTCAGCGGCTGCTCATCTCGGGCTGGGCATCGAACTCCTGTTGCTCAGAGCTCAGCTCACACTCTTGAGCTAGCTCTTAACCAACCCAGCCACTCAGCTTCTCAAAGGGATTCTAAAGCACTGCTTGGGTTGAGACGCCATTATTTGAAATAACAATGAGGTTAATGATAGCTGACTTGTATTAAGTGCATGTCAGAGGTACTGATAGAGGTACTGAGGTAAGGATATTATCTCATTAAATCCTCATGACTACCTGGTGAAAGTAGGTACTATTAGCCCCATTATTTGGTGAGGAAACTGAGGCCCACATAGATAGCAGATGGTGGTGGGGATGTCATCTGAGCCTAGGCAGTGGTTGTCCAGAGCCCCTATCTTTTTTTTTTTTTAAGATTTCATTGGGGAATTGGGGGAGGGGAACAGACAAGTTGCTGTTTTTTTGTTTTTCAGTCTAGTTGCAGAGGACGTTGCTTCACTGGCCCATGTTGGTATCGTCATTGCGCTCTTCCCAGATGAGGCAGATTGGTCGCCAGCCTCTGGATGGTCGCTCACGTCGGCTATTGGCAGCTCACGCTGGCTGCCAGCCACTCACTGTAGCCTATGGCAACCCACTGCAGCAGGGGCTGCAGCCTACACTGTCGCCAGGGCTCGCACAGCCCCAGCTCCAGGTGGAGCTGTTGTTAGCTGTAGAGGGCAGTGTCACTGGCCCTCATATGTGGGATCCAAACCGAGGCTGCTGGCGTCCCAAACCAGCTCTTAACCAATGCGCCTATCGGCCAGCCCAAGAGCCCCTATCTTTTAACTGTCCTCTATCATCACCATCTTCATCATTATTAGGGCTGAAAATGTTGGTGGATCCAGACATATCACTTAAAGACCCACAGGTATCAGTTCCTCCCTTTGACAGCTCTTGGAGCAGATTTTAGAATGAGAAGGGACACCCAAGGCTGTTCCTTGTACCTCACTAGCACCCTTGTGGGCCCTCCCTGCCTCCCCGCCCCCAAACCCTGCCCTTCCCCACTCCACCTGGCTGTGGTTTTTTCTTTGTCCTCAGGTCCCCTGAGGGGGAGGCCCTCTTTGTGGAGTCAGCAATTCTTATCTTCTACACAGAGCTGTTAAGCTTTTTCTCTTTGGTGAGGGAGGAGGGAAGCTGAAACAGGGGTGCTTGGGGCTTTTGGTGGTTTCTATGCTGAACTTGGACCAGCCTGGCCTGATACCTCCCAGAAGTTGAGGCTGAAAGGGGCCAGAGCAATCAGCCCAACTACGTACCTTTTTTATTGTCCAAGATTAAGGCCCAGAAAGAGAGTCTAAGTTACTTTTTCAGAGTCACACAGCAAGTTAGTGGCAAGTTGTTATTCACACCCAGGACTTCCAGGTCCTGTTGTTCTTTCCTTTGTTGTCTTTTAGAGCCCCAAAGCTCTGCTTCCCTCAGGGGGCTTTTGGCCATCTGAGAAGAAAGGTTCAATTATAATCTTTAGTCCCTGGACACCTCAGTCTATTGACACAAAATCTGGGTTTTAATGAGTTGGGAAGAGTTAGGGGGACATTATCTCTGTCTGTTGAGGGCGCAATTATGGTTTGGGTAAACTCTTTCCGAGACCAGTGCTGAAAGCCCTCCTCCCAGTTATCAAAACAAATGAATACATAAAATGTCCTCCCCGAACCTCACCTCTATGACTAGAAGCAGATTTAGCGAGTACTTAATTGCTGGTTTCCAGACAGGCCGCAATACATGCTCACCAGAAAAGCTGCTACTGTCAGCCATGTGCGCCTTGCCCTGCTTCCCTGGATGCCTCTCTGCCTCCTCTGTGTTCTTCATTCACAGGCTAGTGTGGATGAGCTGACCCTGCTCTCCACAAAAGGATCTGGTAGGAGGGAGACCTAAATCAGACAACCAGAAGACAATGTTTTCAGAAGCAAAATCACTGGGAATTGTGGGGTTACAGATGAGGGTCCAAAGAACATTTCCAAGCCCTGGAAGACTATAAGAGTTAGCTCTGCACAAGGAGTGACCAGTGGCAGGGTCACCAATTTATCTCAAAGGCCATGGGAGGTGGAGGCAGGGTTTTAAGGCAGATAATCAGATTTGCACTTGAGAAATTTTACTCTGGCTGCAGAAAATTTGCCCTCTTTAGAAACCACGGAGGTCATGTACTCACTAAATCGGCTCCTAGTCCTGGAGGTGGAGCTCAGGGGGGATGTTTTAATGTATTCATTTGTTTTCTCAATTTGGTAGAGGATGGAGAGGAGAGGAGAGAGTAGGGAGACCATAAGTGAGGCTGTGGGTGGGGGTCCAGACTAGAGACCTATGAGGTAGTGATGGCGAGAGGGATGAAGAAATGACAATTTGAGAGAGACTACATCATAAGATTCTAGGGTACTTGTAACCTGGATTCAGGATGTAAATGAGGGTGGTTCTTGTATGGATTCTCCAGGGCTGCAAGAAGGTGCCCTCCTGGAGATGTGCAACATGGTGGCTGTATATTTCCCTTCTTGGGCCCCTCCCATGCAATACTGGGGCTCCCAGGTCCCTGCCCAGTTCCTGAAGAACTCAGCCTGTGGGGTGAGCCCTCTCTCTCTTGCTTACCCTCGGTCTACCTACCAAACAGGTGTGTATCTCCCATCTGGTGCCTCCATGAAGGTTGCACTAGAAAGGGGGTTTTAAAAGCTCAGTGTGGCCTCTTGAATAGGAGGAGAAAGCCGGAGAGAGAACTTTCCTTGTAGTCCTTCCTTTTACCTCCAACTTACCATGGCTGTGTTTCCTTCTAGGAGCAGAGGGAGAGCCGGACTCGGCGAGGCCCTCGGCCCAGCGCCTTCATCCCAGTGGAGGAGGTAGGCTTAGGAGGGGTTAGGAGTTATTACTTCCTGGGAAGAGGGGACGTGGACATTGGTTGGGTGGGGGTCTTTTCCTGTCTTTTGAACTAGAAGCTCTGAAACTACCCCTTCAGGTTCCTGACTCATTCAATCTACAAAACAGCTCTATGAAGCAGGACTATCAACCCCATTTTGCTGAGAAAAAATAGGCTCGAAGAGATAAAGTGATGATATAACACAGCTAGGTAATGAACAAACTTTTGACTCCCAGAACAAGGCCTGCTTTTCCTTAAGAAGATAGAACTATCTATGTGTAGCTTCTCATCCTTGACTTTGCATATATTATAATTGTTTTTCAACTTCAAAAGTAATATATGTTCATTATTTTTTTAAAAATGTTTCCAGGGCCGGCCGAGTGGCGCAGTGGTTAAGCGTTGGCTTGGGAAGCCAGTGGCCCCAGTTCGGTCCCACATATGAGGGCCAGTGACACTACCATCAAAAAAAAAAAAAAATGTTTCCAGTGTTTCAGAAAGCTCTAGTCTCTTGTAACCCCAACCCCCCACAGAGATCATCAGTGTCACTTAACCATTTGCCACTGTTTTCCAGAATTTTTTTTCATACAGAACCATAGTCATAATTTACAACATTTTTTGAGGGGGCAGGAGTGGGAGGAGCAGGTCAATGTTTTGTTTTGTTTTACTTAATATAAGAGACCTCTTTCATCTACTAAGTCAGATCATTTGTTTATTTAACAGATATCTATTGAATGATTTATTGTGTCAGGCACTGTGCTAGGCTCTGAGGATATAACAAAGAACAAGACAGACAAAAATCCTTGCCATCATGGAGCTGACATTCTAGTGTGGGGTTGGTGTGGTGGTGGGGATACCTTCAAAGCACATGCCCAGAAAAATTCCTTTTTTTTCTTTTGACCTTCAAGAAACAAAGACATAAGTTTTGTTTCCTTGTCCTCTTGGCTCTCTTAAATGTGTGGGCCAGGTAGTTAATGAGCTGTTAACAAACCACTAAACTCCCCCCAGTTCCCTCTAATCCTTGTGAATGGAAAGCAAACAGCCACCCCCTGATTATTCATGGTTGTAGCATAGAATTTTAAGCTAAGTTTATTGTTCTTGTATTTTATTTTTTCATTTGCAAATAACCACTCTTTTAGAATACTGGAAATACAGAGGCTTTGGAGTTCATCTACATTTGAATCCTGATTCCATCATTTACTAGATCTGTAACCCTGAGCAAAGAATGAAACCTCTCTGGGCCTCATCTGTTAGTGGGAAAAATAGTATTCGCCTCCCCAAGGTACTTGGGAAGATTCGCAAGATAATGTAGGGGAAGCTCCAAACTCAGCCCTGCGGTGGAGAGAGCACTCAGGAAATGAGAACGATTTTGCACCCATCTTCCATGGCTGTCTGGATTTGCACTGTTAGAATAGAAGCTCCATAAAGGCAGGAGAAACTGTACTTTTGTCTGTGTGCCTGAGTTTTCCTGTCTAAAAATGGAGAAAATCGAATTCTAATGTCAAGTTGTAAGGATTAAATGAGTAAGTATAAAGTACCTGAACAGTGCTTGGCACATAACGTTATAGAAGTACTGGCTATTATATAAGGCCTCTAAAGTATTTGCCTAATCAGTTAATAAAAATATCTTTTCCTCCTCTATTCTCTTGTTGTTGCACATGGTGGTGGTTTTCAGTTTCTTGGGATTATAACCCCACTGCAGTGAATATGTTGGTCTCTTTGGTGGGGAAAGTAGGAGGGAACCCATCCTCTCCTTACCTCTGCTTGGCAGGTCCTTCAGGAGGGAGCTGAGAGCCTGGAGCAGCACCTGGGGCTGGAGGCACTGATGTCCTCAGGGCGGGTGGACCACCTGGCTCTAGTAATGGGCCTGCACCCTGACTACCTTAGCAGATTCTGGCGCCTGCACTACCTGCTGCTCCACACAGATGGACCCCTGGCCAGCTCCTGGTGCCACTACATTGCCATCATGGTGAGCCTGTCGGAGCCGGACTCTTGTGGGGGTGACCACATGGGGGGTTCAGTCCTCAGATCTTTTTGCTGGGGACTTCCTGAACTGATTCCATAGACAAGGAAGAAAAGCAGAGGGAAACCCAGGCTTTATCTAGCATCCATAGAATTTTAGATTTTGAAGAGTGGCATCTTGAATGCCTGCTTTACAGATTGGGAAACTGAGGCATATAGGGGTAGATGACCTGCCCAAGATAGGACAATGAACCAGTGGCAGAGCTGGTATTAGAACCTAAATTTCCTGCCTCTCAAGTAACAGTGAGGCCTGTGATATCAACCTCCAGGGGGTACCCACCCTGAGCAAGGCACAGAAAGAACAGAGTGACCTGGGTTCTGTCCACCACCTCCACAGGCAGCCGCCCGCCACCAGTGTTCCTACCTGGTGGGCTCCCACATGGCCGAATTTCTGCAGACTGGCGGTGACCCTGATTGGCTGCTTGGCCTCCACCGTGCCCCTGAGAAGCTGCGCAAGCTCAATGAGATCAACAAGTTGTTGGCACATCGGCCGTGGCTCATCACCAAGGAGCACATCCAGGTGCAGTGGGCAGAGAGGCAGGTCCCCGAGGGTGCCCAGGGGCCGGGCTGGGGCATGCAGGCAGCCCAGAGGCAGGCACTGAGCGAGCCTGGCTTTCTTCCCTCTAGGCCTTGCTGAAGACGGGCGAGCACAGCTGGTCCCTCGCCGAGCTCATCCAGGCCCTGGTCCTGCTCACTCACTGTCACTCGCTGGCCTCCTTCGTGTTTGGCTGTGGCATCCTCCCTCAGGGGGACCTGGAAGGCAGCCCTATGCCCCAGGCACCTTCACCCCCCAGTGAGCAGAGCAGCCCCCCCAGCAGGGACTCATTGAATAACTCTGGGGTAAGTCACTGGCCAGAGTCTTGGTGGGAGAGGAAGCTGGCATGGCCTCTCATCCCTGGGTAGAAGCCACTACTTCCCTGTCACACACTGAGAGGCCTTAGAAAAGTTATTGGACTTTGAAGTTCCATGTTCTCATCTGTGAAATGAGAGTAAAGACCCCTACTTCATATTGGGTTGTGAGGATTAAATGAAATAACCGTGTGACTGACCTCTCTGCATGCAGCCCTGTGGGCATAAAGTCTCCTGTTTTTTAACACTTACAGAATACAAAGTTTGCCTCTTATTTTATAAGGTGGCCTTGTTTGTTTTAATAGAAAAATACATGTATTTATTTTAAAAATCCCTTACCTGTGAGGGAAGTTGATGCTCAGAGAAGACATGTCTGTTCTGTAGCTTCTTAAACTTCACTTGGGGAAGCACAGACCATGTGAGCTGCCCATTCAGGAAGGCCTGGCATGTGGGAAAGATGCGTGGAGTTTCCGAGGCTGGGGCGTGAGGGAGGAGGAGTAGGTGGTCATCCTTGGGTTTCTCCTCCAGGGCTTTGAGGCTGCCCGAGATGTGGAGGCTTTGATGGAACGCATGAGGCAGCTGCAGGAGAGCCTGTTGCGGGAGGAGGGAGCCTCCCAGGAGGAGATGGAGAGCCGCTTTGAGCTGGAGAAGTCGGAGAGCCTGCTGGTAACCCCCTCAGGTACAAGATCACAGGTGTCCGGGTTCCAGGAGCCCCCTTCTTACACCATCTCTGCTAAGGAGTAGGCACCTCCCTGCACTGCACCTCTTACATTTTGGGGTCATACCTGGGACTAAATTTGGCCTGTTAGCCTTTCTAGCAGTGTGACCACTGATAAGTCACTTCCTGACTCAAAGCCTCGGTCTCCTCCCACATGAAGGATTGATGTGGAGGGTAAATGGAACAATAGAAGCAGAGCTCGTAGCACAGAGCCAGGCCCAGAATAAGTGGCTCCATCAAGAACTCCTAATGTTAGGATTGCTGTTATTACTGGGGGCCTCATCCCCAGGTCTTGGGCCTGATTCACCGCCTTCCCTGGCTCCAGCTAGAGCCCTGGTTCTGCTCAGCACATCGAGGGGCTTTCTCTGCCCTCTACTCTGGTGATGAATCAGGAGTGGAGGCCTCTGTGCTCCAGGCCTTGGCCTCACTGTGACCTCTTTCTGACATCTTCAGCTGACATCCTGGAGCCCTCTCCACACCCAGACATGCTGTGCTTTGTAGAAGACCCCACTTTCGGATATGAGGACTTCACCCGGCGAGGGACTCAGGCGCCCCCCACCTTCCGTGCCCAGGTAGTCTTTCCACACTAGTCTTGGCATCGCTCCAAATTTTCTAACAATCGGGGAGTGGATGGTTTGAGTGGTTAGAGTTGGGGCATATTCTCTCCCTCAAGACTCCATGAGGGAAGGAGACCCAGGATCACGAAGGGACCCATCTGCACCCTAAGCTCAGGGGAACCTGATCATAGGGAGGTTATCACCCAAGTGCATCCCCATCAGCTTCTCAGGCCCAGACCAAGGAGTGGGTTAGATTTGTGGGGTGGGGAGAGGCATTATGGAGAGCCAAGGTGTGCTCCAAAGGATGGTGTACCTGGCTAGGCTTGGGCCCCAAAGATTCCACTTCACTGACCCCTTCCCACGTGTCTCAGGATTATACCTGGGAAGACCATGGCTACTCACTGATCCAGCGGCTGTACCCCGAGGGTGGACAGCTGCTGGATGAGAAGTTCCAGGCAGCCTACAGCCTCACCTACAACACCATCGCCATGCACAGCGGAGTGGACACCTCCATGCTCCGCAGGGCCATCTGGAACTACATACACTGCATCTTTGGCATCAGGTGAGCACATGTCCCCTCATCCAGGGCACGTGTTCACAGCAAGTCTAATCAGAGCTCAGTTTCCTTTTTCCCTTTGTTTTTCCTACTCCTTTTTTCTTCCTGCCTATGCTGTTTCTCAAAGCAAATTTGTTTGCTGACTATAAAAGATAATAGATGTGCTGACTCTTTGAACCTTGTAAATGAAACTCTTTAGTCCCACCCCCTAGAGATAACTATATATCTCTATAGTTATCAGAGAGAGAGAGCGAGAGGGATTTAGTTATGCGTGTGTTTCCATTCCAAGTAGCAGTTCTTCTTGCATAATAAGTAAGGACAACATAAATGCCCATCAGCAGATGACTTTCAATAATAATGTGTCCATTTAGTGAAATATTATGCAGCTATTAAAAATTACAACAATGATCTATTTATATTGCCATGTGAAAATGTTCAAAATGTATTGAGAGAAAGCTGGTCACCAGCCAGAATCTTTTGTTTGTTTCTTTTTTTTTTTTTTTTTTTATACTAACAATGTGTGCATGCATGGAAAATGTACTAAATTGCTATTTAGTAATGGTTGTCTTTAAAACATGTGATGAATTATATTTTCACCTTGTTAACTAAGTATTTTCTGATTTTTTTTTTTTTTTTTGAGTGCAGTGTCACTGGCCCTCACATGTGGTACCCGAACTGGGGCTGCTGGCCTCCCAAGCCAGCACCCAACCACTGCGCCACTTGGCCGGCCCGATGATTTTTTTTTTTTTTTTGAATAGGTGGGTTTTTTTTTTAATTGATGGGATCATACTCGATATTTCTGCAAATTCCTTTTTTCTTCTAATATTCTACTGCCTTTCTTGTCAATATCAACAGTTCTTTTATGCTTTTTAACTGCTGAATCCACTGCATGGTGTTCTGTTTTGGATGCAATATAATTATTTAACCACATCCCTCTTATTGGATATATAAGTAGTTTGCTGTTTTTCACTACTACAAACTGTGTACTGACTAGTCTTATACCTAAGTCCTCATAAACCCTCATTGTGAAATTACTTCTCAAGGATATATACAGAACAATTTTTTTTATTAAAAAAAAATCTCACTGTGATAACAATGGGGGAAATTCAAAGAATTAAGAAAAAAAGCAATTTCCCCAAATCCTACGCCTCTACAACCACATCCACATCCTGTGGCATTTTTCTCCATTGCTTTTTTTTTTCTTATCTAGTTGCTTTTGAATAATTGATATATATGTTTGATGTCTATAAAGAGAAACGGCTTGATTTTTAATAAATTTAGAAAACATTACAAAGAGAAGAAAATCAATATTGTCCATGATCCCACCAACTCTTATTATTGTCAAGTATTTCTTTCCTGTTTTTTCCATGCACAAATAACCAAAACTTATATAATTTTACCAAAACAAGATTTTCTTGCCTACTCATTTCACATATTTTACTCATGTAATCAAATGTGAACATATTTTAGTGAAAACAAGATTTTTTTCTTGCTTTTCTCATTAAACAGTTTATTCCAAGCATCAAAAAAAAACAAACAAACAAACCCTAATTTTTAAAAAGGTACAAATGTGTATTTCAGTGTATCACTAGCTATGAATCATATTTCACTGGGTGGATTGAGCTGTACTTAATGGACCATCATCTTGCTGGTTGTCAGCAGGTTTCTAACAAGGGGAGGCTGAGTATAGAGGGACGGGCATCTTAGACACAGACTAGTTCCTCAGGTCCAGGCTCCTCCACTCTCCACTTGATCCTTCCTCCTACACCTTGGTCTTCCAACTCCGTCCTCCAGTTTTCAACCAGTCTTCCCCATTCACGCTGATCTGTGATCACTCACTAGCTCTCTGGACTGGGGAGTCACAGAGTAGCCACGCTGCTGGTCACCAACTTGGTGTTTGACTTTGAACAAGCTAATTGCTGTAGTCTGCCCATCTTTAAAATGAGTACCAGTTCCTTTTTGCCCTTTCCCTCTTCCTTCTCCAAGGTAAATATTTGTGCTGACCTACTGCTCCATCTTCCATGGCCTTTACTATAAAGCAGTGAATGTGACCTTGGAGCCAGGCAGAGCTGGGTTTGAATCCCCTTCCCAGCTGTGTGACCTAGGGCAAGTGGCTTTGCTTCTCTGAACCTCAGTTTCATCTTTAAAATGAGGCTGATGTATATGATGTTATATTGTATACAATAGTTTTGTATACAGTGGTGTACTAGTAGTTCTGCAGATTCCATGAGTACATGGTACATGGTACTCAGTAAAGCATGCTCATTCTTTGTGTTCCTTGGAGTGGTCCCCGGTGTCCTGTGATATATGACATCATCTATTTTTCTAAGAAGAGCCAAGCTTCTAGTTGCTGCCTCCCTTCTGCCTTTTCTTGCTGCTCTGCTCCTCCTCCTGTAAGGTGGTGCTAGGGGAGAGAAGCTCCTGCTGGGCCCTGACAGGGAGTAATTGTTGGGCCTTTCCATCCAGATACGATGACTATGACTACGGGGAAGTAAACCAGCTCCTGGAGCGGAACCTCAAGGTCTATATCAAGACAGTGGCCTGCTACCCAGAGAAGACCACCCGGAGAATGTACAGCCTCTTTTGGAGGCACTTCCGCCACTCAGAGAAGGTAGGGCCCATGGGGTAGGGACAAGGTGGAACTAGACCCTGGGAGGGTCCGAGGGGTCAGGACCCAATGATGAGGTACCCAGACTGAGTCTATGCTGCCAAATGGGACACCTGGGCATATTGTCCTGGGTTCAAGTCCTACCCCACTGTGTAATTTCAGACTCCATTTACTCACCTGTAAAATGGGAATGTGCTTTACAGGGTCCTCAGTGGCAGCCAGGAAGACCTGGGTTCAAATCATACCACTATACCTCAGTAGCAGTGTGACCTTGGGCAAGTCACTTTGCCTCCCTGAGCTTTTTATCTTTACAATGGGAGTAAATACCCGCCTGCATTTCAAGGTTGCTGGAAGGAGGAAGTGAGAACATGAATGTAAGCCTCGGATCCCACACAGGTGCCCGGTGGTAGCTCTTGTTTTTAGCTTTGGGGGATAAAGAGACTAGTCACGATAGGGATGAATGTGCTTGATATTCTTCAGCACTCATTGCCCCCAACCACTCAGAGCCTCAGGAAAGGTCAGGGCATCTGTATAAAGGAAGAGGAAAGGTGAGGTGAGTGATCAGGGGTGGTGGCAGTCTGGGAGGGATGGGGATGGCGTGACCGACATCAGGTGCCAACAAGCCCTCGTCTGTGTCCCAGGTCCACGTGAACTTGCTGCTCCTGGAGGCCCGCATGCAAGCTGCCCTGCTCTACGCCCTCCGTGCCATCACCCGCTACATGACCTGACTCCCGCAGAGGGCCTGGGCCTGGGGGCGTCCTCCTCCCCACAAGGACTTTTCTGTCTCACGCCCACCCACTGCACTCTGGGGTCGGCTCTTGTGTGATGTGCAGCCCCCCGAGCCACAACCTCCTTTTTCTGACTGGAATGGACAGGATCTCTAGGATCTCAGCTTTGCCCCTGGGAGCTACAAGAGGACTAGCAGATCCCCAAGAGCCATGCCCTTCTTCCTGCCCCTGAACGCAGAGGACACAGGAAGGAAAATGGGCTGAGCTTGGACTTGTATGCCAGCAGGCTGGGCCCCAGGCACCACAAATACTGTGGCCTTCCTGGACTGGGAATGTCCCTGGCTGACCCCCGAGGGAGGGGGAAACACTTCCAGGGACTGACAGACACTCCAAGCAGCTTTCCTTTTCTCCTCCCTCGTTCTGATTTTATTACCTCTCACCTGCCATTCACCCATCAATGTGAAAGTCAGGGTCACAGCCGGTCTGTGAATCCAGCTCCCCCAAAACTTGTTCTGTCAGGCAGCCTGAAGGCCCCTTGTTTTCTAATTGCTTCAATCCTCCTTCACTTTCTTTGACCCTCCTTTGCCCTCTTACCCATTTCTCCCATTCCTGGTGGTATGAGGCCCTAGGAGAGAGACCAAGCACATCATAAAAGTAGATTATCGCTACAGAACCTGGGTCTCCATTGGACACTTTGCCTTCTGCAGAGTGGGGAGTATTAGATGACGAATTCTCTGTATTTTGGTCCTCTATGGGTGAAGTTCAAACCTCTTCAGGACTTCACCTCTCGAGCCACAGTCAATGCCTTCAAGGAGGACGGGGCAGTCTGTTCTCGCCAGCACTGTGCCTGCCCAGCACCCACCCTGCTGTCTCCCATGGCTACGGCAGATGTTTGCCAAAATGTTGAGCCTTTCTAGGCATCATGTGGCCCAGTGGGAGAGGCAGGAGACCCTAGGGTTCTTGTTTGGGCCGTGCCACTGGCCAGGTGACCATGGTTGCCAAACCTCCTTGACCTCTATTTCCGCATTTGCAGACTGAGGGGTGGGGTTAAATTTCCACGACGTCTGAGTCTTCACCCTGGGTTTCTCAGGCCAACCTGCCAGCAGTGAACCGCAAATATTGTGGGACCTTGAAGACCTCTGGGGATCCCCTCTGCCCCGCTCTCTTGCAGTCAGTCTCTCCTGGCTACCTTCCAAGGACCATCCAGTTTCTGTCCCCTCTCCTTGCTTTTTGGTGGATTGTTTAGAGGCAGAAACAGCCAAGGACTGATCCCAGGCACTTTCTATAGCAAACAAGCTGTGAATTATGACCCCCCTTCCCTTCTTCCGGCAGTATGTGCCTCCTCTCTGACTAGTTTGGAGGTGACTGAAGAAAAGCAAGAGCCAAGATGCTGCTTGCTTCTGACCCTCCTCTGGGGTGGGGCAGAAAAGGAGCCTGGTCAGTGTGCCACATTTCATACCCATGCAGGCATGGAGAAGCGACTGGCACCCCCTCAGGCCTCAGAGCCCTCCCTGCAGGGAAACTGAGCAGGCGAAAAGAGGCTCCAGTCTTGGGGCTCGGGTTCTAGAGGGGACATGATGACTTATTGTCCCATGTGTGGGAAGGGGTATTCAGTATTCAAGTGCAGATGTCTTTGGCTTTGTTACCAGTTCCGTATGATGAGAAATAAAAGTTCACCGAGGTTTTGTTTTGTACTCCTTGTTAATGGGCTGTTTTTCCATTTCCTAAGGGTCATGGTTCACCTCTTAGCGTAAGCAGGAAGCTGTGATTGCATCATGGACCTGACCTGCTAGCTCCAACCCTGCTGGGCACTTATGCCCAGTGCCTGCAGGATTGGGAGTGGTTGGCATTAAAACTTGACTTCTGTCCCTTGGTGTCCAGCCCTTTTGTCCATTTGTGGCAGGCCAGGCACTACTGAAAAATAATAGCCATGTTATTTTTCTCACTAAGCCTGTTTCTGGACTGGGTACTTGGAGGCCATTTTTCTGAACCTGCAGCAATCCTGCAAGAGAATTGAGACTCAGGTAAAGTGACATTGCTGAGGCCACATAGCTAGTCGGTGGTGGAGCCAAGATTCCAACCGGGACCCTGAAGCCTCAGCATTTCACCTTGCTGTCCTTCCCACTACTGGGCTCCCCCTGTGGCAGAGGGAGTCTGGGAATCTCTGGAGAGACACACCCCATCCCCTGCCCCACCACATTATACTTGCCTGCTTCTCATCCATCCATTTTTAGTATCAAGGAGACAGAACCAGTCATTAGGAGTTAAATGTGACCCCCATGTGCCAGTGACATTTAGCTGTGTGATCTTGGTCAAGCTTCTGAACTTTTCTGGGCACCAAGAACCCTAGTCAGCATAGGAAAACCACATCATGACTAAGCTAGGCCGTTTCCTGATTCACTACTTGCTCTAAACACTGCCATCATAAAATGAAAACAGCCTCCTCTGGGAAGCCTCCTCTGATTGACTCCATGTCCCCTTTAATCTCTACCCTCTTCATTTTTGCAGCATTCCCAGTACACTTGTTCTTTCTTCTAGAGTCATTTGAGAGGCTGTGAGAGAAATCAGACCTAGAGTACAAAACTTGGATTCTGCTCCTGACTCAGTCAATTATCAGTGTGCCTGGAGTTTCCTCTCCCTTAGAAACAGGCAAAATGTTTTCATTTCTTTTCCAGATAGCATTATTGAGTGACTTGCCAGATTTTCAAATTTAAACTCAATCTTCACAACAACCCTGTGAGAAAGGAGTGGTCCCATTTTATAGATGTAGAAAAGGAACCTCAAGTGAATCTAGGGAACGCCAACTTAACAGACAGGCCTGGGTTCAGATTCCAGGTTTGAATTTAATGTCTGTCTGGCCATAAGCAAGTTACTTCAATTCTCTCTTCTCAACTTCATTCTCTGCAATGGAATTAATACCTAGGGTCAGAAGGGGGTTGTGTGGATTCATACATGAAAACCACTTAGCAGAGTTCAGGTACCTAGCATCTAGCACTAGTGAGCCATTCAGTAGTCAGCTATCTGCCCAACATTAAGAAACTCTTTGAACCATTATGAGTCAGATTTCCAAGTATTGCTTTTGTCCCCAAACTCCCTAGACCCTCAGTCTGCTTTTTAAAAAATTTTTATTTATCATGTTAAAGTCAATTTGCACATAGAATTGAAAACTTTTGGCTCCAGATTGGATCTAATGAACCTGTTTTAGACTTCTGCAGCCTGCAATCCAGGGCCTGGGCACATCTACCCAGGCTGGAGTTTGCAGAAGGTTGCTGGTGGCTAGATTCTTTTGTTTGGCTTTCGAAGCCAGACTTGGATTGAAGACTTCTGAGTGTGGGTAGACACAAGCTGGGTGAGTCTCTTCTAGCCGGTTTCATACATTCACCAGAGCCCTAGGACAGGTGGAATGAAGATGTGGCTCACCAACTTTCTGTGCCTTAGAATCTCTTAGAGGACCCATGGTTGGGGGGTAGAGCTCAGCAATTTGCATCTTTCACAGCATTCCTGGTTCTGATGCCAAGGCCATGCTTTCACTCAACAGATGTTGTGCACCTAATATGTAAATGCCTTGGATGCAGAGCAGTGAACAAAACAGGCATGTTCCCGCCCTCTTAGCATTTATTGTTTAGTGGAGGAGACAGACATTAGGTCATCACACAACTAATTATTTAAATTGTAATTGTGATCGGCACCTCAAAGGAGAAATACTAAGAGCATTTACAATCCAGCAGCTGAAAGGAAATACGGTGGACTTTTGCAGAAACTTAAACACAAGAAGAGCAGTTTCCCACTCACTGGAGCACCTTTTAGGACCCCGAGGGCTCCATGGATCAGTTAGAACACATTCCTCTGTCATAAACGCTGTAGTGTGCAACCCAGACTGTGGCTTCCCACACCCCCACTCAACTGGGAAAGATCTCAGCTGAGTCCCTCCCTGGGTGGAAGGCAGCTACCTAACTCATGGTTATGCCCACTCCCGGCAGCCTGCCTCCAATGACTGGTTGATGGGACAGGAGTCAACAAAGTCCTGGCCCTTTTGACTCCATTTGAAATAACTTTAAAGGATTTTCCCAGCTCTAGGGCTCCCTTCTGGATCAGCCGAGGCCAGCATTGCAGCCCAATTTCTTCTGCCCAGTCCTGCGCTCATTGTCCTATGATATTGATCCCCAATAAACCTCCTGTTTGCAAACTTTCATCTCAGAGTCTGCTTACCAAGGTACCTGACCCAAGACACTCTCATTACAGATGGTGGAAATAAAGACCAGAGAGGGGAAATGGTGTGCTTGAGGTCTCACAAGCCTGAACCCTTCAGATTTTCTTCGTAGTTTGTCACCACCTGGAGTCCTACAGCTTCCTGTCTCGACTTTCTCTTCCTGAGGGTGGAGGCAACAGCTGCAGGGCTGAAAGTGCCAGGAGAGGGTCTCACTCCCATCCCCGCTCCCATGGCTAGAGACCTTGGGCGAGTCACTTCCCCTTTGGGGAGAAGGTTACGTACACTGCCTGAGCGCTCCATTTCCTCTCAAGTCAGAGTGGATGTGATGACCCTGGTCCTGAGAAAAACCATGTCTCAGCTGGTTATAGCAGCAAAAATTCTTTCCCCTCATGTCTGAATCACCTCTGACCACACTGCTGGTTTCTGTCAGGCGAAGCCTTGAGCTTCTGTCCCAATTCTGAGTATGGAAACATTTCAAGGAGGAACCTCTTTTCTTTGGTCATGCCACCATTATCAAGTGCTTACTTTGTTGCAGACACTGCTAGATGTTAGCAGTACAGCAGTGAATGATCCAGACACAGTTCTGGGCCTGATGGGCCTTAAAGTTCAGTGGAAACGAATGTCACACAAATACTTGTGATGAATCCTGGGGGAATAAAAAGCACAAGGAGCTATGAAAGTACAGCAGGGGGCCCCCACTCTTAATGCCAGAGTTCCCAGAGAAATACCCCGGACATAAAGGATGAAAAAGGATTACAGAAGGGGACTAAAGAGTATGGAACACAGATTTGTGGCAGAGGAAACAGCATGGGAGATTTGAAGCAAGAAGGAGAAGGTGGCCTCGTAGGAACAGAGGAAGCAGAGAGAATGTGAAGAAGGCTGAGGCTAAGAAGGAAGCCCAGGGCCAATCTGGCACAGCCTTGCAGGGCAACTTAAGAGCTTTGGATTTTATCCCATGGGCAGTGAGAAGTCTTCAAAGATTTTGTTGTTTATTACAAAATAGATGTTATGGACTGAGTATTCATATTCCCCTCAAATTCATACAAGTGTGTTGAAACCCGAATTCCAGTGTGATGGTATTTGGAGACGAGGCCTTTGGGAGGTGATTAGGTTATGACTGTAGAGCCCTTATGATGGGCTTAGTGCCCTTATAAGAAGAGGCAGGAGAGAGAAGGCAACTATCTCTCTCCCTCCCAATCCCCACTCCCACCTCCCTGCCATGTGAGGACATAACCCAGTTAAGGGCTGTCATCGGGAACTAAACTGGCTGGTACCCTGATCTTGGACTTCCCAGCCTCCAGAACTGTGAGAAATAAATTTTTGTTGTTTAAGTCACTCAGTTTAGGATACTTTTGTTATAGCAGCCCAAGCTGACTAAGACAACAGATAATATTTATTAGTAGGAGTGAAGGTAGTAGGACTTAGGACTTCCTATGTGAAGGCCAGATACTCCACTAAGTCCTTCACAGGTATGACCTCGTGACCTCATTTCATCCTCACAACATCCCTATATAGTAGAGCCTACTAGTATCTCCATTTGACAGATGGGCATAATTTATTTAACCTGGACTCGAAAGCCCTCTCATCCAAAAAGTTTCCTCTAGCTCCCCATCCCCACCCTGAGCATACATCTTCCTCCTTTGCCCTAAGCTTCACAAGTATTTTCGTTTTTCCAAGGAAGTTGTTGTCTAATGTTATAAATATTTGTGTGGCTCATTCATCTCTCCATTCGATTGCAAGCCCTACGAAGGCAGGGGTTTTTGTATCTAGTGTGTTTACTGCTTTATCTCTAGAGCCTGCAGCATGAGCTGGCATGTTAGGGGCTGAGTAAATAAAATAAGTGTGGAATATATGTTTGTATCCACCAGGATGCCTGGTCTAGTGCTGGGTCAAGGTGGTGGTGTTCCAGAAATAGCAGCCTCCCTACGGTTTGGACCTGGCCTCTGCTCTGGCTGTCTTTCCCTGGCTGGCTGGCTGGCTGTTACGTCGCCAGCTCTCAGACACTCTGCGTTAGTCTGGTGTCGGGGAAAGAGCTTGGACTTTGGAACCAGACAGATGAGGCTCAAATCCAAGTGCAAGTCCATCTGGAATGAGGCAGAGTATAAATAAACAGAATCAAGTATCGATATGACCTTTGGTAACTTTCTTTAATTTCCACATCTATAAAATGGGAGCATTATCATAAAAAATGATTGCTGTCAGAATCAAATGAGAAAATGCTTATAGAATGACTGTTTAGTTCATTTAGTTCCTCCCTTTGGCTGGAGACAGGGATTGGGTCAATGTCGTTTTCTTAGACTAACAGCCTCAGTTTTGAAACCAAGGTGAAATGGGAGTTGTGAAATGCAAGATAATATAGAATTCCCAGCACCTGGAATGCTCTTCCCCCAGACCTGTGTGGGGCTAGCTCCTTCTAAACCTTCAGTTCTCACTTTTATTATCATCTCATTAGAGTTCTGACCTGATCCCTGTGTCTCAACCTAACTCCATCCCCTCCCATTTCTTTTCTATTTAGCACCTATCCTAATCTTTAGTTTTTTTCTTGCCTGTTCCTTGTTTACTGTTTATCCCCAGTGTCTACCATAACACCATTAGGTACTCAATAAATGTTTGTTAATTGCACTAAATATTAATTAATGACTTACTTATCAACCAGAGATTATTCCAGGCAATCCTAACCACACCCTGGGACATAGGCAGGGCAGGATTTACCCATTTCACAGCTGTGGCAACTGAGGTCTAGCAGTATTAATATTGCCCAGGAATTTCCCAAGCAAATTAGCAGGGCTCTAGACTTTTTGGCCAGTACTGTTTCCACGCACCCCTCTACTGCAGTCCAGGGTAAGGAGCGCTGGAGGCCCGGGTACTAGTACAGGTTCTGTGGCTATAAGATTTAGAAAGTTACTTCCCTTCCTGAGCCTTGGTCTCCCCATCTCTAAAGTGGGAAGAGTAATCCTTGTGCTGACTGGTGATTAAGGCGAGAATCAGCTGAGATAATGCGCTGAAAGCATTTAATAAACTGAAAGCACTATATTTATGGAGGATTATTAATATTAATATGCAGAATTAACACTGACTTCAAAGATAAGTCGTTGTGGGCTAGGGAAGCCAGCGAAGTCTCCTAGGAGCGGTGGCATTTCAGCTAGATCTTTAAGAGAGGTAATATTTGGGGGAAACAAAGCTCAGAACCAAAGTCACAAACCAACCGAAACAGGACCCTCCAGATTCTCTGAGTTTTATTTTCTTACCCCTGAAATTGATATTCTCCTCTAATGTGACCTTCCCTACCCTGACTTATTTTTCCTTTCAAATCAATCTAATTGAAATATAATTTGTGTGTTGGTTTTTTCTTGGGGCGGGGGGCCGCGGGGGGCGGCGCAGGGAAGTGGTGTGTTTTTCCAGGACCCATCAACTCCAAGTCAAGTAGTTATTTCAATCTAGTTGTGGAGGGTGCAGTTCCATGGCCCAGGTGGGGATCGAACTGGCAACCTTGGTGTTATGAGCCTGCACTCTAATCACCTGAGCTAACCGGCCGCCCCCAAAAGCAAGTGTTTTAAATGCACACAGTTCTATGAGTTTTGACAGAAGTACATACCCAAGTAACCACCCAGATCAAATTCCCTTATAGCTCTTTGCAGTGAATCCTCCAGCCTACTTTCTGTGTCCCCAGACAACGCTCTGTGCTTTCTGTCACTACAGGTTCATTTGTTGTTGTTGTTTATCACTCATTTCTTTATTAGCAAATCACAAAGTTTTGCATTCAAAAATTAGAACAAAAAACAAATGCAACAAAATGTATTACTTACCTAGGCTTCAGACAATATTTTCATTCTAGGGCATTTGCTAATGAATACAGCAGTCATCAGATAAATTGGCAACTAATTGAAGAAAATAATAATAATCATAATTTGTTCATTTCCTGAGGAGAGTTTGGTACGTGATAACCTGATTGCTTCTTCAGAGATGATGACATATATAAGGTGATATTTTTAATCTAATTTAAATATTTCTAAAGAAAAGGCATTTGAAAGGAAAGAATTAGGGATCAACAGTCATCCAATTTTTCTGATTTCTTTTAATTTTGTGATACACAAATTAAGAATGATTCTGAAATTTCAAAGAGATGTCAGCTTAAGGAAGAAATGGGGGGAAATGATAAAGTTCTGTTTTGGGGTCTCTTGTTGAATAGTAAGACAATCATTATATCTAACAAAGAAATAATGAATAAACAGAAGTGTTTACTCTAAATTTAAGATAGTCTATGCTGAAACAATACCTTGACCATGTTATTGGACTAAATTATAGCAACTTTTAAAGCACTTTTTTGATGCAAAAAATCATCAAATTATATGAGAAAGAAAACCAAATCATCTTCTCATTGTTTTGTTTTAATCATCAAACAAGTTTAAGTCATTTCCTCAAACACAGTTATGTACGTGTTAATTTTCCTGATTAAATATCTTCAGTTGATCTATTTTGCTATTTCTGTGAATTTTTTTTTTTTTTTAAGATTTTATTGGGGAATTGGGGGAGGGGAACAGCGTTGGGAAATCGGCGAAGGGGAACAGACAAGTTGCTGTCTTTTTGTTTTTCAGTCTAGTTGCGGAGGATGTTGCTTCACTGGTCCATGTTGGTATCATCATTGCTCTCTTCCCGGGTGAGGCAGATCGGTCGCCGGACTCTGGATGTCGCTCACCACGGCTATTGGCAGCTCATGCTGGCTGCCAGCCACTCACGCTGGCTGCCGGCCACGGACTGTATGTAGCCTATGGCAGCCCACTGCAACAGGGGCTGCAGCCTACACCTTTGCTGGGGCTCGCACAGCCCAGCTCCACGTGGAGCTGTTGTTAGCTGTAGAGGACAGTGTCACTGGCCCTCATATGTGGGATCCGAACCGGGGCAGCTGGCATCCCAAAATCAGCTCTTAACCAATGCGCCACTTGGCCGGCCCCTATTTCTTTGAGTTTTGTATTCAAGTAATACAGATTGGAATCGTCTGTTTTATAATTTCACATAAATAGAATTATAAACTATGCACTTTTTTAAATTAAAATTTATTGGGGTTACAGTGGTTAGTAAAATTACATAGGTTTCAAATGTAAAATTTTGTGATATATCATCTGGTTTGTTTTTGTTTTTTTAAGATTTTTTTTTTTTTTTGAGGGCCGTGCCACTGGCCCGCATATGTGGGACCGAACCGGGGCCGCTGGCTTCCTAGGCCAGCGCTTAACTGCTGTGCCACTCTGCCGGCCCCAAGATTTTTTTCTTTTTTTAAATTGGGGAATTGGGGGAGGGGAACAGCGTTGGGGAATCGGGGAAGGGGAACAGACAAGTTGCTGTCTTTTTGTTCTTCAGTCTAGTTGCGGAGGATGTTGCTTCACTGGCCCATATTGGTGTCCTCATTGCGCTCTTCCCAGATGAGGCAGATTGTCCGGCCTCTGAACTGTCGCTCACCACGGCTCTTGGCAGCTCACGCTGGCTGCCGGCTGCTCACTGTAGCCTATGGCAGCCCACTGCAGCAGGGGCTGCAGCCTACACCATCGCCGGGGCTCGCACAGCCCAGCTCCAGGTGGAGCTGTTGTTAGCTGTAGAGGGCAGTGTCACTGGCCCTCATATGTGGGATCCGAACCGGGACTACTGGCATCCCCAAACCAGCTCTTAACCAATGTGCCACTATGTCGGCCCTCATCTGTTTTTTTCACATTGTGTGCTCACCACCCAGTCAGTTCTCCTTCCATCACCCTATACAAGTATTTGACCCAAGTACTTACTTTTTATGTATGGTTCCTTTTGCTCAATATAATGTTTTAAAAGTTTATTCGTGAGTTCCCTATATTGCTAGGTCCTTCTTTTTTTTTTTTTAGCTGAGTGCTGTTTTATTGTGTGAATATATCACAAGTTGTCCCTGTGTTCACCAGTTAGTTAACATTTGGCTTGTTTCTTTCTGGTTTGGGGTTATTTAAATTAATCTGCTATGAATATTCAGTTATAAGTGTTTTTTTTTTGTGTGTGTTTTTTTTTAGGGCAATACCACTGGCCCTCATATGTGGGACCGAATACGGGGCCGCTGTCTTCCCAAGCCAGCGTTTAACCACTGCGCCACTCGGCTGGCCGAAGTTATAAGTGTTTTTGAGGACATATATTAATATCTGCATTTCCCTTGGGTAAATTGCTGGGTTGTATGACATGTTTGGCAGAAAACTGCCAAACAGTTTTCTATAGTGGTTGTACCATTTTACACTCTCACCAACAATATCTGTTTGCTCCACATCCTCTTCAACACTTGATGCAGTTGGTCTTTTTCATTTTAGCCATTCTAATAAGCTTGCCATGGCATCAAAAATTTTATAGTGAGCCTTACTGAGGTATAATTTACATACAGTAAAATGTACCCACTTTAGTGTATAGTTCATTGAGTTTTGACCAATGTATATAGAGTCACGTAACCATCACCACAATCATTATAAGGAATATTTTAATCTCCCTCAAAATTTTCTTGGGCTCCTGTAGTCAGTTCCTTCCCCCAATCCTATTCTCTAGCAACCACTGATATGCTTTGTCACTATAGTTTTGCTTTGCTAGTATTTCATATAAATGGAAGTATTTATTGTGCAATCTTCTGTGGCTGGCTTCTTTCAGTTAGCATAATGCTTTTGAGATTCATCATGTGTGTATCAGTAGTTCACTCCTTTTTATTATTGAGTAGAATATTGAGTTGTTTGCAATTTTGGCTATTATGAATAAAGCTGCTATTTGTGTGAGCATAGGTTTTCATTTCTCTTGTGCAAAAACATAAGGGTAAAATTATTGGGTCATGTAGTACTTGTATATTTAATTTTATAAAACATTTCCAAGCCTTTTTCCAAAGTGGTTGTACCATTTTGTAGTCCTGGCAGCAACACATAGGAGTTCCAGTTGCTTTGTATCCTTGTCAGCATTTGGTATTTTCAGCCTTTTACCTTTAGCCATTCTCATGGGTGTATAGTGGTATCTCATGATTTGTAAGTTGTATTTCTGTGATGACTAATGATCTTAAGTATTTCTTCATGCACTCATTAGCCATTTGTATAGTTTGTATATCTGTTGAAATGTCTGTTTTAAATCTTTTGCTGATTTTCTTTACTGGGTTGTTTGTTTTCTTTTTTGTTTGTTTGTTTTGTTTTTAAGTTTGTAGCAGAGGATAGTTTTATATGCAGAAAGTTATAGCTCTCGAAACGAGAGGGGGTCCCAACCAGGGTGCCCAGGGTTGTTTGTTTTCTTATTATTAAGTAGTGAGTTGTTTATGTATTCTAGATATTCTGGATTTATCCTTGCAAATATTTTCTCCTAAACTATGGCTTGCCTTTCATTCTCTAGAAGAGCAGAAGACTTTAATTTTTAATTTTTAAATTTTTTTTATTTTTTAGCTGAGCCATCCTGCCACCTGTTGGCAGCTCAATGGCAACTCAGCTGAGGCTGGCCTCAAACCGCCGTTGCTCAAAGCTCAGCTCGCACTCTTGAGCGAGCTCTTAACCAACTGAGCCACTCAGCCGGCCCCGAAGATTTTAATTTTGATGGAGTTCAATATGTCAATTGTTTTGTAGTTCAGGCTTTTTGTGTTCTAAGAAACCTTGCCTAACTCAAGGTCATAGATATGTCCTCCTGTGAGGTTTTTTTTTCCTCCAAAATTTAAACTTTAACATTTAGATCCATGATTCATTTCATGTTAATTTTTGTGTATGGTGTGAGGTAATAGTAGAGGTTCGTTTTTCTCCTTCAAATATCCAGTTATTCTAGCACTATCTATTGAAAAGACTATCCTGGACCGGCCGAGTGGCACGGTGGTTGGGAGCTGGCTTGGGACGCCAGCGGCCCTGGTTCGGATCCCACATGTGAGGGCCAGTGACACTGCCCTCTAAAAAAGACAAAACAAAACAAAACAAAACAAGACTATCCTTTCTCCATTTGTTACCTTTGTTGAAAATCAATCAACTAAACAGTGTGAGTCTATTTCTAATTTTTTATGCGGTTGTTTTTTTGTTTGTTTTTTTTTGAGGGCAGTGTCACTGGCCCTCATATGTGGGAGCCGAACTAGGCCGCTGGTGTCCCAAGCCAGCGCTTAACCACCATGCCACTCGGCCAGCCCTCTGATTTTTTAAATCTGTTTCACTGATTATATATGTCTTTGCTGGCCCTAATATTTAATTTTTTTATGTATTGCTTATTATTTTATTACATACATTTCCTGTAAACAAATTCCATTTCTTTATGGAACCAGACAGGAAAAAAATAGATGTTTTCTGTTCATTATAGAAAAATCAGAAAACACAACTAAGTAGAAATAAGAAAATAAAAATAAAAGTTGCTAATAATACATCCACCCCTAGAGAGTACTCATTTATTTTTTTGTAGAATTTACTGTCCAGATCTTCCTTCTACACTTAAATATGCTAACAAAATGACAACATATTAAACAGTCTGTTTTACAATCTGTTTTCCCCACCCACAGTATGTAGTGAAGTATATTCCATTAAATGAGTGGTTCTCAGCCTGAGATGATTTTGCCCTACAAGATATTTGGCAAAGTCTGGAGACATTTTTTTGGTCAGCATAAATGGGAGTGGCATCTAGTGGGTAGAGGCCAGGGATGCTGATGAACACCCTACACTGCACAGGACAGTTCCTTACAACAAAGGATTATCCAGTCCAAAGTGTCAATAGTCCTGAGGTTGAGAAATCCTGAATTAAATAATGTACATAACATGTTTAGTACAACCCTTGGCACATAATCAACTGCTTGGTAAATGGAAGACAAATAACTTTTGGGAAAAAAATGTTTCTAGGAGCAGGAATATGAGTTTGTTGGATCCAGATCCCCAGGGTGCTTTTCCCAAATACCTAGCCCAGAAGGCTATTACGAAGTGCGGAGGCTCGCAGTGAAGTGGATTTACCACCACAGAGTCCTCAGAAACCAAAGGGTGAGCAATATGTTCAAGACAGGAGACCTGCAGCCTTGGACCTTGGACTCCTTTGTGTGTGGGAGGATGGGAAGGCTCACACATTACCCCCCCACACACACACACACAGCATCTCCCCCGCAGGCAGCATCTCCCCGTGGCCAGGAGTTCCAGCTGCTGTCTGGGTTAGTGCAAACAAAGACCTTTGGGCTGTCCCAGGTTCAGGATTTATCACCCTTGAGCTCCTCCCAGTTGACAGGAGTGCTGGGAAGACACATTCCAGGTCAGCAAGAATTAAGTGGGGCCCCCAGGGGAGGTGTGTGTCAGTCACATGGGCTGATGACACAGACAGGATGAACTAGAGAGGGGCAAACCACAGTCCAGGGGAAAGTGCAGCCAAAGCAGAATTGGATTCAATTTAACAGAGTTAAGCATTTAATGACATTCATTGCGTTCCTACTGTGTGCCAGGCACTGTCCCCCTCCTATGAGGGAGGCCAATTAGAATGGTGGTAAGATAATTTATTTAGAAAGGGACATTTGAGTCCCAGGTTTGCCAGCAGTAGGTAGGTGCCCTTGATAAGGCACCTCATGTCTCTGACACAGGTACTACATATATGTTCAATAAATTATGTATGTGTGAGTTTCAGTCCTCACAAAAATTGAGGTAAAGGCTCTTCCCACCCCTATTTTACAAAAGAATAAACCAAGATTCAAAGAGGTGAAGGGCATTGTCCCATGTCACAGGACTAATTAAGTGGCAAGGATCAATGTGATAGACTTTTGGGAAATGGAAAGATGAATAAGATGCAGCCCTGTCTTCAACCAACTTGGAGTCTCATAAAGGAGGTAAAAGCAGGTCAAAGCCTAATTCCAAGCGAAGAGACAATGAGAGAGGTGCTAATAAAGAGGATTCAGGTTGGGCAGAGCAAGTTGGAGGTCAATTCCAGGTGAGGGCAATCAGGAAGACTCCCTGGAGGAAATGGTAGTTAAACTGTTGTTCTTTGAAGGTGGGTAGGCTTGAAAGTAGACAGCCAAATTCTTGTATCAGAATGGGGTCCTGAGAAGTATGACCAGTGGGTTGGTCCATAGGAGGAGTGCCTATGGAGGCAGGAACAGATGATTTATCTGAGAAAATTAATAAATTGGGGCAAGTGCATTTGTTTGGTGGAAATGGGCAGGGGTAATGTTCAAAATAGTTAAAAACCAGGACATAGGCACCAGTTGACCAGAATGGAAACTAAGCTGTAAACAAGTCCCATAGCCACCCAGCCTCCTTTACACCTTTTGGAAACAACATGCTACTATTTTGCTTTTAAGATCCACTTATCCTACTCTCATCCTGTGTAGTTGTGGTGGGCCTGACCCCATCTTTATGTCTCCATATGTGGGCGCACAATCGAATCTGGTCTAGCCAATTAGAACACAACAGTGACTGATACAAAGATGGACATATAACCTAAGGTAGGCCAATGACAATCCTCCCAGCACATTTGTTGGAACTCTTGGGGGGGGGGGCGGGAGGGGGCGGGAGAAAGCGTGGTTTCACCAGGGAAGTTAAGAGAAAGGAAAGTCAAATTTAGAGATTAGAGAGAGAGAGAGAGAGAGAGAGAGAGAGAGAGAGAGAGAGACAGAAACAGAGAGAGAGACACAGAGAGAGACACAGAGAGATATGAAAAGACAGAGAATTAGAGAGAGAGAGAGAGAGAGAGAGAGAGAGAGAGAGAGAGAGAGAGAAATTATGATTGTTTTTGAGTTTCTAGATCCAGAAATGCCTGAGTCTTCACTTATCCTCTTTAGTTGCATGAGGTTGGCTTTTTTGTCACTTGGAACTAGAAGAATTCTGACTAATGCAATTATGAGGGGTCTCAAATGTCATTCTAAGGAGTTCTACAAAGGCTCTAGAGGGATATAAAAGGGAGGGGGAAACAGCCAGGAAGAAGGAAAAAGGAGATGTGGTCATTACTGAAGCCAGCGCCCTAGGGAGTAAAGAGAATTGAAGTGAAAAGTGTAGGAAAGTAGAGGGAGCATCTGCAGATCTCTCTTAGGAAAGAGGGCTCCTGAGTTTTTGCTTTGATTTCAAGACATGGAGGATCCAAGTAATTAGTCTCTGCCATCATCCATCTCTTTCTCTCTGAGCCAGCACTTAAATGTCTCTATGAATCTGATTTTAAGTGTACCAAGACGAAGTCAGAGAAGCTTCTGTATATTACAGAACTCAAAACAGTCATAACTATCATTCAACCATTAAAATCATGTTATAAATGAATATATATGATTATGGAAGATATACCAATATATCATTAAGTGATAAATCAAGTTACAAAACAGTACGTATAGTATGATCCCATTTTTATGTTTAAAAATATATTCATATTTTTATAATAGCCCAAAGACATTGTAACAGAATATTGTTATATACCCAAAATCTCTTTCCTCTTTCTTCTTTGTTCGTTGAACTCCAACTTTGTTCAGGCATTCACCTTTTAGAGCAGGTGTTCATATCCCAAGCTTAGTTGAAGATTTATCTCTAAGCCAGTCATGGTAATGCTAGTGATTGTTTTAGGGGCAGCCAGGTATGTGCTCCTGTTATGGCCAATAAGAGAAAGGAGAGTTTGCTGGAGGGATTCTGGGAAAGGTTTCTTACTAGTTTAAGAAGAAAAAAAAGACAGAGGGGAATGTGGAAAAATTGGAACTTTAGTGGGAATGTAAAATGATGCAGCCACTTTGGAAAACAGTCTGGCGGTTCTTAAAGGGTGAAACAGAGTCACCATACTTGTATGATCCAGCAATTGAATCCTTAGGTATATACCCAAGAGAAGTGAAGACATCTGTCTACACAAAAACTTATACACAAATGTTCACAGCAGAATTATGTACTAGCCAAAAAGTGGAAACAATCCAAATGTTTATCATCCAATGAATGAACAAGGAAAATCCATATAATGGAATATTATTCAACAATGTAAATCAAGTATCGATATATTTTACAACATGAATGAACCTCGCAAACGTTACAGTAAGTGAAAGAATTCAGTCACAAAAGGCCACATATTTTATGATTCCATTTATATGAAACATCCAGAATAGGCAAATCGATAGGGACAGAAAGTAGATTAGTTGTTGCCTGGGTTGGGGATCAGGAGTAGGTTGTAGAAAAATGTGATAGCTAATGGTTGCTTAATTTCTTCTTGGGCTGATAAAATGTTCTAAAATTGATTGTGGTGATGGTTGCACAAATCTATGAATAAACTAAAAACCATTTAATTATACATTTTAAATGGGTGAATTGTATGATATGTGAATTATATCTCAATAATGCTGCTATTTAAAAAGAGAGAGAGAGAGATACTTACAAGAATAGGTATCTTTTCTTTGTCCCACTATGATCGATTGGAGCTGATGTTATGTCTGCCTACAGTGCTTGAAACTGTGACAACTATCTGCCAACCTGATGAGAATGGAAAAACTGAGAGAAAGAAAGAACTTGGGTCCTTGGCAAAATCTTTGAGCTACTGAAATAATTTTAGAGCTACTGTAGCTCAGGACTTCATAATATGAGAGATAATAGATTTTTAAACAATTCTGAGAGGAGTTTTTAAAAGGTAATTTAGTTAAGCGCTGGCCTTGGAAGCCAGCGGCCCTGGTTCAGGTCCCACATATGAGGGCCAATGATACTGCCCTCAAAAAAAATAAAAATAAAAAAAAGGTAATTTACTTAGATGAAACTCATAGAACATAAAATTAACCACTTTAAATGCCATAGTTCAGTGGCAAACAGCGCATTCACAATGTTGTGCAACACCACCTCTAATTCCTAAGTATTTCCATCACTGCAGAGTTCCTAATGCATTAAGCAGTTTCTCCCATCCTCCTTTCCCCCAGCCCCTGGGAACTACCAATCTGTGTTCTATTTCTGTGGATTTATCTATTGCATTTCATGTAAGAGGAATAACACAATGTGTATGGCCCTTTCTTTCGCTAAGCATAATGGTTTTTTGAGGTTCATTCATGTTGCAACAGGTATCTACACTTCATTCCTTTTTATGGCTGAATAATATTTTATTGTAGGTATACATACATACAATTGATTTATCCAGTCATCCATCAATGGACATTTGGGTAGTTTCCGTCTTTTGGCTATGGCGAATAATATTTCTATGAACATACGTGTATATGTACTTGTTTGAGCGCCTGCTTCCAGTTATTTTGGGTATATATCTAATAGTGGAATTTCAGGGTCATATGGTAATCTATGCTTAATTTATCAAGTAACTGCCAAATTGTTTTCTTCAGAGTCTGAACCATATTGCAGACCCAGCATGAACGTAAGAGGGTTTTAGATTTCTCCACATCCTTACCAACACTTGTTATTTTCTTTTTTTTTTTAATAGTCATTCCAGTACATTTAAAGTGGTACCTCATCGTGGTTGTTTTTATTCACTTGCAGCTAAAAACAGAAATCAATACAAGTGTTAAGAGTGGTAGAATTGTGGTTATTTAAAATGTTTTCTTGGGCTTGCTGAGTGGTGCAGTGGTTAAGTGCTGGCTTAGGAAGCCAGCGGCCCCAATTCGGGTCCCACACATGAGAGCCAGTGACACTGCCCTCAAAAAAATAAATAAATAAAAAATAAAATGTTTTCTTCATTTTCATTATATTTTCTAATTTTTCTATAACCATACTAATATTTGTTAAGCCCTTATCACGTAGCAAGTATTGTATTTAGCGTTTTATACGCATAATATCATTTGTTTCTCACAACAAATCTATAAGACAAGTAAAAACTGAGGGCAGAGAGGAAAAGTAACATACACTAAGGCACAGAGCTAATAAATGGTGGAGGCATAATTTGAACACAGGGCCCAGGTTTTTGTTGTTGTTGTTGTTTTTAGCTGAGCCATCCTACCACCTGTTGGCAGCTCAGCGGCAGCTCAGCTTGGGCTGGGCATCAAACTGCTGTTGCTCAGAGCTCAGCTCCCACTCTTGAGTGAGCTCTTAACCAACTGAACCACTCAGCTAGCCCCCAGGATTTTTTTATATTAAACCTTTTCTTTTCAGATAATTACAGACTCACATGCAGTTGTAAGATATAATACAAAGTCGAATATAAAACTGAAAGCAACAAAGGAACAAGACAAACAAAGAAATAAAAACTCATAGACACAGACAACAGTTTAGAGGGTAAGGGGGTAGGGAGGATGGTAGAAGAGGGTAAAGGGGGTCAAATCTATGGTGATGGAAGAACTGACTCTGGGTGGTGAACACATAAATGCAACATATAAATGATGTATTATAGAATTGTACACCTATGTAGTTTTGTTGACCATTGTCACCCCAATACATTGTAATTTAAAAAAAAGATATAATACAGAGATCCTTTGTGCCCTTTACCCAGTTTCTCCCAATGGTAACATATTGCAAAACTACCAGTAAGATATCACAATATTGACTGCAGTCAAGATACAAAATGTTTCCATCCCCACAAAATATTTCCATCCCCACCTTTGTGTTACCCTTTTATAGCCACACCCAGTTCCCTCCTCCCTCCATCCCTTCCTTAATCCCTGGCACTCATAGCTGGTCTCCATTTCTGTCATTTTGTCATTTCAAGAATGTTACATAAGTGAATTGTACCAAGTGTAACCTTTTGAGATTAATGTTTTTTCAGTTAGCCTAATTCTCTAGAAATTCATTTAGATTGTTGGTGTGTTTCATTCCTGTGAATTGCTGAGTAGTATTCCATGCTGAGTAATATTCCATGCTGAGTAGTGTTCCATGCTGAGTAATATTCCATGCTGAGTAGTATTCCATGTTGAGTAGTATTCCATGCTGAGTAATATTCCATGCTGAGTAGTATTCCATGCTGAGTAGTATTCCATAGCTGAGTAACATTCCATGCTGGGTAGTATTCCGTAGTTATATCATGGGTTAACTGTTCACCTATTCAGGGACATCTGAGTTGTTTCCAGGTTTCAGCTACTACCAGTAAAACTGCTCTAAATATTCACATACAAGTTATTGTGTTAGCATAAGTCTTCATTTCTCTGGGATAAATGCACAGGCTTGTAATTGCTGGGCTGTATGGTAGTTGCACGTTTAGTTTTTAAGAAACTGTCCAACTGTTTTCTAGAATACAGAAACCAGGGTTTTTTGTGTGTTTGTTTGTTTTGTTTTGTAAGATTTTATTGGGGAATTGGAGAAGGGGAACAGACAAGTTGCTGTCTTTTTGTTCTTCTGTCTAGTTGCAGAGGACGTTGCTTCACTGGCCCATGTTGGTATCGTCATTGCGCTCTTCCCGGATGAGGCAGATCGGTCGCCAGCCTCTGGATGGTCACTCACTGAGGCTATTGGCAGCTCACACCAGCTGCCAGACGCTCACACTGGCTGCTGGCCACTCACTGTAGCCTATGGCAGCCCATTGCAGCAGGGGCTGCAGCCTACACCGTCGCCGGGGCTCGCACAGCCCAGCTCCAGATGGAGCTGTTGTTCGCTGTAGAGGGCAGTGTCACTGGCCCTCATATGTGGTATTCGAACCTGGCCTGCTGGCATCCCAAACCAGCTCTTAACCAGTGTGCCATTCGGCCAGCCCGAAACCAGGGTTTTAATGACAATATTACATTGCTTACAAATGAACTTCAGTAATAATCCATTTTATAAAACCCCCACAATTTTAAAAAATTTTAATTAAAAAATATTCACAGAGCCTTTACACATTGGAATACATACAGCAGGGCTGTTGAGCTGCTGAGCCCAGGAGAAGCTGAAGCACTTGGGCTTTTCTCCAGCATGTGGTCTTTGGGGGTCCCCAGGAGCCGGGGTCAGTAGAATGTGTTCGGTACTCCAAGATCTCAGGAAGCCCCTGGTCTGCCCTGGTGTCAGTAGTATTTGCCCTTTTGTGAATCAGGGCCCTTTGTGGTGTAAGCAACAGAAACATGCCAAGCTTTAGGCTAAAAAGGTGAAAATATTATGAAGATACAAAAAGTACAGCTGAGCAGTGCCAAGAACAGGCACTAGGAAATGGAAAGTTCTGCAGATCCAATCAGCCAGTCTAGAGGGCCAGTTCCATGTGCAAGTTGTGCTGCAGGCAAACAGCATGATTAAGATCTTGGGCTTTTTGGGCCAAGCAAGTGGCACGGTGGTTAAGCGCTGGCTTGGGAAGCCAGGGGCCCGGGTTCGGATCCCACATGTGAAGGCCAGTGACACTGCCCTCAAAAAAAGATCTTGGGCTCAGAAGTCCAATGATTTGGGATGAAATCCTGGTTCCACCACTTACAAGCTGTGTGACCTTGGGCAAGTTATTTAAACCTCAGTTTTCTCATCTGAAAATGAGGGTAATAACAATATCTACATTATTGGGTTGATATGGGAAACTAAAGGAGTTAGCATATGTAAAATGCTTTTAAATAGTGCCTAGCATAGAGCAAGTACTAAGGTTAGATGTTATTATATTATTATTCAAGAATTAAATGAGAAGACTCTTAAACAGTAGCACACTGTCTAGCCAATGATTAGTAAATGTTAACGCTTAGTGTTATTTTTAGCAACTTTATTGAGATATAATTCACATATAATACAGTTCAATGGTTTTTAGTATATTCACAGAGATGTGCAATCATCACCGTAATAAATTTTAGAACATTTTCATTACCTCCAAAAGAAAGCCTGCGTTGCTTACCCATGCCCATCCCCAACCCTAGGCAACCACAGATATGCTTTCTGTCCCCCTAGGTTTGCCTATTCTGATTATTTCATATAAATGGAACCAGACAATATGTAATCCTCTGTGACTGGCTTCTTTCACTTAGCATAATGTTTCCAAGGTTTATCCACCATGTGTCAATACTTTATTCCTTTTTTTTTTTTTTTTTTAGCTGAGCCATCCTGCCACCTGTTGGCAGCTAAACGGCAACTCAGCTCGGGCTGGCATTGAACTGCCGTTGCTCAGAGCTCAGCTTGCACTCCTGAGCGAGCTCTTAACCAACTGAGCCACTCGGCCGGCCCTAATACTTTATTCCTTTTTAATGTGGTATTCCATCATGTGGATATATACCACAAAAATTAATTTTTTTTAAATTTTTTATTATTTTTATTTTATTTTATTTTATTTTTAATTAGTTTCAGGTGTAAAAAATTAATTTTTTAAATTAAGACAACCACAGCCCTGATTAGTTTCCTAATGCTGTTGTAATGAATTACCACAAATTTAGGGCTTAAAACAACAGAAATGTACAGTTCTGGAAGCCAGAAGTCATAAATGAATCTTATGGGGCTAAAATCAAGGTGGCAGAACTGGTTCCCTCTGGAGGCTCCAGGGGAGAATTCATTCCTTTCCCCTTTCACCTTCTGGTGGCCGCTCACATTCCTTGGCTTGGGGTCACATCGCTCCAGTCTTTGCTTTTTTCACCACGTTGCCTACTCTTCTTTTATAGTTAAATATTCCTCTATCTCCCTCTTATAAAGATACTTGTGATTACATTTAGGGCACTCCCAGATAATCTCTCCATCTCAATATCCTTCACTCAATCACATCTACAAAGTCTCTTTTGCCATATAAGATAACATTCACAGGTTCCAGAAATTAAGATCTGGCTATCTCTAGGGACTAATTTTCAGCCTACCACATCCCTTAATTCAAAATATCTTTTTCTCTTTTGTAGTGATGGTTACATTGGGCATATTCAATTGTCGAATCTTGCTGAGCTTTACAATTAAAACATATACATTTTACTTTTTGTAAATTATACCTCAATAAAGTTGATTAAAATAAAAATAATAAAATGTCTTTTCCTCTTCTAATATTAGGAAATGAATCCTGTAATCAATGATAGCAATGATTCAAGTGGCCTGGGGCATGTATACGTATGTGACAGTTTTACTGGTTGCTTTTCACCACTTTTGGCTCAGTGGGGAAATGTCACTGCAATATAAGCCCTTCACTCAGGATGTATAATTTCAGTTTGGAGTGGGAAAGGCAGATTTGGACACAGAATCCTAATAACAATTTATTAAGAGTTATCTACATTCCAGGGAATTTACATGTTTTAGCTCTAAAAAACAATTTTGCAAGGTAGACATTTTATAAAATAAGGAAATTGAAACCTAGTAAGAGTCAGTCACCTACCCAAGATCGCAAGAACCAAGATCTGAACTCAGGTCTGCATAATGTGGACACCAAAAGTCTAGACCCTGCGAGTGACCATTTAAGCTCAGTTGGTTAGAGCGTGGTGCTGATAACACCAAGGTTGCTGGTTTGATCCCCGCATGGGCTACTGTGAGCTGCGCCCTCCCTAATAGAGTCAACTATGCCACTGTAGCATGAAAGCAATGTGTAACCAATGACCATGGCTGTTCCTCCCCCGTCATCACAAAAAAAAAAAAAAAAGCCCAGGCCCTGGCCACATCAAGCTGCCTATTAAGAACTAGGAGCTGCCCAGCCTTTAACACATTCCCCTCTTTGTGACATTGGCATTGACCCTGGACAGCTGTTAGACCAGAGTAACAACCAGAAGATGTTGTCTACAACTTAGACACCCCGGTTCAGTCACCTGTGACGCCTCAGGGGCCAGAGTTCACAGTGGTGCTTGGCACCCCCGTCAGGGCTTTGACAAGCAATGTGTTTGTTAGACACGATGTCCTGTCCAGGCCCAACGCAGCAGCCCCAGCCTGCCCGCGCTGACCAGCAGAACAGGCCCCCAGGCTGAGTCACTGCCCAGGTTATTTCACAACCTGTTCGTGAGCTGAGGTGGCAGATGCAGGGAAGGTTGCTATAGATGGTTAATGTCTTCTTGAGCTCCTGGATAGAAAAGTGGCCCCCAGGGACAGAAGTAAGGATTGCTTAGCTCACTCCATGCCCACCCAATTTTCACCCAGAGGTTTCTTCAATGTCTTCTAGGCTCTCTTTTTGACCTTCGGTATAATCCTGAACCAAGGGAAGTTTCAACAAGCCTCAGTTCCTCATCTATAAATGGGAAATGTATACCTGTTTAAATTGTTGTGCACTCTATATGCACTATATAATTTAATACTTACAGCAAACCAGCAAGGTCAATGCTATTGTATTACTGCATTTTACAAATGCAGATATGGACCATCGAGACGTTATATCGTACAGCTAGTTAGTGCAGGGTCAGGAATCGACCCCAAATCGGTATGACTAAAGAGCTTGGGTTCAGAAGGAAATAGCAAGAGTCTGGCCACTAGTCAGGGTTTGCCACTCTATGCTGAGTCATTTAGGCAAGTCCCTTCTGTTCCTTGGACCTCAGTTTCCCCATGCATTCTGTGGGGTAGAGGAGAGGGAGCTGGATTAATGAGTCTGAAAACTCACTTTTAAATCTATGATCCTATGATTTCATGTCAGAAGGCCTTTTCCTAAGTCACTACTTGGACATGGTCTCTATTCCCTGCACAGTCCACTCTTGCCTCTCTGGCAAGAAGTGATGAAGAATTCTCCTCACTTGGAGATGTCTCAGAAAATCTCAGCTCTTGCTTACAATTTTGTCATGACTTCCATTGAGCCATGTCCACATCCGTAAAATTGGAGTGACTATAATACCAGCAATCCAGTCGCAGTACATACCACTGTGCTAAGTGTGTCATATATAATACATTTCCTTTTATCTTCATAATGGCCATAGGAGAGGATGTCACTGCTTGAGTTCATCTGGCTTATAGGAGGTAGAGTCAGCATTTTGGCTTCTTATCTCGTACTCCTGATGGTGGAAGAATAGATTGAAGTGAATGAAGAGTACTTGATGAACTGTAGATTTCTGTGCACATGTGAACTATTAAGAGTTATTATTAGTCTCTTTTCCCCATGGTAGTGGGAGCTGGGTTCTGAGTCTTCAACCATTATTGCACCTGTAAATAATGCCAAGATGGGATTTTCCATGGGCTCTTGGTGCATAATTGCCTCCTGATATAATTATCTTCACAAGGACTAACAGGTGGGATCAGTCAATGATATTTTGGCCAATCAGGAAAGACAACAATGTTGGGAATTAGTTCCCTGGATGGCTTGGTCTTTTACCAGGGACCCTATGTCCATTTCCTCCTTCATTTATTCCCCAAAACTTCCCTTGTGTCCATTTGCAATCAATCCTTCTCATTCCTCACTCCAGGCAAGCAGAGATCTAATTGATTTCACTAAAGGTTAATTTTGTCTGTTCTACAACATCATATAAATGGAATCACAAATTATATGTTCTTTGTGTCTGGCTTCTTTCACTTAGAATATTTTTAGGTTCATCTATCTCGTATATATCAGTAGTTTTTTTTTTATTGCTGAGTATTCCAATGTACGAATATGTCACAATTTGTTTATTCATTTATATGTTGATGGATATTTGGTTTAAGTGTTTGTTTTTTTAAGTAACATGGCTCATTGAAACTTTGGAAAACAGAGACAAGTAGAGGAAAAATAATCTCTGGTTTCATTAACCAAACAAAGATGATTATTGTTAGTATTAGAGTGTTTTGATTTTTTTTCTTCTGTGCACAGATGTTTTGGAGACTATATAATTAAAATCACATTGCACATATGACCTTGTAACTGGCTTTTTAAGTTGACATTATAAGTATTTTTCACATTATTTCTTTTGTAATTATTATTATTTTTTTTTGAGGGCAATGTCACTGGCCCTCATATGTGGGACCCGAACCACAGCCACTGGCTTCCCAAGCCAGCTCTTAACCACTGCACCACTTGGCCAGCCCTCTTTTGTAATTATTTTTAATGTATATAATATTTTATTACTAAAATGTAGGCCCTGTCAGGGGAGGGATTTAGGTTCTCTTGCTTATTCTTTTTTTATTTTTTAAGATTTTATTGGGGAATTGGGGGAGGGGAACAGAGTTGGGGAATCGGGGAAGGGGAACAGTCAAGTTGCTGTATTTTTGTTCTTCAGTCTAGTTGTGGAGGATGTTGCTTCTCTTGCCCATGTTGGTATCGTCATTGCGCTCTTCCCGGATGAGGCAGATCAGTCGCTGCCCTCTGGATGGTCGCTCACCGAGGCTATGGGCAGCTCACGCTGGCTGCCGGCCACTCACTGTAGCCTTTGACAGCCCACTGCAGCAGGGGCTGCAGCCTACACCATCGCCGGGTGGAGCTGTTGTTAGCTGTAGAGACAGTGTCACTGGCCCTCATATGTGGGATCCGAACCGGGGCCGCTGGCATCCCCAAACCAGCTCTTAACCAATGCGCCACTTGGCCGGCCCCTTGCTTATTCTTATATAGGATTGTCGGAAAAGTCATGATGCATTTTTGCAATGTAAAACAGAAAAAATATGTCATGACTTTTCCGACAATCCAATATTTCAAGAGTCCAGAACAGTGCCTGGCCTACAGCATGGCCTACTGAATTGTATGACATGCACAGTTTGCCTTGCTATGTCCATATAAAGACATGCCAATTCTCCTTAAAATTTTCTTTTCATTAGCTCTCTCTTTAATGTTTATGTCCTGCATCTTTAACCAAACTAGTTGAAGGCAGTGTCTGAAAACACCTATTACACACTAAACACATTGTATATATCATCTATACTCTTCATAACAATCCTGTCAATTAGAAAATCCTCATTTTACAGGTTAAGGAACAGATACAGAGAAGTTAAGTGACTAGCTCAAGGCCACATACCTGTTTGTAGCTGAATCCAGATGTGACCTACGTTTGTTTGTTTGCTTTTAACCCGTGTGTAATGGAGTCCAAATACCACAAAAATATTGGGAGTAGTTAAAAATGTTACTGATACTTGCTATGTGCCAAGTATATCAGTCAACCCTCATAACAACCTTAGAGGGAAGTACTAGAATTCTCCCCTTTGGAGAAATGAGGACGTGAGGTTCACAGAGGAAAAGTCACTTGCCCAAGTTTACATGGCTAGGCAGTGATAGAATTTTAACCCAAGCAGCCTGACTCCATGGTCCATCTTTTTTTTTTTAAGATTTTATTGGGGAATTGGCGGAGGGGAACAGCGTTGGGGAATCGGGGAACGGGAACAGACAAGTTGCTGTCTTTTTGTTCTTCAGTTTAGTTGCGGAGGATGTTGCTTCACTGTTGGTATCGTCATTGCGCTCTTCCCGGATGAGGCAGATCGGTCGCTGGCCTCTGGATGTCGCTCACCGCGGCTATTGGCATCTCATGCTTGGCTGCCAGCCGCTCACGCTCACGCTGGCTGCGGGCCACTCATGTAGCCTATGGCAGCCCACTGCAGCAGGGGCTGCAGCCCACACCATCACGGGGGCTCGCACAGCCCAGCTCCAGGTGGAGCTGTTGTTAGCTGTAGAGGGCAGTGTCACTGGCCCTCATGTGGGATCCGAACCGGGGCTGCTGGCATCCCAAAACCAGCGCTTAACCAATGCGCCACTCGGCCGGCCCCATGGTCCATCTTAAGCCATAAGCATTAGCGTGTTAACCCAGCTCTTTTGCTTCTCCACTGAGTCTCCTTGGCTGCTGTCATCTCCTCTGGGCTGTACAAAGAGTCTCCCCCAGGAAATGCTTGAGTTGATAGTGTAGATAATGGCAGATGACCATCTGGCCCAAGGAAGGGGTTAATGATGATGAAGGGGACCAAACAAATCCTTTTACTTCCAAAGATACCACATGACAGACTCATAGTTCGTGCAGCTAGGAGGCTGGAAGAACACCACCTGCTTTGAAGGCTAGTATGAGTTGTAAATGAGCGCTCACAGAAAGTGCTTACCCCAGAGCTTGGTACAGTACCCAGTAAGCACGCACTAAAGGGGAGATGTCAAAGGGCCTCCATCTAGGAAATGCGAGACCCAGTGGGTTAATTATCCTCAGACAGAAAACAACACTGACTTCCCCAGACAGACTTGGGAGGGGAGAAACCCAAACAGACAGTTACAGTTCAGCTAAAACAGAGCTAATCATTAATCTTTTATGGATGTGTGTAATACATTAACTATTATAGCCTATCCCCTCGAGGTACCTCAACACCTGGTCAACCAGAGTCTGGGGTTGGGTTGGCTGGGCTAAGTGGAAAGGAGCAAATAAATAAGTCAATTACCCTTCTGCAACAGACTTTCTTAGGTCCCCGCCTTGAGATTAAGAGGATGAAATGGCTGATGCTGCCTGTCATACGGGGTGGGGTAGAGAGGTGAACTCTTGAGTCAGCAGCCAATGAAGAATACTAGACACAAAATAACCAGGGATGTCTTTCTTACCTGTCTCTTAGCAAACCAAACTCCTTAAGAGCAAGAATTGTATCATTTATTATTTGTCATTGGGTGTTTGCTCTTGGTGGTTACTATTAATAATGATGCTGTCATTTTCATAATGGCAGGCAATGTAATAGTTCAGTCTCCCATTCCAGGCAAGAATTCTTTCTACCATAATCTCTGCTTCAATATTTCCCCTGGAAGGAAGTTTAATTCTCATCTGGGCAGTCCTTTCAATTACTAGACACCATCACTGTGATCAGTTGTTCCTTATATGAAGCTGAAATCTGTCTCCCTATAATTTCCACCCAGCATTTCTAGTGCTGTCCTCTGGAACTACACAAAATAAGTCAAATTTTTCTTAGGAGGCAGAGTAGCTTAGGACAGTAAGCAAAGTCTCTGGATGACAGACAGATCTGTGTTTTCATCATGACTCTACCAGTTATTAGCAAGTAACCTAACTTCCTCATCTGTTAAGTGGGTTAAAGCACACATTGTTGTGAGATTCAAATGAGATAAATATGTATAAAGCATCTGGCACCTGATGCTCACTAAATGTAAGATATTCCCCTCGTCTTCCTCTCCATTCTCTCTCTGTTGGCTTTGTTATAATTTTATACATTTGAAGATAGATGTATGTTCCACCCTTCTCAAGTCTTCTAGATGAAACATTCCCCAGTTCCTAATAATAACTCTGATTCATTGCATACCTAAAACATACAGTAAGTGCCAGGCACTGCCGAAGGCCTAGGAAGTTTAACAACTTGCATAGGGCCACCTAAGCAGTGGCCAGGATTCAAACCTAGATCTGTCTGGCTCTAAATCCACAGCTGTGCTGTCCAGTAGAAATATAATGTGAACCACATATGTAATTTTAAATATTCTAGTAGACACATTAAAAAAAGGTAACAAGAAGGGCTGGCCAAGTGGCTCAGTTGGTTAAGAGTTCGCTCAAGAGTGCGAGCTCTGAGCAACAGCAGTTTGATGTCCGGCCCGAGCTGAGCTGCCACTGAGCTGCCAACAGGTGGCAGGATGGCTGAGCTAAAACAAAACAAAAAGGTAACAAGAAACAGGTGAAATTAAATTTAATAATATATTTTATTAAACCCCACATATCCAAAATATCATTTCAACATGTAATCAACATAAAAATTGTTAGGCTATTTCACATTCCCTTTTTTCATAGTTAAGTCTTCAAAATCCAATGTGTACCTTACACTTATAGAATATCTCAATTTAAACTAGCCACATTTCAAGTGGTTAATAACCCCATATAGCTCGTGGATGCCATATTGAACAGCACATACCTAGAGGAAAGGTGCAGTGTGTCAGCCTAGAATTTAAGGACTTAGTCCCCCCGCTCTCCTTGCGCACCTTGAATCCAGTGCAAGAAAATCATTGAATAACCCCTCTGCTAACCTCTGTTCTCTGCCAATCATTCTCTCAACAAAAACAGGAGTTACCAAGTTTCTACACTGTCAGACATCATTCCAGGAGCTGGGGATATTGCAGTGAATAAAACAAAGCTCCTACTATCATGGAACTTATGACTTCAATGGAAGTAGACGGTGGGGGAGATAAATTGGTAAGTAGGCATTGTGTCACCTAGTCAAATGTGTTGTGAAGAAAAATATAGCAGGGTATCAAGGTCAGGGACAGGGCAGATAGTAGAACGCAATTCGAAATAGGTGGTCAGGGAGAGCTTCTCTTATAAAGATTTGAGCAGAGACCAGAAGGAAGCAAGGGAGTGAATCCTGCAGTTCAGTGGAAAAGGAGAGTTCCAGGCAGACTGTACAAGTTACAAAGATCTTAAAATGGGAGCATTCTTGACATGTTCAAGTAGGAGCAAATGAAAACAGCATGGCTAGAGTAGGGGAGTAGGCAGGCACCGATGGGGATGGTTAGAATATGGTCAAAGAGGAAACAGGTGATGGGGCACATCTTATAGGCATAATGGGGACTCTGGCTTCTACTCTGAGTGGAGGACTGATATGAACTGATAAGGACGTTGGAGGTGATTGGGTGGAAAAGCAACAATTATACCTTTCCATTGGGCTATGCATATAGGAAGCAGCCAATAAATGTCAGCTCATTCCTGGGAAAATGTTAGTTTGCAACACTAAGGTTGAGAGCCTAGCACTGCATATAACAGAAGGGTAGATCTATCTTATTTCCCATAAGTCCATTCTAGAAAGCTCATAAAGGAATTGTGTATAAATACGTGTGCCTTGCAATCCATGTTGATGGTGGCTGTCCTAATGAAGACTGGCCAAGAACTGGTCCTATTCCTTTGAGTCCATTCTAGTGATTGGCTGAGAATCATTAATGTATGAATGTTTCTCCTTTTTTACTGCTCTTAATTGTAATAGTGGGGAAATTCGCTGTGGAGAAAGAGCCCATGAATTCAGAAGGAAGCACAGTGTCAGACAGAACTGAAATTGTATTTGAGTTCTGCCATTTGCTGGCTGTTTGGCTTTAGACAAGTCACCTTACCTCTCTGAACCTCTTTTTCCTCCTCTGACAAGTAAAGATGGTAATATCTACCTTTTAGCAGTATTTGGCATATTTACACATATGTAGCGTACAGTTGTTGGTGTGTAGCAACTGTTCAATAATTGCGATGTGCATTGTGATGTGTTCAACAAACTTTTTGAACACCTACTATGTGTAAAGCACACTGTTATGGACTGTTTGTGTCCCCCCAAAATTTGTACATGGAAGTCCTACTCCCCTATGTCATAGTATTAGGAGGTGGGGCCTTTAGCAGGTGTTTAGGATTAGATGAGATCATGAGGGAGGAGCCCTCATGAATGGGATTAGCACTGTTGTAAGAGTCTGGAGTTTGCTTTGCTGTGCTCTTCATCATGTGAGGATACAAGAAGTAAGCAATCTGAGACTCAGAAGAGGGCTATCACTAGGACCTGACTCTGCTGTCACCCTAATCTCAGACGTCCAGTCTCTAGAGCTGTGAAAAAAAAAATTTCTGTTATTTATAAACAACCCAGTTTATGCTATTTTGTTATAACATACATATAAAGAAAATACATGATTCCTCCCTTCAGAATGTTTACATCCATCCAGGGAGGTGAGATCTGCACAAAATATATTCAATAAGACAGAATGTACTTGCTCAAATGAGAGATGTAAAATATAATCATAACAGCTACCATTTATTGATTGTTTACAATAAGCCAGGCACTATGCTAAGTGTTTCATAAACATCTCATTTTATTTTTGCAACCTCTGTCTTAGAAATTTTTTTTATCTCTATTTTACAAAAAAAAAAAAGGGAAGCTGAGGCTCAGAGAGGGGAAGTGAATTGCCTAAGGTTGCACAGCTGTGTAGTGGCAGAAGACAGAAGTGAGTCCAATTCTAAGCTCCAGACCTCACATCCTTAGCAGAGAAACTCATCTCTTTAATTCCTAGGCCTTGTCCAAATTTTACCATATTGTTCACCCATTTCCTGTCCATCTTTTTTTTTTTTCATTTAACCCTACTACACAATGCCAGCTAAAACTTGAGTCAATACTTCGGTGCCTCAAAGGACCCATAATTCACTAAATTTTCCATTCTGAAATTAGTGTCTATATAGGAAAAGAGAGGCCCAGCAATTTTACAACCTCCTCGTCATTACAGCCTTGAGAACTTGTCACTCTGCCCAATATTGTGAACCACCACGCTTATCAGGAGGCACACCCTAAGCCCTGGGGTATACGCAGCTCTAATAACTGTCAGACTTCTCTACAGGGTCCAGTTCTTAGCCATCTTCTCTTCCTATTCTGCACACTCTTTCAGGGTGATCTCATTTATTCTCATGCCTGTAGCTACCGTTTTTGAAGCTCTGACTCTGAAGTCTCTACCTCTAGCCCAGCTCTCTCTCCCCTGAACATAGGCTGGGCACTGCCATTTGGGTGTTTCATAAACATCTCATGCTCATTGTATCTACATATGAACTCATCTTTCCTGCCTCACCCACAAGGCTTTGTGTTTCTTAGCTCAGAAAAAAGCACTACCATGGCACCCAAGGTAGAAATCTAGACATTTGTGACTCCCTCTCCCTGTTTTTACCTCTGTTTACTTATCAAATTATTCTGTTTTATTTTTTAAAACTGTCTTTCTTCTGCAATTATCTCTCATTTGAAGTTGTGCCAAAGCTCCTAACTGGTCTTATTTCTCCAGGCCCTCCTTTCCAAAGCATTTCTCCACATTACAGCCAGAGTGATCTCTTGAAAGCTGACATCTGTGCTTCAGTCTGACATGCAAAATGCTCCAATATCTGGGCCTGACTCCTCCAGACTCATTTCTCATCCCTCCTAACCTCAGATTCTATATTCTAATTCTATTGAACTCAATGACCTTTTGCACACATTGTTCCCATTACCTCTCATCTTTATCTGGCTGACACCTATTGTTCCTTCAGGTTACTTTGGGCATTAATTACCTTTTCCAGGAATCCTTCTCTGATGCCAAGATGGATCAAGCAACCTGGTTGTTTCCAAAGCGGTTGAGCTGTTTATGTTCCATTATCCTATTAAATTTAATCACACGGTACTGTCTCCGTTTAATTCTGATTGCCACAACTTGCCTATAAACTCTTGAGGTCAGAGACAAAGTCAACAACAGCTAACAGAATGTCCAGAACACAATAGACTTGCAAGAAGTGTTCAATTAAAAAAATGAATGAATGGTAAGTAGTATAGGTTACAGTGGGAGAATTAGAGCTAGAAGTGTCAGTTTAATGTAATTAAGAGTGTGGGCTCTGAAATCAGCAGTTTAGATCTGTATTCCCGCCTCTCCTCTCCCTTGCACATTATTTAACTTCACCTTGCCTGAGTTGCCACATCTGTAGAATTATAGTAATAATTGTACTTGGCTCCTAGGCTCCTTGGCTCCTAGGGCTGCTGTGAAGATCAAATTTGAAATTTTGATATTTTGTTCATTAGGATTTTTTGGTGTTAAATTTGTAAAATATTGCATTACAATAGTATTTATCTTAGTTACTGAGTTTTTTGGTGTCCCCTTAAATTTTTCACTCCAGGAGAGTGCCTCATTCACTTAACTCTAGTCCCCACTTTGTCACCCCTACCTATATGCTTGACACATAAGCAGCATTCAATAAATAATTGTTGAATTTACTTCTCACTCTATATTTTTATTTATTTATTTATTTATTTTTAGCAGAGCCATCCTGCTACCTTTTGGCAGCTCAGCGGCTGCTCAGCTCGGGCTGGGCATCGAACTGCTGTTGCTCAGAGCTCAGCTCACACTCTTGAGTGAGCTCTTAACCAACTGACACTCGGCCGGCCCCAATCACTCTGTATTTTTAAATTGAAGTTAAAATATACAGAGTAAAGTAAACAAATATTAAGTGTATTGCCGAGCACTTTAATTGTTCAGAACATTCTGCTAAGCAGTAAAGGTTGTCTTTTCACCTTCAGGTACCCAACAAAAAGAAGTGTTGGTTTTACAACACTCTTTATTCTGCAGCTCCCTTCCCAAGCCCTCTTCTCCCCCACGTCAGTTCCGAGAGACTAAAACATCTCCAGGTCGTCGAACTTGATAAAAAAATAAATATTTTTCTGGAGGACAGGCTATGACGTCAAGGCCCCCACACACACTCCTGTAACTCCCAGGAGAACGCTTCACCGGAGGCCGCCATCTTTCATACGTCAGCGCCCACCCGGCGCATGCGCTGCTGCTTGCCCGGAAAAGCGCGATTTCAAGCCTTCTCGGCACCCGTACGTTGCGGGGCGACGCGGTGGAGGTTTGCGCTACATCGGCCTCTTGCCGGAAGTGAGAAAGGGTAGCAGTGTGGCACTGTCCTGGGGACTTGAGCTTTAAGGCTGGGGGCTAATTGTCTCTCAAAAGCCCAGAAGTGCTTGGGTGGCCATAATTCCTCGCTTTATGAGAAGAGGCTAGAACGCGCACGGAGGTATGTTTCTGGTGTAAGTGGACACATGCTCGATGCTGGCTTAGGAGGGTTTACACCGTCGTCTTAATTTCACGCTTCCGCCCTGGCTCTCTTGAAAAGACATTTTTAGAGGCGGAATCCCAATTTTTTAGTCTGGTACGGGCTTTGCCATCAACTTATTGTGTGTCCTTGGGCCTTTCTCCTCTTAAAGTATCTTTCCTCATCTATATATTGACGGACAGGCAAATCCCTTAAGTCACCATTCAGTTTCTCTTCGTATTATTGTATGTCCATTATGATATCTGAGCTAGAAAATCTTGAAGGTTAAATATCATTGACCCCATTTTGTAAGGAAGACATTGAGTCCCAGGATGAGAGGTGTGATGACTTTCTCAGGATTGAACATAAGACTTGTAAATATTTCAAACCTATAAAGTGGAAGATTGTGCTCTAACTCCATAATCAGGTTTCTTTTGTATATTTCCGTATCATTAGTTCCTGGAACTGGCCTATAGCAGTAACTTAAAAAGTTTTGAATGGATGAATTAATCTTTTGATGTCAAGGCCAATGACACAAGCAGATCTGGTGTCTCCACCTCTCTGATGTATTATAGTAAGTAGTGTAACTCTTCTCCAGGTGTATCCTGTGCTTTACCTGATTGGGGACTCGGAATCCAGTCTGTTAAGTTCTACTTAATCAGACACCATGGAGGCACCTCCAGTCACCATGATGCCTGTCACTGGGGGCACCATTAACATGATGGAGTACTTACTGCAGGGTAAGTGAACCAGAAAGCTTGTTTAACCCGTTTTCTATTCAGCTTCTGAATAGAAGAAGCTCTCTTATGAGAGCTTGTTTTACAAAGGTAGCCTGCATAACTTTTGGCACCCAATAGACTTTTTAAAAAAATTTTACTTTTAATTATGGTCACAAACGCATAACATTAAATTTACCATCTTAAACATTTTCAATTCTACAATTCAGTAGTGTTATGTATATTCACATTGTTGTATACACGATCTTTAGAATGTTTTCATCTTGCAAAACAGAAACTATACCTATTAAATACTAATTCCCCTCTCTTCCACCCCCAGCTCTTGGCAACCACCTTTCTACTTTCTGTTTTTGATTTTGACTACTTTGGATACTTCATACGAGTGGAATCATAGAACTTTTATCTTTTTATGACTGGCTTATTTCATTTAGCCTAATGTACTCAAGGTCATCCATATTGTGGTATGTGACAGGAGCCCTTTCTTTAAGGCAGAATAATGTTCTGTTTTATGTATATACCACAATTCATTTTTTTTTTTTTTAAAGATTTTATTGGGGAATTGGAGAAGGGAACAGCCAAGTTGTTGTCTTTCAATCTTAGCCGTAGAGGGTGCAGCTAGCTCAGCTCCAAGTTCAGTCGCCATCAGGCTGCCCTTTGGCAGCTCGTAGCTGCTCAGCTCAATGTGCCATGTTCAATCTTAGTTGCAGGTGGGCAACTAAGATTGCATGTGGGAGTCAAAAGCAACCTTGTTGTTAGGAGCACGTGCTGTCACCAGCTGAGCCACCCTGCCACCTGTTGGCAGCTTCAGCTCAGGCACAGCTCACTGGCCCATGTGGGAATCGAACCTGTGATCCTGTTGCTCAGAGCTCAAAAGAGCTCTTAACCAACTGAGCCACTTGGTTGGCCCTATACCACATTTCTTTACCTGTTCATCTGTCAATGGACGTCATCTCTTGGTTATTGTGAATAATGCTGCAGTCAATATGGGTATGCAAATCTCTCTCCAAGGTCCTGCTTTAAATTCTTTTGGATATATAACCAAAAGTGGGATTGCTGAATCATAGGGTAATTCTATAATACTGTTATTAGTTAGCTCCATCTTATAGATCAGGAAACAGGTGAAGTAACTTGCCCAGAGGAGAAAACTCGAGAACCAGAAAGGGTAATGATTTTCAGGAGGTCATGTAACGTTTAGTGAAAGAGTTTAGGCTTTAATTCAGATCATTCATTTAGTAACTTCGTATGAAAAAAATAGGGTTATTAATTTTCACTCCTCAAGCTGCCCCACTTTCAGTCTGCCCCATCTTAGTAAGTGCCACTGTTATTTCACCAGATGCTCATGCCAAGCATTCAGGAGTCAATCTCCATTTTTTCCTTTATCCCACATCTAGTCCATCTCTAAGTTCTATTCATTTTACTTCTAAAATATATTGTAATATATAAATATTATATATCACATCCTGGTTTATTATCCTTTAATTCTTTTAGCAACCTCTTACTTATTACATTGCTTCTACTTTTTTTTTTTTTTTTTTTTTTTTGAGGGCAGTGTCACTGGCCCTCATATGATGGGACCCGAACCGGGTCTGCTGGCTTCCCAAGCCAGCGCTTAACCACCGCGCTACTTGGCCGGCCCACATTGCTTCTACTTTTGATCATATCTTTTCTCACATAATAGCTAGTCATCTTTTTTTTTTTTTTTTAAAGATTTTATTGAGGAATTGGCGGAGGGGAACAGCGTTGGGGAATCGAGGAAGGGGAACAGACAAGTTGCTGTCTTTTTGTTCTTCAGTTTAGTTGCGGAGGATGTTGCTTCACTGTTGGTATCGTCATTGCGCTCTTCCCGGATGAGGCAGATCGGTCACTGGCCTCTGGATGTCGCTCACCGCGGCTATTGGCAGCTCATGCTTGGCTGCCAGCCGCTCACTGTAGCCTATGGCAGCCCACTGCAGCAGGGGCTGCAGCCCACACCATCACGGGGGCTCGCACAGCCCAGCTCCAGGTGGAGCTGTTGTTAGCTGTAGAGGGCAGTGTCACTGGCCCTCATGTGGGATCCGAACCGGGGCTGCTGGCATCCCAAAACCAGCACTTAACCAGTGCGCCACTCGGCCGGCCCGCTAATCATCTTTTTAAAAAATTGTTTTATTATTAAAAAATTCAAACATTTAGAAAATAGAGACTATTATAGTAGACACTACATTTCCGTCGTCTAGATTTCAATTTCTATTATTTTGCCATATTTGCTTCATTTTTTTCCTTTTGCTGTTTTTAAAGAAAATTTCAGACCTCATAACATTTTATCCCTGAACACTTCAGTATACATCTCTTAAAAAAGGATATTTTCCTTTTTAACCCAATACCATCATTATCTTTAAAAATTAATAATATCTTTTTAGTATCATCAAATACCTAGTCCATAGTCAAAAGTTTCCCCCTAACTGTTCCAAAAATGTGATTTGTAACCAGGATGCAATCAAATTTCATGCATTACATATAATAACTTTGTCTTTTTTTTTTTTTTTTTTAATTTTATTGGGGAATTGGGGGAGGAAGGGGACTGAGTTGGGGAATTGGGGAAAGGGAACAGCCAAGTTGTTGTCCTTTTGTTCTTCAGTCTAGTTGTGGAGGATGCTGCTTCATTGGCCCATGTTGGTATTGTGATCATTGCACTCTTCCCAGCTGAGGCAGTCAGTCGCCAGCCATTGGACAGCCGCTCACGGCAGCTCACAGCAGCCCAGCTTCAGGTCGAGGTGTTATTCACAATCTTGGCTGTACAGGGCACAGCTTACTGGTGCATGTGGGAATCGAACTGGCAGCCCTGTCATTCAGAGCTCACACTCTTACCAGCTGAGCCACTTGGCCGGACCAATAATGGTGTCTTTTAAGTCTCTCTTAATTTGGACCAGTCTACCCTTGCCCACACTTTTTTCCCCCATGACCATGTCTTGTTAAAAGAGTCCATACCGCGGCTGGCCAAGTGACACATTGGTTAAGAGCTGGTTTGGGACGCCAGCAGCCCAGGTTTGGATCCCACATATGAGGGCCAGTGACACTGCCCTCTACAGCTAACAACAGCTCCACCTGGAGCTGGGCTGTGCGAGCCCCGGCGACGGTGTAGGCTGCAGCCCCTGCTGCAGTGGGCTGCCATAGGCTACAGTGAGTGGCTGGCAGCCACTGTGAGCTGCCAATAGCCGATGTGAGCGACCATCCAGAGGCCGGCGACCCATCTGCCTCATCTGGGAAGAGCGTAATGACGATACCAACATGGGCCAGTGAAGCGACGTCCTCCGCAACTAGACTGAAGAACAAAAAGACAGCAACTTGTCTGTTCCGACTCCCCAACGTTGTTCCTCTCCCCCAATTCCTCAATAAAATCTTTTAAAAAAAAGAGTCCATACTAGTTTTCCTAGAACAATCTTTTTTTTTTTTTTAAAGATTTTTATTGGGGAACAGTGTGTTTTTCTAGGACCCATTAGCTGCAAGTCAAGTAGTTGTTTCGATCTAGTTATGGAGGGCACATCTCAGTGGCCCATGTGGGGATCAAACCGGCAACCTTGGTTTTATGAGCACTGTACTCTAACCAACTGAGTTAACTGGCCACCCCTGGAATGATCTTTTTAAAATCCTTTTAAATCAGGCCGGCCGAGTGGCGCATTGGTTAAGCGCTGGTTTTGGGATGCCAGCGGCCCCGGTTCGGATCCCAGATGAGGGCCAGTGACACTGCCCTCTACAGCTAACAACAGCTCCACCTGGAGCTGGGCTGTGCGAGCCCCCGTGATGGTGTGGGCTGCAGCCCCTGCTGCAGTGGGCTGCCATAGGCTACAGTGAGTGGCCCGCAGCCAGGGTGAGCGGCTGGCAGCCAAGCGTGAGCTGCCAATAGCCGCGGTGAGCGACATCCAGAGGCCAGCGACCGATCTGCCTCATCCGGGAAGAGCGCAATGACGATACCAACAGTGAAGCAACATCCTCCGCAACTAAACTGAAGAACAAAAAGACAGCAACTTGTCTGTTCCCCTTCCTCGATACCCCAACGCTGTTCCCCTCCGCCAATTCCCCAATAAAATCTTTAAAAAAAAAAAAAAAGATACCTTCTCTTTATTAAAAAAAAAAAAAAATCTTTTTAAATCTATTCATGTCTTTCTCTATTGTGTGGAGAATAAAATGTGGAGCTAATAGCTGCCCAGTGACCTTAGAATAAAATACACCTTTACTATGGACTATTTATATTATAAAGCCTGCATGCTTTGGTCCATGGCAAATCCTCATTTCATTATCATCTGCCATCTCACTCACTACACTTCAGCCACACTGATATCCTTTGATTTCCTTCAGTTCTTCAGGCCCTTTTCTGCTTCTGTGCTTTTGTACTTAATGATCCCTCTGCCCTAGTACTTTTTTCCAGCTCTTCAAATAAAGACCTTATTTTCATCCTTCTGGTCCCAGCTCATTTGTCATTCCCTTAGAGAGATCTCTGACTACTCCAACCCTTCAGAGAGGTCTCTTGTCTCCAACCCACCAGTTGCTCTCTATCCCATCTCCTTTTACTTCCTTGTATGTCAGTTTATATGTTTATTTAATTATTTTTTGTTTTCCACCACTAAACTGTAGAGTGAGGACAAGTCCCCTACTTCCTAGCAGAGCCTGCCACAGCGTTCAATGAGTGTACATTGAATGAACCAACACTTATAAAGCTCATTGAGGAATGAACAAGCATATTTTTGACACTGTCCTAAATGTAGGATATAATGTATTGAATGTAGGACCTGTTCCCTGCTCCCATGATCTTCTTTCCTATGATTACTGGGACATAATCTGTTGCTTTTCCTTCAACATTACCCATTTCCAAAAATTTAGTCAAGTGAGTCCCACTCACAATATTTTCCATAGTTACAATAATATACTCTTATTTACTTCAACAGATATATTCAATAAATATTTGAATGTGTTCCTACCTAATTGGAGTATCAGCAATGGAGGAAGAAAGATAACAAAATCAATCCATAGTTAATATATTGAAAGATGACTAAAATATAGAGGTGGTAATGCTAAAGGAAAATAAAGCAGGGAAGTCGAGAGAAATTGAAAGAAAATATACTATTTACGGTGATCAGAAAGACCTTTCTAATAAAGTTAACGCTTGAGAAAACACCTGAAGAAAGTCATGGGTCGAGGTATGCAGATATCTGAGAGAAGCATATTCTAAGCATAGGGACTAAGGGGAGAGGTTCTGAAGAGAATACTTTGTCAGATACTTGGCATTTTCAGGAAATAGCAGGAAGATCACTGTGGCTGGAGAGCATGACCTAGGGGGGATAGTGGGAGGAAATGATGTTGGACAGGTGGCGGAAACACAATATATAGGGCCTTAAATAGGATGGTAAAGACTTTGGGATTTATTCTGAATGGCATGGGAAGCCATTGGAGGGTTCTGATCAGAGGAGTATCATTATCTACCTTGTGTTCTGAAAACACCACCTGACAGTTGTGTGGAGAAGAGAGGCAGAAGGCAAGGGTAGAAGCAGGGCATTGCAAAGACTAATCAAGAAATGAAGGCGACTTGCACTAGGTGGAAGTGATTGAGGGAGTGAGAAGTGGTTGGATTCTGCACATATTTAAAAATTTTGGATTGAATGTAGGATGGGAAAAGAAGGGAGTCAAAGATGATTCTGTGGGTTTTGGCCTGGGCAACTGGAAGTCGCGAGTTGCCATTTACCCTGATGGGGAAGACTGCATGCAGGAGAAATAAGATGGTGGAGGAAAAACCAGCAGTTTGATATTGAACGTGATCAAGATGTCGTTACACATCCAAATGGAGAAGTTGAGTGGAAGTTGGATTGAGTAGACAGTTGGATGTATGAGTCTGTAGTTCATGAGATATAAATGTGGGAGTCCTCAGGACATAAGTGATATTTAAAGCCATAGGACCAAATTAGGTCACCTCAGGAGGAGAGATTGTTGCTAGAGAAGAGTATCAGAGTCCTAGGATCCGCTAGTATTTTGGGAAGATAAGGAAGACCCAGCAAAGAAGACTTAAAGGAATGATCAGCGAGTTAGGTGAACCAACAGAGAGTTGTGTCCTAGAGGCCAAGGGAAGAATAGATTTTAAAGTGGATAGGATCTGTCACAACTATGTCAAATGCTGCCAGGAGGATGAATAACATGAGAACAAAGATCAGTGTATTTCTATGAAGCAGTTAATTTCTTTTACTTAAATATATTACATAGCAAGGAAGTGTTATATTTTTCCTAAAAATGAAAAACCTGTTTGCTGGAAAGGAAGATAATTTTAAAAATAAATGACAACAAAACAATATTAGTACAGTCTAAATATATAGTTGCCCATTAAAGGTTCTGAGCCCAAAGCTTGTTGGAGATTAGCATTGTTAGAGAAGGCCTAAAGGCTTTCTAGTACCAAATAAGACAATGCAAAAAATTGAAAAGGGATTAATTTTCTCATGATGTTATGTAATACCTTGGCAGTATAACCCCTCAAAAATCTCATTTAGTGGGCCTGTACTTTACTACACTAAATGTTTGGGTTTTTCACTTTTCTTTTCAATCTTTTGCGAATTCCATTACCCAAAATGAAAGATGGGACTCAGTAGTGCCTTTTTCTTCCTCAGGAAGTGTTTTAGATCACAGCTTGGAAAGCCTCATCCACCGCCTCCGTGGTTTGTGCGACAACATGGAACCCGAGATTTTCCTTGACCATGAGATGGTGTTCCTCCTTAAGGGCCAGCAAGCCAGTCCGTTTGTCCTAAGGGCCCGGCGCTCTATGGATAGGGCAGGGGCACCCTGGCATCTGCGCTACCTGGGACAGCCTGAAATGGGAGACAAGAACCGCCACGCTCTGGTGCGAAACTGCGTGGACATCGCGACCTCTGAGAACCTCACTGACTTCCTGATGGAAATGGGCTTCCGCATGGACCATGAGTTTGTTGCCAAGGGACACCTGTTCCGTAAGGGCATCATGAAGATTATGGTGTACAAGATCTTCCGCATCCTGGTGCCCGGTAACACAGACAGCACCGAGGCCTTGTCACTCTCCTATCTGGTGGAGCTAAGTGTTGTGGCACCAGCCGGGCAGGACATGGTCTCTGATGACATGAGGAACTTTGCAGAGCAGTTGAAACCTCTGGTTCACCTCGAGAAAATAGACCCCAAAAGGCTCATGTGACTAAGACAGTCGGTCCACCATTGGGGCCTGTCCTCACCTGTTAGAAAAAAGAAGACATTATAAATGTTTTATTTCACTGCTACCTACCAGGCATTCTTCCCTCAGGAAGGATGATAGTAAAAATTTAGTACGGTTTTCCTCATGTGGCAAGGTCACTTTTGACAGCCTTTCTAAATTAAAGGCTCAGGAAAACATGGAGAAATCTGTATAATCCTTCTGCACATAGAAGGGAAACGGGAATAAATTACTCTTTGGAAAGAAAAATCTCAATTGTTGTTCCACTTGTACGTAAGATATGTAAAATACAACTGTGAGCTCATGTTGTATGGTAATAAAGGCTATGAAGAGAAATGTCTGTATTTCTGACTCTACCCCATTACCCTGCTAATTTGGGATGGATTCATTACCAACTGGAGCAAAAAAATGAGTTTTTAAGTTTTAATTTGATAGAGATGATAGTTTTCACCTTCCATGAAAGCAGCTTCCATGTGTTTGTTGAAAATATTTAAAATACAAAAATAAGAAAAATAATCTGTAATCCTATTATTCAAAGAGATGTACTATTATTATTTTGGTATACTTCTAGTCTTTATTTTTGTAAATTTATGTATATGAGATATTTTATAAAAATATTCTGTATATACTGGTTTTGTAACCTTTATTTATTTTAATTTATTATTTTAAGAGGGCAGTGTCACTGGCCTTCATGTGGGATCCGAACCGGAGCCGCTGGTGTCCCAAGCCAGCTCTTAACCACTGCGCCACTCAGATGGCCCTGTAACCTTTTTTTTTAAGCTGCTGAGCCATCCTGCCACCTGTTGGCAGCTCAACGGCAACTCAGCTCGGGCTGGCATTGAACCGTCATTGCTCAGAGCTCAGCTCACACTCTTGAGCGAGCTCTTAACCAACTGAGCCACTCGGCTGGCCCTCTGTAACCTTTTTTATTTAATTTACTATTATTATCTTTCTAGGACATTAGGCTACAGTGCTTTAAAAACAAACAAAAAACTCATTTATTGAGTTCTGATATATATATGTCAGTGCTATCCTAAGTGCTTTAGGTATGTTAATTAATTGAATCCTCACAACAGACCTATTTTATAAACAGGAAAACTGAAGTGCAGAGAGATCAATTCACTTGCCCTGGGCTATGCAGCTGCTAATTAGCAGAGCCAGTATTTAAATATTGAGTATTATAATTGCTATTGGTAAACCATCATATGGATTTTCCATAATTTAATTGATTCCTCTACTTTGGGATTTTTAGCTTGATCCCAATTGTTTGCTTTTATTTTATTTATTTATTTATTTATTTTTAAAGATTTTATTGGGGAATTGGAAGAGGGGAACAGTGTTGGGGAATCAGGGAAGGGGAACAGACAAGTTGCTGTCTTTTTTTTGTTGTTGTTCTCCAGTCTAGTTGCGGAGGATGTTGCTTCACTGGCCCATGTTGGTATCGTCATTGTGTTCTTCCCGGATGAGGCAGATTGGTTGCCAGCTGGATGGTCACTCACCGTGGCTATTGGCAGCTCACCCTGGCTGCCGGCCACTCACTGTAGCCTATGACAACCTACACCGTTGCTGGGGCTCGCACAGCCCAGCTCCAGGTGGAGCTGTTGTTAGCTGTAGAGGGCAGTGTCACTGGCCCTCATATGTGGGATCCGAACCAGGGCTGTTGGCGTCCCAAGCCAGCTCTTAACCAATGCGCCACTTGGCCGGCCCTATTTTATTGTATTTTATTTTTAATACTATTTTTTTTTTTTTTTTAGAAATTTTATTGGGGAACAGAGTGTTTTTCCAGGACTCATCAGTTCCAAGTCAAGTAGTTGTTTCAATCTAGTTGTGGAGGGCACATCTCAGTGACCCATGTGGGGATCGAACCGACAACCTTAGTACTATGAATACTGCGCTCTAACCAACTGAGCCAATTGGCCGCCCCCAATTGTTTGCTTTTATAAACAAGACTGCAATGCCAGTGCTTTTAATTAAATCTTTATTGACATCTATGATGATTCATTAGAATAAATTTTAGGGAACTGCTGAGTCAAAGAATATGCACTATTTTAAGACTTCCCATGCACTGCCGAATGCCTTCCAGAAATGTCCCAGTTTTCAACACTCCTCCCAGCTATAACAGGCTTCCAATACTGTTGCCAAAACAGTGTGACCATGAAATCTTGTTTTTCCCCTATGATGATAAATGGTAACTAGTTTTTGTTTTGTTTTGTTTTTTAAAGATTATATTAGGGAATTGGGGGAGGGGAACAGTGTGGGGAAATCAGGGAAGGGGAACAGACAAGTTGCTGTCTTTTTCTTCAGTCTAGTTGTGGAGGATGTTGCTTCACTGGCTCATGTTGGTATCATGATTGCACTCTTCCCGGATGAGGCAGATCAGTTGCCGGCCTCTGGACGGTTGCTCACAGCGGTTCTTGGCAGCTTACGCTGGCTGCTGGCCACTCACTGTAGCCTATGGCAGCCCACTGCAACAGAGGCTGCAGCCCATATCGTCGCCGGCCATCTTAGCTATAGAGGCAACCAGGTGGAGCTGTTGTTCACCACTTTAGTTGTAGAGGACAGTGTCACGGGCCCTCATATGTGGGATCCGAACCGGGGCCCTGCTGCTCAGAGCTGGCATCCCAAGCCAGCTCTTAACCAACGCGTCACTCGGTTGGCCCAAATGGTAACTAGTTTTAATTGTTTTAATTTTATTTTTAAAGTATTCATCAGCAAGGTTTAAATTTTTTACATGTTTATTGCATGTTTTCTCTTATGTAAATTTCCTTCATTGTTCATCTTTATTAATTTGTAAGGAGATTTAAATAATTTTTCCCATTTATCATTTGACTTCTAATGGATTTTTAAAAAGTATCAGTTCTTAGTGGGATAAATATTGATCATTTTAATACTTACAGAGTTTGTAACACGGTGAGAGTTTGCCTTGCTAAAAACGGTAGGTTACTCAAATGTTTCACTTTTTTTCTGGAACTTTCACTTAGATAATACCCCAGTTGAGCTACATCTGGACAAACCATAATTCTCTTTGGACCTCAGTTTGCTACTTGAAAGATTACATTAATACTCTGTTAGCATGCTCTGGGCTACAAGTAACAGAAAATATATCCAAAGCTGCCTTTACTAGTAAGGATGGAATTATCTCGCCTAACCATAAGTTCTAAGATGGGGTGGCTGCCAAGTTGGTTATCTGGTCATTTCTCTGGCTCTGGATCCTTTTCTTGGCTTTCCCCTGCATGTTTTCAAGGTAGCTTTTACCCCCTCAGTTGCAGTTTTGCATAAATGGGTAAACCTTTTTCCTCATTTCACAGCATATCAGTATAATGATTCAGGCAAAGCCTCTTGTTTTGTAGTCCTCCCCTTTATTCCTAAACTATTCTCATTCCCTCTATCCTATAGGCACCCACTCTGCTATGTTCCATGTACGAGTATGTCTTTGGTGCCTGTCTTGTAAAATATGTAGTTACATGAATATGTTTAATTCACATAAGTGTTATTGTGTTTTATGTGTTCCTTTTGTTTTTAAAAGTAACATTGCTTTTATGATATGCTGTTGTTGCTTTATATAAACCTAACTCAGCTTCCAATGTGCATAGCTTTCATATTAACAGGAATATTAACACTTAAATAGTGCTTAGCTCTGTGGCAGGTGCTTTAAATGTTTTCACTCATGTACTTCTCACAACCACCATGTGAGGCAATTACTACTCCCATTTTATAGAAGAGAGTGAGACACAGAGAAGTTACTCAAATTTTCTACCTCCATTCTTCAAAGTCAGAGCTAGTAAGTGATGGAGACTAAATTTCAATTCAGGCAGTCTAGCTTCAGAAACCAGGCACATAACCACTGTGCATCTGACATGTTTTACTCATTCAGTCACTTGATAAAAACCTAGATTGCCATCACCTCTCTATTACCATAAAAAATGCTAAAATAAGCAAATTTGTAAATTGATAATGTTCCTCAAAGCCACATGTCTATGGGCATGTTCGATTTTGCCAGATATTGCCAAATTGCTTTGCAGAATGGCTGCACTATATACATTCCTATAGCCAGTGTACAAGAAGTCATAACCACATCTTCACCAATCTTCCGTGTTATTCATCATTCTAGTTTTTGCCAGTTTTGTGGATGGAAAATGGCAGCTCTTGATGGTTTTTGTTTGCTTGTTTTTGTTGTATAATTGACATACAATATTATATTGGTTTCAGGTATACAACGTCATGACTCGGCATTTGTATACATTGCCCAGTGATCACTACAAAAAGCGTAGTTACCCTCTGTCACTAAAGTTAATACATTATTATTGACTAGTCCCCATGCTGTACATTATATCCTCGTGACTTATTTATTTTAAAACTGGAAGTTTGTACCTCTTGATCCCTTTCACCCATATCACCCCCCTCAAATTTAGTTGTTTTGATTTGCATTTCTTTGATTATAATTAAATTTGAGCACTTTTCTTCATATGCTTTTTTTGTATATGAATTTGGATAGACTACCTAGTATGTGAACTAAGTTATCTATGTCCTTTGTTTTTTTTCTAATTGCTTTCCTGTCATATTGATTTGTTGGAAGGAATCCTTTGTATATTCTAGGCATGAATTGAATCCTTTGTTAGTTTTAAACATTGCAAATACCTTCTTCCAGTATCTACCTATATCCTTTGCCTATTTTTTCTATTTGATTTCCTGTCTTGTTGGTTTGTAGGAATTCTGTATATTCTAGACATTATTCCTTGTTTTTTTTTTTTTGTGTGTGTGTGTTTTTGTGAGGGGAGTGTCACTAGCCCTCACATGTGGGACCCGAACTGGGGCCACTGGCTTCCAAAGCCAGCGCCACTCGGCGGCCCTTCCTTGTTTGTTTTAAACATTGCTGATACCTTCTCCCATTCTGTCACCTTCCTGTTAACTCTGTCTGTGATGTCATTAATTAAGCCGATGTCCTAAGTCCTAAATTTTGGCCTTATGATTTACAGTCTTTTTTAGGAAATCTTTACCTCCGGGTAACAGCTTTTCCTATATTAGTTTTATAGTTTTAACTTTCACCTTTAGGTCTTTAATCCATCTGGAGTCCTACTTTTAACATAGTTTCAAGTAAAAATCTTGCTCTTTTCTCCACATGGTGAATTCGATTATTTTGTCACCATCTGAAAAACAATCTTCCAGTGCTTTGTGATGCTACTTTTATCACATAGTAGGTGCCCGTGTACGTACTTTATTTCTAAGCTCTCCATTCTATTTCATTTGTTTTTTTCTTTGTTTTGGTGCCAGCAACAGAATGTTTTTTTATTACTGTGGCTTTGTGGTAAAGCCAGTTCTACCAGTAAGGCTGGTATCCCTACTTTTATTTCCCCCTCAAAATAGACTTAGCTTTCAAAGTCCTTTATTCTTTCATATTCATTTTAGGGTAAGTTTTAGTTTCTCAACATTACTACTAGCATTTGTACTGAATTTCATTGAAAAGATATAGGTTAATTTGGGGGAGAACTGACATCTTTGACTGGAACATTACCTCCCCAGAGTTCAATGCGGTAGGCGTCCTTCACCTCCCACATGTCAGAGAGGCCTTCGCTGACCATCCTAAATGAAGTAGCACGCTCACTCCCTGTCACTGTCTTTCTCTTATTCAATCTTTTTCATAGCGTTTATTGCTAAGCAACTTTCCATGATTTATTCACTGCTTCTCTACCAGAATATAAGATGTATGAGGATAGGCACTTTGTTTGTTCTCTGCTGTATCCCTAGTATCCAAAACAAGCTTGGCCTGTTAGTCACTCTGAATATTTATTTAACAAATGAATAAATTATTTACACTAGGTTATCCCAATTATGACATTTATTCTGGTCTTTTTATGTCCCTTCATGGAGTTTAAATTTTTTTCTTGAAGAACTTCTTAGGCATTGCTTTTAGGCCAGTTACTATGCACCAGGAGCTGGCAAATTATGTACCTGTGCCTGTCAGCCTGCTCTCTGTTTTTGTAAATAAAATTTTATTGGAACATCCACATTCATTCATTTAAATACTGTCTATGGCTGCTTTCGTACTACGATGAACAGAGCTGAGTGGCTGCAACAGGGACCATGTGGCCTGCAAAGCAGACACTTTACTGTCTGGTCCTTTACAGAAAAAGTTTGCTGATCCTTACTATATGCTATTGTAGACTGTATTGTATTTTTATTACATTTTAAGAACAACACTATTGATTTTTGTAAGATGATTTCTATTTTTGCAAACTTGATTAGTAACTCTTGTGTAGTTCTGGTAGTTTGCCTGCTGATTATGTTGTATTTTCCATGTAGACTATCGCGTCATTGGCAAGAGTGGCAAGTAGAAAGAGTACATATCTCTTTCACCTTTTCCTTGTCTAAAAGAATTGGGCAAATACTCTAGGTAACACTGGTGGTCATAATGAGCATCCACGACTTAGTCCTGATCTTAATGCTATTGCGTCAAGGTTCTCTATTAAAGTATGAAAAAAAATCATGTGAATTTTTTTTTTACCCTTTGGTCCATTAATGTGGTGAATTATATTGACAGATTTTCCGCTGTTGGGCCATCCTTGTATTCCTGGGATAATACCTATGCATCATGATATTATCTTTTAAATACACTGTTGGATTTGAGTACCTATTATTTTGTTTAGGATGTCTGTGTTGTGGACTACTTTAATTACTATCCAGAGATCTATGCAACGTGACCACTCCCTATTTTTCCAACCTCTCTGCTAGAACTATAATCTAAGTACTGTGCTAGATGCTGGGTTACAGCAATGGCTAAGATACAGTTCCTGTCTTTAATAGCTCCCATTATAATGGCAGAAAGAGACATCTATAGTTTGTATAGTCAGAAAACGTATGCAAACAATGAGCTCCTTCCCAAAACAAATGAATTTTTAGCACTGACCAAGGTCTGCTTCCCTTTCCTTGGATATACCTCAACACTCTTGCTTATCTATTAAATCTTTCTTAACACTATTTCACCTTTGCCTTCCCACTCGTCTCTGCCTATGTGACTCCTACACAACCCAAAAGCAAGATCAAACAATGGAAAGCATGCAACATAGTGGTTAAGAGCTCAGGCTTGAGAGATGAATAGGTTCCAATTCTAGCCATACCATTTACTAGCTATGTGACCTTGGACATATTGCAACATCTTCTAAAGAATCGATTTCCTCATCTGTCAAATTGAGAATAATAATACCTTCATCATGTAGAAGATACGATGAACTAACCTGTGTGAAGACTTTCAACACAGGGCCAGACAAGTCACCAGGATTTTCCTTTTGTCCTTCTGGAATTATTCCTGGACCACAAGAAGGTCACGAAGTCTCCTCTGACCTCTTGTTTCACATTTCATCATGTTCCCTGTTGAGTAATTCTTTATCTTACTTCTAGTGCCACCATTTAATAACTGTTTGTATCTTGGACCAATTATTTAAACTCTCAGAATGTCTATTTTTTCATCTGTAAAACAATCATGATTACAATATCTACTTCATAGAGTTGTCATATGAATTAAATTATCAATATACATGGAGACCTAGCAGAGTGCTTGATACCTAAGTGCTTAATACTTATCAGCTGTTTTCAATTTTAGTATTAACAAGACTATACGCTTCTTAAGGAAAGAAAGAGCACAGACCCTGGAGTCTTAAATTCAAACTGAATACCACAGATTTGTTGCTCAAGCTGGGTAAACCTCTCTAGGCCTTAGTTTTCTTATCTACAAGATGGGAATGACAATAGAATCCAGTTCCTAGAGAATGTTGTAAGGATTAAATGAGATAATCCACTCATTTAGTATAGTACGTGGCATAAATATTGATTTATTGATCAATTGTTATGTGCCTGGTAATGTGCTAAATATTTTATTTAACATTGTTCTAAATATTTTATTTCTGTGAACCCTGTAACTCCTACCTAGCTTAGTGTTACTCATATAATAACTTTTCAGATATTCATTGAATGAATGAGTGAGTGAATTAGTGAATGCTGAGTTGTAGACCACAAGAATCTTGCCTGTGTAAGCGGGTTTGTCCCCGGTTAACACTCCTCATTCCTCTGTGATGAGTTTGTGTGTAAGCCATGAAATTCAGCATCTGTTAAAAAAAGCTGGAAAAGGGCCGGCCGAGTGGCGCGGTGGTTAAGAGCTAGCTTGGGAAGCCAGCGGCCCCGATTCGGATCCCACATATGAGGGTCAGTGACACTGCCCTCATAAAAAAAAAAAAAAAAAGCTGGAAAAGATTATGGAAAGGGGGAGTTTTTGTTTGTTTTTGTTTTTCTTAGCTGAGCCATCCTGCCACCTGTTGGCAGCTCAGCTCGGGCTGGGCATCCAACTGCTGTTGCTCAGAGTTCAGCTCGCACTTTTGAGTGAGCTCTTAACCAACTGAGCCACTCGGCCGGCCCAAGGGGAAGTTTTTAGACCCTGGCTTTTTTACTCTGGAGAAATCACTCATCTTTTAGTGCTGTCATTTATTTATCAGAACTGATAAAATTAATTTTTAGAAGTTGCTGTAGGCAAGTGTTAAAATTTACAACATTCAAGGTCATGAAGAACATGGAGAAAGGAACACCTTTTTTAGAGGAAATAAAAATCGATGTAGCTGTTTTTCAGGGCATTTAACCTAAGGAAATAACGAAGGAAGCACAAAAGTGCGGTATAAAGCTGGTCATCCTAGCGATGAGTATAATAGCAAAAAATGGAAATAATCTAGATGTCTCATAAAAGGAGATGAAATAATGAAATGATACTTGATCCATACAATGAGATATGTTGCAGCCATTCAACGACATTTGTAGAAATGAATTTAATGACATAGAAAAACATTCCAGATAGTTAATTTATTAACTTTGTCAACTTAGGGAAATTACTTAACTTCTCTGCCTCAGTTTCCTAATCATTAAATGGGAATACTAACTAATATTGCCTTCCTTATAGAGTTATCATGAGGATTAAATGAGTTGTTGCGTGTAAAAACACTTGGAATTCTACCTTGCCCATGGTAAACATTATATAGATATAAGCTGTATTACGTGAAAAAGAAAGTTTCAAAACAATGTGTATATGGTCTGGCCGAGTGGCTCAGTTAGTTAAGAGCTCGCTCAAGAGTGCGAGCTGAGTTCTGAGCAGCGGCGGTTTGATGCCAGCCTGAGCTGAGTTGCCATTGAGCTCTCAGCTAAGAAAAAAAACAACAAAACGTGTATGCTATACTATTTTTTATAAAACACGTACATAGAGAAAATGGTAGAAAAGTAAATACTTCAAAATGTTAATGGTTATTGCTTCTCGTTGGAAATCTACTGTATACTTTTTATTGTTTTTGCCCATTTATTTTTTTTAACAATGGATATATATTTCTCATCTAAGTTTTGTTTGTTTGGTTGGTTTTTTTTTTTGAGGGCAGTGTCACTGGCCCTCATATGTGGGACCCGAACCGGGGCCGCTGGCATCCCAAGCCAGCGCTTAACCACCGCGCCACTCGGCCGGCCCTCTCATGTAATTTTAAGATAATAATAATTCAAAACAAAGCAAACAGAAAGATTATTGCTTTAGCAGGGGAGGACAGGTATCTGGAATTTCCCACCCGGCCTATGCCCAGATTTTTAGCCAGTGTTGTCTGTAAGAGTGTGAAGGAGGGGTCAGTTTTCTCCATCCATTTTTTTTATTTATTTATTTTTATTATTTTTTTTTTAGCTGAGCCATCCTGCCACCTGTTGGCAGCTTAACGGAAGCTCAGCTCGGGCTGGGCATCGAACTGCTGTTGCTCAGAGCTCAGCTCACTCTCCATTTATTTTAAAATATGATCTCCCCTCTTTCAAAGAGAAGCTCCCACATCCAGGATGCCTTTTGGCAATGACGGGTTCTTAGCAGCAAGAGGCCCAGCAATCTAGAGCCAACATTGAACTCTATAGGGGACCGGATGTGAGTCATCACTTTGGCATTTTGTCAAGTTGACTACAATTGTTTCTATGTTTTTCTTGGAGGTGTGAATGTGAAGTGATGAGATTAATTTAAGAAAACAAATAGAAGATAAACATGTAAGTAGTTCCCTTCAAAGTATTTATTTTGAGAAACCACAGACTTATTTACAAATTTTTACCATTTGTTCAAATAATTTTTTTTTTTTAGTTTTGGGGGAAAGAAGGAAGTCAAATCTATTGACTTCAAAATCAGTTTGTATGAAATAGTTTTCTAGTTCCTAATTTATTAAAATTGTGATACCAAGTGCTTTATTTCAATTGTAATGAAATGGGTACTCTAATAGTTTCTAGTGGTGTTGTTATAAGTTAGTGAAAACCTATTGGAAAGCAATTTGGAAGTAAATATCAAGAACAATCAAATCCTTATACCCTTTGATTCCCCTTCTGGTAATCCAGGCTGAGAAAATGAGCTAAAGTATGGAAATAGCTACCTATTTCATAAAAGAAATCATACTGTATTGTATACTTGAAAGTCGCTAAGAAAGTAGATTTTTAAAGTTCTCATAAGAAAAAAAAATTTGTAACTGTATGGTGACAAATGTTAACTAGACTTATTGTGGTGATCATTTTGCCATACATACAAATATTGAATCATTATGTTGTACACCTGAAACTAATATAATGTTATATGTCAATTATACCTAACTTAAAAATAAACTTGAAACAATCTAAATAGCAAAAGAGAAGTAGTTAAGTAAATTCTGGTACATCCATTAAAATTATTATTATGAGAACTCTTAATATAGCAACATGAAAATATGTTTATGATATAATATTAAATTAGGTTAGCATGTTACAAATTATATACACTATTAGTATTATTTTTACAACTGTATATTAAGGAAAAATAAGCAAAACACACTAAAGTGATAGTGGTCATATTAAAGGGGTAGACTTATGGGTAGTTCTCTTTTTGTTTTAATCTAAATGGACTTCATTGCTTTTAGCTTTAAAATATAAATTTATTTTAAAAGGATAAAATCAGCACCGGATAAGAAAATTGGTCCTACTTCTTTTCCCCATGTACCTTACTTATTTACCATTTTCTGATTATTTCAAAAATTGCATTTATCTTTACAGAAGATGAAGATTTCTACCAATGAGGATGTTAAAAATGTGTCATAGGCCCTATAGTGATTTCTGAATTGAGTATCCCAAAAATGTGTTGAAGAGTGGAAACATCCTTCGAAAAAGTGCACTGCCTCCAACATGATGACAACTTTGAAGTAAATAATATTCATTTGTATGTACAAGTTGTACACTGTTTGTTTGTTGGTTGGTTTTAAGATTTTATTGGGGAATTGGGGGAGGGAACAGTGTTGGGGAATCGGGGAAGGGGAACAGACAAGTTGCTGTCCTTTTGTTCTTCAGCCTCCTTGTGGAGGATGTGGCTTCCCTGGCCCTTGCTGGTATTATCATTGCACTCTTCCAGGGTGAGGCAGTCGCTCTCTGGCCATTGGACGGCTGCTAACGGCTCACAGCAGCTCACGAAAGCTCACGCCAGCTGCTGGCCAGCCCCACTGCAGCCGATGCTGTCTCTGGTGACTCACGGCAGCCCAGCTCCAGCTCTTGTTCACCATCTTAGCTTAGAGAGCGCAGTGTCACTGGCCAATGTGGGAACCTAACCAGTGGCTCTGATGCTCAGAGATGGTGTCCCAAGCCAACTCTTAACCACCTGAGCCACTTGGCCGCTCTCCTTACGCTTTAAAACGATCATTTACTGCAGGTTTAGTAGGATTGAGAAGGGAGGGAGTGGATAGGAAAATTAGATGTATGAGAAATTATAGCCATTGTCTTTATCCAGAACTCTTCAGTTGTTTTTTTATGGAATCATACTATATTTTACTACTTACAGACAGAAAAATTACTTGGATTTCTCTGTGCCTCAGTTTTTTTCATGAGCAAAATCGCAAAAATGGTTGTACCTACTTTATGCTATTGTGAGGATTAAGCAAAGTACCATGTTTAATTGTCAAGAAACATTTTCCCCACATTTTTCTGTCTTTGAAATCATAATGTTTAGCACAGATCCAAGTATATTTTATTTTTTATTTATTTTTTTTTTTAAAGATTTTATTGGGGAATTGGCGGAGGTCCGGGAACAGCGTTGGGGAATCGGGGAAGGGGAACAGACAAGTTGCTGTCTTTTTGTTCTTCAGTTTTTTAGTTGTGGAGGATGTTGCTTCACTGTTGGTATCGTCATTGCGCTCTTCCCGGATGAGGCAGATCGGTCGCTGGCCTCTGGATGTTGCTCACCGCGGCTATTGGCAGCTCACGCTGGCTGCCAGCCGCTCACGCTGGCTGCGGGCCACTCACTGTAGCCTATGGCAGCCCACTGCAGCAGGGGCTACAGCCCACACCATCACCGGGGCTCGCACAGCCCAGCTCCAGGTGGAGCTGTTGTTAGCTGTAGAGGGCAGGGTCACTGGCCCTCATGTGGGATCCGAACCGGGGCCGCTGGCATCCCAAAACCAGCGCTTAACCAATGCGCCACTCGGCCGGCCCCCAAGTATATTTTAAACACTCAATCAACGATTTTCGATTCAGTGAAATACAGTAATACATGTAATGCACTTTGAAGAGTTCTTGAAAAAAAATGTGCAATAAAGGTTGAAGACAGGATTATTATTATGCATACTAAACCATACTTAACATTTTGAAACCTGTTTATTCTGCTTATACAGTCTTGTGTCCATTATTCTATACCAGTAGACATAGATCTACCTTACTCTCTTCAAAGTTATATGACATTCTTTTTTTTTTTTTTTGAAGATTTTATTGGGGAATTGAGGGAGGGGAACAGCGTTGGAGAATCAGGGAAGAGAAACAGACAAGTTGCCGTCTTTTTGTTCTTCGGTCTAGTTGCGGAGGACGTGGCTTCACTGGCCCATGTTGGCATCGCCACTGCGCTCTTCTTGGAGGAGGCAGATCAGTCACCGGCCTCTGGATGGTCACCCACCAGCAGCTCACGCCAGCTGCTCACTGCAGCCCATGGCAGCCCACTGCAGCAGCAGCTGCAGCCCACACCATCGCCGGGGCTCGCACAGCCCAGCTCCAGGTGGAGATGCTGCTAGCTGTGGAGGGCAGCATCACTGACCCCCACATGTGGGATCCGAATCGGGGCTGCTGGCATCCCAAACCAGCTCTTAACCAATGCGCCACTCGGCGGGCCCTATATGATATTCTATATAATAGATGTGCCATCTAATCATTCCTCCATTGGTGGACAGTTAGTTTTCAAATTTTTCTCCGAAATACTGATAGTGAACACCCTAGTAATACATTCTTATACACTTATTCTGGTATTTCTATTATAAGATAAAGATCTAGAAATGAAGCGGCCAGTTAGCTCAGTTGGTTAGAGCACAGTACTCGTAACAACAAGGTTGCCGGTACAATCCCCACATGGGCCACTGAGCTGCGCCCTCCACAACTCAATTGAAACAACTACTTGACGTGGAGCTTATGGGTCCTGGAAAAATACACTGTTCCCCAATTAAAAAAAAAAAAAAGATCTAAAAGTGGAATTGCTATCACACTTTCTATGTGTCTAATAGGAATTTCTAGAGAAAAAGAGCCATGTTGAGTGGATAATTAGGATCCTGATTTAAGCAGGCAATATGTAACTATGGATAGCATGCTAGACCTGAAGACAGGAAGCCTAAATCCCAGTGGTGACTCGACCACTTATGTTGGAAAAGATTGTTTGTTCTTCCATGTATTCAAAAATATAAACTGGGGCAGGCCGAGTGGTGCGTTGGTTAAAAGTTGGCTTGGGATGCCAGCTCTGAGCATCAGGGCCCTGGTTTGGATCCCACATGAGGGCCAGTGACGCTGTGCCCTCTACAGCTAAAATGGTGAACAACAGCTCGACCTGGAGCTGGGCTGCCGTGAGTCACTGGCGACGACACGTAGGCTGCAGTGGGGCTGGTTGGCAGCGGGCTTGTTTTGTTGGCTGCCATGAGCCGCTGTGTACGGCTGTCCAGTGGCCATCGAGCGACTGCCTTTTGCGAGAAGAGAGCAGTGATAATACCAACACGGGCCAGTGAAGCGATGTCCTCCACAACTAGACTGAAGAACGATAGGACAGCAGCTAGTCTGTTCCCCATCCCAGATTCCCCAACACTGTTTCCCTCCCCCAATTCCCCAATAAAATCTTTAAAAAAAAAAAAAAAAGAAGTGCCCTGCACAGTGCCTGGCACACAGTATGCACTCAATGAATGGAAGTGATCATTATTGTTTTAGTAGGATAATTATAGTAAGTGATTTTTTATAGTTGCTGTGTTAGTAGATATACCTCTCTGAACTCTTTCTACAGTATGAAATGAATAGTTTAGACAATAATATAGCATATACAGAGTAGCACTTGATCAATGTTTCTTTTCTTGCATTTTTATGTTGAGACAAAGGGTAAATCAGGAGGAGAAAATGCACACATCATGTTTGAACACAACAGTGATCTTCCTGGTCCATGTGTCACAGAGCCAATTCCAGGCACTAACTTAGCTACACAGATTTCACCTCTGGTCATATCTGAACATCTGGAATGAGGCTGCATACTTCCCTGCCTACAGCTACAAGTAATCATGGAGACAGGATGTTCATATGGCCCAGGGATGATGGCCGCCTACTGCAGGGGTTTTGTCCTCCCTGTTTACTAAGCACAGCTTACACCCCATCCTTAATGATCACTTATTTGCTTGACATTGACTTTTGTGAAATAGTTTCTTTTCTTTACCCACATACATAAAAAATAAGAATTAAAGGGAGTGTATCTTGATACCCAAAATTCTGAGCTTTAGTTACTAATTAAATTTAAAGATAATTTAAAGGTAAATTTAAGCAGAATTAAGTGATAGAAAGATGATAGTATAAGTATTTTGGGTGGACCCTGTTTTGGGCATAAACTAGTATGTAATTACTAGAGATATTGTTGGTCACACACACCCCCCCCCCGTTTCTTTACTTCCCTGAAGGATTTTAAAAACATTAATATTTATTTCTCCTGTCTGACGTGTGTCTGGCTATGTAGATCATACCATATTTTCCCGGTTTTCACTAGCTGATTCTCCTTGCAGATATAGTATGGCGTAATGGTTTGGTCTAGAGCCCACGTTTTAGAGTCAGGCAGACCTGGGTTTGAATTCTAGCTCTTCCATTTACTCATACTTGCTCTGGGAATCTCAGGCAAAAACCTCTGAAACTCAGTTTCCTCATCTGTAAAATGGGCAATATTAGTATCATTAATACTATATTACAATTATAGAATGAACTTGGGTTAAAAGAACAGGGTTTAAAACAGATAATATATGTAAAGTGCTCAATACAGTCTCACAGTGTGCGTTTTAGTTTTTAGTTATGATCATGATCATGTTTACTTTCATTAAGGTATCTCAGGCAGTGCTTGGCAGATGGTTGATGCTCAAAACCTGATAGCTACTATAATAAGTTACCTACAGTTTCTAACTACCGGATTATGGCTTTGTTATTTAATTTTGTAATCTGTTAGAGATCAACACAATCTTTTGCCTGGTATTTAGTGACCTGTTTCATCATTCCTGTAACTGACAGTGTCTGGCACCCTTCCTGGCACATAGTAGGCTCTCAGTACATAGCTGTTGAATCATATTCAATTGTACTAAACATCCACTCAGACATTAGCGCAAGAGCTGTGTCACTAAATAGCTGTCATTCCAAAACTGACAGCCAACCCTGACACAGACATGCTTGCACAGTTTGTAAGCCATGATTTCAACTTCCTGCATTGCAGACATCTCAGTTAATAGTCCATTCCACTTACATAACCCTTAGAAGGAAAGGACACATTAATAGAAATATCTGCTAAGAAACATCGTACAAGCTGAGAGAATGAGCTTTAGTCTAGGTATAGGTCCAGGCTTAAATCCTGGCTCCAGCACCCGCCTAGTGGGTCAGTTACTTAATCTCTCTGAGAACATCTGTCTTCTCATTTGTGAAAAGGGGATATTCATAGCATCGATCTCATCAGGTCATTGTGAGAATAGTCACTTCTTTCAGAAAGCTTCCTGCTGCCCAGGGTAGGCTGGGTTCACAGTTATACTGTCCCTGTAGTACCTGCCAATTACCCTTTGTAATTACTTCTTCACCTGCTCAGTTCCTTTCTGGATTGTGAACTCCCATAAGACAGGGATGGTGACTGTCTCATTCACTCCCATGTCCCCAGTGCCTAACGGTCCCTTGGGTGGACTATATTTGTTAACTGAGTGAAACAATAAGATAATAATGTACATAAATACAGAGCCTAACATTTAGCAAGCTCTCAATAAATGGGATATATATATATATATTTATTTATTTATTTATTTATTTATTTATTTATTTTAGAAATTTTATTGGGGAACAGTGTGTTTTTCCAGGACCCATCAGCTCCAAGTCAAGCAGTTGTCTTCAATCTAGTTGTGAAGGGCACAGATCAGTTCCAAGTCCAGTCGCAGTTTTCAATCTAGTTGTGGGGGACGCAGCCCACCATAAGTGGGATATATTATTATTAACTTCATAGTATTGTTAATAATATTCAGCAGAGTTTATTTACCTTGAGAAAACTAATATAGTAGGAGGAGCAACAAATTAGAGATAGGTATTATGAATCTAGCTCTGTATCTCATTTGTTATATGTGCTTGGCCAAATCTTTATTCTTTTCATTTTTCCACTATTCAAATCAACACAAAATATTCACCCTGGTTTCCAACTTAACTTGGTTTTTGTAAAGTCTGCCATTTGCCACGCCCCACCTGACATGCTGTCCTGTGTATGCCCCGAGTTTCTAGATATAGATCCTACACTGCCCTAGTACTCTGCTTTCTCAGCTGCTATGGTTGACCCTTGACCCTTCTCCATTCTAACCCTGCCTACCCTCAGTTTGTTACACCTATTGGCTATCTCCTAGCTTCCACCCTTGAACTACACTGCTCCTGATGATGAAGTTCCAAATTCCTAAGGTGTTCATTAGAGTCTCATCTTCTTTTCATCTTTCCTTTGCTCACTCTGCTCCTGCCACCAGGCTTTCCTGAAGTTACCTGGAGGCACTAATGTCCCTGATTCAGGGCCTTTCGGCCTGCTAGTCTCTGCTTGGATCACTGTTCCCTCTCTCTTTACCAGGCTAACCACATTCAACCTTCATGTCTCAGCTTTAACATGACTTCTTCAGGGAACGTTACCTGGCTCTCTAGGAAGAAATTAGGTTTTCCTGTTATATGCCATCTTCCTTGTAGATCTGGTGACATACTGTCAGAGCTTCATGTTTTAAAAGAGAAGTTAAGAATCTGGACTAACGGTGAAATTGCTGTTTTTAATGGTGGCAGGTAATTTAAAAATTGTAAAATACTGAGAGCTGAACCAAAATATCAGTAGGTTAGTGACCGCCTGTGTCCTGCCTGTTTGTAACCTGATTGTCCAACCTTTGACTATACTGGGCGACTATTGCCGTGTTAATCATCACACCGCCATCACTCCACTTGTTAACTGTCCACTCCATGCCAGGCACTGTGCCTGATGCTTTACATAGATGATTTCATATAATATTCAAGCCACCTATGAGGTCAAGTAAGGTTCAGAGAGGTTAAGACACTTGACCAAGGTGATAAACCTTAAGTGGTGGAACCAGGTGCTAAAGGTGTTTCCACTGGACTACTTACTGTGTGTCAAGATACAATGTGTCATTTCACAATAAAATAATTTAATTTAAAAAAGATACAATGTGTCAGTTTAGAATGGGCGAGGCCTCTTGACATTCTGCCCAACAACAGCTACTAATAATATGTATTGTGTGCTATGTGCCAAGCATTGTGCTAAGCACTTTACATGACCTGATTTGATCCGGGCAACAGGGCCAGCTCAGTGGCTCACTGGTTAAGAGTTGGCTTGGGAGCGTGAGCTCTGAGCAGCATGGCCGCCGATTCATATCCCACATGGACCAGTGAAGCTGTGCCCTCTACAGCTAAGATGGTGAACAACAGGTCCACCTGGAGCTGAGCTGCCATGAGTCACCAGTGATGGCGAAGGCTGCAGCGGGCTGCCATAGGCTACTGTGAGTGGCCGGCAGCCAGTGTGAGAGGTCAGCAGCCAGCGTGAGCTGCTGTGAGCCATCGTGAGTGGCCGTCCAATGGCCGGCTACCAATCTGCTTCAGCCGGGAAGAGCTCAATGATCACAATACCAACATGGGCCAGTGAAGTGACGTCCTCCACAACTAGACTGAAGAACAAAAGGACAGCAACTTGTCTGTTCCCCTTCCCCGACTCCCCAACGTTGTTCCCGCCCCCAATTCCCCAATAAAATCTTTTTTTGTTAAACTTTATTGAGGAACAATGTGTTTTTCCAGGACCCATCAGCTCCAAGCCAAATAGCCATCCCAATCTAGTTGTGGAGGGTGCAACTCAGTGGCCTATGTGGGATCGAACCGGCAACCTTGGTGCCATGAGCCTGCACTCTAACCACCTGAGCTAACCGGCTGCCCCCCGCAATAAAATCTTAAAATCTTAAAATAAAAGAAATCCTCCCAACATACAAGGTAGCTACTGTTATCATCCCTATTTTATAGATAAGGAATCTGAGGTATAGAGCAGGTATCTGATTTACCAAAGGTAAAGACAGGATTCAAACCCAGACAATCTGATCCCCAATCACCAATCTGGGTTTGAGCTGAAGGAGAAAAGGGAAGAATTTATAAGTCACTCTTCCTCCAATCCAGAGCCCCAATGAGGACTCAATTCTGAGAATAATCCCTCGGTTATTTCCATGAACCTGCTATTAAGAGATGTGGCCTGACGGTGGCAGCAACATTAAGTCTCTAACTGCTGCAATGTTCCAAGTTAAAGTGAAGAAACTTGAGGTAGTCAGATCCACTCATTTGCATATTGTTCTCTGATTGGCTCAACTAATTATTTGCCAGTTAATTGGACTTGGTTCCCAGCTGGTGACAACTGCCAGGCTTGTAGAGCCGTTCACAGCTGAAAGAAGAGGGTCCGCAGGATTTGGAACTATGGTGAAATCTTCCAGACCAATAAACGATCGTCGTGATTTTCAACTGTGTTCGGTGGAACCTTGCTTCAGTAGTCCCCCAACACTTTCTGAGTTCTTAGCTTAAAAAAACAAGTCTCATATTTTGTTGCTGTTTTTAAGGTACCACAAGGTATACATTTAGGGAAAAATTCAATAGCACAAAAGGGTACACAGTAGATTACACTTATCCCAAGTCACACTATTTTCCCACCCCAGAAGGAAGCTGTGTATGCTTCTAGGTATAGATTATGGATATAAAAATATATCCATATGTCCTTCTAAAGAAATAAATAATAATCTAATACTACAAGTTTCTGTAAGAAAATTTAGGGGGAAATTTTTGTGATCTTGGCTTAGGCAAAAATTTCATAGATATGACATGAATCATGAGAGGAAAAAGGACAAATTGAACTTAATCAAAAATTTTAAATTCTGCTCTGAATAATACTAAGAGAAAAGACAGATCACAGACTGAGAAAAAAACATTTGCAAATCACATATCTGACAAAGATCTTGTACCTAGAATATATAAAGAACTCTCACAACTCATTAAAAAAAATAATAATAATAATAATAAAACAACCTGTAGGGGGCTGCCAGTTAGCTCAGGTGATTACAGAGTGCAGGCTCATAACACTAAGGGTGCTGGTTCATTTCCCACATGGGCCAAGGAGCTGCGCCCTCCACAACTAGATTGAAGACAACTATTTGACTTGGAGCTGATGGGTCCTGGAAAAACACACTGTTCCCCAATAAAATTTCTAAAAAACCAAACCAAAGCAAACAAAAAAAAAAACCCTGTAAAAGAATGGGCACAAGACTAGCACAGATACTTCACTGAAGAAGATATATAACAGATGGCAAATCAGGGGCTGGCCAAGTGGCTCAGTTGGTTAAGAGCTCACTCAAAAGTGTGAGCTGAGCTCTGAACAACAGTTCGATGCCCAGCCTGAGCTGAGCTGCTGCTGAGCTGCCAACAGGTGGCAAGATGGCTCAGCTGAAAAAATACAAAAAACTAATTACAAAACATTTGGCCCGCCGAGTGGCGCAGTGGTTAAGAGCTGGCTTGGGATGCCAGTGGCCTGGGTTCGGATCCCACATATGAGGGCCAGTGACACTGCCCTCTAAAAAAAAAGAAAGATGGCAAATCAGCATATGAAAAGAGGCTGAATATCATTAGTCATCAGGGAAATGTAGGTTTCATTGAGATACCACTACACACATACTGGAATAGCTAAAAACAAATAATAATACTGTTTTTTAAAATATTACAATATCAATTGCTAATAAGCATATGGAGCAACTGAAGCTTTCATTCTTGCTGGTGCAAATTTAAAATGGTGTAACCATTTTGGAAAACAATTTAGGTTTTTAAAAATAAAGTTACAATGTACACTTACCATACAACTCAGCAATCCAACTCCTAAGTATTTACCTAAGAGAAATAAAAACTTATGTTTACACAAAAATCTTAACATAAATGTTTATAGTAGCTTTATTCACAGCTGACAAAAACTGGAATAATCTCAGTGTTGTACACTGGTGAATGAAGAAACAAACTGTGATACATCCATACAATGGAATACTACTCAGCAATAAAAAGGAACAAACTACTGATACATGCAACAACATGGATGAATTTCACATGCACTATTTTAAGTGAAAGTAGCCAGATTCCATTTGTACGACTTTCTGAAGAAAAACCAAACTACAAGAACAGAAGAAAACAAATCAGTAAATGCCATTGTTGGGTGGAGGGGCTGATTATAATTTGGGTTAGTGGGTAATTTAGATTATTATGGTGGTGGTTACACAAGTGTATGCATTTGACTCATAGAACTGAACACCCAAAAGAATGAAATGTACTGTATGTAGAACAAAACAAAAAAAACTTTAAAAAAACAAAACCCAATACTTCCTGTCCCCTCCGCACCTCGCCCCCATGAAAGCCAATGATTTGGGGTTTGTATAAAAGCAATTGTTTTTTGTTTTGTTTTTTTTTGAGGGCAGTGTCACTGGCCCTCATATGTGGGATCGAACTGGGGCCGCTGGCTTCCCAAGCCGGCGCTTAACCACCGCGCCACTCGGCGGCCCTTAAAAGCAATTGTTGATACAAATAAATTACTGTTTTCCTTACAAAAAAAAAAGGTAACATATTTTGTACACTGCTCTGCTCCGTGCTTTCTTTTAAATAGAGAACTATTTCAAGCATATAGAAAAATAGAGGGGTTTATATAACATCTAAGTACCTTTCATCAGCTTTATCACATCTTCACATTTTGCCTTATTTTCTTACAAATTTTTTCAAAAAACAAAATAGCAGAGATATATTTTAAGCCTCAATGTATCATATCTCCCTTCACCCATTCCCTTTCCTCCTTCCTTAAACACTAGTGTTGTCTGTCATATTTTAAAATTATTACGTGGTATCAGGCTGTATATCACCTTTTGCAACTTTTTTCCCCCTCAACATTTTATCCATGCTGACACCTGTAGCTTTAGTTATTCACTTTAACTATTTTGTAGTATTCTATATTATGAATATACCAGTTGATTTGCCCATTCTCCAATAGATGGCTATTTAGATATATTCATTCATTTTCTCTCTCTCTCTCTCTCTCTCTCTCTCTCTCTCTGTCTCTGTCTCTCTCTCTCTCTGTCATTATTTCAAACAGTGCTACAATGAATATCCTGTACTTGCAGCCTGTGTTTATGTTCATTGTTGAAAATTTGGCAGCTTAAAAATAAATAGAAAAAGGGCCGGCCAAGTGGCTCAGTTGGTTAAGAGCTCGCTCAAGAGTGCAAGCTGAGGGCCGGCCGAGTGGTGCGGTGGTTAAGCACTGGCTTGGGAAGCCAGCAGGCCCGGTTTGGGTCCCACATATGAGGGCCAGTGACACTGCCCTAAAAAAAAAAAAAAAAAGAGTGCGAGCTGAGCTCTGAGCAACAGCAGTTCAGTGCCCAGCCTGAGTTGAGCTGCCGCTAAGCTGCCAAAGGTGGCAGGATGGCTCAGCTAAATAAATAAATAAAAAGATGAAAACTAATATTACCCACTATAACAGTTATTGTTTATTGACTATTTAACATATATCACTATATTGTTGGGCACTTTATGTGTGTTGCTTTAATTCTCAAACCAACCTACATATTAGGTACTGTAATGTTTCACATTGTACAAGATAGAAACCAAATTTTAATGCATTTAAATAACTTAGCCAAGGGCACACAGATAGGAATTAGCAGAATAGTTCTCTGTTGTCAAAGCCTCTGCTCTTAACATTATGCTCCAACAGTGCCCATAAGCCCCAAATCCAGAAATATTAATGGTTAGAAATAATCTTTACTGTTAATTGGTCTCTTGGACAACAAGAGGGACCTGGCCCAGGCCACTCCCATTTTAAAAATTATACTGGGAGTATAATATATATGCAGAAAAATATAGATAAGTATACACATCCCAATTGATGAATATTTACAAACTGGATATACCCATGTGGACAAAAATTGGGGTCTGTAAAATATCTGAGGGGTGGCCGGTTAGCTCAGTTGGTTAGAGCGCAGTGCTTATAACACCAATGTTGCTGGTTTGATTCCCCCATGGGCCACTGTGGGGATCCTCCCTCCAGAACTAGATTGAAACAACTACTTGGAGCTGATGGGTCCTGGCAAAACACACTGTTCCCGAATGTAAGAAAAAAAAAAAATCTAACTGGAAGTAACCACACAGGGTGAACTGATCATAAATTCCTAGCTAGGCAGGCCATGGTGGGTAGTCACACCTCAGGCCTATAACTTCCTCAGTGGAAGGTTATCTTTGCCTTAAGCAAGCCCTGTCCATTGTTTTTTGTGCATCTAGGTTAACCCACCTTTGAAATGCCCCTTTTTCAAATCCCTAGGAAGTGTGCCCACCTTCCAAAAGGCACTATCGTGTAATCCAATCACAAAGGTTTCCCTGCCTTGCTTTCTCCTGGAGGCCTGAAACTAGCGAGAGCTGGCGAGATGGTGGCTCTCTCTAGGTCATGGTAGTGGAGAAAATGGAAAGGAACTTAGGTATTTGGCATGAAGAATAACTGGACTTCATGGGCTGAAGGAGGTGTCAAAACTGATTCCTGAGTTTCTTCCTTATGCATAAAATGGAGGTTAACTCGCTTCTAAGTTTTTTTTGCACTTCAATTGGCCCTCCGTGGTTTTTCTTTTAGGGAGATTGTAATTGAAATTTGGCCCCACAGGGGCTGCAGTTTTCTAAAACAGCACACTTACATCAGCTCCCTCCTTAGGCCCTGCCCGGAGCTCGGTGTATTGAACCCTGTCTTCCCAAGTCCAAAGACCTTTGCTCCCTTGGTACCAGGAACGTAGCCAGGTTTCCTTACACGCGGGGCTCCCGCCGAGGGGTGGCGCATGCCCAGAGGAACCGTGTGGGGCCGACCGCCCCGGGAGGTTCCCGCCATTTTGTCCCGCCCAAGACCCAGCGGGCACGGCTCGGGCACTACAAGTTCCGTGAGGCCCCGCGGCAGCACTTCCTACCCCTCACTGTCCGGCCAGCTCCCTCTCACCCCCCGTCCCGGGGGCCGAAGGCTCTGGCTGCCGCTGGCGGCTGGCGGGACAAGTAGGATTTCCGGGGGAAACTACTGTGGAGGCTGAGGCGGCGGCGGCAGCGATCAGGGTGAGTTCGGCGAGTAAGGGAAAGTGAGCGGGAAGCGCGCGGGGTCGGCGTGCAGGCATCTGCTAGGCTAGGGCCACGTTCTGGGCTCCGCCCGGGGGTCGCGGTCCCGGGCAGGGAGACGGCTCGGGCCGCGGTCTCGGAGGGCCAGGGCGGGGCGGGCCGGGGCCGACGCCTCCTCCTCCGCCCTCCCACCACGGTCCCTCGGCTGCTTCTCCGCCTGCAGCGCGCCCCGGCGCAGGCTCGCCGTCTCCGCCCCTGGCGGCTTGGCGGGGCGCTTTGTCTGGGCTGCTTGGAGCCCCTTTGTGCCCGTTCGTGGAGTCGCCTCCACCGGGGAGCCCGCCGGGCCAGTCCTTGCCGGGGACCTGTCCCTGGGGATCCGGTTACGGTAACTGGATCGGATCAAAGTCCATTTTTCAAAACCGTCCTGCCTCCGACCTCTGCATCCCGGCTGTGCAGAGCGGAAGCTTCGGATCCAGGCAGGGGGAGATGAAATTTCTGTTGAAAACCTCGAGGTGATTGTCTAACTCTTAAACTTCAGTCCCAGACGACTCCAGGGCACGTTTCTCCCGGGAGGGGGATGGGCCTTTGGCAAAGAAGCGAGTCCCACTCCCCAGGAAACGCCGAAGGGATCGAGTTTGCTGCGAAGTGTTTACGGGTCGCAGTTGTGATCGGGGAACCCAAGAACCCATGCGGGAGGCAGAAGGGTATCACGCCTCTGGAATCTCAGAGGAGAGAAAGTGATTTATAGGTCACAGCGAGCAGCCTGCTCATTCATTGCACGCAGAAAAAGACTTACAGCACTTCATCCAGCCGCCCAGTTCCTCACCTGCCGCCCCCTGCAAATCCTTTTCTTGCTTCTCCTGCTTAAAACAAAAAGTCGAAAGAAAACGTCCATTCATAGAAGGATCTGCTTTATAGAGAAATCGGAAACGTAGTGGCTTTTAGAAAGCAACACAAAGGACTAGTTCACTAAGTAAGAGGAATCAATATGGTTAGCAAGAGGAGAGGTAGTAAGTAGCTCCTTACTGCAACTGGTGAATTGTGTGGATTTAATCAAGTTATGTTAGGTAGTGGTAACGTTAAGTATGTCCCGTTGGAAGACTAAATTGCTAGATATTCAGCTGAAGATAACTTAGCTTGATAAAAGCGGTTGCAGATATTCCTTTTGAAAAATAGATTTAGTATTTCAAGTTTGAAATGAGAACAACCAAGAAAGACCCCTTTACATAAATCAGGGATGGTTGAGGTTACATAGGTTAAATTCCAGCCTTTGCCTTTTGTACTTGGGTATCTCATCATGAAAGTGATTTACTCTGAGAATCCCAGATTGTGTTAGTAATATTGTATAGGAATAGAGGTCTTTAATGAAATTGTTCAATTCTTAATCCATCAGTGAGTGGGGATTGTTTGTGTGTTTTCCTGGCTATGCTTTGAAGAAGCATCCATAGAATTACTGTAGTAGTTTTAAAAATAATGTAAAGAACAGCAGTTGCTAATGACTGGCAGTTATTTATTTCTTCAAACATGACAGTGCTATCAGTGTTATTTTTTGAAAACAGCTCATATACAATACATTATGTAATTTGATTCTCACTACAATTCTGTGAGGTGCTTCTTTCATTTTACGGCTGATAAATGTTAAATTTACAGCCTCTAAAATGTTCTGTGACTTCCCATGGTCACAGAATTAACCTAGATAGGAAACCAGTAAACTATACTCCCAAGTCCACTGTTCTTTCCATTATCTCACACCTATTGCAATAACACATTGTACCATGAACACCTTGTGATTTACTGACATTTAAATATTGGAGAGAAATTATGAAAATATTTTCCAATCAGAGCCAACTGATTTATAAGGAACTGGAATTTCCAAAATTGTAAACAATGTCATTCTGAACCATAAGTCATACTGAACGTTGGTCCCATTACCTTGTCTTAATGGTATACTGTGATTACCTTGTAGCTAGGCAGAATGGCAATTTTATGGATCCTTAGGAGTGGAAGAGTGGTGAATTCCTGGGCTGAGGTTTTGACTAATCTTCGCGTAAAGGTTTATTAAGAAATATGTTGGAGGGCCGGCCAAGTGGCACATTGGTTAAGAGCTGGTTTTGGGATGCCAGCAGCCCCGGTTCGGATCCCACATATGAGGGCCAGTGACACTGCCCTCTACAGCTAACAACAGCTCCACCTGGAGCTGGGCTGTGCGAGCCCCGGTGATGGTGTAGGCTGTAGCCCCTGCTGCATCGGGCTGCCATAAGCTACAGTGAGTGGCCAGCAGCCAGCATGAGTGGCTGGCAGCCAGTGTGAGCTGCCAATAGCCGCGGTGAGCAACCATCCAGAGGCCAGCGACCGATCTGCCTCATCCGGGAAGAGCACAATGACGATGCCAACATGGGCCAGTGAAGCAACATCCTCCACAACTAGAGTGAAGAACAAAAAAAAAGACAGCAACTTGTCTGTTCCCCTTCCCCAATTCCCCAATAAAAATCTTTTAAAAAAAAGAAATATGTTAGAGAACATATATACAGCAGCTTTGGCTGCTGGAACTACAACTGAAAAAAAGAACTGAAATTCAGATATGTTTCTAGCCAAAAAGTCAAGACTCAAGAAAACACTTTCTTTAGTTTTTGCTTTTAATAAAAACTTCTAATCAGTTTCAAACCTTCAGTTTTAACTCTTGGATTTTATGTCAGAACATGCCATGAATGTGACATCAGAAATAGAAACCCACTTCACCTCCCTTACTTAAATTCTTAGGTAAAATGCATAACATACCAATGGAGTTGAGTCAATATGATTAATCTAGCCTTTCTTACTAGTAGAAGCCTGTTTTAAATCTCTCTGTTATTATGTCATCATAATGGGAAAGAACTTTTTTCCCTTGTGTTTTTTTCAGTTAGTCTTATTTCCAAATTAATTCATTCGGTAAACAAATATTTGTTGACAGCCTATTGTGATCTAAGTAGTGTTGTAGACCAATCCTGAGGACAAAGCAGTGAAAACAAAAGTCTTTTCCCTTTTGAGGCTTACAGACTGACTAGGGGAAGGGCGGAAAGAAGGAGGAGTCACTGTAATAAGTACTAAATAAGTCTAGTCCTCTCTTATTTACTGTGCAACTTTGAGGAATAACCTCTTTGGACTTTAGTTTTCTCATCTTTAACATGAGGATAATGATTCCTGCTCTACTTAGCTTGTGGAATGGTTTCCAGAAGCGGGTAGGATAAGTATTTGGTTGAATTATACCCTTCAAATTCTGTAGTAAGTTACTGTTACTACTGTTAGAAAAGGAAAAGGAGCATTGGAAGAAGATAATTTATAAAGAATGAAACAGGAAATGGATGAATTCTCTGGTCTAAGGGAAGCTGATGTCCCATTGTAAACTGTTCTGTGACTATTAGTCATATCTTCACATGGGCGACCATTCCCCTTATGTAGACCTATTTTTTTTTTTTAAGATTTTTTTGGGAAATTGAGGGAGGGGGACAGCCCAGTTGTTGTCCTTCAATCTTAGTTGTGGAAGGCACAGCTAGCTCAGCTCGTAAGTCTAGTCGCTATGCGGCAGCTTGCGGCCTCTCAGCTCAAGGTTCCATGTTCAGTCTTAGTTGCGGGTGGGCATAGCCCACTATCCCATGTGGAAGTAGAACCAGCAACCTTTCTAAGACCGCATGCTCTAACCACTGAGCATCCGGCCACAGGTTGGCAGCTCAGCTTGGGCACAGCTCACTGGCCCATGTGGGAATGAAAGCGGCGACCCTGTTGCTCAGAGCTCGTGCTCTTAACCAACTGAACCACTCAGTTAGCCCCTATGTAGACCCGTTTTTTTGTTGTGTTTTTTCTTTACAGATGAACAGTTTTTTTATTCATCCTCCTCCTCCTCCTCTTCATCTTCATCTTCCTTTTCCACCTTTTCCCGGGGAACTTTAGCAGGCCCCTTTGCACCATCAAACTTCCCTTTAGACTTATAGTCCGCGACATCCTTCTCATACTTCTCCTTCAGATTTGCCGCCTTGTTGTTGTAAGGCTGCTTTTCATTGTCACTTAAGTTATTTCACATCTCGCCCAGCTTCTTTGCCACATCTCCAATAGAGATGCCAGTGTTTGTGGATTTGATTTTAGGGTGGAATTCTGAACAGAATAGGAAGAATCCAGACGGTGGCCTTTTGGGGGCATTAGGGTCCTTCTTCTTCTTGCCTCTGTTAGCTGGTCCGTAATCCTTCATTTCCCGGTTGTAGCGTACTTTATCTGCTTTTGCCATTTCATCAAATTTAGACTTCTCCTTCCCAGACATGGTCTCCCACCTCTCAGAGCACTTCTTGGAAAATTCTGCAAAATTGACCAGGGACCTCTGGGTGTTTCTTCTTATGTTCCTTTCTGCACGTCTGCAAAAAAGAAGGCATAAGCAGACATCTTGCCCTTTGGTTTCTTGGGATCACCTTTAGCCATTTTGACTGTATTGTTCTCTAGTCTGGGCAGCGCAGGTAGACCTTTTTTATTTGTTCTAAATTGTTCTGTATTATTATTTATTCTATATTGTCACAGTTAACTGTCTTGATGGCAGGGACTATGTCCTAGCCTGCATCCTTACTGCTTGGCACATAGCTCCAAGTATTTCATTGGAACTTTCTAATTTATGTTGAATAAGTGAGTGAATAACAAAAGTAGGCAGGGGCAGTTGTGGAGACTATCAGAAGACAAAAGTGATGGCAAAAATGGTTCTTTTATTCAGAAGTTTTTTTTGTTTTGCCCATTGTATGCTAGGATGGGTTATGTTCTCTTGGTACCAAAATGTGAAGGTATATAGATTCTCCCTTGGAAAGCTTACAACGTGACAACACCTAACAGTATAGTGAGTATTAAATAGAGGTGTGTTATATGGGACAGGGACTGAATGATTCTATTTTGGTAGACAGTGAAGGAAGGGATGACAGAGGAAGTGATTTTGGAGCTTGTTCTTGAGGGATGAGTAAGAATTCATCGGGTAGACCAGTTACTGTTAAGGTCGTTCCAGCCTGAGGGAGCAGCTTGCAAATAGGAATGGAGATGCGAAAGTAGGTGTGTGTCTGGGGAAGTGAGTAGTCTGTACGGCTAGAGGGTAGTGCAGTTTTAACATTTTGAGGTTCAGATACCCCCTCTAGAAATTTCAAGACAAGCAATAGATTTTCAGCCCAGAAAACTGCAAATAAGCAAACATGCATGTAATTTTATTTTATTTATTTATTTTTTTTTAGCTGAGCCATCCTGCCACCTGTTGGCAGCTCAACGGCAACTCAGCTCGGGCTGGCCTCGAACAGCTGTTGCTCAGAGCTCAGCTTGCACTCTTGAGCGAGCTCTTAACCAACTGAGCCATTCGGCCGGCCCAACATGCATGTAATTTTAGAAAGTTATGGAATACTTAGGGGTCCCTGGACTTCTGGGGTTGAGTAGCTGAAGAGGTACAATGGCTGGTGAAAGGAAAGGTTGATGGCTGGGTGTTGAGAAGCATTCAAAATGCTTTGCAGTTCAGGCTTTTTGATTAGGGCATTGCTAAACCATCAAAGATTTTTAGGCAGGTAATTGACAATCTGATCTGTTTCTAAAGGTAATTGCTTGCTATCTTCAGGGTAGGTTAGAGGGTTTAGGAGAGATGTTTATAGAAAGTAAGTGCTAAAAAGGTTGGATTGAGGGCCTTTTTTAAATTTTGGTTTTGATATTTAAAGTATGGGAGAGATTTGGTTTGTTTGAAGGTAAAGGAGAAGGAGCTGGTAGAGTGGCAGGTGTTGAGAGGCACAAGAGAAAAGGGAAATAATAAAGTAGTCTTGGGAGGAATTAAAATCTAAAGCTCCTGGAGAAGTGAGCCTTGAAAACAAAACATGAAGAAAGAATGGGAAAGGCTATATGTGGAAATGTTGAAGATGGAAATTGAAATTGGAGTAGTTACCAACTGCTTAACCACTGATCTATGTTTTTTTTTTTTTTTGAGGGCAGTGTCACTAACCCTCCTATGTGGGACCCGCTGGCCGCTGGCTTCCGAAGCCAGCGCTTAACCACTGCGCCACTCGGCTGGCCCTATGTACTTTTATATATGTTATTTCATTTAGTTTTACAAAAATTCTGTAGAGTAGGTAGGCATTCCTATTTGACAGTTGAAGAAATTATGTCTCAGAGAGATTAACTCAATGCTTCAAAAGCACTGAATAGGGTCGGCCGAGTGGCACAGTGGTTAAGCGCTGGTTTGTGAAGCCAGCGGCCCCGGTTCGGATCCCATATATGAGGGCCAGTGACACCGCCCTCAAAAAAAAAAAAAAAAAAGAGCACCTAATAAATAATGGAAGAGATCTGGAATCCAGATATATTTGGACTGTAAAGCTCAGGATCATAATTTCTGCCTTATAGGGTGTTTTAATATCTGATGACATCTTTTTTGTCTTCCTTTCGGAAACAATGAGTTAAATTATCTGCAGCATGACAAAAGGATAGAGTGGGCTAGATGACTTCAGGGAATGTTTGAAGTTTGGAATAGCAGTTGAACAGGTAAGGGAGCCAACCGGAGACAAGTAAAAAGGCTGCTGAATAGCACCCAACTGAAGTTAAACACAAATTATCCAGTAGTTCACCCATTCTGTCTCCTACAATCTCAGTAAGACAGCGTTTCTTGACTACTGTTATGTAGGCCTTGGTAGACACACTGTACTATAATGATGGAAGGTGCTGCTCCCACCATCTCTGAGCAAGTCACAAGGCTTGTGCTTCAATTTTTTCATCTGTAAAAAGGTCTGCATTACTTGATCTCTGAAATTCTAGGATCTTATGATTTACAACCGAAAACATTCCAGGGGGCTTTAGGAGAGGAAGTATGTTCAGTGGCTGTTTGATTTTTTTTTTTTTTTTTTTTAGGGAAGAGATGGTTGAAATTATACAGCTTTTAAATTCAAGCTTGGTTTTCTGTTTAACTTCTCTGTTATGTTTAAAGCACCAGGTGTTTGTTTTGACAGTCTGAAAGTTCTGAAGTAGTTACTGTATGTAATGGATTTACTATCTTTGGAGTCTGACGACCTGGGTTCTCGTTCCAGGTTTATCCCTTCCTAGCTGTAAATATTCAAGTCAGCTAACCTCTTTAAACTTTAGTTTCCTCATTTGTAACATAGGGATAGTAAACTTTTCTTTAGAGGTGTCAGATGAGATAATGGATGTTGGAGGTCGTTGTAAACTGTATAGTGTTAATAATATGTAAAAAGTTATTATTATACCTGGCGGAAGAGGGGCGGGGGCGTACTGTGATCAGGGCAGTACCAGGGAGAGAGCCCAGGTATAGAGTGCGTCCTTCCATCATGGAGCACTGAGTAGTAAGGGCAAGCTTTCAGGGTGTGAATGGTCAGTGCACTGAAATTCAGAAATTTATTTGCAGTGTATAATTTTTCTGGGTATTTTGTCACGTATACATTTAAAATAGAATCTCATCTTGAATCAAATCTGTGACTTAAAAAAAACTTCCAGTGTTAAAGATTCTCTCCATTTATTCTCTCAAGTATGAACTTGTTAGCCCAGTTTCCAGCAGTAGTTTCTAGATAGATGCTTTATTTAAGGGTAGATAACAATTTTGTGATTGGCTGACAGAACTTTAGTGCATTGCTTGATTTGTTAGCTTCCTTTATGGGTGACTCGTTCTGATGGAACTCAACATGTTGAATCTCTTACGGAAGACCCCCTTGCTCTGACTTTACCGTGCATGTGCCATCTATTGGGTTGTCGGGAAAATGACACATTTTTGCAACGAAAAACAGAAAAAATATGTGATGACTTTTCTGACAACTCAATAGTTATTAACCAGTGTACTTGACTCTACCTACCCAGCTGCTTACGCTCTTCTTTGCACTTTGGTTGGCAACACAGTGTCAAAAATTGGTATAAAGGATTAATGATTCATCCTTACCTTGAGTGATCCCAGAGCACTTTGTCCATATCTCTGCAGGGCACTTTTCCCTCTGTAGTTTATCTCCTTATTCTCCCTACTAAACAGTACCTGTACGAGTCTATGAAAATACACTGAATTAAAGATTCCCATGTCGTTGGTTTCTACTTGTTTAACAATTACGGATGGGAAACAGTTATTACAAATAATGCTGCCACATAGGTCTCAGTACGTGTAATGCTTTTCTTTCAATATGAAATCACTGGGTCAGCAGATATGAACATTTACATAGTGCTTTATTGGTTTTACCAAATTGCCAGCATCAATACTCTAATTTTCAGTGCTATTATCAGTTTACAGTGCTTGTTTATTCACAACCAACCTTACTAATAATGGATTTTAATATTTTAAAAATATTTCCAGTTTAATAATACTGCATAATTATTAACATTTCAATTATTAAGAAAGTCAAACAGTTTTTCTTGTGACTATAAATTCTGTTCTTGTTTACTGTTCATTTATTTGTATGGGTCTTTATGGTCTTAGATACTTTTGTAAGCCTTTTATTATGAATATTACTTTATTTTCAACTTTATTGAAAGATAGCTCCTAGGCTGTGGTATTCATTTTTATTTTTGTTTTGTTTTGTACAGAAACTTAAATATTTCATGACATAGCTATTTACTCTTTTCTTTGTAATTTCTTACATTTCTTCCATCATTAGAAAACTATTTCTCCAAAGGTAAATACTTTATTAATTTCTCAACTTTTGTTTCTATTAGTCTTTTTTTAACTTGGAAAAAATAATTTTGATTGGTGGGATAAAAATGTTATTGTAAATTAATTTTTTTTCCATAATGCTATCCAGTTATTCCCAGTAGCAATTGATTTGAGTTTTGGAAGACACTAAATGAAAGTGCTCTTATTCATCTTGAGATAGTAAGATTCACCTAGATCATTAGAAATTAAAAATCTTCACTTTATAAGTGATCAGGGATATTAAAAAATAATAAAGTATCTTTCTCACGTTAGTGTTAATGGTATGTTTCCTTCTTATTTACCTCAGAGTAGGGTTCATAGAGAAATGGTTGTTCTTTGGGTAGGTTGATTGTTTATTGAACAAGGCTAACAAGTGGAGCCCTGAAACACTTTTCCCCATGTCAAAAAAAGGACCCAGTGATAATCCCAATTCTGGGAATTTATCCAAAGAAACCCAAAACACTACTTCGAGAAAACACGTGCATCCATATGTTCATTGTAGCATTGTTTATAGTGGCCAAGATGTGGAGGCAGTCTGGGTGTTCGTCAATGGATGAATGGATAAAGAGGAGTGGTACATATATATTGGGTTGTCAGAAAAGTCATGATGCATTTTTGCAACGAAAAACATAGAAAAAAATACGTCATGACTTTTCCGACAACCCAATACAATGGAATATATTATTCAGCCAGGGAAGGAAATGGGTTCTTGCCATCTGTGGCGTCATGCATGGACCTGGAGGGTACTGTGCTGAGTGGAGTATGTCAGACAAAGATAGATCAATGTGATTTTGCTTATATGTGGAATCCAAAGAACGAAATTAACAAACAAAACAGAAATAAGCTCATAGAGAACATTTTGATGGTTGCCAGATGGGAGGTGGTATTTCAGGGCAGGATGAAAAAGGTGAAGATGGGGCCAGCCAAGTGGTGTGGTGGTGAAGCACTGGCTTGGGAAGCCAGCGGCCCTGGTTCGGGTCCCACATATGAGGGCCAGTGACACTGCCCTCAAAAACAAACAAACAAACAAACAAACAAAAAAAGAAAAAGGTGAAGATGTTAGGAAGTACAAATTGGTAGTTACAAAATACTCATGGGGATATAAAATAAAGCATAAGGAATATAGTCAGTAAAATGGTAATAACTGTGTATAGTGCCCAGTGGGTACTAGACATGTCAGGAAGATCACTTCTTAAATTAAAGAAATGCCTAACCATTGTGCTATACACCTGAAATTAATATAAAATAATATTGAATGTCAACTGTAATTGAAAATTTTTAAAGGGAGTGGGGGTAAAAAGGTGAAGGGGAATAACAGATTTTAATTTCCAAGTATAAAACAATTTCCAGGGCTGGCTGAATGGTGCGTTGGTTAAGAGCTGGCTTGGGATGCCAGTAGCCCCGATTCGGATCCCACATATGAAGGCCAGTGACCCTGCCCTCTACAGCTAAGATGGTGAACAACAGCTCCACCTGGAGCTGGGCTGCTGTGAGTCCCCGGGATGGCATAGCTGCAGCCCCTGCTGCAATGGGCTGCCATAGGCTACAGTGAGGGGCCAACAACCAGTGTGAGTGGCCAGCAGCCAGTGTGAGCTGCCAATAGCCGCTGTGAGCAGCCATCCAGAGGCCGGCGACCAATCTGCCTCATCCGGAAAGAGCGCAATGATGATACCAACATGGGGCCAGGGAAGCAGTGTCCAGCACAACTAGACTGAAGAACAAAAGGACAGCAACTTGTCTGTTTTCCTTCCCCCATTCCCCAATGCTGTCCCCTCCCCCAATTCCCCAATAAAAATCTTAAAAAATAAAATAAAAAAAAAGCAATTTCCAGGGGATGTAGTATACAGCATAGGGCATATAGTCAATAATATTGTGATAGCATAGTATGGTGTCAGATGGTTGTTTGACTTATGGTGATTACTTCTTTAGGTATATAAATGTTGAATAACTATTGTACACACCTAAAACTAATATAATATTGTATGTTAGCTATATTTTAATAAAAATATTTTTAAAAAGATTTGATATATCACTGAATACTGTAGCTTTTTTTAATTTTATTATTATTATTGTTAGTTACAGATGTACAAAACAAAGCAATAGTGTTTTTTTTCACCCCTTACAAAGTGACTCCCCTCTCCCTCCTCCCCTGTGAATAATGTAGCTTTTTTTTTTTTTTTAATACTTTAGCTTTTAAAAATATGTTTTGTTTTGGAGGAATTTCTCAGAATGTGATGTACCAGGGGTGCCAAAAAAGTGTATACATGTGACTTGTATTCATCTTTTGTTATAGATATATATTGAGTATTACAATTTTAATACATTTTTTCCCTTAAAATGTGTATACATTTTTTTGGCACCCTCTGTTTATATATAATGCTGGAAAGAAACAGCTACATTTTTCTGCGTGTAGGTTTTGTCATTCTCACTGATGATGAATTGCCTGTTGCTGAGATCTGTTCTTTATAGCTCACAAATGATACTTCCTGAGAGTACTTTTGCTTATCCATGAACCACACCTCTATTTTAAAGAGGTGATTCATGCCTCTTTATGGTAACAGAAGGAGCATGTTTAACTAGAAGGAGGAGGTCACAGTTTTCCTTGAAAGGGAAAATTAGTCCCATTTTTTTTAAAGACTTTATTGGGGAATTGGGGGAGGGGAACAGCGTTGGGGAACAGACAAGTTGCTGTCCTTTTGTTCTTCAGTCTAGTTGTAGAGGACGTGGCTCCACTGGCCCATGTTGATATCATCATTACGCCCTTCCCAGGTGAGGCAGATTGGTCGCTGGCCTCTGGACAGCAGCTCACAGCAGCTCTTGGCAGCTCACAGCAGCTCTTGGCAGCTCATGCTGGCTGCCCGCCACTCACTGTAGCCTAGGGCCGCCCACTGCAGCAGGGACTGCAGTCTACACCATTGCCAGGGCTCGCACAGCCCAGCGCCAAGTGGAGCTGTTGTTAGCTGTAGAGGGCAGTGTCACTGGCCCTTATATGTGGGATCCAAACCAGGGCCGCTGGCTTCCCAAAACCAGCTCTTAACCACCGCACCACTCTGCCGGCCCTTTTGAACAGACTTTTAAAGACATCTGTAAAACCATCTTTACTGAGAGCATGATTGTAAACCTGTAATGTTTCATTTTCTTTGTGATAAGGCAAAAACAAATGAAGTTAGGAAATCATTCTTTCTATTTGTAGCTACCAAATTTCTGTGCAGAGTATTAAAAAAATAGTTCAAAAATAGCAAAGTTATTTTAGGGAACTGTAGAAGTTTTCTAGGACTTTACAATTTCTAGTCAAAAAGGTTAGATTCTCTGGTGACAGATAAAAAAGATACATTTAGATCATAGTATTTACTCCCTATATTAAGGTAGTAGCATGTGTCTGAACAATTATAGGTTACTCTGGAAGGGCAGATGATACACTATTTGTTTCTTAATTTTTTTTATTTCTCTAATGATGTACTTGTAAGTCAAGTCCAAGGAATAAATGGAAATAATACTTTAATTGCCCCTTCTCTGCCAGTGTAGATTGGTTTCATTATCTTGATAATGTTCTTAGACATGTATTTTGATCAAGCTTAGATTGATAGTCACATCTGCTTTGACTTTTGTTTTGCAATTAAAATCAAGGAGTGGAGTGAGCTTAGCATTACCTAGAAGGCCCGCCCTACTTCTCAGGTGATTAAAAAGGAAAAGGGGAGCTCTTTCTTTGCTACCTATATTTCCATTGTTATACATACCATATGGTATTAATACCTATTTGTTAACATGACAGTCTCTTCTTATCTTTGTATGCTACCTAACATGGTACTTGGCATGTAATTGGTTCTTAATAGCTACCTGCTTAACTGAACAGTTATTAAAGCACCCACTATGTCCAGGCACAGCCCATTTTTTACTGTTCTATTTTTTTAGTTTTTATTTTTTTGGTTATCTAAAGCCAGGGTGGGTGAGAGATATTTTGGGATTCAGTCTAGGGACAATCTTTGGTCTAGGATTCAAAAACTGATTTGAAGAGTAATCAAAGCCAGGGGCTAAGAAACTAGGGAAGAGGAGACTTAACATTTCTATAGGAAAACTTAAAAGTTGTCCAGTTGGCGGGGAGGGCTATTCGCTTGGCCTGCATCAAAAGGAGTGTGATAACTGTTGGGTCGTGATGACAGTTCAGTCTGGTAAGTGATACGACGACGCGCCCCAACACCACTGGATAGTCGTGTGATCTCAGTAGGGACACTGACTGTAATGATGTAGGATATTTCTTGTGCCCGGGTCGTGGTCTCTTGGAGCTGAAGAATGGAGACATGGACCAGAGAGGAAAGTTGCAGAAAAGGAGTTTATTAGAAGTAAAAATACATTTCAAAGAAGCAGAAGCGGGAGAAAACGTAGAGAATGGCTCAAGGGCCATTATTAGAAAAGCACACTCCAAAGAGTTTGGAGCGGGCCCCGAGCAGAGGCAAGGCTCAAAAGGGCGTACTGTTTTATTTTTTAAAAAATATTTCTTGAGATTCTCAGAACTCTTTGAAGGTGGGTATTCTTTTTTTTTTTTCTTTTTTCTTCTGTTTTAGCTGAGCCATCCTGCTACCTGTTGGCAGCTCAGCAGCTGCTCAGCTCAGGCTGGGCATCGAACTGCTGTTGCTCATAGCTCAGCTCTCACTCTTGAGCGAGCTCTTAACCAACTGAGCCACTTGGCTAGCCCTTGAAGGTGGGTATTCTTAATCTCACTTGAAGCCACAGGGCAGGAGTTTAAATTATTCTGCAATATTAACTTTTGTGACTAAAATGACTTACCAGTTTTGTGTGAGTGATTGATATTTGAAACTTTTTCTGATTTGTTCCATGAGATATAATCAGAGTTCTCTTAACCCTCTGGCCAGTAAATTTTCATTGTTTAGTTTTTGCCTGAGTAAATATATTCACTTGTTGAGCTTTCTCAGGAGGTAGAAGGTTATTTTGAAGAACATGAGTCTAGTGTTACGGAAGTAGCATGGAAAGGAATAGAATAGGCAGAAGGATAATCTAATAAAAGATTCTTATCCATCAAAAGAATGACTTGATGGTTTACATCTTGGTAGGCTCATTTATGTCTATATTTACAACTTGAGGCGATCTTGGACACTCAAAATGAAACAAAGAATGAAGGCTATTACTAGGGTGATTGAGACAAAAGAACCATTTTTGCTTTTAATATCAGAAGTTATTAGCCTGTAGCACATACTTCTGCATTTCTTTCACTGGCTTGAGCACGCAGTTACTAAAGTTGAGAAACTGATACAGATGAAGGGTTTTGCTAACGCTGAGCAGGGCACAGATGTAGTTCACAGTTCTCACACACTAATATTAATACCACCAAGACTGGCTACCATTAGCAGCAGCAGCAGCATTAAATACCTGTTAGGTAAACTGTAGTATTGCAGATAGAAAATAAAACTGAAATGATTTTTCTTATTATTTGTCCTAGATTTTACGGACATTGTCACAGCTACCAGTTAAATGTGAACCAGACTGGCAAGTGTTTCATCTGCCTCTAAAATTTTATTTTTAAATCTGCTTGATATTACAAAAACAGATGCTTTTGGTTAGGAAGTAAAAACATTATAGGCAGTGGTCCTGTGCAAATCCGCTTTTGTTTATGTTGTGTGGCTCACTGCATCCTTGTGTTGCTGAATGTCTGGTGTTCAGTGAAAAGCACTGCTTATACAAAACAAGAGTTTTAGCATTTGATTAAGGATTAATAACTTAGCTAATTTGTTATTTGGCAAGTTTCATTTGTAATTAGTGCTTTCATGGAATAAGAAAATGACCGATATATTTCCTTACCCTTTTCTAAATTTGCTGTCAGAAGGGAACTTTGAAGGGATTTGTTAGAATTTGGAGGTGGTGGTGAAGGGTGTAGAAAAGTTTTGGGAAGAGGATGAACAGCATACAAAGATTAATGAAAAGAGGATGATGTCTGAGGGCTTGACTGCCTTTTCTCCCTCCTAGTCCTACCAATTTTTTTTTTATGGTGGCAGCAACTTTCTTGTTTTTGCAAACTGAGGTGTACCTATTCACCTATCAGGGGTTACCACTCTTTCTAGAAATGCTCTGATGTCAGCATCTGTTTATAATCTAGTTGAATCTTTACATGGTCTTGAAAAACCATTTGGCAGTTTAGCTGGTGAAGAATCTTCTAAGAATAAAATAGACTAGTGGCTATACTTTTTTTTCCTTTAACCCTTCGTCGGGCGCTGCTGATCTCACAGATTGTTTTAAATGTCTGTTGATTTTTATACTGAATTTATGTAATAAACATACATTGTTTTTACTTTGTGGCAAGTGAAAATTTCATTCTGAGTAAATAATCAGCATGCTTACACGTTATTTTCAATTTAAATAAATAAATTTCATGCATGCATCTAGTAGATGCATTGTGCCCTAATTCGTAACTTTTGCATTGCACCCTACGGAGGGTGAAAGTATTTTAGATCTGCAGTTGGGAATCCACGTATAAAGAGGGCTGGCTTAAGTTATATGCTGATTTTCAACTGCACAGGCTGTTGGCGCCTCTAACACCTTGCATTGTTCAAGGGTCAACTGTATGTGGCCACTTCCACCCTGGAAAGGTGAACAGTTTATTCTGAAAGGAATAAGGCCATCTTCTCGGTGTGAGTTTGCTTTTCCTGCCCTTTGGGCTGTGCAGTGAGCACTACATAAGAGTTTAGGAAATGTTTAATCTACTAGTAAGCATCATCCCACCAAGCATCATTTCAAGACAGGGGATCCCCTCTGTAATACGTGCAGGAGAGGGCCCAGGGCTATGGAATCCATGGTGGCATCAGATGCAGCACCATCCAGAAGATGCTACCCTAAAAGAGGCCTAAACGGTCTGATGAAGGCACAGCTAAAGCACCAACTCAGTGTAACATTTTATGGCGAAAGGGTGCCATCCTTCAGAAGGAATATATGCATAATCAACTTGCCATCAAATGGCTGGTTGGTTTCCATAAAAGTTGGTGTCATAGTGGGAGCTTAGTGTTTGTCCCTGCCATTGGCCATTGGACTTTTGGTGGCAACAGAAGCATCCTTGGTACATGGGAGCTCACACTGTCGTCCATGCATAGTGCATATGTGTCCCTGTCACCATAAGCACCTTCTTTCATGTGCCCATTTTGTCAGCACTGAGGATGCCATGACAAGAGATGGCTGATGTAAACTGGTTGAGTCATTGTCTGCTTGGTTGTTCAGTGCCTAACATGTGATACAGAGATTTTCAAATGTGTCTACTCCTATGTCCTCCTACACACTTCTACCCAGGACCTCCTTGCTCCAGTTTTCCAGTCTTTCTCCTCTTATGTCCCGTGACCAGCATGTCAGGACATTTGCCTGTTAGTCCACATGTGTTCTAACCTCAAACCACTTCTTTGTCCACACAAAGAAGATACTCAGGTATCGGGCCTGAAGCTCTGCTTATCGGAAGGGGTTTCATTTACCACTGTCTGTCAGTGCCGCCCCCTGAGTAAGGCTGTGGTGCAGCCACTACATTTTTTTTTTTTTAAGATTTTATTGGGGAATTGGGGGAGGGGAGCAGCATTGGGGAACCAGGGAAGGGGAACAGACAAGTTGCTGTCCTTCTGTTCTTCAGTCTAGTTGTGGAGCACATCGTTTCACTGGCCCATGTTGGTATCATCATTGCGCTCTTCCCGGGTGAGGCAGATCAGTTGCTGGCCTCTGGACAGTCGCTTACAGCAGCTCTTGGCAGCTCACGCTGGTCGCCGGCCACTTATGCTCGTTGCTGGCCACTCACTGTAGCCTATGGCAGCCCACTGCAGCAGAGGCTGCAGCCCACACCGTCACCGGTGACTCAACAGCAGCCCAGCTCCAGTGGAGCTGTTGTTCACCATCTTAGCTGTAGAGGGCAGTGTAACTGGCCCTCATATGTGGGATTCGAACAGGGGTCCCACTGCTCAGAGCTGGCGTCCCAAGCCAGCTCCTAACCAACATGCCACTCGGCTGGCCCAGCCACTACAGTTTTGACTTGTACCCACATAACAGTCATCTGTGGAAAAGGTGAGGTTTTTCTGTTTGTTTTGTGGGGGTTTTTTTTGTCAGCTGGCTGTAAGGGTCCCCATGTGGCCAAAGGTATATGCTGAGGGAGTGGTGCTTGTGCAACAGGGACAGATGATACAAGAGTTTGGGCTATCTGCCAGTGCTCGTGACTTCCCGTCCTACTTGTGCTTGATACTGGATATATCTCTTTCATCTTATGCTGGATTGTTGCTGGGTCCACCCAATGTTACAACTTGGTGAGTCTCACAGGACCCAGGTCGTGATGATGGGTGATTCTGGATAAATGGTCACTTCATGTCCCATAGTCAGGTGTTCTCTATATGCTAGGACCTAGTAGCATGCCAGGAGTTGTTTGCAAAAGGCATACAGTTTTTCCACTGCAAATGGTGCTGCCTTGTTTCAGAACCCCAGGAGTCTGTATAGTGATTCTCCCATAATGCTCTCGTGCCATAATAGCAAGGATCTGCCAGATTATTAACATCACCGACAAGATAGGAGAGTCCTTTCCTCTTCTGGGCTACTCTCAAAAGTGACAACTTCCTGTGTCAGTTGGTGTAAAAGCCAGAGAGGTATTCTCAGGTGTTGTGCTTCCTTCTTTGTGTGTGTGTGTGTGTGTACGCGCGTGTGTGTACGCGCATGTGTGTGCTCGCTTCCTTCTTAATGGTGGGAGATGCAAGATGCAGTTATTTACTTGGATGCCTTTTACTTGAATGGCAAGTCTTATCAAGCCCCTGACTATTGGGCCTATAAACATTTCACTGATGTGATTGGTATCTGAATCTTCGTAACATTTATCTCTCACCTTCTGTAGTTCATGTGTCCTGACAAGGCCTTCAATGTGCCATCCACCTCTTGCTTGTCTGGTCCAATTAGCATGATGTTATTAATATAGTGGGCCGGTGTGATATTCTTCAGGAAGTCCCAGATGATCCCTACTTAGGACTATATTATGTGAGAGGGTAGCAAAACTGATACATAGTCCTGTAAATGTATGCTGTAATCCGTTCTGTGTGAATGTGAATTGTTTCTGATCCTATTTTGTTATAGGGATAAAAGAAAAAGAGCTTATTCCTCCAATCCTTGACTGCTACTATGCTCCTGGGACTGTGTTATCTGCCCGAGCAAAGATACCACACCTTGGGCCAGCCGAGTGGCACTGTGGTTAAAAGCTGGCTTAGGACGCCAGCAGCCCCGGTTCGGGTCCCAGTGACATTGGCAAAAAATGTGAGGGCCAGTGACATTGGCAAAAAAAATAAAATAAAATAAAATAACCTCACCTGGCATCTTTGATCTCCCATGATCAAACTGGCAGCTGCAGCTGTGGCTGCTGTTAGATCGAGTCTATGGTAATCTGCTACCTTCCTCCAGGATTTGCCTGGTTTCTGCAGTGATCAACCACGCTGTTAAATCCTGCATCCTCTAGGGGTGTAGCACCAATTTCTGTCATCTTCCCTTCCTCACCTCTGGGATATAATATTGTTTTGTTTTATATTTATTATCTTTTCAGGTGGGGTAGGGCAGCTTTTTGGGGTTTCCCTCCACTTGGCCTTCCCCAGTGTGATAACTCTTATCCCACATGCCAAGGACTCAAATGGGGGTTGTACTAATTTCCAAGTATGTCTATTTCAACTGTATATTCAGGGACCAGGGAAATGACCACCAGAAGGGTCCACAGACCCAGTGGGCCCATCATGAGCTGGATCTTGGCCAGGACTCAATGTATTTCCTGGTCCTCATAAGTCCATGATGACACTTCAGACTCCAGGTGTCAATGTCAGCCTGTCCTCAAAACGTTAGTGTTCCATTTTCCCTGTTTACAGTTACCTGAGTGAATACCATAAGCAGGACCGACTACATAATTTGTGTGTCCAGTACTCCTGGATTGAGAGTGGGTGAGAGAAATTGCCCACCAAAAGTGCCATGGCACTCCCAGTCCAGGCAGGGAAAGGATGGCCAGGTGGGCACAGAGAATGTGACCAAGAACCCCGTCCTGGGAAAACAAGAGGAGGTGGACCATGTGTGTGAGCTGAGGCTTCAAGCCCCCAGTATATGTTTAATTTTCCCCGTCAAACTTGACTTACAAGTTAGCGGCTCCGGTTCAGCTCCCACATATGAGGGCCAGTGACACTGCCCTCAAAACAAAACAAAAACTTTACTTACAGAACACAAATTCACAGGTAAAATTAAGAATTTCAAGACAGCAACCACAGAGAATGAAACTTCAAGTGCAGGGACCTTCTGAGTGTAGAGTTCATGAGACCTGTAGCCTACGGGTGTGTCTCTTAGAGCTGCAGGTTTCTTAGGGCACTGTTACACTTGCTTTGGTGTTACCGGTTCCTTTCTCCAGGGTACTTGGCCTTCCGTCTGTGGGTTCAGATCTGAAACTGGCTCAGGTCCAGAAACTGGGTGTGGGGCTCTGATTTTTTTGTTGGGATGACCACCCTCAGTATCCTGATTTCTTCTGTCCTTGATTCCTTTTGATGTTAACTGTGGACAAAAAAGGGGCACTCTAATAAATCTAACAGAAAGTAACCTCACAAGGTGATCTGACTGTAAATCCCTAACTGGGCAGGTCATGGTGGGCAGCCCGCCCCGGCCTGTAACTTCCTTAGTGGAAGGTTTAAGCCAGCCCTGCCCATTGCTCTTGTGCATCTAGGTTAACACACCTTTGCAATGCCAGAAGTAACCCTCTTTTCCAGACCCTGAAAGAGAGCTCCCTTGTTATCGTAACTACCCTGTAATCCAGTCTCCACCTTGCTTTCCTGCCTTCATGAAACCTTTCTTACATTCCCTTCTTAATTCCAAATGCATAAAAGGAACTGCAAATTGTCATTCTCTGGAACATTAGAGATCTTGCTTCCCAGCCATTTGTCATCAGTTTGGGCTCAAATAAACTCTTTTTAAAATTTTTTGCAGGGGGCCGGCCCAGTGGCGTGGAGGTTAAGCGCTGGTTTGGGAAGCCAGTGGCCCCGGTTCGGGTCCCATATATGAACACCAGTGACACTGCCCTCAAAAAAATAAAAGAAATAATAAAATAAAATTTTCTGCAGGTTTGGATGTTCTTATGTCAACATTCCATATAGAGAGAACTGCTCTTACTGGCTGCTTGTCATTTTGCTTCTAGTGATATCATGTTTTATTAACGATCTCCATAAATCTGTGAGTCAGAGCCCTTTGACTGGCACTCTGACTCTGCTGGTCTTTGTGGTAGCAATTGTGTCCATCTGTTTGACAGTTACATACTACAGACTGATCACCTTTGTTTCAGGGTCCTGTCATCAGTGAGGTTAGTTGTGTAACAACCTCTCCTGTGGAGGAGAAGAGCTATTAACCTTCTTAATAACACTGGTGCCCTTCTCCCTGGCACATTCCTTGTGACATTCCCCTGGCTATTCCAAGGAACATAACCATTTGATGAGTTTTCTGAGCACTTCAACAAACCTCCTTACTTCCCTGAGCCATTTTTTTTTTTTTAAGATTTTATTGGGGAATTGGGGGAGGGGAACAGTGTTGGGGAATCAGGGAAGGGAACAGACAAGTTGCTGTCCTTTTGTGCTTCAATCTAGTTGTGGAGATCATTGCTTCACTGGCTCATGTTGGTATTATCATTGCGCTCTTCCCTGGTGAGGCAGATTGGTCGCCGGCCTCTGGACGGCCGCTCACGGTGGCTATTGGCAGCTCACACCGGCTGCCGGCCGCTCATGCTGACTGCCAGCCACTCACTGTAGCCTATGGCAGCCCACTGCAGCAGGGGCTACAGCTATGCTGTCCCTGGGACTTGCACAGCCCAGCTCCAGGTGGAGCTGTTGTTCACCATCTTAGCTGTAGAAGGCAATGTCACTGGCCCTCATATGTGGGATCCGAACCAGGGTCGCTGGCATCCCAAGCCAGCTCTTAACCAATGCACCACTCGGCCCGCCCTCCCTGAGTGTTTTTTCAATCCCTTCCTCCACTGCCTGTCACTGCAGTTTTGGCACTGCTACTTTACTTAACACATTTTTTGCGGGAAACGAGTAAACTCATCATATAGCTTTTTATGCCCGCTTACAAAGTGTTAACATGGGCCATCACTTTCCCAGCTTTTAGAAGCCATCCTAGTAGTGAGTTCACACCATATTCTGAGGTTTTTGCTCAGGTGTGAAATCCTGGATCTCTGGAGCATGATTAATGGCTTCTCCCTTTTTAATCTTATATTCTGGTCCTCATGTTCAAGCACCCTCACAGTGCAGTCACATTTGTACTCTCCCAGCGTCTGTCAGTCCATGCAGCCTTATCAGGCACAGCATACCTGGGCAGGGTTATGCTGTGACCTACTATATATTAAAGGCCTCCTAACCAGGAGGCATGGAAGGGTCAGATCTGCAGGGGCCATTGTTGTTTGAGCAGAATGGGGAGGCCTCTGCATTATCTTCAAGTGAGAGGCAAGTGCTAGTTCTCAAAAGGAGGGCTGCCCACTTTTGGTCTCAAGGGGTTAAGGAGTATTTGGGTATTTGAGACTTTGAAGAGGTTTCAACTCCGTTGTCTCCATCTCATGTATTAGGATTTCATTCTTTCCTAATCAGGGCCCTGACATTGGCATAGGCTACCTTTCTTGGCTGAGAAATAACCTTTGGAGCTGGGCTCCTCTGATGATTATTAACTCCTGGGCCTGGTCTTCAGCTTTTTCTGTCCTCCTGCTGTGGCTTTCATATTTGACTTTAAATTGAGTGTTAATTACTCTTAGCTTTTTGTTACCTTTCTAGAGCATCAGTTGAGCTTAACAGTAGCCATTCAATTCCATTGTCATTATAGTTATTGTTTTGCCCTTAATTCTTCAAGTGTCTGATACATCAGTCAACTATTATAGATTGTTCCCTCCCACAGACACACACACCAGTCACTATTCACTACTGGTGAAAGTTTAAGAATTGGACCAGCACCTTGTGTCAGGGATTGCCTGTGTTACACCTACCACCAATGGTGGAGTCCTCATTGCCATTTAGCCTGTGAACAGTTCTACTGTAAAACCACATTATAGTTCCAGTTTTCTTAGATCATATGTGGCACCCACTGTTAGTAGGTTTTGTTCTCTGAAAAGAACAAATTTGAGTTTGGTATTCAGACTATTTATTATGGAATGCTCTTGGGATCAAAACCATGAAAGAGACAGGAAGCAAGACTGGGCAGATTTGATCCTTATCTTGATTAAGGGTGAGGCAGGTTGGATATCTATACTTAGTCACATTTCTTTCAAAACATTTTTTAAATTTTCATATTTGAGGGTTTTAAACTTATAACTTATGAAACCTATATCTAAAATAGCTTTTACTTTCTTTAGGCAAACCAGGGCCTTCCTTCTAAGATATTCCCATCGTTTTTCAGGTGTTTATGAGTTTGGGGGAGTGGTTTTTGTTTCTGTTTTTTAACATAAAATTTTGCCTTTTCCTTTACACTTTAGTAAATTCAAAATGGGATTAGAAAGGGAACTTATTTGAGGAAACTGAGAATGACATATTTTAAACTGAAAATTGTCCTTAAATGTTCTATAATATTTTTATATTATAAATCTGCATTTCAACCCCCTTAGAATAAATCTCAGTTGGCAGTGTTGTCACATAATAAGTTGTACATTTCTATAATGTGTCGGTTTTAAACTGTAACCACTGTTATTGAATTGGGTTTATGTTTTTGGAAACATAAAAGGTGATGGATTCCAGGTTTAAATATATACTTTATCCTTTTCTCTTTTTTCAGAAACTATACCCCACCTCCCTAAACTGGTTAATAGTGGCATGGAAGATCCATTTGGTGAGTATCATTTACATTTTTCTTATCTTCACCTCCATTAAAACTTTGATAGTAAATTGATTGTTTTTCATGTTCAATATGCTACTCCTCTAGATTAGTGGTTCTCAAACTTTTGATCTCAGGCTCCCTTTATACTCTTAAATATAACTGAGGGCCCCAAAGAGTTTTGTTTGTATGACTTATATCTGTTGATAGTTATAATATTACAAATTAAAACTGAGAAATTATAAAAATATTAATTAATTTAAAAATAGTAAACCCATTATATACTATATAAAGAATATTTTTAATGAAAAATAATTTCTAAGATAAACAAAAAAATTAGTAAGAGTGGCATTGTTTTACATTTTTGCAAATCTTTCTAATGTCTGGTATAATAGAAGACAGCTAGATTCACATATCTGTTTCTACATTCAATCTGTTGTGTTATCACATATCGTGTAGTCTTTGGAAAATTGACTGTACAGCTAGAAGATAACGAGAGTGCAAAAGCAAATAACCTCTTCGTTTATTATAAAAATAATTCTAACCTTGCTGTGAGGGATCCTCAGTGGTCTCTAGATCATGCTTTAAGAACTACTGCTCTAGAATGTTAGTTACTTCAAATAAAACTAAGAACCATTTGGCAAGTTAAAATAAAATTTGAATTCTCTAACAACATGGTTAAGGGAATGTAAATCTAGATACACAAAGGTATAGTATCTACCATTTTGTTTTTTGTTTTGTTTTTTTTAGCTGAGCCATCCTGCCACCTGTTGGCAGCTCAGCTCGGGCCGGGAATCGAACCAGCGACCCTGTTGCTCAGAGTTCACACTCTTCAGCAAGCTCTTAACCAACTGAGAAAATGTCAGTTACTCTGTATTGACATTTTTCTGTTGGCTCTAATTTAAAAAACAGACACAGTCTAGGATATCCAATTAAAAAACATATTATAGACTAGGAAGACTAGTTATGAGGTACTTCCCACTTAAAATATGCATCAGTAAAAAAGGAACCAGAGATAGTTTTCCTTGTTTAACCTCAGCATTCATGTTGGAGGAACATTTTCATTCAAGTATTTGGTGATTTTTTTTTTTACCAAATGGAAAGAGTCTGAATCTCTTTTTATGCCAGTGTAACTTGAAGAAGTGTAGTAAAAATGTTACAGTTTATTTTCTATTCGTGCCCAATGACCACAGACGACTGAGGTTAGGCACTTTGGGCTACTTGTATGATTAATCAGATAGTCCAGATTAATAGCTGTTGTCTTGGCTTTGAGAAGACTGCTCTTGGAAACCTTGCAAGATCAGACTTTCTCTGATTTTAATGACCCTACATGGCTTCTTTAGGACCTTGGCTTTTTTTTTTTTCCCCCTGAATGGTACATCAAGTTCAGACATGAAATCTTTGGGTTGAACACTAGAGGGCAGTCAGGACTTTATTCATAAATTTGTAGTTTGATTACCAAGTTAAATCTTGACGGAATTTTTTTTTGGTTTTTTTTTTTTTTTTTTTTTTTTAAAGATTTTATTGGGGAATTGGCGGAGGGGAACAGCGTTGGGAAATCGGGGAAGGGGAACAGACAAGTTGCTGTCTTTTTGTTCTTCAGTTTAGTTGCGGAGGATGTTGCTTCACTGTTGGTATTGTCATTGCGCTCTTCCCGGATGAGGCAGATCGGTCGCCGGCCTCTGGATGTCGCTCACCGCGGCTATTGGCAGCTCACTCTTGGCTGCCAGCCACTCACGCTGGCTGCGGGCCACTCACTGTAGCCTATGGCAGCCCACACCATCACTGGGGTTTGACGGAATTTTTTATGAACAATTTTGCAAATCAAGTTGATTGTAGTTGCCTGGTACCAAATTCTAAAGAACATGTCCATGAAATGAGAAATGAGAGTAACATATGACAACTCCAAAGGTTTTCACTAGAAACTTATTTTTTTCTCTCTGACCTCCTACCTCACCTAACTTTAATCTAATTAATTAAATTTATTATTAAGCTAATTTAATTTAACCTAAATTAAATATAACTTAAATTTACTATAGAATACCAAAGTGAGAGATGCTATGGAAGTTATAATTGGCCAGTAGTCAATTCAAACATAAATTGAAATGTGCTTTTGATCACTAACATGGGAAAAAGTTTGTGTTCTGTGGTAGTTAGAAGTTTTTCTCCTCTTATACATACTTGAAATCTTGGAATTTTTAAATTAATTAACATTTATATTCGTAATGTGACCTGTATCACTGATAACACAAACTGTTGGGTTTGTTGTTTTGTTGTCAATTTTTAGTAACAGGCTCACTTCATTCCACTTTGAGAAAATATTTGTCAAATATCTAAGTATGAATAACATAGTTTGTCATTCGGTCCTTCAAGCAAAAATGGTATTTAATGAAAAAAGCTGTCTAGTTCTGCTTGCAATTCAATCACACAAGTGCCTTTCCTGAAGGCAACCATTGTATTAAGTACATGCTTTATGCATACCTACCATTTCATCACACAGAATAACAAAGAGACATGTCCCAAAGGGTGGAGTTATTAAAACTAATAATTTTTATATATATATATATATTTTTTTTTAAAGATTTTATTGGGGAATTGGCGGAGGGGAACAGCGTTGGGGAATCGGGGAAGGGGAACAGACAAGTTGCTGTCTTTTTGTTCTTCAGTTTAGTTGCGGAGGATGTTGCTTCACTGTTGGTATCATCATTGCGCTCTTCCCGGATGAGGCAGATCGGTCGCTGGCCTCTGGATGTCGCTCACTGCAGCTATTGGCAGCTCACGCTTGGCTGCCAGCCGCTCACGCTTGGCTGCCAGCCGCTCACGCTGGCTGTGGGCCACTCACTGTAGCCTATGGCAGCCCACTGCAGCAGGGGCTGCAGCCCACACCATCACCGGGGCTCGCACAGCCCAGCTCCAGGTGGAGCTGTTGTTAGCTGTAGAGGGCAGTGTCACTGGCCCTCATGTGGGATCCGAACCGGGGCCGCTGGCATCCCAAAACCAGTGCTTAACTAATGCGCCACTCGGCCGGCCCAATTTTTATATTTTTATTAAGTACATTCTTAAAGCAGGTTTTATTTTTTTACTGTAATTATCGAATGAAAAATGTGAGTCCTATTGTAGTTTGGTGTTGCTGCCTTGGTTTGTGTTAAGGTACTAGCAGTTTCACTTACCACTGCTTTTGGACCATCAGGGTGTCAACACAGTGAAAAAAGCAACTAATTCTTTAGTATGATTAAACATGTAGTTGTACCTCTTGAACTCCTAAAAGGATCTTAGGGATCCCTAGGGATCGATGGACCGTACTTGCTTCAATTTCCTGAGGTTCTCAGGGTTTCTTTTATGGAAGTCATGGGCAAGGTCAGGACGTAACCCCGGAAATTGAATTGGGCAGTGCTCCAGTGTGGACCAGGTCTTGGACATCTGGCAGAAATATGGTCAGAGGGAGTGAGTAGCTCTGTGGTTTCTCCTAAATTGACTGACCTACCTACTATAGCTGTCAGGAGTAAGTTGAAGAACATGTCTGTCAGGTAAAATGAGAGTTCTGAATTCATTAGGCAGCTGATATTTTAAGAAGAAATTCACCAGCATTACCGTGTTTCCCTGAAAATAAGACCGGGTCTTATATTAATTCTTGCTCCAGCAATCTACATTTATTCATTATTCGTTTACAAAAATCTACATTTATTCAAGCAGTCATTTCTGCCCAGTGATCTTAACTGGGGCAGTGTTTGGGGTAGGGCTTATATTATGAGCATCCTGAATTTTCTTGCTAGGGCTTATTTTCCAGTTAGGTCTTATTTTTGGGGAAACATGGTAGTCAAGACAAGCTGAAGGCCGTGCTCAGCTGGGCACTATGTTCTTATCTTTGAAAAGAGGATAAATGACAGCAGAGATCTTGGTAATGACAGCCTTCAGTATATCTCTCGAGTTACACTGCTCCAGTCTGGATAGGCCTCTATGTGTGGTACACAGCTGTCATTTCAGATATTCCTAGTCACTTGGCAACTCTGCTTCTCTCCTAAATCTCATGTCTTCTTGAGCCAATAGCTTTTTGATGTCAGACCTCCTGGAATAGTTCTCTAATTTTCATCTTTTTCCTTTAGCTCTACCTCTTGGAAGATTTCTTTATCTTCTATTAAATTTTTTGTTTTCCTAGTATGTTTTAATTTCTAGGAGGTCTTTCGTATTCTCTTCTATTATTATTATTATTATTTTAAGCTGAGCCATCCTGCCACCTGTTGGCAGCTCAGCAGCAGCTCAGCTCGGGCTGAGCATCAAACTGCTGTTGCTCAGAGTTCAGCTCACACTCTTGAGCGAGCTCTTAACCAACTGAGCCACTTGGCTGGCCCTCTTCTATTATTTTAACAAATTTCATTTGTCCTGCTTTGTCTCTTTTCCCCTAAAGGTGATTTTCTTTGTTTTGATCTCTTTTATGTTAGAGTTTTCCTCTGATGTCTAGTAATTACTAGCTGTGTTCTCCCAGTCTAGAGTGGGAAGCTTTAAATGCATAGGCTGGTTGCCTTTGGACCTTACTATAGAGTAAACTTCTTGTTTCTATTGTTGAGGAACTTCACCATATCAGTTACCGGGCCAAGGGGCAGTCTTCCTTTCATTATTTAGATGATGAGGGGTGAAGAGGACTGGTGGGGGTTGCTGCATTCAACATTAATTGTGCATATGTTCCCTTAATTCCCCTCAGTTTTTAGTGCTGTATTCCCACCATCAGCTGGCTTTTGTGTCCTTCTGTCCAGAGACCATTTGTTTTATCCCTGCCAGAAAACACACCTCCAGAATTCTGCCAGGGTTGGTGTGGAACAGACATTCAAGGTCATGGAGTGAGGAAGATGATAAAAGGATCAGCTTTTTCCCCTGATTCTCCTTATTGTATTCCCTTCCATTTCATCCCCAGCTTCAAAGAATACAGTGGTAGAATACAATGAAAGTATTAATCCACAGTGGTATACGTTACCAGTTAAAAAAGAAAAAGTAGGGGAAAAGAGGGTCCAGAGAAGATGCATATACAATTCATGCTACTATGATACTTCCCACCCCACTGCTTCTATTTAAAAAAAAAAAAGGGCCGGCTGAGTGGCCAGTGGATAAGAGCTGGCTTGGGATGCCAGCGGCCCGGGTTCGGATCCCACATATGAGGGCCAGTGACACTGCCCTCTTTAAAAAAAAAAAAAAATTATTAAAGTATGCATGACATACATTATATTAGTTTCAGGTGTACAACATTGATAATTCAATATTTGTGTATATTGCAAAATGATCACCACAATAACATTTGTTACCATACATAGTTACAGAATTTATCTTGTGATGAGGACTTTTAAGATCTACTCTTAGCAACTTTCAGACATGCAATACAGTACTATTAACTGTAGCCACCATGCTATATGTACATCCCCATGACTTATTTATTTAATAACTGGAAGTTTGTCTTTTGACTGCCTTTACCCATTTCTCCCACCATCCCAATCCCACTCCACTGCTTTTAAAAATGGCTCATTCCTGGGCGGCCGAGTGGCGCATTAGTTAAGAGCTGGTTTGGGGATGCCAGTGGCCCCGGTTCGGATCCCACATATGAGGGCCCTGATTGCCCAACGCTGTTCCCCTCCCCCAATTCCCCAATTTAAAAAAAAAAAAAAAATGGCTCATTCCTCCTTCGGCTTTCTTCCTCTCTTATCAACCATTTATGGGTTAACAGCCACTCTCCCCATAGTGTGCCAGAGGAAAAGGGACTGAAACCCTGGCATATGAAACTTGGAAAGGTTTTTTGATATAAAAGACGATCTGTATGTATACTAAATTGCTCACAATGTTTTAAATCTTCTGACAACTTCATTAAGTTTCTATATACCCTTCCTTCCACAGAAGTAAACACAGTTTGTTGAAAAAAAATTTTTGGTATGTGTTTGATGAAATAATTATTTAACGAAATAAATTGTTAGTGTGAATCTTGAATTTGAAACTAGTTGTAAAGACTTCATTCATGTGCATGGTATTCTGGGAACAGATTTGCAAAGTAATGTCTCTTTTAGATTAGAATTTATATCACATAGGAAATATGAGGAGCAGTTTTTTTGAGGAAGAAAACAGAAACTATATCTTAAAGAAAGTCCAATGCTTTCTTCCTGCTCTGTATCTGAATTTATAAATCATTATTATGTTATAGAGAGGGTTTTTTTCCCTAGCTGTTCAAGGACATGTTAAGGAGACATGCTCAAAGCTAATGCGCTTTACTTCAAAGTTCATGGGAAAAAATTTTGTGATGTTATGTTGTTACCACTTGAAGCTCAAAATGTGCTAATAACACAGTCCTTCCCTCCCTCCTCTTTAAGAATGAGGGACAAAATATGAACTTAATTAGTTTTGAGATCCTTAGGGTGTAGGAGATACATTCCTCTGGAATTAAACAATGCCAAAAATGATGTTAGTTCTAGTTTTTCCCTGTGGTTTTGAGTAGACATTTAATATACATTATTATAAATATATGTTAAATAGCTCCTGCTATCTTATTTCCTGATAAGGGCAAGACCTTTTTACTGTTATATCCCACTGCCCAATAGGAAGCACACAACGCATGTTTGTATTTCTTAAAGTGATTTCAAATTTTTCCATAAGGCAGAACTATCAGTCTTATGGGAAATGGAGTGCGTGCAACACCAGTTTCAGTGAGCTTGAATAACACAGATGTCATATAATTGTTTTTTTCTGTAATAGAAAAAGATGAGCCACAGTCCCAGTAATGCAAGCCTGACAAGTAGTAATGCTGACATTCAGGACTGTCTCCCATAGCCTCTCTATCCTCTCGCCACTTTTCACCACTTCTGACTACTACTTACTCCCTAGAATATCGAAGCAAGTGTGATAGGTTGACTAAATATGTAGGCTGGTTTCTATCTGAGCCCTTAGCAATGTGTCATGGGTGCTGCATAGGCAAAGATTATAAAAATTAAAATTAAAAAACAGGGATAGCAGGGGTGGATGGCTTTCGCTTAATATTCTGTACCTTCCTGTATGGTTTGCATTATCTAACAATGTACCTGTATTACTTTTATTTTTCAAAATATAAGGATTTTATCTGGCTTTGGCGGTTGGGGCATTTTTTTTCTTTATATTTCTCCATGTTAAAAATGAAATATATAAAACTAATTTCTTAAAGGAGGTAAAAGAATAAAAAGCCATTGTTCAAGGGAATTAAATACTGTAATGATTGTTCTACATGCACAGCTTACCTGCTATACTTAAAATAATCACTTTACATCTCTGTATAATAATGTGGACTTTTCAAACATAACTCATACTTTATTCTCCCTGTGAGTTAGATTCAGCCTTTCCTACCACAGTAACACAATGGATTTATTCCACATTCACTCATTTGTTCAATAAACACAGCAAAATCAGGAAGGCAGCATGTCATAATAGTTAAGCCTCTGGAGTGAAACATGAGTTCAGATCCCAATTCTGCCACTTCTTGGCTGTGTCCTTTTGGACTAGACCAGGGTGTTGGCAAACTGCGGCTCGCGAGCCACATGCGGCTCTTTGGGTACATTCCGTCTCAAAAGTTTGTCGACCCCTGGAAGAGCCAATCCTGTCCCTCACAACAATTTAAAAATTATTCGAGAGCCATAGATATATTTTTACATAATCACCATTATATGGATAATATCCTTTAAAAATTTTATAAATGAAACTATGATAGTTTTATTTTCATTTTCGGTTTTACTTTAGAGCCACACGTACGTACCCAAAGAGCCTCATGTGGCTCGCAAGCCACAGTTTGCCGACCCCTGGTGGCTCTTCCATCTCAAAAGTTTGTGGAACCCTGGACTAGACAGTTACTCTGATCTTCAGTTTACCTGAAACATAGGGATATGACTTTTGCCTCTCACAAGGTTGCTTTAAGAATGAAACAAATTAATGCTTGCAGTGTGCTTATAAGCACATAATAAACATAATAGCTATAATATCCTAGCTACTCGGGTAGAAACATGAATAAGACATGATCCTTGTTTTTATGGAGTTTTCAGTCTGTGTTAAGCAGTTGCAAAGTGCTGTGTAGGATTCCTTTTTCTTTTAATAAGTTATTTGAGATAATTTATATATAAGAAAATTTACCCTTTTTAAGTATATAGTTCTGTTTTTTGACAAACATATAAGGTTGTGTGATCACCACCACACTGAAGATAAAGAATATTTCTTGGGGGCCGGCCAAGTGACTCAGTTGGTTAAGAGCTTGCTCAAGAGTGTGAGGTTTGATGTCCAGCCCGAGCTGAGCTGCTGCTGAGCTGCCAATAGATGGCAGGCTGGCTCAGCTTAAAAAAAAAAAAAAATAGAAAAAAGAATATTTTTTTCATCCTAAAATGTTTCCTGCCTTTTTTTTTTTTTTTTTTTTGAGGGCAGTGTCACTGGCCCTCATATGTGGGACCCGAATTGGGGCTGCTGGCTTCCCAAGCCAGCGCTTAACCTCCGCACCACCTGGCCGGCCCGTCCTACCTCTTTTATTTTTTTTTATTTTTTATTTTTTTTAAAGATTTTATTGGGGAATTGGCGGAGGGGAACAGCGTTGGGGAATTGGGGAAGGGGAACAGACAAGTTGCTGTCTTTTTGTTCTTCAGTTTAGTTGCGGAGGATGTTGCTTCACTGTTGGTATCGTCATTGCGTTCTTCCCGGATGAGGCAGATCGGACGTTGGCCTCTGGATGTCGCTCACCGCGGCTATTGGCAGCTCACGCTTGGCTGCCAGCCGCTCACGCTGGCTGCAGGCCACTCACTGTAGCCTATGGCAGCCCACTGCAGCAGGGGCTGCAGCCCACACCATCACCGGGGCTCGCACAGCCCAGCTCCAGGTGGAGCTGTTGTTAGCTGTAGAGGGCAGTGTCACTGGCCCTCATGTGGGATCCGAACCGGGGCCGCTGGCATCCCAAAACCAGCACTTACCCAATGCGCCACTCGGCCGGCCCTCCTACCTCTTTTATAATCAAGATCCTTCCTCTACCCCCAGTCCCTGGCAACTGCTTATCTGAGTTCTGTCCCTTTTTCCATAATTTTATACAATCTTTTCTTTAACCTAACATAGTTCTGTTGGATTCATATATGTTATTGCATGTATCATAAATTCATTCCTTTTATGCTTTTTCTAGAGTTTCATATAGTTGGAATGATACAGTATGTATATAGCCTTTTCAGATTGGCTACTTTCACATAGTAATATGCATTTAAGGTCTCTCCATGTCTTTTTGTTTTCATGTGCATGAAATACCTTTTTCCACACCTTTACTTTAGTCTGTGTGTGTCTTTCAATCTAAAGCAGGTCCCTTGTAGGTAGCATATGTATAGGTTTTGTTTTCTTATCCATTCAGCCACGCTTTTTTTTTTTTAATTAAGATTTTCATTGGGGAACTGGGGAAGGGGAATAGCCAGGTTGTCCTTCAACCTTAGTTGTGGAGGGCGCAGCTAGCTCAGCTCCAAGTCCAGTTGCCATTTGGCTGCTGGTCGGCAGCTTGCTGCCACTCAGCTCAAGGTGCCGTGTTCAATCTTAGTTGCGGGTGGGCGTAGCCCACCATCCCATGAGGGAGTCAAACCAGAAACTTTGTTGCTAGGAGTGCATGCTCTAACCCCTAAGCCGTCCGGCCGCCTGTCGGCAGCTCAGGGTAGCTCATCTTCGGTGCAACTCACTGGCCCATGTGAGAATTGAACCAGTGACCCTGTTGCTCAGAGCTCGCCCCCTTAATCAACTGAACTACTCAGCTGGCCCCACTCTATGTCTTTTTTTTTTTTTTTCATATGTGGGACCCGAACCGGGGCAGCTGGCTTCCCAAGCCAGCGTTTAACCACCGCGCCAGTCGGCCAGCCCCACTCTATGTCTTTTGATTGGTGCATTTAACCCACTTAGATTTAAAGTAATTATTGATAGGTATGTAGTTATTGCCATTTTATTATTCATACTTTCATACTTTTGATCTTTTTTTTTTCTTATTAAAGAAAACCCTTTAACATATCTTATAATACTAATTTGTTGGTCATTAACTCCTTTAGCATTTCCATGTCTGGGAACCTCATGTTCAGTTTAAGTATGGTCAGTGGGATTTAAAAGTTGGTAATGAAACTAGTATGAACATTTCCCATTAGGCAGGAAGCCATTAGTTTCAAAGCAACCTCAGTGGTTGGATTCTTGCGCTTGCTCAGAGTTCCATAATGTTAAAAATGACCTTTCATGATAGAGCTTTGACCTGACTCAAAGGCTGGATAGTTTTTACAAGATTCCAATTTGAAACATCAGTGGAGTCCAAAACATACACAGGTGCACATACCCACCCACTCCATAATGGGGCTTCCATTAAAATAACATGAACGGGCTAGTGGAATGGTGGCTGGTGGCCTCCAGTTCCTCATTGCAGGTTTGTGTTTTGTTTTGCTTTTACCTCATCAAACTAGTGTTTTCATCTGTTGGCAGCCAGAGTGACATCTGTAGCTACAATTTTCCTTTTTTTTCATCGCATAAAAAGATGAAATACAACCTTTGACCTCACCATTGAAACATCTTATATATTTTATATATTTAAATCTTCATATTTAAGTTTCCTTTGATGATTTTATGTCTCCTCTTTTTCTTCTTTGATCTCCCAAAAGAATTTAAATTTTAATAAACAGGTGTGTCTGGGCTGCTTTGTTTTGTCCATTTTTCTCCCCAGAGATCAATCTTTTCCCTCTTCAGTTTAGAATTCAATAATGAAAGAGCTTGAATAGCAAGAACTCTCAAGAATTATATCTTAAATAGTATTAATGAAAAGAAATGTTTCCAAAGAAAAAACGTTTTTGCTAGGATGAGAAGCTTGTCTTAATACTAAAGGTGTGTGCTTGTTTAGTCCTGGTTATAATCTTATAATGTCTCTAGAGCAGTGGCTTAATATGGGTTACAATGAAGTTCATTTAGTTTTGCTTGTTTATTGTCATACTCAATACATACCCTAACACCAACCAAAAGGTGAGAAGGTGGATGGATGATTGATTCATTAAATCACTCAATAAATCTTTGTTAACACACTACCCTAGTTACCATGAAAGAAAACAAATGAATAAGATACAGTTTCAGTTCTCAAAGAGTAGGCTAAGAACTATTAATGCTAGGCAGAATGAATAAGTGTTTTTATACATATAAAAATAGCTGTGTTGTTATAATTTCATGCTGTTATTCAGAATGACTTGTACTGAGGAAATTACTAAAACAAAACTTGCTTATGTAGCGTTTATATTTTCATTATCTGTGTTCTTTGAACAGTGTAGTGGTGATTTTTTTTTTGAGGCGAGTTCTTTTTTTTTTTTTCTTTAAGATTTTATTGGGGAATTGGGGGAGGGGAACAGCATTGGGGAACCAGAGAAGGGGAACAGACAAGTTGCTGTCCTTTTGTTCTTCAGTCTAGTTGTGGAGGACATTGCTTCACTGGCCCCTGTTGATATCATCATTGCGCTCTTCCCGGGTGAGGCAGATCGGTCGCCAGCCTCTCAGCAGCTCACAGTGGCTCTCAGCAGCTCACACCCACTGCCAGCCTCACACGCTGGCTGCCGTCCACTCACTGTAGCCTATGGCAGCCTACTGCAGCAGGGGCTGCAGCTATGCCATTCCAGGGACTCACAGCAGCCCAGCTCCAAGTGGAGCTGTTGTTCACCATCTTGGCTGTAGAGGGCAGTGTCACTAGCCCTCATATGTGGGATCCGAACCGGGGCCATTGGTGTCCCAAGCCAGCTCTTAACCAATGCGCCACTCAGCCGGCCCTGTTTTAATTGTTTTGTCTTGTATCTAACAGGAGAATTTGGTGAACATGGGGAAACAGGAAAAACCAGGGGTTTCCTAAATACCTCAGCGAGTCTAAATAGACGATACTTGGTAATGAAACATACTTGTACAATGCTAATAATGCTCGCTGTTGTATTATGTGGGTTAAAGGTGTTGTAAACCTGTGCTTCAGTTATTTGGGTTTCTCATGAAACACTGGGTCTGGAGTATTTTTATTGTAGTTTTAATGGAGGAAGAGTAGAAATGTCCCTGTCCCCAATAGCCATCTAAGAACTTTTTTAAAAAGTGCTTTTGAGATAAAAAAGTATCATTCCTGGTGGTGGTCATACTGGAAATATCAGGGCTGAGCTAAGAGAACAGATGTTTTTGTATTTTAACAGTCATTTTGAGCAATTTGCATAACTGCTCTATGTCTGAATTTTACTTTTGTTAAAGTGATATACCTCCTAGGGTTTTTATAAGGTTAAAAATAAATGTCCTTTTTTAAACATTTGGGAAGTATTGTGTGACTCTACTGTATATTTAGGTCTATAGTGTAGTAGTTAGGAGAGGAGAGTCACTTCCAGGTGACTTAAATATGAACCCTCGCTTTGCCATCTGTCAGCTCTGAACTGCCTGGACAAGTTGACTCTTGTGTGACTCAGTTTCCTGATCTATTTAGTGGGATAATAAATGGTATCCTTCTTATATGTTTTTCATAAGAATTAGATAAGTTAATACATGTAAAACACTTAGAATAATTCCTGGCATTATAATACATGCTCAATTAATGTTAGTTATTATTATTCATAGAGTATTGGAAGAAGGAGAATTTAGTACTATTTTATTTCTTTATGTTTTGATTTTTCTGATGGAAACTTTTATCATTTAGTGAAATGATCAGAAACTGGGAAATAGGAATGAAGGGGAGAAGAAGCAAAGACCAGAAAGCAGCTTTGAGTGATTAAAAACTGGTGGTGCTACTTTAATCTTGGTGTTTCTTTTAGAAACTAGAAGAAAAACAGAGCTAGTTTTTTAAAGTAAGTTTTTTAGAAATTTAAAAGCAGTTATAATGAAAAGATTGTGTTGCTGTTAGGCAAATACGGAAGTGAATTCATAGTAACATGTTACCCATAGCTTGCATGATAATCTCAATTATATCAGTCCTTTTTTTCCCTTTTTATCATGGAATTGTTTAGTGATTTATTATATATCCATTACCTGTAGCTGGCACTTTTCCCAACATAAATACTCCATCACCTGAAAGGACACCTATAGGCCAAACTAGTCATAGACCCGTATTCTCCCTTTGCCTCCCTGCATTTTTTTTTTCCAAATATTTATTGACTGCCTACTATATGCTGAGCATATAAGGACAATCTCTGCTTTCTAATAATGTAGGAGAGACAGATAAGTAAATAGATGATTATAATAAAAGTAATATGTACCCACCCCTATATGTAGAGGTATATTCAAGGTGACGGGAGCACAGAAGTGGGTGCCTCACTCAGCTGTAAGTGTAGTAAAGTAGATGTTAAAGAAGGCTTCCTAGAGGAAGTGACGCATAAACTGCATTTTGTAGGAGCAGGAGGTAGCAGGCTTAGGGAATGTGGGGAGGGAGAGGACATTCCAGGAGCTAGAACAGCAAACGCTTAGGTAGCTAGACCTGGAAGAATACTTACAGTTTAGGAACTCCAGGTGGTTTGATAGGACTAAAGACTAGTCTCCTAAAACTAAAGATGCGCAGTTTGGAGAGTGGTGAGAGAGGAGGCTGGATAGAAAAATAGGCAGTAGGTCAGGTCTTGAAGGATTTTTTTGTACAGCGTGAAGAATACTGTTAAATTGGTGTTATTAGAAAGATCACTGTGGCAACGCTGTTTAAATAGGTTAGAAACTGGAGGCAGGTAAGAAAGAAATTATTACCGCCCCAAGCACACATAGGAGGATATCAAATTTGAAAGCTGTGTTCCATAAACAGTCTGTCAGACCAGGAAGATTTAGAAAATTGTTTAAAGTTATAGGACACTTTTTGCCCCAAGTGGATAAATCCCAGAAGAATCAGCCTTTTATCTTTGTTCTTTTCATTCACTTCAAATCAACACAACAAACTTGTAGTCAGTTCTTCCTTGGCATTTAGGATAGGCGGTGTTTTTAAGGCTTTTGGTGCCTAAGCCTGGGAATGAGTATGGGTACAGAGTTTAATTGCTAATTGAATCCTGTTTAATTTAGGGCTTTTTCAATAAAAGAAATTATGTTTAGGCTGAAAAAGAAAATCAAATTTGCATCCTGAAGGGTTTTATTTGGTGACTAGCTTCACAGTCTCAGTAGCACTAATAAAGATTAGTTGTTCAAAAAAATTAAACTAAGATTGGGCTAGTTGCTTTAGTATAGATAGGTGAATAAAGGCACAAGTCCGTATTTTTCTCTAACTTCACTAGATGGTTTTCCTAAAATGTTAATGTGTTTCACTGTTACACTATTTTTTATTTTTATAGCTGAGCCATCCTGCCACCTGTTGGCAGCTCAGCTCAGGCTTGGCATCGAACTGCTGTTGCTCAGAGCTCAGCTCACTCTTGAGCGAGCTCTTAACCAAGAGCCACTCGGCTGGCCCTCACTGTTACATTGTTAAACAAGATTTAGAAGCAAGGGTATATATAATCCAAAACATAATTTTTCTTTGAATTTAAAAATGACATAACTTTTTTCTATGCCTCATTTCCTAGGTTCTCTAGTGTGAAAGATTGAGGGTTTTGAGGGAAGGGAATGGTACAAAAGATGGATATTTCACATGTGGAAAACAAGAATAAAGTGCATTTAAGTTACGGGCTAGAGCAAGTTTGATAGAAACACCATTTATGTACTCATCCTTGGTTCTTTTGCAGGAATTACTGTTGATTCACAGTGTAACCAGGTGTTCATTACTGAGAATTTTTATTTAGTAGAAAATAAAGGTTATAGTTTCCTGCACATATACTGGGAAGAATGTATAAGGAGATTCTTTCTTAGAAATTTCTGAATAATGTTTATAGACATTACAGATATTATCAGACATTTGTTGTATTCCCACTGGATATGTGACTGAGTGTTGGTAACATTTAGATTTCATTCTCTCACTCACTTAATGTGAAATTAAGGGCCAGATGAGTTAGAGTTATGAAAGAGAGAAGGAAGGAGAGAAGTGACAGTGGCTAATAGTCACCTCTCTGAGTCACCAGCAATGAATGCCACTTTACTGGGAAGCATTACTTGATTTCTGACTAGTTAGTTTCTACACATCATTGATACTGTCTGGTTACTTGATAAAGGCCAATTGGGAGTTAGTTTTTATGAATGTCTTACGGTTTTATAAAGTTTTTTTTTTTTTTAAGATTAAGATACCTCAATTACTTGCACTGTAACTACATAAAATCTACCTTCAGCTTATGAAAAAAATAAAATTTGGAGAAGAAAGAATATTAAATGGATGGCCAGTAAGATGGAGGTTGTTCAATTGATAACAGATATAATTCTCAGTAAACCTTTAAATTGAAATAAAACCATTATTTTTCTTTAGACTTTGAGTTGTTATTAATAGTCAAAGAGGGCCAGCCGGGTGGTGCGGTGGTTAAGCGCTGGCTTGGGAAGCCAGCGGTCACGGTTCGGGTCCCACATATGAGAGCCAGTGACACTGCCCTCAAAAAACAAAAACAAATAGTCAAAGACTTTAACTGAGTGTTATTAGAAAAAGTAATAATTCAATTACTAAAACAAGAGTATAAATATCTTAGCAGTTTGTACTGAGTAAAAGGAAACTTGTTTTCTTTCCTTAACTGTCAAAGTTCTTTCAGGGTATACTACCTTTAGTAGTTGGTGCCAAGGAAAACAGATACCACATGCTGATAAAATGTGGAGTTAGTGCTTTGAAATACTCTGTTTTGTTATTACTGAAAGACTTCTGTGTGCTTTAAAAATCCTTTAGGTTAGCATGTCCAAAAGTACTTTCTACAGTGATGGAAATATTCTGTATCTGCACTGTCTAGCGTGGTAGCCACGTGTGGCTGTTGCTTACATGGAATGTGGCTAGTACAACTGAGAAATTGAATTGCAAATTCTATTTAATATAAGTACATTAAATATTAATATAAATGCAAATAATCATGTAGCTAGTGACCACAGACTTAGACAGCACATCTTTAGATATTTGAGCACTGAGCATATTTGATAACCATGTCATTAAAATATACCATAGTGTAATTAAAATTTATTTTTAGTACATTTGGAAATGTCACCTTTTATTTTGTTTCTGTTGAAACTGAGGGACTATAGTATTAGGAAGATGACAGAAAAAATTAATTGAGGAGTTTTTTGTTTACTTCAGATCTTTATATGTCATCTTCCCTGCCACTCCCACAATTTATAATTTAGCACTCTCTCGGCCCACCCTATTTCCCTTTCCTGAATAATTTTTCTTATCACCATCTGTCATACTAGAATGAAGGCATAGGTTTTTCCCTCATTGTATTAACTGCTGTTTCCCCAACACTGGAACAATACCTGATACTTTAGAGGTCCTCAGGAAATATTTGTGGAATGAATAAATGAGACTTGTGGTTTCCCAATAACTAGTCCAGTTCTTTAAACATCTATTTTGCATTATATGGCAAGCATTGAGTTAGATGAGTTACATAAATTACACTATGACCACTGCTGTTAGCCATAATAAAATATTTCTTGGAGCCATTATTTGAAACAGAACCTTGAACTGGTTAAATTGTTGGTTTAACTCTGCCATAGAATTTCAGAACCAGAACGGAGCTTGGCAATCATTTCATTCAACTGCCTGATGTCACATAGTAGTTTAAAGTTCCATCAATGTCATTTGTATCTTCCTCTTGCCTCCCTTTTTCCCTCATCCCCACAACCTGTGAATCTTTCTGCTCAATTATTTTTCTTTTTCCATATCCTTGCATCTCCATTCAGCTAATTCTCACTCTCATCCAGGCCTACCTTTCCTATTGACTCTAAGGAGCTCCCCAAGTCCTTAACCCAACCATAGAAAAGCCCTTTCATCTTTCTTAACTGAAACTTTCCTGTTTAATATAATTTATTGTAACTTCCTCCTCAATTCTAGAAGCATCTCCTGACCCCTAGGGCATCCTTAAGAACATACTGTGTTCAAAACAAAAACCTTAATTGAAAGCAAAAAGGTAGAATCTCTATAGGGCCTAAGTCCTTTCATTGCACGGAACTGAAAGCAGTCCTGCTGGCATAATTTCAGTTTCTTTCTCCCATCAGCATAGTCCAGCGTATTATAGGCTTGTAAACATACACATTACTTCATGCCTGCCTTATATAAAGCCATGGTGACATACCAGAAGCTCCCACTTTTCCTAAAAACCTGTGATGGTTAAACTTAAACATTTGGGGGATGGGATTCATTTATATAAAGACTTTTAAGTGGATGAGAAGGTGCAAAATATTATATATTAAGCACCTTCTATCATTAAACTCTTTAAAGATTCTATTATTTAATCCTCTATAAGTAGTTAGCTCCATTTTACAGATGTGGAAACTGAGGTTCATCTAAGTTGAGTAACTTGTTCACCTAATCAGTAAATGGGAAAGCTGAAATTGCACATAGTTATATGTGACGCCAAAGCCTCTGCTTTCTTCCATTGTTAAGCCGTGCTGCCTTCTGGAAGTGGAGGTAGGCAAGGAACAGTATTTGATGTAGAATAGGAGGCAGGTATGTTTGTTTTTATTTTTGTTTTGTTTTGTTTTTGCATCCAATGAGCCAGCTACAGAAAGAAACCAGTGTTATTTGGGGTACGTGGATGAGTATCTGGTGACACCAGAGGCCCTGCCTTAGCTTTACCCTGCTCTCTCTCTCTCAGCCTGTTCCCCAGGCTAGTTCCCATGAAGCGCAGATGCTTTCTGCTGAGGAGCTGGAGCCCAGCTGTAGTGGTTATCTGAGGTTTTATGCAGCTATTGACCTGACAAATTTGTCTCCTTTGCAAGTCGTTACTAGCAAAGCAGTCAGTTCTCAAAAACCATGATGAACATGCCATTCCCCCCCACACTAAAGTGAGATTTCACAGCAATCTCAGGGTGTTTGGAATGATGGGATAGTCCGTGGGCTCTACATTTCTTCCAACCTCCATCTAGAGCCCTTTTCACCTTAATTTCTCTTGGTGACTAGATTCTGCGAGCAAAGCTTAAAAGTGAAGAATGCTGTTTCTTCCCCTGTACTCAAAATGTTAATAAATACTTGTTGCATGCCCACTGTGCACTAAGTTGTCCCAAGAGTTGAGAGTTTAAGGATAAATACATCATAGTCCCTGCCCAGGAGACGTTTCTAGCCTATTAGGAAAGTCTGAAGATCACTGCAATTTAGGGGGATAGATCCAGCGCAGTCAGCCATGTCAGCTCTTTACCTCCAGTTTTATTTCTTGATGCTTGTCCCTTTTTCTCACTTCTGTCATCCCCTCTATGACTGACTCTTTCAAGGTAGGTGTCACTTCTTTCAAGATATTTTCTCTGATCTCTCAGAACAAAGCGAGACACTCCTACTATCCCCACCAATATGTGTTTGCATAGTCCTTAAGTACTCATCATGCTGTACTGTAGATCCTATTTACTTGGACTGTAAGTACGTTTAAGGGCAAAAACTATTGTTGTTAGCACCAACACACTGCTGCGCACATAATCAGTGATCAGTAAATCTTTATTGGAATTCTGCTTAAGAGATGAAGGAAAGACTCCTAATGGAAGCAACATTTGAGCCAGTTCTTAAAGGATGAGTAAGCGTTTCCTAGATGGAACTGGGAAAGAAATTTCAGGCCAAGGGAACAGTTTGTACAAATAGATGAGATGATGAGTTTACAAGGGACTGGCAAGGCTTTCTCATTTCCCAATGGAGTTTGAGACACAGGTTATTTATTGGTTGTAAGATGTTATCTCCTGTAACTATCCAGAGCCAGCTAGATTAGCATTAGGATAAAGAATAGGAAGCTGCTCCCTCCCCTAATCAGATATCCAGAAGTTGAAAATTTGTCTTTTACTTGAATATGTATCTGTGTGACCTATTAATTTCTGTTGGTCAATCATTACTAGAGGAAAGTGATTTTCTAACTAACCTCTCACTAGAGCTCATGTCCTTGGGACATCACAGGCCATAAGAAAGTAGTATGCTGAATTAAGCTGAGGGAGATGTAATTAAAATAGCTAAGGGCCACAAGTGGCGCAGTGGTTAAGAGCTGGCTTGGGACACCAGCGGCCCTGGTTCGGATCCCACATATGAGGGCCAGTGACACTGCCCTCTTAAAAAAAAAAAATAGCTAAGAACTTTTTCCCTAGGTAATCCCATTTATATTGGTACTTCAGCATAAAAGTACATGTAAATGGAAGCATTATACTCTCCTGATTGATCCTATAAACTATTGATTGAAAATATGAAGCATAGGGCCGGTTGAGTGGCACGATGGTTAAGCGCTGGCTTGGGAAGCCAGCAGCCCCGGTTCGGTCCCACATATGAGGGCCAGTGATGCTGCCCTCCAAAAATAAAAAAAAAAGAAAGAAAATATGAAGCATTTTCTCATGTTAGTATATGATGTGATGTGTGCTTACTAACAGAGCTTTGGAGTTGGGAATGTCATTAATGGTTTTAAGTGCTCAGCTCTTTATAGGTTACATGCATCGTTTTGAAACAGTTCTTTGATAAAAAGAGGCTCTAGTTAGAAGACTTCAAGTGCTGTCTAAATCTAAGCAGCAACTTATTCTTTCGCTTATTAAACTTTGTTTTTATAAGACCTTGCTTACACTTTTCCTGAATAAAGTAGGGAGAAATTCACAAATTTTTATCTGTTACTTCCCCCATTCTTTGAAGCAGTAAGCTATGGAGGAAAAGTACTATAAAAAGAGAGTATCTCTCATTAAGTGGCAACTAAGAGATAGCTGTCCACTTCTTATAAAGTTAAAGCAAGACTTCCCTTTGCATTTTCTAAAATATAATGCCTGGAAAACTAGAATGAACTCAAGGCTTTGATAGTTAAATTTTAAAGCCATCAATAGACCAGTATCTTCCCCCTCTCTGCTTGTCTGCTTACCAGTTGGCACAAAGTAAATATTGATTCTTAGAATGAAATGGAAAAATGTCGAGGAACATTTATTAGCTTGGTACGTGGCCAATAGAATCTGAGAGATTTGTTGTTGTTGTAGAGTATGGAGTTCCTGGGAAATGAGTAGCTTTAGGAAATAAATATTTCTTTGACGATTTATATAAAGCTGAAGTAAGTCTTGGAGTTAGAATCAGGAGACTTGAGTTTTAGTCCTGGTTCTGAGCAAGGCATCTAACCTCTTTGACTCTCAGTTTCCTTTTTCTGTAAGGAGTAGGAGATTTAGTCAGATGATCACTAAGAATCTGGTCACTTACGTTTTTTTTTTTTTTGTTTTGTTTTGTTTTTAAGATTTTATTGGGGAATTGGCGGAGGGGAACAGCGTTGGGGAATTGGGGAGGGGAACAGACAAGTTGCTGTCTTTTTTTTTTGTTTGTTCTTCAGTTTAGTTGCAGAGGATGTTGCTTCACTGTTGGTATCGTCATTGCGCTCTTCCCGGATGAGGCAGATCGGTCACTGGCCTCTGGATGTCGCTCACCGCGGCCATCGGCAGCTCACGCCTGGCTGCCAGCCGCTCACTCTGGCTGCGGGCCACTCACTGTAGCCTATGGCAGCCCACTGCAGCAGGGGCTGCAGCCCACACCATCACCGGTGCTCGCACAGCCCAGCTCCAGGTGGAGCCGTTGTCAGCTGTAGAGGGCAGTGTCACTGGCCCTCACGTGGGATCCGAACCGGGGCCGCTGGCATCCCAAAACCAGCGCTTAACCAATGCGCCACTCGGCCGGCCCTGGTCACTTATCTTTAAGTTTTATTGCCACCTTCACAATAACCTAGAATCAGCTTTGAGCCAAGCCAAGATGGGCGTTTAAATTTGTCAGGTGATAAACAACAACTATACCAGGATCCATAAATCTATCTGTTTTTCTCTTGTATGGTCCTGTCAACATAGATTCTACAGTGCTGTTCCTGGGCCCCGTGTGTGTGGGTGTGTGCATGTGTGGGTGCGTGTGTGTGTTTAATGGGCCCGGTTTAAACTTACGGTAATATTTTTCTCTGGACTGTCCCATCTGCTTGATGTTCCTGTATACCAGCCCTGCTTGTGTTCAGACTTCCTTCTTGGCCTGCTGCTTCCAGCTTGCTCTCTGGATTCATGGTACAGAAATGTCATCCTCTTCCGTTTCTGACTAACCTCTTTGTAATGACTAAGTTTTTTGTCATGTACCATTATCTGGCTGCTCTTGACCTGGCCTCTCCTATCTTGACTTGTTTTTTTTTACTATAACAACTGTGATAATTATTGTTTGCATTTATTGAGAGCTTTCCATGTGCCAGGCACATTGCAAAGGGCTTTTTTATGCTCATGTCATGCTGCCCTGTGCTGGTAAGTATTGTGCTGCCCATTTTACAAATTAGAAAACCGAAACTTAGAGAGATGAAGTAACTTGCCTAGCGTTACCACCGAGTGATAGGTCTGGAATTAAAATTTCAGTTGCCTCCAAAGCTCATCCTCCTAAACAATATGCTGTGTTATCTCCATGATGATGATGGTAACTATAATAAGCTGAGTACCTACTGGGCAGGGCACCTGCCACCTTTTGCCTTCCCATTTTGCAGGAGTGGAAACTGCTATTGTACATGTTCTGCTTTTAAACTAATAAAATAAGTGCCAGGGTTTGAAGGTATTGGGCATTCTTATATTGGAGCATTCTTTCTATTTTTCATTTTGCTCCTTCCTGTTTTCATGGTCAACCTCATGTTTTTCTGACTACTACCAGTATTAACAATTAAATGTTGCCTGAGTATTTCTACACTTTCTTTTTCTTACTGATGCCTTAGCATTGTCATTTTCTTATTTGTTACTTTTGCAAATTTTTTTTTTTTTTGTATCAAAGCAGGTAATGGGACTAATATAATGGGGATGGGGGGGAGGAGAAAGTGCCAAGGAGAGGCAAAAGGAAAACGGAGAAGTCTTTTTGTGATCTCAGTTTGGAGAACAAAGATTTAAATGAGAAGTTCCATGTTTTGGGAAGCTGTCATTTGGTGAAGAATTATTAGAGCTTTGACACATACAAACTTGGCAGGGAATACAGGCCTTGACCTCACTAGCCTTAGTTTTCTTATCTGATAGTACGGTAAATACTATATTCTCTAATGCATGGTTAGTTGTGGTGGTGATTACATGAAATAACCAATATAAAACTCCTTCAGAGAGTGCTCAAAGTGTTAGTTCCCCATTGTATCTGGAGGTGTTAGTGAAATAATCCAGAGTATGTGACCAGACACTGTGGTAAGTTTGTGTTATGTGTGGCTTTTTTACATTTAGAAAATTTAGTGTTAGCATACACATTCAGGTATGTAAATAAAAATTCATCAAGCTGTCTCCTTAATAATTATGTATTTGGCTATATGTAAATTAATTATAGCTCAGCAAAAAAGAAAAATCAGTATGCGAGCTGGACCTTCGGTTGCTGTATTTGGTTAGCTGATATTTCCATGTGTTTTACTCAGCATGTGGGGCTACTTCTTTATATTCCCCAAGATCATATGGCGGTATTGAGCTTTAGCAGAAAGAGAAATATTGTGTAACACCTTCCATATATTTATCTCAAATTTACTATCTTAGTAAGCAAAATTTCAGAAGTATTCCTTTTTATTTTTAGAAAAGGTATACACAATCCTAAAATATTGTTCCTAATGTAATTAATTCCTGGTATATAGATCTCATCCTGCCTTGGGTATGCCACTCCCAGGTAGGAAGCAGTGAAATGTGAAAACAGCCTGATCCTTTTAAGGCAAGCATGTATCTAAAACATGTCTTCGAATGGACTCCTGCTCCCATTAGCCTGCTATGCATAACCCTGATGCTTTTGTGTGTGTGATCAAGTTTACAAGGTCTTTGATAAACTCTTGAGCAGGCTCCCTTCTATGTCTATGAGTCCAGAGAGCTGGAAACAAGCTCAATATCAGGAAAAGTAGGTGTGGACTTTTAGGGCTGTGTCGCTCAGCAGCTAGAATGTGGTTGGCAGTCTCCTCCCCTTCCTGCACTTCTGCTCTTCACAGCGTGCACCCTGGAATGACAGGCATTCCTGTGTGAAGAGAGCCAGCGTGAAGACATATTTATAAGAACCACAAGTGCCCAGGACGGGATACAGGGAAACAAACTCCAGCAGACTGACCTCATGCCGTTTCCTGATGTTTGGCAGTGACACTGAGAGAGGAGTGCACGTCCCCTCCTCATGTGGATTTATCTTTTAAGAAAAGTTTGCTTTGGTCCGGGACAGTCTGTTGTCGTGAGACACATCAGACAATATAATCATGGGGCAAGCTGATGTCTCCAGACCGGTAAATCCAGATGCAGTTGGTGAGTAATAAAAGGCAAAGAAACAAATCTTGACAGAGACAAGGCAGGTGAAGTTGAATATTTTATAGGGATTTGAATGTGAGGATTTTGATGGTTATAACTTTGGGATGTTTATAACTTTGTGAAAAATGAATAACACATAATCAGTTATTTTTCATTTGGTTATATTAATTTGCCACACATCATTTTGTTTTACTTTATCCCTTTGGGGCTCTTTTTAATATAATTCTAGGAAAACGTCTGTTAATTTCTTGCCTTTGCATAAGATAGGTGGTACAGAAACTGATATTTAGAATTCAGTGGTGTTTTACTAGTGTTTTGCAAAGGTTGGGCAATTGATATATGTATATGTGGTGTAGAACTGGAACTGTTGACTTCTATAAACAGGACCATTTTAAATAATTGCCTTAATTTTTTTAGACTCAGTTTTACATTTTCCAAATAAATCTCAGGCTCTTTCCGTTGTGCTGGTGTTTCCATTTTCATAATGCAACACTTTGGTATAAACATTCCTGAAGTCAGTGCTTTACATTTGAAGTGTTATTATCTCAGAGATTGCTAGAGACCAAGCTGATAATTGTAAGTGTAGCTGAGAGTTTCAAAGCTTTTAAGTGAAATGGAAGTCCCTTGTCACTGAAGATACATTTTCCCAATGTGGGGTTTTATATAAGATGAAGATGAGAAAAATAGCTTTAAGTAGATGGTCATTAAAGGGTTGTTAAATATAAGCAAAGAGGAGGAAACCTGTGAATCATTTGACATTATACTATTCCAAAGACTTATTCCTTCTCTTTTTGACTTAGGAAGCATCAGAAAACATGTTCAGCCCTAGGCTGCTTTTTTATTTTTTCAGAAATAAAAAATGTCCATGATTTTAAAGAAAAGTATAAAAGTGTCAAAATGATGGAATACAGGTATCACTCCCAGATGTCTCATGATTTAATTATTTAATTTCTAAAGGTATGTTTTCCCCTGAGACCTTGCCAAATGAAATTCCTCCTAAGTATTTTAATGTTTTAGTAAATCTGAGGCACATGGATTGCAAAGTGAGTCATTCAGCAACAGATTTTTAACAATGAAGTCAGGACTTGACTCACTTTACCTTATTCATTAGGGCTGGGTCCATATCAGTTCACTAACTCACTTTTTTTTTCTTTTTAATGAAATGTTTCATAAATAGAAAAAAATATAAAGGACCCTCTCAGGTCACTACCCAGCTTTAGAAATGAAATTTAAAAGAGAGATCTATCCCACCCCACCCCACCACTCTCTCTATGCCCACATTCCCTTATGACAACATTCTACTTCTTTGCTCTCAGATTCTACTTCTTTGCTCTCAGAGGTAACTACTTTCCGGAATTTGGTGAATTCACTTTTGGGCCACTAGATTCTCCTGTGGTTTCTACTCCAAAGATTAGTTTTTTATTAACAAGTATAGTAAGGACCTAAATAATGCTAGGTCCTTGAGGTGAAAATGAAAGGCCTTTGAAAAGCAAGAAATGGATAAGCAGGTATAACTTACTGGTGGGTGGTAATGCCCACCAAACATCTATATACGCTATATAAAACATTTCATCTGAGTAGATAAAGTGTGCTATTTTTTTTTTTTTTTTTTTTTTTTTTTTAGAGGGCAGTGTCACTGGCCCTCATATGTGGGATCTGAACCGGGGTCACTGGCGTCCCAATCCAGCTCTCAACCACTGTGCCACTTGGCCGGCCCCATAAAGTGTGCTATTTTTAATGCTTCTGAAGAAAAATGAGAATCAAATTCATCAATTTTTCTGACTACCAATATCCCTACAAAGATGAAATATAAATCACTCAGGTACCTAACCAAAATTTTATGTTCTCTAGATTTAGTTTTGGAGTTTATTCCTATTACCTAGATAATTTGTAGGTGACTATAAGCTGTTTTAGTGGACAGACTCTATTATTTGTAATTCAGACTTATTCTATTTGAGAAAATCAGGACTGAGTCATAAAGGCTTAACATTGACAACTTTGAGCACGTATAATATTACTTCAAAGGCTTTTACCAAACATAACAAGTTTAATGAAATTCAAAAAGCATTTCAATGAGTAGGTATCTGAGAAGCCTTACCATATTCTTTGGAAGGATAAATGTACAAAATAAATTAAAGCATAAATAATTTGTTTACGGTTCTAGGCCTATAATATAGTAGTTAGTTTTGAGCTTTAAAATTGATGGTACTAGTTTTTTGGGCAAGCCAAGTGATGTAAAATAAGTTACTGAATGTATTGAATTGATTTCTTATTATTTTCAAGGCACTGTGAATGTTATTATGGTGGATCCTGTATAAATATAACTCACATCTGTGCCCTTAAGAAGTTCACTTTCTGGTTTAGAATTTAAATAATAATTAAAAGAAAAAATTCAAAATATTTATAAATTTGTTTAAAATGAGACATATTTCTTTTTCTAAATTTTCGACTCCCTTGACTTATGATGGATGTCCAGAGCTGTTATTTGTTAAACAAATAATCTTTGCATGAGACTCATCCAAATTTATGAGATGTTATGTCAGTATCCAACTAGAGTTTTTACCATAAGATCTAACAACTGGTGAAGTAATCAAGTTATTGAATGCTTAGTAGGAATTTATGCTGTGGTGTCCATTCAAGAAAATAGTTATCCTCAGCAGTTCATATAAAAAAATTTACCCTCAAGTAAAATATGTCCATAAGAGAAAGTCTGTAAATCCACTCAGATAAACCTTTCAAATAATACTTTGTAGTTCTTGATCAATCAACATCAAAGCTGTTTCTGTATTCACAGAATTCCTTACTTTGTATCATATTAAAGCAACCATCTATTAGCACATGTCCTTAAATTAGGCACAAGACCAAAGAATTTTAATAAGCTCTGCCCAACCATTTAGTCTGGAACTTTCCTTCTCTTTGCCATTCCATTTCCCATCTCTAGCTCTTTTCTCTTCTTTTTTGGCCCTTCACATACCTTTCATTCATTAATTAGCCTCTTTTTTACCACTTTTCTTTTACAGAGGAATATAGTGTTTTAAAAGATACTGTATTATAATATTTCCCCTTACCTGCATTCCTGTTTCATCATCACTTGATTTATTTTGCTTTGAAATCTCATGCACATGATAATGGGAGTAGCTCTGGGAAAGGTGATTTAGAAAAATATTGTCATTCAGAGGCTAAATCAGTAGGGAGATTCGTAAAATAAATTTTAATGTAGCTATATAACAGTATTAACATAGGAATAAATAATAGATGGGTTAATTAAAAGTAAACTTCCTAGAACTTTAAAGAAAAACACTTAGCATTATTTGGTCATCAGAGTTATCAGAGACATTTATCATGCCCTTGTAGGTCTAATAATTAATGCTGTCTTCTGAGAAAGAAGAAGCAGGCACTCTTTCTCCATGTAATCCAGGAGGCAGTATAGGAGTCTGTCGTGGACTCCTTACAGGATTTTCTGTTATTGAATGTGGAATACTAACCAAAAATTATTGCCCCCTCTTTCTGCTCCATTGGATTTTCTGAAAAGCCTATTATTGTTACCACAATGTATCCCTCTTTCTACTTGCAAGTAAACTTTGGAAGGAAAGTTTAAGCATTTGTTTTTGGGTTTTTTTCCATGAGAGAGAATATATTATATTTTGGCACCTCACTGTAAAAACTTTCAACTTGGAATTTTTATCAAAAATTTTTTAAGTTGCCAAGGGAAACACAGCATCACTTCTTGATTCAGTCATAGTTAGAAAACAATATTTTCCCAGAGTAGGAATCTCAGACCTAATTGTACCTGTAAGTACAGAGAGACCTTCTCCCTGACTATTTTCTTGAGTGCTTTGCGCATTTTTTTCTATTTCCCAAAGATCATAGCTATGTACTATTTCCAAGGGAAGTTACGGGCCTGCACTAGACAAAGCCTGCTTTGTTCATTAGTGGCAGCTTTTGCTTACTGTAATTTTGTTGCAGTTTTCTAACATAGTTCTTTAAATCCAGCAATAATCCTCTTAGAAGGCAAAAATGAGTAAGTACAAGGTGTAGGTACCACAAATTAATGTCCTCCATTTACAAAGTTCTGATGTTGTTAACATGCTTGTATAAAAGCAAGATCGGCTTCAAGCTAGATGGGCATAAAAGATCATTAAACAGACAACCACTAGATTGTAAATATAATCAAACAATATATGTAACTCATTGTGCTGTATACCTTAAACTTAAAAAAAACACAAGATAATTGGTACTGCTTGATAAATGGAGTGTATATCTTATTGCACAAAACTATAGATCTTAAAATTTTGGACAAATAACTGATTATTATAAAAGTTTTATTGGTAAAATTGAAGAACTTTATACACTTTAAATCTAAACGGTTTTTAAAATCCAATAAAGTATAAGAAATAGAGGATGAACTAAGACAGACCCAGTAATTGCGCTGCTTGTTACCAAGACTCGTGAAGGGAGAGCATGGTGAAGGCCATGTTGAAAACTAGGATTTCTGTTGACTCCCGTTGCCTTCTGTTGTCCCTACTTTGCTTTCCAACAGGGCTCATTAAAAATTGGCTGTAAATCAGATTCTAAAATGAACACTAAGTTTGACCCTTGCTCATTGTTGAACCCCGTTTTCTCTCTTATCTCTAGGAGGTAATGTAGGTATAAAATGTATCAATGGCAAATAGTTAATATTTTATCCGAAGATGAAAAATGCTAAGTACTTTTTAATAATACTATACATTTATTTAAAAAATCATCCCAGAATTCATCTAGAACAGCTAAACTTGAACTAGAAAACTTGAATTAAATGGTGGCCAGAAAACCCCCGGGGGCTGAAGAAAGAAACTACTCGAACTCTGCGTAACAACACATGATATAAGAAACAAGCCTATGAAATGTGAAGTGCTACAAGTTGAATGAGGGAGTAAGTAGTGTAAATAGCAGGGCATAATTTCAGGGCACTACTCACACCAGGAACTCCAAGCTCTAGCTTGGTTGGTTGTCTTCCTCTCCCAACCTCCGCCTCCTTCAAAAACCACGCAGACCTCCAACTCTGTGACGTGCTTTCCTAGTGGCCTGCAGCTGCATGAGTCAAAGAAAAAGGTGTTTTCTTTGGAACACAGAACCATAAACTAAAGCCAGCATCCTACACCCTGTTTCCTAGCAAACAAGGAGAAACAAGGAGGGAAACTACCGTGTTTGGCTCTCACGGAAAGCAGAGTGGGGCCACAAGCCCATTTTAAATTTCATAACTCGCTTAGAAGCATTGGGATAGCCAAACATGACTCCACGCCTACTTCTTCTGTCACATTGAACATGGGAGAGATGCTCACGAAGTCCGAGTTATTGAGAACAAATGGTTGATGTGCAAATTTGCTTATGAAGTTTCAAACTCACCTCTCTGTGCCCTTTAGTTATGAGTATAGAACTAATTTAAGGTACGATTGTTTTTCCATTCAAAATAAAAAAGAGGGAAGATTTTTAGGTCCCTGAATATACTTTTTGTTGTATAATTGATTCACATGTCAGTTTCTCTTTCTATTGCAGTTTTCTAAGTGGTGCAGTTGAGTTTTCTTCCTGTCAGACAAAAATTCATAGTAAGAAGCCTAAACTAGTGTACCAACAGTTTTTGTTTTTGTTTTTTTTGAGGGCAGTGTCACTGGCCCTCATATATGGGAACCGAACCGGCGCCACTGGTGTCCCAAGCCAGCGCTTAACCACCGCACCACTCGGCCGGCCCATGTACCAGCAGTTTTAATGGATGCCAAAGTGCCCTGCAGATTAGTGATGTCAGTTAAATCTAGTCTGCCACTGACATCAAGGATTTATGCATACATTAAAACCCTTCGTTCTACAGCTGGAAAAATGTACACCTGGTGAATTTAGATCACCATTAAATTTGGTCTTGAGTTCCTTTAGCACAAAATTATTCTCATAGCAACAAGGGTAGTATTCTTGAAAGAATATAGGACCAGAGAGTGTTGTTTGGGATATCCAAATCTACTCACTTTAGCATTTGTCACTACTTCAAATACCAAAGAAATATATCCTTGAGTGGTTTAATTTACTTACTATTTCAGACTTTGATTTTCATGTGACAAATAATTCATTTTTATAGGAACCTAATGTTTAGAAAGAATTGTTTTCTCCTGTGTATTTATGTATATGTGGACTTCATTTATTAACTGTCATGGTTTGAAAGTTCCCACTTTCCATTGTAAAAAGTAAATTTGTCCTTTTTCCAATTATAAAAGTCACACATGTTCATTGTAAAAAAATACACGAAAAATATAGGAAGCTAGAAAGAAGAAACACAAGTCTCCCATAATCCTACCTTCAAAATATATTTACATTTTGGTTTAGCTCCTTCCATTCTTTTTTCTTAACATATTGTAACATAGGTTACATAATGTGAAATATATATATATACATATATATACACACATTTAATTTACATATAAATTTATTTCTACTTTTAATCTAGGATTATTGATTACTCTAGAAACTTAGTATTTTTTTTAAAGATTTTATTGGGGAATTGGGGGAGGGGAACAGACAAGTTGCTGTCCTTTTGTTCGTCAGTCTAGTTGTGGAGGATGTTGCTTCACTGGCCCATGCTGGTATGGTCATTGCACTCTTCCCGGATGAGGCAGATCGGTTGCCGGCCTCTGGACTGCTGCTCACCGCAGCTATTGGCAGCTCATGCTGGCTGCCAGCCGCTCACTGTAGCCCATGGCAGCACACTGCAGCAGGGGCTGCAGCTATGCCATCCTTGGGACTCACAGCAGCCCAGCTCCAGGTGGAGCTGTTGTTCACCATCTTAGCTGTAGAGGGTAGTGTCATTGGACCTCATATGTGGGATTCAAACCGGGGCTGCTGGCGTCCCAAGCCAGCTCTTAACCAATGCGCCACTCGGCGGGCCCTAGAAAGTTAGTTTTAATGATTATGTATTGTATATAAATATTTCAGTTTATTTATTCATATACCTATTATTGTACATTTAAGACATTCCTGGGCCAGCCTAGTGGCGCATTCGTTAAGAGCTGGCTTGGGATGCCAGCAGCCCTGGTTCAGATCCCACATATAAGGGCCAGTGACACTGCCCTCTACAGCTAACAACAGCTCCACCTGGAGCTGGGCTGTGTGAGCCCCGGCGACGGTGTAGGCTGCAGCCCCTGCTGCAGTGGGCTGCCATAGGCTACAGTAAGTGGCCAGCAGTCAGCGTGAGCAGCTGGCAGCCAGCGTGAGCAGCCAATAGCCGCCGTGAGTGACCATCCAGAGGCCAGCGACCATCCAGAGGCCGGCGACGGATCTGCCTCATCCGGAAAGAGCACAGTGACGATACCAATATGGGCCAGTGAAGCAATGTCCTCCACAACTAGACTGAAGATCAAAAGGACAGCAACTTGTCTGTTCCCCTCCCCCAATTCCCCAATAAAAATCTTAAAAAAATAAAAAAAAGACACTCCCAATACCCTAAATAACATCTTTGGGCAGTTTCCATCTTCTAAAACTAAGTTTTCAAGATTTTCATGTAAATGTTATGAGAACTTAGGCTTTTATTAGAGAAAATAGTCTTCTATAATTTATACAGAGTTGGAATTAAAATTTGAAAAAATGTGTGCATGGCCCTAGCCACCATTTCAGTTATAAATAATACCTAATTAGATAACAAAAGCATATATTCCCAAATGGAATTTGATAGTGGGAGACCAATACCTATTTGATAGACTCTTCAGAGTTGGATTTAGGAAAACTGCTAAATTAGGTAGGTCTTTCCTGTGAATATCACCATTAGTTTACTTTCAGTCTACTATCTTCCCTTCTTGAAAATACTCTTGGCCCTGAGTAGGGGAGTCTTGACTGGTTACCTCCCCACTATCATTTAATTAGTTGAAGATTCCCCCCTTCCTATGTAGGAATTTTGATGGAATCAACTTTTTGTGATTTCCCTCTGGTGTCAACATAATGGATTTTGGGGGAAAACAGAAGATGATGTACCTCTTTCCCTTTTCATTAGGAATGATTAATCTGCTTCCTTTTCTTTTTCTGATCTTTCACGCATTAGAACACTTCCTTGCTTCAAAGTTTCTTTCTTTCAGCAGGTACCTGCCTAAGCAAAAAGTGTGTGGGAAGAATTTTATCAACACTTTATTTTAATCAGTTATAGGTGTTGCTCTTGGATAATGGCTAAAAGAGTTTCTAGAGCACTCCCAGACTAGTTTCCACCAAAAGTGCCTAGAATTCTTCAGAATTCTCCCCCATGTGTGGTATCAGCAGCATAAAGAATCTGCCTCACTGGCTTGGGAAGCCAGCGGCCCCAGTTCCGTCCCACATATGAGGGCCAGTGACACTGCCCTCAAAAAAAAAAAAAAAAATCTGCCTCAGCACGTTCTAAAGAAATATATAGTGCACAGCAGTCAGTAAAGAAAGACTCCAAATCCAGGCAACAATTTATGAATAAAAAGAAAAATCAGTAATCTGATGTAAAAATAATGTAAATGATCTAACAACAGTACCTGAATCATAGAAGTTGATTGCTACATCTAGTTTAAGTACAAAACAATGACTTCTAAGAGAAGTGAACAAAGGATTGATAAAGTACCTATGAAATTGGAAGTGATTATAACTGGTGGCAAATTAGTTTATAAAGAGGCTTTAACAAAAAAGCTAACTTTAGAATTTGTACCCTTTATAAATTTTGACAGTGAGCAATATTTGAGATGAATACCAAATTGTTAAAATAAATTATATAAGATAGAGATTAATACCAATCATCCAGGTTGTAAGAATTAAAACCTATTATGTGCTATTTTTGTAAATTATAGTCTGAAAACCTTTATTAGTGGATGAAACCAGTTGTTGGAAAGACTTGTAAGATTTCAGCTGAATCTTTATTCTGAGGGCAGGATGATCAAAAAATCATGGCTTTGAAGTCGAAAAGACTTGGATTTGTATCCCATCTATATCACTTATGCTATAGGCAAATAGAAAACGTCCAAAGAATGAAACATACAAAGACAAGCAGTCCAACCAGGAAAAAAAGCCAATGAAATGACATTGATAAAGTGCTGAAGTGGGCCGGCAGAGTGGCGAGGTGGTTAAGCGCTTGCTTGGGAAGCCAGCAGCCCCGGTTCGGTCCCACATGTGAGGGCCAGTGACACTGCCCTCAAAAAAAATAAAAAATAAATAAAAACAATTAAAAAATGATGAAATAAAATTATCCTCTACTGGAAGCACAGAATTGTAGAAAGAAATGAAAAGTACCTGAAAAAATAAATATGTAGGAAATATAAAATAATATTTTTGTTAAAACAATAATAATAATGTTTTCCGTGGTTTATTGTATGTATGTAGAAGCAAAATATGACAATGACACAAAGAGTAAATAGAATTGAAATGCAAAATTCTTGCGTTGTTCAGGAAGTGGTAAAGGTCCTGGCTTAACATAAATTGTAATAAGTTGAGGATGCACAGAACAATGAGACAAATAGAAAATAAATAGCAAAATGGTAGACCTAAGCCCAACGGTGTCAGTAAAAACATTAAATATAATGGACTAAACACTTTAAAGACAATAATTGTCAAACTAAATAGAAAAATAAAATCAAGGTAAAAGTGTTATTAGAGTGATATATGGAATTTCATAATGATAAAAGGATCAATTCAACAGGAAGATATAATAATTCTAAAGTTGTATATATCTAATAACATAGCTTTAAACATAAAAGCAAAAATTAATAGAACTAAAAGGAGAAAGAGACAAGTCCACTTTCGTAAGTAGAAATGGTAACGTACCTCTCTTAGTGACTGATAGAACAAGCTGACAAGTCAGAAAGAATGTTAATGCTTTATACATGATTACCCAACTTGACCTAATTGGCATGTATAGAACACTACACTCAATAATTTCACAATACACTTTCCAAGTGCACATGGAATGTAATATATTATAAATCTGGAAAAATAACTGCAAACTTTTATATTGGTTTTGTTTTTTGTTTATTTTAGCTGAGCCATCCTGCCACCTGTTGGCTGCTCCACAGGAACTCAACTCGGGCTGGCATCAAACCGCCATTGCTCAGAGCTCAGCTCACACTCTTGAGCGAGCTCTTAACCAACTGAACCACTCGGCCGGCCCAATATTGTTTATTTTTAATTTAAACCATATCTGAGACTAAGAAACGCAGGAAGACTCGCACAATTCTCCTGTAGGAATACTTTGCTTCAGTGGGAAACTCTGGAATGATGCCATGATTTTCAAGTTAATTTTTCTTCAACAAACTAGTACGGTAGTGGCATATAGAGAGTGTCTGCCTCTGTCACTTTTAAATGCATCAGGTTTCCAGTAATAATCTGGGATTTGGATTAACAAACCTGACTGACCATAAGAATCAGTTGTGAAGATTTTTAGAAACAGATTCCTAAGTCCCACCTGGAGATTCTGTGTTTTGACAAGGCATCTGGGCTGATTCCAAGTATTCGAACAGATTTGGGAGTCTCTAAAATAATGTCATGTTTGTCATATGGAGAGGGGAGGAGGAGAAGAGGGAGAATATAAGAATATGAATGGGGGTAATAGCTGGGTCAAGGCTGGGTGTGGCTGAACCCCACTTCATGAGGCAAGAGGGATATCCACTTCTACAAGTTTTATACACGTGAAAATTAAGCACATTTGTATAAGGCATCAAAGGAAGAAACTTGCTCTTTTTGCTGACTGCATTCAGTAACCTTCTTTACACAGAGGAGAGCTATTAGCAATAGACGTAACAGTGCACACATTCCTTTTTCATCATAAGCTGTTGGTATTTGGCACACACACTGTGCTTTTTAACATAAACATCTTGTTTTGAAGTAATATGCTGGCAGGCATAAATATATTTGAAAGGATATCATTATTTTGTTGTTTTGAATATATAAGAGAAAGGGGACACAAGTATATTGTTCAATATAACAAGGGATTAAAAGGGGTGAACCAAGTTCGACTTTAGAAAGTGATCAGGTATCTGAGAAGTTAGTTGGAGCAAGCTAGATTCATGTAAAGACTTTTCAGACGGACTTTTCTGTGAATGTGTTACCATCTAACATTCCTAAATCTTTATGGCTCTTTTTCTTTGTAAAAATATTATATGGCACTAATGATCTCTTTTTTCATATTGTTAGCCTGTTTTGGGGAGGGTTTTTTTTTTTTTTTAATGTACTCTGTTACTTTTAACCAAACAACCATTTTACTATGTGTCTTTAGGAACTGAGTAAACTTCAGTCAGTGGATGCGTTAGCAGGACATTTAAAGTTTCAGTATCTCCTTGCCTCTGCAAGTAAGGCTCTTATTTGAGAATGATTAGCTTATGTTACTTAGCTCCATTTCTGAGTTATCATTAACATAGGTTCAATATTATGATATTATGAATGCTCTGAAATATCTTGAGGTCTTATTGACATTCCATAATTGGGAGAATACTGTCTTAGTGAAAGCACTAACTCTTAAAAGCAATACCATGTGTTCTCTCTTGGGGGTCCATCCCATGGCACCACTGAGGGGAAATTGTTATGACAGGAGTTCTTCTAATGTCTCTGGCAACTAAACTTTTAAAAATATGGTCCAGTGTGATAATCAGATTCTGTTGCATTTCATGTAAAGAATTAAAGTACTTCAGACCCAGGATGCCCTCGAGTAAATCAACTAGGGAGAAAAGAGCTACTGTCCTGCCCTTTTGGTCTGTTCTGTTGCACTTCAGTAACCAGGACCCTGTTTTGCCCAAGTTATCTGGATACAACAAAATAATGCATCAGCAGTCATTGTTACAGTCACTCCGATAATTAACAGTTGTGTAGATCTGACCTTCATCAGTGGACTTCCCTAGACCCAGGTCTATCAATTGCAAAAAGATAGATTTTGATAGTATTTCTGAAAAAAATAATAATAATAGTGCTTTTTGATTGTGTATTTTCTCTTATGAAAAAATATCTACAGTATTAAAAAAAAGATTTTTAGTGCATTTATTATGCCCCTTTTATCCCCCCCAAAGTCATCATTTACTCCAGATGTGAAATTGTTTACAGTAAACATGTTAACTTCTTACATTAGATAATATGGTATGTGTTCCTTGATGTATTTCTATAAAGTAAAGGTTCCACTTTAATTCCAGGACTGTTATTCCACATGACTTTTTTTTTTCTTCTCCTCTAGACTTCTCCAGAGAACCCTGGGACAGTAGGTGGAGTGCAAAGCTGTATTGTGTTGCCTTCCTGCTTTTTTTGTTGCCTTCCTGCTTTTATTATTATTATTATTCTTGGCCTAGTCTTGGCTGCTCATTTCTCTGCCACTAAAGCTACCTAACGAAACCCTGCATGTATGGTCATTATGAGGGATTTATTTATGGTCTTTCATTTTGATCCTGCACATTTATCATGTCAGTTACGTTTCTTGTAAAATCCTTAAAATCAGGATTGTCTCTAAAGCAACATTGTGATAGGCAAGCTGGAATCTCAGCTCTACTTTCTAGAACAATTTCCTTCCATTTTAAAGCACCCTCTTTCTGTGCCCCTACCCCCTACCGCCAGCCCCTTCGTGTGCTCCAAAACTGCTGGGGGTCTTGTGAAAGAAGAAAATAATCTGAAAAACAGGTACAAATAAGGTGTTAACACTTAACGTGTTACCCCCTCTCTGAACTATTTATACCCTGAAAGAGGAGAACAGGGAGAGGTCAATATTTAAGCAAGAATGTCGAATCATTCACTAATGGTGGAATTCCCAGCTTCGGCGACATGGAGATTGTAGTGTTAGCTGGGAAAGGCCTCCCTGCATGCCAGAAGGATGAGAATGGCAACAATAGGCTGCATCGGGGCAAGATCTCATTCATATTGGGAAGACACATTTGTGTGTGTATGCCTTTAAGAGATTTTTCAGCTGTTTATGATCATCTCATTGAATTTTTGTACTAAAGTTAACGTCAGCTTGGTTTGGTTCCTTTTCCTCCTTAGTAATTTATCTGTTATGGATTTTGATATTTGGTGTCTGTGTGATGTCAAGGAGTCTGACTCTGTCTGTCTGCATGGTTGTTTATGATTGCTCCGATCCTTTCCAACTACCACAGGAAGAGAGGGGAAGGGACATTTTCAAGACGATGCTGAAATAATAAATGGGCTGTTCTCTCCCCTCTCTCCCCATCGCCGTGCACCAGAAGAAGCAGGCCAGCCCACTGCAGATGCAGGCATGGTCATGGACAGTGTGGAAGCAGGAGGAGACACGACGCCTCCCACCAAAAGGAAGAGCAAGTTCTCAGGCTTTGGGAAGATCTTCAAGCCCTGGAAATGGCGAAAAAAAAAAAGTAGCGATAAATTCAAAGAGACATCAGAAGGTGAGACAGTAAGACTTAAAAATATGTTCTGAGGTAGAGTTCTATATATTGTTTGTTTTTTGTTTGTTTGTTTGTTTGTTTTTGAGGGTAGTGTCACTGGCCCTCATATGTGGGACCGAACCGGGGCCGCTGGCTTCCCAGGCCAGCGCTTAACCACCGTGCCACTCAGCCGGCCCGAGTTCCATATTTTGGAAGTTGCTAGCTTTTTCATTCTTTTCCCAAGCTTTTCTATAACTCCCTATTTGAAGAGGGAATTGAATCTTTAGAATTAAAAAACCAAGTGGTGACTCACTAAGCTTTCTTTTTTTCTTTTCTGGCCACTTCTTCCAAGAAGAAGGTCATCTTTAAATACCTCATTGAAATTTGTAATAAAAAAACAAAAAGAATTATGTAACAATTAAAAAAAATTATGTAAGGATAGTTCCTTTGGAAATGCTGCTTTCCCAGTAGCACAGCATATGAAGAAATTAAGGTTAAAAAAATTTTTCTTTTCAGATTTCTTTTTTTTTTTAAATTAGAGTTTATTGGGGTGATGATAGTTGTTAGCAAAGTTACATAGATTTCAGGTGTAAAATTCTGTAATACATCATCTATATATCACATTGCATGTTCACCACCCAGAGTCAGTTCTCTTTAAGTTTTTAAATTTAAAGCTAGTTTTCCTGTTCTTTTCTTTCCAGAGACTAGAACCACTTTATTCTTTTACCTGTGGAGTTAGAATGCTTAAAGTTGAACTTTAACTGCCACATTTCTGAGTGCTGTTTTCCAATTTAATGTTAGTTTTAGAGCGAAAAATATCTATGCGAAAACCAAGAGAAGAGCTGGTTAAGAGAGGGGTTCTGTTGGAAGACTCTGAGCAGGGTAAGTCTGCAAATAATAGCACATGCCTGTCTCTGTACACTTGGTCTTTGGTTCTGACTCGGTATTTGAATTATTTTCCTTTCTTTTCTTATTGCTGTTGTTGGGAGGGAGGGGGCTTTAAAAAAAACTTTATGTATCTAGAATATATTGTTTTAAAACGTCTATTAAAAAAGAAAAAGACATGGGGCCGGCCGAGTGGCGCATTGGTTGAGCGCTGGTTTTGGGATGCCAGCGGCCCCGGTTCGGATCCCACATGGGGGCCAGTGACACTGCCCTCTACAGCTAGCGGCAGCTCCACCTGGAGCCTGACTGTGCGAGCCCCGGTGATGGTGTGGGCTGCAGCCCCTGCTGCAGTGGGCTGCCGTGGGCTGCAGTGAGTGGCCCGCAGCCAGCGTGAGCGGCTGGCAGCCAGGCATGAGCTGCCAGTGGCCGCGGTGGGTGACATCCGGAGGCCAGCGACCAGTCTGCCTCATCCGGGAAGAGCGCAATGACGATGCCAACAGTGGGGCAACGTCCTCCGCAACTAAACTGAAGAGCAAGAGGACGGCAGCTTGTCTGTTCCCCTTCCCTGATTCCCCAACGCTAAAAAGAAAAGAAAAAGGCAACTCAATAGAAAAGTCTACAAAAGCATTGTCAGACAATTCACTAGAGTATATACAGATGCCCAATAAACAAATTAAAAGCTGGGTTTTTTTTTACTGCATTAGTAATTAAGGAATACAAAGTACAGCCAAAATAAGATAATCCCGCATATAAACTAGAAAACCTAAACTTCATCAAATGACCAAGAACAAGAGGTAAAGGTATAAAATAAATGGAATTCACAGACAACTGTTGGTGCAAGTGTTAAAGTGGAATAATTACATTGAAAACTAGTTTTGCGTAATGTATGAAAGCTGGAGCTATGTAAACCTATGTGTGAGTATGTCCAGAACTTGGCATGTATCCAACACACATGTGTATCGAGACGTACAAATGTGCTTGTAGCAGCAGTATTTATTAATAATAGAGTAAAATTAGAAACAACCCAAATGCCTATTAATAGTAAAATATATAAATAACTTGTGATGCATTTATAAAATGACATATTTATGCAGCAATGAAAACAAACTAAACATACATGCTGTAATATGAATCACATAAGTAATATTGAACAATTAAGCTAGTCATGAAAGAATATATATTGTATCATTTCTATAAATGTAGAGAAAAACAGGCAGTATTCAATTATAGTATATGGAAATGCATGCTTAAGCGGTTAAGCTATAATTTTTTTTTTTTAAAAAGGATCGGTCCCGCCGAGTGGCTCAGTTGGTTAAGAGTTGGCTTAGAGCGTGAGCTCTAAGCAACAAGGCCGCCGGTTCGATTACCACATGGGCCAGTGATGCTGCGCCCGAGCTGAGCTGTAGCTGAGCTGACAACAGGTGGCAGGATAGCTCAGCTGGTGTAACAACAAGACTGCCTGTTCAATGGTGGGCTATGCCCACCGGCAACTAAGACTGAACTCGGCACCTTGAGCTGAGCTGCCGCCCGGATGGCTCAGAATAGAGCGTGCACTCTTAACAACAAGGCTGCTGGTTCAACTCCCACATGGGATGGTGGCTATGCCCACAGTAAGATTGAACACAGTATCTTGAGCTAAGAGGCCACAAGCTGCTCTCGGGAAGTCAGATGGCAACTGGCGTCCTCCACAACGAAGATTGAAGAACAACAACTTGGCTGGTCCCCTTCCCCAATTTCCCAACACTGGTCCCCTCCCCCAATTCCCCAATAAAATCTTTAAAAAAAAAAAAAAAAAAGGATCAGGCCGGCTGAAGTGGCGTGGTGGTTCAGAGCTGGCTTGGACGCCAGCGGCCCCGGTTCCGATCCCACATATGAGAGCCAGTGACACTGCCCTCAAAAAAAAAAAAAAAAGGATCATCACAAGGGCTAGGAGAGTGATTGCTTTGTGGGAAAGAAAGAGAAGCCTCAGGGGTCTGGAAACATTTCTTAATATCCATGATGATCACACAAGTATTTTCCTTGTAATATTTCATTAACATTTACATTTATGTTTTACATTTTTTTCTACTGGTGTTATACTTGAAAATGAAAAAAACTAAATAATAATAGGATATTTCTATAGAGTCAATGCCATGCTACCTATTTTTTTTTTTTTAAGATTTTATTGGGGAATTGGGGGAGGGGAACAGCGATGGGGAATCGGGGAAGGAGAACAGCGTTGGGGAATCGGGAAAGGGGAACAGACAAGTTGCTGTCCTTTTGTTCTTCAGTCTAGTTGCGAAGGATGTTGCTTCACTGGCCCATGTTGATATCATCATTGCGCTCTTCCCAGATGAGGCAGATCGGTCGCTGGCCTCTGGATGATCGCTCACCGTGGCTCTTGGCAACTCACACTGGCTGCCAGCCTCTCACGCTGGCTGCCGGCCATTCACTGTAGCCCACGGCAGCCCACTGTAGCAGGGGCTGCAGCCATGCCGACCCGGGGACTCACAGCATTCCAGCTCCAGGTGGAGCTGTTGTTAGCTGTAGAGGGCAGTGTCACTGGCCCTCGTATGTGTGATCCGAACCGGGGCCGCTGGCTTCCCCAAACCAGCTCTTAACCACCGCGCCACTCGGCCAGCCCCCAAGCCATTTCTTAACCAATGCGCCACTCATCCGGCCCCATGCTATCTATTTTTAATTTATTTAAAGAAAGCAAATATTTTTGTGGGAATGGCTTAGCTAAAAAAAAAAAGTAGACAGTCCTAAGTAACTTGAAAGAGAACTGATCACTTTTGTATATATTTTACTAGCATGTGCTGAAACCAATTAATAATGTGTCTTAACCTTTCACTGTATGGTTTTCAAAAGTAGCAGTCTTTGTTGGCTTTGAAATGATTCATTGTTTTATATTCTAGGAAGTCCTGTTTTTGTTAAAGCTGGGCTATAGTAACATAGTAGTAACTTACTCTGTCTGCATAACTGTTGTCACTTGCCCCTCCCCCCTTTTAAAATGAACGAGTAGCTGTCAGAATACTTCAGCTTTAGAAGTACATTTTTATTTAGTGCTCATTTGCCTTAGTCTCTTCACTACTTTTGCCCAAGCTCCCCACTCATAACTGAGACTGCATGAAGAATGGTACTATGTGATCTCCTACTGTGTTTCCCCGGAAATAAGACAGTCTTACATTAATTTTTTTCTCCAAAAGATGCATTTTATTCCTTTACTCATGTATAAAAATCTACATTTATTCAAACAGTCATGTCTGGCTGACGATCTTAACTGGGGCTTCTTTTGCTGTAGGGCTTATATTACGAGCACCCTGAAAATCATGCTGGGGCTTATTTTCCAGTTAGGTCTTATTTTGGGGGAAACATGGTAGTAGGAAGTGGTGGGTTGGGTTGAGGGAGACTGGTCTATGAGAACTCGAATGACTAACTCAAGAGACACGAAAATGGCACTACCCCGAGTGTCTCACTGTGGAAAGCAAGAAGGACGCCATCTGGAGAGCACCCAGTTCCAGGCCCATGACGCTGGGAGGTGAGACCGAGTTTTCAGTCTCTAACCTCAGTTTTTCAGGTCTCTCCTGCCAAAGGAGTCTAGAAAACCCCAGCAGTAACTGGGAATGTTTGTCTAATTGCTCCCTGAAGGACTCTTACCTCCCGTCTTCATAGTGATGAATGATCTTTCCAAAGCCTCCAGCCTAGTGTTCATTCCTTCAGTGTTGTTGGTAGGATTTGTCCCGTAGATCATGTTTACCTCTATATCAGTTCTACCCCTTGATCTCCACTCCTAATGCTTGCAGGCACCCTCTGCTATTTCTCACCTATATTCTAACAGTAGCTCATTATTAGTTTTCTGGTTCCAATCACAGCGTAATCTGTCCATCTAACAGCTCTGAGTTAACCTTCTAAAAGACAGATCAGATCAGATCTCCCTCCTACTTTAACTCATTGGCTTCCCATTACCTGCAGGATTCAGTCCAGGCTCTTGTACATGGTGCCTGGTGTCCTTCACAACCTGGCTCTCACTTGCCTCTCCAGTACTATCTGAACTATTTCTCATGTGCATCTCTGTTCTCCTGCCAGACCAAACTAGTTGCCAGTTCCCAAACATGTCGAATAATTTCACGCCTTCATATATGCTATTCCTTCTTCCTAGATAAACTCTCCTCATCTTGTCATCAGTGTGGTAGGCTCCTACGCCTCCTTTAAGACCCAGTTTAGCTTCCACTTTCTGTGCAGCTTTCCTAACCTCATTCCCATCCCCAAGAGAATTATGTCTTCTTCATTCCTACCACATCACTTTATCTATTGTAGTTCCTAATGTTTAGCATTATAATTACTTATGTATAATAAGTCCATCTTATTCATGTAACAAGACACCTGGCACAAAATAGGCAATTGAATGTTTGTTATAAAAAGGTATTACTTAATTTCATTTACTACTATAAAGATCCAAATAATAGTACTAATTCGGATTACATAATGATCTAAAACAGGAAAGGGAGGAATGGGATAAGATGACCAGGCCATTTCCATCAGTTTGCTCTCTCCTTTTGGACCTTGCAGGTGGTGAAGAAGATTCAGGGAAGTCGAGCCAAGTCATGTTAAAGAATGGCCACACCACCCCCATAGGGGGTGCCAGACCTTCTAGTCCAGTCCAAGGAGAGGAAGAGCCAGAGAGAACAGCAAGTCTCAGGAAACCTGCTCCAGAAGAGGACCCAAAGAAGCGACTAGGTAAGGCACTCTGGATTTTTGCATTTAAGAGCCACGGATCAACGATTCTTGTTTACTGCAGAGGTTTGCAAGAGCCAAAGAAGAAATAAAATCCAGAGGGAATTCTGTTCTTTAGCAATCCTCAACTAGTTGTAATTTGAAGTAGAATTCCCCCCTTCTCATTCTTTTATTCACAAAATAGCTAAATTTGTGATTCTCAAGGGCAGAAGAGGATGTTAACTATCAGGTATCTGTAGGACTTTTTCAAGATACCCATTCCCTCTCCTCCCACCATGGGATTCTGAGGTGCCTCCTCCAGGTTCTTGGGTGAAGAAGCTATGATAACAAGCGTCTTACTGATTGAGAAAGTGTCATATACCTTAAGTTTACTGAGGTTCGGAAACTTTTGCCTGTTAACTAATCTTAAATTAAGTAATGGATGAAGTTGACCATAATCAGTAGATTTGTTAGCGTTTTCAGTCTGTCTTGTTACTCTTTTCCCTTTTAAATCCTATCTGTTATTACACAGGCTCAAGTGGAAGCCAGCCTAATTGTGAAGCAGAGTCCATTCCTGACAGTGCATCCAAACAGCCGCTACTTCCCCCTAAAAGACTCTTGTCCTCTTCTCACGATGCAAATGAAGGGCAAGCGAAGGATGCCACTTCCTCTGGCAATACGGCAAGGCCCATCTCGTCTACCACCACCGCCACCAACACAGCACCTGCTGTCACTGTTAACACCACAAACCTACCAAAAACTGTTGTTAATTCCTCTGTCCCCCCTTCCCCAGCACCCAGGACTCTGCCTGCTGCTCCTGCCAGCACTAATACTACTGCTACCCCGAGCCTCCCACATACAGTCCCTGCCAAGCAGCCCCCCATTCCTCCCCCTAAACCAACTCACAGAAATAGCAACCCCATCATTGGTAAGTAAGTCTTTGGGTTTCTGTTGTTTTGGCTTGGGTTGGGTTTGGGATGGTTGTTTTATTGGATAACTGGTCCAATATTGATTTGGTCTGTGAGAGAAATCTCTATATCTTGTCCCTTTGAAGTCACTCAATATAGAGAAAAGTCTTGACAATGAGGCAGATGGTTGTGAATGGAAGAGGGCTGAGATCAGATATCACTAAAATTAAGTTCATGTGTGTGTGCGTGTATGGGGGCGTTTAATATTTTCCTAAATCAGTGTTTTTAAAATGCTGCCTATAGTCAGGAGACTGGATATGTGAAGATCACAACAGGTTTGACCAGCATAGAGAAAAGGTGTCTTTTAACCTACTTTACGCTGCCAATGCATTCCTTGAGCATAAGCCCAACAGATGAAAAGATGATTGTATAGATGCCAGTATGACTTGTATGACTTGTGATTCAATGTCTGGCATAACATCTTCATGGGGAACTGCAAAATATATTATTTAAATTGTCCTGATAAAATCAGGTTTTATCTTGGGAGGGTTAAGAATGCTACTCTTCTACAATAAGTGGTGGAAGAGAGAAAGCATGGAAAATAATTGCTTATAGTAATTTTTTTTTTTTTAACCTGAACTTAAGGTCTGTTTTCTTGACGTAACTGCATAACTTCTTAGAGGAATTTCCAAGAAAGGGAGAAGAGGAAGGATGGTAGTTTCTCAGGAAAAATGATACCAGGCTTAGTACTGCTTCAAGTTCTTGTTCATGATTGAAGGAATAAAAAGTATGTTCATTCAGTGATTAATCCCACCAAGCTGTGGGGGGTGACTAGAACCTTGAAAAACAGGCTTAGCATTCACTGTGAGAATAACAGGTTGGAGTAGCTTGATAAAAACAGGATGAAGATTATTATTATTATCACTACCTTGGAATGGATAGTACCATGTTGACTTATCTCTGAGGAACTTAAGGAGCTTTCATATAGTTATTTTCAAAACCTCCTTGTGAAGTAGGAAACTGGTTTTATCTATTAATCGTTAGGGCTGTGAACGTGAAGAAGCTGTGACTCACTCACGGATGCAGTTATTGAAAGACAGAAACTAAACAGAGGCTTTTCAACTCTTGTGTACAGACCTCTGTTCTATACATCCATGTTCTCAAATTGTTGTCTAGACAGGTGTTCTCATCACAACCACCTGGAGGGCTGGGTAAACACAGTTTCTGATTGAGTAAGTCTGGGATAGGACCTGAGAATTTGCATTTCTCTTAAGTTCCCAGATAATACCGATGCTACATAATACAGGGACCACACATGAGAACCACTGCTCTAGACCAGTAAGATACTCCATTCTTTTCAGGGTAGACAACATAAAAAAAATGATATTATGTGTACTGTATCCTGGGCTAAACTGCAGAGGCCACTCTTGGCCTAAAGTGACTAGCTCAAAGCAGTAGGCCCTGTGACAGAGGAATCACCATTGGTCCATGAGTGTTTCTCAGCAGGAGAAAAATAGAACAGTGCAGAGTTTTTATTTAGGTTAAATAGATTTGATTTAAAAAACTGTCCTTTCTTCTGAAATCACGACCTTATTCTTTGGTGTTAAAAGGCCATTTCTTTCATGAGAGGGTTGTGTTCATAAATGGTACTGAATACCAAGTTGGAAGTATTTAAAATTGACAGCCTGAAGTTGGTTGAGAATTTTTTTTTTAATTGTATTGGTCCATAAAATCCAGACACTGGAAACCACTGATGTAGACATTGCTGCATCAACTAACAAGCATAATAGCCTTCGGAGTATTAGAACTAAGGAAGGAGCACCATAAATAACTGAACAGTAGGAGTTGTAACTCCTCCAACAAACATTCTGGCATCTTTCCCACAGAACTTCAGCCAGATGCCATTGACAGGGTATATTTAACATTTTCAGGTGTGTGTTTTCCTTAAATTACTAAGGGTAATTTGATTTATCAATTCAGACATTAAAATACTCAAATTTGGTCTTGTCAGAGGTGGTTTTGTTGTAAATGGAACATAGTTAAGTGCTATTTTTAGAGAGGCAGCAAAAGTCCAGTCTACCCAGAAATATCTCTTCCACTGATCCTAAAATTCACATTTTTAAAATCTTTTTAAAAGTCCTTTTAAAAGTTTACTTGCGATGAGTGACATTAAAACATCAGATTACCTAGGCTTTTACTTAGAATGCTGCCCATGGAATGGGATTTAAGGCAAGTAAATTTTTATTTCAGGGAATCTTGAGACACATGGAACCACATTAAAACAATTGGTGGGGCCAAAATAAGGAATTTGGGTAAAGGGTTAGAGGTTGGTGATCAAGAGAGCTGCTATTCATCTTTAATTATTTTGCAGGGTTGACCCCTGTGTGATGTGATGATCCACTTTTTTTTTTTTAAGAAATTTTATTGGGTAACAGTGTTTTCCAGGACCCATCAATGATGCACTTCTTAAAGGCCATTTGGAGCCCTCCAAAGGGACTTAGCTGAATCAACACCTGAGTCACTGTGGGTTTTGAGGGATCATATAGGGATACACGTCATGATGTAGGATAGGGGCCTCTCATCTCATAAACATGTATAAGACCTGCTGTGTGCCAGGTACTTTGCCCAGCCCTGTGGATGTGCTGATGGAGATAAGAGTTGCCCTATCTTCAAGGAGCCCATAGTATAGTGTGGGATAGAGGTGGGGGTTGGCATAAAGGACAACAAGAGGGGTGGACACTAATAGAATCAGATACAGTGGGACCCAAACGCTGCAGCCTAACAGTGAGACCTGGGAACTAGCTGAGCCCTGGCCAGGGTGAGGTATGATCTTGGGCAAGTCACCTGACTTCTATGGCCTGAGTTTTTCCTTCTGTGAAATGGTAAAGATAATTTCTTATACAAAAAGAATATGAAGTCAGGGATAGGAAAGCACTTTCTTCCTTCAAATTCCTTTGCATTTGCTATAAAAATCCAAGATGTCATTATTGATAGTTTCACAATACAGAGCTGAGATACCTAGATATAACTTTTTTTTTTTTTTTGAGGGCAGTGTCACTGGCCCTCATATGTGGGACCCAAATAAGGGCCGCTGGCTTCCCAAGCCAGCGCTTAACCACCGCACCACTCAGCCGGCCCTGGATATCACTTTTTATCAGGATCTGGTAACAGTGCCTGATAGTGTTTGTTTTTTATTGCCGTTTGCATGTTTGAATTTTTATTTATTTATTTATTTATTTTACGATTTTATTGGGGAATTGGGGGAAGGGAACAGCGTTGGGAAATGGGGGAAGGGGAACAGACAAGATGCTGTCTTTTTGTTCTTCAGTCTAGTTGCAGAGGATGTTGCTTCACTGGCCAATGTTGGTATCGTCATTGCGCTCTTCCCCGATGAGGCAGATCGGTCGCCGGCCTCTGGATATCGCTCACCGCAGCTATTGGCAGCTCACGCTGGCTGCCAGCCACTCATACTGGCTGCCGGCCACTTACTGTAGCCTATGGCAGCCCACTGCAGCAGGGGCTGCAGCCTACACCGTTGCCAGGGCTCCCACAGCCCAGCTCCAGGTGGAGCTGTTAGCTGTAGAGGGCAGTGTCACTGGCCCTCATATGTGGGATCCGAACCGGAGCTGCTGGCATCCCAAAACCAGCTCTTAACCAATGTGCCACTCGGGCAGCCCTGCATGTTTGAATTTTTAAATAGTATACTGTTAGACCAAAAAAAAAAAAAAATTTTTTTTTTTTTTTTTTTTTTTTTTGAAGGCAGTGTCACTTGCCCTCACATGTGGAACCTGAACCAGGGCCGCTGGCTTTCCAAGCCAGCGCCCAACCACCGCACCACTCACCCGGCCCAAAAAAATCTTACCTGCATTTTTTTTTCTGTCTCTATTCATACTAAGTTTACACCAAGATCAAGTCATAAAAAGTTGTCATCTTTCTAACATATCAAAAAAGTAAGAAATTTCTCATCAGAATATTAAGGTAGTGATCTTCCTACACCTTTATATATTTAGGCCTCATAGGTATATAAACATAAATTTTGAGTATGAGCTATCTAGGGAATAGCAAAGCCATGGAGTACTATATTTTGCCTGAAAGACTGAGCTCAGCTCCAATTCTAGGCTATCCCCTCAAAGCATTGTAAAGCCATTTTAAATTGAGGTGTTTCTCTCTCTTTTCCAGCTGAACTGTCCCAAGCAATAAACAGTGGTACATTGTTATCAAAACCATCCCCACCCTTACCACCTAAGAGAGGCATTCCATCAACCTTGGTACCCACCTCAGAGTCTGCTGCTGCCACCACCATCACAAAAACACCAAGTGATCAGAGAGAGAAGAGCATGTGTTCTGTGGGCTCCGAACCACTGCTGCCAATCCCACCTCCATCTCCATCCCCCCCACTGCCTACTCATGTACCTCCAGAACCCCCACGATCCCCTCTATTCCCTGCAAAGACTTTTCTAGTTGTGCCAGAAGTTGAGCTTCTACCTTCATTAGACCTACCCCAGGAGCTTCCCCAGCAAGAAGACCAGAAAAAGGAAGTACCCAAGAGGATGGTGGACCACAGCTCTGGGGAGCCCCATGTGCCCTCTAGACTGCCCCCACTCCCACTGCATATCCGAATCCAGCAGGCCCTGACCAGCCCGCTCCCCATGACTTCTTCCTTGGAGGGCTCTCACAGAGCTCATTCGCTGCTCTTCGAGAGCAGTGATCATTTTTCTGAGGACAGCAATACCCTGGGTCGGACCAGGTCCCTTCCCATCACTATTGAAATGCTGAAAGTGTGAGTGCCTTTAAAACCTGCCTCTTGTTTCTACTACTTTTCTTTTTCGGTTAGCCCTTCTTGGAAAGAATTACGTATAAAAAGAAAATGTGAATAATTTTTAAGAAGAATACTCAACAAATAGAACGTGTGCTAGAATTTGGGCTTTGCCCAGATTTCTGTAACATGGTTTCCATGGCAGAAATTTTCGTGATGATACAAAAAATTACGAACATTTGTTCTTGAAAATTGAAATCACTATATTTTTTATTTTTATTTTTTAAGATTTTATTGGGGAATTGGGGGAGGAGAACAGTGTTGGGGAATTGGGGAAGGGGACCAAACAAATTGTTGTTCTTCACTCTTCGTTGTGGAGGGCGCCAGTCGCCATGTAGCTTCCTGTGGGCAGCTTGTGGATTCTAAGCTCAAGGTGCTGTGTTGAAACTTAGTTGTGGGTGGGCGTAGCCACCATCCCATGTGGGAATCGAACCAGCAGCCTTGTTGTTAAGAGCGCACACTCTATCCTCTGAGCCATCCGGGTGGCAGCTCAGCTCAAGGTGCCGAATTCAGTCTTAGTTGCGGGTGGGCATAGCCCCCATTGAACAGGCATTCTTGTTGTTTACACCAGCTGAGTTCTCCTGCCACCTGTTGGCAGCTCGGGTGCAGCGTTCACTGGCCCTTGTAGGTGTCGAACCGGTGGCCCTGTTGCTCAGAGCTCATGCTCTAAACCAACTCTTAACCAACTGAGCCATTCGGCCGGCCCATAACCACTATAGTTTTTAATATGATACATGGTACATAAGATACATGGGAGTAAGGTAGCCTTGGGGTTTAAATCCTAGCTCTAGGTCATATTTACTAGCTTACAAGAGTATATGAGTATGTACTTAACCTTTCTGCTCCTTACTTGTCTAGTCTGTAAACAGGAATAGTACCTATTTGCATAGGCTTGTGAGAATGACATGAGACAAATCTGAAAGCACGAGCGCCTGGCACACAGACTGAGGAGAGAAGGACAGAGAGAAGTCTAGAGGAAAAGAAGGGAGCTCTGAAAGACAGCTCAGTATTCCAGCCCCGTAGACTGGAACTGGTCTTGTTCCTTCCCTCATCTGATCCCAGACACTGAATCTGTTCACACCAGCATTGGTACTGACACCTACTCTGTCTTTTGAAAATTCCGACAAGTTGCGACTGAAGATGAACACTTTTTGGCAAGTTGGAGATGTGCCTTACTAATTAAAAGAATTGTTGTAGAGCTGGTACAACGTCCTACTTGTTATTTGTTTTGCCATAATCTTTGTACTTGCTGGTATATTTATTTCACATCCTAAAAAGAGACCGTTGAGGAATGTGAAGGTAGACTGTGTCATAGTTTTATACCTCCAGGGGGTAAAAGGGGGAAATTAGTTTTCATCTTTACTTCTCTTTGCTTCCTGGGATTAGATTATCATTTTGTCCTACTGCATTTTTATACCAAAGGGAAATGGGTTAAATATTTGTATTACATATATTTATATGTAATACAGTATAAGATGCTAAGCAAACTTGCATCTCCCATATAGATCATTAGGGCCCGATGTGCCAGACACTAGTGCTTTCTAAAATTTGTCTATTTCATTTTCACATCAAGTCAATGAGGTAGTATCATTCCCTTCATAGAAAAGTATCTTACAAACTAGTAAATAAGCTGTAAAGCTGAGATTTGAACCTAGAGCCTTTAGATTAATAGCTACAAAGGAGTGTCTTAGCAAGATTGTTAAAGGAATTCTACATTATTTCATGGATGTTTCCATAGATATTCAGTATTTTGCCTTGCAAATCAGTTGTCCTTTATGTTTCTAAAAGGAAAATATAATTATGTTAATTTGTTAGTCCAGACGATGAAGAAGAGGAGCAAACCCGCCCATCTGCGCTGGATGAAGACACGCCGCCTACCTCTGTCATAGTTCCTAAACTACCACAGTGCCTGCAGGAGGAAGACGTAGAGAAGGAGAGCGACTCTGACTCAGAAGGTCCCATTCAGTACCGAGATGAAGAGGATGAAGATGAAAGCCAGCAGAGTAAGAAAGAGAAGGAAAAGCAAAGGAGAAATTCTTTTACAGATAAAGCTGCTTGCTGGTCTTAGCAAGTGTAAGATAAATGAAGACAGGCACCCTCTCCCATCGAGCCATCTGGCTAACTGATGTTGGAAGCCCATCTGAGGGACTTGTTCTTGCTATTCCCCATGTTATAACAAGCCAGTGGGAGGGAGCCAAGTAGATTGAGTCATTCGGGTTTTTCATCTGTTTTGATTAAAAAATTATTTACCTGGATCGTATTAAAAAATGAGGAGGAGAGGAAAGCTGGTATTTGGGCTGTGTTGAAAAGACAAAAGTGATGCTCTCCTTCATTCTACTGAACTTACTATGGGGCAAATAAAAAAAAACATGTTTGTGTCCACAAATCTATGAACAAAGGAATTCTGATTCCTAAAAGTGGGAAAGCAGCCTTAAGAATAGGAATTTTATGATGTGTGTTAGTGCAAATGCCTTTTTGTTGTAATTCAGAGACTGTTCCATGCTGATTCTCTCCTCTAGCAATTTTTACTAAGGAGAAAAATAGAGGACTGGTAGAAGGGAGAAGATATCTCCAGATGAGTCCATCGGCTGAGAAGATTTTTTGATATCTTTAGCTTTATCCCCACCTCTGTGTTAGCTGGTGATTGCAGGCCACATAGGAAGCTGCCAGATACACTATTACTTGTTCAGACATGTCTGACTCCAGGTGAGCTTGAGCCATAAGCTTCTATGTTTTTCTCTTTCCCTTGTGCAAAGGTGCCCTGGCCAATAAAGTCAAGAGGAAAGACACACTTGCAATGAAATTGAACCACAAACCCAGTGAACCAGAGTTGAACTTGAATTCTTGGCCTCGAAAGAGCAAAGAGGAGTGGAATGAAATTCGGCACCAGATTGGGAACACACTGATCCGGTAGGATTTTGCTTAGAATACATTGATTTGATTTGATTATGCCACTATGTATATTGGAGACTTACTTTGTGGTGGCGCATTCATCTATCATTTTGTTGTTGTTTTTTCATTTTAGAAATAGCATAGTTTTTAAAAATACATATTGTGTCTAGTTGGATATCCTCTAAGAATTTGGAAACTAAGGAACTACATGGTTCTTAGAGCTTTAAACCGTGAGATAGACATATCTCACAGCTTTAAACCATAAGATAGACATAAATACGTTTTTTTTAAGCTTTAGAGAATTCGAGTGGTTCCCAGGACAGCAAGACGCCTCTCATTTTTCCAGCTGCTCAACCATGAGATGCCAACCCAATAAAGATCACACCCACATTTTTCATTATATCTGTTACACATGTTCCATGTAACTGCCTCCTTTCAAGGTGTTAGTGTATTTTTCAAGTCAGCTGAAACCAAAATCAGAGAAACTGAACACAGGCCACCTTCCTGTACATATAATATGCATAAGAATCCAGGTATATAAACAGGTATTTGCCCAACTCAAATGTATCTCTTGGTAGAATAAGGAAAAGGAGGTGGGACTATTGACATATTCTATACAAAGTAATTAACTAAGGATGACCATTAACTAAAATGGTCATAGACCATTTGGTCTCCTATCATAGACACCTGGCACTCTTAATGCAAAATTGTGGCCCTCTGATTGTCAGCAAGAGATCATCAAAATTAGAACTTAGTTAAGAATGGGGATCTTTGGGCCGGCCGAGTGGCGCATTGGTTAAGCGCTGGTTTTGGGGCCAGCGGCCCCGGTTCGGATCCCACATGAGGGCCAGTGACACTGCCCTCTACAGCTAACAACAGCTCCACCTGGAGCTGGGCTGTGCGAGCCCCGGTGATGGTGTGGGCTGCAGCCCCTGCTGCAATGGGCTGCCATAGGCTACAGTGAGTGGCCCGCAGCCAGCGTGAGTGGCTGGCAGCCAGCGCAAGCTGCCAATAGCCGCGGTGAGCGACCATCCAGAGGCCAGCAACCAATCTGCCTCATCCGGGAAGAGCGCAATGATGATACTAACAGTGAAGCAACATCCTCCGCAACTAAACTGAAGAACAAAAAGACAGCAACTTGTCTGTTGCCCTTCCCAGATTCCCCAAGGCTGTTCCCCTCCGCCAATTCCCCAATAAAATCTTTAAAAAAAAAAAAGAATGGGGATCTTTAATCATTGATTCCTTTTCCTTTTTTTTTTTTTTTTTTTTTTTTAGCTGAGCCATCCTGCCACTTGGCAGCTTAGCGGCAGCTCAGCTTGGGTTGGGCATCAAACTGCTGTTGCTCAGAGCTCAGCTCGCATTCTTTTTATTAACCACCGCGCCACTCAGCCGGCCCTCAGCTCGCATTCTTGAGCAAGCTCTTAACCAACTTAGCCACTCGGCCAGCCCTGATTCCTTTTCCATTTACTGCAAAGCTAGTTGTTCATCTTTGAGTGTTATTTCACAGGTTAGAGTCTTCTTAGAAGAGCTTAGACTTGCAATGAAAAATCTGAAATAAAAATATAAGAAGTCAAAAATATTTATAGATAAATCTAACAAAAGGTTGTGTGAGACTTGTGCACTGAAAAGTATAAAATATTGCTGAAGAAAGTAAAGGAGACCTAAATAAATGGAGAGAAATACCATATTCATGGGTAAGAAGTCTCAGTATTATTAAGATACCTATAGATTCAAATAATTCTAATCAAAATATTCCCCAGCACGCTTTTTTTTTCTTGGTTGAATTTTTTACTTTCATTTTTTTAAAATTTATTTTTCAATTATAGTTGACATACAATATTATATTTGTTCCAGGTGTATAACATAGTGATTAGACATTTATATACCTTATGAAGTGATCACCTGATAAGTCTAGCAGTAGGCTTTTTTTTAATTGACAAACTGATTCTAAAATTCTTATGGAAATATAAAGTATCTAGAATAACCAAAGCAACTATGAAAAAGAACAGGGTTGGAGGACTAACACATCTTATTTTAAGACAAATTATAAAGCTAAAGTAACCTAAACAGTATGGTATTGAGATAAAGATCGACAAATAAATCAATGAAACTGAAGAGAGAGCCCAGAAATAGACCCACCCATACAACTCATTTTTGACAAAGGTACAAAAACAATTTCATTGAGAAAGCATGGTCTTTTCCACAAATGGTGCTGGTGCAAAAATAACTTCAGTTCATGCCTTGCATTATATGCAAAAATTAACTCAAAATGGATCATAGACTTAAACATGAGAGCTAAAACGATAACACTTCCAAAACAGTATGGGTCAGACAAAGATTTCTTAGATATAATCTCAAGTGCATGATTCTTAAGAGAAAAACATTGCTAAGTTGCTCTTCATCAAAATTAAAATTTTTTGTTCTTTGAAAGACACTAAGAGACTGTAAAAACAAGCCACAAACTGGGAGAAAATATTTGCAAGCCATGTATCTGATAAAGGTCCCATATCTAGAATATATGAAGAACTTTCCAAACTCAATAAGAAAACAAGCAATCCAATTTTAAAAAGAGAAGAGGGGCAGAAGATTTCAACAGATACATCACCAAAGAAGATATAAGCATATGGAAAGGTACTTAACATCATTCATCACTAGGAAAATGCAAGTTCAAACCACAGTGAGATACCATTACAAGCCCACTTGGATAGCTAAAATTGCATAATTTAAAAGACTGATAATACCAAGAGTTGCTGAGAATGAGGAGCCTCTGGATTTTCATACATTGGTGATGGGGAGCCTCTGGATTTTCATACACTGGTGATGGGAATGTAAAATAGTGGAACTGCTTTGGAAAACAATTTGTAAGTTTTTTTGTTTTGCTTTTTTTGGGGGTTTTTTTGTTTGTTTGTTTTTATTTTGAGGTCAGTGTCACTGGCCCTCATATGTGGGTCCCGAACCAGGGTCTCTGGCTTCCCAAACCAGCGTGCTTAACCACCGCGCCACTTGGCCGGTCCTGTAAGTTTCTTTTTAAAAATCAAACATGTACCTACATATGATCCAGCCATTCCTTTAACCATTATTTGTAATAGCCAAAAAAAATACATATAGAGAAGCAAATAGCCATCAAAAGGTAAATGGATGAACAAATTGTATAATAGTCATGCAGTGGAATACTACACAGCAATAAAATGAACTATTTATAATGCCACAACTTAGGTAGACCTCAGTAATTAAATGCTGAGTGAAAGAAGCTAGACCATAAAAAGAGTATATATTGTGTAATTTCATATAAAACTTTCAAAAATGAAAATTAACTTTAGTGATATGAAGCAGATCAGTGTTTGCCTGGAGCAGGGAAATTTAGATTACAAAAGAAAATGAGATTTTGCATGGGAGGTTGTAGTGGGTAGAGTTGTGTCTCCCTCTCTCCCCCCAAAATATCCTAACCTCTGATATCACTTATTTGGAAGGAGGGTCTATGCAGATATAATCAAGCTAAGATGAGGTCATAGTGGAATAGGGTAGGTTCTAATCCTATGACTGGTGGCCTCATAAGAAGAGGGTAATTTGGACACAGTGACACAGACACACACACACAGGGAAAATTCTGTGTGACTACGGAGGCAGAGATTGGAGTAATGCATCTACAAGCCAAAGAACGTCAAGGATTGCTGGCAACCACCAACTAGGAGAGAGGCATGGAACAAATTCTCCTTCAGGGTCTTCAGAAGGACCCTTGCCAACACCTTGATTTTGGACTTCTGGCTTCCAGAACTGTGAGAGATAAATTTCTGTTGTTTTAAGCAACCCAATTGGTGGTGAGTTTTTACGGCAGCCCTAGGAAACCAATACTAGGGTGGATATGTTCATTATCAAGATCATAATGATGGTTTCATAGGTGTATACATATGTCAAAACACCAAGTTGTGCAGTTTATTTGCTGAAGGAGCAAATCTGTTTGGGACCCACCAGTCCATCCCAATGAGTACACTCAGGGTCTAACTGAGCTTTTTTGTGGTGATAGGGTTTGTTGAAGTTAGAGTTAGAACTAGAATCCTGGCCTCCTGTTGACATGTAACATCTGTATGAACACTTACGTTGTAACATTTGTGTGAACACTTTCAATGTGAAAATTGTTTCATAATCAGTTATTCAGATAAATGAAATAGCAAAACAGTTTGAAAATTTATTGAATTCTTGCTAGTGTAGAGGTTAATATAAGCTAAGATCAAAACAAATCTTTATAAACAGGATTGGGAGGTTTATCATAGACAATACTCTTTATCTCGTTTTAGACGACTGAGTCAAAGACCAACACCAGAAGAACTAGAACAACGAAATATACTACAACGTGAGTCCAGCTATGGAAATAAAATTGTGTCGATTTTCTCTGTATATTTCTGACTTTAATGTGCATAATAGGGAAGAGAAGCGTTTTCTACAGGGGCCAAGGAGAGAGTGTGTTCCAACCAAGGAAGGACTATTCATATGTTTTCCCCTGAAGGAGTTCCCCCAAACTTCCTTTACAAGATATTGTAGTATTGTTTAGCGTACTTGGATACTACAGAAAATTTTATTTTAATGTTCTCAGTATCCTGAGACTACTTTGGGCATTTGTGAGGATTTTACAGTGTGTGGTGGACACGGCCCAATTTTTCTCTGTCTTTGAGAAGTAAAATAACAGCTGAGCATTTGCAGGAGACCTTCCTGTTCCTAGTGGAATCTGAGGCCTGGGGCCCAAAGCCAATCCCAAATGCAGCAGTTTTTTCCATCTCTTAAGACTTTCATACCTCTAAAGTCACAAAATAGGACCACATATTTCATTTTCTTTCCATGTACATACTTAACTTCCTAAAATAGCATTCTAATCTAGTACAGGTTTGGTTTTCTACATGATAGGGTGAGATTTGGCCCTAAAAATATTTGCACTGAAGAGGATTAGGCTTCATAGGGTTCCTGTGGGCATACCCAGTTTGACCAATCCATCCCATTCTCATCACTATTTAGATACATGCGACTTAGTCACTTAGTAAATTTTTTTTTTTTTTTTTTTTTTTTTTTTTAGAGGGCCGTGTCACTGGCCCTAATATATGGGATCCGAACTGGGGCCGCTGGCGTCCCAAGCCAGCTATTAACCACCGCGCCACTCGGCCGGTCCTCACTTAGTCAATTTTAAAGTGTGGGAGCCTTTATAGACGTATCACACAAAACAGTGTGATCTCCATTCTGAGTGGTTACTCTTGAGCAAAAGTCTGCAGTTTTTCTTGAAGGACACTTAGTACACATTTTCAGCTTTACTGGCCAAAAGCAAAAGGAAGCTATTGTGTAGATACTTATCAAACCATTCAAAATGTAACCATTTTAAAATGTAAAGCCCACTCTTGGGCCAGCTGAGTGGCGCAGTGGTTAAGAGCTGGCTTGGGACGCCAGCAGCCCCGATTCAGATCCCACATATGAGTGCCAGTGACACTGCCCTCAAAAAAAAAAAAAAAGACCACTCTTAGCTCATGAGCAGTAAAAATACAGGCGATTGGCCAGATTTGGTACCATAGTTTGCTATTCTTGCTCTTAAGTATTTGAGCACACCAGTTGCCAAGAAAATTGTCTTTGTCGGCCATTCTCAAGGTTTGTCTTTTATTCTTATTTGGAGCCTATAAGAAGTATCTGTGGTATAATTAGTAAAAAAGTTTGATGTGCAAATTGCCATTTTGAATATTCTTTCTGACTGTCAACTGTAGCTAAAAATGAAGCTGATCGTCAGGCAGAAAAACGAGAGATTAAACGTCGGCTCACCAGAAAGGTATGTTGCCTGAGTGTTTGGTTTCAGGCTGTCTACTGAGTACATGTCTTATATTTGAACTATTTGATTGAAAAGAAATGATTTGACTTGAATTCCCATAGATTGCTATGGAAATAAAATACATGATGCAAATATAGAAAACAATACAACATTATCAAGAGCATTTTTTTTTTTCATTTTTATTATTCAAAGAAAGCCTGGCAATAAACGTTGCATAAAACTTCATCTTTCGTTTGGTAGACCTGGGGTTTTGATACAGACTCCAAAACGTGCTGAAGTGCAGAAAAGGAAATGGGTGTGGGGCATTTGGTTCTGTGAGGCAAACTGGTTGTTAGTCAGGGAAAAACCTGAACTGACCCTTAGTAATATCTGAACAGTATGGACAACCTACTAGGATTTTTTCCTTGGTCTCAGATCAATTAGTAGAATCTTTTCTGTACCAGACCTGTGTTAGCTTTTCAGCTCTGGGACTGATACCTTTCTCCTTTCCTTCCCACCATAATAGTTTGTAATTATCTCCTATGGATTCTGATTTGGTCTGAGTTTTCCAGATATTTCTGAAAACTTATAGGAATCCCCAGCAGAGTAAGGGATCTAGGCATTTTCTTCCTGATTTCTCCCACTTCTCCCTTTCCCCCGGAAGAGAGGAATTATCCTTGATAGACTGAGGGTAGCTAGAGGCCAAAGCCAAACTTGATGCCTTCAGATTGAACAGATTACCTGACAGCAATCTTAAATCATAATTTATTACAGAATCTGCTATCCTGGGCATTGTTCACTCTTACTATTACCCACTAGATATTTCTTTCATATTAAATGTATTCACTTTTTAAGGTATTATATGTGAGTTTATAGCCCTGATCCTTTTGCTACCCAAAATGTGGCCCATGGACCAGTAGCATTGGCATTATCTGGGAGCTTGTAAGAGATGCAGAATATCAGGACCTGCTTAATCAGACTCTCTCTCTCTCTCTCTCTCTCTCTCTCTCTCTCTCTCCCTCCCTCCCTCCCTCCCTCCCTCCATATATATATAAATGTTGTTGTTGTTGTTTTTAGCTGAGCCATCCTGCCACCTGTTGGCAGCTCAGCGGCTGCTCAGCTCAGGCCAGGAATCCAATCAGCAACCCAGTTGCTCAGCTCACACTCTTAGCAAGCTCTTAATCAACTGAGCCACTCGGCGAGCCCACCAGACATTTTAACCAGATCCCCAAATGACTTGTATGCATGGTAAAGTTTGAGAAGCACTGGTAATACTGGTTACACTAGTTTATAGCAGTGGTTCTCAATCTTAGCTGTGCATTCAGGAGCTTTAAAAAAAGAAACTTCCGATCACCTGGATGTCTAGGGACGATGGACCTGGGCATCCCCATGCGATTCCAGTGTACAGCGAAAGTTCACACACTGAGTTAGAGGCAATTTGAATGCATGATTGATGCCTGATTCCTGGCATAGTCAACTAAGAGGCTCCATTTCCTTCAGCTCAGCCAAAGGCCAACTGTGGCCGAACTACTTGCCAGGAAGATTCTGAGGTTTAATGAATATGTGGAGGTAACAGATGCGCAAGATTACGACCGGCGAGCCGATAAACCTTGGACCAAACTGACCCCTGCCGACAAGGTGTGTGTGTGTGTGTGTGTCTGTCTGTCTGTCTGTCTGTGTGTCTCTCTCTGAGGGATAAACACTAACAGGGGGACCCATAAACAAAATGTCTACTTTTGATATAATGTTAAATTTGTAATCAATATACAAAATGCCAAGATGTGCAAGCCAAAACTTTATACTAATGACTCGATCACCACCACCAAAACTGAAAGAAAAGAAAAATCCCTGCTACCTCACAAATGTCTGGATGGAACTAAAACACATTTTTAACAGTGGTTATGTTGGTTGGAGGGAGTTTGGATGGCATTTTAGTAATTATCCATATTTTACTTTCTTTTTATTTTTATTTTTAGAGGGCATTGTCATTGGCCCTCATATGTGGGATCCGAACCGGGGCAGCTGGCATCCCAAGCCAGTGCTTAACCACCACGCCACTCAGCCGGCCCCATATTTTACTTTTTATACAGGAAAAGCATTTTTACGTGCTGTGCAAACTATAAAAGCTATAATATCTCTTTTAAGGTCTTCAAGTGTTTTAACTGGAAATTCTAGATTTTTTATGAGATGAATGGTCTCAGGGAAGGTGATGTGCGTTGGCTCAGAGCTTCGCCCAATGTGTTGACCTGGCTTCTTTCATACCCCTGGGTTGCCTGCCCGGACTACAGTGACTCATGAGTTAAGCACAATAGACAACGGATGGCCAATCACTCTGCTATGCCACAGCAGACAGAATATGCTGAAACATCTTTGTTTCTACTCCACAGGCTGCCATAAGAAAAGAATTGAATGAATTTAAAAGCTCAGAAATGGAGGTTCATGAAGACAGCAAACATTTTACACGGTAAGAGCCAAAAGAACCAAATACTGGGTACTAAGTAGAGCTGTACCAAAAAACAAACATACCAGGGTTGTTCAGATAGGAAGGACATTATTAAAGGACACTCAGTGTTGATTGGAAGGAGACTACATTAAAAGAGCTAAGAGTCAACAGTAAATGCCTATACTGAATGCAGCATTTTATGTGTATTTTTTAATCCTTGCAATAAACCTTCAAGATGTGTTAATATCCCCCATAATATTTAAGAAGCAGGCTCAGAGCGTTAAATAACTTTATTGACTTGCTAGCAAGTTACAGAACCATGATTTGGAGAAAGGAATGAATGACTAAAAAGCCACTGGGTGTTCTCTTCCTTGTACCTCACTGTTCCAGGTTATGTATGAGGAAATTGTTGATGAGTTAGATAGATCTTGCCCTCTTTGGTTTCAGTTCTTTCTAGCACAGTTGATCTTACCAATTCTGTGTGTAAATTTCATTTTAATTAACTGTCTTCATGAAACAAGCCAAGATGTATTTTGATTTGGAATTACTGTTGTGATTAAGGACCCACCCAGTACCTAAAGAATCAGCTAGCCAAAAACGGGATCACTGTCATTATCTAGGTGACTCTCAGAACGTTTCTAAATAGAACATTTATAAAGAAGATATAATGACAATTCCAGTTTGCTGTAAAAAGGAGGGAGAAGCCAAGTTGGAAAATGTTGTTAAATGTTTTTCCATTACAATAAAAGCAAATGGTTGTTAATTACAAATTTTTTTTGTACTGAACTCTGGCAGGAGTAGAGAATGCATATTGTTTGAACAGCAATAACACTATTCAAGGCACTATAATATGAACTCAAATAACACACCATACTTACCAGCAAGGAGATTATAGTTTTATCTGGGAAAAGACCTGTGTCCTACTAAATATAGTACAATCAGTAAAATAAATGCCTTGGTAATTCACAGTCCTGAATCTGCCAGGTTTTGTATTCCGACACCAACATTTCCTATCTATGTCAGTGTTAGCTGTTTTTATTTTTATTACTACTTGTAAGAAACTGTGGTGAGCAACAATAAAGGGAAACAGTCAAAGAGAAGGTGACATTTAGGCTGAATATTAAAGTATATAAAAGAATTTTTTGAACAAGAAAGGAAGGAAGGAACATTGTAAATGGAAGGATCACCTTTAGCAAGACTATGAGAGGTAGGAAAGTGCACAGTGTTTCTGGGTAACAGAAAATGTAGCCGGAGCAGAGGATGTTTGGGGACAGTATGGTGAAGCTGAGACCAACAAGACGGTTGGCTGTTACACTGGATATTGGAACCATTGGAGTTCCACGTACTTGAGAACAGGCTCTGGTGGGACTGAGGGAGGTGGTATGGGAAGATGGAGAGGCTAGCAGCAAGGAGGAAGTAACTAAAATAGCAAGCATACTGGTAGCTCAAACCAGGGAGTGATAGTGAGAATGCAAGAGATTAGTTTGAAAGACAATTCAGGCATAGAATAAACAAGATTTGGCAGTCTGTTGATTCCAGGGATAAATTAAAGGAAGTAGTCAAAATTAGCTTAGATTTCTCACCTGTGACTTTTGAGGTCTGTGACATCAATGCCTCAGGTGAACAGGTTAGGACATATATTCACTAAAATATTTATTGAGTACCTGCTGCATGATAGATACAGTGCTAGGTACTTGGGATCTGGCAGAGAACAAGATAAAAAGTCCCTTTTTTTAACAAGCTTTTATTCTAAAAGAGGAAAGCAGACAATAAAAAAAGTGGAAAATAAATTAGATACATTGAGTCTGACCCCTGACAACATTGAAGGGGAGATGCCTAGAAGGCAGTTGGATATTCAGCCTAAAGACAGCAAGTTTATGAGACAAGATCGTGGTTCGCAAGGGGAAAATCATTTCCTATTTAAAGGGTGGACCAAGGAAGATGGACCAGGAAAGCACACTGAGGAGAAGCAATTAACGAAAAAGTAAAACTAGGGAAAAGATAGCATTACAGAAACCAAGAGAAGAGAGTTTCAAGAAGGAGGGAAAAGGGTCAGGAGTATCAGAAGCTACAGAAACGTCAGGTAGAATTCAAGCAGAGGACAGGCAATTTTTAAAAATTAGAACGTAACATTTCATTACTACTAATATAATAATAGCAATCTACACTATCTGGTAATCTCACCCTTTGATCATTTGTTTTAGCTACCATCGTCCATGATGCTGAAGTTTGAGAGAAGAACTAAACCACCCCCAAAACAGAGTTGCTTTGCTGCTTCCGTCTCCAGGGTGACACGGCAAGAACTTGAGCACTTACCAGCAAAGCCAGAATTGAGTCCCCGGATGTACCTCTGGGGTGAACAGCACTTCAATGAGTGTAGCATTTCACTGGAATGGATCCTCCTGTGCTGCCTTGAGCAAACTGAGCACAGTGCTTTTGAAGCTTTTCATACAGCAGCATACTTGAGTGGCCTTCCCTCACCAGTCACCAATGTTCTAGGCCACTTGCAGGTTCCGAGTGTTACTGACTGCACCACACCCTGGCCCCAAGACATCTTCCTGTGCTGAGGCTCGGCTCACACCGTCAGCCTTCGCTGCTGTGTCCTGGTTGTGAGACCCAGTTGTGGCTAAATTCCAGCCATCAAATCAGTTGGTGGAGGGGGAAGCCTTCATACCACACTGGCATGTCAGCTGAAAGCATTGCACTGTACCTCTTGTCACACAGCAGTAAGTCCTCTTCAGGTGGTCCAGCCTGAGAGAAGCTCAGGATCTGACAGGTTCATCCTCTTTGACATAAGTCATCTTGATTTTTATTTAAAAAAAAAAAAAAATTAAAGAAGTGATGGAAACTTATGTTTTTTCTATTAAACAATCTGAGCTGTAACCAGATTCCAAGTTGGGAAAATGCAAAAGCATGTATGTTTTCTACATACAAAAAACTAAAAGCAACAACAAAACGGCCTTTATGTTAGAGCCAACGTGACAAAAAACTGGCTCATGACTTCAGTTTTTACAGACTATTTGTTGTACCAAATGATACTAAATCATTCTGACCAATGGATGTATTCTCCATAAAGAGTTGTGGCAACTCAATGGGAAAACTTGTGCTGGCGGCCCCCACTCTTCCAGCCAGGATCACAGCAAGGTCCTCAGGATGTGAGCTGCTAGATAGGAAAAGGTCTTTGGAGAAGCAGATAGGAGGGGCGTGATCATGACCCACTGCTCCTCTCCTCCTCAGTACTGTTTGCCCTCTCTTGCTGTCTGGCAGTTTCCACTTCACTCATCCCTCCTCTTGAAGCTGTAGCCAGTGTCTGGTGCCTGGGCATGGGCTCAGCCCCCATCCCCTTTTGTATCTGTAATGTATGTTAATATGATTTCCTAACACAAGCTTTAGTTACTTTTTTTGAATTTTTATTGAAAACCATACAGCCTCACTGTTTCCCTTTAATTCCTATCCACACTAAATGGAAGAAAAATAGTTTCTATTTAACTGATGAATGTGGCTTTTCCCCTTTATTTTCATGTTCAGAAAATTATGACTGTTTTTATAGATTCCTTCTTACTTCTTCTACGGTCCCTGTTGTTATGTATGTAATCATTTCAGTAGATGTTTCTCTTTTCTCCTTACATGTCCATGTGAGATTTACTGAAAAACCAGAGTATCAGGTCAAAACAAAAAAGCTAAAGTGACCTTAAAGAGTAGTATCTTCTGCCTGTATGGGGGATGGGGACGTATTTGGATTTCTCAGTTACCGTCAGTGCCTTAGACTGGCTCCACATCTCCTTGAAATTTATTCACATTTGGTATGACTGATGGAAGATAAATGACAACTCTACCAAGTTGTTAGAGGTCTGTATATAAGGTGGACACACATTAACTGCTGACTTGACTTCTAACCTTCCTGTCATGTTGGTTTGGAGATTACTTGGCGTAGGCCAGCATTCTCTCTGTGGCTTCAGAAGACATTTTCAAATCCTTCTTTCACTACCTTACTTTCCCTCAATGTGCCAAGCTTGAAAAGGGATTTGATTTCCTGAGCTACTTGTCTGCTTTCTATGTGCCACTAAGGAATCTAGTTCACCTTTTCATCTCATTCATGTTCTTTTGAAAGAAGATACTTTGGGGGTCAAGTCTTTTTAGGTGTTTATATATATATATATATATATATATATATATATATTTATATATATGTAATGAATTTTGTGTTCCCTTTCCGTGTAAGTAACAATTCACAATCATAATGTAAAGAAGAAATGAAAGCTTGATGTATTGTACTTCCAGATGCTTCCCTGATGTACAGAATCTCTTTGTAAAATAAATAATTGCATTGTATATCAGTCTTCCTATCAATATTAATTATTATTAAAGTATTTTAGAAATTAAACTACACTATTCTGGTGTCAGGTGTTTATTTTATATCCTACTTTATTCCAAAAAATTTAAGCCATCTTAAAATGGTAACTAAAATACTGCTAGGTACCTTCAATGAGAAGTAGATGAGGAGAAAAGATAATAGTAAGAACATTCATGTAGCCAAACATGAAGGTCAAGTCATGCTTGTGTCTCTCTGTGCACTCATGGAAAAAGAACAGGCTGCAGAGAGGAAAGCCAACTGTGAACCCCACAGTGTGTACCGGGAACTGCAATAGGTCCTTTGTCCTATTTATTCCACCCCTAGTCTAAGAGATAAGTGGAAACAGACTCATTTTACCAGTGAAGAACCTGCGAAGTGACGTTGCCTCACCAAGGTCAAAGTGAATTATGTAACCACTCTGTATGTATTCAAGGACAAGCAACAGCATCCCAATCCATGGTTCCTACAAGGATTACTCTATGGACCAAGTATCCTTAGATCATTAGACCTCAGGCTGACATCACAAAAGATCGTTTATACCTCTCTGGCTAGCTGCCCAGTTTCAATCCAGGTGGCCTTCCTTACCTGTGACTCACTTTCTACTTGTTACTTCAGAAATGCTTTGATTAGCGCACCGCCCTTTACTAAGGGTTAAAAGAAACCATGAGTCAGAACTCAGAATATTAAAAAGATAGATACTCAAAAGTTGAGAATTTAAAAAATTAATGATTTTTACTTCATCAAGGACATTCTTAGGTGAAACCAACTTTCTTTTTTTAACTTAAATTTGTGATGGTGAATACAACTACCAGTACAGTTTGCTGACAGGGCCTTGAAACATTACAGCATCAGCAGTTTTACCCATGATTTCATTTCACCTCAGTGAAGAGTCAACACAGTGAAAAAGGCACAGAAATTATTCATATGAAATAGTATTTACCTCATGGACTCCCAAGAGCCTCAGGGACCTCAGGGTCTGCCAACTACATTTTGAGAACCACTGCTCTGCGTCTGTTTCACATCTTAAAATTTGGGTAATAGTTCCAATGTCTTAGAATTGCTGTGATAGTAAATAATGTATGTAAAACACCCAGCATAAAATCCTATAGAAGTATGGGCCGGCCGAGTGGCGCGGTGGTTAAGAGCTGGCTTGGGACGCCAGCGGCCCCGGTTCAGGTCCCACAAATGAGGGCCAGTGACACTGCCCTCAAAAAAAAAAAATCTCATAGAAGTAACACCATAAATGCTTTACTCATTATAGCCCAGCTAGGATGGCTCTATGTCAATTTACCTAATATTTATTCACCTAACACTATACTCAAAATTCTATCACATTTGCAACATTTCACATATATCTTTAGGATTCTTGCCTAATTCTTTACATTAGCTGTGTGTTAAAATATACTTAGCATAAAATTTACCATTTTAATCATTTGTAAGTTACAGTTCAGTCGTATTAAGTACGTTCGCCGTTATGCCTAGGAGGCTTTAATTTTAGCCAATTCTGTGTAGGAGCTCTTGTGTTACTTATCACGCTGCTATCAAATGTTTATTTCACATGTGACAGGGCAGATTCAAACGCTTTTGAGATTCCTCGCATTTCTCTCGATTTTTTTTTTCTACTTTGCATACTTATTCCAAAGTTACTCTTTGGCGACTTTATTTAACAGCATATTCTGCAGATGGGGTGAACTGAGTGTAGATACGTAGATTTGACATTAAGAATGTACCTAACCACCTAAGCATTTACAAAACTCAGCTTCAGTACTTGACGTTCCCCAGCAAGGTCCCGCGCGAACGCGCTAGCGTCGCGAGAAGCCTCTGAGCCGGATAGGGGCGGGGCTAAGCCGACTGTAGATTCCCAGCATCCTTAGCGAATTTCTGATTCCCTCTTGGCGCGTGCCGCAGCGCAGGCGCGTTAGGCAATGCTTGATTTCCGCTCGTTTCAGAAGGTATAAATACGGACGCCGTGGACACCTCCGGTCTTTTGGGGAAAGAGTTTGGGCCTGTGAGCCTGTGTTTTGGTGAGTGTTTTTATCCGCGTTGTTTTGTCACTCTAGGTCTTAGTACCCTGGCCTGCCAACCAGCCTTTCCTGTGGAGATTATAGTATTTAAAAAGATTGCCTTTAGTGTCGTCCGTGCTCACTGTACTTAACTCGTGCAGCGGGCTTGGGTCGGATGTGGGCTGTGTAGGCCTCGCGAGCCGCGGGTGAGGGCCATAGCCCAAGGGTGCCAGCGCCAGACTGCCGCCCCCCTCACACCCCGCGATGCCTATTGTGCCGTGTATTGCCCCACCGCGTAGGAGGCGCGTGTCATCCTCGGTGGAGTTGCATGCAGTACATTTTAACTATCGCCCATGTGCCTTTTGAGTCCTGCTTTTGAAACGACGGCTCTTAATTCTGCCAGTTTGTTTTATCATTTAGGATGATTTAACAGCAGATGGTCAGTTTAAAGATACAGATAATGGAGGCCTAATTGCTGTGTAAAACGGCGCTGTATTTACCATTTCTTCCACGTGTTAATCGCTTGTAGTTTCAGATAACATTTGGAGTACCTGGCTGAAAATTAGTTCTGGTTATTGGTATGTGACTGCTGATTGGTCCTGAACTCGAATTTCATGGACTCGAGTTTAGGATCCACCTCAACATGGATATCCCTGGGAAGTTGCTATCCACTGGATGTAGTTAATTGTTAGCACAATAGTCTGTAAAATAAGTTACCAACGTGGATACCCCCGGGAGGTCACTCTCCCCGGGGCTCTGTCCAGGTGGCGTGCGGGAGCATAGGGCTCTGCCCCGTGATGTACAGTCCCATTCCACAACGTTGGAGATGAAGCTGGGCCTTGGCGTCTGCGCCTGCATATTCCTACAGCTTCTCAGAGTCCTGTGGACAATGACTGAGGAGATAAACCATGCAGGAAACAGCTCTCTAGAGGACTTGTCTCTGGACCTAAGTTGATCGGAAGTGAAAGAAAATTTTGCTTTAATCAGTTTTACTGTACTGCTGGATTAAGTTCTTTACCTGCCTTGTTTTGCAGCCTTCACTGGAGACTCCAAATAAGTCATTTGGGGTAAGTAAATCTACAAATGGCTTTAGGCTTATCAATGCCTGTCAACATTTTGCATAAGATCCTTAAATCATTCTGAGCTCATTCCCCTTTCATGAAGATGCTATTGCTTGCTGTTTAATACATCCAAATAGAAACTTGGCTTTTTTTTTTTTTTCCCTCCCCAATAAAATTGCTAAGATCTTCACATCTTTATGTGATAGAGGGGCTATTTCTGTTTGGAAAAGGAAAAAATTGTAGTTTGGGTTGACTTAACCAAATTCACAGTGAAGCTTGGCATGTGAACCATTTAACGTGCATACCCCTTCAAAGGTCAGTCCATGGAGGTGGGGTTTGTTTTCACGTGCAACTCCTTTCCATGATATTGGAGATGAAACAATGACTGGTTTGATATTGATTAAAGACAGTAAACCCAAATCTACATGTGTAGTATGGAGTGAGGAAAAATGAAATCTTTTTAAAAGGTTTTGAGGGATAATGCTGCTTAGCAGTATGGCCTTTAATTACACTAGTTTGTGATTAATTGGGTACTCCAACGTGGATATCCCCGGGAGGTCACTCTCCCCGGGGCTCTGTCCAGGTGGCGTGCGGGAGCATAGGGCTCTGCCCCATGATGTACAGTCCCTTTCCACGACGTTGGAGATGAAGCTGGGCCTTGCGTCTGCGCCTGCATATTCCTACAGCTTCTCAGAGTCCTGTGGACAATGACTGAGGAGATAAACCATGCAGGAAACATGTAGTATATACTAAAATTTGAAATTTTAAGGTCGTAAATACAACTCTAATACTATTTTCTGTTTTCATTCAGGAGAGAAGAGGAGCCTTACATAACTTGTTGGCAGTTGGCAATGCTTTTGGGTCCTTTATTTGGCGGGGAAAGTTGGTAAAGTGATACTATTTTTGGAACATAAGTAACTGCCCTTTACAGTAAAAGGGTAACAGGGTAGAAATGTAAGTAAGTTTTCAGGCATAGCCCCAGAACTTTAGCCAGTACAGTAATCCAACAGCCAAGCAACCCATTGGAATTTATAAGGAATTGCAGAAGGCACTGAACATGGGCAGCACTATTAAGACAGATTTGTCCTTGGACCTAGGAGCCCCAGAGACCCTTTCAGAACGCATTAAAGACTTAAAGGATAGGGCCGGCCGAGTGGCGCATTGGTTAAGCGCTGGTTTTGGGATGCCAGCGGCCCCGGTTCGGATCCCACATGAGGGCCAGTGACACTGCCCTCTACAGCTAACAACAGCTCCACCTGGAGCTGGGCTGTGCGAGCCCCGGTGATGGTGTGGGCTGCCATAGGCTATAGTGAGTGGCCCGCAGCCAGCGTGAGCGGCTGGCAGCCAAGAGTGAGCTGCCAATAGCCGCAGTGAGCGACATCCAGAGGCCAGCGACCGATCTGCCTCATCCGGGAAGAGCGCAATGACGATACCAACAGTGAAGCAACATCCTCCGCAACTAAACTGAAGAACAAAAAGACAGCAACTTGTCTGTTCCCCTTCCCCGATTCCCCAACGCTGTTCCCCTCCGCCAATTCCCCAATAAAATCTTTAAAAAAAAAAAAAAAAAAAGACTTAAAGGATAGAAAGCTGAGGCCCATGAGAACCTAGGTGTCTTGTTAAAGGTATCCATTTCTGATGTATTTATGAATTATAATAAAGATGATTATATACATATTTGTGGTTCCTTTTTTATGTGGAAATGTGGTTGAGATCCCAAAAAGTATTTTATGCGTGAGGGGTGCTTGTTAAAACTACATCCAGCAGTTAATGCCTGATTGCACTGAAGACCACCCTGCATTCTTGTTCCATATTGGTAGGTGTTTACAACTGGGAACATAACTGGTTCCTGACCAGTTGTATAGGGCCCAAGTAAAAGCTGCTTTACTATTGTAGATCTGTTTCCATTATTTAGTTTGATAGCTGGTTAAATCAAGGGTGGGTTAAATTCATGTACCCATGTTAAAAATTTAGGCATGGTCTCAGATGACTACAATAACCCACTGAATATAGTGTTGAATGATAGACCTATGTTGCTAATTAGACCAGTCCTGTCTTTGAGTTCCACATACAGGCAGATTGGACATAAATGTTAAGATTGCACAGCAGTTAGGCTTACTTGTCTGTCCAAGTGGGACCCTTGACACTGGAAGAAAATTGCCTGAGTGATAGGAGGTTGAGTCACAATGGAAGCCTTGTACAGGCTGCCAGCATTGTATCGAAGTCTTAGGTCCTGAAGGATGAGTACTAGCTGGGAACCATCTAGAAGGTACAGTATATCCTGGGTCTGGAGCTAAATGAACACAACAAGGTCAGGGGAGGAGGAATAGCTATGAGCCCATATAGGGGTCAGATTTAAGAAAGGGTGAATTTGGGGTTGGTGGATCATGGCCCAAACAGATATTTTACAAATGGTGTTTGAGAATGGGAGCTGGTTAATGTTTATAGCCATGATTTGGGAAAACAACCTGGAATAACTTGGCATTTTAAACTAAACATCTGAGAGGGCATCTGTTAATACTTAGCTGTGCCAGGCACTGTTCTAAGCATTCGGCTTATGTTTAATCGCCACAACTATGAAGTGGGTATTAACCCATTTTGAGGCACATGAAGGCTAAATTACTCAAATCCACAACTAGGAAGTGGAGCCTCTGCACAAATGCAGCCAACCCCTGCAGACTGGCAAAGAGGGAGCCCAGATGCAAGGCAAGATCCTGTTTGCATCCCCGGGACCAGCCTATGCCCTGCTGTTGATAATACCACATACACACTTTTAGAGAGTAGGAGCTCAGTAAAATGTCTGAGTCAAGTTAGGTTTTTCCCCACAAATAGGGTATTTATAGTGTTTATAAAACCTCAGGGTAGGGCTGGATAAATAATGCTGGGTAGGAAATAACGTGTTTTTCTCCTGGTGTCCAAGGATAGCTGAAGCAAAGTTGCCAGCTGGTATTGTATCTTTTTTTTTTTTTTTTTTTTTTTTTTTGAGGGCACTGTCACTGGCCCTCATATGTGGGACCCGAACCCAGGCTGCTGGCTTCCAAAGCCAGCGCTTAACCACTGCGCCACTCGACAGGCTCCACCCTCGTATTGCAACACCTATCTATAGATGTCCAAACAGGCTTTTCTGGCCTTTTCACAGGAGCAGATAATTGTTGCCAAACTCGGATTCATACTGCCTATGTTTGAACCCTGGTACCACCATTTGCTGTCCATGTGACCTTGGAAAAGCCACTTAACCTCTGCCTCAATTTTTCCATCCATAGAATGGGGATAAAAGTACCTACCTCTTGAGCCGGCCGAGTGTTGCTGCGGTTAAGAGCGGGCTTGAGACGCTAGCGGCCCCAGTTTAAGTCCCACATATGAGGGCCAGTGACACTGCCCTCAAAAAAAAAGTACCTACCTCAGGGTTGTAATGAGAATTAAATGGGTTAATTTGTTGGGGTTTTTTTTTAGAGGGCAGTGTCACATGCTCATAGGTGGGACCCGAACCGGGGCCACTGGCCTCCCAAGCCAACACTTAACCACCGTACCACTCGGCCAGTGCTGTAAAAAAAGCTTTTCACAGTCCCATAAGTACTATGAGCTTGTTAAAATTCTCTTAACTTCTCAAGCAAACAACTAGGGATATAGTATCTAACAAATTTTGTTGAAGCCTACCACCATTCATTTACTACTAAACCAGGCTTATCTCAGAATCACCCTAACCCCAGGAAAAAAAAAGGAGAAATGTGATTAACAACATACCCAAGGTCATATAACTAGGAAAACAGAACCAGTATTTGAAGCTAACTCCAAAACCATACAGTATACCATTAGATTTGAACAGGCCATGTGATAAGATTATATGTATGTTATTTTATCTAATACTCTATGCACCTCTGTAAAATAGGTAACTGCCCATTTTGCAAATGAAGAATAAGGTTGGTGTATTTGAGGGTCTTGCCCAAGTTATGCAGCCAGTAAGTGGCAGAGCGTGCCCCTGAGCAAGGCAATTGAACCGGTACTCAATCTACATATCATGCCTCAAGAAAATACTAACTTTCAGGGCTGGCCGAGTGGCGCGGGGATTAAGCCCTGGCTTGGGATGCCAGCAGTCCTGGTTTGGGTCCCACATATGAGGGCCAGTGACACTGCCCTCAAAAAAAAAACAAAAAAAACTAACTTTCCACCTGGTTTAAACCACAGAATTTTTTTTTTTCGGTTCTAAGCTAATGTAACCACTATACTATAACTCAGTTTCAGTTGTAATGAATTATAAATCTATGTGCTGAGCTTTACATGACTCTGGAAAATACTAAAAGATGAGTAGTTTCCTGGCTATGTCTCTCTTTTCACCCTTTTCTGTCTGTGCATGTCTTTTCCTCTAATGTATGGAACCCGCATCTTTATGATAGTACCTGACACTATGGATGAGCACTTGCTACGTGTTAGGCATTCTTTTTTTTTTTTTTTGAGGGCAGTGTCACTGGCCCTCATATGTGGGACCTGACCCTGGGCCACTGGCTTCCCAATTCAGCTCTTAACCACCGCGCCACTCGGCCCTGTGATTTACTGTTGTTTGAAGAAAAAAGGTGGAGTGCGATGAAAGGTGACGTGTTCTATAAATGTCAAGGTTCAAATTGGTTGAAAGTGTTGTTCGAGTCTATATCCTTGATGGTTTTCTGCCTACTTGTTCTATCTGTTATTGAGAGTGGGGTATTGGAATTTTCAGCTATATTGTGGATTTGTCTATTTCTTAAATTTCTATCAGTTTTTGCTTCATGTATTTTGAAGTTGTGTTATTGCATATATGTTTAGGATTGTGCATTTTGATTAATTGATTCCTTTATAATTATGAGATTACCTTTATCTCAATATTCTTTGCTCTGAAATTTACTTTGTCTACTGTTATAACCACTACAGCTTTCTTTTGACTGGTGTTACCAGTGTATGTCTTTTTCTATACGTTTACTTTTGAACTATTTTTGTACTCATATTTGAAGTGTATTTCTTGTAGGCAGTGTTTAGTTGGGTCTTGCTTTTTAAATTTATTATGACAATCTCTGCCTTTTAATTGGAGTGTTTAGACCCTATTTATTTTTATGTGATTAATGTGTTTAGGTTTGAGTCTTATCTTTTTTTCTAGATATTAAGATTAATATTATTTCTTATTAACAACAAACTGTAAAATAAGACAAAATTAATCAAATGGAAAGACTAAAATGTTGACAACTTTCAGCTCAAAAGTCCTTTAAGATGTTCTTCAGAATACATCTATACTTATACTCGTAATTGGAACAATTAATTAATACACACACACACATTTTTATTAACTTCTCTGTTTGGTTTTCAAGCATTAATAAGCAAAGTAGCAGATAGTACTATATATCAGGCTATTGACTTTCTAGGGCAATAATTCTTACCCTTTTACAATCATGGATATCTAAAAATAATTTAAAGGAATTTATAAACACTCTATCCAGAAAATTTCACATATAAATAATTTTGGGGTTCTCAGTTAAGAATAGGAATGAGTCTTATCATCTTGATCTTTGTTTTCTATATGTCTTATCTGTTCTTTGTTCCTTTGTCCTCTTTTTCTGCTTGCTTTTTTTTTTTTTTTTTTTTTTAAATCGGGAAACGGTGTATTTTTTCCAGGACCCATCATCTCCAAGTCAAGTAGCTGTTTCAATCTAGTTGTAGAGGGCACAGCTCAGTGGCCCATGTGGGGATCGAACCAGCAACCTTGGTGTTATGAGCACTGTGCTCCAACCAACTGAGCTAACCAGCCACCCCTGCCGTTTTTATTTTTTAATTTTTTTTCTTTTTAGAGGGCAGTGTCACTGGCCCTTATATGTGGGATCCGAACTGGGGCCACTGGCATTCCAAGCCAGCTCTTAACCACCATGACATTCAGCCGGCCCCAGCCCTGCCTTTTTTAAATTGAGTATCTTTTTCTGATTACATCTTATGTTCTTTTTTTTTTTAAAAAAAAACTTTATTGGGGAACAGTGTGTTTTTTCCAGGGCCCATCAGCTCCAAGTGAAGTCGTTGTCCTCAATTTAGTTGTGGAGGGCGCAGCACACTGACCCATGTGGGAATCGAACCGGCAATCCTGGTGTTATGAGCCTGTGCTCTAACCACCTGAGCTAACCAGCCGCCCCCCATCTTATGTTCTTTACTGGCTTACTAGCCATAACTTTGTTTTGTTATTTTTGTGGTTACTTTTGGGTTTATATATAGTACACATCTTTAACTTATCAGGATCTACATTCAATTGATTTTATACCATTTCATTTATTGTAGTATAAGAACCTTACAATATATTTTCATATTTTCACCCCACAATCTTTGTTATTATTGTCATGTATTTTACTTTTATATATGTTATAAAACCCACAATGCATATTCTGTTTAAAGAGGCAATTGTCTTTTTAAAGTTCTTTAAAAAGAAAAAAAAATCGTATTTAGCCATGTAGCTACAATTCCAGTGCTCTTCATTCCTTTGTACATCCAGATTCTCACCTGGTAGTATCACTTTTCTTCTGCTCATAGCTCTGCCTTGGGCCGGCCGAATGGCGCATTGGTTAAGAGCTGCTTTTGGGACGCCAGCGGCCCCGGTTCGGATCCCACGTATGAGGGCCAGTGACACTGCCCTCTACAGCTAACAACAGCTCCACTTGGAGCTGGGCTGTGTGAGCCCCAGCAGCAGTGTAGGCTGCAGCGCCTGCTGCAGTGGGCTGCCACAGGCTGCAGTGAGTGGCCGGCAGCCAGCGTGAGCTGCCAATAGCCATGGTGAGCGACATCCAGAGGCCGGCGACCGATCTGCCTCATCCGGGAAGAGCGCAATGACAATACCAACATGGGCCAGTGAAGCAACGTCCTCCGCAACTAGACTGAAGAACAAAAAGACAGCAACTTGTCTGTTCCCCTTCCCCGATTTCCCAACGCTGTTCCCCGCCCCCAATTCCCCAATAAAATCTTTAAAAAAAAAAGCTCTGCCTTGAACATTTCCTTTTCTATGGGTCTGCTGCTGATGAGTTCTTTCAGCTTTTGTACGTCTGAAAATACCCTAAGTTCACCTTCACTTCTGAAAGATGTTTTTGCTGGGTATACTTTACTAGATATAATTTTGCTAGAGTACTTTAGAAATATTGCTCCATTGCCTGCTTGTTTGCAATGTATCCTTGTCTCGTTCCTCTGTATATAACACGTCTTTTTTCTAACTGCTTTTAAGGTTTTCTATCATTGGTTTTGAGAAATTGGCGTTTGATGTGCCTTGTTTCTTGCACTTGGAGTTTCTTGAGCTTCTTGCATTTTGTATTATCAGGGTTCTCTAGAGAAACAGAACCAGTAGGATGCAAGTGTGTAGATGGACAGATGGATAGATAGGTGCTTTATTTTAATTTTTTTTTAAAGATTTATTTTACTTATTTATTTTTAATTGGGGAATTGGGGGAGGGGAACAGTATTGGGGAATTGGGGAAAGGGACCAACCAAGTTGTTGTCCTTTAATCTTAGTTGTGGAGGGCTCCAGTTAGCAGCTCGCCATCTGGCTGCCCGTCAGCAGCTCATGACCTCTAAGCTCAAAATGCTGTGTTATAATCTTAATTGCAGGTGGGCGTAGCCACCATCCCATGCAGGAGTAGAACCAGCAGCCTTGTTGTTAAGAGCACACGCTCTATCTCTATCTACTGAGCCATCTGGGCGGCAGGTCAGCTCAGGGTGCTGAGTTCAGTCTTAGTTGCGGGTGAGCATAGCCCACCATTGAACAGGCAGTCTTCTTGTTAGGAACATGTGTTCTCACCAGCTGAGCCATCCTGCCACCTGTTCACAGGTCAGCAGCAGCTCAGCTCGGAGCTTAGTGTCACTGACCCATGTGGGAATCGAACCGGCAGCCCTGTTGCTCAGAGCTCACACTCAAGCCAACTCTTAACCAACTGAGCCACTCGGGAAGCCCTAGATAGGTGTTTTAAGGAATTGGCGTACATGGTCACGGGGGCTGGCAAGTCTGAAATCTGTCGGCTAGATTGTCAGGCTGGAAATCCCAGCAAGACTTGATACTACACTTTTTTTTTTTTTTTTTGAGGGCAGTGTCACTGGCCCTCATATGTGGGACTGAACCGGGGCTGCTGGATTCCCAAGCCAGCGCTTAACCACCGCGCCACTCGGCCAGCCGGATACTACGCTTTTGAGCCTGGAGGCTGACTTGGCAGAGAATTCCTTCTCTTAAGGCCTTGGATGAGGCCCACCCATATTATAGAGGTTAATCTGCTTTCCTCAAAGTCTACTGATTTAAAAGTTATGTCTAAAACATACCTTCACAGAAACATTGAGACTGATGTTTGACTAAAAAACTGGGCACCATAGCCTAGCCAAGTTGACACAAAATTCACCAAGTTGATACAAAATTAATCTGTAGATCTATAGTTTGGACATTTTTTAGCCATTATTTCTTTTTATATTTTCTGTTCCCAGCTCCTCGTTGCTTTCAGAGTCTCCAATTTACCTGTATATTACGTCCCTTAAAGTTATTCCATAGTTCACTAATGCTGTTTTTTTACTTTTTAAAAATTATTGGTCCGGCCAAGTGGCTCAGTTGGTTAAGAGCTTGCTCAAGAGTGCGAGCTGAGGGCCAGCCGAGTGGCACATTGGTTAAGAACTGGTTTTGGGATGCCAGCGGCCCCAGTTTGGATCCCACATATGAGGGCCAGTGACACTGCCCTCTACAGCTAACAACAGCTCCACCTGGAGCTGGGCTGTGCGAGCTGCCAATAGCCGCGGTGAGCTACCATCCAGAGGCCGGCGACCGAGCTGCCTCATCCGGGAAGAGCGCAATGACGATACCAACATGGGCCAGTGAAGCAACGTCCTCTGCAACTAGACTGAAGAACAAAAGGACAGCAACTTGTCTATTCCCCTTCCCCGGTTCCCCAATGCTGTTCCCCCCCCCCCAATTCCCCAATAAAAATCTTAAAAAAAAAAAAAATAGTGCAAGCTGAGCTCTGAGCAACAGCAGTTCGATGCCCAGCCTGAGCTGAGCTGCCACTGAGCTGCCAACAGGTAACAGGATGGCTCAGCTTAAAAAAAAAAAAAAAAAAAAAATTCTTTTTTCTCTGTTTCGTTTTGGATTGTTTCTATGCCTTCAAGCTGCTTTTGCAATATCTAATTACTTTTGCAAGATCTAATCTATTGTCAATCCCATCCAGTGTATTTGTCATCTTAGATATTGTCATGAATTTTACTTTTGGTCTTTTTATATCTTCCATGTCTCTACTTAACTTTCTTTTTTTTTTTTGGAGGGCAGTGCCACTGGCCTTCATATGTGGGACCTGAACCGGGGCCACTGGCTTCCCAAACCAGCGCTCAACCACTGCGCCACTCGGCCGGCCCTCTACTTAACTTTCGAACATATGGAATACGTTATAATAACTTTTAATGTCCTTCACTTATAATTCTATCATTCGGTCAGTTCTTGGTTGGATTCAGTTGCTTGTTCTCATTATGGTTTTTGTTCAATAATTAAAACAATCATAGCATGTGGAAAAAATAAAATTGATATTTGGGTTCAAAGAAGGAAAAGATAAGTAAGGCCAAGGAAGGCTTCATGGAGATGGGGACTGAATTGAACCTTAAAATATATCAAGAATTCAGCTAGGCAGGAAGGAAGGCAGCTGGTAGGGAGAACAGCCCAGATAAAGGTGAGATGCCAGGAATGAGCCTGGGCACCTTCAGAGTACAACAGAGGCTAAGGGGGGAAACAGGAAATCCATAGCTTGGAGTATTTGCTGCCTGGTGCCCCAAGCATGCCACTGAAGAAATACCTGAGTCTTTAAGGATTTCCAAACAGGGCAAGGTCCCACAGCCATGATTTAGGGAGACTAACATGGGGATCTCCGTGGAATAAAATGGAGGGGAAGAAATGAGGGGTGGGAGCAGAGGCCAGGAAGGTGGTACTTTAAACGCGAGGGGCAGTAATAGAAACATGAAGAGGAAAGAGAAGGAGGAATCAGAAAAGGTTTGAATCTGTACTTCACAGAGAACCTTAACTTTTGTTGGAAGGATGAAATTAGGGGGAGTCTAGATCCATGGGAAACAAGTTTTACTTTGGATGTTGGGTGTTCTGGATAGAGATGTAGGACTGAAAATTAGGGCGCAGGTCAGAATCATACTGGATGGACTGCCCTCTCAATTAAAAGGTGATGGCTCAGCCCCGAACAAGAGTTCCCAGGTTCTCTTCTGCCACTTGTCTGATGACCCCAGAGAACAAACTTTGAACCTCATTTTTCTCATTTTCCAACTGTCATGAGGTTTTTGTAAGGACAGGGATGGACATGTTTCTGTAGTTAACAAAGTAAATAAAAGGTTTTACAAAATAGATAATAACAATATTTTTTATAACTACATTAAGCCATGTGAATGGATAAGATATTGGAGGAAGACAGCAGAGAGAGATCAGAGATCCCAGGGCTAACAACTTGGAGAAGTTTCACAGTACATATCATGCAAAGGAGGAATCCATGATGGAGGCAGAGGTAAACTTGAAGAGGTAAGAGACCCTGAAGATGGGGAGTGCTTTGGGATGGGCTCTGCATAATAAAAGAAATTCAGTTTATTAAGAAATTGATAATAAAAGAAACTCATCAAAAATGATCATCTAGGGGAGTGGGGTGGTGAATTGGGGGTGGGGGTTGTCACTTTGAGGGGTAAAATGTATAACTATTGCACTGTGTTGTACACCTGAAACTAATTAAAAAAAAAAATGATCATCTAGGGCCGGCCGAGTGGCTCGGTGGTTAAGCGCTGGCCTTGGAAGCCAGTGGCCCCGGTTTGGTTCCCTCATATGAGGGCCAGTGACACTGCCCTGGAAAAAAACAAAAACAAAAAACAAAAATGTCCATCTAGAGTTCAGGTATGATAGAGTAACTTTCAGAGTCAGAATCAACATGAAATGGAGAAGATACAGTAATACCTTGGTTTGCAATCATAATTTGTTCTGGAAACGAACTACTCGTATTGCAAGACACCACTCGTTTACCAAATTAAAATATATTAGAAATGTTTGCTCGTCTTGCGGAACACTCGCAAAACAAGTCACTCACAATCCAAGGTGTTATTGTACCCTTCTGTAGAGGTCACTGCCCTGACCTGGGAAGTCCCCCAGACAATCAAATGGTCTGAGAGGTCACATTGAGGCATACCTGAAATCCTCAAGAATTGTTTGTATCCCGTGTGTTAACAAGAGAGAGTCCTCAGATTGGTGCTTATTTTCCTTTTCCAGCTCCCAATCCCAATTCACACCCTTTTTCTAATCTGGGCTTCCTCACTCTGCTTGATCCCTCCACTCTTGGTTTCCCCTTCCAGCAAGTCCATTCTCCATTTTGTTCTAACACAAAAATCTCATATCACTCACTTTCTCAAATCTCTTCCATAATTCCCCATTGCCTCGATACAGAGGCTGCACTCCTTAGACACACTAACCCCTGCATCCATCGCCCTACTCTCCCTCTCCAGTGTTCTCCCCCATCACTCCCGCAGACATCCTCTGCTCCAGTACGACCTTCTTGGCAGTTTCCTACACACCACCCTAGGCTCTCGTCGCTCCTTGTCATTGCAAGGGATGCTTCTCCTAGAATGCCCCGGCCAATTCGAGTTAACTTGGAAAGGCTTCCTTAAGTCCCAGGTTGAGCCGGATGTCCTGTGCCTACCCTTATCATAGCTCTGTGTGGTTGGTTGTTCATAGTCTGATTTCTTTCTCCAACAGAGACCCTCTTGAGAGCAGGGAAGATCAGTATCTCTCCATACAGTCCCTTCCACACCATATTTTCCCAAAAAAAAACCCTGATTTCAAGTGGTCTTTTTGGTTGTCAATCCACTTGTCCCGATTTGAGGTCTCCAAAATATACACCCTGTACAGTGGCATGCAGGTGGAGGGAGCCTGGTCAAGAGCTCCCAGCCGGAGCGCCCCACCTGCACTTCCCGGGGCGGCCACCAGGGGCCGCCGGGCTCTTTGTTTTCCCTTCTGGCCGGGGTCGGGGCCCGAGGCCTGCAAAGCGCATGCTCTGGGGCAGTTCGCGGCCGGGCAGGCGTGCGGACGAGTTCCTTGTGGAGGACCTGCTTCGAGGTAGGTCGCGCGTGTCGCTGACGAAGGGCTCTGGCGGAGGGCGGCGCGCTGAGCCGCCACCGCCGGAGCACGGCGGGCCGAGGCCGTAGCTCGCGCGCGCGCAGGCGGCGCGGCGCCGGTTCCACGTGAAGCCGGGCGGCTGGAAGGCGCGGGTGCGGGCGCGCGGGGTGCGGGCCCCGCGGAGCGCCCGAGCGCCAGCCGGGCCCCGCCTTGCTCGAGCGAGGGCCCCGCGGCCCCTGGGCCGCCTCGCCTCTCACGCCCGGCCGGCGGCGCCAGCTCGGGCGGGAGATTCAAACGGCCCGTGCGCGGCCGGCCGGGGTGCGCGCGGCCGCGGTGACCTCGGGGACCCGGGTGCGCAGACCCGCGGGCCTGGGCGCGCTGCCCTGGCGCCGCTGCGCTCCCCAAACGAAGCACGGAATTGTGTCGGGCTTTCGTTCGAGAATGTGGTTTGCGTATCGGGGGAAAGGAGCCCTTCCCGATGGGGGGGGGGTCTGCTTTAGGAGCTCCAGGGTAGGTGAGGGTCTGCTGCCGGGAAAGAAATCTCAGCATCAGTGGGCACCAGGACGACGACTGTTGACCCGTTTGGAGAGGTGTGCTCTGAACTTCGTATCGACTCATCTGTCAACAGACTATTTATTTACTGGCTGTCTACCCTGTGCTGCGCTTACAGGGCCAGGGCACAATGGTGAGAAAGGCCCCCTGTGACCTTTACGGAGCGCCCCGTGTCCTTGGGGAGACCAGTGTAGGGCCACCATTACATAAGGTCCAGTGTCATCACCAGACGGGTACCCGGGCGCTGCTGCTGGCAGTTAATTCATTCATCAGACAGTAACTGAGATGCTCCAACCAAGTGTGACCCTTGTTGCCCTAGCAGAAGTTTGTGTATGGACTGTTACCGGAACTCTTTGGAGGTCACCCAGCCCAGGAGGGTCAAGGATGGCTTTCCAGGTGAGGTGACGCCTGAAGGGGGTTTTGAAGGAGAGGTAGTTATTCACGAAGACTGGGGGTGGAGGTATTAGGGTGATCTAGGCAGGGGGCACCGCATATGCAAATATATGAAGGGCAAGGTGAGTGCCCCAGTCAGAGATCCCACAGGTGTGTGAGTCTTACTGGAACACAGGGTAGGAGATCCAGCAGGGACTGGGTCTTAAAGGGTCTCAGGTGCAAGACTGAGGAACACTGGGTGGGGGTGGAGGAGGCATAGATGGCTTCATCCCGAAGGGCATTAGAATGTAGCCTGAAACTATGAATTAGGAGTTAACCACGCTCCTGTTGCAAAAACATCCGAAGAGCAGGAATCCTATTTAGCTTTGCAACTTACTAGCTGAGCACCCTTGGGCCACCCACCTAACCCGAGTCTTCATTTCTTTATCTGTCAAATGAAGGTATGTGGTGAGGGTTACTAATACCTTATAATTTCCATAAAGCAGTGATTCTAACATCTGGTAGAAGCTGTGGCCCCTTTCCTTCTGGGGAAAAATAAACACATAAACTGAGGCACAGCTCTGTAAGCTCTTGTATACAGCTCCCCTCTCCCATGAAGAACTCTTAGGGTGAGGTGTTCCAGCTCTGTGGCTGGCACATAGCAAAAGCTCAGCAAATGTGTGTTGACAGATGAGCCCCTTTCCTCCCCTCCCTGGGGACCTTTCTTACAAAGAGATTCTTCAGCCTCAGAGTCTGGCATGCAAGTGTCTGCCTCCTGACATTAGCAGTGGGGACAGCTGCTGTGGTCAGAGAGGGCTCTGTCTCCCTTTGCAGCAGTGAGGCTGTGGTGAGGTCACAGGGGGTCACAGCAGGAGCATCAGGCCCGTGGTACTCTCTAGTCTGGTGTGCTTTCATTCATCACATGGGGAAACTCGGCCCCAGGGAGAAGCAGGAAGGGATTTCTGGCCTCCTGGGGAGTGGCCTGGAGGGCCTTCTCCTGAACCTCAGCTTTCTTATTTGTAAAACCACAGTGATCAAACTTAGCTCCGAGGGCAGAAGTGAGCACTCTAGGAGAGGCTGGCACACCATAGGTGCCTATTGGTGGAAGTTGACTCTGTAACTGACTTTTAATTATTTGGGACTGTATCTCATTCTCCCAAAATTTTGAGCTCCTTGAAGATGGAGGATGTGTTTGTTGATTGGGGGTGAGGGGTGGGGACAAAAGACTACTACTTATTCCCAGCGCACACTCTCATTGGTTAAGAAAACACCCAGAGGAGTCAGAGAGGGAGCCTGTACAAAGGACTGATTTGTGCACTGGAGGATGCAGGTGGGTAATACCTGTAGGGCTGCATTGCAGAGAAGGTGCCCTCTCATCCCCTGCCTTGCCCCAGGATTGCTCACAGCGGCACTCTGCAGTGCCCAGAGACCTCCATTGAAGAGATGGGGATTCTCAGGCTCAGAGAGAACTCGGGTCTGATGGACTCGAGAGCCAGTGTTCAACTCCATTGCAGCAGGGAGCTGTACCCACTGTCCTTCCCCACATCCCTCAAATTTGTCACCCCCCTGGCCCACCCTCTCAGGCCCTAGTTGCTCCAGTGTCTCCTCTCTGGTCTCACCATCCTCTCCCTCAGCTGCCTTCTGCCCTCTGCTCCTTATGTTTGGCCAAGCTCATGGGGGTTCTTGGGGAGGCCTGCCCAGGCTGCCTTGACCCCTGACCGGATCATGGCCTTCTGTTAGCAGACTTTTTTTTTTTTAATCTATCAGATATTCCTGGGTTCTATTCCTGGCTCTCCTTTACTGGCTGTGTGAACTTAGGCAGGTAAATGTATTTCTCTGAGCCTCAGTTCCCTCTGCTGAGAAATAGCAATGATGGTGCCTTCCTCTTCAGCTTGTGAGAAGTAAAATGTTGTTGACCTGTCAAAGATAGGAGTGGCCAGTGCCCCAGAGAGACTCATATTTTAAGGAATAAACTGGTATAGTAGATAGACATGTAAATTAAAGTCATGATGGCCCAAAAGACTGCCCTAATTTCTCTAGGAGAGAATGATTCCTTTAGGAATGGGAGAAGGATCAGAGGTGGCTTACCACCGAGGTGCCTTTAAGGCTTGAGTTCTTCCAGTGGGATAAGCGACTGGGGAGGAGTAGAGATGCAAATGGCATGGAGAGAACATTAAAGCTTCTAAGATTGTGTGGGAAGAGAAAGGAGGATGTGACAAATAAGAGAAGAGGCCAAAAGTTACATTAGTACCAGAGCCTGGAGGTCTTCAGTACCAGGCTAAGAAATGTGGACTTTAGATAAAGGCAGAGGGAACCCCTGAGGAGTCTGAGCAAAGAAGCAGTTTGTTCGGGCTGGCCAAGCGGCGCTGTGGTTAAGCGCTGGCTTGGGAAGCCAGCGGCCCTGGTTCAGGTCCCACATATGAGGGCCAGTAACACTCCCCTCAAAAAAAAAAAAAATTAATTAAAAAATAAATAAAAATTAAAAAAAAAAGAAGCAGCAGCTTGTTTCAGGTTTGAAGTTTAGAAAGATCAGGAATGACTTGTAGAATTGGGATAGGGGTGGGGAGCAGGAAGACCAGAGACAAGTTGCTGTCTTTTCTCGGGGGAGAGAGGCTATGAGAGTCAGTTCCCAGGCAGGCAGAGAAATTGAGGGGTGGGGTGGGGAGGAAGCTGATAAGGGCACCAACTCGAGTCTGATCAACTTGGTTCAGATCTCGATTTCCTCTTCCAATCTTGGGTAAGATCCTTCACCTTTCTGAGCCTCAATTTCCTCATCTATAAAGTGGGATCAATGTGGCTACCTTGCAGTGAGATGCCCCAAAATATTTGCCAGAACACAGGTGGCTATGGGTTCATTGGGTCAGTTCCAACCCACAATAACCCTTTTTTGTTGTTGTTAGTGCCCCATGACACAACCACCTCCTATATATTTTTCTGTCTCCACTCTAGGCCTTGTCTACTCTAGGCCCAGCGTCAGCACCAGGGTGCTGTCATAATCCTGTTTCCTGTTTTTTTACTTATCTTCTTGTTGTAAGTACTTTTGATGCCACTGCTCTCTCTCTCCCCAGCACAGCTAACTACTACAGGTCATTCTGAGGAACTGGTGATTTGCCTTAGGCAGGATAGGGCCCTGGACACAGTAAACCCGCTGCTGGCCTGGCCTATAGGATCAGCTGCCTACCTGAAACACGGGGATACCTGTTATATCCCACAATCCTTAACCCACCTAGCTCTGTCTACTTGACATCCCTTCTGGGATGGTTCCCAAGCCCTTCAGACTTGATGAAAACACGTGATAAAATAAATGGAGCTCCAGGTCTCCCATCTCCTGTTTGTCCCACAGGGTCATCCATCTCACTAAATGGAAATCCACCCCCCATCTAGTCATTTAAGCCAAAGCCTGGGAGTCCTTGTCTTTGGCCAAGTTAAGGTGTGTGCCAGATCCCCTGGATGTTTTTAGGATAGAAAAGTCATTCTGAACTCCTCCTCCCCTTACTCCCTATATCTAACCCACTGGCAAATCGGGTCTGTATCCTAAGTTGACCCATTTTGTCTACTTTTCTCTGTTGCCTCAGACCACATCAAGTCACTGTCATCTCATTTGAATGCTTGCAATAACCTCTTCTTCCAGTCCATCCAGTTTTCTTTACCATAGCCAGAGCTTTCATTTAAAAATGCAAATTTGATGAAGACATCCTTAAAATTTTCCTGTTTCCCTACAAGGCCTTGCATGAGCCAGCCCCGCCCCCCTTGTACATTTTACCAATCCATCACGCTCCAGCTGCAGCCACACTAGCCTCCCCGCATTCCTAAATACACTGTTTACCGCAACACTTTTGTCCAGCCTTCCCCTAGGTCTTTCTCTCATATTTCAGGTCTTAAATGTTACCTCCCTGACCACTCGCCTCTCCTAGCCTAGTTATTCTCTCTTATTTTTATTGTAAAATAGACATAATGTAAATTTTACCATTTCAACCATTTATATAAGTGTAGTTTGGTGGCATTGAGTACATTCACATTGTTCTGCACCCCCAAGTTATTCTCCTTATAGATCACCTTGCCTACCCTTCACACAGCACCACCTGTAATAATTGTTTTTCTTTCCCTCTTGAATGTAAGTTCCATGAGAACAGGGAAAGGGTTAGTGTTCTTTTTTCTTTCTATACCTGTCTCGAAGCCAAACAGTGATAATAAGGCCTTCAATAAATATTTGTGGAATGAGTTAATGCTGCTATGTATTGAATACAGCAGGTCATTGAATAAGGAATAAAATGTTTCATTCAGCACTGTTTCCTGATGAGATGCTGTAGTTGGTTCACTTAAAGTCCCAGAACCTATTGACGATGTTAAGTGAGGATTTACTGTACTTACTGTGTGTTTGGCACAGCAGAGTCCTTTACAAACATTTCATTCAGTCCTTACAGCAGCCCTGAGAAGTAGCCATGGCTTCCCCTTTTACAGTTGAGGATATGATTCAGAGAGGTTAAGGCTGCTGGCCAACCATGGTAACAAAAGCCAAGCGAACAAGCCACAGGTGAATCCAGTTCCCTCTAATCCCAAAGAATGTGCATTTTCAGTGTAGGGAGAGGGGTTTCAAAGAAGTGCATTGGACACATATGAGGGCCAGTGACACTGCCCTCAAAAAAAAAAAAAAAAGTGCATTGAAGGGGAAGAGTCCCATCCCAAGAGAATAAAAGTTAGGTGCAGCTCAGAACTGCCACCTCATCAGAGTCAGAACTGGGCCAGTCACAACCTGCAGAGGCCCAGCCTACAAAGGCCCTGACTACTTCCCCATTCAGTACGCTGTTCTCCTCCCCCAGGGTAGTCGGCAGAATGTGCTCAGAAATTCAGAGAGGCTGCTGGCCTTGTTCACATACTGTGGAGTGGGGAGCTGGAGAGGCTAAGGCTGTAGGGTTTACTTACTGGAAGGGATGTAGGGGGTTAGGCAGGTTAGGCCCACAGCTGAGCCTGAGAAGGGCTCTTGTAGTTTGCAAATTCCATTTGTAGTCTTGGGTATCTCCATCCCTTTTCTGTGAAATGGAGGAGAGGAGGGTTAGATTAGTTTAGAGCTGCACCTGAGGGTTAGGTCCTAGACATAACACCAATATTGATTTACTGAGCACTTACTATTTACTTTTAAAGTTCATTTAATCCTATACATCACAAAGGTGTAAGTACTATTATTATTCCTATTTTACTAAAGAGGAAACTGAATCCAGAAGGGATTAAGAAACTTTACCCCAGGTCACACAGCTAGAAAGTAGTTGAGCCCGGACTCTGGCTCCAGAGGCTGTGCTCTTCATTGCCACAGGCTCCACCACTTCTGCAGAAGGATAGCTCTGAAGTGTCAGCCAGCCATACTTGACGGAGGGTTTACACACTAGAGCTTGGGAGCCCCAGGCTTAAACAAATTGACGGTCTTTCACCACCTGAAAGACCAGGGCTCGATAAAGATTTCCAGAGCTGCATGTGTGTGAGGAAAAAGGCTTTGGACACAATTTGAGCTGGATTAGAATTGAGAGAGAATGTCCCTTCTCAGCAGCCTTGGGGAAGATGTAGAAACCTTGGGAAGCAGCAGTTAAAGAAGGGGAGGGGCTCAGGGCTGATGCTTTCCCCTCCCCTGGATCATCGTCCTAGGTCCAGTAACCCTTCTTGTCACCCATAGCTATTTTCTTTCCTCCTTTTGTAAAACCTGGTGTTTGTATGTTAGTGTGACTATATATAGATTTATCTCTTGTTGGGCTGTTTAGGAAAGCCAGCCTCCTTCCAGAAGTGGCACTTTTGGATCAAAGGGCACAATGTCTGGTTTAAGGTTTTATTTCATGAGACTATCTTTTTAAGTCTGATAATAACAGTAATACATCAAAGTTACATTTGGTTATTAACCATTAGTTACAAAGCTACTAGTGATTATCTCAGGGTTTGTGGGAATTAGGAGAGATACTTAATGTTCTTCAGTGTTTTAATTTTATGTAATAAAAAAAAGTAATGTGACTTGTTAAACATCTTAGACAATATAGGAAGGTACAAAGAAAAAACTAAAAGTTGCCCAAAATCCCATTTTCCAGAGGTTACCACTGTTAATAATGGATGCATTTCCTACAAACATTTTTCTACAATTATTTTTACATGTGCGTATGCTTTTTCAAAAATGGGAGGGGTTCTTCAATCTGCTTATATTATTTGGCAATGGTGAACATCTTTCTATTCAATAAATCTCTGAAAGCTTCACTTTTAATGGCTTCATACTGTTCTATCATGAATATACCACGTATTATGTAGCCAGTCCCCTACTACTGAATGCATGGGTTGCTTCATTATTTATTTATTTATTTATTTATTTATTTATTTATTTATTTTTAGCTGAGCCATCCTGCCACCTGTTGGCAGCTTACCAGCAGCTCAGCTCAGGTTGGGCATCAACCTGCTGTTGCTCAGAGCTCAGCTTGCACTCTTGAGCGAGCTCTTGACCAACTGAGCCACTCGGCCAGCCCCTGCTCCACTTTTTTTTTTTTTTTTTTTTTTTAGATTTATTTATTTTTCTTTTCTTCATGAGGGCCAGTGTCACTGGCCCTCATGAGGGACCCAAACCAGGGCTTAACCACCGTGCCACTCAGCTGGCCCTAGATTTTTTTTAAATTGGGGAATTAGGGGAGGGGAACAGCATTGGGGAACCGGGGAAGGGGAACAGACAAGTTGCTGTCCTTTTGTTCTTCAGTCTAGTTGTGGAGGACATTGCTTCACTGGCCCATGTTGGTATCATCACTGTACTCTTCTTGGGTGAGGCAGATTGGTCGCCGGCCTCTGGACTACTGCTCACAGCGGCTCTTGGCAGCTCGCACCGACTGCCAGCCGCTCACGCTGGCTGCTGGCCACTCACTGTAGCCTATGGCAGCCCACTGCAGCAAAGGCTGCAGCTATGCCGTCCCAGGGCCTCACAGCAGCCCAGCTCCCGGTGGAGCTATTGTTCACCATCTTAGCTGTAGAGGGCAGGGTCACTGGCCCTCATATGTGGGATCCGAACCAGAGCCACTGGCGTCCCAAGCCAGCAATTAACCAATGAGCTACTCTGCCGGCCTGCCCTTCATTATTTTTTTAATGTTATGAAGAATACAGTAGAGAATATTTGTGGAATTTAGTTTTTAGATGTATTATTCTGTTCTTGTTCTCAGATACATTCTGAGAAGTGGAATTGCTGGGCAAGTCTTTTCATCTTTTTCCAAGTGTTTTTGATAAATATTGCCTAATTAGAACAAGAAAATAATTGCCATTTCTGATGTGAATTAAGTGTGTGTCTGGGTTTTTCAGGACAAGAACATGCCACCCAAGCGTGTAACTAAGAGACGATCACCCCCAGAAGATGCCCTCCCCAAAAGCAAGAAGTTGAAGGGTGAGTTGGCCTTGGCCTCTGGTTATGGGTGGCCTCATGGAACTCCCAGAATCTGGGACTGGGTTCCTTTCTCCCTGATATTTGAAGCTAAGGGGCCTGGAAGTCCAGGAACTCCCTAGCTGGAATCTCCTTGTAGCTCATTGAATCCCACGTCTGGGAAGCAGGCAGGCACAGGAACAGGTTTAAAAGCTCTCCGGCAGTATTAACCGAACACTCCCCGCAGGGCTCTGCCCCAGGCAGTGATGGGCCCCCGGGGTCGGCTACCAGCTTCTGGACTGGGGCCAGGTGTGTCGCTTTGGGCAAGTCACTCACCGGAACCTGGCAGAGTTGGGATTACCCCTTTCATAAAACAGAGGCCAGACCAAGCACCCACCTCCCAGGGCTGTTGTGAGGAAAAGGAGATAATACCCAGGTAGCTTTTGAGGGAGGCGCTGTGGTTTCCTTTATGCCTGGAACCCTGGAGGGAGACGGGGGAGCCATCCCCCCCCCCCCCATTCTGGGAGGCGGTAGTGAGGGCCCACATTCAAACAGTGTCTGTCGTAACCAGGCAGCGAGGGCCGGTGCCTCCCGTCCGTTCCAGGCGCCCGCTCTTTCCCCTCCTTCCGAGGTGCCTGTGGGCTGAGCCCTCCTGACTAGAAAACCAGACCAGGTGGCTCCCCCGTGCCCAGCGCATCCTCTGCACAGCCACCTTGGCCCTGGCAGCCGTGACCACACCCCTGAGGGAGGGGCTGGACGCCATTGGCTGTCCGGGGCAGCGGGCTGAGCTGCCTACTGGTTGGTGCTTGCTTCTCTGCACATAACCTGTGTCAGTTCTTACTCCTGCCCCTCCTGCAGCTGCGGGTCAGCGTCTGCTCGCAGATAGGCACAGAGGTGGTCAGTGTGAATATGTCCAAACGTTGTCCAAACGCCATCCACAGCCTGAGGATGGCGGCTTCTTTGGTTTCAGTGCAAACGCCAAACGCTACTACTTATTAGCTCTGTGATCCTGGAAAGGTTACTTAACCTCTCTGAAGCTCAGTTCCTTTCTCTGTATAACGGGATCTTAAATATGGAAAGTCTGTAGCGTAATTTGGGGGACTACAGAGCAGTTTGACATTGGTAGAGTGAGCAGTCAGTAAAGGGCAGCAGCCATTACCTGAGCCCTGTTTGCATTATGGCTCCTTTTCAAGAACTTACAGTTAATCAGGAAAACTATCTTGTGTCATCACTGTTCTCCCCCACCCCACCCAGATACAGTTCACAAAATTGAATCTCTCATTGTTTCCATTTTCTCCCTCTCACATTAATAATGTGCTCAATTGGGGCCGACCGAGTGGCGCAGTGGTTAAGTGCTGGCTTGGGAAGCTAGCGGCCCCAGTTCGGGTCCCACATATGAGGGCCAGTGACACTGCCCTCAAAATAATAATAATAATAATAATAATAATAATAATGTGCTCAATTTTTAATCTATACAAACCCCCTGTGAGATAGATATTTCTGTTATTGCCATGTAACAGAAGAGGAAATTAGGCTCGGAAAGGTCACAGTAATGATCAGTGGCAGAGCAGTGGCTTGAACTCAGGTCTCTGTGGTCCTAGAGCCCATGCAATGACCTCTCCTCTCTCCCGTCACCCTACATGCTCAGGGTCTGTCTTCTTCACCCCTCAGTCTCACATAGGTCCCACAACACAGAACCGGGCTTGGTGCTGACACTGGGCCAGGGCGACGTTGGCCAGCTGGGGCTGGGCGAGAATGTGATGGAGAGGAAGAAGCCAGCCTTGGTGCCCATTCCAGAAGACATTGTGCAGGCCGAGGCTGGGGGCATGCACACCGTGTGTTTAAGCAAAAGTGGCCAGGTAGGTTGGGGGTGGCACAGAATTGGACAGGGCCTGGAGTTGGGGGGCTTGGGGAAGGAGCTTTTTTTTTTTTCTTTTTCTAACCCTAACCCTAACCCTAACCCTAACCCTAAATCCCTAAATCCTAAACCCTAACCCTAAGGGGAAGGAGCTTTGAGCCACACACATTTCTGTTTGGAGATAGAGCTGGCCAGCTGAGCAGGGGATAGTCTAAACAAGAATGGATTGAGAGGCCAGCCTTGCTCTAATGGGGGTATCCTGGCCACAGGTCTACTCCTTCGGCTGCAATGATGAAGGTGCCCTGGGAAGGGACACATCAGTGGAGGGCTCAGAGATGGTCCCTGGCAAAGTGGAGCTGCAAGAGCAGGTGGTACAGGTGTCAGCAGGAGACAGCCACACAGCCGCCCTCACCGAGGATGGTCGTGTCTTCCTCTGGGGTTCCTTTCGGGTAAGACTGGGTCTGGAAGACTGCATGGGGGTTGGCAGGCAGAATAACTGGTGGGGTCCTAAGGATAACCCATCTCCACATCCCTGTTGACTTCCTCATGGGGAAATCAAGGCCCAGAGGCAGAGCTTGGGCCCAGAGCTAGGTCTGTGGCTTCTTCATCCAGGCTTGTCTATACCAATGGCTGTTTCCTTGATTCCAGTGTTATGAAGTTTGTGTCTCGGGAAAGAGGTGAGTCAAGAATGCCTTGGCTGAGGCTGATCCAGGAAGCCTGCTGTTCTCACCCGTCTCCCTGCCTTCAACCTCTCCCTTCCCCTTCCCCGCTCTCTCCCACATTTCTCAGAGGTTTTGCAGTGTGTGTGCGAGGGATAAATTGTCACATCTCAGAATTTCCAAGACATGGGAGTATAATTTAAAAAGTAGGGCCGGCTGAGTGGCGTGGTGGTTAAGCGCTGGCCTGGGAAGCCAGCGGCCCCGGTTCGGTCCCACATATGAGGGCCAGTGACACTGCCCTCAAAAAAAAAAAAAAAAAAAAGGTAGATTTAGCATTAAACTTGCTTTGGTACTATGGTATTTATTTTGAAATATCAGAATTAAAGGAATCTGATGAAGGCTATTTTTAAAATTTTTATTGAGAATTTCAAACACATAAAAATAATCAGAGGGCCGGCCGAGTGGCTTAATTGGTTAAGAGCTCGGGTAAGATTGTGAGCTGAGCTCTGAGCAACAGCAGTTCGATGCCCAGCCTGAGCTGAGTTGCTGCTGAGCTGCCAACAGGTAGCAGGATGGCTCAGCTAAAAAATAATAATAATAATAATAATAATCAGAATAATGAATATCCATCTAGTTTTCTTCACAATTATCAATTTGTAGCCAAACTTGTTTCCTTTCTATTCCCATGCACTCCATTACTCCTGTTATTTTAATGCAAATCACAGACCATGTATGATTTCATTCATTAAGTATTTCACTAGGTGGCCTGGCCCCTACCCACCTTTCCATCCCCCATCTGGCACCAGTGCCCTTCACCAGTTTTGTGGTTGCCTACAAGCCTGTATCTGGCTGGTATAGCACAGGCAGGACTGGCTGATAAGTGCTGTGCCCCTCCCTTCCAGGACAATAATGGTGTGATCGGGCTGTTGGAACCCATGAAGAAGAGCATGGTACCCGTGCAAGTGCGGCTGAGTGTGCCCGTGGTGAAGGTGGCCTCAGGTGAATCTGGGGGTACTTGCTCTGGGCAGAAGTTGGAGAACCTTGTTGTGGGCTGGCCCAGCCTTGGGCCTTACAGACAAGCCCTGCATTTTCTGCGTTCCTCTCACCCTCAGGAAATGACCATTTGGTGATGCTGACAGCTGATGGTGACCTCTACACATTGGGCTGTGGGGAGCAGGGCCAGCTGGGCCGTGTGCCTGAATTATTTGCCAATCGTGGTGGCCGGCAGGGCCTTGGTAGGTGGCTTTGGTCCCTCTGGCAGGGCAACTTGACAGTCCAATGAAGGACAAAGGCAGGAGGGGTTCTCTGCGTTTGTTAGGCTTACATCAGCTCGACTTGCAGTGGTAGTTAGGAACTTTGACTCTAGACCCAGGCTACCCTGGGTTTGAATCCTACTGGCTGTGGGACCCTGGGCATAGTTTCCTCATCTGCCAACTTACCTACTTTATTGGGTTGTTGTGAGGTTAAATTAACATAGAAGAATGTCTGGGACCTGGTAAGGTCCATGTAAATGTTATTCTTATGGTTGTGGGAGTCTGAGTTAGGCATTTGTACTTTCTTTGCCTCAGTTACCTTTTCTGTATAATAGAGAGAAAAGTCCCTGCTTAGCCTCCCAAGGACTCTAGTAATGGAGGAGAAACCCACATGGGCCAGAGAGGAGAGTCTGTGTCTGCCAGTGACTCTGGTTTCTTCTCTGCCTGTAGAAAGACTCCTAGTCCCCAAGTGTGTGATGCTGAAATCCAGGGGAAGCCGGGGCCATGTGAAATTCCAGGATGTCTTCTGTGGCGCCTACTTCACCTTCGCCATTTCCCTCGAGGGCCATGTATATGGCTTTGGCCTTTCCAACTATCATCAGCTTGGTGAGTCTCAAGCACAGCATCTAGCACAGCCCACAGTGACCTGAATTCCAATTCTGGCTCCACCACTCATTCGTGTATACCTTTGGTGGGGTCACCCTCAGAGACAGTTGTGTCATCTGTAAAGACAATATCTATACCCTGGCGGGTGGGGTAGCCTCCGTGTGGGAGACAGCTCTTTGGACACCTTCACTCCAGACAACTCTCCTGGCCTTTCCTCACAGGAACCCCAGGTACAGAATCTTGCTTTGTACCCCAGAACCTGACATCCTTCAAGAACTCCACCAAGTCCTGGATGGGCTTCTCTGGTGGTCAGCACCATACAGTCTGCATGGATTCGGAAGGTGGGACCTCTGGGTTGAGAATACCATGTTCCCTGGGTACAGGCCTGGCCTGACTCTTGAGAACATGGCCCTTGGAACCTGGGTCTTCCCCATGGGCTGGGCCAGATATGGGTCTATAAGGGTCACCTCCATCCCCCAGACTTCTGGTGCTCTTCCACATATCAGCTTGGAAGGGGGTCTATAGGGCTTCTCCCAGGCCTCCCCCAAAACTGAAAGAGATACTGCAGACTTCCTTCTCACCACCCTGGGAATAGGGACCAACTTCCATGGATATGGGAACTCACCTGGCCAACCTGGAACACTGTTACTCCTCATCTTTCTCCCTCCCACAGGAAAAGCATACAGCCTGGGCCGGGCTGAATATGGGCGGCTGGGCCTTGGGGAGGGTGCCGAGGAGAAGAGCATGCCCACCCTCATCTCCAGGCTGCCTGCCGTCTCCTCAGTGGCTTGTGGGGCGTCTGTGGGGTATGCTGTGACCAAGGATGGTGAGTGGGGCTGTGCACATTGGGTTTGGTTGGGGCCTGAGGGTCGCAATTCTTACCAAACTGCAGGCTCTGATGTCCACCATCAGATGGAGCTGAGAGGCAGAGAGCAGTGTTTACGATAACATTGCTTTTCTCCTGATTGTCAAAATCTCTGGCTTTGATGACCATAAAATGAGTAAACAAATTATTTTCATAAAGGTGATTTGTTCTATAGAGGAGAAAAAGAGCAAAGACGGGTATATAACAGACCTGCCCAGGCAATAGGACTTGAACCCAGGTCTCCAGACTCCTATCTTAGGCTTCTCTTTACATTTTCCACCATGGTGATCCCTTTATTTATTACCTAGTATGTGCCAGCTTCCCAGGGAGTTATACTTAGAATTTTATTAGGAGAAAGACAGCTTCATAGTCAGGGTTCTCGTAAGCACCACAGATGAAGGTGTGAGCAAACAGTTGCCAGAACCTGAGTGGGTGAGTGGGACCGCCATGGAGGTCCTGAGAATTCAGACTGGCAGAGGTGCTTGATCTGGGATTATCTGGGAAAAGTACCTAAGGAACTCGGGGATTCCACTACACCTTGAAGGCTCAGTCCTTTATGATAAGAAGAGGAGGGCACAGGAACATCCAGAGCAGTCTCAGAGGTGGCTGGTACTGAGAGTGGAGGCTGGTGTGGGAGTTTGGGGCATGGCCAGTTGTGTACAGCCTTGAATGCCATGCCTAGGAGTAGGGAGAAGTCTTTGGCGATGGATAAAGACTGTGGTCTCTGGACAAAGCTCTTATCCATCATCTCCTTAGATTTTCCCAGCTTCCCTGAACCTCCCAGAGGCTGGGACACTACCAGGCTGCTATAGGCCACGGTCAAAATTCACTGTATGTCCCAGACTTGTCTCACTACAGAAAGGTGGGGCTAAGGATCCTGGAGACAGCTGCCCCATTTCTCTCCCTTGTAGGTCGTGTTTTCGCCTGGGGCATGGGCACCAACTACCAGCTGGGCACAGGGCAGGAGGAGGATGCCTGGAGCCCCGTGGAGATGACAGGCAAACAGCTGGAGAACCGCGTGGTCTTATCTGTGTCCAGCGGGGGCCAGCACACAGTCTTACTAGTCAAGGACAAGGCACAGAGCTGATGAAAGCCTCTGAGGGCCTGGCCCCCGGCCCCTCCACCCTTCATCCTGGAACAGGGAAGCCATGATGACTACAGACTCCAGCAGGCCTCTCCCAGCCCCTAGTACTCTGTCACCTCCTGCCTTTGTCTCCTTAGCAGAACAGAATCTTTTTCCTCTTTTTCTTCCTCCTTTCTAGAATTATTTTGGAACCTACTGGATGAATGGGAATGGAAGAGGGGAGGGGATTTTGTCAGAAAGAATGTTGCTCACCCAGAACTATGTGATTATACCTCCCCACTCATTCCTACCTCTCATGGTCCTGGCTGATGCTGGTTTTGCCTCCCAAAACCAAAACTTCCTCCCCTGGGGGTTTGGCTCCCATACTCTGAGAAGTTGGGGCTCCATCAAGCCCTATTCTAGTCATGTGCCACTCTTCCTGTCCCTTCACAGTCACAGGCAGACAAATGGTACAGTCATCAGACCCAGCTGTCATGTCATGGACCTATGCCTGGGGGTAACTGGAGAAGGGGCAGGGCTACCAGCCCAAGCCAAATATTTGGCCCTGAACAGCTGTCCATGGGGGAAAAAAAAACAATGATCTTCCACTTGATCAAGGAAAAAAGCCAATCAGCCTTTCTCCCAGAAGCACAAAGCATTCTGCCCTGCACTGCTCATCCAGCCTGCCTACCCGCAGCCAAGAGCCTGGAATCTCAAAGGGAAGCTACACCTGCAGGACAGGATATGGGGAAAGGGGAAGGAGGGTTTTATAAACAAATTTATAGCAATATTGAGAGTGAAGGGAGGGAGGGGAAGAGGGTTGGAGGGGCAAAGGCTGGTCCCCAGAAAGGGAAGCAGCAGCCTGTACAGTGGCTAAGAAAATAGGCAACAGGTTTGATTTTTTTTTTTTTTTAATGTAAAGTATTTTGGTGGGGAGAGTGAAATCTTTTAAAATTTTGAATAAATTTAGAGTTTTATAAAACAGGCCACTTGTTTTCTACACACTCCCTGCCTTTTTAAGGGAGTACCTGCTATGTTGGGAAGGGCAGGATTAACCCATACCTATCAACCTGGTTGAGACTGAGACTTAGGTGATGTCAAGATGTCCTGTGTGCCAGTCAGCTGTTGATGTGGCTGTTCCATACAAATCATAGAGTTGATATTTGCTTAGGTATATATGTTTCAGGAATCACTGGATTTTTTTTTTTCAATTATTCTTCATAATGAGACATGGAATGGATCTTTAAACATCTAATCCCAAACCAAGACAGCACATCTCTAGAAATGCTAAGCTTGCTGTTATATCATTTTCAACAGTTGATGTAATTGACTAAAGATGATTAACCATAATAACTCTTAAGGTAACTTATGCATATTAATGTAGATTTTCACAGGCCTTTGAGCAGTCCAATATGGTGGTCACTAGCTACATGTGGCCATTTACATTTAAATCAAAATTTGTAAAAATTTTAAATTAACTTCCTTTATTGCACTAGCCACTTTTTTTTTTTTTTTTTTAGGGCAGTGTCACTGGCCCTCATATGTGGGACCCAAACCGGGGCCGCTGGCTTCCCAAGCCAGCACTTAACCATGGCGCCACTCGGCCAGCCCCTTAGCCACTTTTTTTTAAGTCCTCAATAGTCACATGTGGCTGGTGCCTATGGTATTGGGCTATGCACATTCAGAAATATGAGGTCTGACAATTAAGTTTGCGAACTAGCCACTGTGTGCTTACATTGGCAGCACTGTACAAACAGTTCGGTAAGGTTTCATAATCTGGTATACCAGTGTCTCAAAGCTGTGTTCGTGTCGACAGGTGGTGGTGTCTTGCTGAGTGGAGTTCATTATTGTGTGTTTCTGTATGCCATCGCGAGAATGTCTGAGTTTCAATTAGAATGAAAAAACATTAAATTTCTTGTTAAACTTGGCAGGAGAAAAAGTGAAATCAAGGACATGTTAGTCCAAGTTTATAGGGATAATGCCATGAAGAAAATGGCAGTGTACAAATGGAATAAACATTTTTTGAGGGGAGAGAACACATCACTGATGAAGAAAGAGGTCAGGGTGAAGAAAGAGGTCAGGGTGGCTAGTAACAAGCAGAACAGATGAAACATTACAAAAATTAGTCAAATTGTGCGTCAAAATCAGCTGATTGTGAGAAGCACAGCAGACCAAGTAAACATCGATAGAGAAATAGTTAGGAAAATCTTAACTGAAAATCTTGGCAAGAGAAAGGTGTGTGAGAAAATGGCCCTGAAGGAGCTCACCAATAAGTAAAAGCAAAGGAGAGTCGAAGTATGCCAGGAAAGACAATGTTTTGGGCTGTGTTATCACTGCTGATGAAACATGGGTGTACCAATACAACCCTGAAACAAAGCATCAAAGTGCACCATGTTAGCCAATTTCCATGACCAAAAAAGTTCCATCTGTCCAACTCGACTCACAACGATGTTGCTAACCTTTTTTAATATCAGGGATTATTCGTTATGAATTTGTACCAACTGGACAAACAGTTCACCAGGTTTAATATTTGGAAGTGCATGAAAAAGATGAAAACATCCTGGAGTTTTCACCAAAAATTCATGACTTTTGCATCACAACAATGTACCAACTCACGCGGCACTGTCTGTGAGGGAATTTTTAGCCAGGAAACAATTGTATTGGAACACCGTCCCTACTCACCTGATCTGGCCCCCAATGACATTCAGGACATCAAGGGTAATACGATGGCAGCTCTGATGGCCATTCCAGAAAAAGAGTTCCAAAATTGCTTTGACGGGTGGACTAGGCACTGGCATTGGTGCATAGTTTCCTAAAGGGAGTGCTTCAAAGGTGACTAGTGATATTCAGCAATGAGGTATGTAGCACTTTTCCTAGGATGAGTTCGCGAACTTAATTGTCAGACCTCGTATTTGAACATTTCTATAATTGCAGAAAGTTACAATAGATAATGTTGATACAGGAGATCTGTATATGTGTAACAGGAAAGTTTTTATTAGTGCCAAGATTCTTGGATGTCAGTGACTCTTGGAATAATGAATGTGATGTAAAATACCTTAAAATGTATTCTGTGATTCCCCCCCCCCCCCGCCTTGAACTTTTAGTTTGGGTGCAGGCACTATATTGATTAGAAACTGACTTCTTAGAAGGGGAAAAAAATCACACTTTTGATTATATATTTTTTTTGTGAACAAGCACTTGTGCCTGCTACTCCACCCCTCCCAAAATGTCCATTTGGATTTGATTTACTGGAGTTTTTCCCTTTTGACAATTTAGCAGGTTGAAAGTACCCTGTTCTTAATAATAGGTATTATGGATTGTGACTTACAATAGGCCAGGCATTGGGCTGAGTACTTTATAGGCAATAATAGCTTGTTTAATCCTTACGTCCTCCCTACAGTGTGGGAATTCCCATTCTCAGTGTGGCAATTTCTGTCCTTCAGGAAACAGTCCTTGAGAGTTCAACTGACTTTTTCTTTTTCTTTTTTTTTAAAGATGTTATTGGGGAATTGGGGGAGGGGAACAGACAAGTTGCTGTCTTTTGTTGTTCATTCTAGTTGTGGAGGTCTCTTCACTGACCCATGTTATTATCATTGCTCTCTTCCCGAGTGCAGCAGATTGGTTGCCAACTGCTGGACGGCTGCTCACAGCGGCTCTTGGCAGCTCACGCCAACTGCTGGCCACTCACGGTAGCTTATGGCAGCCCACTGCAACTCCACTGCAGCCTATGCCGTCTCTGGCAACTCTCAGCTGCCCAGCTCCAGGATGAGCTTTTGTTCACCATCTTAGCTGTAGAGGGTGCAGCGTCACTGGCCCTAATGTGGGATCCGAACCGGGGCCCTGCTGCTCAGAGCTGGCGTCCCAAGCCAACTCTTAACCCAATGCGCCACTTGGCTGGCCCTCAACTGACTTTCTTGAAGTCAAGTGCACAGGCTGGAATCTAAATCAGCCTGCACCTGAGCCCAGAACCTCAATTCCTTTTACTTATATTTCACATTAAGAGTTATTGGGCCGGCCGAGTGGCATGGTGGTTAAGCACTGGCCAGCGGCCCCGGTTTGGGTCCCACATATGAGGGCCAGTGACACTGCCCTCAAAAAAAAAGTAAAGTTATAAAGCTCTGCCGAGTGGCTCAGTTGGTTAAGGGTTAGCTTAAGAGGGCAAGCTCTGAGCAACAGGATTGCCAGTTCGATTCCCACATAGGCCAGTGGCGCTGAGCTTGAGCTTGAGCTGAGTTGCAGCTGAGCTGCCAACAGGTGGCAGGATGGCTCAGCTGGTGAGAGCACGTGCTCCTAACAACAAGACTGCCTGTTAGATGGTGGGCTGTGCCTACCTGCAACTAAGTCTGAACTTGGCACCTTAAGCTGAGCTGCCATCCAGATGGCTCAGTGAATAGAGCATATGCTCTTAACAAGGCTGCTGGTTCCACTCTCGCATGGGATGGTGGCTACGCCCACCCACAAGTAAGACTGAACACAGCACTTTGAGCTTAGAGGCCACAAACTGCAGATGGGCAGCCAGATGGCAACTGGCACCACCCACAACGAAGATTGAAGAACAACAACTTGGTTGGACCCTTTCCCTATTCCCCAACACTGTTCCCCTTCCCCAATTTAAAAAAAAAAAGTTACAAAGCTCTCTATTGGTGCCTTACCTATATTAGAACACTGTCAGGTACATAGTAAATGCTCTGTAAGTCTTTGCTATTATGACTACCTACTTTTTTTATTCCCTAGAGTTAATAATTGCCTTGTTTTTCATATGCTTAGTTTTTTTGGTATAGAAAGTATCATTAATTCAGTGTCAAAGTCTATATCAGAAATATAAATGTTCCACATGTTCAAACACATCAAGTACTTTTGATTTTATCCCCTCTGTCCTCCTCCAACTTGGATTGGTTACCTCAAAACAAATGTAATCATAGTACCCAATATGGCTCAGCTATAAAACATATTGACCAAGTCGAAATAATGAAAATGTTCAATATTGCTTTGACAAAATCTAATCAGAAGATGAAGTGTGTATGTAGGAGGGGCAGTCGCTTAAAATACCTGAAACTATAAATGAATAGAAAGTATGTCATTAAGAAATATGCAGATGAAGGGCTGGCCAAGTGGCTCAGTTGGTTAAGAGCTCGCTCAAGAGTGCAAGCTGAGGGCCGGCCGAGTGGCGCATTGGTTAAGCGCTGGTTTTGGGATGCCAGCGGCCCCGGTTCGGATCCCACATGAGGGCCAGTGACACTGCCCTCTACAGCTAACAACAGCTCCACCTGGAGCTGGGCTGTGCGAGCCCCGGTGATGGTGTGGGCTGCAGCCCCTGCTGCAGTGGGCTGCCAGGGCTACAGTGAGTGGCCCGCAGCCAGCGTGAGCGGCTGGCAGCCAAGCGTGAGCTGCCAATAGCCGCGATGAGCGACATCCAGAGGCCAGCAACCGATCTGCCTCATCCGGGAAGAGCGCAATGACATACCAACAGTGAAGCAACATCCTCCGCAACTAAACTGAAGAACAAGAAGACGGCAACTTGTCTGTTCCTCTTCCCCAATTCCCCAACGCTGTTCCCCTCCACCAATTCCCCAATAAAAAAAATCTTAAAAAAAAAAAAGAGTGCAAGCTGAGCTCCCAGCAACAGCAGTTCGATGCCCAGCCCGAGCTGAGCTGCCGATGAGCTGCCAACAGGTGGCAGGATGGCTCAGCTTAAAAAGAAAAAAGAAATATGCAGATAGATTCTACGGAAAAGATTTGGAAATCATTGCCCCAAGGGAGTGAGAGTTGGGGGTAGGGATAGATGGGGTAAGGGACTGCTGTTTATTATGTCATAAATTCAGCAGATACTTTTTTTTCATTGCCTATGCTATTGTAGGAATTTGATTAGAATCAAATGTACAAAAATGTGGCTCTCATGAAGCTTATATTCTGACTAAATATTTAAAATTTTTCCATATTTTAAAATAAGCAAAGAGCACAGCACAGGGGCTCAAAGATAGTACTAAATAAATTGCTATCAGTTATAATTTGAAGGCATCCAGCTGCCATATTGGAGTTACAGGCATTGACCAAGTGTTTTCCAAACTTCTCATTTTCTTCTGACAGCACTGTTATAGCAGGTAAGCACTGCTATTATCCACATTAGTCTGAGTGGTTCAATAACCTGTCACAATAATTAGTGAGAGGGGACTGGGATTGGTGCCCCATTTGTTTGAATTATAGCCAAAGCACCCAACCATTACACTACCAGTTCAGTGAGTAGGATAAAGGTGGAAATTTGGCAACTCGTGGTTGGATCTCAAGTTTTCAGACTAAGGGGCCCAACACTCCAAGTTTAAGATGTATAAACTGGTAAGGATGGGCGTTAGTGTTCCATCAGAGCCCCAGAAAGGGATCCTCAAGTACTTTGGGTGAGCTTCACTATTAGAGAAACAACCACCACCTACAGAAGCAAGCTTCCCAGTCTAAAAAATGGGCTCCAAAGTGAGGTGGAAGCCTGGGACAGGCTAGGGGAGTCAAACTGTCAGGATTATATCTTTTCATGGAAATCGCGATTACTGAGGGCCTTCTATGGGCAGGTCACTCTTCTGGGACAGGTTCAAGTTCCTGGCGATCTGGATTAGAGCAGTGGATGTGGGATTCAAGAAAGTAGGGTGATAGGGGCCAGCCGAGTGGCTCAGTTGGTTAAGAGCTCTCTCAAGAGTGAGAGCTGAGCTCTGAGCAACAGCAGTTGGATGCCCAGCTGGAGCTGAGTTGCCGCTGAGCTGCCAACAGGTGGCAGGATGGCTCAGCTGAAAAAATAGTCGGGTGACAAGACTTGGGGATTGATTGGTTGAGATGACAGAGTTGCCCCAATTTACACTCCCTTTATCCCTCCCCTTCCCCCATCCCAGGGCTATGCACGGGAATGATGGAAGAATACCATTACAGCTTCAACAAAAATCATGTCTTGAGAACTGGGTGGCTGGGGCAGACCAGCGGCTTTCCGAAGGTCACAGAATTCATGGAACTGGGTCGTCCAGGCTCCTAAAGGGGACCTTTCACTTTTTAAAAACGTGCTTGTATTTGCAAGGTGTAACCATGAGCATATATTACTTTTGTAATTTTATATGTACGTGTGTGTGTTTAAATCAAGTCCGAAAGAAACCCGGGAAAGCCATTTACCTAAGCTACCCACCTGCCTGCTCCGGGTGAAGCCCACTCGGCATCTTCGCGCGGACTGGAGCCTAAACCCCGCCCGCGGGGATCCGGAAGCTCCGAGCGCAGCCGAGTCGGATGAAAAACCCGGAGCCGCACCCGCGGGCGCGGCCCTGAGCTCGGAGCTTCGGCGCGTGCGCACTAGGCGTCGGAGGCGCATGCTCCGTGGCGTCCCGGCCCAGCGGACTGGCGCGCGCTGGTGTCCCGGGCCCGCCAGGTCCAGGGCCTGCTACTGGCATGGCGGCCAGCTTGTGGATGGGCGACGTGAGTGAGGGTGGCCAGCTGGGTCCAACGAGAAAAAAAAATCTTAGCATCACGAGAGAGGACGAGGCTGAGGGGAAGGAGTCCTCAGATCCTAAAAGGGTGGACATGAATGGGAAGGGGGGTTCTTTTGGGTAACGCAGAAGCGGGTCCCACCATCCAGGGGAAGGGGCTGAGTCTCAGGGGAGGGGTCTGGGGCCCCGCCTGAGTTCCTAAAAGGGAAAGGGAAGTTGTTTAGGGACAGGGAATGAGAGGAGCCGCAAGGATTCAAGGGCGCTGTGGTTCTAGGACTGGGAGGAATGGGGTTCCTACATCCCTAAAGGGAGCAAGTTGGAAGGGAAGGGGGGCAAGGGATTGGGGACGCGGGAGCTGGGATTCAGACCAGCCTGCGGGAAACCTGCGCACAGCTTCCCACCCTCGCCCGCAGCGCCTAGTCAGCCCCGGGCTGGGCGGGTGGGGCTCTGGGCCCCGGGTGCGGGCCCTGGACGCTGCGCTGACGGGCTCTGTTCTTGTGTTTACGCAGCTGGAGCCTTACATGGATGAGAACTTCATCTCTCGGGCCTTCGCCACCATGGGGGAGACGGTGATGAGCGTCAAAATTATCCGAAACCGCCTCACTGGGTAAGTTCTCTCCTATCTTAGTTCTCCCTTAATTACGCTGCAAGTGTCATTAAGGTGAATGTAAACATCGCAGAGTCAGGGCTACTCACCCCTAATAATAGGGATTATAACGTTACTAGAAGCGAACATTTGGGAGCTCATTGAGAGGAAGTATAGCGTATTGCTTAAGGACTGCACTCTGGAGCCAGACTGTTTGAAAGCTGCTATGTCTGCTGTGTGACCTTTGTAAGTTACTTAATCTCTCAGTCTTGTTCATCTTTAAAAATCACAGAAACTTCTGAGCTAAGTACTGTTATTAGAGAAGCTTAATAACTGTCTTAAAGTTGCACAACTATTAAATGACAAGCCAAGACTTGAATTCAGTTCTGTTCTCAAAGACATGCGTGCCCTTAACTCTTATGCCGTTCATTTAAAATTTTATTTATAGAGACATTCTGTGCACTACTGTTCTAGTGTCCCAGGATACATGGCTGAAACAAGCTGGACATAGTCCCTCCTCTCTTGAAATTTACTACATTCTAATGGGGGAACTAGATGATAAATATGTAAACAAAACAATGCAGAGAATATTTTCAGAAAGTGGTGCTCTATTGCCTCCAGTTTCTTCTTTCTGTTAGGGTGTTTTAAGGTTTCCTTAGGGTTCTAGTTACAAGTGAAAGGATTCCTTTATCAATTTGACAGTGTTTATTGAGCGTCTGCTCTGTCTCAGGTACTCTACTAAATCATCTTGCTAAAACATCAAATGGTTGGAAAATACAGATGAGAGATAGGAAGTGTGATCAACTCTGGCTGTTTGGTCGACAAGTACTTTGTGTATTTAGAACCCCAATAACCAAGGACTGATTTTCTGACTGGTAGATCATGTTGGCCTAAATATTTTTCTTCTTGCTCTTGTAGACAGAAAACCCCAGATAATCAGCTGGTAGTATGAAAATACATTCTGTAATGCTTTCTACTTTTTATTATTTTTTATTTTTTAGCTGAGCCATCCTGCCACCAGTTGGCAGCTCAACGGCAACTCAGCTCGGGCTGGCATCGAACCGCCGTTGCTCAGAGCTCAGCTCACACTCTTGAGCAAACTCTTAACCAACTGAGCCACTCAGCTGGCCCGCTTTCTATTTAAAACACTGACATATGTTCTCACGTTTTAATTTTTATTGAAATAAGATTTGGAACTATCCTTCTCTACCTGTGATTAATAAACTCTGCTGTTACGGTGGCCCTTACACATTACATTTATATCCTACCTTATTTGACAAAGACTTTGAAGGAGCCTGCAAGAATATTGTAAAATACATAAATGTAGGGCCGGCCGAGTGGCGCATTGGTTAAGTGCTGGTTTTGGGATGCCAGCGGCCCCGGTTCGGATCCCACATGAGGGCCAGTGATACTGCCCTCTACAGCTGGCAACAGCTCCACCTGGAGCTGGGCTGTGCGAGCCCCCGTGATGGTGTGGGCTGCAGCCCCTGCTGCAGTGGGCTGCCATAGGCTACAGTGAGTGGCCCGCAGCCAGCGTGAGCGGCTGGCAGCCAAGCGTGTGCTGCCAGTAGCCGCGGTGAGCGACATCCAGAGGCCAGCAACCGATCTGCCTCATCTGGGAAGAGCGCAATGACGATACCAACAGTGAAGCAACATCCTCCGCAACTAAACTGAAGAACGGGAGGACAGCAACTTGTCTGTTCCCCTCCCCCGATTCCCCAACGCTGTTCCCCTCCACCAATTCCCCAATAAAATCTTTAAAAAAAAAAAATGCATAAATGTAAATTTAAAAACCAAGACGAGAGAAAATAAGAAAAGGACCCAAGGAAAATAATAGACAATAGAGTATAGTGCTTAAGAATGCATTTCGTGATTGCATAACAGTGTGAATGTACTTAATACCACAAAACTGTACATTTAAAAATGGTTAAAGTTCCAACACACACAAGACAAAAGGCACAGATTTGGCCCACCATTCTTTTTTTAAGATTTTATTGGGGAAGGGGAAGAGCGTTGGGGAACCGAGGAAGGGGTACAGACAAGTTGCTGTCCTTTTGTTCTTCAGTCTAGTTGTGGAGGACATTGCTTCACTGGCCCATGTTGGTATCCTCATTGCACTCTTCTCGGGTGAGGCAGATCGGTCGGTGGCCTCTGGACGGCCGCTTACAGCAACTCTAGGCAGCTCACACTGGCTGCCTACCACTCACGCTGGCTGCCGGCCACTCACTGTAGCCTATGACAGCCCACTGCAGCAGGGGCTGCAGCTATGCCGTCTTGGGGACTCACAGTAGCCCAGCTCCAGGTGGAGCTCTTGTTCACCATCTTAGCTGTAGAGGGCAGTGTCACTGGCCCTCATATGTGGGATCCGAACCACAGCCACTGGCATCCCAAGCCAGCTCTTAACCAACGCACCACTCGGCCGGCCCTGGCCCACCATTCTTAGCATCCACAAACATTTATGGAACGTATAGACTCTGTCCTTTGATCTTTGGGCTCAAGTACTGCCCTGTCCATACGTTCCAGGCTTTGTGTCCATAAGATTATTTGAACTGAAGATCTAGAGTAATATTTCCAGAAAACCTTGGGTTATTTCACTGGTAATAGTTTTAAGGTTGATGTTAAGGAAGTTAACAGTTTTCAGAATCTCTTAGTAGAAAGGGACGTCAGAGGATATAGTCACATTCCCCTACTTAGTGATGCTTTCAAAATTAGAATACCAGGAATCTCATGGACACCTCCTAATTAGGTAAGGTCCATGGGTTTACTTTGTCTATCCAAATAGATTGTGAGTTTCTTGAGGATAGGAACCATGTTCTCCAACTCTATCAGCTTGACCTGTGGTAGGTGATTTAAAAACATTTCTTAATTTGAAAATTTTCAAACAAACTACAAAGAATAGTACAATGTGCTTTATCATACAGCCACCGCCTAATTTATTTATTTCTTTAAAAAAATTTTTTTTTTTGAATTGGGGAACAGACATGGTCATTGGTTACACATTGCTTTCATGTTACAATGGCATAGTTGACTCTTTTAGGGAGGACGTAGCACACAGTGGTCCATGTGTGAATCAAACCAGCTTGGTGTTATCAGCACCACACTCTAAACAACTGTGCTAACCAGTCACCCCCCATCCACTGCCTAATTGAGCAGTTGTCAACATGTTGCCATATTTTCCTGATCTATTTAAATTTATCTGTATAAAGGTAGATAGAGATATATAATAATTTTGTTTTGCTGAACCATGTGAAAGTAAATTACAGGCATTGTGACACTTCACCACTAAATATTTAAACATTGCCCAAACTGGACAGTCTCTTACATACAACAAAGCTCATATCATGCTAACAAAATTAACAGTGATTCCCTAATACCACAAAATGGTCAGTCTACATTTAAATTTTAATAATTGTCTCCAGACTATCTTTTATAGCATATTTTGTTTTTTAATGAATTAGGATCCAGTCAGTTCAGATCCTGCATTGCATTTAGTTCTTTTGTCTGTTGTCTTTTTTTAATGTTGAGAAGCCCACCTCTTCCTTTTCGCCTAACATTGACTTTTTTCTTTTTCTTTTTTTTTTTTTTTGAGGGCAGTGTCACTGGCCCTCATATGTGGGACCCGAACCAGGGCCACTGGCTTCCCAAGCCAGCGCTTAACCACAGCGCCACTCGGCTGGCCCTAACATTGACTTTTAAAGAAGTTAAACTCATTGTGTTACATAGGATCCTACATGCTGAATTCTGGTCCTGTATTCTGAATTTATGTGCTTTCTTGTGGTGGTGTTTTACTTTTCCTGTCCCTAATATTTCCTGTAAACTGGACATTAGAGCTAAAGGTTTCATTGGACTGCCTTTGGCAAAAGTACTTCATAGGCGATACAGTTCATAAATGTTTGCTGAGTCTGGGACTGGCCCAAACTGACAATCCTTATATTCAGGATTATAAGTTAGTTCTGAGCTGGAATTTGGCAGGGAGCAAAAACAGTATGGGCTCTGATTAGAAAACCATTTTTCCCTCCCTTCAGGCCAAGACTCAGTCTCTCATCTGGGGATCCCATCTGTAACCATTCTCTTTCTCTGTTTTTGTTCTTTCTAGGATCCCAGCTGGCTACTGTTTTGTAGAATTCGCAGATTTGGCCACAGCTGAGAAGTGTTTGCATAAAATTAACGGGAAACCCCTTCCAGGAGCCACACCTGTAAGGAAACTTAGATAATGATGTTGCCATTTTTATTCTCATCAATAATTATTGTTTATTGACTCCCTACTGTAGATGTACATTATTTTATTTAATTCTGTGAATCCCTGCTGTATGTGTACATTATTTTATTTAAGCCTATAACAGCCCTGAACAGTAGGCATTGCTATCTTTGACAGACCAGGAAACTGAAGCTCAGGGAAGTGGAATAACTTGCCCAAGGCAGCACAGGAAGTAAATGGCAAAGTCAGGCTGCAAACTGAAGACTGGTTGCCTCTGAGACCCATGCCCTTTCCACTCTGCGCCGCTGCCTCCCTTAATGGAAGACTTGAAACTAGACCCCTTGCCTGACTGAGAAAGTGGAACAGGCTGGCAGTAGTGAGGACACATTTCAAGAGAGTTACATTCTGCTCTTCCCACAGTTACTTAGCTTACAGCTGCACCAAGCTGGCACACCTGGGCTCATAGAACCATGGAGCTGGCAGTGCTCTTAGCGGCCATCCGAGCAACCCCTTCATTATAAACACGAGAAAAAGCTGAGGCTTAGAGAGGGGGAGATGTTTTGGCCAAGGTAATTTATTTCAGTTTTTTTCAAATATTGTTTGACTCTTGAAACACCTTTCTCTGTTTTAGTTTGTTTGTTTTTAAATTTCCAGGCAAAACGTTTTAAACTGAACTATGCCACTTATGGGAAACAACCAGATAACAGGTAAGCACAGAGTAGCCCCAAAGTAGCTTCAAGCCCCAGGAGAAATGTTTAAGTAGAGACAAGATGCACCACTCTGCAGGTCACTATGCCTCCCTTCTGAAGGTCAACACCTTCCTCCCTGTTCCCCATTGGTGGATCTTCCCAGTGTGCTTCATGTCCAGGCCCATGTCGTCTCTAGATTTGGTCCCTTCCCTGGCCCTCCACCCAAGTCCTGCCCACAGTGCTGAGGTTTTATTCCATAAGAATTGACCTGATGGAGCACTAGAAATCAATTCAGCATTTCAGGTGGCTGTTTGAAAAACTTTAAAACAGTGTATCAAAAACTTTAGAAAGATTTGTACCCATTGACTCCATAATTCTGCTTCTCTGAATTTATTCATGATGCGTACAAGATTAGCCTCAAATCTTTTCATTGAAATACTACCTATAGTGGGCAAAATTGGGGGGAAAACCTTATAATCTAATAATAAGGAAGTGGTTTAAATTATTGGGTCATTGGGAAAGTCATGACGTATTTTTCTGTGTTTTTCATTGCAAAAATGTGTCATGACTTTCCCGACAACCCAATACATTATGTTCATTAACTGGAGTGCTGTGTATTCATAAGTCATGTTGCAGAATACAGAGATATCAAGATGTTGGTGATATTAAAAGAGAAAAAAATATTAAAAACAAAACAAAGCCTATCTTTGTAAATTCAAGAGAAGAAGCCAAAAGAAAAAGATAAAAGTATATATCAGGGCCGGCTGAGTGGCACGGTGGTTGGGCACTGGCTTGGGAAGCCAGTGGCCCCGGTTCGGGTCCTGCATTTGAGGGCCAGTGACACTGCCCTCAAAAAGAAAAAAAAAATATATATATATATATCAAAGTGTTCATAGCGATTACATTTGAGTGGTTGGGTTACTGGTAATTTTATTTTTCCTTGTGGTATTGTGTATTCTGATTTTATATAAAGAATGTGTATCAAGGGCCGGCCGAGTGGCGCGGTGGTTAAGCGCTGGCTTGGAAAGCCAGCGGCCCCGGTTCGGTCCCACACATAAGGGCCAGTGACACTGCCCTCGGAAAAAAAAAAAAAAAAAAAAAAGAATGTGTATCAAACTTGAAATAAAATAGTTTGCTTGTTTGTTTGTTTTTTTAATAATTATTTTAGAACAGGAGTTGGCAAACTATGGCCTGATTTGTATTATCACTTGTGAGCTAGAAATGGTGATATTTTTTTTTTACATATTTAAAGGTTTGTGAAAACAGACAAAAAGCGACAGAGACCAGAGGTCCTCCACAAAGCCTAAAATATTTACTATTGCCAGAAAGTTTGCTGATCCCTGTTCTAAAATTTGGAAGATTTTTTTTAGCTAGTCTTTAGGTCTTCAGGAGATAAAGTCCAATTCTCATTCTCTGTCTGTCTTTTGCCATTTAAATTAAAAATATGCAGTGAATACAGAATGTCTGGTTTTATCTTTTGAGCACCTCTGACCCTGTCCCCCTGTCTGCACTCATATGACACTTGAAGCCAGACAGGCTTTGTGCAGTGGATGAGGGACTTGGGTGGGGCAGGGGACAGCTGCTGCACCTCTTCTGCCAGGACTGCCAAATGAAGCACATTAGGACCTGCTGAAGGACCTATAAGATGTGTCAGCCCCTAAGAAAGCCCAGGAAAAAGTATGTCAAAGCAAAGGTTTTGGTCTTTGTCTCTGAATCTTGTTCTCTTTTCTCAGCCCTGAGTACTCCCTCTTTGTGGGGGACCTGACCCCAGATGTGGATGATGGCATGCTGTATGAATTCTTTGTCAAAGTCTACCCCTCCTGTCGGGGAGGCAAGGTGGTTTTGGACCAGACAGGCGTATCTAAGTAAGGCCTTCCCTGTTATTGATGCACATCCTATTAGTTTCAGCATTTTTCTCATAGATGGAGGTGTTACAGAGAGGCCAGGTATCATGGTGGTTAAGAGCACAGGCTCTGGAGCCAAACTGCCTGGTTTGAATCCTGGCTCCAATACTGGCCAGGGATAATGCAGTAGACAAGTTACTCTGACCCTGTTTCCTCAAAACGGGTCTGATTAACGGTATCTTATAGCAGTAAGGGTTAAATGATGTAATATAAATAAAGAAATAGGAAAAGCTTTATAGGTGTTTGCTATTTTATTTATTATTGTTAACTTCGTAAGTGGAAAAACCTCAAGAAAGGCTCATTCTGATCAGTGTAGTAGTTAAAAGCTCAGGCTTTGGGAGTCTGACGGAGCTGGATTTGAATCCTGCATCTACTATGACTGGGCAAGTTATTAAACCTCTCTGAACTTTGGTTCCCTCTTCATCAAATTGTTGGACCATTCGATGAGAAAATGCTCAGCACATTACCTGGGAAATAAGAAGTGCTCATTAGGGCCGGCCGAGTGGCGCATTGGTTGGGAGCTGGTTTTGGGATGCCAGCGACTCCGATTCGGATCCCACATATGAAGGCCAGTGACACTGCCCTTTACAGCTGACAGCAGCTCCACCTGGAGCTGGGTTGTGCGAGCCCTGGCGATGCTGTAGGCTGCAGCCCCTGCTGCAGTGGGCTGCCATAGGCTACAGTGGGTGGCCAGCAGCCAGCGTGAGCAGCTGGCCACCAGCATGAGCTGCCAAGAGCCGCAGTGAGCGACACCCGGTGGCTGGCGACCGATCTGCCTCACCCGAGAAGAGCGCAATGACAATACTAACATGGGCCAGTGAAGCAATGTCCTCCGCAACTAGACTGAAGAACAAAACGACAGCGGCTTGTCTGTTACCCTTCCCCGATTCCCTAGCGCTGTTCCCCTCCCCCGATTCCCCAATAAAGATCTTTAAAAAAAAAAAAGAAGTGCTCATTAAATATTAGCTATCATTCATTTATTCCCTCAGGTAGAATATGAGTTCAGGAGATCAGGAACCCTGTCTGCTTATGACTACTGAGTCCCAGTGCCTAACGCAATATCTGGCATATAGGGAAGATTCAGTCAACACTTGCTGAATGAACTTTTGCAACTATTACTACTGCTGTTACCATAATGATGATGATAAAGTACTTTCTAGTAGAGTGGGAGGGAAGCTGCTGTTTGGGTAGGAGCCCCATCTGTGGAGATACAGAGAGAATGGTGAACTCAAAGTGGGGATTCCCACAGATCTCAGGATCCTCCATGCTGGAATCTCGCGGCGCTCTGATGGGGCTCTCATCCCTGCCCACATAGTTCCATGGATTCTTGTCCTTCTCAGCCCTTTGGCCATTCTTAGACTTTACCTCCCTCCCATTTGTGATCTTTATAGTATGTGTTTCTTTTCCTGCAGGGGCTATGGTTTTGTGAAATTCACAGATGAACTGGAACAGAAGAGAGCCCTGACGGAGTGCCAGGGAGCAGTAGGACTGGGCTCTAAGCCGGTGCGGCTGAGCGTGGCGATTCCTAAAGCGTGAGTCCTGCACTTGCAGGGAAGGTAGAGGGCCTGTGGACTGTCCCCCATCTGGACACTCCTTCCGTTTGTTGATAATCGGGGCATCCACATGCTGGATAGAAGTCTGCAGGGTGATTCAGTTCAGCTCACAAATCAGGAATGCCTGATATTTGCCAGGCTGTGTGCTGGGTGTTGGAGATGCTGCCTCTCCAAAAGCTTATTGTTGAGGAGAGAGCTATGATGGGGAGGCAGATGCATTCAGACATTGCTGGAAAAGCAGTTTGGCTCCACACGCTTAATGTCCCCACTCTTTGCCTAGTAGTGCCACTGTTAGAAATTTTTCCAGAGAATAAGATTTAAGCAGAAGGCAAATATGACACCCACTTTTAGCCTTATTTATATCGATGAAACCTACAAATTTGTGAATGTCCCTTGCTATGGGAATAGCTAAGAATTAATGAGCCAAACACTTTATAGAATAGTATGTCTAGGGCTGGCCGAGTGGCGCAGTGGTTAAGTGCTGGCTTGGGACGCCAGTGGCCCCGGTTGGGATCCCACATATGAAGGCCAGTGACACTGCCCTCTAAAAAAAAAAAAGTATTAGAATAGTATATCTATAGATCACTATTGTACCTGCATGCTAGGCAGAAAACAAGTCCAAGCAGTTTCTCACTCATATGTAAGACAACTTTTCTCTGCACAGGATCTTCCATTCTTTGGCCAAAGCAGTGGTTCCCAGCTGGGGTCAATTTTATCCCCTGCGACATTGGCAACATCTGGAGACAATTTTGGTTGTCACAGCTCAAGGGGAAGGTGCTACTGGCATCTAATGAGTAGAGGTCAGAGATACTCCTAAACTTCGTACAATGCACAGGGCAGCCCCCAAAAGAGAGACTTATCTGCTTGCCCCCTCCTCCAAAGTCAGTATTGTTAAGGCAGAGAAACCCTGTGCTTTTAAAGCAGCAAAAGATTTGGTCTTTGCAGTTTAACTGTTTTTAATACATAGAAGATCAGCCTGAGTGCTTTACACACACACAAATGTTATTCTAAACTCTAATATATAAATACATTAAGGAAACTCTATAAAAGAAAGAAATGTCCTCATTACCCTGACCTGACTGATTATAATTTCTGAGTTCTTTTCCAGGCTTCTCCATAGACATCTCCATATAGCTACACACACACACACACACACACACACACACAGGCATGCTGCATATGAGTCAGTTTACATGCGGTAGACTTATTTCTTCATTCATTTTTATTTATTTATTTTTATTTTTTTATATTTTTTTAGCTGAGCCATCTTGCCATCTGTTGACAGTTCAATGGCAACTCAGCTCAGGCTGGCATTGAACCGCCATTGCTCAGAGCTCAGCTCGCACTCTTGAGCGAGCTCTTAACCAACTGAGCCACTTGGCCGGCCCTTCATTCTTTTTTTTTTTTTTTTTTTGAGGGCAGTGTCACTGGCCCTCACATGTGGGACCTGAACCGGGGCCGCTGGCTTCCCAAGCCAGCGCTTAACCACCGCACCACTCGGCCAGCCCCCATTGATTTTTAATTATAACAAAGCTGTTTTTTACCCTTGATTCAGTCATTATACACACTAACTTTTCCATATATTTCCACAATCATCATAATATTTATAACAGCTTCAGGGTATTCTTTTGATTGTATATTCTGCCTAGCACTTCCTCGGATGTTGACTCTGGTTGTTTCTGATGTGTTACCCTTTATTCAGGCAACAGTAACTGAATTCCTATAACCCTGTAGGTCCTTCCTAGACAAGAGAAACAAAGTCCTTTTCACAAGGAGGTTATATTCTGTCTAGTTCTTCCTTGAATGTTGTTTTTGGTATTTGGTGCCTGCCTAGGGCAGGCAGGGGAGGTACCCTCAAACACTAGGAATTGAGGGAGATAAGAGTTCTCTTTTTTTTTGAGGGCAGTATCACTGGCCCTCATATTTGGGACCGAACCGAGGCCGCTGGCTTCCCAGGCCAGTGCTTAACCACTGCGCCACTCGGCCAGCCCTAAGAGTTCTCTTTGAGAGTGAGCCTGTAAAAGCCAGGTGTGGAGAAGCAGAACAGGAATATACAGATGCAGGCCAGGGAGACTATACCTGCCGTTATGTGAACATCCTTGAAAACATCCATGGAAGGGGAGTCATGGAGGCAAAATGTTGTCAGTTTCCAGCCTGGCCCTGGGCGGGCGAGGGAATCTCTGCCGTAGGATTTCATGGAGCTACCCTGTCGGAAGGTGATCGCATGTGGAGTCTGTCTAACTGCTCTGGCTGAGTCCTAACCAAGAAGACAGTGAACTCACAGGGAACTTGGGAAGAGCTCGTTCAGATTGGAGCATTTGAGGTTCCTGTGACAGGGATTTCTGTGGTAGTTCAACTCCTGCTTATGACTTGGTTTCCTCTCTGGCTTCACTGTGGAGATAGAATGCACCAATCATAAGGACATAGTTGCGGGGGGCCGGCCTCCGCGGAGTCCAGGGATTCCCTCAGGTGGGACAGAGTCGGCGAAGAAAAAAAGAAAGATGGAGACACCGGAAAGAGTTTCACAGGAGTGTCACACCTTTATTGTTAAAGCCTGGCCCCTTTTATAGGGGCTTCTGACTATTAACTCAATTACAAGTTATGTTTCACATGATCATGATGTTTTCTCTTACTCAGAACTTTTACTTTTTTGTAATTGTATCTTTCCAGGGTACACTGTGGCCTGTTCAAGGATTTTACTTATCATCGAAAGAGTGGTTACCATGACTATCTTACAGAGCGTATATTTGAACTATTGCCAAGAGTTTAGCAGTGGCTGAGTTTAGGGCAAAAAACTATTTTTATGTGATTATAATACTTTGTAGCAAAAGGAGTCTCAAACTTTTCCTATCCTACAAAGAGCTGAATATTATTGTAATAGAGGATAACATCTGTTTCTCAGTCAAAGCTTCAGTATCTGTTGCTACAGCAATGTACAAAGCAAAGAATTAAAACAAGGCTGTTAATTAAAATAACTCATGGTCAGTAAATTGCCTCTTATCAGAACTCTCATGGCCGAGAGACCTTGGTCTCCTGGTCTCCAAGGAAACCTTTCACAGCTGCACAGGCAAGTAAGCTCAAGGTTGGATGATATCACCAGTTTCTCACAGACACTGTCTGTCTCTCACAGACAGTATTTGTCCATGTGACCAGAGGCCTGAGCCTCAGTTTCCAAGGGGCTTGAGTCCCCTATTTCTCATTCCTGGGGTCCTCTCGGACTGTAGCCTGTTTTAGGGAGTTTCCTTATCTTTAGGAAATCTTGCCCTATCATTGACTTACACAGCCAGCTATCATCAGGGTACCCCAGGAACTTGCCATAAATGCAGTGAAAGTACTGTCTCCTATAGGATCTGATGTGAAGGAAAGGCACATGGGTTCATAGAGACAGGAGATATTACATGACCAACTATAAGGCAGCATCCCAGACGTCCAGTGCTGAGCGTGGATCTTTATTTCAATGTGGCCTTGTCAGACACTAGGATGCTGTCGACCCCCAACACATAGTGTGTCCCACACTGTCACAGTTATTCTCCTTATAAACCGGCTGGCATGGTGGTGTCAACCTCTGCTTCCTGCGTGTGTTTGGTGTGCATGTATGAGAGACTCGGACCCTTCTTAGTTAAATGACTTTGGAAGAACATTGTCATCTCTTGAGCTTGGGTTATGTTGATCCCTCCCAGCTAGGACTGCCGGTCATACCGGGCCTGTTTCATAGGCCTATTCAAACATGGGTTTGTTTGTTTTTATTTTTTTTGAAAGCAATGGATCCTTTGCAGACTCAACATTCTGTCTTTGGTTAGCAGCAGCTGGGGCCGCTGTGCTGTGCAATCAGGATAAGGAATTTTTCCGCTGACCCTGGGCTTCAGCCCAGATTGGCAAATGCAGAATGTAGGAGACTGGCCAGGTGTGTCGAGTTTCTCAGGCCAGATGTTGTGTGTAATGGTATGAAGAGCATGAGCCTCGGCATTACATTTAGCTGCAGTCCTGGGTGTGGCCTTGGATAAATTGCTTAAGCTTTTATTTTATTTTATTTTATTTTTTTTTGAGGGCAGTATCACTGGCCCTCATATGTGGGATCCGAACCAGGGCCGCTGGCATCCCAAGCCAGCGCTTAACCACTGCGCCACTCGGCCGGCCCTGCTTAAGCTTTTAGAGACTCAGTATTCTCGTCTGTGTAATGGGAATAATAAATAATAGCTCTAGCATAGGGTCATACAGGACTTAAAATAGACAGTAGGGCTAACCGAGTGGCTCAGTTGGTTAAGAGTGCGAGCTCTGAGCAACAGGGTCACCGGTTCAATTCCCAGCCCAAGCTGAGCTGCCGCTGAGCTGCCAACAGATGGCAGGATGGCTCAGCTAAAAAAAAAAAAAATAGGAGACAGTATATGGAAAGTAATTGGCACCACGCCGGAGTACATACTCCATAAATGGTAGCTATGGCTATAGTGATGACCATACGGCTACTGGAGCACTTCTCTTATTTTTATGTGGCAAAGAGGTGATAAGATATTGTGTAGTTTGAAGTGCTTCTTAGATCATCCTAAATCCAGATTCTTCAGGCCATGTTTTCCTGAGCCTTTGTGGCTGGCAAAAAAGCAGCCCCCCAAGATCTTGAGAAGGAGAAAAATCAGTACTGAAGGTTTGATAAGAGAGACAAACCTAACCTTTGAAAGCTCCTTTCTTTAAAGCGCAGCTCTGGAGCAAGACTTTGAGTTCTAATCACTTTTTAGCTGTGTGACTTTGGACAAATTATGTAACCTCTCTGTTCCTCAGTTTCCTCAACTGTAAAAGAGGAATAATGTGTACTTATGACACAGGATTGTTGTGGGGATTAAATGAAGTTAATCTGTATAAAGCACTTAGAACAGTCCCTGGCCAATTAATAAGTGTTATGAAAATGTTTGCTCATATTTGTTTATTTTGGGTTCTTTCTTCATTTAAGGAGTCGTGTGAAGCCAGTGGAATATAGTCAGATGTACAGTTACAGCTACAACCAGTATTATCAGCAGTACCAGAACTACTATGCCCAGTGGGGCTATGACCAGAACACAGGCAGCTACAGTTACAGCTACCCTCAGTATGGCTATACCCAGAGCACCATGCAGGTACCTGTGCTTTGGCTAAAGTTATGTCATCCTTTAGAGACATGCGCTATTCCTCAGGATGGGGTGAATAAGGACGGGAGCTTGGGCTTCAGAAAACAAATGGAAAAAGATGAAGCAACCTAGTTCCTCTCTAGGCATGGCCCAGGATTTCACCATCCTTCTCACCCACCTCTCTGTCTCTTAACAGACATATGAAGAAGTTGGAGATGATGCATTGGAAGGTAAGAAAGGAGTCCATCACTCATTTCTCAGTCAGTCATGTGCTGTGATTGCTTTATAACTGGCACTGTGCCTTCAGCTAGATGCTGAAGGAATGCAAGGCGAGTTCTGCCGGGAGGAACTGCCATATATGATTACAGTAAGAAGTGTGAGTGCAGGTCCCAGAGCCCAGAGGAAGCAGAAGCAGCTCTATAGGGGAGGGCGCCAGTCACTCCTTAGATGAGTGGCATTCTACCCCAGGATGTAGGTCTATAGCAAAAAATACTGTTGCTTTGTGTTTGACAGTTTATAAAAATCATTTTTTAATTTCATGGTTTAATTTTTTCTAGCTAAAATTACATGTTTTTCTCATTTTCAAATAATAGTTATGATTGAAATTTTGGAAAATACAGTAAAGTATTATGAAGTAACTGAAAACCACCCCAATCCTGCTACATAGTAACAGCCATTATTAATTTTTTTAATTTAAAGCATTTATTTTACTTAACAGAAGAAAAAGGAAAATAAAACTAAAGGAATTGCTAACCTTCAAACAAATGCTTTTTTAAAAGTGATATTAATACTTAGAGGATTCTCTAAAATTTGAAAAATTATGAAAAACAATTAAAATTTTTTTCAACATGTTTTTGAACATGTTAAGTTTTAAAGAAGTAAACTTGAAAGTTGTCATAAACTCAGAATTGACTTCTAAGTAAATACAACAATTTTTTTTTTTTTTTTTTTTGAGGGCAGTGTCACTCGCCCTCATATGTGGAACCTGAACCAGGGCCGCTGGCTTCCCAAGCCAGCGCTTAACCACCGTGCCACTCGGCCGGCCCATAAATACGACATTTTTAAGGTACAAAAAGACTCAAAGATTAAAATCTAAGTCTATTTTAAGGATTATTCTTCAAGAGACGGTCATAGGGAAAATGTGACCTATAAGCAGAATAGCCTTTAAAGGAAACATCACCTTCAGACAAAGAACAAATGTATCCACTTCATAACATTTTAAAGCACTTTCACATATGTGCTCTCATACGATTCTAACAGCAGTGACCTTGGGGAGTGGACTGGACAGAACAAGGGAGCTCCAGGTGACAGATGGGGAACCAGCAGCCCAAGTGTTCTACTCAGGGTCACAGAGTGAGTTATGGGCAAAGTCAGGCCTGGAGTCTTTGTTTTTCCATATCAGTCTTCGACTCTTCCCTCAAGGAAATACATTGCATCCCTTTTAGAGAAAAAAAACTGATTATAATATCTGTGTATAACTCATATATAGAATTTTCCAGTCTCTTATCCATTAGTAATTGCGGGGGACCTGCCTCCGCTGACCAGGGTTCGAGAAGGTGTACACGGCGTCGGCGGTCGATAAAAGACAGAAACTGTTTGTTGCAGTAAAAGACAGAAAATGGAGAGAGAGAGCTCTCCGGTTTATTTCTTACAGGCTTTATATACATTTTTTAGGTAGGGGGTACATGCAGGGATACGTGTAGCATAGCAGAAAAAATATGCATTGCCTCAGTGAAAAGTAGATCATTAACTATTTACCAGAAACCTACAGGTCAGTGAAACCTTAGGGAGTCAGTTTCTCAAGACAGTTTTTCTCCATTAACCCTGATAGCCATCTTTCTTTTGTGTCCCAAGGAACTGGTCGTCCTCACCACATACCTCAATAAGTAGTAAGCACCCTCCAGGTGCAAAAGAAACAATGAAAGCAGAAAAACAAGTTTATGCTTCACCAAGCGCACTAAGGCCAGCTTGCAAGCCCCTCAATATTGGGGACCATGGCCCTCAACAAGTAATATAATAGCCAACAACATATTTTGCACTAAGCACTGCTACCTGTTAACATTATGACTGGTAGGTACCACTATAAGCCCTTCTACAGAAAAGAAAATTGAGGCTTAGTTAATAACAGCTAACAGCTAATGAGGTTTTATGTGTGCAGGGCATTGTTCTAAGCACTTTACATGTATTAACTCATTTAACCTTCACAATAGTTTTGAGGTCAGTATCACAGTTATCCTGACTTTTATAGAATAAAAAACTGAGGCAGAGAAGTTAAATTACTTGTTCAAGGTCAACATAGCTGCAAGTTGCAACTTAGTAGCAAGAGGTGAAGTCCACCTTGGAACCCCTGCAGTCTTGCCCAGACTTCATGCTTTTTACCACTGAGTTGTAATGCCTTATTTTAACCTAAAAACCACACAGTGAAGGGCACACAGCAGGGATTATTACCCTTCTTAATCTAGTCCTTGGCTTCGATAGGCCATTGTCTGGGCTGTCTTCAAATTGAGGAAGAGTGCTTTCATTTTATGTTTGTCCATAGACTTCAGCACATGCTTAGGCCTGCCCTTGATACAGCCTTTTACTAATTTGTTCCCATATCTGTTACCTGCTCTGAGTGGAGGAATCAGCCTGGTCCTGCTTTCTGTTAACAGTTTCTATATGGAGTCTCTATCTATGCTCAAAGCTTCAAACTCCAATAATTTAGATTAAAATTACAAGATAAAGAAAGATCCCTCTGGTTGCAGGAATGGACATAGTACTTATGAGAACAGATTCAGTACTGACTGGTTTGGGAATGAAGACAGACTAAAGAATAGATGAGAAAGCTGGAAATAACTTACAAAAGAAACACAAATGGACTATCAACCACAGGAGGAAAAAAGTTTCAACATACTATTTATGTCAGTCAAGGTTCTTCAGAGAAACAGAGCCAATGGGAGATATGTATATATATAAAAACTCTGTAAGGCAGTCCAGTAAGCTGGAAACTCAGGCAGGATTTCTACAGAAACAGCCTTGCAGCAGAATTCCTTCTTTGGGGAAACCTCAGTTTAAGGCCTTAAGGCCTTCAAGTGATTGGATAAGACCCACCCACATTATTGAGGATAATCTCCTTTATTTAAAGCCACATCTACAAAATAACTTCACAGTAACATCTAGACTGGTGTTTGACCAAACAACTGGGCACCATAGCCTAGCCAAGTTCATACATAAAATTTAACCATCACACTAATAATATTAATAAACACAAATTAGAATATACTGTTTCTACAAAGTTAGTTCTTACAGTGTTTATATCCTTTGAATCAGTAATTTTACTGACTTTGTCCCCAATGGTGATAGTAAGTACAGATAAAATATCCACTAGAGGATTTAAGCAAATAATGGTAGTCTTTTTTTAATTGAGGTATAATTGATATGCATTATATTTGTATCATGTATTAGTGTTATATTTGTATTATGTATTAGTTTGAGATGTACAGGGCCCACCAAGTGGCACGGTGGTTAAGTGCTGGCTTGGGAAGCCAGCGGCCCCGGTTCAGGTCCCACATATGAGGGCCAGTGCTATTGCCCTCAAAAAAAAAAAAAAAAAAAAGATGTACATAATGCAATATTTTTATATATTGTAAAATGATCACCACAATGTCTAGCTAACAGCCACCATACATAGACAGTTGTCCCAGTACCATTTATTGAAGACTGTTCTTTATCCATTGAATTGTTTTGGTACCCTTGTCGAAAAGCGGTTTACTGTAAATGTAAAAGTTTGGTTTTGGACTCTTAATCCTATTCCGTTAGTCTGTATGTTCCTAGGCCACTGCCAGTCTATTACTGTAGCTTTGCAGTAACTTTTGAAATGGGCAAGTATGAGTTCTTGAACCAAATTTGTTCTTAAAATTGTTTGAGCTATTCTGTGTCCCTTGCATTTCCGTATACATTTTATGATCAGTTTGTCATGTTCTGCACAAAAAGAAAAAAAAGGCAGCTGCAATTTTGGAAGAGATTGCTTTGAATCTGTAGATCAATCTGGGGAATTTTGCCACCTTAAAATTATCTTCTAATCCAAGTACATGGGGTGTCTTTATTTAGGTCTTTAATTACCCAATTAGATTATTATTATTATTATTATTTTTTGAGGGCAATGTCAATGGCCTTCATATATGGGACCGAACTGGGGCCGCTGACTTCCTAAGCCAGCGCTTTACCACCACGCCACTCGGCCGACCCAGATTTTTTTAACTTTTATTAAGTAGATAACACATGTATGGAAAAGTACATGAAGCAAATGTCTAGTTTTAACATGTAATCATAAAGCAATTGCCCATGAAACTTGCATTCGGGGGTAAGGAGAACATTGGCGCCTCCAAAAGCCATTCTTCCCCTAACACAACCCACTTCTTGTAACCATTTCCTTCCTGGTTTTATCATAGGTATCCCTAAACAATCTGGTTTAGTTTGTAACCTTTATATAATGTAGTCATATGTATTTTATTTGTGAAATCCATCCCAAGTTGTGTGCAGCCGAGGTTCATTTTCAGTGCTACGTAATATTCTAAGAATTGCAGTGCTTTAGACTTGGACTTTTTTTTTTTTTTTTGAGGGCAGTGTTACTGGCCCTCATATGTGGGATCCGAACCCCGGGCTGCTGGCATCCCAAGCCAGCGCTTAACCAACTCGCCACTCGGCCAGCCCTAGACTTGGTCATTTTGATCAGATTTTCCAAACCCAAAATTTTTTGTTTTTAGCTGAGCCATCCTGCTACCTATTGGCAGCTCAGCTCGGGCAGGGCTTCGAACTGCTGTTGCTTGGAGCTCAGCTCGCACTTTTTTTTTAAGATTTTTATTGGGGAATTGGGGGAGGGGAACAGACAAGTTGCTGTCCTTTTGTTCTTCAGTCTAGTTGTGGAGGACATTGCTTCACTGGCCCCATTCATCATTGTGCTCTTCCCAGGTGAGGCAGACCGGTCGCTGGCCTCTGGACGGCTGCGCACACCCGCTGCCCACACCTGTTGCCGGCCACTCACTGTAGCCTATGGCAGCCCAGTGGGCTGCAGCTGTGCTGTCACCAGCGACTCACAGCAGCCCAGCTCCAGGTCGGGAGCTGTTGTTCACCATCTTAGCTGTAGAGGGCAGTGTCACTGGCTCTCATATGTGCGATTCAAACTGGGGTTGCTGGCATCCCAAGCCAGCCAGCTCTTAACCAATGCGCCACTTGGCCGGCCCTCAGCTTGCACTCTTGAGTGAGCTCTTAATCAACTGAGCCACTCGGCCGGCCCTCCAAACCCAAAATTGAAATAAGAACCACACCAGAAAATCCAGGGCATGTGATAGCTAGATACAGGTGTAGCTTTTAATAAATGTGGAGTAATTGCCACCATTAACTACATGTTACGTTTACACAAGTACATTATCCTATTTCCATCCTCACAGGAACCCTGTAAGGCAGTTGCATCAGCCCGCGAGGGAGGGAACTCTTGACACAGAAGTCCTGGGAGTGGGGAACTAAACCCAGCCTAGGTGTTTAAATGCTTTCCCTTGGTGCGCCCTAAACGCATCCTCTCTTCCAGACCCCATGCCACAGCTGGATGTGACTGAGGCCAACAAGGAGTTCATGGAACAGAGTGAGGAGCTGTACGATGCACTGATGGACTGTCACTGGCAGCCTCTGGACACGGTATCTTCAGAGATCCCTGCCATGATGTAGCCAGGACAAAGGACAAGCCAGAATGGACTGTGTGAGGAAGATAAGACACTCCTTGAAAACTGAACTTATACCTTTTTGGAAATGTTTTGTAAGATTTTAATAATCAAGTTTTCTGGGATTATGAATATTACTGCAACACAGCTGCCTTCATTTGATACAGTGAGTCATTTGAGTTTGAAAACCAAGAGACCGGGCCGGCAGAGTGGCACACTGGTTTAAGAGCTGGCTTGGGATGCCAGCCACCCTGGTTCAGGTCCCACAAATGAGGGCTAGAGACACTGCCCTCTAAAAAAAAAAAAAGCCAAGAGACCAACTACGGAAGAGGGTTGTATAAGGCTCCATGTGTTGTCAAGACATTTATCCAGGTAGTTTTCCACATTGGAAAACCCAAGTGGAATTACTAACCCTATGAATCAGTAAAGCCAGGGACCCTTCTCAGGTGACAGGCAGAAGTCCTTAAGGTTGTCTAGCATCAGAATGCAAGGATTACCTGCTGTATGTCAAATGGTGGGCAGTTTCATCTGCCATTCAGGCACCCTCTTCTCCAACATTTACCTCAAGTCTAGCCACTAGTCAAGACTATTCCAACAGGGAAAGAAGTTGCATGGACCAGTGTGCATTAGGAAGTGATGGGAGTTAGCTAACATGCATTAAGACTTTTTACACATCACTTGTGATTATTTTCCAAATAAGTCAGGAAATCTTCCAATTTACATTGTCATCTGCAGGACCCTCCTGAAAAGTCTGAGTCTATGTTAGAAACCTGCATCTGGGGCCAGCCAAGTGGCCCTGGTTAGGGTCCCACGAGGGCCAGTGATACTGCCCTCAAAAAAAAAACAAAACCTGCATCTGATTTTAGTTTCGTGCCAGAGCAGGGAGTCCCAGTGCCTATGCTACAAAAAGCCTTTGAAGATCTTTAAGGAAGCACCAATGTTAGACTCAGCAAAGGAGAAACATCTAATTGCAGTTATGGAACGTTTTATTGTCCTTTCTGAGAGGTCAGCCTTTTTTTATGAAGAGATTGAGACTAATTCAGTTTGGGTCTATGGGAGGCATGAAAAAAAAACACTGAGGAACAAGAAAGTGATATCCAGTCTTTTTTTGTGTGTGGTCACTTACACACCAGGTACCAGCATTAGCAAAAAAACAAAGGTCACTGTTTCCACCTAAAATAACCTGTTGGGAAAATTTTCAGGGGGCCCACAGACTGAAGAAAGAAGCTGACAGCATTACATCAAGAGTTTATTAAGGGAATGTAGCAGGAAACCATCCATGCTGCAGGGTCCAAGGACAAGGGACCTGACACCTGGAGAAAATGCCTTGCATACTTGCTCAGGGTGGGGACAAGCCCTGTTCCAAGAACCAGCAGGTGGAGGGGAATAGAGGAAGGGTCTGAGGGGGTTTTCTGTTCTGGTTCGGTTTTCTCAGAGCCTGTAGGCTTTTAGCTTGCCTCTTCCCAGATTCTCTCCTGAAAAGGAAGTATAAGCCAGTGTGTTAATACTGCCCCAATTAATCACTGCCACTCACAGGCATTTTCAAAGCTGGTCTCAGTCCCATATCCGCATTTATCATCCACAGATGTCCACTCAGATTAGGTTTCATCCTGGACCAGTCACCCTAATAAAAATACCGAGCTTGACAGAACTACCTGTTTCTATCCTATCTATCTCCTGCTCTCCCTGGGGGAGGGTTAAGATCCTGTTGGTTTATTACCCCGTCAAATCACTTGCTGCCAAAAGTACAGGGCTGTCCCATTTGCTACATTCTGTTCACAGAAGGTGTTGTTGGGCTTTACGGTGGGCAAATCTAACGGATCAAGTCATACTTTAAACTTTTGTGCCCTGGCCATCAAGAGCTAACAAATAACAGTACACAGGCAGGTGTAAATGATGTATTAAAAAAATGCTGAGGGTAGGGCCAGCCGAGTGGCGTGGTGGTTAAGAGTTGGCTTGGGATGCCAGCAGCCCTGGTTCGGATCCCACATATGAGGGCCAATGACACTGCCCTCTAAAATAAAAAAACAATGTGAGCTGAGTTCTGAGCAACGGCAGTTCGATGCCCAGCCCAAGTTGAGCTGCCATTGAGCTGCCAACAGATGGCAGGATGGCTCAGGTTTAAAAAAAAACTGAGGGGCTGGCCTTGTGGCTCAGTTGGTTATGAACGAGCTCAAGAGTACGAGCTCTGAGCAACAGGGTCGCCGGTTCGATTCCCACATGGGCCAGTGAGCTGCACCAGAGCTGAGCTGCCAACAGGGAAAAAAAAAAAAAGCTGAGATTTCTCTAGACCTGAATAACTTTGTATCTATTTGCTACACTTCTTAGTGTTCACAATAGTTAATTAAGCACTACCTGAAGCTCCAAGGAAGCTGTGATAAAGCTTCACTCAACTTACCCAATTCTGTAGCTCCATAACCACAAATGAAGACAGCTTACCGGTAACAAACCTACAAAAAGAGGACACTCTCAAGAGGCAAGAAAGCCATTGATAAATCCTTCCCAAATAAATATAGAAGCATTAGCCAGCAATCACTACAAATTGCCCAGAGCTTCACATGTGTCCTCCTTTTAAGCCTAAGATTATCCCATTTTAAAACAGAGGAGGAAGCAAGTTCAAAGAATTCAGGCATGTCTGAAACTAGCCCCCATGCTATATAGCAGACTACAAGCACTGTGAGGCCAGCTTCAATATTACTTTTCCTCCTTTTACGACCACCAAGACCGGTGTTCAGATCCGATGGGAAAGGGAACCGGAGGGTCAGGCCGTCTCGTCTGTCTTCAACATCTAACTTTACCTTATTGTAAAGCACAAGGACAGCACAAGCTGGTATCTTCAGGTTCTTCAGACACTGCCAGGAAACTTGGGGCACCTGCAGAAAAACAGTGAAAACTTTTAATCAAAAAGTTGATCCAGGGCTAACCGAGTGGCATGATGGTTAAGAGCTGGCTTGGGACACCAGCGGCCCCAGTTTGGATCCCACATGAGGGCCCACAGTGATGTTGCCCTCTACAGCTAAGATGGTGAACAACAGCTCCACCTTGAGCTGGGCTGTTGGTGTAGGCTGCAGCCCCTGCTGTAGTGGGCTGCCATAGGCTACAGTGAGTGGCCGGCTGCCAGTGTGAGCAGCTGGCAGCCGGTGTGAGCTGCCAAGAGCCACTGTGAGCAACCATCCAGAGGCCAGCGACCGATCTGCCTCACCCGAGAAGAGCATGATGATGGTACCAACATGGGCCAGTGAAACAACGTCCTCCTTAACTAGATTGAAGAACAGAAGGACAGCAACTTTTCTGTTCCCCTTCCCAGGTTCCCCAACGCTGTTCCCCTCCCCCAATAAAAATATTTTTAAAAAATTGAAAAAAAAAAGTTGATCCAATACACCCATCTGCATGGATGTTGATGGAAACACCTAGACTCAGGTGTGGAAGGCTTTCAGCCCAGTTCCTGAGAGGATATAGGAAAGGCGAGTGGCAGCTGCAGGTATTATGCTGACCTGAGCTGTCAAAGTCTCTCCGGGTTGCTCTCGCATGCAGTTGGAGATCCCATGGCTACAACCAGCCACAGCCCTTGGAAACATGCTGTATCACCCCACCAGGTAGCTCCCACACACTTCACAAGAAACCTACCAGGTCCTGAGGTTGTTCCATCACTGTCATGACCCCCCGAGTCCTCACCAGAATGCAACTTGAGTCATCCTGCCGTCTTCATGTGGCACAGCTAAGATGAGAACACAATTGTCTGAGTGATCTTACTGTTCCCTTCTAAATCACAAAGGCTTAACTGCACTTTAATCCTGGTACAGATGCCTTCAGCTTTTGAAGGCAATGACCTAAAAATTCTGCCAAGATCTCTGCCACTTGCCATTGGTTTTCCCAGCAGTTTCCCAAACCACTCCCCTCTCCCCTTCCATACTGTCGTAGCCTCAACAAGCTACTTCTGTTAACTCTATATCCAAGACCCCATCAACGAAACATTTCTTCTGGCCTCTTGAAAGACATCAATTTTAATCAAGGTTTACACTTGATAAGTGTCAGGTACAATAGAAACTGTATTTTCCCGAAATGTTGTCAATCTGTTACAGCAAGCAGAATGGCGACCGTCAAGGAAAATTCACTCTGGGCTCCTTGTTGACCACAGCAGCTATGTGGAAGCGACTGCAGCTTCGATAAGGGCCACAGGGCAATCTAGATCACATTACAGGACCACCCCAATTGCTGCTCAGCCCTGACTCACCCAAGTCCTGTGCATCATTACTGCCTATTGAAATTCACCTACCAGGACATCCTAAAGCCCAAAACAGAGAACAGACATCCTAAAGGTCCCAAATACCACTGTACTTTATATGATGTACCAGTGTTTTGTCTCAAGGACCATTTTCTCATCCCCATTTTACAGATTATGAGACTTCAATCAATTAAGTTCGTTGCTGCAAGTCTATCGATTTACAAAGTGACAGACCTGGGGTTCAAAATAGAACCTGAAGGACTCCAAAATCCGTACTCCAGACAGCCTTGTCCTTATATCCACCACGATGACCTTAACGTGTTGTACCGCCAGATAATTTAGGTGAAGTCACTTGCCCAAGGTCACTCAGTTGGTAGCTGTCACAGGGAAATCCAATTCAAGGTCTGCCTGGCACCCCCACGCAGCCTCCCCCAAATTAAGCCACGTCAGGCCCAGAACTGGTGTACACCAGGCGGCTGCCGGCGTTACTCACCGTCACACCGGAGCGCAGGGCTGCGCAGGCCGAGGCGGGAGAAGGGCTCGGTTCTCAGAGGCTCCGGCCCCTCTCCCCGCGCATGCGGCCGACGTGCCCTTCTGGACCTTGGGCCTACCATGCCGCAGGGCCCGGGTCCTCCGCACCGTCCTCAACATCCCGCAGCCTCGGGGGGCAGCGCGGCTAAAGAGGGTGGGTTTGGTGGAAGATGGGCGTGGGCGGCATTAGGACAGATTCCCTACCGCACTAATCAGGAAGACCGCGACGAGAAAGAGCGAATGGGCGCCGGCAGGGCGTTTATATAGACGCCGACTCCTGCGGCTGCGCCTTACGATTGGCGCAGCGGGCCCGTGCCGCGCAGACCTCTGGGAGTTGTAGTCCATTCGCCCTCAAGACGCAGGGCTGTGCGTCGCACGGCCGGCTCTAGGTGCGTAGGAGGCGGGGACCTTTCCACCGGGGACCGGGGAACCAAGTAAATGGTTTTCTTCAGGGTCAAAAGAACCTCTTTTGCCTTCGTGTAGCATTCACTAGACGTCCTGTGCATAGCACGGTTCCTGCAAATGAATCAGACTCGGCGTGCCTTGTGAAGTTCAGTCTGGGAAGGTTTGCAAAGCGGGGACAGGGTTCCGCTCAGACCGCAGTGGGCATGAGGAGCGGCAGCAACTGAGTGAGTGGGCTTGGGGGCGTCTTGGGAGGTTGCCTGAGAAAGAGGCAACTGAAAGACATTTCACCCCAGAAGGTAAACAGGTGGCAAATAAACACGTGATACTTAACATCATCAGTCATTAGGGAAATGTAGATTAAAACTACAATGAGATAACACCATTGGAATGGCCAGAAATTTAAAAGGTTGAGGTTAGTTGGACCCCGCGTGGCGGTGGGCCTCGTCAAGGGCCACAAAATTACTAACAACGTGAGAAAGCCGAGGCACAGCCGCGGTGGCGGGCACCTCACCAAGCACGCCAAGTTCATGTGGGACATGATCTGAGAGGTGGGCGGCTTTGTCCTCTATGAGCGGCGTGCCGTGGAGCTGCTCAAGGTCTCCCAAGGACAAGCGGGCTCTGAAGTTCATCAAGTACAGGGTGGGGACACACATCCGTGCCAAGAGGAAGCGAGAGGAGCTGAGCAATGTCCTTGCAGCCAAGAAGACGGCAGCAGCCAAGGACTGCGCTCCATCCCCTCTGTAATAAATCCTTTTCAGAAAAAAAAAAAAAAAAAGGTTGACAGAAGTGATGATGAGAAAGTAGAGAAAGTAGAGCAGCTGCAACTCTTATACAGTCTACAGGATTGAAAAACGGTACAAACACTTTGGAAAACAGTTCGGCAGTTTCTAAAAAAGTAAAACATGAACCAACCATATGACCCCGCCATTGGACTCCTAGGTATTTCCCCAAGAGAAATTAAAGTATACATAAATGTTCATAGCAGTTTTATTTATAATACCAAAGACTGGGAACAACCCAGATGTCCTTCAACAGGGGACTGGATACACAAATTGTGGTACATTCTTACACTGGAATACTACTTAGTTATAAAAAGGAACTTTAGGGGCCGGCCGAGTGGCGCGGTGGTTAAGAGCTGGCTTGGGATGCCAGCAGCCCTGGTTCGGGTCCCACATATGAGGGCCAGTGACACTGCCCTCAAAAAACAAAACAAACAAATAAAAAGGAACTTTATATGTACATCAAACTCGATAAAATTTTAATGTTGAATGACATTAAGAAGAAGCCAAAGATTACATACGAAGAAGCCAAAGAGTTCATTTATATAAACTTCTAGAAAATGCAAAATAATCTCTAGTGGCAGAAAGCAAATTAATGGTTGCTGGGGGCTGGAGATCAGGAGGGAAGAATTTTAAAAGGACATGTGGGCCGGCCAAGTGGTGCGGTGGTTAAGCGCTGGCTTGGGAAGCCAGCAGCCCCAGTTCGGTCGGTCCCACATATGAGGGCCAGTGACACTGCCGTCAAACAAACAAACAAAAAGGACATGGGGAAACTTTTGTGGGTGAAAGGTGTTCACTATCTTGATTGTGGTGATGGTTTCATGGGTGTACACAGTTATAACTCCTTATAGTGTACATTTTTTTTCTTTTCTTTTTTTTCTTTTTTTTTTAGAGAGCAGTGTCACCGGCCCTCATATGTGGGATCTGAACTGGGGCCGCGGGCATCCCAAGCCAGCTCTTAACCAATGAGCCACTCAGCTGGCCCAAGAATACCTAGTTTTTGGGGGGTTTTTTTTGGGTTTTTTTTTTGGTTTTTTTTGAAGGCAGTGTCACTGGCCCTCATATGTGGGATCTGAACCCTGGCCGCTGGCATCCCAAGCCAACTCTCAGCCGTGCCACTTGGCCAGCCCCATAGTGTACATTTTTCTTACTTTTTTTTTTTTTTGAGGGCAATGTCACTGGCCCTCATATGTGGGACCGAACCGGGGCCGCTGGCTTCCCAAGCCAGCGCTTAACCACCACACCACTCGGCCGGCCCTATAGTGTACATGTTTAATATGTGTAGTTTATTATGTGTCAGTGACACCCCAATAAAGATACAAAAAAACAAATTAAGCAAAAAAAAAATTAGATACACCTGAAACTGAAAAGAAAAAAATTAGATCATATAATTCACCTGCCCCAAAATCACCACATTTGGAATAACCAGGATGGCCACTGAAGCCATGATCTGATTTGGCTCCTTCTCCTCTCTGCCATCACAGCCCACCACTCACTTCCTCCTTCATTCTGCCCCCTCTTCCCAGTCTCTCTGTTCTTCTTGGAGCACCGCTGCTCCCACATTAGGGCCCTTGCTCTTGCTGTTCTTCCTATCTGAAACCATCCTTCCTGGATCCGACAGCCACACCACTCCCTCACTTCCCCTGATTCTGTTCAGGTGTCACCTCAGACCACCCTTCAAGCCATTGATTGCCCTGCTTATATATAGCACTTATTGCACCCTGTCATCACGTTACACATGTATTTATTTTCTGTCTTCCCCATTACAATGTAAGCTCCCCAAGAACAGGAATTGTGTCTTTTTATTTTTGCTGCTGGTCTGTACGAGATGGCCAGCACTTATTGAAATAATGACTAAGTGAATGAATGAATTATAGAATAAAACTTGGCCAAGGCCTTATTGCTAGTAAGTGGGAGTTGGAACTAAAACCCAGATCTGTTGGATGCAAATTTGCGTAACCTTACCTGCTATCTCACACTGTTCTTCCAGAGCTACCCTGTGAGGTGGGCGCCATGATTTGCCAAACTCACTTGGAAGGGGAAACAAGTGGGGAGGGGAGATGACTTGCCCCTAGGTCATACAGTAAGTCTGTGGCAAAGTCAGCTGACATCAGGATTCAAGTGCCAGGTGCAGTCAGCGGCAGAGACAAGACACGAGCCCACAGCAGAAGTGTCTGGGAGAGGAAGTTCAAAGAACCCAATGCTGACAGTGCACTGTCTATGTGCGCTGACCACAAAGGCTTCTGGGAAGGCTGGGTTCAAACTGCATTTCAAGCTGTTTCCTGCCTCTCTGCCTTTGCCCAGTTGCCCTTCTTCCCTGACCTCCCCAGCTCCATTTGTCCTTGGAGACTCAGCTTTAACATCACCTCCTCCAAAAAGAGGTCTTCTCTGACCCTTTACCTGAGTCCTGCTCTATTGTGGTATTTGACTAAATCACTGACTGAATGAATGAATGAATAGCACTTATTAATTCATTCAATCATAAATATTTACTGCGTTCCTACTTTGTGCCAAGCACTGAGGATACAATCATTGGTTCCTACCCTCAAGGGGCTTGAGCCTAGGAGGGAGACAGATATCACAGAGGACGAAAGAGCATATGACCTCACTGGCCAGTGAGGGGCTCCCATCTGAAGTAGAGGTTACTGAGCCCTCTGAAGAGCAGAAGAGGAGTGTTCCTGGCAGAGGGCTGAGAAGAGGAAAGATGCTTAGCACGGCTGGAGCTCAGAGCACCAGTGGTAGGTAAAGAAAGGGCATCTGCAGGGACCTGACACAGAAGATTCTTTCCAGCCTTGGAGAGCCAGGTAGAGGGAACATCTTGATGGAGGACTCAGTGAGGCCGGTGGGAGTGGAGCAGACTCTCTTGGTTTGAGCAGAGTAGACGGGAGGATCCCTCCCACACACACACTTCCTGAGGCGCCTCAAGGTTCCTGGATTCTCAGGCTCCTCTCTCTCCTACTCCTGGAAGTAGGGGGCGAGCAGAGACAGGTTCCTTCAGGTTCTACGGTAGAGTCAGAATTACTTGAAGACCTGAAAATATGCCTTCTCATTTATTTATTTAGTTAGCCAGAAGAAAACCTAGGCCTCTCCATATCCCCAAACTGTCCAGCCAGAAATAGAAATAGCAAACAAGGCTTTGGCCTTGGGTAGACTTGGAAGCTAGTCTCAGTCTTCCTTGCTGAGTGACCTTGGGCTGGTTATTTAACCTCTCTGAGCCTCAGTTTCCTTATCTGTAAACATGGGCAAGATAACAGCACCTACTCACATAGTTATGTGAGGAGGAAATGTGATGATGCGATGTTTGCAACAGTGAAAACTTCCCCCCACAGCACCAATTTGCTAAAACAAGTTAAACTGATAAAATCTACCTTTTGGTACCATCCAGAACTTCATTCCTTTTTTTTTTTTTTAAAGATTTTATTGGGGAACCGGGGTAGGGGAACAGAAAAGTTGCTGTCCTTTTGTTCTTCAGTCTAGTTGTGGAGGACATTGCTTCACTGGCCCATGTTGGTATTATCATTGCGCTCTTCTCAGGTGAGGCAGATGGGTTGCCGGCCTCTGGACGGCCACTCACAGCAGCTCTTGGCAGCTCACGCTGGCTGCCGGCCACTCACTGTAGCCTATGACAGCCCATTGCAGCAGGGGCTGCAGCTATGCCATCCAGGGGACTCACAGCACCCCAGCTCCAGGTGGAGCTGTTGTTCACCATTTTAGCTGTAGAGGGCAGTGTCACTAACCCTTATATGTGGGATCCGAACCCAGGCCACTGGCATCCCAAGTCAGCTCTTAACCAAAACGCCACTCGGCCGGCCCCAGAACTTCATTTTTTTTTTTTTGAGGGCAGTGTCACTGGCCCTCATATGTGGGACCCGAACCAGGGCCACTGGCTTCCCAGGCCAGTGCTTAAGCACTGTGCCACTTGGCCAGCCCAGAACTTCATTTTTGAAGCCCTGGGTTGCCAGAGGCCAGGCTGGAAAGGGTGAAGTGAATCTTGGAAGCAGATGTGTCTGCCTTACCCTTGCCCCTAACCCAAGCCCACTGTGTCCTGGTCCTTTTGGGACTACTTTGCAGTCCCTTTTTTGTGGCACATCAAGGGGGTAATAAAGAGACAAACCCAGTTCTGAGTTCCAGCTCTTCTGTGTGACCTGAGACAAGCTACACATCTGAGTCTCATCAGCTCTAAAATGGACACACTATGGCCCTCTCAAAGGGTTGTTGCCCACACAGCATAAGGAAGTGACCATCTGGCCTCATAAATGTCAACTGTTCAGTCCACAGGCCAACTGCAATACCTCTGGAATCACAGTTGTCTGTGTCCGTCCTGCCTCCTCGGCCCGACTGTGTCCAGTCCTTCTCTGGGCCTTGGGACCTGGCACAGGCAGGCAGGGGAGGACGCAGTAGGGGCTGTTGAACATTGAGCCTGAGCACTGACTGGCAGGCCCCAGGCCAGGATCAGTGGGGCTCCAGGAAAGGGGCACCTGGGCAGGGAAGGGAACATCTTTAATCCATCGACGCTTTCCAGAGTGGCGTCTCCAGGTCCAGCAGCAGGAACCCAGCTGGGGCACTAACAGGAGAGCGGGGCTGGAGAGAGAAACCATTCCATGGATGAATGAATGATATGGCAGTTCTAGCACTGAAGTCACAGGCATGTTTGGTTATCTGCCTTCCTAGTCCTCCTCCCGACATCATCTAGCTTATTCTCTTCATTCTGTGAAGTAGGGGTTACTATTATTCCCATTTTACAGAGGAGAAAACTGAGGCTCAGCGGGAGTAAGTGACTTGCCCGAGTGTTTCCACCCGCCAGCTTTCTGGCGGGGCCGGTCTCCCTGTGCTGACGGCCGGGTTGCTCGGCGACCATCTGGCGGGGGGCGGGGCCAGCCTTCGCGGCCGCGGGAGAGGGGCGGGGCCGGACAATGCTCGCGGGGCAGTCAGGAGGCCAGACGGGGCCATGGAGGCTGGGGGCTGCCGTTACCAGTTTCGGATCGCGCTGCTGGGGGATGCGGCCGTGGGCAAGACGTCGCTGCTGCGGCGCTACGTGGAGAGCGCGACCAGGACCCCGGAGCTCGAGCTGGAGCCCGAGTCAGCGCCCACAGTGGGCGTCGAGTTCTACAGCCGCACGCTGCAGCTGCGGGCGGGGCCCCGCGTCAAGCTGCAGCTCTGGGACACCGCGGGCCAGGAGCGCTTCAGGTGCGGGCTGGGGTGAGGGTGCGGTGGATGTGAGGTGGACGGAGAAAGGACCAGAGGTGGGTGGGACGAGAGGGCGAGGGACCTCTGGTTTCACGGGATCAACGCGTGTCCAGCTGGCCATGGGGATCTTTCAGAGCGGTCGGCCTCAGTGGTCTAAGTAGAGGTCTGGGTGCCCCTATCCTGGGTCTCGAGCCCCTCACTCTTGAGGCATTCAACCTATAGATACAACTGGGTGGGCCAAGCCCCGGAGCCAGATGCGTGAGACCTGGTGCCCCCAGAGGGACATTCAGACCTTGGGGGCAGAGGGGAAAGACCCGACATTGAAACCTGGAGGTGGTGCATGATGTGGGTGCTGAGAGAGCTCCAAGCACAGAGAGGGAGGTCTAGAAGGATGCATGGGAGTTTGCCAGGCAAAGAAGGGGGGCGGGGGAATCAGACATGCAATCAGGAAAACATCAGGCATCTTCCAGGGATGCAGGAATGGTCAAGAGAGTGTGTGACTCAAACTTGCTCCCCAGTCTCTTGGGAGCGACACAGACTCCAGGAACAGAGACGCACAGGGCAGTGTGAAATGGGCTATAATGGGGGCGGAGTGTGAGGCAGTCAGTGGATGCGGGGGAGGTCCTGCCTCTGGGGGTGTCCTGAAGGCATGATCTCCCAACTTACTCTCCAACCCTATCAGGTGCATCACCAGGTCCTTTTACCGGAATGTGGTGGGTGTCCTGCTGGTCTTTGATGTGACAAACAGAAGATCCTTTGAACACATCCGAGATTGGCACCAGGAGGTCACCGCCACTCAGGGTCCCATCAAAGCAGTCTTCCTCCTGGTTGGCCATAAGTGTGACTTGCAGAGCACCCGTTGTGTCTCGGCCCAGGAGGCGGAGGAGCTGGCTGCCTCCCTCGGCATGGCCTTCATGGAGACCTCAACCAAAAATAACTGCAGTGTGGACCTGGCCTTCAACACACTCGCTGACACCATCCAGCAGGCCCTGCAGCAGGGGTACATCAAGCTGGAGGAGGACTGGGGAGGCGTTCGGCTCATCAAGACCCAAACCCCTAAACCTCCCAGTAGGAAGCAGCATGCAGGCTCATGCCACTGTTGACCCTGAGAGGGAAAGGGCTAAAGCAGTGCCAACCTCAGGAGTGTTGGGGGGATGGAGAGAGTTAGTGTCTCTTTGAAGGGTAAATGGCAGAATGTACCTGAAGGGTTCATATAAACAGTATCCTGGCACAGTCACTCCTCCTGGATTTCGGGGTCTTAGAGCTTAGCCTCTTTCCAGCAGAAAGGTCTAGAGGCAAGTGTGCAGCTTCCAGTCATTGAGCCTGTTTCCTCATGGGAGATCCTACCTGGGGGGAGGATGGGGTGTGCATGAATGAGATAATGGATGTGCTCAGCCAGAGCCCGCCACATGCTGAGAATTGAATGACAAGTACCATCATCACCACTCTTCTCTTGGCCTGGATATTGCCATTTCCAGCAGCATTCCTGGGCTTGGACGCTGATGCTCAGCGTCTGCACGCCGCTGCACAGGCGAGGATGGGTGCAGAGAATTTCAGGGTAAGCCTGGCTTAGAGCTTCTTTAGGTCCTCAGGCTTGGATGAGTCTGAGCATGGGATTAAGGTTTGGTTGTTGCTGCTCTAAGGCCAGGGGCTGGTTCTGGATCTGGGAAGCAGGGCTGAAGACCCACAGCCTCCTCCCTACCCCCACCCCCACCCGGCCCCTCATCCCCAGCTGCTGGGAGTGCTGCAGGAAGAGGAGCCATACTCTCTGGGGACTGCCCAGCCCTCAGGGGCAGCCCCCATCCAATATTGATCTAATGGGGGGAGGGAGTTCAAAGGCCCAGCCCTCTCGTCCCAACTCTGGACAATTCTGAAGGTCAAACGCCTCTTTATCACTCATTATGGGGTCGATTGAAGCCACTGTTGTGACATCACAGATAAACCCTCTCTCTGCTCAATCCTGCTTTCTTACCACAAGCAGGTCTTGATCTCAATGATGCCCTAATACAGCTGATCCTTGAACAGCATGGAACAGAACTGTTTGAACTGCGCAGGTCCGCTTATACGCGGCTTTTTCCAATTGACCCGCACAGTTCAAACCCGTGTTAATTAAGGGTGAACTCCATGGTTGGGAATCCGTGTATGTGGTGGAGGGCTGAGTGTGGTTATAGGCGGATTTTTACTGCAAGGGAGGTCAGTGCCCCAAATCTCAGAGCTGCCAAGGGTCAACTGTAAATGTTTATACACTAGGGTTCTTGGGAGGTTTTCAGTCAGGGTGAGTTCCTTAGCTTCCTCCCCCTCGTAGCTTGACCAGATGGGACTGCTTGCTCCCTGCCTCCTCTTTTTAAAACATCTTCACTCATGCTTATGACAATGTTGCAAGGTTATGATTATTCCCATTTCACAGGTGGGGCAACTTAGGCCCGGAGAGGGGAATGATTGCTTTATAGCACGTTATCATTCCTTCATCAAGCTTTTTAAAATGAGCATCTGCTCAGTTCTGGGTTCTGGGGATACAGCAATGAATATCACAGAAAAGCCTGCTTGGGGCTGACATTCTAATGGAAGAGAGAGAAAAACGAGTAAATAAGTGAACCAAACAATTTCCACTTATGATAAGCGGTATAAAGACCACAGATGAGGGAGATGGGACTGAAAGTGTGGGCTCCTTCAGAGCAGGTGTTTGGGGAGGGCATCTCTGAGGAGATAACCTTTGAGCTGAGACCTGGAGAAGGAGCCAAGCTAAGAGCAGAGATCAGGGCACAAGGAACAGCTGCCAGCATTGGGCACTTCTTCCGCATTCTGAGGTAGGTATGATGGTTATTCCATTTTACTGATATGGAGACTGAGGCCCAGAGAGGTTAAGAAGCCAGTAAGTAGAGGGGAGCTCCCAGGCAAATAAGAGGCGGGCACTTTCTAGAAATTTCCTGGAGATCTCAGCAGCTAGAATGAAGAAACAGGGAGTGACTTTCAACTTGGTCTGTGGTTTCTAGTCGCCAGGAGTTTCCCAGCAGGAGAACAGGTCTAACCTGAAGCTTGTTTGGGCGATAAACAGCTAATCCTGGGGCTGGAGGAGGGGATTTGGCTGTCAGGCGCTCCAAACAAATCCCCACGTGCCAGGAGAAAGAGGAAGTTGACCCTCTCCCCTCTGAGAATCCCGGCTGAGCATTGGAGAGCCTGCCTGAAGCCCTGGCCTGCGCGGGGTAGTATCTCCCTCCAAGGACGAGACAATGCCCATCATCGTCCCCGGCTGCCTCCCTCCAGGAATGTTTAGTCATCTGGAGTCACACATCTCTCTCTCAGCCTCAATTTCCCATCTGTAAAGTGGGGATAATAAGTTTCTATCTCACAGAGTTGTGAGGATTAAATGATATATAAACCCCTACCAGGTGGAGAGTCTCATGCACTGAACTATTTCTATCGCTAGTGGTTTATTATTAACCCTGTGAGGTTATTAATTCACGGCTTTTTAGCAATCCTGTCAGGTCAGACTGATCTTGTCCATTTCACAGACAAGGACCTAAAAATCAGGGCCGAAAACTGACATGGCTGACTTGGCCAACTTAGTGCTCCAATAGCTTTATCCACCCCCAGGCCTCAGGGCTTTGATCTCATCCTCACAAGCCCCCTCAGTGTGGCAAAACCTCTAGAGACTGCAAGTGGCTTTGATGAATGTGGAAGTCCCAGTGGGAAAGGCAAGCGTTAGGTTGCACAACCCTCACTCCTGCAGGTCAGGCCCAGGTCTGGGACTCAGGCCAGCAGAGAGGAAGGGGACATCTTAACATATATGGGGTGTGTGGCCTGCCCATAGTCTTTCATGCTACTACCTGGGGTCCCCTCAGGATGGATATGACGAGAGCCTTTATTTAGGGGAAGCCCTGCTTCTGTCGTGATGGGACCCAGCTCTGCAAGCTGGTTTCAAATGGCACTCTATGATGTGTCCTTGCAGAGGTACTGTGGCAGCGTCCCTATGCCTGAGAATAGGTGTGTCCTGGGAGCCTAGCCCCAGATGTTCCTGATCACTTTGGGGTTCTGGCTCTACTTCTCTTGCTGCAAGTCTGAACCAACCCCAGGGCTGCATGGTTTGAGCCTCAGCTCTGGCCTCCGGTGCCCCATAGACACCTTTCTGGCAGTCGTTCCACATCATGCTCCTAGGACACTCAACTGTGGGTATCTTTATCGAGGGTGTCACCCAGATGGTGGGGGTGGACTTTTCTGTGCACTCTTTGGAAATTGAGCCTGGGGTGCAGGTGAAGCTTCAGTTCTGGGACACAGCTGGCTTGGAAAGGTTCCGGTGAGTATGGCAGGGACAGGCCCTATCCCCTGCCTTCTACACCATCCACCTCTGATGGGGGCAGCCCATCCACCAGGAAGGGAAGGGACAAGAGGGGCCTTGGATGCCATGTAGGGTAGATTCTGGACCAAAAGCGCAGGTCTGAGTCCTGGCCTGCCCAGTGACCTAGGGCACGTCAGAGGGCCTCTCTGGACATGGATGTTTTAACCTGTAAAATAAGGGGCTGCACTGGGTGACTCTAGGGGCCTTTCCTTTTTTAACTACAGGTAATGGTCATTGTAAGCCCTTAGTCCAGCTTTGCCTTGCTCCGCCCCGCTTCACCTCAGGCAGGCACAGGGGACCCTCTATGATGGCTTCCTAGTCCCACATAGTTCCTTCTATGTCCTCAAAACTACCCATTGTTGCAGTCACTCCCTACTGCTGTCTTAGTAAATGCTTTCTCAGGAAAAACCTCTCAAGCTTTATTCCTTTACCTTTAGTCCGAATTAACTGCAGCAACTTCCTGGCTGGTTCCCTTCCGGCCTGCTTTCGATTCCACTCTGTACACTGGCAGCCAGAGTGAGGCTTTTAACACGTAAATACTAAGGTCTGACAATTAAGTTTGCAAACTTGTTACAACCATGTTGCTAACTTTTTTTGATATCAGAGGGATTAGTCATTATGAATTTGTACCAAATGGAAAAACAGTTAACCAAGTTTACTATGTGGAAGTGCTGAAAAGGCTGCGTGAAAAAGTTAAGACGACCTGAACTTTTCACCAATTCATGGCTCTTGCATCATGACAATGCACCAGGTCACACGGCACTGCCTGTGAGGGGGTTTTTAGCCAGTAAACAAATCACTGTATTGGAACACCCTCCCTACTCACCTGATCTGGCCCCCAATGACTTCTTTCTTTACCCAAAGATAAAGGAAATATTGAAAGGAAGACATTTTGATGACATTCAGGACATCACGGGTAATATGACGACAACTCTGATGGCCATTCCAAAAAGAGTTCCAAAGTTGCTTTGAAGGGTGGCCTAGGCGCTGGCATCGGTGTATAGCTTCTTCCCAATGGGAGTACTTGGAAGGAGGTAGTGATACTCAGCAATGAGGGATACAGCACTTTTTCGAAGATGAGTTGGCGAATTTAATTGTCAGACCTCGGTATAATCACATCAGTCCTCCACCTAAAATTTCACTGGCTCCTCACTTGTACAGTGGTTTTCAAACTTTTTGTTTACATGCTTGTTTTTAGCATCAGAAAACTCTTGTCAGATGGAATGTTTCTCATAGCATTAAAATGGCCAACAGAGATTGCTCAGGCTGAAGAGGGGTAGGAAGTCCAGAGTCAGCCAGCTGGGCCTACCACTGCACCCTCTGCCCCCAGCAACACACACACACACTCTCCCAGTACACACTTCCAAAGGATGGCCACTGGACCACACTACTAAGCCTGAGTACTGTCCACCCCTCCAGCTTCCTTTCTGCTTACCTCTGGCCACTCTCTACTAATGTTGTACCTTGTGTTTGCCACATCGATGCACCTCTGGGCCTTTGCATATGCTGTTCTCATTTGTTAGTCACTCTCATCTCTGTCTCCACAGGTCTGAGGGAGACAGTTTAGGGCACAGTTAAGAGTGCAGGCTCTACAGTCAGATGGACTTAGCTGAAATCTCAGCACCATCACTCCTAGCTGTGTGATCCTCTGTAAATTAAACTGGCTTAGTTTCCTCATTGGAAAATGAGATTAAATGTGACATTACAAACACAGTGCTTGGCACAGCACATGGCACCCAGTAAGCACTCTACAACAACCCTCCCAACCTGAGCTCAGAAGCCACCTGCCGGCTACCCCGCAAGCATCTCAGCATGTGTTACGCCCTCTGTGTGCTCAGCATTGCACTAGGCTCTGGGGAGCAAAGTGAAGTAGGTATGGTTCCTCAGCTTAGTGAAGCAGAGGGACTCACGCCCAGGGTGGGGGGCCAACACCCCTCTCTCCTGTACCCCCACATCCAGTCCCCAAGGCCTGTGAGTGCACCACTTTAAACAACTTGTTCCCCTCTCTACTTTACTACCACCACTCCAATCCAGGCGATAGCCTTCTAATGACTCTGCTTGCACAACTGCCCTCTCTCCCACTGCAGTCTGTTCTCCACTGCCTGCCAATGAGCTTTTCAAAATGCAAATCTGACCACGTCAGGCTTCTGCTCAAAAATCCTGCAATGGGTCCTGTTACATTTTGGGTACAGCTCACTCTTTGCTGCAGCCTACAAGGCACTACATGACCTGGTCCAACTCACCTCACCACACTGCCTCGGGGCTGGCATCCATGCAGTTCTCTTTCCTTGAAAGAGATCCCCACCCCTTCAGCTGGGTCCCTCAAATTGCAGCTCAACTGGTCAGAACACCCCAACCCCGGCCCTGTGAGCCTCTCCTTTGCAGCCCCTGTCGCAGTGGCATTTTACATTGCTCCCTGTGTTTTTGTTGGTCCCTGTAGCCCCATCACTCCTAGCCAGGCCCAGGCCCAGCTCAAGAGTGATTGCTGAATGAACAGCCCCTCCATATGCAAATTGGACAGGTAGATGAAGCCACTTACCTGTCACACGGCTGATCAAGAATTGGTCTCTTGACTCCACCCCAGTTCTTTCCATTAAACCACCCCAATTCCATTGTCCCCTTCTGTCCTCAATGGAGGATTCAAAACTAATTCTGGAAACTTCTTGGCTGCTGAGGTCAAGACCGCTCCTACTATTGGAACTTGGCAAAAGGACTTTAGCTGTTGGCTATCAACAACAGAACATTCTTTGAGAGTGTCACCCAGTGGCATCAGGAGGTTCTGGAGAAAGTAAAACCCATCAACATCCTCTTCCTGGTGGCACATCAGAAGAGTGACCTGGTGGCTGAGCAACAGGTGACGCTGGAGGAAGGGGAGAAGCTGGCTGCCTCTTTGGGTGCTCACTATGTTGACACCTCGGCCAAGCACAGCAGCAACATCAGCACAGCCTTGGAGCTGCTCACTCAAGAGATCCAGGAGGCTGTGAGGAGAGGGGTCATGGGCCAACTCAGAGTGGGGGGAGTGCAGAGCAGGGGCGCATCGCAAGCCGAGCCTCAGGGGACAGAGGACCAAAGCAGGGCCAGGTGGACGTGGCTGTGCTGGTGGCCCCAGGTGGGACAGCCACGCCCCCTGAGGCCCATGGAGCTCTCACAATCCACGCGGGCTTTGCCGGGCACACGTCAGGGCGATGCTAAGTGCTGCTGAAGGACATGACCCTGGGGTCTCAAGGGGCCTGGTTTCCTCTGCACAATGGTGAAAATACCAGGATCAAATTTACCAACAACTCAGAGCAGTGGCACCTGCACAGACAGGCCTTTCCCCATGGCTACTGCCATCCCTTCTTCAGGCCCCGGATGAACACAACTTTCTCCAGGAGTTCCAGAAGAGCAGGTCAAAAAAGGCTTTGCCCAAACCAGGAGGCCTCTTCAGTTTGGGGCTCATGAGAGAAGGTGACCCTACCTGATTCTATGGCAGAGGAACTGGACTCAAACTTCTACTGATGGTAGAGCCTTCCTTGGAGTAAAGTCATGGAAAGCCCCTGGGTTTTTTTCTCCATTACAAAAATGAACAGCATTGCTGCCACCTGCTGACTAGAGAGCTACATCCAGCCTTGGGCTCCTAACTCCTTCTGGGATTTCAAAGGCTGTACGCCACGTACCCTGTGTCTTTCAATTAATAACTTCTTTATTCTGGAAAAGCAAATGAAAGTCATATTTATATAAACACTGACATTACGAAGTACAGGGAAAGGGGAGAGGGAGAAGGAAACGAAAACCTCTACAAATCCTGCTAATACTGTCTCACCAAACAAGATCATACTGCTTTGTCCCATATTCAATTACTTATATAATAAACCACAAATAAAATCTTCTCTGGAAGATCCATTACTCCTCTTTGAGACGGCAGGGAAATGGGGCCGGAAGTGGGGGTAGGAGGCTTTATTCTTTTGGCAGATTCTCTCAGTCATTATAGATATTGCTGCACTGTTAATAAAAAATATATGCTTCTCTGTAAAGCATTAAAAAAAAAATCCAAGGATGAGATGGCTGAGGTCTCAGCTCAAGTATCTCCAAATACATTGTTGTCCATTCCCTGACCTTTCCATGTGTTATTTCTTGGTTGTTTTCCGAATCAGTGCCATTCTCTGAAAGGAGAGAGAAATACGCCATTACATAGGTTAGAGTCAGGAACTTTCTGGGACGTCCATGGGTGGCTAGAAGGCAGCATGGTCTACACCACTGGCTGGAGCCCTAGGGAACCTACAGGCACATGGCAGCTCAGCAGGCTCCTTCTAACCTGAAGACAGTTTTGAGAGCCCCAGAGATGCTTAGATAAGCCAGTGGATCCATTTCATTGCCCAAAAGACCCACAATGCACTAGGCTGGCAGATGGTTAAAAGCAAAAGGTGACATCTCTTGCCTTTTGGGAACTTAGGGGAAAGGCCATCAAAGCATGTGTTTTCTATGCTTCCCACACACACCCCAATCTCCTCTCTGATGATGGAGAAAATAGGAAAGAGGCCTTTGCTTCAAGCCTGTTGCCACACATAAAGGGAGCCATTTCACATGACCTGCAATGAGGAAAACTGACACTAACCACTCCCATCCACACCCCATCAGGGGAACCTTCAGATCAGGGGCTTCAAATCTTGCTATTACCAGCCACAGCCAAATTACTGACTTGCTTTGCTCACTCTCTGTGACCAAGAGATTGTCCCAACATTAGCTACATAAAAGTGCTAAAAAGTGGGTAATTTGGGAGCAGAGCCAAAATGGCCATTGTCTGGAGGGACTCCCTTCTGTAGAACACTAGGTCCTTTGATTCAGGCTACTGGCAGCTTCCTTGTAGGGCTTCCTCTGTCAGCTCTGAAAACATACCCACTCCAGAGATCCCACGCTCTGGAAAAACAAGGGACACTCAGCCAAGGCTGCCCAGTTGGGCCTGTCTGACTTAGAATAAGCTCACTCTGCAAACCAGAGTAGCCAGTTCAATTAAGACAGAAAGGATAACAGCCTCGTCAGGGGAGGCCAACATTGCCGGGGGTCTCCACAGATTCTCACACTGACCGCTTTGTTCCAGGGTAAGAAAGACAGAGAACAAAGGTTAAGCTAGGACAGAGGCCAGGATGCCTGGCAGAGCTGTCTGGGTGCTACCTCCCATCCCAAGTATGGCACATTCCTGCTTTCCTTAACCTGCCCTCTGTCAGATGGCCACATGTGATGTTCAAATCAGCAACAATGAAGGAAGACTTCATTAGGGAGATGGGCAGGGGCGAGGTCCATGCATAAAATGTTCCATGGACATTAGAAAAACCTAGATCAACAGCTTTAAGTGATGCTCATCAGAGTTGAGAAAAAAAACTGAGACCCCCTGTGGGAACAGTGAAGCATCAAAGAAATACCTGACCGATCTCCCATGGAGCCCCCTGCCTCTGCCCTCGCTGACCTTTGGTCTAGAGAGAAACAGGCTGTGAGGGGGGAGGTGATAACTGCAGTGGTAACAGCTGTGTGCACTCTTTCTGAGACACCGCTCACGGGACCAGCTGCCCCTGCCCCAGGGTTCTGGTGGCTCCTCACCTGTTTGTGAGCTTCTGTGGTGCACGCTTTTTTGTAGGGTCGGATTTCTTCAGAGCCAAATCCAGGGATCCACATGTTCCACTGGCGCTCTGCAAGGAAGAGGCCAATACAGAGGTCAGAGGGCCGGGAGGCAGTGTCTGCGTGGGGTGCCCCCAGCCAGGGGTCAGGGAGCCGACTCTGAGCAATCAGCTGTACTAACAGAACCCTGCAGAGGGACTCTATGGGGCACCGGGGGGAAGCCCATGTGGCGCCACGGAGGTTTTAAAGGACACCATTGACCTTCTAGCAAAGACAAAAGGGGTAAATGAGTCACAGCTGTGGGTGCTGAGCCCTAAAGTTTCCATGCAACTCCAAAGGAAAGGAAAGTCATGTGTTTCTTCAGCTGTCGTACTCCTATGTTCAAAGTCATCGCTCTGAAACCCAGAGGAAGAGTAGGAACGGAAAGGCATCCCAGCCTTCGGGAGTGACGAGCCAAGTCCCAGCGCTGCCGCCTGACCTGGGAGCTGTATGAGGCTGGATCTGGTTCTTCATCTTTTCCATGGTGGTAGCGACAGTAACAACCACCCGACAGGGTGGTTGAGCTCATTCAATGACATAATGCAATCCTAGAGCCTGGGATAAAAACAGTGTGGGGTCCAGAATGAGTCACCCCAAGATGTGCCTCTATGATATTCACATTGTTTTGAGCTAGAGACAACTTTAGCCGCTGACTCAAGAGGAACTGCTCCCCCTGCTTAACTACCTAGAAAAATCTGAATTAGAGGCCTTGCCCATAAGAGATTATTAGAGATAACTTTTGACCTATCTATAGGACAGGGCAAACTTCTATTTACTAAAGGTCTGTTCTTTTAATCATCCTGCAATGACCCTCTGAAGGTCCCAAGGCACCTTACCTCATTCCCAGGCCAGAATGTCATATGTGCCACCCGTGTTCCCTTTCTATCTCTGACCCTCTCGTGCATGTGGGGTCTCTGACTCTCTCATGTATGCGAGGTTCCCGTACATATATATGTATTAAATTCGGTTATTCTCTCTTGCTAATTTGTCTCATGGCTATTTGATTATTAGAACAGCCAAAAGAGCCTCAGGGCCGGCCAAGTGGCTCAGTTGGTTAAGAGCTCACTCAAGAGTGCAAGCTCTGAGCAACAGGGTTGCTGGTTGGATTCCCAGCCCGAGCTGAGCTGCCGCTGAGCTACCAACAGGTGGCAGGATGGCACAGCTAAAAAAAAAAAAAAAAAAAAGCCTTGAGGGTAGAAGGGTAGAGGACAGTTTGTTCCTCCCCCATAATAGAGATGAGTATAGATACAGGTATGTGTATGCCACAGCCCCATGTCCTTGTGCCGCTAGATATGACTATCCCTGTAAGACTGTCACTAGAAGTTCCCATCGGGCAGAGATTTTGTTTATTCTACTTTGTCAGTAACTGGCATAGTTATATGGTCCCCTAAACCCACAAATAAAGGTATGTTGCACTTTAAGCATACCCAATATAAAAAATATTTTAGTCCCACATATGAGGGCCAGTGACACTGCCCTCAAAAAAAAAAACAACACACAAAAAAAATATTTTAAAGTTGACCCTTGAAAAGTACAGGGGTTAGGGGTACCAATACTCCACCCCATCCTTTGCACATTCGTGGATAACTTTTGACTTTAAAACTTTACTGTATAAACTTTACTATATTAAATAGCCTACTGTTGATGGGAAGCCTTACAGATAACATTAACAGTAGATTAACACTTATTTTGTATGTTATACATATTATATACTGCATTCTTACAATAAAGTAAGCTAGAGAAAAGCAAATGTTAAGAAAATCATAAGGAAGAAAAAAATACATTTATAGTATTGTATGTATTCACTGAAAAAAATCTACATATAAGTGGACCCGTGTAGTTCAAACTTGCATTGTTCAAGGGTCAACTGTACTTACACTAGATTATATAGGAAATAAGTATCTATTCAAAATGGATTACATGGGGGCACCAGCCGAGTGGCTCAGCTGGTTAAGAGTTTGCTCAAGAGTGTGAGCTGGGGGCTGGCCGAGTGGCACATTGGTTAAGAGCTGGCTTGGGATGCCAGCAGCCCCAGTTCGGATCCCACATATGAGGGCCAGTGACACTGCCCTCTACAGCTAACAACAGCGCCACCTGGAGCTGGGCTGTGCGAACCCCGGCAACAGTGTTGGCTGCAGCCCTTGCTGCAGTGGGCTGCCATAGGCTACAATGAGTGGCCGGCAGCCAGCGTGAGTGGCCGGCAGCCAGCGTGAGTAGCCGCGGTGATCGACCATCCAGAGGCCGGCAACCGATCTGCCTCATCCAGGAAGAGCGCAATGACGATACCAACATGGGCCAGTGAAGCAACGTCCTCCACAACTAGACTGAAGAACAAAAAGACAGCAACTTGTCTGTTCCCCTTCCCTGATTCCCCAACGCTGTTCCCCTCCCCCAATTCCCCAATAAAATTAAAAAAAAAAGAGTGCGAGCTGAGCTCTGAGCAACAACAGTTTGATGCCCAGCTCGAGCTGAGCAGCCGCTGAGCTTCCAACAGGTAGCAGGATGGCTCAGCTAAAAAAAAAAAAAAAAAAAAAAAAAAAAGCAAAATGAATTACACGGGGACTCCTTTATCATACTTCCCTAGAGTACTGAAAACATTTGTTTTGCCAATTTTTTAGTGGTTTCATAGCTATACTTTGTGTCTAATTATAGTAAATATTGAGTGAATGAGTGATTTTTTGGTTCTAGAGTAATTTTATATACAGCTCTCTTCCAATATTGTTTTTAAATAAAAATATCTGAAACCTTCTGCTAATATTTGTTGTCAATACTTGAAAGTGACACTAAGAGTATTCTCTGGGATTTAAACTTTACAATCAACACAAAGTAGACCAGGAAATGGATACGCAGTTACTTTAAAGAAAGAGAGCAGCTACCAGGAGTAGGAGTGAATGCACACAGTATATGTAGCAATCTATTGTACTATATCTCCCTAAAAGATATCTCGAAGTCCTAACAGTTGACTCTTGAACAATGCGGGGGGTTAGGGACACTGACCCCCATGCAGTTGAAAATCTGTGTATAGGGCCGGCCGAGTGGCGCATTGGTTAAGCGCTGGTTTTGGGATGCCAGCGGCCCCGGTTCGGATCCCACATGAGGGCCACTGACACTGCCCTCTACAGCTAACAACAGCTCCACCTGGAGCTGGGCTGTGCGAGCCCCGGTGATGGTGTGGGCTGCAGCCCCTGCTGCAGTGGGCTGCCATAGGCTACAGTGAGTGGCCCGCAGCCAGCGTGAGCGGCTGGCAGCCAAGCGTGAGCTGCCAATAGCCGCGATGAGCGACATCCAGAGGCCAGCGACCGATCTGCCACATCCGGGAAGAGCGCAATGACGATACCAACAGTGAAGCAACATCCTCCGCAACTAAACTGAAGAACAAGAAGACGGCAACTTGTCTGTTCCCCTTCCCCGATTCCCCAACGCTGTTCCCCTCCGCCAATTCCCCAATAAAATCTTTAAAAAAAAAAAAAAAGAAAATCTGTGTATAACTTAAGTCAGTATTCTGCACACACAGATTCCCAACCGAGGATAGAAAATACTGTTTTCCATCCACAGTTAGCTGAATCTGCAGCACAAAACCTGGGACTATGTATATATTGAAAAAATTCTGTGAGTGGACCCACATGACTCAAACCCATGTTCAAGGATCAACCAATTAATTAAGATGAGGGCATGGTGGGCCCTTAATCCAATCTGACTGGCATCTTATGAAAAGAGGAGAAGAGACACAGAGAGACACGCACAGCCATGTGAAGACTGAGGAAGACTGGAGTGATGCAGCTATAAACCAGATGATGCCAAGGATTGCTGGTCACCACCAGAAGCAAGGAAGCGGCAAGGAAGGATTCTTCAATAGAGTCATTGAAGAGAGCATGGCCCTGATGACACCTTGATTTTAGACATTTGGCCTCCAGAACTATGGGAAAATAAACTTGGTTGTTTCAAGCCACTTAGTTTGTGGTACTTTGTTACAGCAGCCTTGGATACTAACAGACCCGCCTTCAAAACAACAGTCTCAGCCACACCCGACTTCAATCACAGGAGACCCTTAAAAAATTGCCTTTTCACCACATTGTAACCAATGCAGAAGGGTGCTTACTCATTTCCAAGGGATTATGCTTATCAATGTTACAACAGGTATTTCCCAGAAAAACCCAAGCTCAAATTTAGTGTCTGGTAAGTAGAAAAGCAGAATACAAAATTCTATGTGCATTACAATTATAATTTTCTTGGGAAAAAATACAGGCTAGACACTGGAAGGCAAACACCATTATTTGAATGGTAGAAACATAATAGTTACATTTACTGAACTCCTACTTCGTGCCAGGTCCTATGCCAGTCATTTTACAGACATAATCCATAATTGTCACAATTACCCCATAAAGAGGATATTCTGATCTTCACTTTACAAATGAGAAGCAGGCTCTAAGAGAGATTAAGTAGGAAGGATAAGGATAAGTTAGGAAGTGGCAAGCCAAGAGCCCGGGCTCATTCCCCTTACCATGAGTGGATTTCTCGTTTTTATTTTATTTATTTATTTATTTATTTATTTATTTATTTATTTATTTATTTATTGAGGGCAGTGCCACTGGCCCTCATATGATGTGGGATCCAAACCGGGGCCGCTGGCCTCCCAAGCCAGCGCCCAAACACCACACCACTTGGCCGGCCCTATTTATTTATTTTTTAATTTATTTATTTTAATTAGCTTCAGGTGTACAACACAGTGCAACAGTTAAACTTTTTACCCCTCAAAGTGACAACCTCCTCCCCCAATTCTCCCCCCTACTCCTCCCCCCATATCATATTATCTATTACAATTCCTTTGACTCCCTTCCACCGTATAATCCACATCCCGTGATTATCTATATATTCAATTACAGTTGGCATACAATATTATACAACATCAATTTCAGTTATACAGTGCAGTGATCAAGCCTCTACTCCATCCATGAAGTGGTCTCCCTAACAAGACATGTGACCATCTGACACCCCACAAAAATTTTACATTATTATATTCCCCAAACTGTCTTTCATATCCCTGTGACAATACTGTAGTTACCTATTTATGCTGTCTAATCCCTTCCCCTTCTCCTTCATCCCACCCCACTCCCAACTAGCAACCCTGTTTTTCCTCTATATCTATGAGACTGTTTGTTTCCTTTGCTCATTCATTCATTCTCGTTTTTATTTAATGCTACTATTGAACGAATACAAAAATCCCAGAGCCCCAAAAGTCTGATTCTGGTATGAAGTTTCCTCCAACTGCATTTTCCTCGCAGTCCGGAAGGAATAACTGTGTGGGACCCTCAGGGAGAACCGAGACCACGTACCTAGATGCAGCTGGACATCCTTCACCTCTAGGGTGCTGGACTTGCGATGCCGAGCGAGCTGGCAGGCTGCTGTCACCACACTCTCGATAAAATCATCAGCAATCTGCAGCAGCATCTGGGAAGACAAAAGTGGGGGAGAGTAAACACGTCATTGCAGGGTAGGCTCCTGTTGCTGAGACAACTGGATCTGCCTGAACCACACATTTAGTCAGGCTTTCTATTAAGAGGCCTGTAATCGGCATTTGGCCTAAGTAAGGTGGGGAGGAGGAGAGAGCAGGCAATAGAAACACAAGAACGCCTTAGCCAGGTGGAGTGCAACTTACACCTTTCCAAGGGTGAGCTTTCTGCACTTTCTACCCAGCCGGCATCAACCAGCCCAATCCCTCACCGCCATACTGTTTTCTGAATTAGGTAGGAAAACAAAAGTGAATCATAATTCCTCACTCACAGCCTATTAAAACCATTTTAATTTCCATTATCTCACCTAGTCCTTATCATAATCCTGTGAGAAAAAATGGGGCATGGGATTTATCCTCATTCTATAGCAGAGGATGCTAAGGCTCAAGGAGACGAGCTTGCTCGTGGCCACGTAACTACTAAGCAGTGGAACCAGGATTCAACTTCAAGGTTCTGAGTCTAAATTCCAGGTTATTTCCACTTCCTTATAAATTATTCTTGGACTGTGTGATGAGCAAAATCAGAATTCTGAAGCTAAAAATCTACATGAAAAAACTGAAGTTGTTATAAGCTGATACTTCCCCATTGCTTTCTCTACTGACCAAGAATTAAAATAAAGTAAAATTACAACCATAGATATAGACATTCCTTGTTCTACTGGACCATTAAAGCATTCTTATCTTTCCAATGGAACCAAATGGATACTATCTAAAAGAAAGATTTCTGATTAAACATGGCAGATTAACTCCAAAAATGACCTCCTCTCCTTCCCTAAATCCATTAAAATAATAGTAAAGACAAAAAAGAAAGAAATCCACAAAGAGAATAAGAACAGGAGAACAAAAGCTTAATGTACAAGAGATTCCAATAAACTTTTTTTTTTTTTTAAAGATTTTATTGGGGAATTGGGGAAGGGGACCAGCCAAGTTGTTCCTCAATCTTCGTTGTGGAGGGCACCAGTTGCCATCTAGCTTCCCGTGGGCAGCTCATGGCCTCAAAACTTAGGGTGCTGTGTTCAATCTTAGTTGTGGTTGGGCATAGCCACTACCATCCCATGTGGGAGTTGAACCAGCAGCTTTGTTGTTAAGAGCGCACGCTCTATCCACTGAGTCATTCAGGCGGCAGCTCAGCTCAAGGTGCGGAGTTCAGCCTTAGTTGCGAGTGGGTGTAGCCCCCCACTGAACAGGCAATCTTGCTGTTATACCAGCTGAGCCATCCTGGCAACTGTTGGCAGCTCAGCTACAGCTCAGCTAGGGCACAGTGTTCACTGGCCCATGTGGGAATCAAACCAGCAGCCCTGTTGCTCAGAGCACATGCTCTAAGCCAACTCTTTTTTTTTAATAAGGGCAGTGTCACTGGCCCTCATATGTGGGACCTGAACTGGGGCTGCTGGTTTCCTAAGCCAGCGCTTAACTACCGCGCCACTCGGCCGGCCCTAAGCCAAATCTTATTCAACTGAGCCACTCGACCGGCCCTCCAATAAACTTTTAAAGTAAATTTTTGCTAGAGAGATAACAGAGGAAAAAAGGAAGCTGAACTAACAGAGGGTATAACACAAGTGCCTATAGAGGGGATACCACGGAGAATCAAACTGATTTTTCTCTTCATAACTCCTAAGAGATCCAGGATTTGGAGGTGCCATTTATCACAGAAGATTGGGCTGCAGTATGGAACTAAAAACTGGGGAACTGTTACATGTCTCTATATAGAGTAGTCCAGCGACCCTTGCACTCCAAAAGCTGCCAAGTGACTTCTCCCTATATACAACTGACCCAGAACACAGTAGGTTTATTCCCTATAGGAAATGAATGGGAGTGGTTCTGGATAAGAACGCACCAGACACAGCAGAGGTAGGGGACAGACACAGCCCCTTACTCTTGCCTGGCTTCCAGAAAATTAGAAGCTAGGGATAAACCCTCTAGATGGGAAACTGGAAGATTTTTTTCTGGAGATACTAAATGACTCCAGAGAAAAGACTTAGAGATACTGACATTTAGGGAACCCCCCAATAAGAAGGTTGATGTGTGGACCAATTATTCTGAAGTGAAGCCAGTGGTAGGCTGGAGCTAGCTGAGATGAGCTCAAGCCAATTATATGCATTTCTTCCCAATTTTACATTCAGTGACATGTTGATAGCTTAAAATACGGCATGGTGGGAATAGTTACATCACAGAAATCAGGAAATGCTGAAAATCAGGGTCTTTTTCTCCAGAGCTGGCTGTTAAACATTTACCAGTATATTACTGGACAAAACCCATCAGTCAATAAACTCTGCTTCAGGTCAGCTTTCTAGTGGCTATTCTTTAAGAATGAATAGCCAGGGTCAACAGACATTTGAAGAAATTAACACAAAAAAGAAAATACAGTAAACAAACCAAAGGGGTAAAAAAGGACCTGGAGAAAACAAAGACAATGAAGGGAAAAGAAAAAAACGTCAAAAAGTGTAATTAATACTCAGAGAGAAAGATAAGAGATGATATTACAGCCATACAACAAGAACAGAATGGTTGGGGGCCGGCCGAGTGGCGCGTTGGTTAAGCGCTGGTTTTGGGATGCCAGCAGCCCCAGTTCGGATCCCACATGAGGGCCGGTGACACGCCCTCTACAGCTAACAACAGCTCCAGCTGGAGCTGGGCTGTGCGAGCCCCAGCGATGGTGTAGGCTGCAGCCCCTGCCGTGGGCTACAGTGAGTGGCCGGCAGCCAGCATAAGCGGCTGGCAGCCTGCGTGAGCTGCCAATAGCCGCGGTGAGCAACCATCCAGAGGCCGGCGACTGATCTGCCTCATCTGGGAAGAGAGCAATGACGATACCAACATGGGCCAGTGAAGCAACGTCCTCCGCAACTAGACTGAAGAACAAACAGACAGCAACTTGTCTGTTCCCCTTCCCTGATTCCCCAACGCTGTTCCCCTCCCCCAATTCCCCAATAAAATCTTTAAAAAAAAAAAAAGAACAATGGAGTTGTACTGTTTTTATAACTTGCATTTTCTTTCCCTATGATTACATATTCCTCAGCAAAGACAAAAAAACCCACAAAAACCAAAAATGTACAAAATCATCCCAGAATTGAGGCCCATAAGTCTCTAGAATAAAAGAAGCCGCCAAGAACTTGGCACAACGAATTAAAAAGAAGATACAAGGGCCGGCCAAGTGGCTCAGTTGGTTAAGAGCTCGCTCAAGAGTGCAAGCTGAGGGCCGGCCGAGTGGCGCATTGGTTAAGCGCTGGTTTTGGGATGCCAGCGGCCCCGGTTCGGATCCCACATGAGGGCCAGTGACACTGCCCTCTACAGCTAACAACAGCTCCACCTGGAGCTGGGCTGTGCGAGCCTCGGTGATGGTGTGGGCTGCAGCCCCTGCTGCAGTGGGCTGCCATAGGCTACAGTGAGTGGCCCACAGCCAGCGTGAGTGGCTGGCAGCCAAGCGTGAGCTGCCAATAGCCGCGATGAGCGACATCCAGAGGCCAGCGACCGATCTGCCTCATCCGGGAAGAGCGCAATGACGATACCAACAGTGAAGCAACATCCTCCGCAACTAAACTGAAGAACAAGAAGATGGCAACTTGTCTGTTCCCCTTCCCCGATTCCCCAATGCTGTTCCCCTCCACCAATTCCCCAATAAAATCTTTAAAAAAAAAAAAAAAAAAAAAAGAGTGCAAGCTGAGCTCTGAGCAACAGCTGTTCGAGGCCAGCCCGAGCTGAGTTGCCGTTGAGCTGCCAACAGGTGGCAGGATGGCTCAGCTAAAAAGAAGAAGAAGATACATACTAAGGCTCATGTGAAAATTCAGAACAGGAAAAGTATAAGACCTGAAAAGGATCAGGATCAGAACAGCATAAAATTTCTTAATAGGAGACTTTTAGAAGACAATAGAGCAATGCCTTCATAGTTGAAAGGAAAAAACGATTTCCAAAATAGAATTCTAAACCCAGCCAAATCAAAAATGAAGTGTGAGGTTAGAATGTAGAATTTTTCATTAATAGACATTTACCTCTCATCTCTTTCATATGAAGTAACAAAGAAATGTGCTCTAACAAAAAAAAAAAAAAGGGGGAATAAAGTAAGAAGAGGACATGTGATTTAGGAAATAAGAAATCCAAAGGGAAAAAGAGAAAAAGACCCAGGTAGGGTTTGTGAAAGTGGTCACAAGAGGATGGAATATTCTGGGGTTGAAATCTTGCCAGGGGGGTGGAGGGTGGGGAGAACGACCCAAACTCATAGATTATTTTTCCATTTGGAAAACAGTGATGATAGGTGTACAACAGAGCTGAAAGGAAGAGAATTAAAAAGGCATAAAGGAAAAGCTAATTAAAATAAATCAATTATCAACTTCAAGAAAATACATTATAAAAGAAAGGTAGACATGACTTGGCTCAGTGGTGAACAATATCTATATAGTCAGAATAATGTAAATACTGATTTTCCAGTTATTAAAAAATTGTGACAAAACTCTATTGGAAAAAAAACTCTATTGGAAAAATGAGGGAAAGGAAAGAGTGTATGGCATGTCTGTGAGTGGTTTAACGAAAACCTCGTCTACCATAACAAGAAGTCTATTATAAAACTAATGAACCAAAGAATATCTGTTTAAGTATATTACTTAGAAATATGGAGGAAATATTCTAGAAACTAAAATTGTTGAAAATGATTGCCTATCAGCAGCAGACTATGACCTTTTTTTTTTTTTTTTTTTTTTGAGGGCAGTGTCACTGGCTCTCATATGTGGGACCCGAACCGGGGTTGCTGGCCTCCCAAGCCAGCGCCCAACCACCGCGCCACTCAGCTGGCCCAACTATGCCCTTTTTTTTTTTTTTTTTGAGGGCAGTGTCACTGGACCTCATATGTGGGACCCGAACCGGGGAAGCCAGCGATTAACCACCGCGCCACTCGGCCGGCCCCAACTATGCCCTTTTTGACAGGCAAAAGTAGCAGTTGCTGTTTGACATAAAGTGGTAGGCATTCTCCTAGGTGACTGTGTAAGTCATTCCATGAGACCCTCAAAATAATCCTATAGATAAATAATGTCATCCTTACCAACATAGGAGGAAGCCGAGTCTCAGAAAGCTCAAGCAACTCATCCATAGCTACAAAACTGGTAAGTGGCAGAGCCAAGATCCAAATTCAGATTTGTCTGCCTCTAAAGTCTAAGCTCTTAATGACTGTTCTCTACTAGCGTTCAGGGACTTGGGTCTCTGGGGTACCCAACCTCATCTTACCTCCTCCACATCTTCATCCAATTGCTCATTAGGATCCACTTCTCTTACTAAGTCTTGTAATTTCTTCTTGGTCAATACCTAAAGTTAGTTAGGAGAAGAGTTTTCAGCAAAGTATCAAGGAAACCGAAATAAGCTCATTACCCTACAATAAGAAAGGCTGTCTGTCCATGTTTCTACTTTCCAAAGAGTGAACAGTCCAGCCTACCGGGTGATACTGCTACAAGACTAATTCTCAAGACAGAAGTAGCCTAGGTAAAGGGAGAAAGAACAGTTTGGAAGAGAGGCCAACATCTCTTAGGCAGTTTATTTCAGACTCATCCCTTTCTCACTGTGCCTCACCTTCCCTCTACATTAAAAAATTTCCAATTTTATGACCACCACAAATTGTACAATGCCTCTCTTACCTCTGGACATGCTCTTCCACCCTTCTTTCCACCTGGTGAGCTCATGGTGCCTCCTTTCTGATACTTTCCCTAGCCCACCCAGATAAAAGCAATCACTTCCTCCTGTGGCCTCTGCTGTACCCTGTGCACCCTTCCATCATTGTTTATATTTATAAACTTGCCCTATTCTGACTTAATAGGCTGAAAGCTCCCTGTGTTCAACTTTGTATAACTAAATACTGGTATAAGTATGTGCAAAGTGATTCTTCTTTCATAAAGGAAAATTCATGTCACATATATATGCCATTTTTTAAAAAATGATCAAAAGATATACACTAAAATGTTAACCATAGTTATTTTGGGGTGGTGATAGAATTATGCTACTGATTCTTTCAGTTTTTCTAATGTTTCCATAATAAACATGTATAACTTTGGAAATAAGGAAAACATAATTTTTAAAATAAGTATTTGTTAATAATATCTCAGATCTATCCATTTTTCTCCATTCTACCATATCACTTAATTCAAGCCTGCACTGCATGTCTTGATTTATTACAGAAGTCTTTGCCTTGGTCTTTCTTCCAGTCTACTCCCTTTTCCTACCTCTCTTGGCCCCTTACCGCCAAGTGAATCTTCCTAAGACATATTTCTTTAATTCTACTACTCTTACACCTCTATTAAATATTTGCAAAGATGTTTACTGACTAAAAGTTACAAAGTTCCAATGGGAACTGGTTACTATAGGCCCAGTGCATTCAGCTGTAATCCTACCTGCGCAATTTTATCTCCTGCTCTTCTCCAATAAACTCCACATTCAGCATAGGCTGTTCTCTTTTTCTTTTTTTTTTTTTTTTCAAGGGCAGTGTCACTGGCCCTCATATGTGGGACCCAAACCGGGGTCGCTGGTGTCCCAAGCCAGCGCTTAACCACCGCACCACTCAGCCGGCCCAAGCTGGACTTTTGACGATCTGCTCAGCCCTCCCCATTCACCTTTACTAGTCCCTTCCCCCATTCTCTTGAAATGTCTCTTCATCCTATTCTATCCAGCCTACCAGGCCTAAGTTAAGAGATTATATTTATTTCTTATTTCTTGTGGCTTAGGAGACCACAGGGGGATCAGATTTTAGAATCACAGCAAAAAGTTAATGATGGTAGCAGGTGGATGAACTAGAAGGAGAAAAGACTGGAGGCAAGAGTACTTTTAGTATAAGAATAATTAATTCCATTAATTACTAAAGAATAATCCATTAATTATTTTACTATTTTATTTTATTGAACAATTATGTAGCATACATACAGAGGGTGCCAAAAAATGTATACACATTTTAAGAAAGGAAAAACTGTATTAAAATTGTAATACTTAATATACAAAAAGGTTGGACAATTAAGCTCGTGAACTTTCCATTGTGTAAGTGCACTGTGGAAAATTCACGAACTTAATTGTCCGACCTTACTGATAACAAAAGATGAATGCAAGTCACATTTGACTTCTGTAATTACAAGAAGTGCTCAAAGTGGTTACCATTAGCATAATTTTAATACAGTTTTTTCCTTTCTTAAAATATGTATACATTTTTTTTGGCACCTCTATATATTTACATATAAGTATATAAAAACCTGTCACAGGCAAGGTGGTATGTTAGTGTGTATGTGTAGATGTATATAAGTACACACACACACACACACACACACACACACACACACACGAAGTACCACAGGTAAAAACTGATAAATGCTGTACATGATAATTAAATAAAGAACTTTAGAAGTCCAAAGGAGGGAAAAGACCTTTTTCAGCTGAGGGGACGAGGCAGCACCTGAGGTGGACATCTCTCAGAGCACTACTGATTCAAATAACAGATAACAGGCGACTACAAAGAGCAAAAAGTAAGAGGACCATACCTGATTGTTTTCAGGGCTGAGACGCCCTCCTGACCCAGGAGTGCCTGGTATCTTTACCACTGTAGTGCTATTGGCCATGGAGCCCTGTGGAGGGGTGCTGGCTGGTTCCGGTTTTATGGATGAGAAATTGGAGAGGTTGATTAGGGCTGAGGGGCCGAACTGGTTCATAATCTGCCGAGCTTTGGACTTCAGCTCATAGAGCTTATCGAGATCCTGTTTCTTCTTAGAGGTATGAGGACCAAGGCCAATCAACTAGGGAAGGAAAACATGAGAATTAGCTCCAGAGGCACCTGCAATAAAGGATGAGTTTTGAAAGTAAAATTATAGAAGTCTGTCAGACTTTGAAGGGTCTTCAGTACGTCACAGATAGTGACCATTTGATACCTGCACATTAAAAATGGAAGGAATGAAGAATATTCATTGTTCTCACCTGATATTTAGAAACCATCTCTTCTCCAAAAGCTAAATGAAATAGTCCACAAAATTGAAATAAGAAAGTAAATGAAATGAAGAATCTTATGTCCAAAAATAAACTAGAATGAGCAAGACACTTCTGAAGACTTTGTAAAAACGGAATACACGGTTAACTATACATGCATTATCTTTGAGCATCAAATAATATTAAATTCAAATAAATCACGGCACAGTCACATACTTAAAACCCAATCACAAAAGTTCAGAAAACAGATTAGTTTATTTTGGCATTTCAAAACATGCTTAAGTCTGTGTCAGGCTATGACTAATAAACACAATTTTTAGCAACTGTTAAAAGTAAAACCTTCTTTGTCATCAGGCGTAAATTTTCTGAGTGTTAGCAATCTTTTAAGTACATGCAGAGTTCCTAGCTTGGAGTAGCTGAGACTCCTGCTAAATTTTAGAGCCATGAGTTTGAATCTGTGGACATCAGCTTTGGTGTCACCAAGGTCAGAAGCACATTCACCAAGTTCCTCCCACAGTGACCTCCAATTGCTTACTTACAGCTATCTGAGTGTCTAGATCTTTAATTACATCCGCAACGGCTGTGAGCCCGGTGAAATGAGAGGCAGCCATTTTCAAAAGCTACCTGTAAATGAACAACTGGCATCAAGTACCACCCTTAGCACAGAATGACTGCAGTTCCATGGCCTGGCACATCTTTACCAACCAGGATCCAGGCAAATTGAATGCGGAGAAACATATACCTCTCCTTATTCCTTTTGGGCACACATACACACAAAAATCTCCACCTCTTTCATATACAACTTTTTTTTTTTTTTGAGGGCAGTGTCACTGGCCCTCATATGTGGGACCCGAACCAGGGCCGCTGGCTTCCCAAGCCAGCGCTTAACCATCGCACCACTTGGCTGGCCCACCATATACAACTTTTAAAATCAATTAATGATTATATAATAACATAGACTCTCTTCCCAGAAAATGAATATTCTATTGTTAGGGGTAAACTAACAACATGTGAAACGCTTTATTGGCCAAAGCTGTGGAATTTTAACTTGCAGGAAACATGGCAATGGTTTTCAGAACTTGGTAAGGCTTAGCAACCTGAATGAGTAGATGCATGTGTTCCACTCTTGCCCCTATTGCTGAGTTTCCCACAACACACTGTCTTACTTTCTAATACGACATCTTCCCCTGCTTCACCCTTAATAAAAGCAACTAACTACACGGGTTAAATGACCAAGAGAAACTTGTTGGCCAAAAGCTGGCTGGGGGGGGAAAGTAGAGTGAGGATCACTTGTTTTTTGTAACCACATTTGGTCTGTGCCTCCTCCTCCCTTGCCCACAAATGCTCCCATTGGAAGAATCAGGATAGGAAAAGATGGTTAACGTAGTAATACAGTAGTCTCCTTCTTTTCGAGGTTTCGCTTTCTGCAGTTTCAGTTACCTATGGTTTCAGTCAACCACAGTCTGAAAATATTAAGTGGAAAATTCCAGAAATAAGCAATTTGTAAGTTTTAAATTGCGCGCCCTTCTGAGTAGCATGATGAGATCATGTGCTGCCCCTCTCACTTGTGCTTGTGATTCATCTTTCTGTTCAGCATATCCACACTGGATACCCTTTCTGCCCGTTAGTCACTTAGCAGCCATCTGGGTTATCAGATCTGTTATGGTATCACAGTGCTTGTGTTGAAGTACCTTATAGTAGCCTAATGCTATGTCACAATGCTTATGTCATACATCTCACTTCATCTCAGCACATAGGCACAGTATCATCTCATCTCACATCACGAGTACAGTAAGGCATTTTCAGAGAGCTAGAGACCCCAGTCATATAACTTTTATTATAGTGTATTGTTATAATTGTCCTATTTTATTGCTAGTTACTGTTATTAATCTCTTACTGAGCCTAATTTATAAATTAAACTTTATCATAGGTAAGTAAGAGTATGTATAGGAAAATACATAGTATATATAGGGTTTGGTACTATCGGTGGCTTCAGGCATCTCCTGGGATACTACTGGACAAGGGGGTACTACTGTAGTTGTTCTAATGTTATAAGCAAACTATTTTCCCAGAGCAAGTTTTATGAAAAAGCCTTTGATTATCAGTATGTTCATCACACTGAACATACTATACCTCTCAAATAACATTCCCACAATCTTCAAGGGACTTCCCAAATAGTACTGAATACTGCTCAGAATAAATGGAGACTTTTTTGGTAAAAGAGATTTCTGTATAATGGGATTTTCTATAAGACCCAGAGACAAAAGATATAGCCTATCTGTATGGTACCAAATATGAATAATCACATATCAAATTTGGAATTATAGGGCCGGCCGAGTAGCGCGGTGGTTAAGAGTTGGCTTGGGAAGCCAGCGGCCCCGGTTTAGATCCCCCATGTGAGGGCCAGTGACACTGCCCTCTAAAAAAAATAAAAAAAAAATTCGGAATTAACCTTAAGGAATAGCTCCAATGACTATTAATGACATATGTCACTTCAATGAAATAATTGGAATCTCTGTAATGTGGGAAAAATCAATGTTTTTCCCTAAGAAACTAGGCTGCAATTTATTATACTAACTGATCTTGCTGAGAAGCAAGCAATGCTTCTGAATTTTCAATAACTTGGGATGAGTTACTTCTTCCATTAAAACAAAACAAAGCAAATGATAACCAAACACCCATTACCAGACTGATGCTGCCTTTAGTTTCCTAGATTGTTCTTTTATTTGTTGGATTTAAAACATCATAACATATTTGGGGTGGGTGACGATCACGTGGGTTTACACAATTGTTAAACTCATCACAGTGAACATTTAAGATCTGTGCATTTTATTCTATGTAAATTATACCAAAATTAAGAATAAATATAATCCTCCCCCCGAAAGAAAAACAGGTAAAGGATTGAATGCCTAGACACTTATCTCCCCAAAATGAAAACTTACATTACCACACAAACCTGTATACTACTGCTCATAGCATATATCAATATGGAAAGATAAGATTATTATATAGGGCCGGCCGAGTGGCGCATTGGTTAAGCGCTGGTTTTGGGATGCCAGCGGCCCCGGTTCGGATCCCACATGAGGGCCAGTGACACTGCCCTCTACAGCTAACAACAGCTCCACCTGGAGCTGGGCTGTGCGAGCCCCGGTGATGGTGTGGGCTACAGCCCCTGCTGCAGTGGGCTGCCATAGGCTGCAGTGAGTGGCCCACAGCCAGCGTGAGCGGCTGGCAGCCAAGCGTGAGCTGCCAATAGCCGCGATGAGCGACATCCAGAGGCCAGCGACCGATCTGCCTCATCCGGGAAGAGCGCAATGATGATACCAACAGTGAAGCAACATCCTCCGCAACTAAACTGAAGAACAAGAAGACGGCAACTTGTCTGTTTCCCTTCCCCGATTCCCCAACGCTGTTCCCCTCCACCAATTCCCCAATAAAATCTTTAAAAAAAAAAAAAAAAAAGATTATTATATAAATGGTGGTATATAACTGAGTATATCTGGAAAACATCTGATTTCATATTAAAAATTTTAATATTTGGTCCATCTAGAATGAGGGGGGTATATACAGTCATCCCATCTTACACTCCTCCATTCCAGGTGGATCAAATATTTAATTTTTTTTTTTTTTTTTGAGGGCAGTGTCACTGGCCCTCAGATGTGGGACCCGAACCGGGGCAGCTGGCGTCCCAAGCCAGCGCTTAACCAATGCACCACTCGGCCAGCCCTTAAATTTTAAATATAAAATCATGCACTAGAAAAAAACATAGGAGGTTTAAAAAAAAATATTCTGAAACCTCAGCCTCACACTTTATATAAAAATTAACTCAAAACGGATTATAGGCTTAAATGTAAAATGTACAGCTATAAAAATTTTCTAGCTAGGCAAAGAGTTCTTAGACTTGACACCGCAAGCACAATCAACAAAAGGAAAATTTGATAAATTACCCTATATCAAATTTAAAAAGTTTCCTGAAAGCACATACTGAAAGGATGAAAAGACAAGCTATGGACTGAGAGAAAATATTTTCAAACTATATTTCTTTAAAAAGATTAGTACCGGGCCAGCCGAGTGGCGCATTGGTTAAGAGATGGGATGCCAACGGCCCCGGTTCGGATCCCACATATGAGGGCCAGTGACACTGCCCTCTACAGCTAACAACAGCTCCACCTGGAGCTGGGCTGTGTGAGCCCCGGCGACGGTGTAGGCTGCAGCCCCTGCTGCAGTGGGCTGCTATAGGCTACAGTGAGTGGCCGGCAGCCAGCATGAGCTGCCAATAGCCGCGGTGAGCGACCATCCAGAGGCCGGCAACCAATCTGCCGCATCCGGGAAGACAGCAATGACGATCGATACCAACATGGTCTAGTGAAGCAACGTCCTCCGCAATCAGACTGAAGAATTAAAAGACAGCAACTTGTGTGTTTCCCTTTCCTGATTCCCCAATGCTGTTCCCCTCCCCCAATTCTCCAATAAAATCTTTAAAAAAAAAGAAAAAATAAAGATTAGTACCTAGAATGTATAAAGAACTCTCAAAACTCAGCAGTTTTTTTAAAAAGAAGCAATTCTATTAGAAAATGGACAAAAGACATGACCAGACATTTCACCGAAGGGGATACAGAGATAACAAAGAAGTACATGAAGAGATGTTCAACATCATTAGTCATTAAAGAAAGGCAAATTAAAACTATAATGAGATCTAATTACACAGCTATCGATGGCTAAAATAAAAAATAGTGTCAACACCAAATGCTGGCAAGAGGGCAGCGAAACTGGATCACTTGTATATTGCTAGTGTGAATGTAAATGGTATAGCCACTCTGAAAAATGGTTTGCAGTTTCTTAAACATCGAAGCATGGACTGCCTAAATAAACATGAAGACTAAATGCAGTGTGATATCCTGGATGGGATCCTGGGACAGATTGAAGGACATTAAGGGAAAACTAGGATCTGAATGAATTATAGCCTTTAGTTAATAATAATGTTTCAATATTGATTCATTGGGCCGGCTGAGTGGCGCGATGGTTGGGCTCTGGCTTGGGAGGCCAGGGGCCCCAGTTCGGGTCCCACATGTGTGGGCCAGTGACACTGCTCTCAAAAAAAAAAAAAAGAAAAAAGATTAATTCTAACAAATGTACTATATGTACTAATGGAAGATGTTAATGAGGGAGAAACTGGGTATAGGATATATGGAAACTCTGTACCACCTTCACAATTTTTCTGTAAATCTAAAACTGTTCTAAGGAAAATGGTTTATTAAGAAAAAGAAAAAAAAACCCTAATACACAAAATAGGGAGGGATCTTAAAAATATTTAAGTGGGTGGGCCGGCCGAGTGGCGCGGTGGGGGTTAAGCACTGGCTTGGGAAGCCAGCGACCCCAGTTCGGGTCCCACATATGAGGACCAGTGACACTGCCCTCAAAATAAATAAATAAATAAATAAATAAATAAAATTTAAGTGGGAAAAAAGCCAGTCTTAAAAGAATACATACTGTATGATTCCATTTATGTGAAATTCTATTACTAGTAAAACTAATGTCTACTGACAGAGGGGCACAGACTGACTGCTCAGGGGCACCAAGGAAGTATCTAAGGTGTTATAAACGGTCTGTATCTTGAGTGGGGTGATGCTTACATAGCTGCATATATTTATCAAAGCTTAAAGAACTACAAACTTACAATGTGTACATTTTATTGTATGCAAATTATACTTCAATAAAATTTGAGGGGAAAAAAAACCTAGAGGTGCCACGTCTGGCAGCGAAGGTGGCAAGAAGAAACCCCTAAAGCAGCCCGAGAAGCAGGTCAAGTAGATAGAGGAGGAAGATAGGCATTCAATCAGAAGCAAAAAGAGGAGCAGAAGAAATCTGAGCTAAAAGCAAAAGCCGCGAGAAAAGGCCCCCTGGCTAAAGCCGCGAGAAAAGGCCCCCTGGCTACAGGTGGAATTAAGAACTCTGGCAAAAAGTGAGCTGCTCCCCAAGGGTGAGCCTTAATTCCATTCCTGTTTTAACATCTGGATCCCTTGCCATAACATCTGTTGCCACATATAGCTAGAATGAAGTGTTGTCTTGAAGACTTGTACATTTAAGAATAAACTTTTGTAAAAAATAAAAATAAGGGCCAGCCGAGTGGCTCAGTTGGTTAAGAGCTCGCTCAAGAGTACGAGCTGAGCTCTGAGCAACAGCTGTTCGAGGCCAGTCCGAGCTGAGTTGCCGTTGAGCTGCCAACAGGTGGCAGGATGGCTCAGCTAAAAAAAAATAATAATAATAATAATAATAAAAATAATAATAATCATGCAGTGGCTCATCTCTTTAGTTCTTCTCTCACTCAGCCATTTCAACCTTAGCTGTGAGCTGAGAGTAAATCCAACCCAGACAACCAAAGTGTGTTCTTCAGTTCTATGCCGAATTCTGTACTGCCTGGACTGGACCTGGAATTAAACCAATTCATTTGAAATGGAAACAAAAACAAAGCACTAAACATGCAATTACCAAATGACCCAATGACTACAGTCTTATGCATTTATCCTAGAGAAACGAAAACCTATGTTCACAAAAAAACTTGTACATGAAAGTTCATAGTAGCTTTATTTGTAATAGCCAAAAACGAAAATCAGCTCAGATGTCTCTCAACAGGTAAATGGTAAAACTGTGGTACATTCACATCATGGAATATTACTGAGCAATAAAAAGAAATGAACTATTGATATACACAACAATTTGGGTGAACCTCCAGAGGATTATGCAGAGCAAAAGTTAATCCAAAAAGAGTACATACTGTATGATTCCATTTAGTAACATTTTTGAAATGACAAAGTTTTAGAAATAGAGTACAGATTAGTGAGGTCATCAGGGGTTGAGTGAGAGGGAGGTCAGTGTGCATATAAAAAGGGCCCTTGTAGTGATGGAATTATTCAGTATCTTGCCTGTAGTGATGGATAAATGAAACTAGAAAGTGATTAAATTGTGTAAAACTCAATACACATATATACACAAACAAGAGTATAAGTAAAACGGGAAATCTGAATAAGATCCGTGAGATGTATCAATGTCAATCTCCTGGTTGTCATACTATACTAGTTTTGCAAAATGTTACCATTTGGGAAAACTGGGCAGAATGTACAAGGGATGCCTCTGTATTATTTTTTATAACTGCATATAAATCTACAATTATCTCAATTTTTAAAAACTGGAAAAAAATATTCTCAAAAATAACTGAAGCCCTTCTTAAGATGACCCAAAACTCAGGAGCCATAAAAGAAAAGACTGATATGTTCAAGCACATAAAAATATAAATGTCTAGGGCCAGCCGAGTGGCGTGGTGGTTAAGCGCTGGCTTGGGAAGCCAGCGGCCCTGGTTCGGGTCCCACATATGAGGGCCAGTAACACTGCCCTCAAAAAAACAAACAAACAAACAAACAAACAAAAAAAAAATATATATATATATAAATGTCTACATGGCAACAAATATAATAAAGTTAAAGGACAAAAGACAAACTAGCAAAAACATACTCAATACATATTAAAGTACTAATTTCTTCTATTATACAAAACATCTACAAATCAATAAACACCCAACCACCTAAAAGAAAAATTGTAAAAAATATGGTAGTACAAGAAAAGGAAATTCAAATAGCTCTTAAAATAATGAAATGATCCTTATTCTCATTCATAATTAAAATACAAATTAAAACTACAAGCTACCTCTTATTCCCCATTCGGAAACAATGAAAAAGTTTATATATACTATGTTTGAAAAATTTTATGGACAGTCATTTTCATGTGTTATTGAGGTGAAGAGAATATAAATTAACTAGAGGTTACTGTAAACGGCTACTCGGCAGTATCTACCCAAATTAGAAAAGTATATATTGTTGATCCCATAATTTCATTTTAGCTATTTATATTCTAGTTGAACTTGTATGTGATAGGATACTGTACATATAAGGAATTTCAATCTAAATGTCTATCAAACATGGTATCGTTAAACAAATTAGGGTCTAACTATATAATGGAATCCATTGAAAAAGACTGAGACTCGTGTTATGCTGAAAGAAACCAGTTATAAAAGACCACATATTTATATGATTCTATTTAAATGAAATGTCCGGAATAGACAAATATATAAAGACAGAAAGTAGACTACAGTTGCCTAAGGCTGGGAGGTGGGGTTTTCCTTAGGGGGGACAAATTAATCTAAAATTAGATTGTGGTGATGGTGGCACAACCCCGAATGTGCTAAATAACACTAAATTGTACACTTTAAATTGGTGAATTATATGATATGTGAAGGATATCTCAATAAATCTGTTTTAGAAAAAAAGAGAGGAAGCTCATGAAACAGTCTCCAAGATACACTGTTCAGTGAAAATGCAAAGTACAGAATAGTGAGAATAATTTGCTGTCATTTATTAAAACACAGAGACACATAAATGTAAATGATTCCTGGGGAGATACGTAAGAAACTGTTAACAGTGGTTGTCTTGGGGTAGGGGGGCGGTGTGAGAATGGTAGTATCTGGGTGGTTATATGGGACCAAGGTGGGAGAAGATTTACTTTTCGTTGTGTATTCTAAATTTTGTACTATACTTACTCTTTATTGTATACCCCAAATTCTGTACTATGTGCATATGTTATCTATGAAAATCTTTTTTTTAACTATTATTGTTTTGTATCATCTGAAGAACAACTTTTTAAAATACAACAAAAAAATACAGTAGAGGACCGGCCAAATGGCTCAGTTGGTTAAGAGCTCGCTCAAGAGTGCCAGCTCTGAGCAACAGGCTTGCCAGGTGGATTCCAGAGCTGAGCTGAGCAGCCGCTGAGCAGCCAACAGGTGGCGAGATGGCTCAGCTAAATATATATATATATATATATATATATATATATATTTAATATAATAAATAAATAAATAAATAAATATATATATAATATATATATAGTAGTAACTACAAAAATAAACCTTAACCTATATTTCATACCTTCTACAGAAATAAATTCAAAACTGATCATAGACTTAAATATAAAAATGTAAAAGTATAAAACTTTTAGAAGAAAACTCAGGAGAAAATCTTCATGACTTTGGGTCAGGCAGAGTTCTGAAATACAACACCAAAAGCACAATCCACAAAAGAAAGAAACTGATAAAGTGGACTTAAACTAAAATGTACAACTGTCCTGCAAAAGAAAATAAGAAATCTAAATAAAAAGAGTAAGAGAGAGCCGGCCGAGTGGCACGTTGGTTAAGCACTGGCTTGGGAAGCCAGCGGCCCCGGTTCCGATCCCACATATGAGTGTATGAGGGCCAGTGACACTGCCCTCAAAAAAAAAAAAAAAAGAGTAAGAGAAAACATTTACAGATCCCATATATGATGAAGAACTTGTATCTAGAACAGATAAAGAACTCTCGGGCCGGTGGTTAAGAGCTGGCTTGGGACGCCAGCGGCCCTGGTTCGGATCCCACATATGAGGGCCAGTGACCCTGCCCTCTAAAAAACTAAATAAATAAAATAAAAAAGAACTCTCAAAATTTCACAATAAGAAAACCCAATTAAAAACTGATCAAAAGATCTGAAGAGGGCCGGCCGAGTGGCGCGGTGGTTAAGCACTGGTCTTGGGAAGCCAGTGGCCCCGGTTCGGGTCCCACATATGAGGGCCAGTGACACTGCCCTCAAAACAAAAACAAAAAAAACAAAACAAAAAAAAGATCTGAAGAGACCCTTCACCAAAGAAAATATACAGATGGCATATAAACACATGAAAAGATGCTCAATATCATTAGTCATTAGTGAAATGTAAATTAAAACCACAATGAGAAACCACTAAATCCCTACTGGAATATCTCAAATTAAATAAATAAATAAATAAACAAGTGCTGGGGAGGATGTGGAGTAACTGAAGCCTTCATACATTTCTGGTGTGAATGTAAAATGGTGCAGTCTCTTTGGAAAACAGTTTGGCAGTTTCTTATAAAATTAAATATATGCTTATCATATGATTCAGCAATCCCGCTCCTAGGCATTTACGCTAGAGAAATGAAAATTTATATTCACACAAAAATCAGTATGTGAATGTTTATAGCAACCTTATTCATAATTACCAAAAACTGGAAACAATCCAGGTGTCCTTCAACTGGTGAATGGATAAACAAACTATGGGTTTATCCATACCATGGAAATACTGCTCAGCAATAGAAAGGAAGGACTACTGATACATGCAACAACATGGATACTCTTGAATGTGTTACCCTAAGTGAAAGAGGCAAGACTCAAAAAGCGACTTTCTGTATGACTCCATTTATGTGACACCAGAAAAGGCAAAGCTAAAGCTAAATGGGTGGAGAACTGGTGAATTGTTGCCAGGGGTTTGGGATGGGAGAGGGTTTGACCACAAAGAAGCAGCATGAGAGAAAATTTGGGAGGCTTGGAACTGTTAAGTAACCTGAGTGTTATGGTGTTTACATGACAATATGTACTTGTTACAACTCATAGAACCATATCTCCAAAAATAATTTTATGGTATGCAAATTTAAAAAACAAAACATCACAACCTGATCAGAATGGTCAATGACTCTCCATCCAAATTACCTGTTTATTGACAACTTTCATCAAGCCCAACTGTGAATGATGCTGACCAAGCAGGGTGGGATGAAGTGACCGTAAATAACCCGAATTCCATTATGTAATGTACCATTGTAATGTACCTTTTGGTTACTCAAATTTCTAACTCTCATTTCCTTAGAATGCCAAGGGCTAGGGATACACTGCTGTGTAAAAACAGGCATTAACTGTGAGACAGTTTGAGAGAACAATTGTAATAGGAAACTCTTACTAGCACCTACTATGTAGGAATCACATGTTATGGGATTCACAAAGTAAGTCCACAAAGTCCATGCCCCAATGATCTACAGTTGAAAAATATTTAATAATTCTATCAAAACAAGGTTGTATGCCTGGGAATTCAATTAAATAGCCAAGTCTACCCTCCCTCCTCCAACCTATCACATTTCCCGCCCCCCCACCCAGGGCAGTATCACTGGCCCTCGTATGTGGGACCTGAACCGGGGCCGCTGGCTTCCCAAGCCAGAGCTTAACCACCGCGCCACTCGGCCGGCCCCAACCTATCACATTTAAACTATGGTTGATAGACTGAGGATGACAAGGCCTGCTTTTTCTTTTAAGGCCTTTGTACCTCAACAGAAACCTAGTTGCAATCCTATTACTGTATTAAAAGGATCTGATTTTTCAAGAGGAGGCCTTGTAGTAGTTACAAGACTTGGCCTTCTCTGGGCATCTGTTTCATTAACGGATTATTATTTTTTTTAATTGAATAAAATTATGGAATAATAGGAAAATAGTAGACCAGATTGGCTTTAACACCCATTACCTCTAAAATGTTTAGGAATTTATTATTTAAACAAAATACTGGAGAGAAGGGGATGATCAGCCTGATGGCATAAAAGCCCTATCACTATGCTGCATGACTTGACTTAATGACTGGGTTTTCGACCTGGTTGTTTCTGTCTTCACTGGCTTCTAGATGTAACTAAATGAGCTTGTATTTCCCAGCCTAAATAAACCAAAAAGAATTAGTTAATTGCAGTCTGTGAGACTTGAGAACAAGAGAAAAGTGGGATTTTTCCCACTAGGTTTTGGACTAAGTTGATGCTGGTTAGGTGGCTTTGACTTAACACAAAGGTAGTACAGTAAAGTGATCAAGGGCATGGATGCTGGTAACAGTGTCTGAGTTCAAGCACCAACTCTGCCACTTATTAACTTTATGTCCTTGAACAAGTTATCTAAACTCTTTATACCTCAATTTCCTCATCTGTAAAACAGAGTGAATCATAAAGTATACCTCATGGGAGTATTGTGGCAATTCACTAAATTTATGTATCTAAAGCACTTGAAGAGTGTGTGGTACATGGCAAGCACAAAGGAGAACATGTTCTGAACATGTTTGCTAATATTACATATATGCTCTTCTCTTTTAAATCTTAGTTATAAAAATCAGTGTGGTAAAACTAAAAGGTTTCATCTATCCCACTATGTGTTAGTGGCATTCTTATGACCTCAGATATTAAAAAAAAAAAATGGATTGAAAAAAAATCAGTGGCAAATGGTTAACAGGAGATTGATAAGAGGTACTGTGACTCAGGAAAGACCCAAGCCTGGAGGGCTGGGAGCCACCTTACTTCTGCCACTGAATTATGTGAGCTCCCTTTGACCCGAGTTTCTACAGTGGAACCAGGCAAATTCTAAAGTCCCTCCCAGCTCTAACAATTAGTGTAAGGTTTTTTTTTTGTTTTGTTTTGTTTTTTGAGGGCAGTGTCACTGGCCCTCACATGTGGGACCGAATAGTGTAAGGTTTTAAATTAAGCCCGTATGTACAGATTTCAAAGTTTGTCTTCAGCCTCCAACACACCTGTTTCACAGTGCAGGCTGTAGGCACTGCTGATGTATTTGCCTCTAAAGTATTTTGGGGCTTTCCACAAAGGCCTTAGGTCAAAAGTAGTATGTTCTATGGTATATCTGTTCTAACACAATGATTTTCTGATCAGGTATCTTTGAAATTCCACTGTAATAACTCAAATCAATGCTAGAACCACCAATAAGTGAAATAAGTATAGTTTGTAAATGAAGATGAGGATATTAACTCAGTAACAAATTATCATTAATTAAACCATCAAATATTTTGAAATGGTGGCATGGGAATGCTTCACTTCATAATTTGGTGTAAGTTTTGATCATTTGTATAAGTATAGGCACTTGCAAATAGTGTAGGGTAACTCACTGGGAAAAAATAGTAGTTTCAACCAAGTTAACCCATTTTCCCCAATCATCTAGCTCATGCTACAATTACAAATTTAATGAAATTTAAGCCCTATCTTCGAATTGGTCTTTCTTGGCCTCCTAAACTTAAAATTAAATATATCTTGCTCCATTGTGAGAAAAAGTTCTATTCAGGTCCCCTTTTTCTATCTTGAATATCTATGATACTTTAAAATCACAGGAATTTAGTTCTCCTTAAACACCACACTACATAAGTTATATAAATAATAGTTATATACATATAACTATAATTTATATACATATAACTATATGTTATATACATATAACTATATGTTATATACATATAACATATAATTATATGTATAACTAATAAGTTATAGTACTTGACATGAGTCTTAAGGAGGGGGGTTGCTTTCATTCAATGATATGCTTTGTATAACTATTACTTCTATTTTGCTGATGGGCAAACTGAGACATGGAGAGGAATGCACTTAGAAAAAGTAGAAAAAGGTTTTAATCAAATACAACTGGGTTTGACTGGGGCTGGGCCACTCAGTACCATGTGATTTCAGGCAAGGTACTTTAAGATCTCTGAACTGCCTATCTCCTTTTCTGTACAATGGGACTAACAATATCTAACTTGTGGGGCTGTAAGTGATACTTAAATGATATAATAATACTTGAAAGTGCTTACGATGGTGCCTGGTTAGCCTAAGTAGGTTTCAGTAAAAGGTATTACTGAAGAAGGGACATGACTGATCCAAGTCTCCTTGCCAACCTTATCTAAAAGCAGGCATCTCCAGTAAATGCTTGTGCTAAAAATATAGGACACAGTTTACTTATCTGCAACTTTCCAAGTGGTTTAGTATACTTGGGGGGAGGGGTGGGCTTCATTTACAGGTTTTGTAAATGGTAGTGACATTCACTGTATCAATGTCAACACAGTAACAAGACTCAAAATAAAGTAGTAGAATCTGTAGAAATTTCCCTCTTGAGTTTGAAGTTACAGCCAAGATTCTAGAAGCGTGTTTTCAAGGGACATGAATCAAGCATCATCTTCTATTTGCTATGTACAGCAGGGTACTGTATCAAAATCACGATCTAATCAATCACTGTGATCCTGAGCCCCTTTGGATTTTAGCCACTTTACATGCAAAAATAGGAGTTTAAAAAAGATGATCTTCGGGGGGGCGGCCCTTCCATCTCTCACATTCTTTTATTTGAGATGAAGAGATCTGTGCTCCATCAGGGTTGAGTGGGATGGGATTCAAAGCACTGATCAAGTATACAACTGAGTTCAAACTGCTTCAACTTCACATCGGAGCTTCGCAAGAAGGAAGCAGAAAATGAAGATGCTCGCATTTGGGCTTCCCAGATGTCAAGTCTCTTTACACAAGAAAAGCCTGCCAAACGCCAAATAGGCAGTGAAAGAGGAGTCGCCTTCCCCCGATCCCATGCTTTACCACTCTAGGTTCAGGGAATATGAAAAAAAAAAAAAAAAAAGGAATCACTCTGTCTTTTCCAACTCTCTCCCTTTCCCTCACAGCCACGGCCCCTTTTCGTCTCCGCTTTTAGGAGTTCGGGTCCTCCCAGCGCAGTCCCCTCGGGCACTTCGGAGTCTCCAAGCTCCGATCCTGTCCCCACTGCCCGCTCCCGTTCCTCCCAAACCCGAGTCTTCGCTTACTGCTTCTGCTTCTCACGGATCTAAGTCGTCTATGCCCTGCTGCCGAGTCCTGAGGAGCCGGGGTCTTCGCTGTCCCGCTTCTGCCTCTGAGGAGCCCGAGTCCTCACGGCTCCGCTCCTACCTCTCAGGAGCCCGAGTCTGAACGCCCCGCTCAGACCGCTTTCCCTCAAGTGCCGGGGAACTCACGCCCGTCCCCGTGCCCTAAGTCCCGTCAGCATCCCCGGTCCCCACAGCCCCGTCTTCTCCGAGCCCCGAGCCCCTCAAGTCCCGTCCCAAGAGCCTGATTCCTCACAGCCCCAATCGCATCCACAACCTGGCTCTTCAAACACTGACCGACTGTGGGTCTGGGTCCTGACTCCCTCCTCCCGCTCTTCGTCCTCAACTGCCAGGGCCCAAGACTCACAGGCAGCAGCGTCTATCTCCCCATGATATGCGGAGACTGCCCCAGTGAAGCGATCGTCTCAGCAGCCGGTCCGACTGCTCGGCCCTCCCCGAGTACTTCCGGCACCGCTCCCCGCCTCCAACCCGGAAACGCGCAGCGCTTCCGGCCGGCGGGCGCGCGCCTGGCTCGCGCAGGCGCAGACTGCTGTCCGACACGTGGTCGCTGCCTTGGGCTGTTGCTGAGCTCCCGCGTTTGGGCATTTTCCTGCTTGTGGTTAACGAGAAGCGTGGGCGAGCTCTGCGTTACGAACCCTGCCCTAGCTGTCTCTTCCCAGCTGCTCCTGTTGTATATATCGGTACCGTGACCGGTAACTGACACCCTGTGATGGCTTAGAGGTCGTCCTTTTTTTCTTGGTGCCTTTGTCACTATGAGCAGGACGTGGGATATTACCTGGGATTGCAGTACCCGTAGGTATCCTGTTGGACCCCAACAGGAGAGTTGGCAGCACAAGAACCTGGGGACAAGAGACCGGTTGTGCTTGTGAATTGACAATAACAATAATTGAGCGCTTACTATCTACTAGGAACTTTGCCAAGCTCCTCACCTCCAACAAATCATTTAATATTTTAAAAGAAAGAGATAAAGCAAGGTCCTAGCTAATGAGGGATGAGTCTCAACTTGAACTCAGAATTCTTACTCGTCCCCTTGAACCCGTCCTCTAACCATTAAACTGATTCTTTCAGTTATTTTATTGGTCAAATGTTTGGTGAGAACTGCTGTATTTATCAGACGCTAGGCTTGTAAACAAGACCCGGTTCCAGCCTAAATTATTTCTGGACCCCGGCCCCCACACTAAGATGGAGAAACAAAGGAATGTTGAAAGGGCTGTGACAGCCCAGAGCAAGCATTGGTAATTGCCAGCAGGAATTGGGAAGAGCTGCCTCCAACCTGGATTTGTGCAGCACCTTGCCCTCCGTATCTTTATATCTTACCGTCCTCAAACGACCAAATTCCTAATCTACTTTACTCTGCCACCAATCCAAATTTACAAAATCAAGGCCCCTTCACCGTTAGGCTCCAAGCCATCTTCCTGGTAGTACTTCCCTGCCACTGCTGTCTTCATTCTAGTATGCTGGCATACCATTTATTATTTGTGTACTCCTGTCCATCTTTTTAAGATCCAGTTTAAATGTATATACATTCAACAAATAGAGTGCTCATTGTGTGCAAAGACTTTTGCTAGGTGCTGGGTATCTATTAGTAGAAGACAGACCATATCCTTAAAGACTTTACAGTCTCAAGTGGGAAACAGACCACCAGCAAGTACACAAAAGTGTAAGAGGAGAGAATACCAGAATAAGCTAGATTTATCAAGCTGAGTGATGGAGGGCCCTGAACTAGGAAAGAGCTGGCCAAGGTGGCTGGAACTTAAAGAGGTGATAGGGAGAGTGACAGGCAATGAGGTTGGACAGGCATGCAGGGGTCTGGTCAGGCAGGATGTTGTAGGCTATGGTGAGGACATGGGATTTTATCGTGCAGTGGGAAGGCATTGGAGAAGAGGTGTGAAATGATTTGTTTTTAAGAGATGACTGGTGGATTATAGGAGTCCACAACAGACCCAACTGACAGTGCCCATATCTGGGATTCCCATCAGTGTATACTACACATCTGCTTCCTGTTAAAGAAAGTAAAATGCCTAACAGTCTATATTTTTTTATTTAAAAAAAAAATCTATGTGTAATATATACATAGAAAACAGTCTGGCAAGATAAACACTAAACTGTTAGTAGTTTGGGGAAAGCATTTTTACAATTCTGTACTGTTTTGATTTCTTTACAATTTAACACATGCCTATTGGGGGTTTTTGTGTGTTTGTTTGTTTGTTTTTGTTTAAGATTTTATTGGGGAATTGGGGGAGGGGAACAGCGTTGGGGAATCGGGGAAGGGGAACAGACAAGTTGCTGTCTTTTCTTCAGTCTAGTTGCGGAGGACGTTGCTTCACTGGCCCATGTTGGTATTGTCATTGCGCTCTTCCCGGATGAGGCAGATCGGTTGCCGGCCTCTGGATGGTCGCTCACCGCGGCTATTGGCCGCTCACGCTGGTTGCCGGCTACTCACTGTAGGCTATGGCAGCCCACTGCAGCAGGGGCTGCAGCCTACACCATCACCAGGGCTTGCACAGCCCAGCTCCAGGTGGAGCTGTTGTTAGCTGTAGAGGGCAGTGTCACTGGCCCTCATTTGTGGGATCCGAACCGGGGCTGCTGGCATCCCAAAACCAGCTCTTAACCAATACGCCACTCGACCGGCCCAACACATGCTTATTGTTTTTATATTAAAAATGAAGTATATGTGAATGATTCCATTAAAATTTTTTCTTTTATTACAGATGACATTCAATATTAGTTTCAGGTGTACAGTATAGTGGCTAGACATTTATATAATTTATGAAGTGATCCCCCCGTAAGTCTAGTACCCACTTGACAACATACAGTTATTACAATATTATTGACTATATTCCCTAAGCTGTACTTTACATCCCTGTGGCTATTTTGTTTTTTGTTTGTTTGTTTTTTTGAGGGCAGTGTCACTGGCCCTCATATGTGGGACCGAACCGGGGCCGCTGGCTTCCAAGGCCAGCGCTTAACCACCACGCCGGCCCTACCTGTGGCTATTTTGTAACTGCCAGTTTATATTTCTTAATCCCTTCACCTTTTTCTCCCAGCCCTGCCCCCACATCCAATCTGGTAACCATCAGTTCTCTGTATCTATGAGTTTGTTTCTGTTTTTGTTTGTTCCTTTGTTTGTTTTAGATTCCGCATAAGTGAAATCATATGGTATTTGCCTTTCTCTGTCTGACTTCACTTAACATAATATCCTTTAGGTCCATCCATGTTGTTGCAAATGGTAAGATTTCATTCTTTGAGTGTTTCCATTTTTATGTCATTCTGGAAAAGGCAAAACTATGGAGCCAGAGAAGAGCACTTGGTGTAAGGATTGGAAATAGCGGGAGGGGTGACTAGGAAAGGGGACAAAGGAACTTTTGGGAGTGATATAAATGTTTGATTTTTTTTTTATTTTTTTTTAAGAAGGCAGTGTCACTGGCCTTCATATGGGGGATCCGAACCAGGGCTGCCAACATCCCAAGCCAGCTCTTAACCACCGCGCCACTTGGCGGGCCCCAAAATGTTTGATATTTTGATTGTGGTAACAGACAAATGTCTGTATGAGTTAGAACTCAGAACTGTATGATAAAAAGGTGAACTTACTATATGTAAATTATACCTCAGTAAGCCTAACTTTAAAAAAATGAAATAAATGGAGAAAATATAGAGAGCAAAGCCTATACTTTAAAACTTTTAATTACACAAGTAATAAAATTACAGTAATAATCAATTATGCTTTTTAAAAATTAGAACATTACAAGTCAATCTAAAGTCTTGTGTGTGATGGCCAGCATCGTGGTCCCCTTTTTCCTTCCCAGGGGTAATCATTTTGTGTTCCTCCAGATCTTTTTAAAAAAGTTAATGCAAATATGAGGCCGTAGAAAATATGTAACATAAATATGTTTTATGTGCACACGTGTATGCTCTTTATTACATTAATGGTATGCGGCACCCTACTCAACATCCTTTTCATTTTTTAATATCTGTTAAAGATCTACTTCGATCATTCCAAGTGCAGTATTGCTTTTTTCCATCGTCAATGGTACCTTATTCTGCCACTCTTAACTTCAGTGTTTTTTCATATCTAACACTTTGAAAGTGCAGCAGATAGCATTCCACTCTATGAACACACCACATTCTGTTAATCCGTTGCTGTAACAGGTGAAGATTAATTAGCTCGCTGCGTTTTTCCGCTCTTACAGTGATCCCGTGACTCCAGTACTCCCGTGCAAGGTAGATGGCTAGGGGCGGCACAAGTTTATGCATTTTCAATTTTAATAGGGTGGATTCATGTCTTCCCCAGATAGGTACTCACAGCCCCTGAGAAACAGGTTTTCCCACGCAGCTGACGGCAGGAGCGACCACCCTGCCCACTGCAGCGCGCTGAGATTTTCGGTTCCCTCCTGCAACCGCTTTTTTGCGGGTCCCTTCTTCTGTGCCCGCTTGCACCTTCCCAGCAAGCACTGCGCTATTTGCATACCAACCACTTTTTTTTTTTAAACTTTGCTTCTAAATAAAAATCAAAAGACAAAGCATAGTTTCCTTGTGAAAATTTCCCCCTGGCTTATAAGGTGTTGAAAATTTCTCCTCAACTCCAGGAATTCGGGGTAGGAAACGACTTTTTTTTTCACCTTTATCAAAATAGGGATACGCCAACATTGCTACTTTGTTTTTGAGAACGGGAAGGCAAAAAGGGCTTCTGTCGTGAGTGACACACGCAGGGCAGCTTGGTTGCTCTACGTGCGGAATCGACATCAAGAGATTTCGGAAGCATAATTTTTTGGTACTTGGGCAGCTGGTGATCGTTGGTCCTAGCGCCCTGGTTGTAGGTTTTTCCAATAGAATACAGTTGTTCTTGAAACATTGCGTTAGTCACATTGCAGCGCATAGTATATCTTAAATGGAGTTGTAGCTAAATGTTTTGTGTAGTGTAGTTTGCTGATTGACACAAAACCTGATTTGTAGTGAAAAAGCGTTGGAGCAGTTGAGTTTAGTTAAGTCGAAAAGGATATTTGCTGGTTTTCCTGTTTTCACCGATTAGAGAATTGAGATTGAAGCAAAGTAATTTTTTTCAAGGATATACTGTTTTGTGCAGCCAGAAGAAATATCCCCACTCCTCCCAGGTTCCTGCCACCAGATATGATGGAATCATATAACACTTTGAGTTTGTAGGGCCGGCAGAGTGGCACGGTGGTAAAGCGTTGGTTTGGGAGGCCAGCGGCCCCGGTTGGGGTCCCACATATGAGGGCCAGTGACCCTGCCCTCAAAAAAAACAAAAACTTTTGAGTTTGTAAAAATGTCTCCCCTTTTACAAAGCATACATATGAATACACCTTCGTAAAGCTCTTGATGTTCTCTCTATAACTTTTGTCCTTTAAAAACAGGCAATGGTTTAAAACACTAGTTAAGTAACACTTTTACTGCTAGTAACAACAACCTTTCTGGACAGCAATTCAGCAACAGATATGCCATCTCCTAAGTTATATCTTCCATTGTAAAATTATATTTAAGAGGAGATTTAGCAGTAAGGGTTCATTCATTTTAACAGCAAGTGTATATTGTGATCCAATAGGCCTGAAGTCACTGACCGGACTTCACAAGGCTTAAGTTTAGTGAAGGGAGATTATAGCAACCGGAAAACAACACTGAATTGGACTGGAAGAGGTATGCCTGGGAAAGCTTTCCTGCAGCAAAGACTTTGAAGCTGAGACCTACGTAATAAATAGAAGACAACCAGGCAAAGTGGGAGACAAGGGCTGTTTAAGTAGAGGCAAGGCCTTGAGAGTGGTGAATGTGCTACAGTCCAAGAACTGAAAGGCCAAGATGGCCAGAGTGAAACCATCCACTTGGCAGGATACAGGAAAGCCTGAAGACAGCATTGAGGTCTGGACTCACAGGCCTGGGATGTTCACTGCAGTGGGTTTTGTTTGTTTGTTTGTTTGTTTGTTTGTTTGTTTGTTTGTTTTTTAAAGCAGGAGAAATGAGAAATTACCTACACCAGGTATTAGCAAACTTTTTCCGGAAAGGGCTAGATAGTACATATTTTAGGTTTTGTGGCCATAGAGTCTTTGCTAGCCACTCAACTCTGCTGCATTTTATGACAAAGATTTACCTCTATGGAGTGCTTATCAAATGCCAGGCCCTGTGTTAAGCACTTAGTATATATTAGCTCCTATCAATCATCACACAAACCATTGAGGTAGGCAGTGGAGTTACGCTGTTGCCTTTACAAATGAGAAAACAGATGCGCTGGGAGGCCCAGATCACATAACCAGAAAGTAGCAAGAGGTGAGCTCAGGTCTTCTGACAGGAATAAGTTTCTCTGACTGCACAGAATGCCCAAGGGGAATGTCAACTATAGTGGAATCTGTTAGAGAGGAAAGATTTAGTGGGAAAGTGAAGTTTTTTTCCTTTTGCTTATCTATATTTTCTTATTGAATATGGAGTACATAAAAAGGTTAGAGAAATTATGAGGACACATAGTCACAGGAACACAAATGATGAAAAAGCAGACTCACAAAGAAGCTGGTCTCAGAAGGCTGCATAGTATATGACTCCTTTTATATGAAGTCTCCAGAAATGGCAAATCTATAGAGAAAAAGTAAGATTAGTGGTTGCCTGAGGCTGGAGGTGGGAGCAGAGATTGACTACAAATGGGCATGAGGGATCTTTTTTTTTTTTTTTGGGGGGGGGGGTGAAGGAAATGTTCTAAAACTAGATTATGGTAAGAGTTTTATAACTATAAATTTACTGAAAAATCATTGAATTGTACACTTAAAAAAAGGGTGAATTTTATAGTATGTAAATTATACTTTAATAAAGCTGTTTTTTTTTTTTTTTTTTTTTAAATCAAGAGCTGGAAGGAGAAATGTGTTCACCCAGCTAGGAGCCTGAGAATCTATAATCACTTTATGGAATAAGTTCTCTAATTTAGAAACTTGACCTTAGTGGATTCCTGCATGCTGAGCTTCTGTGTATTAGCTGATCATGTTAATGACTCCCTCATTTAAAACCCTTCAATGGCACCTAACTAGCTTGAGTTAACATCCTACCCTCTTTGTTCTCAGGGCTCTATCTGAAGCCACTACTCATCTTGCCTCAGAGCTTCCAGAAAGTTCTCTCCTCTACCTGGAAATGCTCTTTCTCAACAGCATCTCCCCCTCTCTTCTCTCCCAAAGCAGCTAACTCCTCTTCCTTCATTTCTCAGCTCAGATGTCACCTTCTCAGGGAGGCTCTCCTTGACCTCCTTATCCCTCATTAGGTTAGTTCCCCCATACTCTGTTATGCTCTTTCATAGCACCATTTACTTCTCTGTAGAACATTATCATGATCATTATTAATGTATTAGTTGTAAAGTTAGTTGTTCAATATTCAATTCCCCAGCCAGAATGTCACCTATGTGAGGGCAGCGAACCTGTCTATATCTTATATACCATTTGTATCCTTGGTGTCTGGTGTAGTACCTGACACATAGTAGGCATTCAACATATATTTGTAGAGCACGTCACAATCAATGAAGTACTTGTGTATATACAACCACATTGTGTATATACAACCACTATTTATTAAGCATGTCCTAGGATATAGGAGTAAATGAGAGAGACTGTGCCTGTCCATTCTAAAGAGTTGACTGTACTGTAAGTAGAACAAGAACAATCTTCCCATTTCACAGGTAGTCTAAAGTTTACACCACTTGTAAGGAAGCAGCAGAATCTTCTGAAACTAAAATGAAACTCCTTCTAATAAGAGTATAGACTCCTGGGCCGGCCGAGTGGCACATTGGTTAAGAGCTGGTTTTAGGATGCCAGCGGCCCCGGTTCAGATCCCACATATGAGGGCCAGTGACACTGCCCTCTACAGCTAACAACAGCTCCACCTGGAGCTGGCTGTGGGAGCCCGGGCGACAGTGTAGGCTGCAGCCCCTGCTGCAGTGGGCTGCCGTAGGCTACAATGAGCGGCTGGCAACCAGCGTGTGCTGCCAATAGCTGCAGTGAGCGACCATCCAGAGGCCGGAGACCGATATGCCTCATCCGGGAAGAGCGCAATGATGATACCAACATGGGCCAGTGAAGCAACGTCCTCCGCAACTAGACTGAAGAACAAAAAGACAGCAACTTGTCTGTTCCCCTTCCCTGATTCCCCAATGCTGTTCCCCTACCCCAATTCCCCAATAAAAATCTTAAAAAAAAAAGAAAAGAATATGGACTCCTAAGAGGATGAGTTTACTGCAGGTTGGTGAGGGGAGGGGACGTGGTTCAGGGACATGGATTTTGAGAGGCCATGAAGCTTTGGTATTTTGAAGGGTGGAGGGGAATAGGGTGTCAGTTTGTCAGAAGAGAAGAGGATGTTCCCATCCTTTAGGTGAACAGATGCAAACATGGCTCCTCTCTTAAAACCAACCAAACAAATCTGGTCCCCAAGCTCCCTGATTGTTCTATATCTGGGATATGGGGATCCATGACCACAGACAGGAAATGATCACACAAAAATTGTGTTTCTCTTTTTTTTAAAGATTTTATTGGGGAATTGGGGCTCGCACAGCTCAGCTCCAGGTGGAGCTGTTGTTAACTGTAGAGGGCAGAGTCACTGGCCCTCATATGTAGGATCCGAATCGGGGCCACTGGCATCCCAAACCAGCTCTTAACCAATGCACCACTCGGCCAGCCCAAAAATTGTTTCTATACACTAACAATCCAAGAAAGAATTTAAGAAAAATTCCATTTACAATGACATCAAGAAGAATAAAATTCTTGGGCCGGCCAAGTGGCACGGTGCTTAAGAACTGGCTTGGGGGCCGGCCGAGTGGCGCATTGGTTAAGCGCTGGTTTTGGGATGCCAGCGGCCCCGGTTCGGATCCCACATGAGGGCCAGTGACACTGCCCTCTATGGCTAGCAGCAGCTCCACCTGGAGCTGGTCTGTGCGAGCCCCGGTGATGGTGTGGGCTGCAGCCCCTGCTGCAGTGGGCTGCCGTGGGCTGCAGTGAGTGCCCTGCGGCCGGCGTGAGCGGCTGGCAGCCAGGCGTGAGCTGCCAGTGGCCGCGGTGAGCGACATCCAGAGGCCGGCGACCGATCTGCCTCATCCGGGAAGGAGCGCAGTGACGATACCAACAGTGAAGCAACGTCCTCCGCAGCTGAACTGAAGAGCAAGGGGACGGCAACTTGTCTGTTCCCCTTCCCCGATTCCCCAACGCTGTTCCCCTCCGCCAGTTCCCCAATAAAATCTTTAAAAAAAAAAAAAAAAAAAAAGAACTGGCTTGGGACGCCAGCTGCCCCAGTTCGGATCCCACATATGAGGGTCAGTGACACGGCCCTCAAAAAAAAAAAAAAAAAAAAAAGAATAAAATTCTTAGGAATAAACTTAACCAAGGAGGTGAAACAGTTAAGGAGGAATGTAACTCATACACTGAAAGCTCCAAAACATCGCTGAAAGGAATTAAAGAAGACATAAATGGGAAGACATCCTATGTTCACAGATTGAAAGACTTACTATGGTTTATTTATTTATTTATTTATTTATTTATTTATTTATTTATTTTTTTGAGGGCAGTATCAATGGCCTTCTCATGTGGGACCGAACCAGAGCCGCTGGCTTCCCAAGCCAGCGTTTAACAACCATGCCACTCAGCTGGCCCAAGACTTACTATTGTTAAGATGGCAATACTCATGGGCCGGCCGAGTGGCTCAGTTGGTTAAGAGCTCGCTCAAGAGTGTGAGCTGAGCTCTGAGCAACAGCTGTTCGAGGCCAGCCCGAGCTGAGTTGCTGATGAGCTACCAACAGGTGGCAGGATGGCTCAGCTAAAAAAAAAAAAAAAAAAAAAAAAGAGATGGCAATACTCGCCAAAGAAATCCGTAAATTCAATGCAATTCCTAGAAAAATCCTAATAACGTTTTTTTGTGTGTGGAAATAGAAAAACCAGTCCTAAAATTCATATGGAATTTCAAGGGACCCTGAATAGCTAAAACACTCTTGGAAAAGAACAAAATTAAAGGTCTACACTTCCTGGTTTCAAAACTTACTGGAAAGTTACAGTAAGTAAAAAATAGTGGGGTAGTGGTATAAAGACAGACATGTAGAGTCATGGAATAGAATAGAGTCCAGAAATAAATCCTGACATCAAATGATTTTTTTTTTTTTTGAGGGCAGTGTCACTGGCCCTCATATGTGGGACCCGAACCGGGGCCGCTAGCTTCCCAAACCAGCACTTAACCACCGTGCCACTCGGCCGGCCCTCAAATGATTTTCTGATAAGAGTGCCAAGACCATTCATTGGGGGAAAGGACAGTCTTTTCAGCATATGGTGCTGGGGAAATGGATACTGACATGCAAAAGAATGAACTTGAACTCTTACCTTACACCACATACAAAAAATAGCTCAAAATGGATCAAAGATTCAAACATAAGAGCTAAAACTATTTATAAAGCTCTTAGGGAAAAACTTCATAATATTGGATTTGGTAATGATTTCTTAAATGTGACACCAAAAGCCCAGGCAACAAAAGAAAAAAATAAGTATATTTGACTTCATAAAAATGTAAAACTTGGGCCGGCCGAGTGGCGCGGTGGTTGGGCGCTGGCTTGGGAAGCCAGCTGCCCCAGTTCGGGTCCCACATATGAGGGCCAGTGACACTGTCCTCAAAAAAAAAGTAAAACTTTTGTGCATCAAAGACCACTATCAGTAGAGTGAAAAGGGAACCCAAAGATTGGGAGAAAATATTGCAAATCACATATGTGATAAAGGGTTAATATCCAGAATATATAAAGAACTCCTACAACCCAACAATAAAAAAGCAAACTCAATTCAACAATGGACAAACGACTTAAATAAAGATATAGAAATGGCTTATAAACACATGAAAAGATACTCACCATCATTTTTTAATCATTAGGAAAATGCAAATCAAAATGAGAAACCACTTAATACCTATCAGCATGGCTACTATCAAAAACCCCGAGAAAATAACAAGTGTTTGTAAAAATGTGGAGAAATTGGGACCCTTATGCACTGTTGGTAGGAACATAAAGTGGTGCAGCCACCATGGTAAACAGTATGTCGATTCCAGAAAAAATTGAAAATAGAATTGTCATATGATCCAGCAATTCCACTTCTATACCCAAAAGAACTGAAAGCAGAGTCTTGAGGAAACATATGCACACCCATATTTACAGCAGCATTATTCACAACAGCCAAAAGATGAAAACAATTCAAATGTCCATCCATCAAAGGATAAATAGATAAACGATGAATGAATATCCATACAATGAATATTATTTGGCCGTAAAAAGGAATGAAGTACACATACCACATGGATGAACCTTGAAGACATGCTAAGTGAAATAAGCTACACTCAAACGGACAAATGTGATTCTACTTATTTGTGATACTGAGGATAGTCAAATTGATGGAGACAGAAAGTAGAACAGTGGTTACCAGGGACTGGGGGGAGGGAGGTATGGGCAATTATTGTTTAATGAATACAGAGTTTCATTTGAGGATGATGAAAATGTTCTGGAGATGGATGGTGGTGATGGTTGCACAACAATATGAATGTACTGAATGCCACTGAACTGTACACTTAAAAATTGTTAAAATGGCAAATTTTGTGTTGTGTATATTTTACCATGATTTAAAAAACTAAAACTGAATAAAACAACTTAAATAAAAGATGGTAAAAAGCAAGGTTTTGGGCCTATGATGTTGTTAGCATGGGATTGGAAGTTGGTCACCAGGTCAGAAGGCTTACACTGTAGTTGGCAAAGCAGTAGGCCAAGAAACTGAGGCCCAGAGAGGGCCTTTGCTAAGGTCCTGTGGCCAATGAGGCAGCTAACTGGACTCTGAGTTCTGAAAGGCAGGTGGGTGGTACCAGTTGGAGTATTAATAGTGATACCAGCTGGCATTTTTTTTTTAAATTCTTTTTAGAGGACAGTGTCACTGGCCCCCACATGTGGGATCAGAACCGGGGCTGCTGGCATCCCAAGCCAGCTCTTAACCAACGCGCCTCTCGGCTGGTCCAGCAGCTGGCATTTCTTGAGTGCTCACTACATTCCAGACATTATTCTAAGTCCTTTTGTGAGTGTAGATTACCTTATTTACTCTTCACAACACCGCTGTGAGTGAGGTACTATTACCATCTCCCTTTTACAGATAAAGGAACTGAGGTGGAGACAGACAGATCCAAGGTCACAGAGCCTGATCCAAGGTCACAGAGCCAGCAGGACTTGAATGGTATCCTCTCTGACTCCCAAACCCAAAATTCAGCCTTTGTTTTGGTCCTGATGGCAGACATTGAGTGAGGTGGGGCTGGGGTGGGGCAGGAGGTGATTCCCTTGACTAGATTCATCCCAGACTTTTTTTGCTTTTACCCATTAGCAGAACTGCCACCTTTTCTCTCTTTGCCTCATTTTCTGATTCACTCTCCATCTGTTAGTGGCTTCTGGTTCCTGAGAATGTGATGCAGAGGGTGGGGTAAGTTTCTTTTTTTTTTTTTTGCGGGGGGGTTGACACGCAAGTGTAGGCAGTCCTTAATAAGCAAATATTTTTTGATTGCTCTCCATGTACCAGGCAATGTTTAGGGGCTGGAGCCCTGCGGTGAATAAAATAGACCTCGTTCCTGCTCTCAGGGAAATTCTATTGCAGGGTGTACGTGTGTGTAGGGAGATGAGGTGTAGAGAAGGGGATAGGGTAGGAAGGAAGGGAAAACAGGGGTGGGGGTGGGGGGGTGGAGAGGGGAATGGGTACAGACAAGGATCAAGATAGGTCAGGTGGCAGTAAGGGTTATGAAGGAAACGTGAAAAAGTGATCTGGAGGGGACACACTGGAGACAGTGAGAACAGGGAAGGGCTGGCTCAGGAGCTGGAACCTGGAGGATGAGACAGAGCCAGCTGAAGATCTGGAAGAAAAAGCATGCCAGGATTCCATGGAAACGGGAAGGGCAAAGGCTATAAAATCTGTGTGTTGGAGGAACCTGGAGTTAGACCAGTGAGCCTGGAGCAGTGACAGAAAGGAAAGAAGTCAAGAGAAGATCCCAGCACCAGCTCATATAGGGTCTTGTAGACCATGGTGAAGAGTTCAAGGTTAATTCTAAGGGGAAGGGAAGTCACTGGAGGAATTCAGAATGAAGACTGGAAGGCAGCATGACAGAAAGTGGGGAGACCAGTTATGAGGTTCTTGCTGTCATGTAACAGAGTCAGGTGGTGATGGTGCCCTGGGCCAAGTGGAAATTCAGAGAGAAGGTGGTATTGGAGCGTACTTTGGGAGGTGACTGAGTGATAGTGGTGACATTCTCTGAGGCAGAGGAGACAAGAGGAGACGCCGGTTTGGTGGTGGGGATCTAAGGGAGGGAGGGATAGAAATTATGAATTCAGTTGTGGACATGTTGAATTTGCAGAGTCAGTGGCTGGCCAGGCAGCTGGCGACACTGCTCCAGGCTGGCAGCAGATACCAGGCAGGAGAGACCAGAGGTGCCATCTGAGGACTCAGATGCTACACCTCTTCACAGATGGATGATGTAAAGCCCAAAGGATGCTTAAAGTTTTTTTTTATTTTTTTAATTGGTTATGAACATTTACAAATTCAGAGATATCAAATAAGCTCAGGATTCCTACCTCCTCTTCCAAATTGGATGCTCTGGCCACAATGGGCCCACATCCTGGGAAGGCCATGGCAGGCTGGTAGAGGAGTTGCTGCCCTCCAGATGGCGCCTGAACCCAATGGCTGATCTGACCCCAGCAGGCCCGCTGTAGACTCCACTCTAGGCCTGGTCCCAGCAGCACTGGAGTTTCAACCCCTGGCTTGGGCAAGAGGTGGCACCCTAGAAGAGGAAAAAATTGGCCTGGCACAGAGCCTGGACTTTGGACAGCCCCATTAGGAGTGGCAGCTCTGCTGCTTCTCAGCCTTGTAACCCAGGGCGTGCCACTATGAAATTTCACTGAGCCTGTCTTGCCTCTTCCTGAAAATGGGGATAACACCCCCTACCCGGAAAGGAAATTCCCTACCTGGCGTTTCATCTGTGGAAAACCTCCTAGCACAGTGGCAGACACAAAGAAAGGGGCTCAAGCAATGTTAGTTTCTTTTCTTTTCAATCTGATGAGCAGCTCATCTTGGGATATCAGAATGGTGAGGCCATAGCACAGGCTGAGAGGTTCTGGCTCTACCACTTACCAACGATGCAAGCTCAGTTTCCCTATCTGTAAGATGGGGATACTACTAGTACCTACCTTGTGGGGATTAAAGTTAATATAAAGTGTTTAGAATGGCATGGCACTCAGTGTCAGCCATGATTATTGTTGCTGCTATGGCTGTTCTTGTGCCTGGAATAAATATACTCAGGAGCCAGCAGAGCCATGGTTCTTACACCAGGCTGGCCATCAAAGTCCTGCAGGGACATTTTAGAAAAGATTCATGTGTGGGCCCTCAGAGATCCCGCCTGAATTCATCTGGGGTCGGCCCCTGGTATGGGTATTTTATAAAATCTCCCCGAGTAACTCTGTGTAGCCAGGGATAGAAGATCCACAGAGGAGGGGTCCTTAGGAGCATGGGCTCTGAAATACAACTGCCTATGTTCAAATCCAACCCAGCCAATAAACAGATGTATGAACTTGGGAAAGTTCTTAACCTCCCATGTCAAACTGGGTTAATAACAGGACCTGGGAGGTTGTATAGCTCTAAAGTGCATAGCGCAATGCCTGGAGCTCTCAGCAGTCCTGGGTGTTACCACCCATCGATTTTCCTGGTGTTTCAAAACTGATGGCAGCCACGGCAGGCCTGTGCCCAGCTCAGATCCTCAGTCTCCCTAAGGGGGCCTGGATGCCTTGAACATCTCACTCTGGGGCTTTTCCTCACCCTGCCAGCTGCCCCCAAAGTTATTTTTGGCCCTTCTTCCACTGTTCAGATGTTTTATTCACCCAAAGTGAACAGAATCATCTCCCAAATAAAATTTGTCTGCTCAGATATCAGAGAGACCCCAAGAATGCTAGTGGGGAGGATACAAACAGACTGGCCATTCAACTGTCTCTCATATTAAAAATGAAGGAGGAGGAGGAGAAGAAAAATTCTCTTCAATGCTTAGGACAGTGTTTAGTAGGGAAAAAAGTATAAGACAGAATTATACATTCACAAATTTTCACCCAGGTAAAGGAAAAAAATGCATAGAAAAAAATTGGGAGGAATTTTGCAAGATGTTAAATAAAAGTGTTTTTTTCCTCTGCTTCTTTTATACACTTTACAATTTTCTACAGTGAACACATAATTAGCAGGAAAAACAATTTAGTGAAAAATAAAAAATAAAAAAGGAAAGCCTTCTCATGTCTTTCCTCTTAAAATGATAATTTTATTGCTTTGTCTTAGTTCCTTCTATCAAAAATGTTTCAAGAATTGTTTCCACTCGCTGTTTCTGTTGCTTCTCTTCCCATTTACTATTTGATTCATTACAGTCTGGCTTTCTCCCCCACCTCGGAGGTGACCCCACCCTGGAAGTATCAGCAATGACCTCTTAGTTGCCAAATCCAGTGGCTTCTTTTTCCTTGCCAGAGCTTTGCAGGATCTGACATTGTTGGTGCCATCCCTTCCTGGAAGCTTCCTGACTGCTCTCTGGGCTTCCTCTCTCCCCTCTGTCCAGGAACCTACCTTTTCCCATCACTTCTGGGTGTTCCCTTGACCAACCTTTGAAGGTTCCTCAAAGACTTAATGTTTCTCAGGTTTGGGTCTTTAGCCCCCTCGCTCTGCACAGGTGACTTCATCCACTCTTGGCCTCTGTGGTCCCATCTACATCACAGGTGCCAAATTCCAGCCCTGGCCTCTTGCTTAGGACAGGTCATCCAACTCCTTCCTGAACACTTTCATTTGGATGTCCCTGAGACAACTCAGACTCAACAAGTCCAGATGGACTCACCGTTTCTACTTTCCCTCAATCCCCAACTAACTCTTCCTGCTTTGTTCCTTCTCTGGGGGTCACCTGTCCCTTTCTTTCTCACCTCCCATATTCAGTTTGCTACTAATGCCTTTTGGTTCCAATTTGGAACTGTCTGGGGCACATCAGAGCACTGCTGATGTGTTCTGACCCTGCCCTGCCATGAGGCTCTCTCTCTCTTGCCTGCATGATCATAGCAGTTTCCCCCAGTTTTCTTTTCCTGGTCTTTCTCCTCTCTAATTTGTATCTTATTATTTTTCATATCATTCATTCGATCACCAAACATTTGCCATGCACCAAACTCTGCTCCAAATATACGTAGGGTAAATGACAAAGACTGGTACAAAATAGGTAAATAAATAATCTATGGGGGTTTCAAATTGTGGGGATTGCTATGAAAGTAAGCAGGGGGTTGAGAGAAAGTAACTAGGGCCTGGGGAGGGGAGTTTTGTCAACTGTGGTCTTTGCCCTAAAATAGTCCCTCAAATGAATATGACAGGTGCCCTGATGGAACCAAGGGCAGCAGAGATAAAGAATGTAGCTGGGGACCCTACTTTAGGTTGGGAGTCAGGGAAGGCACGTGAGGGAGGGGCAGAGAAAAGAAAGGAAGGACATCATGCATGGTGGTCTTGGAGGGGGATATGGGTTTCATTCTAAGTACAATGGGAAGGCTATCAAAAGATTTTTTGTTTTTTTTTTTTAGCTGAGCCATCCTGCTACCTGTCGGTAGCTTGGTAGCTTAGCTCGGGCTGGGCACTGAACTGCTGTTGCTCAGAGCTCAGCTTGCAGTCTCCAGCAAGTTCTTAACCAACTGAGCCACTCGGCTGGCCTCTAGAAGGTTTTTAACAGGGATGTCACATTTGGCTTTATCTCTTTAAGAGATTACTCTAGGTATGGATAGAGTTGCTGAGTACTGGGAAATTACTGCGGTGGTCTAGACAAGTCCTGTGGGCTGGGTACGGGTGTTAGCAGCATATTTGGAGAGGACTTAAATCTCCCATGGGGGCGGCTGGTTAGATCAGGTGGTTGGAGTGCAGGCTCATAACACCAAGGGTGCTGGTTCCATTCCCACATGGGCTATGGAGTTGTGTGCCCTCCACAACTAATAGATTGATGACAACTATTTGACTTGGAGCTGATGGGTCTTGAAAAAACACCCTCCACAACTACATTGAAATAACTGTTTGATTTGGAGCTGATGGGTCCTGGAAAAACACACTGTTCTCCAAAAAAATTTCTTAGGAAAGAAAAAAAAAAAAGCTGAAAAATAAAAAAAAGTCTCCCTTGGGTTCCCACCCTCTGCAGAATAGCTCCTTCCTCCTTATGACAACCCTCTGGTTCCAGCTTCCCTCTTCATCTCCATCTCCCATCATTTCTTACTTTGTTTCTGCACATGTCGTACTTTGTAGAATGCCCTTTCCCACTTTTCCCTTTGATGAAATCCTATTCATCCTTGCGACCAGGCTCAAATACCTCTTCCTCTGTGAAGCCTTTCAGGAATTCTCCAGGAAGAGTCCTTTGCACTTTTTCAGTGCATTGTTTGTAACTCCAGGATAACACCTATCACACACTGTCCTGTCCTGTATGTTTACAATTCTCCTCGAAGGTGGACCAAGAGTTCTGGAAGGCAGGCACAGGGTTTTGGTAAATGTTCAATGAATGTTTAATGTATAATCAAAAGATATAAATAGTCCACCAGGAATAGTTCACACAGGTGAAGAGTCCAGTCATGACCAGCCCCCATTATATTCAGAATCATCTGCTAATGTGTAAGTCCCTAATCATAACAATAGACACTAATATGGGTACTAAGGCTCCTCTTTTGATCCTTGGAACAGCTCTGAGAGAGGTGGGCACAGTGGGAAAATCATCTCTATTTTACAGATAAAGAAATCAAGGTTTAAGGGAGGTGTGACTTGGTTGAGAACCCTGAGCTGCTAAAGCCAAGCCTAGAATCCAGCTTGCCTGACCACCCCCACCCACCCCCGCCCAATTTCAGTTCTGTTGTTTACTTCTGGGCTGCCTTACCTGTCCTTGAATCAAGAACTTGTAAAACTCCCTGTCACCTTTTCATGACAAGAGGGGATGGAGAGCAGAGACATGACTCACAGGAGGAGGCATGATAGGGAAGCACTTCTCCTTTCCCCCTCAAAAAGTGCCTCTCCACCAACCATCACCTCATTTGCTCTTAATAATGACAGCAACATCTTAGTGGTGATAAGTGGATTCTGGAGTCAGAAAGGGCCTGAGTTTAAATCTTGGTTATACCATTTATAGGTTGTGATCTTTAAGGGATTTAACTTCTTTTGGTTTTCCTGCTTTTTTTTTTTCTGTAAAAACGAGAGTGAAAAGAAGCTACTTAGTAGGGTTGCTATGAAGATTGCGAGGCAAAAGCATCTTCCCTAAAGCCTGGGTCTTTTTTTTTTATTTTAATATTCTTTTACTTTCCAACAGTCTCAACATGGCTTCTTCTGTATATCCTTAATTTTAAGACTTCTGTTCAGGTCGACTTCAGGCGATTGTCAATGATGGTTGTTATATAGTTTAGTTGTAATTTTAATGTGGTCGTGAGAGGAGGGAAGCGCAGAGTTTACCTACTCTGCCATCTTGATGGGCAGTCTCCCATATAGAAAGTTCTTAATACCTGCTAATTACTATTACGAGCTCAGGGATTTTCCTAAACATTTTTCGCAGAACATCGAACACTAATAACAACCTTACACCTTAAGTGAAATTGAGGTTTAGTGCCGTTAAATAACTCTCCCAGAGAACCCCCACCTAGGCCCTCACAACCACAAAAGCTTGGCAAATGTGTATGCATCGGAGAGCGTAAGCAGCTTGCTCCAGGACTCGTGACCAGTTACTAACTCTATCCCCAACCAGATCTTTTGATTCCAAATTGATGGTTGGTTCATAATTTCTGGGGGTCTGGTAAGATGTAAGTTTCATAAAACAGGATTAGGGAGGTAAAAGGGGCAGAATCTCTTCAGAAGTCAAGAGACCTGCATTTGACCGATTGTGGCTGAGGCGATTCTTTAATTTATGCCTCCTTTTCCTCATCCATGAAGTGAGGGGAGAAGAGTTATTAGGCTCCCTAGCCTCCTTCTCAACACTGACTTTTCAGAGGAGAAGACCTCTGCTTAGGTAAAAAGCTCACTCAGATCCCTCCGGCTGTTTCATCCTCCCAAGGGTCGGCAATGGGGACGCGTCCCCTTTAAGGCGTCAGCTCGCCGCCAGCCGCGGCCGGAAGTGTTGAAGCTTGGCCTGGCGGCGGCGGTGGCGGTAGCGGCCGTGGCGGCCTCTGCGCATGCTCCGTCGCCCGCCCGCCCTGGCCGCTCGCCGCCCGCCCGCCCGACGGAGACGGTGAGGAGGGGGAGGGGTGGGCGCGCGGGCGCGGGCGCGGGGTGGGGTGGGGGCGGGGGGGCGGACGCGGGGGCCGCACGGCGGCCGGCGAGGGCGGGCGGGCGCACAGGGGGCGGGGGGCTGCTGCCTCCGCGGGCGCCTCCCCACGCCCTGTGCGTGCCGCCGCCGCCGCCGGGGAGCGAGCGGACGTCGCGGCGCCGCGGGGGGGTGGGGGGACGCTGCCGCTGGGTCCGCCCGAGCAGCCGGGCCGCCCCCAGCGCGACTGGCCGCGCCGCCGGAGTTCGGTCCCCGGCTGAGGGCAGCGGGGGCCGGGGAGCCCGGTACTGGGGGGGGCCCAGCGCCCCCAGACCGAGGAGCCCGGAAGTCCTCGGCCGAGGGGCCAGGAGGGGCCTGAGCGACTCCGGACCGAGAGGCCCGGACGCCCAGGCCCCTGGCGAGGGGTCCGGGATTCCGGGGTATTCCCAGAGGCTGGTTCCGGGGCGCAGCAGGCCCTTTGATAAGGAGCTGGGGCGAGGCCTGCGTTGTGCTGGGGGCGGGGGCGAAACGTGAGGGGAGCCTGGGTGCCTGCCCGGAAGGAGACCCTCGGAGCGCTGGCTGGGGAGCCAGAGCAGAGAGTGGGTTCTGAGGAAAGGAGGGTCCAGGCTTCAGCCGAGGGGCGCGCTTGAGGCTTCGGCCATTCAGTCCAGGGGTAAAGAGACAGGTGCCTGTGCTTTTCCATAGACGAGGGGGCGGTAGGAAGGCACCTCAAAGCTTCTGGAGAAGGAATGGGAAGGGTCCCAATCTGTGAGGGAGGGAAAGACCTGAGTCCCTCTTGACAGATACTTAGAAAACGGGGTAATCTGGTGTGTCTGGATAGGGAAACACAGGCTTTTGTGGACCAGAGGATATTTGAGGGGAAGCCCGGAGTACCCCTACTTTCTGAAACGACAGGAGAATTGGCCAGGCGTCTCCTGAGGAGCCGGGGCGATGAGAGCCTAATCTGACCTGAGGGTCCTGGGGAGGAATCCCCGAGGTTCAGGCTTGTCAAACCTCGACCGAGGCATCAGGGAAGGCTTGGCTGTCCTAGAGCAGAAGGAGGCCTGTGTTCCCCTTTCAAGATGAGGGAAACCTCAAAAGGGGCTCTATTTAGGAGAACCAAGAAGTGGGGTTTTTCTCCTTCACCTGGAGGGTTAGGGAAAGGGACAAACAGATAATTCTAGTCTTCACAGAGGAGTTCTTTCCTTCCCCCCACCCCTAATGGTTACCAACGTGCTTTGGAGGGGACTTTCTCATGAAATGTTTAGACAGTCTCCCCTAATTTGTCAGCTTTTTATCAATTATGTGTATTTGATGTCTCCTGACTGGATGATTTTTTTCAAAAAATTACACCGTTTATTAATATTTACTTCAAACATTTATTGAATAGCTAACTTGTATTCAACTTCATTGGGTTAGTTTGGGGCCTGATTTGGTCTTGTCCTAAGCAGAAGTCCCCTGGACTGGAGTAGGGTGACCCTTCCAAGAACCCTTTTATTTCATTGTTTCCTTAGGGCAGGGCCAAGTGGTGCGGTGGTTAAGCGCTGGCTTCGGAAGCCAGCGGCCCAGTTCGGTCCCACGTATGAGGGCCAGTGACACTGCCCTCAAAAAAACAAACAAACAAACAAAAACTCATTGTTTCCTCAAACACATATTAGTGACTTATCCCGATCTTCAGTTGCGCTGGCTCTTTCCCTCACAGTGGTCCTGTGTAGCCTTTGTGTTGGCTTCGTTGTATCTTCCTTGTAGCACTTTGGATCACCTAAATGTTCGGGAAGAAATAAAAAAGGAAAAAAAATCAAGGAGTTTTGGTCTCCAGTTTTAACTTGGAAATTTCTGAAGAATACATGGTCTACAAAAATTACACTGCAGTGTGGAAGAAATAAATACATTCTTGGGGTTAGAAAATTTCAGGATATCTGCTATTTCTTTTATTCTTTATCAACTACCAACTTGTGTACCTGTCATGTGACACTCGTGTTTACACCTTGACATGTTTTAAACATTAGTTTTCAGGACAAAAAAATGAATTTAAAGTAGGTCAGATGTCATTTGTTTAGTTTTCTGATAGTTTATGTGAGCAGTCATGAATGTGTTTTCAAGGTGTCTTTTTGTCTTTGAAAAGAACTACAAAATGATTTTTACTTTTCACATAAATTGGACATCTTTCCTTTATGTCTGTTCCCCTAGAATTACAGGGATAACACAGTGAATACTCTAAGGCTCCTTCCATAAAATACCCAAAGGATCAACTCAACTGTCTTGCCTCAGGAGTTTTTGTTGCTATAAACAAGAGCTACTTTTCAGTTTACACTCAGCTCAAAGAGATGACCTTGCAGTTAGCCAGTGTAGTCTGAAGAACTGGTTTCAGGTTACTTGCTTGAATATGGTGTTTAGAGTAATAAGAGATATTCAACCCAAACTAACTTCTCTAAAGAATGTAAGAATTGCCATGTTGAATCAGACCTGTGTCTCTGACTGATACTGAGAGACATAGTGTGGATGATTATAATTATCTTCTTTGATAAACTCTCAGAAGTTTAGAGAAGCAGCCAGAACATTCCTCTTGGGTTCCAGGTGTGGGAGGGGTAAAGAATAAAATATGAGTTCCTATTGAGGAAAGTATTAATCAACTTATTAGTCAACCATTTATTTGAAGTGTTGTAGAGACGATTCAACCATAGGGTAGAAGGTTGAAACTAGAAGCATCGTACTAATTCTGCTTCTCTAACCCATTAATTCACCTGAACTATTAATTTTTAAAAATTTAAACCACCTTTTTGGAATAATATAAGTTTTATACATGTTAAGATATTACATCTTTTAAGTTCATTAAATATGTAATATTGGGTTGTCGGAAAAGTCATGATGCATTTTTGCAACGAAAAACATAGAAAAAATATGTCATGACTTCCGACAATCCAATAGTAACAATAGTGCTTGACAATAAACATGCGTCCAACAAATGTTAGCTGCGATTATTATTTTAATTCATCCTACATTTTTATAGTTCATACTTTGAAGATGTCTATTGCTTCAATTAATCTAGGATTCGATGGCATTTGTATGCTTCCATCATATCCCTTTTTGGCTTTTCCTAGACTCAAAGGGCTTAATTGTTTTGGTTCTATTGCCAGAAGCTAGGCGAATCTGTCCATTGATTCTTTTATTTTTTTTCTGGTTTTAAACCTTTAATTTACAGAAGTTCAGATTGTGTACTATATATTATCTTGCAATTACTTTATACCTCTAGTGTGTGACAATGTCATGCATCTCTTTCCCTTCTGTAGTTCCTTAACAGTAGATTTTGTTTGTCCCTTTTCATATCCAAGGAGCCTACCTAACTCTATGCCCAATGTAGAGTAGAGACTCAGTAAATATTTGTTGAACTTGCCATAATTATGGGCAATAAGCCTGGCAGCTTAGCCTAGCTGCCTAAGCAAATTTATATCCCCTAAGTTAGGAAAGTAGAAAATTCTAGAAGTCTTTTAGGGTAAGGCAAGTCATTCATTACAAAAAAAATTTATTACATATCTGCTATGTGCCAGATTTCCTTAGAAAGTTTTATTTTTTATATATTTTTTAAAGCTGAACCATCCTGCCACCTGTTGGCAACTCAGCTCTGGCTGGCATCGAACCACCATTGCTCAGAGCTCAGCTCGCACTCTTGAGCGAGCTCTTAACCAGCTGAGCCACTTGGCCGGCCCTAGAAAGTTTTAGATAGACCATTTTGTAGACAGAAGTCTGATATTTGAAAACTATTATACTCCTGTGTCCTGAGCACTGAGCGGGCACAGGGGAGCTGTTGAAAAAGAAAAACAATCCTTGCCCTCCCAGGATGTAGTCTGGCAGGGAGAGGCTGACAAAGTGAGATGATGGTTGTGATAGGGGTGCTGCAGGCACTGAGGGAGCACACAAGCTCAAGTCTAGTCATAGAAGTCATTGAAAGCCTTCTCGAGGAAGTGATGGTTTAAATAAGTGACAGAAATTTAGTAGTGACTAGCCAAAGAGGAAGGAAAAGACAATTTTAGGTAGAAGAAACAAGTATGAAGACTCAGGTGAAAACTATACAGCATGTTTGAGAAATTGGGAAAAATTCAATGACAGGAACCCACTATGAGAAATGGGACTAGCAGGATGGGCAAGGGAGAGATTTGGAGGACTTTGTCAGCCCTGTTAAGGTGTTTGCATTTTATTCTAACACCAAAAGGGGTCAACTGAAGGATTTTTAAACGGAGAAATGGCCTGTGGCTGTTAGTAAGATCAATTTGCTCTGTAGATAATGGATTGGAGAGCAAGACCAGAGTTCAGGATACCGATGAGAAGCCCCTGGAAAAATCCAGGTAGCAGTGTGGTGGCTCAGAATATAGTGGTGGCAGTACAGATGGAGAATGGGAGATGGTTAAAAGAGATATATAGGTGATAGAATGGATAAAGGATTTGGTGGTTGATTGGCTTTAGAAAGAGAAGAAAGAGAGGAGTCAAAAGTAACTCCTTAGTTTCTGGCTTGAGCAAATGGGTGGAAAGCAGTGCCATTTACCGAGGGAGGAAATACTGGAGCAGGTTTGAAAGGGTACATGAGTTAGGTTTAAGATGCCTACAAGATATTTTTTTTGTTGTTGTTAGAGTTTCTTGAGGTCAACACAGGTATTTTATTTATTTATTTATTTATTTATTTATTTATTTATTTATTTATTTATTTATTTTTGAGGGCAGTGTCACTGGCCCTCATATGTGGGACCTGAACCGGGGCCTGTGGCTTCCCAAACTAGTGCTTAACCACCGCGCCACTCGGCTGGCCCTACAAGATATTTTTAAGAGGCTTTTGGGTATAGGAGGTGTAAAATTCAGGTACAGAGTTTCAATGTGAGAATCATAAAGGGCAGAAGTATAAGTCGGATATAGGAATTTTAACTAGGTCAAATACAAACAAAAATTGATCATACCAAACTGTCAGTGCCTATGATAAGCAGATCTGTGAGAGACAGAAAGATTTTTAGATAAGTGGCACCTGTCCTGACAGAGTACAGTGCAGTTATGAAGATAAATTAATTGCAATACAGGGCTCAGTGTGATAAACCCTAGAGGAGAGCTACAAACCATTTATTGGGGCAGTGCAGAAAAGAAAATGATTTGGCAATGGCTATGTAGAGGAGTGGGCTTTGAACTGGGCCTGAATGGGGAAGGAGATGAGGTAGAAATCACGGAATAACCAAGTACAGAAACCTGAAAGTATATATTCAGAATATGGTGGGTGGTTGGTATGGCTGGTATTGAAAATTCTTGGGATTTTATAGTTCCATAAAATTCTTGGGATTTTATGGAAATGTATTTTGGGGCCAAATGAGGAGACTGAGTGCTATGCTTAAATATGTGTATTATAGGTAGACAAGTGCTGTGGCAGAACTGAGATGTGGATTTGGTCATCTGACTGCCAGTTACATATACAAACTTGCATCCATAGTGTGCCTTTTCCATTCAGCACAGTCCTAGTCATTTTCACATACATCTAAGTAAATACAGTGTTCTTATCTATAGTCTCTTAAGTGACTCTCTTCAACTGTGAAGACTAACAGCTACAGAATCCCCCGTGACCCTCTGAGTTTTCATTAAGATTGGGACAGTGCTTTGAGTTACTTTAGAGTCAAGGGACACGGGGTACTGGACACTGGTTTCCCCAGCTGTTCTGCAGGGTAGATGTTAGGTGAGATCTTCTCTCCACTCAGTCTGAGGCAAAGAGGTATTAAGTTCCTAGAGGTCATACAGTTGGATTCAGCATTTATTAAGCAACTACACAATGCAAATCATCTTTCTCTTCCCATGTATTAATAGCTTAGTTCAGTTAGTCAGCAGATACTTATAAGAACTCACAAAGACAGAGTACTTGATGAGGTATAATGGCTGGTTGCAAAGAAAATAGATTTCTACTTTCTAGGAGCTTACTGTTTGGGATGGAACTAGTGGTGTGCTGTAAACCAGCTCTCTAGAAAAAAAAGCAAAAAACAAAAAAACTTGATCTGTAGTGCTTGCCAATTTCGGTGGTGTATTTACTGCCAATCACTGATTTTAAATGACCAACTTGACGTCACTAAACTCGGAGTATGGAAGAGACATGCACAATTGGTTCTCAGGAGCTGATAGAACTGGATTCAGCACACTATTGGATGAATCACTCGTACTAAGAAAACCTATAATAGCAAGTGAGTACTGAGACATTTCTGGAAAGATCAGAGCCTAATGTCAGCCCCTTCTCATGTTCCCATCCTTGATCTCCAGGGTGACCCTTGGAATTGGTGTTCCTATCATTATCTTGGTGTTCCTTTCTTATGGTTGCTATTTTTTCAAACCAGAGGAAATTACTAGTGCTTCTTGTTTCTGACAGCAGATTCAGCTATCTGACTTCATGTGAAAGATGGCTAATGCGGAAGTGAGTGTCCCAGTGGGGGATGTGGTTGTGGTACCCACTGAAGGAAATGAAGGGGAGAACCCTGAAGACACTAAAACTCAAGTGATCTTGCAGTTACAGCCTGTGCAACAAGGGTAAGTGACTACTAGAGATTTGAATATTCTGAAGAATTTGGGAGGTTTAAACAGTGGGGAAATTATACATTTATGGTTGCTTATCACAATGGAAGATTCAACGTCAATCTCAGAGCTGGCTAAGTTTTCATCTCTATAATGTATTATGTGCTGTATTTGTCATTTTAATACTTGTTACAATGATTAGCTGTTTCTTTGTCTTTCCCCCTCTTCTCCATTGTGAGCCCCTTGAGGGTAGGTTACATAGCTCTCTCATTTTCTTTATCCACACTATTTAGCACAGGGCCTTGGTACATGTTACCAAAAGACAGTGTAGTTAGAGTCGGAGGAGATTAGGAAAGGCAACCATAAAAGTATTTCTACTCGGCCGGCCAAGTGGCTCGTTGATTAAGAGTTGGCTTAAGAGCACGATCTCTGAGCAACAGGGCCGCTGGTTCAATTCCCACAGGGGCCAGTGAACGCTGCACCCGAGCTGAGCTGTCGCTGAGCTGCCAACAGGTGGCACGATGGCTCAGCTGGTGTAACAGCAAGATTGTCTGTTCGATGGTGGGCTACGCCCACCTGCAACCAAGACTAAACTCCGCACCTTGACCTGAGCTACGGCCCAGATGGCTCAGTGGATAGGGCGTGCGCTCTTAACAACAAGGCTGCTGGTTCGACTCCTGCATGGGGTGGTGGCTATGCCCACCCATAACTAAGATTGAACTCAGCACCTTGAGCTGAGCTGCCGCCTGGATGCCTCAGTGGATAGAGCTTGTGCTCTTAACAACAAGGCTGCTTTCCCACACATAACTAAGATTGAACTCAGCACCTTGAGCTGAGCTGCCACCTGGATGCCTCAGTGGATAGAGCTTGTGCTCTTAACAACAAGGCTGCTTTTTTGACTCCCACATGAATGGTGGCTACACCCACCTGCAACTAAGATTGAACATAGCACCTTGAGCTTGGAGGCCACAAGCTGCCGACGGGAAGCCAGATGGCGACTGGTGCCCTCCGCAATGAAGATTGAAGAACAACAACTTGGCTGGTCCCCCCTCCCCAATTCCCCAACACTGTTTCCCTCCCCCAATTCCCCAATAAAATCTTTAAAAAAAAAAAAAGAAGTATTCCTACTAGAAGCTCTCTGGACTCTCACGGATGGACAAATTATCAAGCTTAGTACATCAAAAAAATATGTATCAACTGTCCACTCTTACATAATGTATTATGAAGGTGTTGGGCCATCATGGAGCTTGCAGTTTAGATGTGCAAACCAAAAATACATATTTATAAGTAAAGAGATCACTTACATGGCAAAATCTAAGAAGTTCTGAATGGCATGTTAGGAAGTGCTTTCAATTCAGAGGACCACTATGAATTTGAAAGAAGAGATAAGTTTAAAAAAATTATGTAGGGCCGGCCGAGTGGCGCATTGGTTAAGCGCTGGTTTTGGGATGCCAGCGGCCCCGGTTCGGATCCCACATGAGGGCCAGTGACACTGCCCTCTACAGCTAACAACAGCTCCACCTGGAGCTGGGCTGTGTGAGCCCGGGCGACGGTGTAGGCTGCAGCCCCTGCTGCAGTGGGCTGCCATAGGCTACAGTGAGTGGACGGCAGCCAGCGTGAGCGGCTGGCAGCCAAGCGTGAGCTGCCAATAGCCGCAGTGAGCGACATCCAGAGGCCAGCGACCGATCTGCCTCATCCGGGAAGAGTGCAATGACGATACCAACAGTGAAGCAACATCCTCCGCAACTAAACTGAAGAACAAAAAGACAGCAACTTGTCTGTTCCCCTTCCCCGATTCCCCAACACTGTTCCCCTCCGCCAATTCCCCAATAAAATCTTAAAAAAAAAAAAAAAATTATCTATTGGGGCCTGCCGAGTAGCGCGGTGGTTAAGTGCTGGCTTGGGACGCCAACAGCCCCGGTTTGGTCCCTCATATGAGGGCCAGTGACACTGCCCTCAAAAAAAAAAAAGCAAAACAAAAACAAAACAAAAAAATCATCTATTGGGCCGGCCGAGTGGCGTGTAGTTTAAGAGTTGGCTTGGGATGCCAGCTCTGAGCAGCAGGGCCCCGGTTTGGATCCCACATGAGGGCCAGTGACTCTGTGCCCTCTACAGCTAAGATGGTGAACAACAGCTCGACCTGGAGCTGGGCTGCCTTGAGTGGCCAGCGCTGGCATAGGCTGCAGGGGGGCTGGCCAGCAGCCAGCGTGAGCTGCCATGAGCTGCTGTGAGCCGTCATCCAATAGCCAGCAAATGACTGCCTCACCCTGGAAGAACGCAATGATATCAACATGGGCCAGTGAAGCGACATCCTCCACAACTAGACTGAAGAACAAAAGGACAGCAACTTGTCTGTTCCCCTTCCCGGATTCCCCAATGCTGTTCCCCTCCCCCAATTCCCCAATTAAAAAAAAACCTTTAAAAAAAAACAAAAACAATTATCTATTGGTAATTTTTGAAGGTTAAATAAGAATTGGATCTACAGAGAGAAGGGCAGTTATTTTTATCTCAGGTAATGTATAAATGATTCTTCGTATGTTTAAAAATGTTCTCGGGCAAGCATATAATCCAATCCCAATCTACTAAGTAATGTACCTGTCTTAAACACTTCTAGAGAAAGACAATCAACCTCTTTTGGTAATTTTAAAAACATTTTAGTATAGAAAATTCAAATGTACACAAAAATGAAATATTGACTTGTCAGAAAAGTCATGATGCATTTTTGCAACGAAAAACGTAGAAAAAATATGTTATGACTTTTCTGACAACCCAATAATATAATGAACTCCCATGTAAGTACCTAGTCACCCAGCTTCAACAATTATCAACACATGGCCAGTCTTATTTCTTCTCTACTTCCACCCACTCCTGAATTTTTTTTTTTTTTTTTTTAGCTGAGCCATCCTGCCACCTGTTGGCAGCTCAGCGGCAGCTCAGCTCAGACTGGGCATCAAACTGCTATTGCTCAGAGTTCAGCTTGCACTCTTGAGCGAGCTCTTAACCAGCTGAACCACTCGGCTGGCCCAAAGTACTGCATTTTGAGATACCTGCCAATTGATGCTCAGATGATTTCTCTAATTGCATTGTTTAATTTTTTGAATATTTTATTGCATCTTAGCCTCTTATAAAAATGAGTGGGGAACAAAAACATGGATACTAATGATAAGAAGTACAGGTCTCATAAGTTTAATACTCTTGAGACAGTGATGGAAATCATCAGGTGTCTGTCTTCAGCCTCAGCCATACTTAACCTGATTGGCTGCAGGTTCAAGTATGAAGGAAAGAAACAATCAAAGAACATGAATGACTTGCTGTGAATATATTGGTAAAGGTTATATACAAAAGAAATAATTAGATATTTTATATAAATAGTTTTAGATTTTTTTTATTTTTTTAATCTTTTTAAAGATTTTATTGGGGAATTGGGGGAGGGGAACAGAGAAGTTGCTGTCGTTTTGTTCTTCAGTCTAGTTGTGGAGGACGTTGATTCACTGGCCCATGTTGGTATTATCATTGCTTTCTTCCCAGGTGAGGCAGTTGCTCACCGGCCAGTTGGACGGCTGCTCAAGGCGGTTCATGCCGCCTTCTGGCTGCTCACTCTGGCTGCCAGCCATTCACAGTAGTTCACTGCAGCCCACTGCCGCAGGGGCTGCAGCATACACCGTCGCCAGTGGTCGCCAATGACTCAAGGAAGGCAGCCCAACTCCAGGTGGAGCTGTTGTTCACCATCTTAGCTGTAGAGGGCACAGCGTCACTGGCCCATGTGGGATTTAAACCCATGGCCCTACTTCTCAGAGCTGGCGTCCCAAGCTAACTCTTAACCAACACCCCACTTGGCCGGCCCTTAGATTTTAATATATAGGACTTATAAATCTTTTTAGCTTTTACATATATGATAGTTTATACTTTTTCAAGTATTCATTATGTACACATTTCAGGAATACATTATGAAGCAAAGCAGAGTGTCTGATAACTGTCTGCCCATGTGAATACATGGAACCTGACACATTGAATAAGATAATACTTTCAGAATAATACTAGATTGGCTTTAAAATATGCCCACGCTTAACTTTTTATTTTTTCTAAACAAAAATAACATAAGTAGTACTAAAGTATCTAGAAGCCTTTTAATTCTGGGGGCTTTTCAGCATAAGAGCATATACTTTTTTTTTTTAAAAAAAGAAAGAGTGGTTATAAACTTTTCAGATCAAATATTTTATAACATACTCAACAGTTTCTCAGGGAGTGAAGATACTAGGATTCCATCACTGTTCTTGGCTTTCCAATTCATTTTGGATGCATAATAGAATTAACATAATGAGATCAGGGATGGTGTTTTTAGAACTACATAAGTTTACTGAGTATGCAGACTTCATTCTTGTTCTGTAGAGGAATTGAGTCCAAATGTAGTGGAATATTAGTTCAATTTGAGAAATAATCGCCCTATTTTCCCTTTCATGCTCATATCCCTCCCTAGTAGAAAGTTTAAGTTCTTAGGAAGATTTATAAACTCTTTCAGATCAGTAGGGTACCTTTTTGTTCATGTAATAATCTAATCCAACATTCAGTTAATCAGAATATCTTTCCTTGACATTCTGGATAAAAGAACTTAACTATATGTGGATTTTCAGTTTTCAGAAAATTAGAATACAGTAATGTAGATTTAACTTTAAAGCTCTAAAAAAAATTTAAAAAAAGAAGGCAAAAAAAAAAAAAGCTCTAGTAAACATAATTTTACCTTCCTTTAATGATTCATAAAGCATGTCAGTTATCTTAACAGTGCCTTAACATTTTGAATATATTTATGATTTTTGACTATACTTGTAGTAGGTATAGAGAATTAAGCTAAACCCATCACTATTCTGAGTTGCTTTAGAAAATTTTTCCAGGATAAAACTTTATTTACTCATAAAAATATAGAATATGCCCCTCTTTCTCACCCCAAGTACAATTTACTGGTTGTTGAAATTATGTATAAATAAGAATTTATGCTTTTGTTTCTTTGTTTGTTTGTTTTGTTTTTTTTTGAGGGCAGTGTCACTGGCCCTCATATGTGGGACCCGAACTGGGACCACTGGATTCCCAAGCCAACGCTTAACCACCGCGCCACTTGGCCGGCCCAAGAATTTATGCTTTTAAGGGATTTTGTTCATATTGGTCAATTTAGAATGAGTTTACTAATCTTGAAGCAGTGGTTTCACATGTTTTTTACAACCCTCATTAATTGACCATCCGTTAATGGGTGCTTTGCTATATTCCATTTAGTATACTACAGGCCCGGCATACGAAATTGACAAATGAATAGAACATAATCTTGGCTCTTAGGGATCGCTTAGACATTGCCCAACAGGAGACAGTATATAGTATTAAGTATTTTAGGTGTGGTGACAAAAGCCTAAAGTACAGCTGGGTCACAAAGGAGGAAGTGGGTGATTATTATACTGGAGGGATTGAGGTGGAAGAAAAAGCATCATCAGGTTACTCAAAAAAAAAGCAAACGGGCCGGCCGAGTGGCGTGGTGGTTAAGCGCTGGGTTGGGAAGCCAGCGGCCCTGGTTCGGGTCCCACATATATGAGGGCCAGTGACACTGCCTTCAAAAAAAAAAGCAAATAGTAGATAGGGAAGGATGTTCTGGGAAGAGAGAGAAGAGCAAAGATAGAAGGTGTAAGAGAAGATGGCAGTTTTGCAAACCACAAATAGTTACGTATGACTAGGGCTTGAATTGTAACGTGGGGTTTGGGGAGAGTTGAAACCAGGGGCCAGGTCTTGGATGGACTTCAATGTCATAGTAAGGATTTGTGGCTTTATTTTCACAATAAGGAGAGGGTTCTCAAAAGGTTTTAAGGAGGGAGTTACGTAATTACTCTAGTGGGAATATAGATCAGGTAGATGCAAGGAGACTAGTTCAGACTAGAGAGGATGCAGCCTGAATTAAGGCGGTAGCAGTGGAAATAGAGCCAGGGAGGATGGCTGGTGTTAAAGGGATGTATCTGCCAGGATTTGGTGACTGCCTATGTGGGAGTTGAGGAGGAGGAAAGGGAGGAATCTAGTGTAATTCCCAGGCTTCTGTCTTAGGCTACAGTGTGCTGAGTGGTGCCATCAACAAGGATAGGGAGCATAGGAAGAAGAGTGGTTGGGAGGTAAGAAAGGGAAGAGAACTTGCTTATTTTAGACATGATGAATTCAACAAAGCCGTATGGGGTACTGAAACGTATTTATTCCTTTAGCAGTTAACTAGCCTGGTGTGAAATTCAGAAGGGAGATCTGTGCTAGAGGTGGCACTGTGGGTGATGGGTAATCACTGATGCAAAAGAGATTATTCAGGCAGTGCTTTCAAATAACAGGGTGCACTAATTCACACATTAGGTTTATTATATACATTAAACAAAGAGAATCACTGTATCATGTTAAGTTATATGAGCCCATTTGTTAGAAAATAAAAACATTTTAGAGAGACACTTTTCCTAAGTGGAACCTCTAGTTACTGCTAGTTACTTTGGGCATAGCCTCTCTCTTACTTTTTTTTTTTTTTTTAATTCTGCTCTGCTCATGTCATTAGTTTGGTATGGTGCCTTAAAAAAATGCTAAAGTGCTGAAAAATGCTTCAGTGTCTAGATTCGAACAAGGCACATCAACTTCTGTGGTCATGTCTTGAACTGTGCAGCGGTATTACTGTTTAGTCTTGTTAAGATAATTCTGTAATATGACTTAATCTTATACTTGAAACAACATTTTATGTCATGTGCTTTTAAAGTGATGAAGGGAAAAATCCAGTGTAAATACAGTAGCAAGAGAAACTTTCCTCTGAGATGAGGAACGTTATGGATTGATTTCCATGGTAGTAGCTGCTAAGCAGTCATGGGCAGCTTGAAGTTTAAAAACAATGGGGAACTAGTCAAAGCACTAACATACAGTAGTAAAGCATATTTATTTTATTCCTTTTGAGATAGAGTAAAACAAATTTCTTAACCCCCATGCTGTGAATATTAATTTTTTCATGATTTATGTAGTTTGTTTATCGATGGACACTTTTACAACAGGATTTATGAAGCTGGGTCCGAGAATAATACAGCAGTTGTAGCAGTAGAAACTCACACGATACACAAAATTGAAGAAGGGATTGGTAAGTCTTTTTGTTATTCTAACACATTTGACCTTGGCTTCCTTAGTTGAGATTTCTTACCTTTCGTGCCTTATTTTTTTACCCTCTACTCAGTGTGCCTTACTAAGCTGCAGCCATCAATTTGATAGTGGTACAATGATCACTTAGACCCCACTAAGTTGCTAGGGCTGTCAGTTGATTGTTTAATATCAATTTGGGAGGGTTGCTGAAAAGATTTTTTATCTATAAAAATCCCACAAAGAAAGTGGAGCCTCAAGGTTGATCCCTGTCGTTAGGGAAGTTGCTGATGAAGACTAATGAGGTGTTGACTGGAAGGCAGTCAGTGGAAAGAAACTTTGAAATCAGACAAACCTGAATTTGTAGCCTGCTTTCCCACTTCTTAGCTGTGAGTCCTCGGGAAAATCACTTCACCTTTACATACATGTAAAACATAGGAAATAATCACTGTCTCACAGGACTGTTGTAAGAACTAAGTAAGATTAAGCATGTAAAAGCGTATAGCACAGTGTCTGGGACATAGTGGGAGCTCAGTAAGAGAGCCGTTATGCCAAACTTCTTCCAGAGGATTTCTAACAATACCAGCCAGTGTTAGCCTCTCAAAGGAACCAAGAGACTAGAGATTTTGAATTGAGATCTGTGGAAGAGTGTTCGATAAATAACTGATATTTTTTCCATTTTCAGATGCAAGCACTATAGAAGCAAATGAGGACATGGAAATTGCTTACCCTATAACTTGTGGGGAGAGCAAAGCCATTCTCCTCTGGAAGAAGTTTGTGTGTCCTGGAATAAATGTGAAGTGTGTTAAGGTAATTGTCTTTTCTCCTTGATAAGGCCTGTTTGGGAGTTTCTTGTTTTCAAAGGGTATGGTTTCAGTGCCTCTTCTCTTCTACCATATCAATATTTTAAATTTTGTGACTATAGCCCCATTGCATCACAGTAGAAAAAAATAGCTTTGGAGTGAAATTGACCTGGATTCAAGTCCCACCAGAATACAAGTTCCATGAGAACTAGAACTTGTTTGTCTTGTTCACCAATGTATCCCCAGCACCTAGAATGGTGCTTGGTATATTTATCAATAAATACTTGTTGAATGAATGGAGTCCCATCTCTATCACTGACTAACTGGGTAACCTTGAGCAAGTTATTTAATATTTCAGAGCCTCATATATTAAAATATGAGTATCATATATGTATGTATACACTGGAAGGTTGCTAGAAAATGAATTGAGCTAATATATGTAAAATGCCTTACACTGAGGTGCATTATGGTAGAGTTTATTAAAAATTATTATTGATAAAAATAAATAATTATGAGAGCAGAATGTGAAAATCATTGCTTATTCTGTCACCATCAGTAGTAACAGCTATACCCATAGATAATAGTCACCATCATCGTCATCATCCTAGAATCATTAAAGATTACAGAGTTTTGAGATTCTGCCTGTTACTGGTTTCTACTATATTAATTCTTTCTACTATATTCTGAACCTTGTCATTCGAACTGGATAGATTACTTCAGTTTATATAAATAGCCTTTGCAACATTGAACCCAACCAACTGATTCAGGGCAGAAATGAATTTTAAATGCTAATCAGTATGTTAATCTCTGATCCTCCTCATGTCATCTGTAGCTTTGTATCGGGACAGGGCACTGTGCTCAGAGAAGGATCATCTTTTCTGACACAAAAGGGCAGGAGGCTAGATAATACAACGCTGTGACTTAAGATGTCATCTGAGTTTTTTTTGTACATTGCAAGTAGAGTTATCTCTTTCTTTCCCTCTTGACCTGCCTAAATTGACATTGGATTATTTTGGACTTTCCTTTTCACTTTAGTTCAATGATCAGTTGATTAGCCCCAAGCATTTTGTTCATCTGGCTGGCAAGTCCACCCTAAAGGACTGGAAGAGAGCCATTCGTCTGGGTGGAATCATGCTCAGGTGAGCTTAAATAGCAAGAACATACCTTTCAGCTGACTTTGGGGGCACTTAGCCCTGGTAGAATCCAGAAAATCCAGTCTTTTCTTTTTAATTTGAAATTTTTATTCTGTCTGAAGGATTGGCTTAAGCAATCCATGTATTATTTGACTTCAATCAACTTGTTCTTAAAATACCTGTAAGAGAAGGAAAATTGAATTAAATTTACTCTTCCCAGTTTTTCTGATGTCAGGATGTTGGGTAGGATCCTCTCTGGGCCAAGAAACTGAGGTGTAGATGACAGTCCTTCTTGAGATCCCCGAGCACGGGCAGAGCTAAGCCTGGTGCTGAGGAAGTGTAACAATATGGAGAAGTGTAGGCTGACCAACAAATCCCAGGATAATCTGGTAAAGAAGGGTGCTGTTAATATATACCAATGATGCACAGTGAATGCAATCCTTGCTGTCATTGTACCACAGAAATAAACTTCAGAATGCATAATATCCCCACCCCCATCTCTCTATGCAGCAGGTTTACTGTTGTAATTCTTTTTCTCTCTGAAGATTAACATTAGTTGGTATTCCTTGAGCACCCACCTATTGATAGAAAAATTTAAAATGTGGTCAAGAATTAAAAGTTGCCCACAGAACATATATAAAGAGCCTTAAACACATCTTACCCTTTCTCTTTAATTCTTTTTAAGGAATCTGTTTTAAGAAAAATCTATAGAGATTCAAACATAAAGATGTTCATTGCAACATTATTACAGTGAAAAATTATAATCTGCTTTAACATACAGTCAGGGTATATCCAAAGTAAATTATGGCTCATCTAAATATATATGAGCATATATTGTGGCATATTATGTGGTTATTAAAATATTTCTAAAGAGTTTTAACATGGAAAAATGCTTATAATGTAAGAAAGAAACCAAAATATAAAATCAATTAAACAGTATGGGGGCCAACCTAGTGGCTCAGTTGGTTAAGAGCACCAGCTCTGAGCAACAGGGTCACCGGTTTGATTCCCACATGGGCCAGTGAGCTGCCCCGAGCTGAGCCGCCTTGAGCTGCCGTTGGGCAGGCGGATGGTGCCTGAGCTGGCTGCGCCCTCCACAACTAGGATTGAAGGACAACAACTTGGCTATTCCTCTTCCCCAATTCCCCAACACTGTTCCCCTTCCCCAATTCCCCAATAAAATCTAAAAAAAAAAAAAAAAATCAATTAAACAGTTGTATTAAAACACACAAATGTGGGCCAGCCGAGTGGCGAGGTGGTTAAGCGTCTGGCTTGGGAAGCCAGCGGCCCCGGTTCAGGTCCCACATATGAGGGCCAGTGACACTGCCCTCAAAAAAAAACAAAAAAAACCCCACACAAACATAAGTAACATTTAGTGGAAGAAAAAAATGCCAAAATGTTGACATTACTCTGTGTTATGGGATATTTTTTTAAAGGACAGTTGTTTTCTTTATAGTTTTCTATATTTTTCACAGAAAATATTAATTTTTTCTTCATATATTTTTAAAATTTTCTTTATTTTAGCTGAGCCATCCTGTCACCTGTTGGCAGCTCAACAGCAGCTCAGCTCGGGCTGGGCATCAAACTGCTGTTGCTCAGAGCTCAGCTCGCACTCTTGAGCGAGCTCTTAACCAGCTGAGCCACTTGGCTGGCCCTCACATATTATTTTTATAGACAGAGACATGTAATTAAAAAAAATTCATTCCAGATGATTTGTATGTAGAAATCAGTAGTTGAATGAAATTGGGGAGGAATACCTTAAACTTTCATTTTTGTTGTTCTTGGCCTGTTTTATTTGCCCAGAAAAACAAGCAAATGCCAACTTTCCCCAAATGTGAAAAGGAATAAGAATGCCTAAAAAGTCTTTAGTGAAAGTCAAGTAACATTATAAAAGAGTTTACTATAATTAAAATACCCTATGGTGTTGCTCAGGGCCTGTAGCAATGTCTTGTGAATCCAGTTATAAGGACATTTTATAGTGGAGGTTTAGTATAATCAACTTCGTTCTGTATTTATAGGAGAGTTGTTATGCATTTTATTTATTTTTGTTATGTATTTTATAGTGGAGGTTTAGTATAATCAACTTTCCTTTGTATTTAAAGGAGAGTTGTTACCATTTTTTTTTTTTTAAGGAAAGAAATATGCTGAAGGTTTATGTCTCCAAAAGTGGCAACAGATCTTGCTGGCCTACAAATACTAATACATCAGAATCTCATTACAAAATTCTAATTCCTTTGTGGCATTTCTCAATTGTGCTGAGATATGAGGTAGTCTTATTTCCCCTTTTGGGTTTGGTTTCGATGAGAGTCTATGAGGAAATTTAGCTTGCATCAGGAGTTTATACCTAAAGCTTAGTGATAACAGGACATAAAAGAGTACTCATGAGTAGACTAGGGAGGGAGGAGTTCTTGTAAATGTGGGCAGGACCAATGAAACCTTTATAGTCTCAGTTAGAATTTTTGCAACCTAATGACTTTTAATACTATTGGGTTTCACTAATCTACAGAGTAAACTCAGCAACTTGGTCTCTATTTATCCCTGAGACCTACCTAGTTCCCTTTAGATGCAGTGCAGGCTGAATTGGTACTTCTTGTCTCTGTTTCTGCAGGAAGATGATGGACTCTGGACAGATTGATTTTTACCAGCATGACAAGGTTTGCTCCAATACCTGCAGAAGCACCAAATTTGATCTTCTGATCAGCAGTGCAAGAGCTCCAGTGCCAGGACAGCAGACAAGTGTGGTGCAGACACCCACCTCGGCCGATGGTAGGGGGTAGGAAACCACCTGAAAACCCACTGTGTTTTTCAGTAGCACTTTTCCCCGTATTTCTCCTTGTGTTTCTTAATTTCAGTTCTCATGAGTGTTGATGGCGCTGAAAGGTATGGTAATCTTGAGTGAGAGTCCATGTTTTTAGAAGCAGATCTTTGTTTTCTTCCATTTATTCCTATTGGCCAGACCTCCTTCATTATTTCTTTCTTGACAAGGCATGGTAAACATTAGAAAGATGGTTCAGTAGTTATAATGTTCATTTAATGGTCTCACTTTGGTGCCACTTGGTATATCTGAAATTAGATTGCTTTGAAAATCCTTTGCTCTGCTAGTGCTCAAAGCTGGAATGGTGAACAGTTTCCACTTGCTGAACTGAGATGTATCAAAGACAACATATTCTTGGCTGGGATGGACTCTGGAGACTCTGCTGTAAGGATCAAAGAGCTCTGCCTGGAAGGGTTTCAGATAACCAAGCTGAAGCTTCCTCACGAATGAAATAGGATGGGCACACGCTTAATTTCAATATTGTTGAACTTCGGACTAGGGCTCCCTCCCCATCTCCAGGAAAGATGTAGCCATGTGAAATTATTGTTCAGGATTCAGTTAGTCCAGCTGGAGGCTTAGTACAGCTAATATCCTTCTTTTTTTTTTTTTTTTTTTTTTTGAGGGCAGTGTCACTGGCCCTCATATATGGGACTGAATATTCTTAGCTAGAATATGTCTCAACTACTTCCGGAAGACTTACAAATATGCCTGACAGAGACGCAAGAATGCTAAAGGATGTTAGGGAAGTACTGTGCTTTAAAAATGACCTCTTTGGGGGCCGGCCGAGTGGCATGGTGGTTAAGCGCTGGCTTGGAATGCCAGCGGCTCCGGTTTGGGTCCCACATATGAGGGCCAGTGACACTGCCCCCTCCAAAAAAAAAGAAAAATGACCTCTTGAGGTTTCTTATGGCCAGACCTAATATTCTGTAACGACTGGGTAAGTTGAAGCCAAATCTCTTCGAACCTAAGATATAATATCTAGCAGTTTGAATTTTTGTTCATGTGACTCTTTCACTTGAAAAATGAAAAGTGCTATGAAATTACTTACTTCCTTTTTACTGGGCAAAACTCCTTTACTTGATTATCCATATTGATATTACTTCTTTGCTTGATTATTGATAGCCTCCAGTGTATAGAGTCCACACCTATTTATATTTCTGTCTGGGTCAGTTTGATTTTTCAATTCTATTTGTTTAAAATCTTAATATAGAATTGATAGCAAAAGTTTTTTTTCCTGTGTGAATATGCTATACATGGGTCTCTTATCTGATTCTTTTGGGGCTCATTTCTCTTGCTTTCTCTTACACAGGCTGATAAATAAGTTATAGCAACTTCAGGTAGCCTGAATGGTTAGTATCAAACATACTTGTATGTAGTAGGGCTCTTGACTAAGCACCATATTTTTCTCCTAAATTATTTCGGGTCTTCCTCATCCTGGCAGTCATGCCCACCTGATTCAGTCTCTTTCCAAAACATACCTGCTCAGAAAGCAAATTGCTTTTGTGATTTTATAAGTTATCTTTCATTGTCTATTTTCTTTTGCAGGCAGGTTTTCTTTAGAAAATCCAGTATTCATTCTGGCTTACCTAGGGTTCTAGTTTTTTTTTTTTTTAAGATTTTATTGGGGAATTGGGGGTGGGGAACAGTCTTGGGGAACCGGGGAAGAGGAACAGACAAGCCGCCGTCCCCTTGTTCTTCAGTCTAGTTGTGGAGGACATAGCCCCACTGGCCCATGTTGGTATCCTCATCCCGCTCCTCCTGGATAAGGCAGATTGGTCGCCGGCCTCTGCACGGTCGCCCACTGCGGCTATCAGCAGCTCACGCTGGCCGCCAGCTGCTCACTGTAGCCTATGGAAGCCCACTGCAGCAGGGCTGCAGCCTACACCGACGCTGGAGCTCGCACAGCCCAGCTCCAGGTGGAGCTGTGGGATCCGAACCGGGGCCGCTGGCATCCCAAACCAGCTCCCAACCAATGCGCCACTCGGCCGGCCCTGGGGTTTCTAGTTTTTAATATAGGGATCTGCAGGCAAAGGACCAGAATGTTAAAACAGGAATCTCTGGCTGTGAGTATGAAATAGAAGATAGCTATAACTTTGTCATAAAATTCACTAACCTTATCTCTAATGGACTGCTTTTAGGTAGCATCACACAGATTGCCATCTCAGAAGAGAGCATGGAAGAGGCAGGGTTGGAATGGAACTCAGCTCTCACTGCTGCTGTCACCATGGCCACAGAGGAGAGCGTGAAGAAAGACCCAGAGGAAATTTCAGGTACTTTTTTATGGGGCTCAGATGACTTGCAGGGTTTTGTGACCTTATCAGCATTATGATTATGGACACAGAAGGCCTCTTAATTACTTTTGCTGATGTTTCTCATGCATATTAGTACTAAGTATAACTGTAAATCTCTTACTTTAATCCATGCAACAGTTCTGCAAGGTCACATTTTACTCGTGAAGAAACTGAGATGCAGAGAGGTTTAGCAACTTGCCGAAGACCAATCACACAACCAATAAACATCAGAGCTGAATTCAGCAGAGTTTAACTCTGTAGTCCATGCTTTTCATTGTGTCAGACTGCCTCCAACTTTGGTACATTTCCTAGATAAACCAAGCTGCAAGGTGTTAGAAATAAAAATTAGGTAGCAGGTGGTGTAGAAGATGGTGATTAATGATAATTCACTTAGAGGGGACCAGGACAAGCTTTCCATCATTCTTCATTCATTTATCCATTTAATGAATATTTATTGCTGTCTCTTTTTAGTTGGTACTGTTGCCAGATGCCAGAGAGGAAAATGAAAAGACATAGCCTCGCCCTCAGGGAGCTGATAACACCATCTATTCAACTGTTTTACTTTGTTTTTTTAAGTATATGATTAGGGGGAGTATATTCTTTTTTAAAAATTATATCTTTAATATCTTTATTATTTAAAATTTTTAATATTTAATTTTAAAATAAATTATTTAAATAAATAATATTTAGTATTTATTTGATATTTAATTTAATATATTTATTAGAGGAAGATACCTGTTCCTGATAGCCAGAGCCATGACAAATTGAGGGCATGACAAACTGAGGCAATTATCCTAGTCACTACTTTGCTGAAGAGGCCAAATAATTAGTTATCAACTTAGGTAGGCAGCCAGTATTCTAAAAGCTTCTTCCCTTTTCCCAGAAATATCCCAAGGAATCGTTTGGAACTGAAATTATTTTGAATTTAACACATTGTAAAGATATGCCTAAGTATATGTATCCCTTGTTTACCCTCTGTCTTATCCCTCTTGTGCCAGAGGACACTTTGATGTTCTGGAAAGGAATAGCTGATGTAGGGCTGATGGAAGAGGTTGTTTGCAATATACAGAAGGAAATAGAGGAGCTACTCAGGGGGGTTCAGCAGCGGCTCATCCAGGCTCCCTTCCAGGTCACAGGTAAGTGAATTAATCCTAATAATATCCGTCATTTATTAAACACGAACAACTATAGGCTATCCTGTTAGCCTCATGAGGTATAGATATTATCCCCATTTTACAGATTAGGACACTAAAGCTCATAAAAGTTATTTGTCCAAAGGTCATCGCTGGGTTTTGAACTCAGGTCTGACCATGCTTTTTTTCCACACGTAATTTTTGCCTTTATAAATGGTGCCAGAAAATAATTCTCTCTCTCTCTCTCTCTCTGTCTCTGTCAGAGCTGAATGTATTGTTCAAAATATTAATATAGATATAAAAATGAAATCAAAATTAGTTATACATGTGATAAATCTTGTTAAAATTTTTTAAAAATGCCATTAGAATAGTCCCATATTTTATGGATTTTTCATATTTATAAACACAACAGGTACTTGGTGGAACCTTTCCATTTTAACTTGACAGACATGTCTTTTTTTTTAAATAGATGCTGCTGTTCTCAACAATGTGGCACATACATTTGGCCTAATGGACACAGTCAAGAAGGTTTTGGACAACAGAAGGAACCAAGTAGAGCAGGGAGAAGAGCAGTTTCTTTATACTCTGACAGGTGTGTGTAACTTCTCTCTCTTCTTAGATGGAGTACTAATATCCTTGAGTCTTGACATTTCTTTGTTGATTTCTGTTGGAACTGGCTTGCTTCTTTCTTTCCCTCTCCCATCTCTCCCCCTACCCCTATTTCTTTGTGTTTATTTCAATTCATATAGTAACAGATTCAGATTTTTCTTTATACACAGCCCCAGGTGAGGTGAAATGATGGGAAGCAGAGGAGGCACAAAGGAAAAGAGAAAGAAGCCAGCATCACAAAAATCCTCCTTCTGTATTTTTTTGAGTATTAAGATGTCTGCTAGAATGCTCCATTAATCCACTAATATTCATTTTAACACATTAAAATGAATGTGTTAGAACTCTAAGACCTCCTTCAGTTCTTTAATTCTTAGGGACTTCCTCTGTAATTTTCTGCAGACTTCTCTGGGGGTTAATGGTAGACTAAGGCCATTTGGGTCACCAGCAAGGTGTTCCTGTCTTAAAGGGCAATTTGGGAATCACTATGTTCCAGAGTGGCCATTGTATCTCCTTTGTAGGTCCCTGGCAGTTCCGAAGGGATTGTGCAGATATTCCTTATTTTCATCTGTACACCAAGGCAGGGAATATATAAGCTGCTAGACCAACTGGAGGCTCCTTTGGCTGGTATTTTGGTGACAGGTGACAAAATGCCATAGAAACTTCTAGAGTTGAGCTATGGTAGGATCACAGCCTGAAAAGATTCTGAATTGTTTCCTTGCCTGTAATCACACAATGAAATATGAGTCCTGGAGGGATTTCAAAAAATCATCCAGTCTAGTTTCTTCTTTAAAACAATGAAGTGACTTTCCTGAGGGTACATAGTGACAAGACCAGAACAAGACCCCAGGTCTCCCCACTCCCAGTTTATAGTTCCCAAGATCATACTTCCCTCCACATAAAGTCTGTCTTTTTTTTCCATAGACTTGGAACGCCAGTTGGAAGAGCAGAAGAAGCAAGCTCAGGATCACAGGCTGAAATCCCAGACAGTTCAAAATGTGTTACTGATGCCTGTGAGCACTCCGAAGCCTCCCAAAAGGCCCCGGCTCCAGCGGCCAGCCTCCACCACCGTCCTGAGCCCTTCTCCACCTGTTCAGCAGCCTCAGTTCACAGTCATCTCACCCATCACCATCACCCCTGTGGGTCAGTCATTTTCCATGGGCAATATTCCGGTGGCCACCCTCAGCCAGGGCTCTAGTCCTGTGACTGTCCACACACTGCCTTCTGGCCCTCAGCTCTTCCGCTATGCCACAGTGGTCTCCTCGGCCAAGAGCAGTTCACCAGACACAGTGACCATCCACCCTTCGTCTAGCTTGGCACTGCTAAGCTCTACGGCCATGCAGGATGGGAGTACCCTGGGCAACATGACCACCATGGTGAGCCCTGTGGAGCTGGTGGCCATGGAGTCCGGCCTGACCTCAGCAATCCAGGCTGTGGAAAGCACCTCAGAGGATGGGCAGACCATCATTGAGATTGACCCAGCCCCAGACCCGGAGGCTGAGGACACCGAGGGCAAAGCGGTCATTTTGGAGACAGAGCTGAGGACTGAGGAGAAAGTTGTGGCCGAGATGGAAGAACACCAACATCAAGTCCACAATGTGGAGATTGTGGTCTTAGAGGATTAACTGGGCTCTCGGGGCCAGGAGATATGTTTTGGTTTGAAATTTTAATTATTTGTTTACTTTTATTGTCCCACTCATTTCCACACAGGATCTTTTTTGTTTTGTTTTTTAAAAACAAAAACAAAAACAAAATCTCGTTGCTGTAACTGAAAATGTTGAGTCCCTCCCACCCCCTCATTGAAAAATGGACAAAAACAAGCTTCCCTTCCCGAAGTTGAGAGTAGGTCATTCAATGTTCTAATCTTCTTATAGTGAGAAAGTTATTTCTTTTAGGGAGGCATCAAGATAACCAGAAACCCTATCCAGAAAGCCCTTTCCAGGCTAGTCTGCCTGTCTGTGTGTACACATGTGGTTTTATTCTTGTAAAGAGGCATTGATCAAACTCTGGAACACAGACCTGACACTGGAAGGCAACCCATTCACACGTGGATGCAGAAGGATACTTTATTTTGTATCCTGGAAAGTTGGGCCCTCAGAGGCCAGTGCAAAACAGAAGGAAGTTGAACTCTGCATGGAAGGGAATTCTGCCGCTTGGAGCAGCATCTTAAAAAGGGAAGTACTTTGGCCAGGATGGGGCAAAGAAATGCTTACTCCCAAAAGTGCCACTGATGCCTCTTGGTATCTCTGAGAGTTACCATCATGGGAGAGGCCAGTGATAAGTGGGAGAGTACATCTCCATGAAGCAAGGAGCATCAGGGGCCCATGGCTTTGCAGAAATATAAGTCCAGGGATATCACAGCTGTGCTTTGGGATTCAAGCCAACATTGCCCCCCACTTGGTTAAAGCATTTACCTTCCTAAACTAGGATTAGTGCATTCATGTGTGATGTGGTGTAAATTGCTCTGGTTCTTGGACTGTGGCTGTTGTGGGGGCAGGGGCTCCAAGTCCATCATTTTTATTGCATGACTCCAGAAGCAGGGAAGTTCCTCAACCAGACCAGCTGCCCTTTTTGGTGGGGCCCATTTTTTGGCTTTGGAACCAAAAGCAGCCACTCATTTGGTGCTTCCTCTTGTTCTACCCTCCATCCCTCAACTGTTAATGGCATCTGTCTCCTGGATCCCACCCTCTTCAGCTTTTTGGCTGATTTGGAGAACAGTGACAGGTGCCTGCCTGCCTTCATCCTCTTTTAGATTCATTTATACCATTTCCACCACAGATGTTTCTGTGAGATATTGAGTTCATAAAAAACCCTTAGACTTGGCAGGAAGACTCAACACCCCCAGCTTATCCCGAGGGACCGAGTAGGTGTCTCCTCCTGAGTGAGCTGGACTCCCTGGGAAAGAAGCATTGTCTGCATCATTATATTATAGGAAATGTACCAGGAATGTCAGTAAAAATGTCTTTGGGGTTGGGGGCGGGTATCTTTTTTTTTTTTGGTAACGTTTGTATATTTAGAGCTGGGCCATTTTCCGTGCTGTGATTCCTTCTCTTTGACCATCTTCAGTGTTTGGGGCAAGAGTGGATCCTGGTTTTTATTTCTTTGGTTGCGTTGTTTACTGCACTAGGGAAAATGTAGAGAAACTTAAATACAGACAATTTAAAGGAAAAATAGATCAAAAAAGAAAGCACACATCTTAGGAGTGGGAGCGTTTTTTTGTTTTTGTTTTTTTTAAATTAAAAGCAAAACTTTGATTTGTTTTTTTTTTTTGTTTTTTTTAAAGAAGGCACCCACCTGAAGCCATGTTTCTTCCAACAGATGTTGGAAACCCTGTTGTTAAGCAAGTGAAAACTGAGTTCTGCCATCCTTCAGGTGGCTGTATATAGTTGGAGAAACCCTCTAACTTGGGAGGGTCAATCTTAAAAGCCTTAAGGGTGAGATTTCTGAACCCCATACAGTTGTGGTTTTCAGCTTTAAAATTGTCTGGGGTTTTATTTTTCTTTTCAAAATATTTAATAGATGTAGCAATCAGCTTAGAACAAACCTTTGGCCCCCTTATAGATCTTTAGTGAGGAAAGTGGCTTTTATTTCTTGCTCCTTCAGGTTTCCTGTGGGTACATAAACGAAATCAATACTTCTGTCTAAGCCTAAAACTGCCACTTGAACCTAGAAGGGACATTATCCCTATTATGGGTTTTAGAGATACTTTTCTCTTTCCCAGAGACAAGAGTCCCAATTCAGGACAGAGGAGGAACCCTGGAGAACACCTACCTACACACTAGCTCAGGTTCCTTTCTTCTTTCATCAGAGCTGTGGTAGTGTGAATATTGTGCTTCCAAAGTCAAGAGATCTCTTCCTCCTAAAGACTGAGCCTGTTTACTCTTACTTTCTAAATATTCTGGAAATTCACAAGCTTTGTTGTTTTCCTGGTCTTCCAATAGTCTGTCATTATTGCTAGATGCTATGGCACCCATTGTTGAGTGGGGGTTCCCTTCCAGCCCTGGTTTAGGTGCTCTCAAGTGGGGTGAGACATGCAAGCCATTGGTGTGTGCATAAGCATTTGCAATGAATCATTCCTCAGGCTGACTTGGCAGTAGCCATCTTTCTGTTCATTCATTAAATAAACATTTATAAGTACCATCTATGTGCCAGGCTTTGTGCTAGGCACTGGCAGTACAGAGGTGAAAATATAGTCTCTGCACTCAAGAAATTCGTACTCCACAGGTTGTCTGGAGTTAACTATATTTCAATACAATTGGTTTCCATTGTAATCCTATGTATTTTATTTCATGCATTGAAAAGCATTGATTTCGAGAATTGGTCCATAGGTTTCAGCAGACTACCAAAGGCACAAAAAGGTTAAGCCCTTCTCTAGTGAGATACTGAAACAGATCATCATATTGGGGTAAGTGCAATGATAGAGCTCTTGGCTGGGAGCTGAGAAAAAACAAAGGATCAAGTACCTAACCCAGCTTGGGGGCAGTGGTCAGCAAGTATGGAAGTACTTCCTGGAGAAGATGTATCACCAAGCTGATTTAGGAGAGACCATTTTGGGCTAGTTTTTTGTACGCCATTTTCAAGTAGTTGGGTTTATTTATACAAGAGGAAAAAACAAATCCTTAGTCTCTTACTGCTCTTGCCTCTAGAGCCAGGCAGAGTCAGCACCATGGGCAGTCTCTAAGAGTCCTCCCACTGGAGAGTCATGTGTCGGCTTCTCTCATCAGATGAATCCAGTGCAGGACTGGAGTTTAGCAGGTGGAAGGTAAATGCCCCAACCGTCCTGTCACGTGGTTTCCACAAAGGCCTTTGAGTCAACTGTACAACTGTCTCACCTCGGCCATGTCCCTGTTTGGCCCCTTGTTCTCTTCTTCCCTTTTCAATTTTCAGGCTCCTTCCCTGCCATCCCCGCCCCCCCCCTAAACAATACAAAACATTTCCAGTTATTCTGAAGTAAAAAATGGACAATAGACTTGAGTGTTCAAGATTCAAAGCCACTTCATGTGGAGTTTCTTTTACATATCTGTCCACATTAGGGGAAAAGGACCAATGCTAATCCAAATACTTTGGAAATTAATATTAGTTCAGGGGGTATCACATTGTTTATCGGTAACATTTAATCCTATTTTCATAAAAGGCACTAAAGGTAAGTCTGTATGGTGGGAAGTATAGGTATTGGTAACATTTGATTATAAAAACAGTAGAAATACAGGCTTACTAGTTCATTGAGTTATAACTAGTCCAGGTCAAGGTAGGAAGGATAAAGAAAGGTTGAATTCTGAAAATAGGCATAAGGTTGTGATTTACTTTGGGCAATACTCCTAAGGAAATTATCCTTTCTGAGAAAAAACATACTAGACTAGCCCCTGCATTTTCAGACAACTTACCTAGTAGTTTTCTCACACCTAGGATACCTCCTCCCTGGGAAGTTCTTGGGTAAGTCCATAATAACAACTGAGTTTGTTGCCCTAGACAAGGGACCGTAAGGGATCAGTTCTGCTAGATTTGGACTCTGCTCCTAGAATTTCTCTTCTTAGGTGGCCCTAATTGAGTCCTTTTCAGGCTTCTTTCCCAATCCTGGAACACCTTTCTTTGTCCTAAGCCATGCAATTTGACGTCCTCTAGAAGGCTCTACTTTTGTCCAACTTCTTTTTTTTTAAAAGATTTTATTGGGGAATTGGGGGAGGGGAACGGTGTTGGGGAATTAGGGGAGGGGAACAGACAAGTTGTTGTCCTTTTGTTCTTCAGTCTAGTTGTAGAGGATGTCGCTTCACTGGCCCATGTTGGTATTATCATTGTGTTCTTCCCTGGTGAAGCAGATGGGTCGCCGGCCACTGGACAACCGCTCATGGTAGCCCATGGTAGCTCACGGCAACCCACTGCAGCCTTACTGCAGCCTATGCCGTCATCGGTGACTCACAGTAGCCCAGCTTCAGGTCGAGATGTTATTCACCATCTTAGCTATAGAGGGTGCAGTGTCACTGGCCCTCATGTGGGATCCGAACCATGGCACTGCTGCTCAGAGCTGGCCTCCCAAGCCAGCTCTTAACCAACAAGCCTTCAGCTGCTCTCATCCAACTTCTTTTTTTTTTTTTGAGGGCAGTGTCACTGACCCTCATATATGGGACCGGGGCCTCTGGCTTCCCAAGCCAGCGCCCAACCACCGTGCCACTCAGCCTGTTCTCGTCCAACTTCTTTATCCATACTCACTTCCCAACCCAAATAACGTTTGGGTCCCAAATTCTTTCATGTCAGTAACTCTTCCAACTCTTGAGACAATCATTTCTTAAGGCCTTCCCCAGACCCAAACCTCAGCATACATCCAGAGACTGAAGTTGTCACTACCTAAAACAGCCTTCCCAACTCCATCAACCACCTGAATTGAAGTATGTTGGGGGTGTGCTTGTGCAGTGGCCATAGGTAAGTTCCCCAGGATACGTAGATTTTAAAACTTATCTTTTTATTTATTTTTTATTTTATTGGAAAATTGGTGCAGGGGGAGCAGACAAGTTGTTTCAGTCTAGTTGTAGAGGATGTTGCTTTATTGGCCCATGTTGGTATTGTGATCATTGAGCCCTTCCTTGCTGAGGCAGATCAGTCGCTGGCCATTGGACAGCAGCTCACGCTGGCTGTCGTCCACTCACGGTAGCTCATGGCAGCCCACTGCAGCCCCACTGCAGCCTATGCTGTTGCCGGCGACTCACGGCAGCCCAGCTCCTGGTCGAGCTGTTGTTCACCATCTTAGCTGTAGAGGGCGCAGCATTACTGGCCCATGTAGGATCCAAACCAGCGGCGCTGCTGCTCAGAGCTCGCGCTCCCAAGTCAACTCTTAACCAATGAGCCACTCAGCCGGCCCTAAAACTTATCTTTTATACCCGATTGATTGTTCTACCTATGGTGGGTGACCCAGGCCAAGACATACCTGTTTCCTGTATACTTTCAGCCCAGTATGATTCCTACTACCTCTTCACAATGACCTGAAATTTTTGTTATGTCTTAGGAGCCCCTCAGCCTAAAGACTCCTGATGCCCTATCAACCTAACATAGATCAGACCCTATTTTGAAATTGCCTCTGGGTTCTCCTGCATGTATGTTTTCCAATTCGGTACCTTTACTGATAGTTATGGCTTGTAATGTGGTATATGTGGAATTATTTCTCTAGTTTGAGAACAAGAATGAACAACAGTATTGGATTACATACAAGGGTAAATGTGAGGAAGACAAGTTCCTCATTGTGCTTCGTAGGAGCTTCTCTGAGGAAAGCATACACATGAGGGTTACCTGCATTTCAAAGTATGAGTTGTCCTTTTTTTAAACTTCTCTGATGTTTTCTCTAAAGAAACCTATGCATTATAGAACAAACTAGAATCCCACAGTGCTTATTCAGCCTGAAGACTTATTTTGTTTGGCCCATGTTTTTGTTTAACTTTTTTTTTTTTTGGAGGGCAGTGTCACTGGCCCTCATATGTGGGACCCGAATTGGGGCTTCTGGCATCCCAAGCCAGCGCTCAAGCACCACGCCACTCGGCCGGCCCTGTTTCAACTTTTTATTGAATATATACAGGAAAGTCACAAATCACTGATTTTCATAAAATTTAACAGAACACACCCATAAAATCAGCTTCCAGATCGAGAAAAAAAGATTACCAGGACTTCACCCAGCTAGGGTAACTACTTTCTAGCTCTCTCAACATCATAGCTTAGTTTTTATCTGTTTTTGAACTCTTGTGACTGGCTTTTTCTCCACTCGTCATTATGTTGTGAGATTCACCCATAATGTTGTGTGAAACTGCAGTTGGTTCCTTCTCATTGCTGTGTAGAAACTGTTACTATGCCACAGCTGATCTTTTCTAATGATGGGCACTTGGGTAGTTTCCAGTTTGGGGCTACGATAAATAATGCCTCTGAATATTCTTGCACCTCTTTTGATGAACATATATATGCATTTATGCATACACAGAGTTTCAAACATTAGGAGATTTCACATGAAAAATTCAAGATACAGTTTTTCTTTAAAACAAAACAAAACAAAAAACCCCAGAAGATCTGACAACACTGGGTCCACATTTCCCCATAATAACACTTGGCTGGAACTGAGGACTATCTTAGGTGGGGGCATAGCTTCACTCTGTGTTACAAACCTAGACTTAACTTATTTTGGTCTCTCTCTCTCTCTCTCTCTCTCTCTCTCTCTCTCTCTCTCTCTCTCTCTCTCTCTCTCTCTCTCTCATTCAGTGATATCTTAGGACACTCTTCCCCTAGATAACTGCAAAAGTTATTTCCTCACTTCCTTCAAGTTTGTTCACATGTTACTTTATCAGAGAGCTACCCTGACCACCCACCCTATGAAAAACGACAACTTTCCCCTGCCCTAATCTTCCTATTTTCCTTTACCCTGCTTTATTTTTCTCTGTTTTACTTATCACCTGACATACATTTATTTTTTTCCTCCCCTAACAAGAATAGAAGCTCCATGAGAGCAGGGACCTTTCTTGTCTCTTAGTCACTGCTGTTTCTACAATCCCTGGAACAGTGCCTGGCATGGAGTAGAGCCCATGGATATTTGATGCAATAACAATAATAATAACCAGTACATATTGAAGGGAAACTGTATCAAGCAAGCATTCTTCTAAGCACTTTACAGATGTTACTCCATTTGATCTTCACAATAATTCAATGTGGTGGGTAACATTATTTTCTTAATTTTACAACAAAAAAACTAACATTTATCTTCTAAATGATAGATACATTTTAAATATTGTGTACCCATCAAATTTACTAAAAAGAATCTTCAAATGTACTAGAGAATCTTAATACCTAAAAGGTACCCTTCAACAAATCATTTTACAATGATGTTTTATTTGATAACATGTTTAGTTGTTCCTTAAGTTGTTTTATTTACATTAAACTTTTAGTATATTAAAAATTTCAGTTGTAGGACTGGGCCCAGATGAGGATGCAACTTAGCTGTGATTTCAGAGATCTGGGGCACTGGTTGCTAATCAGATTTTGCTATGTGATGGGCAACAAGTCCCATCTCTCAAAAGTACTGACGGGGCGGCTGAGTGGCTCAGTTGGTTAGAGCATGTGCTCTGAACAACAAGGTTGCTGGTTCGATTCCCCCATGGGCCAGAGTGCTGTGCCCTCCACAACTAGATTGAAGACAACACCTTGACTTGGAGATGATGGGTCCTGAAAAAAACACAGTTACCCAATTAAAAAAAAAAGTACTGAAGAGAGAGTACTGGAGGAAGGAAAAGTCCACTTCCCTGATGAAAGATTTTAAAATCCAGATCATCTATCCATCTGTTACAGGAAGTATTGATTTATCATTTTGTTAATGGCCCTGATTGAAATAATGCTGATGTCAGGGTCCCTAGTTAGAACGTCTTTATTTCTGTGCTAAGCTCCTGCTATGCAGAGCCCAACCCCATATGCCAGTTGTTACACAGGGAACCTACTCCATAGAACACTGACAGTATTGTAAAGCTTTTGCCAACTGAGCAAAAAAGCAGATATTCCCTGGCTCCAGAACAAAAATGGAACTACTATGCCTCCAATTCTAAGTCAACACTTCCGTTGACTGAGACAGTCTCGTTAGCCTTTCTGAGAGAATTGGACATGGCCTCTCAAATTCTTGCCTTATTTATCTGTAGCTACCACCCAAGGACCAAAAGGGGAAGATTTATCTGCAAAAATTGTCGCAAATAAATTAGATGCACATTCATTGGTTTAATTATTTTTTCTTGGCGCAGATTTAAAATTGAACCAGTCCTTCCCTGCCTTCATTTCCCCTTAGCACTATTTCCAGAAATCTTTTTTATGTTCATTTTTCTCTCTAGCCTATTTATTGTCTTGGATTGAGACTGTAATGTAAACTGTTCCATAGCACAGTGCTACTTGGATTTTTAAATCCCATGTATCAATAAAAAACACCATAAAAAAATGCCTTAGTGGGCGGCCAAGTGGCTCAGTTGGTTAAGAGCTCGCTCAAGAGTGCGAGCTGAGCTCTGAGCAATGGCGGTTTGATGCCAGCCCGAGCTGAGTTGCTGTTGAGCTGCCAACAGGTGGCAGAATGACTCAGCTAAAAAAAAAAAAAAAAGCCATAGTTAATCAACATGGGGTTCCCAACATTATATTTTACCAAATAAGGATATTGGCATAGATGACTCTCTTAAGGAGGGCACAGCTCACTCACAGTGGCCCATTCAGGGATCAAACCAGCAACCTTGGTGCTATCAGCACAACGCTCCAACCAACTGAGCTGACTGGTCACCCCCAAATAAGGATATTTTTTTAAATGGCCAACTCTATTTTGGCATCATTTGAAAAGAAAGGGCATTTTTATGTAAAAAAATTAGGGGAGAAATAATCTCAGAGTAAAGAACAGTCCTCTATATTGAATAAGTTTAGCTTTATGAAAAACTCATTCCATTATCATTATCTTTCTCACTTCCTGGATGACTGCTGAAAATTTCTGCTCTCACCTCTAGTCTCTGAGTTGAATCTCAAGGCCCCTTTACTGCTGGGTCTTTCTTGGTCTTGTTTTTTTCTGCCCTGGATGTCTCTAACAGCTGCTCTTGGATATACACAGCTGTGAATTCCTAGTGTCCTAAGGCCACCTGGCCCAGCTGTCTTTTCTTCCTTTAGACTCATTCTCACATTGCTGTTTTCACACCTCCATTCCACGATTCATAAAACACACGTGCACATTAAAAAGCCAATCATCAGCTTATCTTGGGATTTCCACAGTGCCTTTCTTTAACATTCAATTAAGCTAGTTAAGTCTGCACATTTAACTTTTTAACACAAATGGCCTCACCAGGTTTTCATTAATAAAATGGAGATTAACAGTACTAGGGAGAATTTTGAAGACGAGTGAGGTAAATTAATTCAACAAACCCTTAGTACATATTGGATAAAGATTAATAATAAAACATGTTCTTTGCCCTATAAACAGTCATAGATTTATTGGAGAGGCAATGTGTAAGTTAGGGGTTGGTTTTCTTAACTGGGGGTTCATGGGATGAATGGGCTTGGGGGCAGGGGGTTCTTGATGAAATCAAGCAAAAATTTGGGTGTATGTCCATTTTCCTGAGAAGATTCATTTATCATTAGATTCTCAATTGTGTCCCAAGGCTTCCGAAAGAAAAAGAAATACTGATGTAAACAGATAATTTTAATATATTAAAATAAGTTACCATAAGGAAATATGACCAATATTATGGGTGAACAAAGAATAGAGCAACTTCTCCTTGCTTGGTGGAAGAAATAAACCTTTATTGATCATGGTCTAGAAGGACAGATGGGAGTTGGGTGGGAGAGATGCCAAGGACATTTGAGGCAGAAATAACTGCATGTGCAAAATCATGGGTTCCCCCCCCAAAAAAAAAAGTGTATTTGGGAAAAAATTCAGTGTGACTGGAGCATAAAGTGTGCATAGTGAGAAATACACAGGGTCAGAGAATGGTGAGCTATGGACACAATGTGGACTAGAGAGAGCCAACAGAAGTCTTTAAAAATAAGTTTTTACACTGTCAGCTGTGTGAAGTATATAAACATTTCTCAAGTGAGGTCTCTTCTATTCCTGCCTTTCTAAGGGGGTGACTTGGGTAATGAGGTCTACTGTTCCTGAAGAGTATGTAAAATCTGTCCTCCTTTCCTATTTCCTTTTTCTCTCTTATGCCCATTGCCCCCTTTATATACCCAGAAACACCTCTTTGGATTCCACCTTCCAGAAGTCTTAAAATGGTCGAACTAGAAGGAACCTTAGAGGTTGTTTTGGTCCAACTTCCTTATTTTGCAGTCTTGGAAATAGACTGTGAGTGAGGAAATGATTTACGCTCCTTGTTTCCCATTCTATCTCTCTGGCTGGGTGCAGGGCCTTTTGCTCTTCTCCGTCTCTTCTGAGGAAATCTCCTGGACCCCTTTGGCTTCAACTGCCATCCCTATACCAAAGACTCCAAGATTTGTATTCTCAGCCCTATTTTTTCTCTCTGTACCCCAAACCTTTTAATTGTTTACAAAACATTTCTATCTGATGTTTTATGTTCTCCTGGAACCCAGCCATGTCCAAGGATAAATTTATAATCTTTCCCCACCCCCACAAATCTCTAGTATTCCCCACATTAGAAAATGGCATCTCATCCACCCAATTACTCAAATCAAACCAGGTATCATTATTGATACCTACTTTTTCTTTAGTGCCTTCCCCCCAATCCAATCAGTTTATCACCGAGACTTTTTATTTTACCTCCTAAAATGTCCATTTTGTCCATTTCTCACTGTCTTCACTACCACCATATTAGACCATTATCTTTTGCCTGGACTTTACTGCAACACTCTTCTAATTCCTAACCTCTTTTCTCCCTAAATCTGTTTCTCACACTGCAACCAGAGTAAACTTCTTAAAACATGAACCTGAGAATGCTATGCTCCTCTTAACTCTTTACTAGCCGAACATCCTTTGTAGCTAACATCTAAAGTCCTTGTTTTTCTCCTTTTTTGCCCAATTCTCCAGTCTCATCTGGTGCCACCCTCTCTTTCATTATGCGCCAGTCATGCTGACCTTCTTTCAGTTCCTCATCCGTGCCAAACTTTCCCTGCTTGGGGCCTTTGCACATGTTGTAACCTCACTTCCTTCTCTCCTTGTCTAGTCAATTTCCGGTCATCGGTCAGTTTTTAGCTGAAACTCCCAATCTCAGGAAAAACTTCCTTCGCATCCTCTAACTAGGCTAGGTCTACCTGTGCTTTCTCATTGCATTGTACACAACTGTAATTGAAAACTATTTGTTTACTGTCAGTTTCCCTGACTAGTCTATAAGTTTAAAGGGAAAGTAAACTCTTACGACCCTCTCCAGCACATTGCGTGGCCCTCAGTAACAACTGGTTAAAAGAGGGATTGAATGCTTTATCCACACAGTTGCAGAGCTGAAACTAGAACACAAACCCATTTCCAGAACAATTTGTTTTTCTCAAACCATGAGGGGTCTGTCCCATAAGATGATACCCCCCAACACTGCAGACTTGCTCTTCCTCTTTCCAGTGATTAAATATATTACCCTTGTGTGTTCTGTTCAGGGGCCTGTTAAAACCAATCAGGTGAACTTGAGCCAGGTTCAGAGACTACCCTTTCTGCAAGGATATTTGCATTTTAAATGGAAACTCCCAGATGACAGAAAGCAACCCCAAAGGAACTAATCAAAATTTCAGGCACTATGAAGATATCACTGGAAGGCGGGAATTTTCATTTTCGTGTCTTATTTTGTGATTACAGGAAAATAACGTACAATGTACCAGACTTGCTTTAATGTCTGTCTTTTTAAAAACTATATTCACAACAAGCCTTTTAAGGAGATACTATTAACTCCTTGATCAAATGAGGAAAACTCTGAAAGGTTTAGTAATTTACCTAATGTTGCAAATCAGGTGGGGAGGCCAGTATTTAGTACCATCTTCCTCCAGCCTCCCTTCCTGCGCCCCCCGCCCCCCAACCAGGATAAGACTCCTGGTCAATCCTTTTATCATACCATTCTGCTTTCAAGGGTAAGTGTAGGCAACTGCTTACAGTTTATATATAAATCTGGGCTATGGGGTTAATTGGCTGAGCATCTTTATAAAAAAAAAAAAGGGGGGGGTTACTAGGTTTCTTTTATTCCCTTGGTGGGATCTATGCTCTGAGACTTGACATTTTACTGTCTCTTCCAGGAGTACATCACGTTTGGTGCCTGACCTTATTCATTCCAACCATAAATGTGATTATGGGCAGAAAAAAAATACTTTGAGCAAAATTATGATGCAAAATCCAAGATACTGTGTTATCATTTATTTTACTGTGGAGTCCACCAAAAACCTCCTGTATACAGGGAGTGGATGGTATCAGGTTGAAACTTAATAGTGCATTATTTATCTGTTTACTACTATTTGCACTACCAATAGCTGTTAGGAGATGGGCTGTCCTAGGATTAAATATCCCTGCCTGAGTTGGGTTTGCCTCAGATTAAAAATGTTTTGCCCATCCTTTGGATCACCTCTGTATTCTGGTTCCTCAATACAGGATTTCCCTTGAGGGTGGAGGGACACTATTATGTTCTTCTTGGTGTCAGATACAACTGACTGTTTAATAGCTTTGTGACCTTGGACACATTACTTAACCTATTTCCCCAGTTGCAAAATAGAGAAACTGATAGCTATTTTGAAGATGCTGAAAGCCTTTAACGTATTTGAAAGCACCTAACAGCAAACCCTAACCCACAGCAGGTATTCAAGTAGCATTAATTTCCTTCCTTTCCCAGATAAGGACACTCCTTCATGAAGTCCGTAGATTTTATAGATTCTCTGGACTCGGTGAAAGTACATGTAAAATTTTGTGTAGCTGTGAGGTGTGTCTTCTTTGGAAGTAAAATCCACCGTTTAACAGATTATTACGGGGGGGTAGGGGCAGTGACTTCCATAAAGAATTGTAGATTGCTCCTTCCCGCAATGCCAAGGGGTGAATCTCTTTTGCAGGGGATCACATTTTTTGTGGATGTTTTTGTTCTCGTTGCACATTTTTTTGCAGTTGGCTAACAGAGGATGAATAACCAGGCTCTTGGATGTGTGTGTGTGTGTGTGTGTTCCTAAGGCAGGGCCCCATGATGTTTTCCTAGAGGCTCTGTGACCCCTCTTCAGGTTCCCTTCCAGATTGGGGGGCGGGAATGCCATCTGCAACTGGGAAGCGGGTTTAAGGTCTCTCAGGCTTCAGGGGGCGTTTCCTCACTGAAAAACGGGCTTTTGTGGGTTTTCGCAAGCTGAAGTTACTCCCTCCAGGTGTTAGTTAAAACCTCACGGTGAGTCCCTGGCTGCCCCCACCCTCCTAGGCCCCAACCCTGAGGCGGTGTGTGTGGGGGGGGTCCGCACGCCGCTTCCGCTCCTCCAGCCCACTAGAGGGCGGTGCGGCCCCCCCTGGTCCTTCCCGAGGTGCTTCGCGCCCGGCCCCTTCCGCGTGGGTGAGTGAATGTGAGAGTCAGCGTCGCGCCGCGCTCGCCGCCCGCCTCCGCCGCGCGGCGCTCTTATTTCGACTGCGAGGGGCGGGCGCGCGCGTAAAGTCATAGAGACGGGCGTTGAGCTCTCGGGCTAGAGCGTCCCCGAGTCGGAGCCGGAGCCCGAGCCGCGCGCTGTGTCTCCGCTGCGTCCGCCGAGGCCCCCGAGTGTCAGGGACAAAAGCCGCCGCCGCGCCGCCTGCTCCCGCCGCCGGGGCTCATCCGCCGCCGCCGCCGCCCTGAGGAGAGTCCGCCGCCGTCGCCACCCGTGAGGATCCGAGAGCCATGTCGGCCAGCAGCCTCTTGGAGCAGGTACAGGCCCGGCCCGCATGTCTCGGCCATTGTGTGAGGCGAGAGAGAGCCCGACTAGGCCCGGGCCCGCCACCCCCGGCCGCGCCGCCGCCTCTCGCCGGCCGGGTTTCGGGCCTCAGGCCGGCCGCGCCCTGCGCCTCGCCCTCGGCCCGCTCTTCCCGCTTCCCCTGGGCCTGGGCGCCCGCTGGCTGCCCCGCGCTCCCTCCTCAGCGGGCCTCGTCTTCCTTCCTGGTCCCCTTCCCCGAACCCCAGGCCCCCGCGCGTGGCGCGTCCCCCGCGGTTCCTCCGCCGGCCCCCGGCTTCGCGTGCTTTCCTGCCGCCCGTTTTCCGCCTCCCCCTCCGCACCCTGCCTGGCGCCTCCCTTCAGGCCTGCTCCTTTATCCCCCTTCTCGGGCCCGGCTTTCATTGGTCTTTCCTTTTCCATTTCTTCCTCGGACCACTTGCTGCTCGGCGACGTTTCCTTCGTCCGCAGAGACCAAAAGGTCAAGGCAACAAAGGTGAGCCCAGCTCCGCCAGGGGCCCCGGGCCGGGAGGGGGCCCGGCGGGTGGGGGCGGGGTCTCCGGGAGGCGCCCCTGGGCGAAGGCCTGTCGGAAGCTCCTCAGGTCGCAGGTGCCTCGCACGGCAGGATCTGACCCTTGCGGTGCGTGCTTGCAGCTGGCGAACAGCTTTTTAGCGAACAAGGAGTAATTCATGAAGGGTGGGGGGGTGGATTCGGTTTTGAAATGTCTCAGGTCCTTAGTTTCCTGTCGGTCTTAGAAGGCCTTTGTTTTTCATCCTCGTGGATCGCACTCTGGAAGCACTCACGTGTGACGGGGGAGGGGACGGGGGAGGGCGCTGAGACCCAGAGGAGCCAATAAAATGACCTTTTTAGATGAGCTGGTGCTGGGTGGAGGGGGACTTTCACGGACGAATGTTGCTCAGCATTCGCTCTCGTCTTGATCCTTTTGAAATTCACGCTTAATTGCTCTATGTAGTAAGGTTTTTCTCTTGGAGAAAACATTAGGATACATTTGACTTGTCTGGGAGGGAGATTGTACGATTGAGACACTCCTAATTTGAACGTTTTCCCTTTAGTACAAAATGGATCTGTACATCAGAAGGATGGATTAAATGATGACGATTTTGAACCCTATTTGAGTCCACAGGCAAGGCCCGTGAGTAGTTAACCGTTTACATACCTGATCAAAGGGTGTATGCTATTGTTCTGTCTCTGTTCTATCGATAACTCTCGTTTTCAGGGATGACTTTCTTAATATTCGTGTGATAAAAAAGTTGTGACAAATGTTATAGACTATTAAGATTTTTCATCTCTCTCGTCAGCAGACGTACTGTACTGAGACTTGTCCTGGTGACGTTTTACGGTGTCCTAACATCTGTTGGAGTAATTCTTCCTCCTTACCAAGAACATACAGTGCAAAACTTAATACCTTGCAGTGTTGAATATTCTGAGTTTTCACCCGCAAAACCTTTTTCTTTTTGGAAAATTGGATTCATTTGTGACGGGGAAAACGAATGTAAAATCACCTGAACTGTATTCAGTGTTGCAGAACTGAATATTCGTCCCTCTCTGTGACCACTAGTTGGTGTGTTTTTAGATTATTTTGGAGTTAGGTACTCATATTTTTGAGTTGAGCTGTATCTGTATCAGTAGAGACCATCTTTGTATATCTCTAGAATCTCACCTAAGGGAGCTATAGGATTTACAAAATCAAGTTACAGGAAGATAGAATACTGTTTAGCACAAACTAAACTGAGGTTTTTGCAACGTAATTTGTTTTCTGATGTGAACATTAGTTGCATCTAGGTACATGACCTCTGCACATAGAAACTTTAATTTTGTAGTTCTTTTGTATAAGTACCTTGGGAACCAAAGACAGTCACAAAGTTGTAGCAATTAAGTATAAGTCCCCAGACTAATAAATCAGAAGGAAAATTGGCAATAACTCATCTAAAATATCCTAAAAGAAGCTTATGGAATCAGTATGGTATGTATAATAGTCTAGAGTAATTTGACATATTAGCGTATGCCCATATTTAGACCCAATTCTTACATAAAACTTTTAGATTTCTTATGTAAAAATTTCTGCATTGATGGTATAGAAACCACTTAAGCAAGTGATTGGAAAAAAGTTTTTGCAGAAGACAACCAGTTAATCAGGAAAAGTAGGGGAGGAAGTAGAGGAATGAACTATTAATAGGTCCCTGCTATTGAAGTAGTTTGCTTACATAATTATTATAACAGGGATAGTGGGAGCATTTGGAAATATAATTGTAGGTAGTTCTTGTGAAACATTGTGTAATTCAGATTTTTGAGCTCAGGGGCATGTGGGAACTTGCCAGTTCAGGTGTAAGCATTTAGCTATATAATGGCATAACCTGTGATATCAAGTGCATTTGTTTTTTTTCTTTCTCAAGTAAGCTAAAGTGGAAATGTCTTTATTTAAAAAATATTGGGGTAAATATAAATCTTGGTTGAATAGACAGCCTGAGAATCTTTGTTCATTGTAGTTTGTCATCAAGTATAATTCATCTATTTTTGAACCAATTTTTCATTGCCTTATGTTGGAATAATCCTTCAGGCTTAATCCATTGATTATAGACTGAATTTCTTATACATAATGGGTTTGGGTTTGTTAAAATATTAACACTGTCTTCTAGAAATTGTTTGTTTTAATTGGGGAGCAGTGTGTTTTTGCAGGACCCATCGGCTCCAAGTCGAGTAGTTGGTTCAATCTAGTTGTGGAGGGCACAGCTCAGTGGCCCATGTGGGGATTGAACTGGCAACCTTGGTGTTGTGAGCACTGTGTTCTAACTAACTGAGCTAACCAGCACCCCAGAGAAATATTCTTTAATTTTAAGAAAAGTCTACGTGTGAACAGACAGCTTTTTTTTTTTTTTATCTCTAATTTTTACAGAAAACACCAGAAATTTAATGAAGTGTTACATTGGTCTTCAGATAGGCTTTAGCTTACATTAGGGGAAAGGGTGGGTGCCAAATGGATAGAGGAAGTAGCAATATGGCATTATAGAACAACCACTGGAAGAATTCAAAAGATCTCAAAAAGACAGCTTTTTTAAGGAAAATTTAAATTGGCTGAGAGAAGCACCACCATTTTATCGAACTACATTTGTGGAAACATTTAATTTTCAAGAGATGTGTTTTAGTGACTAGGGAGAAGTACTGTTGGTGGTAGTACAAACCTAACGCCAAATGTAGTTACGGTCTTCCAAATCTCTTAAGAGCAAAACTCTTCATTTTGATTAGTTAAAGGATTCTTACATTCAAGAGCTACTTTGAAGTTAGGGTGAAGTATTGTATTTTGAGTTGAGCTGTATCTACATCTATAGAGACCAATTTTAGGTACCTTTAGCTTATCATTTAAGGAACTATTCGTGAACTATAGGATTCATAAAAAAGAAGTGAAAATACTTTCAGCACAAACTAAGGAAAATAAATGATTGAGGTTTTTGCAGTGTAACCTGTCTTCTAATGCATGTAAATTTATATTTCTGGTTGAGGATGATTCCTTTTTTAAAGATGATGGACTGCATAGTGTCTTTAGAATTATGCTCCTGTTTTTAATGGAAAGGTTAGGTGTGCATTTCAGCTTACAGCCATTCATTTTATAGGAGAAGCAGAACAGGTAGCAACATTTTTCTGGTTTTAAATGCTCTGGAAGCTACTGTATATTTTCTTTCCAGTTATAATTAAATAGTGACATCTGTTGATGTTCCCAGATGGTTTTCCAAGAGGCTGCCACTGTAAACTAGGTATAATGAACCTTGCCTTTTGGTGGATAACAAGCAATGGCTGCACAGATTTTTGGGATAGAACTTGAAATTTGCAGTTCTTTTTTTTTTTTTAATCTGTTGTAGCATGGTTTTACTAGGAAACGCTTTTGAACACTCCTTTGTTCTGCCAAAATTCCCACTCAAATCCAGAGATACTGATTTTAATAAAAGCATCATTTCAACACTTCTCTAGAGCAATACTTAACTCTTGGTGAGATCTGGGTTTTCCCTTTAAACATTTTAATTATTAAACCAAAATATCTAACAATACAAAAATAGCAAGTTTATGGGAAGAGAACATCTGAAATGGTCATTTTTTTTTTTCATGGTAATGGTGGAAATATTTGAATTGTGTAAACAATTGGGAGAGTAAATGTCCTGATTGTTTATTTTTGTGTTTAGTTTTGATTTGCCTCTTTTTTCTTTCTTTCACAGAATAATGCGTATACTGCCATGTCAGATTCCTACTTACCCAGTTACTACAGTCCCTCGATTGGCTTCTCCTATTCTTTGGGTGAAGCTGCTTGGTCTACTGGGGGCGACACAGCCATGCCATATCTAACTTCCTATGGACAGCTGAGCAACGGAGAGCCTCACTTCCTACCAGATGCAATGTTTGGACAACCAGGAGCCCTTGGTAGCACTCCATTTCTTGGTCAGCATGGTTTTAATTTCTTTCCCAGTGGGATTGACTTCTCAGCTTGGGGAAATAACAGTTCTCAGGGACAATCTACTCAGAGCTCTGGATATAGTAGCAATTATGCTTATGCACCTAGCTCCTTAGGTGGAGCCATGATTGATGGACAGTCAGCTTTTGCCAGTGAGACCCTCAATAAAGCTCCTGGCATGAATACTATAGACCAAGGGATGGCAGCACTGAAGTTGGGTAGCACAGAAGTTGCCAGCAATGTTCCTAAAGTTGTAGGCTCCGCTGTTGGTAGTGGATCCATTACTAGTAACATTGTGGCTTCTAATAGTTTGCCCCCAGCTACCATTGCTCCTCCAAAACCAGCTTCTTGGGCTGATATTGCTAGCAAGCCTGCAAAACAGCAACCTAAGTTGAAGACCAAGAATGGCATTGCAGGGTCAAGTCTTCCACCACCCCCAATAAAGCATAACATGGATATTGGAACTTGGGATAACAAGGGTCCTGTTGCAAAAGCCCCCTCACAGGCTTTGGTTCAGAATATAGGTCAGCAGCCAACCCAGGGGTCTCCCCAGCCTGTAGGTCAACAGGCTAACAATAGCCCACCAGTGGCTCAGGCATCAGTAGGGCAACAGACACAGCCATTGCCCCCACCTCCACCACAGCCTGCCCAGCTCTCAGTCCAGCAACAGGCAGCTCAGCCAACCCGCTGGGTAGCACCTCGGAACCGTGGCAGTGGGTTTGGTCATAATGGGGTGGATGGTAATGGAGTAGGACAGTCTCACGCCGGGTCTGGATCCACTCCTTCAGAACCTCACCCAGTGTTGGAGAAGCTGCGGTCCATCAATAACTATAACCCTAAGGATTTTGACTGGAATCTGAAACATGGCCGGGTTTTCATCATTAAGAGCTACTCTGAGGACGATATCCACCGTTCCATTAAGTATAATATCTGGTGCAGCACAGAGCATGGTAACAAGAGACTGGATGCTGCTTATCGCTCCATGAACGGGAAAGGCCCCGTTTACTTACTTTTCAGTGTCAACGGCAGTGGACACTTCTGTGGCGTTGCGGAAATGAAATCTGCTGTGGACTACAACACATGTGCAGGTGTGTGGTCCCAGGACAAATGGAAGGGTCGTTTTGATGTCCGGTGGATTTTTGTGAAGGACGTTCCCAATAGCCAGCTGCGACACATTCGCCTAGAGAACAACGAGAATAAACCAGTGACCAACTCCAGGGACACTCAGGAAGTGCCTCTGGAAAAAGCTAAGCAGGTGTTGAAAATCATAGCCAGCTACAAGCACACCACTTCCATTTTTGATGACTTCTCACATTATGAGAAACGCCAAGAGGAAGAAGAAAGTGTTAAAAAGGTAACCAGCTTATCATTCTTAAGACTTTTAGGTAAGGAGAAGGACTAGAAAGAACAGGAGAGGTATTATATTGAACTGTTAATAAAAGCTCTGAAAATAACACAAGTATCACTTAACAGTTCAAGCCTTTATGGAAGTATAATTGGTCTTCCTATTTGAACTGAACCTTAGTATGAAGGAATGTGGGAACACTAATGGAGGGCATACATTTGGGCTTGAAAGTAGAAACAGTGTTGAGAAACTGAATTTATATGATGCAGAAAAGGCTGAAGAGTGAGTTTAAAAGAAATGCAAAGGAATGAATGATTGACATGATAGAATCATGGAAATTAAAGTAGGAAAAGATTGAGGCTGTAATAAGGCAGAGAAAAAGATAAAAGTTCTGTTGGAAATAACTTGGCCTAAGGGGTACTGTGTTTTTTTTCAAGAGTTGGTGTGTCATCAAGCCTTGACGTTGCCCTTCAGCCTGCCTTCTGACAACTGGCAATGTCAAAGAGGATTTTTTTTTTTTGAGGGCAGTGTCACTGGTGGGACCCAAACATGGGCTGCTGGCTTCCCAAGCCAGCACTTAACCACTCACTGCGCCACTCGGCTGGCCCCAAGAGGATGTTTTTTAAAACTACCTTTCTTGTTTCTATCCTTAGTAGTGTTCTGCTTGCTTTTTTCAAAACTCTTTTCCCATTGGAAAAGTTAATGTTTATTATATAAGACTTGGAAAACAGCTAATCAGAAAAAGCTGACCTCTTGCCCTTAATATTTCGTTGTACGTCTGAAGGGTCACTTTCTCTTGTTTCCTTTGCAACAAGTGGGAATGTTGGGCAGAGTGATGGAGAAAAGGTCCAAATTAAAGAGTTGAGTTTATTCGAAAGATATGTTAATGCCTGGTCCCTGTGTATTGAGTGAATGTAAACTTTAGGGCCAAAAGGAAATGATAAAGTACTGGTTGGGGCAGATCATATATTATCTAGAACTTAGACATACTTAAATGTAGGAAGTGGGTGGAAAGATTATGGGCAAGGAGGAAAATTAAAAAACTCTATGAATGATTGAGAGAATCCCGAGTGGTTAGCCTTAAATGTAAAATAAAAAACAAAACCTAACAAGCTTATGTAAATAAATTTTCCTTAAATTTGTCATGAATTCATAGGGATCTTATTATATATTTGATCCAGGATCCAAGGCACATGTTATGTCAATAAAAACTTAATCCTTTGAGCAGTGGGAGGGAGGACTCTGGTAGATTCTCCACCTCCATAACACAATTAGAGGTGCATAATTGTCCAACTAAAGCAGGATGGTTACCATCTGATATTTTAGTGGAACAGAGATGGCACTTGTCAATGATGCTGAAAGTGTTGGGGAAAAGTTGGCTGTTGAGAAACTTGCTCCTTTTTTGTCCTTTAAACTCTCCTCTTCCCTTCTCCAAAGTTTACCTTAAAGTCTCCCATAATCTTGTAGAAAAAGATAGTTTAGTGGTTATTTTTGCCAGATATCTGAAAAGCTCTAAAGATGCCTTCAGAGGCTCTTGTTTCCAGAGGTACAAGGAAGGGGCCCATGACCTTTTAGGCACCATGTAGTGGCATGACAGATTTTTTAACGTGGATAAAGGGTGTCCAGGTGCTTAGTTAAACCACTTGAAACATGTATAATATCCAGCTCATACTATGAATCTGCTTGTTTTCATCTGCAAAGTTTTGTCCTACGTCTTGTGATTAAAAGCAGGATGACAAAGAGAGGAATATTTTTAGGAATGCACACCATAGATGCTTAGGTGAACTGGTATGTGTTAGAGCCAGTGGAGAAACTTTGGTTTGAAAACGAAGTAGCAAATTTGAGGACTGTTAATTTATGTAAATTTTTAATCAAGTAAGTATTTGTATTAAATTCACCTGAGTGGTTCAGTGAATGATAATTGAGCTTCTTAAGCAGGTGTAAGATTCATATGTTAGAATTGGCCAGTCTTGTGATCTTTTCAGAGTGAACGTAATATGGTTTAGGGTCTTTGTTTAACTAATAGATCTTCCTTACAACCATTCCATAAAGATCTTTGAATAAGTATCCTAATTGTTCCCAGGCAAGTGAACAAATCACCAAGAAGAAAACAAAAAAGCTTCGATTATACTTGTGTCAGATTACTTTTAGTTTACCCTTCTGTAAGAAGAGCTTGCTGGGGTTTCAGAAAGGTCCCTGTGATTACTTCTAAACCCAGTTACCATTTCAGTCAGTATTGTCTTACTGTGGTGCCCACTGTTATCCTTAACATCCTTACATAACTGTAAACTGTTTTTCCAGTCTTTGTTAGGCTTCCAAGACAAAACAAGTTTCATGAGAGTGGGACTGATAGCTCATTGAGGCAGTAGATTCCCTTAGGTTGGGTGTTTGTGTGTATGTGCTATTGTATTATTTACAAGATTGCAAAAAATCTTCGTGCCATATGGGCATGGTAACTCAGTAACTAGGGAAATACTGAAAATGATGTCACAGTTATTCCAAAGCTCTGATACAGGGCAAGTATTTTGGCAGAACACACTGAAGCAGAATTACAACCATTTTTGCCTAGTATTATTACTGACTTGTTCTGTCACATGATCTAATTCAGTCTCATAGAACCTTTAAGCATTGGAACTATCTATCTGGCGTGAAACTTACAGCAAATTTTAGTGACAATTGATATCCCGTCTACTTTGTTGCATACCTCAGATACTGTTTTGCAACTTGCTTTCTGCATTTGTTTAGAACCTTGCTCTAATTGTTAAATACTCCCGTGACATCACTTATTTATTTTTTTTTGAGGGCAGTGTCACTGGCCCTCATATGTGGGACCCGAACCAGGGCCTCTGGCTTCCCAAGCCAGCGCTTAACCACCATGCCACTCGGCTGGCCCGTGTGACATCACTTTTGATGGCCTCATAGTAGTCTATCGTAGATATAACTTACCAATCCCTAATTGTTGAATGTGTTAGCTTCTTTATATAATTTTTTCCACCTAATACTGCAGTAAACATCCTTTGATGTAAATAATGATTCACATCTGTCCTTTGTTGTTACTGCTGGATGTAAGCATGCATGCTTTTTGAAGGTCCTGGCTGTGCTATATGTTGCCATACATGCCTTTTTTTTCTTAAAATTTTTTTTGAGAGAATTACTGTCAGCTATTGAGAAGAAGACAACAGTGAGTTAACTTTACCCTTTGTCTCAACTTTGGAATAGTCTGGCATTATTTGTAATAGTCCTGCATTAATGATATGGTTTGTTTGTTTGTTTGTTTGTTTGTTTTTAGAGGGCAATGCCACTGGCCCTCATATGTGGGATCCGAACTAGGGCCGCTGGTGTCCCAAGCCAGCTCTTAACCACCACACCACTAGGCCGGCCCAATGAAATGGTTTTTAATAAACCTCATAATAATCAGGCTTAATTTTTGTCTTGTATTTCTAGCTTTTTGACTAGAGGTAAAAATAAGAATAGTAGAGGGAACTAAGAACTGCATAATTCTCTTAAAGGCTAGGCCAGTGTTGTACTCAGAGAGGCACTTGGGTAATTTTTTTAATAACAGCTAATGGGAGAGTAGAGATAGACAGATCTAGAGACGATGTGATTATAGTGACAACAGCTCAAGGTGTATATTTTTAAAAATTTTATTGCTATTAGGTGAGAATAGCAGGATTGCTTTCTTATTTAAAAAATTTTTATTTTTCAATTACAGCTGACATTCAGTATTATATTAGTTTCAGGTGTACAGCATAGCGGTTAGACATTTGTTTAACTTAGGACGTGATCCCCTGCTAAATCTGGTACTCACTTGATAATCATAGACTAGCAGGATTTTAGTACCTCTTTATTACTCCTATTTGCAAGCAGAAGACCTAAAAATGGTGACTTGGACATACTTTAATTTTGTTGTGCTGTTAGAAATGAAATGAAGCTTTTTTATCTTTTTTTTGAACAACTTTACTGTATGTTAGACACTATAGAGAAACCAGGAGTGTATTGTCAGGGATACTTAACATTAGTGACAGGTAACAGCACAAAACAGAAAAGTGTATTCTTAAGATACGTACGTACAGGGTGCCAATTTGGAAGCTTGAAGATTGTCTAACCCCGGCCTGGGCTGTGGGTGGATTGATCATAGACGAAGCCTGGAAGACGTGATCTGAGCTGAATCTTGAAAGATGTAGAGATGATAGATGTATTTTGGGAAGAGTGAACATAGGTTCAGAACAGCCCAAATCTGTGATACTGTATAGATAATAACTTGGAACAGGAATTCCTGTACAGTTCAAGAGCAAATTGGTATTTGTGGAATGAGTTTTTCAAGAGGGAAATTTGGAGATTAAATTAGTAAAAAGGAGTTCAATGAAATGTTTATGCAGTTAGTTTGATATATAAAGAATCTACTAAGACAGGTACAAAGTTGGCTTTAAATAAGGCATTAGAGCCTAATTTGAATAAGGATGAAGGAGCTCCTTGATGTAACCTTTGCAAGGAAGAGGGGGATGGGAAGTTGTAGAAGTAAAGGTGAACAAGTATGTGGTACTAATAGATATATTTTTAAATACATACAGCTCACTTCTTCCCAATGTTGCATATATGTTACCGTTATTTCTCATTATATTGTACCTTGGTGTTTGGCAGAATATTTAGCTCAGAAGAGATGATTTAGAAGGGGAATATGATAGTTATTAAATGCTTTTAAAAATGGTAGGTTTATTCTCTATGCCAAAGACAGCACTGGAACCAGTGGATAGAGGTTATAGGGAGGAAGATTTTTGTAAATAAAAGGGAGAATTTTCTAAAAATGAAGTTCTTAGTCACATGAGGGTTTCTAAAAGAACTTATATTAGACAGTGTTGTAGGAAAGATTCATACATAGAATAATCTAAATCAGAGACACCAAGGATAAGGGAGTTAGTTGGTCTAAGATAACATTTGAAGTTCATGGAAGGGGAATTGATGCTACTAAACAGGTCTTTTTTGGAAGGTTATTGTTCTATAATTTAGGACCTAAATACTTATGACGTATAAAAAAATAAAGGACTTGAGTCTAGAAGGACATGAATGCAGAAAGAATTGGTGGATTCCCAATGAACCTTACTACAGATTAGGTATACTGGTAATTATTTTTTAATATATTTACTGGGTAAGTATTAGTGAATAAAATTGTTACCTAGAATGTACTAAAGACTTATTAATTAAAGGAACATAGCGTGAGTTTTGAAGAGAAATGTTTCCTTTATCTAAAATCCAGTTTTCCTATAGTATTGGCACTGGTAATGTTTGTCTTTATATAGAAGTATTTTTTTTTCCTTACAGCCATTTTTTTCCCCCCCTCCTAACCCTTTAATTTGGGCATTTTGTCCCTTGTTGAGAAATATTTGAAGTAATCACCGTGGCTCCATTTTCAACTTCAGAAACATTTAAAAATAGCCAAGTTTTAGTAATACAAAAGTCAGAAAGGAAGAAAACATCACTTTAGCCAAATACATTGTTTTCTTACTATTAAGTCCTTAGGAAATAAATAACCATAGGTATTGTTCCTTTCCATTTAACATGTTCCTGCTCCACTGCTGTTTTAAATTTCCTCTTCACAATTAGTTAGTGGACATCCTGTTTTAATTGAGATGGCATTGGCAAACCTGAACTTTTTGTAAAATTCTGAGGCATTCTGTCTACTACTGTCTTGCAGATGAATTTACTTGTCTGTCTGCCAAAAGGGTTGAGGAAATTCTATTTGTATTACTCATCACCTTCCTTGCTTTGTGGATGAGAAAATAATGCCTTTCTGCAGCTCCTTAAAGGAGGACTAGAAGAGAATAGATGACGCTGAATTTGGATCTCTTTGAACCATGCTTTTGTATCCATTTTTCAAAAAATGACTTTGTTGATTGCCAGGATAGAACAAATAAACAAGGCACCATTTTTGCCTTAGGACCAGTGTTGTTAAGAGGACAACAGAATGGATATGGTATAAGAGTTGTAATGGAGGAATGAAGAAATGTTTTTGCTTTCTGGAGAAGAGTGATAACTTTGGGGAAATTAAGGAAGGCTTCATGACAGAATAATATTTTAACTATGTCAAATAGAATGAGCAATAAGTACTCAAGTGATAGCACAGTGCTTGGCATGTAATAAGTGCATGGAACATAGTGTAATAAAAATTAGCTATCTCATCTAATATATCATTCTCATATTACAGATGAGGAAGCAAGTTCAAAGAGGTTATTTATACAAGGTCTCATAGCTAATAAGTGGTGGAGTTGGTATTTCAGTGTAAGTCCAAAGATGTGCTGGACCTGACTAATTGTGAGCCAGCTGTTAGCTTTCAAGAATTTTAGCAAGTTGGTTGTTAAATAGTCATTATGAAAAAAAATTACATAAACTTAGATACATTGTATCAAAAGGTATTACATTAAATTACATTATAAATTACAGCTTGTAATATGAATTACAACTAAACTACATAAACTTAAAATACCATTTTGATTACCATTAAACCATAATATTCAGATTCCTCGCTCTTGATGTTATTTACATATGGTATCAATATATAATACTGTGCTATTTATACATCTCTTCTCAACCTCACACTCAGTGATACTACATTGGTATTTGAAATCAGCCATGTTACTTAACACCATGGAACCTGACAAATGCTATATACAAATCAGGATTTGAATTATGTTCATTTTCTAGACTTAAAGTGATGGAGAAAATGTTAATGCAGATTAAACTTAAGTGGGTCATGTGTGTACCTCTGATATGTTTTAAATAACAAAAATTTGAGGAAATTTTTTTTTTTTTTTTTAAAGATTTTATTGGGGAATTGGGGGAGGGAACAGCACTGGGGAATCGGGAAGAGGAACAGACAAGTTGCTGTCCTTTTGGGGGATTTTTTTTGTTTGTTTTTGTTTTTTTTTGAGGGCCGTTGTTTTTGTTTTTTTTGAGGGCCGTGTCACTGGACTTCATATGTGGGGCCGAACTGGAGCTGCTGGCTTCCCAAGCTAGCGCTTAATCACTGCGCCACTCGGCCGGCCCTAAGTTGCTGTCCTTTTGTTCTTCAGTCTAGTTGTGGAGGATGTCACTTCACTGGCCCATGTTGGTATCATCATTGCGCTCTTCTTGGGTGAGGCAGATCGGTCGCCAGCCTCTGGACGGCTGCTCACAGCGGCTATTGGCAGCTCACACCGGCTGCCGACCACTCACGCTGGCTGCTGGCCACTCACTGTAGCCTATGGCAGCCCACTGCAGCAGGGGCTGCAGCTATGCTGTCCTGTGGACTCAAGCAGCCCAGCTCCAGGTGGAGCTGTTGTTCACCATCTTAGCTGTAGAGGGCAGTGTCACTGGCCCTCATATGTGGGATCCGAACCAGGGCCCCGCTGCTCAGAGTTGGTGTCCCAAGCCAACTCTTAACCAACGCGCCACTCTGCCAGGCCGAGGAAATTTTAAGTTATCCAGTTTTGCAAAGAAGTTCCTCAAATCCTTGACGAATCAGTAAAGTTCTGACATGTCTTTTGTTTTTTCACTTTTGTCTTAACAAATTAAATATGTTGGAACTACGCCCAAAGAACCACAGTCTTTGTAGCTCCAAAGCCCATAGACCACTGTGCAATAAATGGAGTTTGCCAGATAGAAAAGAGGGGAGCAGGGCATTCTAGGAAGCGACAGAATGACTTGTGAATAGTAGTCTTGTGAATGTTTAGGTTACTGTTTTATTTATTTATTTATTTTTTTGAGGGCAGTGTCACTGGCCCTCATGTGGGACCCGAACCGGGGCCGCTGGCTTCCCAAGCCAGTGCTTAACCACCACGCCACTTGGCTGGCCCAGGTTACTATTTTAGAATAATGAGAAGTTTAATGTGGAAAAGAAGGGTAAGGTTGGTTGGGCCCAATATCTGAAGGACTTTGGGTTTTATCCTATTCTTTAGTTTTAGTTGGATTGTAAAGGAAGGGTAGTTAATGTGGAGTGACAGTTTGGAGGATAGGATAGGAAGGATGAAATACTTCTGAGCATTGACTTTGTTAGGTACTTTCACAGTCTTACTTTAATTCCCACACTAACCCTGAGAGGCAGTTGCCCATATTTACAGATAGGGAAACGGAAACTCAGGTTAGCAACTCATCTACTTAAATGAAGAGAAATAGGTGTAAGTGGCTCAAAGATTAAATGAGAGGCTAGTCTGGGAGAAAAAGACAATGAGGGTCTGAACCAAGACAATGAGATAGGGAAGTTGGATTTGAAGACTGTGGTAGATGTATTTACTGACTAGTGATTTAAAAAAATTAGAGAATATGGGATGAGCAGCAGGTTAGGGTTAGGGTTTGGAGATGTGTTGACTTTTGGAGATAGTGTTTGGGGTGCCTTTTGGACAATAAGGTGAAGTAGGATCTGGACGTCAGGAGAGAGATCAGTTGATAGAAATTTGGGAGTTTTCAGCCCTCAGCATAGGTAAAGGCATGGAAGAGTTTAAATTGTTTTAAGAATATTGGTGGGCCGGCCGAGTGGCACGGGTGGTTAAGCGCTGGCCTGGGAAGCCAGCGGTCCCGGTTCGGTCCCACATATGAGGGCCAGTGACACTGCCCTCAAAAAAAAAAAAAAAAAAAAAGAATATTGGTAATAAAGATAATGGCTGAAATTATGACCACTTGATATATTGTCAGTACACAGCTGTCCTGAATATATATGTGACTTTCCATATTCTCATATCATTGTGAGGTGGGCACAACTATCTCAGTTTTACAGATGATGACACCGAAGCACAGAAAAGAATAATGTTGCAAAGTCACACAAGCTAAGAAAGCAGAGCTGTTGTTCCTACTTCTACAGTGTGGTTCTAGAGCCAACATGCAGTGAGAAAAGAGGGCAAAGAAAGAACCCCCAGAAATAACAAAATCTAAAGGATGGGTTAAAGAGGGAGCAAGTGAAATAGATTGAGATGGAATAGTCTGAGCTTTAGAAAGTGAACAAGAAAAGGGTGTGTTATATCTTGAATTAGAATTTCAAGCAGTGGGGTATATAATCAATCTATTCAGAGACTGCAGATAGGTAGCAGATGTTGACTGCAAATGCCAACCTGCTATCTGTTGAATGAAAGTACCATCAGAGTGTTTTGTTCTTAGGAGTCTGAAGGTTTTAGTCGCCACACATTTAACAGACTGCATTTGTTGTTTCTATTATTCCCACCTCCCTACCCACAAGGTCTTCCAAGCAGTCTGTTCCAAGCCTTAAAGAGATTTAGTGAAGTAAAACCAGCTTTTATTTAGTTAGTATGGGCTATTTTGATAAATTAGGCCATATAAAAATGTCTGAAAAAACAATTGAGTATTAAAAATGGCAGTATTTTTTTTTTTTTTTAAGATTTTATTGGGGAATTGGGACAGGAGGGGAATAGTGTTAGGGAATTGGGGAAGGGGACCAGCCAAGTTGTTGTTGTTCTGTCTTCGTTGTGGAGAGCGCCAGTTGCCATCTGGCTTCCCATTAGCAGCTCATGGCCTCTAAGCTCAAGGTGCTGTGTTCAGTCGTAGTTGTGGGTGAGCTTAGCCTCCATCCCATGCGGGAGTCAAACCAGCAGCCTTGTTAAGAGTGCACGCCCCATCCTGGCAGCAGCTCAGCTCAAGGTGCTGAGTTGCAGGTGGGTGTAGCCCACCATCAAACCAGGCAATCTTGTTACACCAGCTGAGCCATCCTGCCACCTGTTGTCAGCTCAGCTACAGCTCAGCTCGTGCACAGCATTCACTGGCCCATATGGGAATCGACCTGGTGGCTCTGTTGCTCAGAGCTCGCGCTCTAAGCCAGCTTTTAACCAGTTGAACCACTCAGCTGGCCCCAGTATTCTGTTTTTGATATAGCTAACAGTTTTCAGTCTTTCAGTGGAATTATCCCTCCCCTTCCTGCTCCCAAACAAAACCTTAAACAGAACCCCCATGAGTGTCTAACTTTACATGCTTAGTCTCCTTATCCCCCTGGGAGATCCTCCAAGCATCTCTCTATGAAGCATACAAGTACTTTGGAACTCAGTGGATGACATGCATTTTTTAAAACAGGAATGGTTAATGGAAGTTGGGATGGGGAGTCTGTTTTGAAATCGAAGAAATGTAAGGATTCTGCAGCTTCAGCATCTCATCTAGGTGTGCTTGGTTTGTTTAGTCTGGAGGGAGAAGGAGATGGGGAAGACATCTCAATGAGGTGGAGAGGCTACAGCATTGGCTTTGACTGCGCTAGTTTAAAAGACAGTATGACAAGGAACTGTAACCCGTAGCTGTTCAGGAGTTTCATGCAGAGAAAAAGCACTGTTCCCTGAATTAGGACAAACAAAAACAATCTCTCTATCATTGAATCCTGTAATTCTGTAAGTGAGCAAGGAAACCTGGCTCTGAGTGTGGTAGCTATTCTGCCTTTCTCCTCCACAGAAAAAGATAATTCAGTTTAAATATGCATGCTGCTGCCACCTCCCCTGAACCAAATTCTTCTGCTTATAACAATTAGTTCAACATGTAGTGTCCTAATCATTTTCGAAGCTTGCTGAATTATCCCTCATTGAACTGATTTAACTCCAGTTAACCATAGGGAGAAGATATCAAGTAAGAGATGATATAAATGGAACAGTATAAGGCAGTGTATATCAAAGTGATACTTTTACATTATGAGACCAAATGCAGAGAAAAGAATAGCAAGACCAGTTAGGACTGAATAAAGACATTTTATGGAAAACTGGATTTGAGTTGGGTCTGGAAGGATGGATAGGAAAAGATAGTGGAAAGATGAAGGAGGAAAATGGCTAACCCCCAAGTTTGAATTGTTTGGTAGGGAGGGGAAAGGAAAGAGGCAGGCAGTTTCTTTTCTTTCTAATTTGCACTTACTGCTACTATAATATCTGGTGGGTTTTGTTTTTTTTTAAATAGTACTTTCCTACATATGTCGAAGTTAAAAATTTGGCCATATCACTTGTGTAATCATGAAGCCATTTAGAAAAGGTGGACATAAGTTTTTTGCTTCATGTGAACTTTTTTGGTAATCAGGGTGTGGATAAGCATACAGAACTTTTTAAATGTTTGCATTTAAAAAGTTTGCACTGTGCAAATTTTATATTACTATTTCCGAATTTTATGTTTGCATTTGTTTTTCATTGTAAAGTATAGCCAAATTATAACGTGTAGGAAAAAAGAAAATCACCCATAATTCCTCGACTCTGACAGAACCACTTATTTTGACATTTTTCTTTCTCATCTTTACCTACACAAGTGGTTTATACAGTTAGTTATATACTATTTAGTAATTTATCCTACTTTTCCCCTTATTTAAGTATTTACCCATACTTAGTCATTTTTTGGACATCAGTCTATTGGGCACTTTTCAGGATCCCTTATAGTAATCCTGTAGAATAGTTAAGAGATTATCTTCATTTTACAGGTAGGGACCTGAGATTCAAAAAAGGATAACTTTTTGAAGACACTTAGCTAGGCTGTAGAGGAGCTGGAATTCGTTTTGCCCCAAATCATTTTTTGTTCTTATACCTTGCTGCACCTTCACATTTATTTAAAATAGCTAACAACATTCTTTAACCTACTGATGCCAGGAGCCAGTCACCTCTTTGTGGGTCTATGAGGAAAGCATAATTAATTGAAATTTAAACTTATTATTATTATTATTTTTTAAGATTTTTATTGGGAATTGAGGGAGGGGAACAGCATTGGGGAATCAGGGAAGGAGAACAGACAAGTTGCTGTCTTTTTGTTCTTCAGTCTAGTTGCGGAGGACGTTGCTTCACTGGCCCATGTTGGTATCATCATTGTGCTCTTCTCGGGTGAGGCAGATCGGTCGCCGGCCTCTGGACGGCCGCTCAGAGCGGCTCTTGGCTGCTCACACTGGCTGCTAGCCACTCACTGTAGCCTATGGCAGCCCACTTGCAGCAGGGGCTGCAGCCTACACCGTCGCCGGGGCTTGCACAGCCCAGCTCCAGGTGGGGCTGTCGTGTTAGCTGTAGAGGGCAGTGTCACTGGCCCTCAAATGTGGGATCCGAACTGGGGCCGCTGGCGTCCCAAGCCAGCTCTTAACCAATGCGCCACTCGGCCGGCCCATGAAATTTAAACTTATTTAAGCACTCAGGTTTAATGTCTCTCCTCAGGAGCATCAAAATGGAGTGAATTGGGCCGGAAAGGCTGGGGCTTTATAACAAGATCTGGTGTCATACCTGCCACTATTACTGATTTGAGCAAGTAAACTCCAAGCCTTGGTTTTTTTTTTTTTTGAGGGCAGTGTCACTGGCCCTCATGTGGGACTCGAACCGGGGCCACTGACTTCCTAAGCCAGCGCTTAACCATAGCGCCACTCGGCTGGCCTGGTACTTTTTAAAAATAGGGAAAATACCTAATCGGGTTGTTAGGAAGATCAAATGAATATATATAAAGGAAGTGTTTACATACAGGTCTTTTATGAATGATTCTCATCCATAATGTCAGGCTTATATATATATGTATGTGTACACATAAATATACACACACCTTTTGTTTACTTGGAACTAATCAAATTCTTCAATAACTTTTCCATAGTACTTAATAGTGCTGCTGGTTTTCCATTTTGGGGTCCAACCCTTGGAATAGGCTGAAAGAGGGTACAAATGCAGACTATGCTTATGCTAGGAGTAGAGGGGATTTGACAAGCTATTAAATACCATATTTGTTTAATTGCATTCTGCAGTGTTTTGAGAAATTGGTTTTGATGTGAAATTTCGGTTCAAGTATAGTTCTTAATGGAGAACTAAGGAGTGACTCGGAGAATAGTCAGGCCTGTCATACCATTTCATTTGGTTTGGAGCTAGTGTTTCTTTTTTTTTTTTGAGAGCAGTGTCACTGGCCCTCATATGTGGGACCCGAACCGGGGCCGCTGGCTTCCCAAGCCAGCTCTTAACCACCGCGCCACTCGGCCGGCCCTGGAGCTAGTGTTTCTTAATTTTACTTTTAGTTAAGCTGAAAAATGTTAATGTATCTATTTATCTTATGCTTTGTTCTGTTACTAGTCAGATTTATTATTCAAATACTGAGAATAGTGGATTATCCAGGCTTTTTACTTCTGACCCTTTTGGTGAAATGTGTATAGTTCAGCTACTAATTAACAGTTATGAAAAAGAATTTGATGGTAGGAAAGGTTATTAATACATTTACTTCATATTGGTGCTTCTACTTCAGTTCTCAGAAATTCATTCCAACTAAATGTCCGTTTCTGCACCTGGAAAAAACTCAAAAAAGGGGTCGTGAAGATAGAAGATATTTTTAATAAAATATTACAGCCCTTTAAATTGGAGAACTGATGGAAAATATTTTTGTTCCTTCACCTCCGGAAGGCAGAATATTACGTGTAAGTCAGTCTTTCTGCCATTAGACTCATTTAACTTGTTCACATATCAGAAACTAAAGACTTATGTCATAAGCCATATAAAGCAATGAAAGTGATTTTAATATAATCACTTTTTTTTTTTTAAGATTTTTATTGGGGATTGGGGGAGGGGAACAGACAAGTTGCTGTCTTTTTGTTCTTCAGTCTAGTTGTGGAGGACGTTGCTTCACTGGCCCATGTTGGTATCGTCATTGCGTTCTTCCCGGATGAGGCAGATTGGTTGCCAGCCTCTGGATGGTCACTCACTGCAGCTATTGGCAGCTCACGCTGGCTGCCAGCCGCTCACACTGGCTGCCGGCCACTCACTGTAGCCTATGGCAGCCCACTGCAGCAGGGGCTGCAGCCTACACCGTTGCCGGGGCTCACACAGCCCAGCTCGAGCTGTTGTTAGCTGTAGAGGGCAGTGTCACTGGCCCTCATACGTGGGATCCGAACCAGGGCCGCTGGCGTCCCAAACCAGCTCTTAACCAATGCGCCACTCAGCCGGCCCGATAATCACATTTTTTTTCATGTTAGCCTGTCTAAGCATTCTTGTTTTTTTAGCCAGACGTACTGAAATTTGTGTTCTTTTTTATCAAGGTCCGTGGGGACATAGGAAAATTAGTTGAGGGCCATATTAAGTAAATCTAATTGGCTGTATAAACATTTATCAATTTTTAAAGTTAATAAAATTATACTCAACAAACAAATATATCTCGATTGTGTTTTATGGCCCACTTAGAAGAGGAGGGAAAGGGCTGGTCGTAGAAATAAGAAAGGATACTACGCTAAATAGAGAGCAAATAAGCAGAGATATCTACAGACCCTTGAATAACACAGGTTTGAACTAGACAAGTCCATTTATACATAGATTAAAAAAATATATATGTACAGTACTGTAAGTGTATCTTCTCTTACGATTTTAATGTTTTCTCCAGTTTACTGTAAGAATACAGTATGTAATATATAACATTCAAAATAATGTATTAATAGGCTGTGTATGTTATCAGTAAGGCTTTCAGTCAACTCGGCTATTTAAATTTTGGGGGAGTCAAAAGTTATATGCTGATTTTTGACTGTGTTGGAGGGTCAGTGCCCCTAACCCCTGTGTTGTTCAAGGGTCAACTGTATATGTAGTACAGGAAGAAATTTCAGATGTGCAGACTTTAAGTAACATTGCCACCTTCTGGCTTTTAGGATATTTCCTGTAGAGACAAATTTTTTGTTTTATAATCATAGATGTAAAGTGAGGAGGGGCTGAGGTGGTGTGAACGGGTAGTATGAGTTTTACCTCTATTTTAAGTGAAGGACCAGATATGAGGGCTAGAAACATTCCCCCCCCCTTGCCTTTTCTTTATTAAACATTACCAGGGTAGGACTGATTGATGAGAAATGTCAATAAATACAGCTGACCTACAGGTGAAGCCCTTTGTCCGTAAATTGTCAAAGCATTTAGTGAAATTATTCCCAGTGGTAATAGGAAATAGTCACAAAAGTGAAAGAAAATCTGCTTGTAAGGGAAGTCTTTCACAGAAACCTAAAAGGTTTTAATGTCCAGAAATGGTTGAAAAGAATGGTCCTTGTGTTAGAACATTCTGAATTAACTTTTCTCATTCTAAAGGACTTGTAAAAAGCTGCTAGGCAGACTTTGCTTTCTTTTTTGTTAAAATACCCTTGCATTTAATGACTTTGAGTATAGGTCTGAGGAAATAAAAGTGTTTCAAGGTTTTATGAATTGTTAAACGTAACTAAATGTAGCCAATTTTTGCAAAAGAATTAACTGAAAACTGTCGCCCCTTCCCATTTTATTAACTTTTTATTTTGAAACAATTTGAAACTAAGAGAAGTTTCAAGAATAGTACAAAGAACTCCCATATACTCTTCACCCATATTTACCAGTGTAATATTTTGCCAAATTTGCTTTAATCATCCTTTTTGGAAACGTGTAATTTTTTTCTGAATCATTTGAGCGTAAATTCCAGACATCATGCCCCTTTCTCCTATTTTGCTGTGTATTTCCTAAGAACATGCACTTATAATCACAGTGCAATTATGAAAATTAGGAAATTTAACAATGACAATACTATTATGTAACCCACAGATTTTATTCATATTTTAGCAGTTTTTCTTTTTTTTTTTTTAGCTGAGCCATCCTGCCGCCTATTAGCAGCTCAACAGCAGCTCAGCTAGAGCTGGGCATCGAACTGCTGTTGCTCTGAGCTCAGCTTGCACTCTTGAGCGAGCTGTTAACCAACTGAGCCACTCGGCTGGCCCTTAGCAGTAGTCTTAATGTCCTTGACAGCAAATATTTTTGTGGTCCACATTCCAGTAGAGGATCTTTTAGTTTCTTGTCTTTTTAGTTTCTTTTTTCTCTTTTTAAGATTTTTATTGGGGAATTGGGGAAGGGGAACAGCCAAGTTGTCCTTCTATCATAGTTGTGGAGGGCACAGCTAGTTCAGCTCCAAGTCCAGTTGCCATCTGGCTGCCCATTGGCAGCTTTTAGCCATTCAGCTCAAGATGCCGTGTTCAATCTTAGTTGCGGGGGGCGCAGCCCACCATCGCATGCGGGAGTCAAACTGGCAATTTTGTTAGGAGCACGTGCTCTCAACAGCTGAGCCATCCTGCCATATGTTGGCAGCTCAGCTTGGGCTCAGCTCACTTGCCCATGTGGGAATCGAACTGGCGACATTGTTGCTCAGAGCTCGCCAGAGCTCGCGCTCTTAACCAACTGAGCCACTCTGCAGGCCCCTCTTTTTAGTTTCTTAATCTGCAAGTTGTTACACACATATGCTACCCACACCCCACCCTGTTTTGTTTTGTTTTTGATGTTGACATTTCCAAAGAGTATACCATATTTATTTTTGTTCAATGTCCCTCAGTTTGTGTAAGGTTATATCATTAGGTATATTCAGAATATGCTTCTCTGGCAGGAATACTACACATATGTGACTTTGTGTCCGCAGTGCCTCACGTTAGGAAGTATAAGATGTCTGTTTATGCCATTATTGGTAATGCTAACTTCCATGACTTGTTTTAGGTGTTTAGCAGGTTCTTCACTATAAAGCAACTATTTTTTCTTTTAGTAAGAATAGTTTGAGACTATACAAATGCCTTGTTCCTCATCAATTTTTCACCCTTTAGTTTTAGCATTAATTACTAAAACTTATTTGAGATGTTACTATGATAGTAGTTCACTTATCATTAAGGTTATGTAATGCTCAACTTTTCGCAGATTTGGACAGTGGGATGCCCTTCAAGCAGGGCCTTACTGATTCCTGTTTCCAGTCTATATTTTTAAAAATAAAAACTAATTTAAATCTTGTATTTAAATCTTGTATTAATTCGTGGTATTTAAAATCTTGAGAATCATTTAGTTTTTTTAATTAGTGATAAATTCATTTATTTTACTCCTAAGATAATATAATCTGAATGCTTACGTATCTTTATAATCTCTGAAGAGATGGATGTTATCTATTATTTGTAAATATATAAGCTTACTTTTTGTGTATACATCAGAACTATACAGTAGTCCCCTCTTATCCATGGTTTCGCTTTCCATGGTTTCAGTTAACTGCCGTGAGCCATGGTCCAAAAATATTAAATGGAAAAATTCCAGAAATAAACAATTCGTAAGTTTCAAGTTAGGTGCTGCTGTTCTGAGTAGCATGATGAAAACTCACGCTGTCCTGCTGTATCCTGACAGGCATATGAATCATCCCTTTGCCCAGCGTATTCACGCTTGTACGCTAACACCCCACACTTCACTTAGTAGCCATCTTGGTTATAAGATCAACTGTTTTGGTGTCACAGTGCTTGTGCAAGTCACCCTTAATAATGGTGTGAAAGCGCAAGGATAGTGGTGCTGGCAATTCAGATACGTCAAAGAGAAGCCGTAAAAGTCTTCCTTTAAATGAAAAGGTTTTTTTTTTTTGTTTTGTTTTGTTTTTTTGAGGGCAGTGTTACTGGCCCTCATATGTGGGACCGAACCGGGGCCGCTGGCTTCCAAGGCCAGCGCTTAACCACCGCGCCACTCAGCCGGCCCGAAAAGGTACCCATGTATAGGAAACATAGGATATATAGGGTTAGGTACTATCTGGTTTCAGTGGGGATTCTACTGTATTTGGAAATAGAAGAGCAATTTAATCAGCTTGCTGAATTGTACCAATGTGATGTTTTCTTGATGTTGAACAGGAGATTAAGGTAGCTAATGCCATTTTTGTGTGATTTGCATAATTTAAAATAAGCCTGGTATATAGCTTTACATTAGGACACAGCTGGTACTTGCCTTCTTGGCATCATTGTGTAGTTAAGATTCAGGAATGGTTTTATGTTTCAGGCAAAACCTAACACAGGAATTTGAGACTTGGTAGCACATAAAGAGGAACAAATTTTGTGTTTAAAAAATAAGTTGATGCAGTAAGTGCAAATACACAATGCTGTTCTAAATTTCTTCTAACTATTCTAAATGGCTTTTAGTAAACATGCTGATGAACTATATATAAGCATGTTTCTTAGGGAAAAATGGATCTGGCAAAGTCTAGGTTTTCTAATTTGTCGGCACAGTTTGGGGCACATAAATTTGTATTGTTAGGATTATATTACATTAAAATAAGATAATAGGCAGAGTATTTTTCCAGTTATTGAGATACAGTTGACATATAACATTGTATTAGTTTAAGGCATGCAGCATAATGATTTGATATATATATATCTTGAGAAATGATTACCACAGTAAGTTTAGTTAACATCCATCACCTAACACAGTTACAGTTTTTTTTCTTGTGATGAGAACCAGAATTTAAAGCCGATTATAGCCTGTTATCCATTGCTTAAGTAGTTTGTGAGTGAGGTTAGTTGAAGACCTGTTTGCTTTCTGGGAGCTTTTGATTGAGTTGAGACTAATTTTACATGAAACAAGATGGTGCAATTTAATTTTCAATTGTGGATGCAGATTGAGAAGGACATTGAAAGCTGCAGGGGTTAAGGAAGTCTCAAAGAAGGAAAGGGTTTTGAACTGTACCTGAAGGACAGAAGGATAGACATTCTTGGCTTAAAGAATAATAAAAGCATAGGAATGAGATGTTTAATCAAGAAACACACCAAAGAGTCCAGATTTCCTGAAGCCAAAGGTAGATTTTGATTAGTAATAGAAGAGAGGTTTGATAAATGGTGTCCATCCAGATTGTGAAAGACAAAGCCCAGGTATATGAATTTAAAATTGAGGGGAGACGCAAGGTACTCTTGAAAGCTTGACTTTGGTCAACTCTAGAGATCTTTTTAAATTGCACCCCTACCCCCCCCCCAAAAAAAAAAAGAAAGAAAGAAAAAAGTACTGCAGCCCAGGAACATCAAAACTTTTGAGATCTCTTATGTTGAACTGAATTTCTTATTCTTTTTCTTTTTTTAAAGATTTTTATTGAGGAATTGGGGGAGGGGAACAGACAAGTTGCTGTCTTTTTGTTCTTCAGTCTAGTTGTGGAGGACATTGCTTCACTGGCCCATGTTGGTATTGCACTCTTCCCAGGTGAGGCAGATCGGTCTCTGGCCACTGAGCAGCCGCTCACAGCGGCTCTTTGCAGCTCACGCCCGTTACCAGCCACTCACGGTAGCTTATGGCAGCCCACTTGCAGCAGGGGCTGCAGCCTAGGCCTTCGCCCGGCGACTCAAGGCAGCCCAGCTCCAGGTCGAGCTGTTGTTCATCTTAGCTGTAGAGGGCAGTGTCACTGGCCCTAATGTGGGATCTGAACCAGGGCCCTGCTTCTCAGAGCTGGCGTCCCAAGCCAACTCTTAACCAAAGCGCCACTTGGTCGGCCCTGAATTTCTTATTGTTGAGTTGAGTTTGGTATCTAGAGATAGTGTATGGGTGAGTTAATAAATTTATTAAATTTGAAGTTTCAAAATGACTTATTTAAGAAAACAGTACCCCAGATCTTGGTATGTTCAGTTTATTCCTGAATTCCAGGGACATCACAAAAAGATAATTGTTCCTTCTGAATAAATAGTTTACTGTTTTTATATCCATGGAGTAATTTAGTTATAGGATAGTCAGTTTATCACAAAGCATCACTTAACTTTGTTGAGTTTTACTTAAATATTTGTAATAACATGGTATAGAAAAAGAGCCATATAGCTGTCAGTTTGAATCTTGGTTCTTATTTAGTTAGGTAACCTTGGTCAATAATAATACAGTCTTTGCGGGGTGATTACAAAGATCATTATTATGTATAGGAGCATGGAAGTCCCTAAATGCTAGTTGCTATTCTTTTTAGTAGGAATCACATTTATCTTCAGAATCATAGTTACCATAGTGTAAATAAAGGACAGCAAGTGATCCTACTCAAGTAGATTGATGAATCAAGTATGCGTTAAGGCTGTGCTCCTAACCAGTTAAGGCTTTTGCTTTTAAAAGGCATGTGGATTGAGTCATATATTTAAAAATTCTAATATATGAGGTAGTGTGAAATGTAAGGCTGTTTAGGTTAAATTTATGAAAGGCTTGTAAAGAGCGATTCTTAATAAGAAATGAGCATTTAGATTTATTTCAGGAAATACTTAGGTATTGCAATCAGTTTTCAAAATCCTTCTGTGGATTTTAAACTCTAGGGGAAGAGGACAATTTTCTTGCCTGCTGTAAGAGCTTTCTAGTCTATATGTCAGCTCGTTAATTCTTCCATAGCCCTCTGAAATATGTATCCTCACTTTACAAAAAAGAAAATTGAGGCTTATGATTATGTCTAAGGCTCTGAGACTAGTATGGGATGACACTAGTGCTGTTAGGTGTTTTTTTTAAAAAAACTATACTATACTGTGTGTGTTACTTCCCTTCTTCAGGCTGTAGATGGATGTTTGAGTTACTTCCATAGGCCCATATTTGGGGGAACTGACAAGTATTAGCCTAAAGCAACTGTAATAGGAAAACAAATCATATAAAAAATTTTAAAGTCAAAGAAAAATAATTTTGTATTAATTGGGATTACTACACTCATTTAAAATACAAGTAAACATTTCTATTGGTAGGGAATACTCTTATTTAGCACATTAAATTTATATTGAGTTATTATATGAAGTTTTAATTCTTAAGCATATTCAAATAAATTTTAACCATTTCACTTTTTTTTTTAACCTCTAGGAACGTCAAGGTCGTGGAAAATAAAGGGCAGTTCTTCACAGACTGCAGCAACGGTTGCATCTGCATATCCTAAGAGGAAAAAAATGACCTTCAAGAGAATTAGGACTTTTTTCTTAATTTCATTGACTTCAGAGACGATTACAGACTTACAGTTTAAGTATTGGAATTTCACAAAAGACATAGGACTTAACTGGAAAATGAAAAAAAAAGAAAAAGAAAAAACTAAACAAAAAATCCCTCTAGATAGTTTAGGTGAAAAATGTCCCTTTTTATTTTGGCTTTGGTTGTGATTTCAGAGCATAATGCTTTTTCTTTTCTTTTTTTTTTTTGTCTTTTTACTATCTTTTTCGGATTTTAAAGTCCGTAAGCGCATACAGTTTTCTCTAATTTTTAAACCCTTTCCTCCCCCCCGTTTTGACATTTGCACTTGGAGAACACCTGAGTTTCGAAGGTATGGGCCTCCACCCCAGAAAGTGGGAATTTGGTTTTTCCCTTCCGAACTAGAAGAACATTTTTATGAAGAATTTTTGTCTTGGAGAATTTAACAGTGTTACCCAAGGTTGTGTCTTTAAGGGTGGTTCATTTTCTCTTACCCTTTGTTACTCAAAGTAAAGTACTAGAAGTCCTAAGAAATGTTCTGTTCTTGTACATTATACTGATTAAGTCAGGATTAATTTGATTTCACAGCTAAGAACAGTGGTAAAAACTTGTTTACAGAAATGCATTTTGGAAGAGAAAAATTTGTAAAACGTGTAGTGAATGTTTCTTCAGTTTCTTGTTCAGCCAATGAGGAAAGGGCATTGCCTTTCTTTTTACCATTAATCACTTCTCAATAAACGTGAGATCCTGTTGAGCATCACTTTTACTACCATTTATTAGTATTATTTGAGTCTGGTATATTTTATGAAAGATTTAGAATGTAAGGAGTTTTAATGAGATGGAAACTATTTTTAGAAAGTTTGCTGAGACGAAATAGTTCAGGCTTGTTTTTTTACCCAGAGCTAGATAACCATGACCTTTGCAAAGGTGGGCCAAAATTTATAATGCTTTATTTATGGATACTTCCCAGAGAAGGCAGAGCCACTGCTAAGTCATTCAACAAATATTTGATGGTGAGTGCTTATTAGGTGCCAGGCACTGTGCTGACTCTACAGAAACCTGGCCAGGTGTCTTGTGTGCAAAAGAGAGCCCAGTATCAAGGATGTAAGTGTTTAATCTGAAATACAGCTTATGTAGACTGGATTCCACATGGATGTAGGTCCAAGAATAAATTCCAGTGGGCGTGGCTCTTCGTGAACCATGTAATAACCATAATGGTATTTTATTCACCCTTGTTTATCTGCTAAGGTTTGGGGCTTCTCTGCTTAAAGATTCTTACCCCTTAAGATGTCCCAATGTTGGAAAATTAGTTAAATATGTGAAAACGTCTATAAGAAAGGGTGCGGAAAATGGGTTTTAATGCTGTGAACAGTGTTTTGCCCGCAAATGACTTATTCATCCTAGTCTACACAGCCCAAGCTACTAAATTAAGGGTGTGATAAAATTAATAAATGCTGATTTGTAATTACCATGATAGTTGATAATTTCCAGTTGAGAAGTCTTTCTGCCTATATGAGGCACAGTACAGTATACCTAGATATTCCTATTTGCCAGGCTGTATAAAATACATTCCCCCCAAATTGGGGAGTCCTTTGTGTTTTCATCAATTTGAAGATGCCCAGTCTCCAAATTAGAAATGTAACATTTAGTGTTTTCAATTTGAGCTCAAATTTTTGTGATTTTAAAGGACTCCCATGGGTTTGTTTGGTGTTTCATCTTCAAAAGGGAAAATATCCAGAGAAAAACCAAATTCAAAAGCAATTTTACATAGATTTTCCTACCTTGTGTTCAGGTTGGATATGAGGTCATTCAAGATGCCTTTTGGAATTTGAAATGTTAGTTTAGTTTAAGCCAATGGTTCCCAGTCTTTTCACATCCCATAAAAAATACTGGTGTGACCTTGGGTGCAAATTGATAGGAATTGGAGACCCTAAGGAATTGCTCACCTTATGCTCCCTGAGTGTTGGGGGTGGTTAGGATGTTGGATTTGTGTATTTTTTAAAAAAATCTAAAAGCCAATTGGCATTTTTTGTAGTATAAAAATTAGATTATGAGCTCTGAGCAACAGCAGTTCGTTGCCTGGCCCCAGCTGAGCTGCCGCTGAGCTGCCAACAGGTGGCAGGATGGCTCAGTTAAAAAAAAAAAAAATTAGATTATGTTCATTTTTAAGAGTTTGGTCCAAAAATTGGTTTGGTGAAGACCCCCAAAATGCATCTAAACTAGTTCTCTTATTTGCTAAATGACAACTTTGCCAGCAGAAATCGTTTACTTTTGACTATTTGTCCTCAGTGGTTTTGTTTTGTTGTCATTTATGAATGTAAGACTTTGAATATCCATGTTTGGTTACTTTTCTCCTTTGCTGAAGATGTGGGGAAACTGACCAATCTCACCATATATCATCAGCATCAATTCAAAGCATTTTAAACCTTTAATACGAATGAAATGTATAAATCTTCCATTTATCCAATTCAATCTTAGTTATATTTGGCTATTGTCCTCCAATATGTTCATTTTTTTAAAGAAAACTTATTTTGGAGCAGTTTTAGACTTTTGCAAAAATATGCAGAGTTCTCATATACCCTTCACTCAGCTTCCTCCAAATTTTAACATTTTATATAACCATAGTACAGTTATCCAAAACAGTAAATGTTGATACAGTACTGTTAACTAATCTACAGACCTTATTATTGTGCCAGTTATCCAAGGAATGTCTCTTTTTCTGGCTCAGCATCCAATCTAGGATCCCACATGCATTTAGGTTGTTTTAGCCTCTAGCCTGTAAGTTCTTTAATTTTCACCTTTTATGACTTTGACACTTGGAGAGTACTAGCCAGTTATTTAAATATCAGAGTTGTCTGATATTTTCTTACTATTAGATTGAGGTTATTTTTTGGCAAGAATGTACAAAAGTCATGTGACCTTCTTTGTGCATTATATCAGGATACATGATGTCTGTATGTCTTATTACTGGTGATGTTAACTTGGATCAGTTGGTTAAGGTAGTGTCTGCTGGATTTCTCTACTGTAAAGTTATTGATTTTCCCTTTGTAATAACAGGGATATGCTTTAAAATTATCACTCTGGTTCACTGATTTCGACATCTCTGGGTTGTTGTTGCCTGCAAAAAGTGGCGTTTGCCAAGTGTTAATTCACTATCTATTATTCCTTCTACATTTAGACTAATCAGAATTCTGTAATGAGGAGCTGTCCTCTCATTATAATTGATACATTTGGTTAATTATATCAGTATGGACTCAGGAATATTTTATTCCATGAGTCAGTGCTATCATTTATTTTGTTGCTCGAATTGTCCCAGCTTTGGCCATTGGGAGCTCTTTCAAGTTGGCTCTTGTGTCCTTTTGACTTCTCCCAACGTTTTTTGGAACCCTTATTTTCTGGTACTACAAAATGTTCTTGGATAGTTCAGTATTTTCTCTGCTCCCACCCGATTTCTCCAAGGAGCAGGTTCGTTTTTATTGGAGAACATTTAGAAACCACCCCTTGATTTTTGTTTTTTTAAGCCGTTCTTTAAATGGCAAGATAAAGTGGGATTTTTATTACTGATAATAGGTGGAGGATTATTTAGCTTAATCAAAATAACCACTTTATTTCTTCCTCCCCCTTTATAGTGCTATATATCTTACGGAGTTATGGAGAGGGCTTTCACTTGGCATAATCACCTAGAGTGGGCCCAATGAATGTGCATTAGTTGGCACCTTTCCATAGTTTCTACCTGTAGCCTAGTAAATAGAGACACAAAATATTGGAAGCCCTGGTTTCTACCCCACCTAAACTATTTTAGGGGTTCAGAGCTTTTTCTACCTGTGAGAAAATAAATGGTCATATATTAAAAGTTTTCTGTTTTCATTGTTGAGCTAATAGCGTTTGAATATTGCCACTTAATTTGATCTTCATTTGAAAAATGATTTATTTGGAGTGTGATCTGTGTCATGAATATAGGACCCTTTTTTCTGAAAATGAGAGTGGAAGTGTCCCTAAGATTCAGATCTGATAGTTTGCAACTCTTTACTCCTGAGAAGCCTTTGGAACTGTAATACTTATTGCAGCTGCTGGGTTTGCACATGGAAAGCTGACATTGCTGTGGGATATGCCATCCGACAGTGAGGTTATGTGGATTGGAGGTCCCACAAACCTGCAGGGCTGTGCTTCGAGGGTTCCAGGATTGACTGTAGTCCCACCTGCGGGGGAGCATAGAGTGGTACTTCCCAACCCCGAGCGCCGCCGTCCTCTCGAGCCCACTGTGCTCAGTGACTGATTATAGTGTGTACGCAGTCCCTGCAGCCGCGTGGTGGGCTGTGGCTTCGAGCCCGCCAGAGTACAAATCTGCTAACCTGATTGCATACTCTTGCGACCCCCGCCAACTCTAGCCCGTTGAAGCCTGCGGGGGCCGCTCTGCATACCCTCTCGGGTTTTTTGTACACTTTTCCCCTACCCTGATCAGGCGGCTATTTTACCTTGAGAAACTGGGGGTTCAAGATGGTGTCTGCCATTGCTTTTGCACCTGCGCAGAAACCTCTCCATTGCCAACCCCCTTACCTTCACAGGTGAGCTATAGGTCGCCTAGGAATGGGGAAATAAGATTTCGTGCTATACTGCTGGGGGGTGGGGGTAGGGTGGGGTAAGAAATGCATAATTCGTGTCATGTATGCTTATTGCTTTCGTCTACCTTTTAAATGCTCAAGTGTGGCTGGCTTAAAGGTTGGAAAACTATTACTCTGGCCCCATCTGCTGGCCATAGGCGCTGCTCACGTGCTCATAAGTTACTGAAGAGTTGCCCTTTAAAGGAAAGCTCCCTGAAGAAACTCCCAATTTTGCTTCTTTGTTCAGTTTTGCATGTGAGTAACTCATCTGTTCAGTCATTTAGCCTGTATTTTGTGAGCCCAGCCCCTGTTGGGGCTCTTGTTGGGCACTGGGGGAAAGGGAAATGAATCAGATCCTTGTTCTCAGAATTCAGCTTAAGGATTTCACTGTAAATGTTTGGGGTGGTGGGAGATACAGGGTGCTTACAAGAAGAGAAGAGGGGTATCTATTCAGAAGGTTGCCCTTTTGATACTGGGTTTTTCTTCCTAGCTTTTCCTTATCTGGGTGGAAACCTCACGAGCCCCTTGCCGTTTCATCCCCCACAGCCTCAGCTCTCACTCCTGGGTACTCTGTTCCATCACTAATGAGCTGTGTGATGTTGGGCAAGTTGGGATTGCTCGGTGACACATTTCTTCATTGGAAAGCGGAAATGACCTCTGAAGCCATTTGTATGATTTTTACAGGAATTTAAATTCATTTTAACTAGTGCTTTTCTAATTAAAAGGAAAACAACCAGTTCAATTACATATATAGAATTTAAAAAATGTCAACACCTTGGTAAACGTTTGCTATCCTTTTAAGCCTTTTAAAAAAAAAACTTGCTTTATGATATATACATAAAACCAGTATATATATATATATATACATATATATATATAGCATGTATGTATTCCTAAATATATGTGTATATATATATCCACCTAATTTAAAGTTATTTTACAAAAATTGAATAATATCAAACCTGTGGGGGGGTCCCCCACCCTCCTTATTTTGCAATTCTACGAATTATTTTGGTCTGCTAAAGAAGGACCCAGGTCTTCTATGACAACCTTATGTGGATGGCCTTCTAGGATTTTGGCATGAGCAGTGAGCGTCCCAGGGGCCTGGGTCTCTGTCATCAAAGCAATTCGGCAGGAGCTTGTCCTTCTAATCTTGTTCCTTGTAAGCACTGAAACCCAAACTTTTACAGATGACTGCTTCCCCAAAGCCTCTCCACTTGAAGAGTTAGGCACTCAGCTTTTAGATGCATGCCATTCCAAATCAAGGCATCCTGATGCACAAGTGTAGGACATGTCCTGGGTCTGTGGCTGAAGAGTAAGCCGGCCAGGACTGGATGAGGAGGATAGAGGGGGAGCTGCTGCTTGCCAGGCAGAGTTCTAAGGCGTGCATCAGCAGACAAGGAAAAGCCCCTGCCTTTGGTGGGACTTCAATTATGGTGGAGACACAGGTTAGTCTGGTGGTGATGACTGCCATAGAGAAAAGAAACACAAGGGTTTGAGGCTGGAAGAGAGTCGTGCTAACAGAAGCCCAGAGAGGTGAGAGATGAAGACAAGTTGGGTAAGGCTTTAAGAAGAAAGCACCCACTTTTGAGAGAAGTGCATCACCTTTTCATTTTACCTTACCATGCATCATGTGTCCACCAGCTTAAATTCCATGGTCCACCATACCTCCCTCCCCACCTTGGATTCACTCCCTTGCCCTTTATCTTCATCTAATTTGACAAACCATAATCCTAGTTACATACAAGTCACCACCTACCTGCCTCTCTGCAGTTTAGAATGGTTGGAGAAAGACAGTCAACTAGTGTCTCATTTTAAATTCAGATCGTTAACCTTAGGGAAATCATGAATATTTCCCCATCTGTTCACTCTTCTACTGGAGACAACTGGTTCATCCCTTCTCTCTCCTCAAATCGCCCAACACTTAGTATCCCATCTTTACTGTAGTTATTGACTTGACTTCCTACTTGATGGAAAATTGAAACAATCAGAATAAAACATCAGACTCCCACTATATCTGCTCACTTCACATAATTGTAGGTCAGTGGTTTTTGAAGGCTTTTCTGGGGACCTTGTCAGAAATGCAAATTATTGGGCCCCACTCCAGACTTACTGGATCAGAAGTGTGGGGGTGGGGATGGGGGCGGGCAACAATCTGCTTTAATAAGTGCTCCACGTGATTCTGATGAACCTTGAAGTTGGAGAACCAGGGCCCTTGGACTATGCATGTTTCTGTCTAGAAAGAATCCCTCCACTTGTGCAGCAGACCTCAGTCTATCACCAACTCAAGAAAATGGCCCCCTCAAATCTCCCTGTCTTCCACATCCCAATTTGACCTCCATTGGAGCATCCCCATCAGCATAAAACGCTGCTGTTTCTCCCATTTCTTCCACCAGTTACCACCCATTTCTTCTTCCTCTGTAGCAAAAACCCCAAAGAGGAAGCTGATACTGGCTCCATCTCTCCTCCATTCTCTTTAACCCACTCCAACCAGGCTTTTATCCTCTCAAATCCTGGAACTGGTCTTGTCAAGGTGTGTAGGGACCGCACAGTAATTCTCGGTCCTCAGCTGTTTTCACCTGTAAAAAGCATGTGGCCCTGTTGCTGTTTCCTTGATAGACTTTCTTCACTTGGGCTCGAGCGCAGCAAACCTGATTTTCTTATCTCACTTATTGTTCCTACTTAGTCTCCTTGGCTGGCTCCTCTTCTTTTTGTCCTCGTGATACCAGAGCTACACTCGCTAGATGTCATCCAGTCCTGTGGCTTTAAACACCAGCCATGTGCCAACGGTTCCCAGACCAGGTCTGTCTCCTGAACCTCCGGTATATTCAGCAGCAGGCTCGGCCTCTCTACTGGATGTCTCCCTAGCATCTCGAACCCAGTACTTCTAAATCCAAACCCCTTCTTCATCTGCCCCATTTCATTTAATAACACATTTGTCTTTCCCGTTTCTCAGGCCAGGTCCTGGGAGTAATGCATGACTCCTTTTCTCATATATTTTCAGAAAGTCTTATCGGTTGACCACTTCTTTATGGCCGTATCATCCTTTCTCACCCAGATGACTGCAGCAACCTCTTAGCTGGGCTCTACTTTCCCTTTTGCTTCCTACAGTCTGCCCTTCACACAGCTGCAGAGTGATCCTGTGAAAATAGACAGATCTTGTCACTTCTTATCTCACACCTGCTTATCTCACACCTGGCTCCCATAATCAGAGTAAAGGCCAAAACCTTCAATGGCTCACAAAGACTTATGCCATCCGACCCCCCATTCCCACTTTCACCTTCCTGTTCTCTCAGCTCATATCTCTATTCTTCTTACTTAGGCCACTCACCTTGGCCTCCAAGCAACCCTTCAAACATGCCAGGTTCCTGTCCAAGGGTCTTCACCCCAACTGTGTCTTCCATATGGGTTACCCTTGCAAGGCCCACTCAAACCTTTACCTCCTCAGGGTTACCTTACCAGCGAAGTTTCTCCCCTGACTTATTTACAGTTGCTATCCTCATCTCCCACACTGCCTATGTCCCTTACTCCTACTTACAGTAGGCAGTGGTGGACCTGATATTCCACTCATCCCACATCTGTCTTTCTACTCTGGGAGAGGGGCGAGTCAAAAAAGCTAATAAAGGCTGTCAAACAATTTTAAAAATTGAATGTATTGGTAATGACTAGTTAACAGGATTCAAAAAAATACAATATTTATTCTCAAATTCCAGCCCCTGCTTTCCTAGAGTGATAGAACACTGACCCCGGAGTTGGAAATCTTGGCTTCTAGGTTGGATATATCAGTAAGGAGCTCTCTGACCTGTGGCAAGCAAGTCACTAGGCTTGGTCAGCTTGGGAAGTGAGGCAGGAACTGGGCTAAATGATGAATGAGATTAACCCGCCTCCAATCCTGCCATCTCTACTTCCAGAATAAATCCCGGTGCTGTGCGTGTTTCCATCCCAGCTGCCATCTCTCCCCGTGCTGTTTCCTCCTGCCTGGGCTGTGCATCCTTACTGAGCAACTTCCACTTGTCCTTTAATCCAACTTCCACATAGCTGCCTATGTGAAGTTTTTATTTTAGTTTTTTACAAATATAGAAATCAGGGCATGCCCATTTCTCTCTTGACCTGTCCAGTGGCTTCCCGTTGCACTTAGACTCGCCCTGACCTACAAGGCCCCTCACCACCTGGCTCCGCTTCCTCCGCCTCATCTGGTTCCAGCCACTGGCTTCCAGCCCCTCTAATTGCCAAGCTCATTCCAGCCTTGGCAAACGCTTTGTTTTGATTGCACGTTCTTCCTCCTTGTGTTCCCCTGGTGGATTCCCTCATTTTTTTAGGACTCAGCCTCAGTGTCATTTCCTGAGTGTGACTTGCCTTTCCTGACCACCGTATCTCAAGCCAGATCTCCCTTGTTATTTTAAAATTCAGCTGCCTACTTATTTTCTGCTTGCATCATAACATTTATCACAATGTAACATTATTTTAAATCATGCACTACTCACACAATGGGATACCATACAACTGTAAAAAAGATAGAAATCTATGTATTGATATAGAACGATTTCTTAATATTGTTAAGTGAAAAAAAAAACACAAAAAACCAAGGTGCAGTACAGAGTGTATAGAATACCACCATTTGTATAGTCAAGGGGGGAAACAATATATTTGCTTGTTACATGCATATGTTACCTCCGGGTGGGTACAGACGAAACGGATAACATTGCTTGCCTGTGTGGAGGGGACTAGATAGCTAGGGCCAGCAGTGGGAGGCTTTTCTTTGTGCACCTTTTTGTATTTTGAATCATATAATGTACCACCTATTAAAAATAAATAAGTAAATATTTAAAAGTTGTGTACTTGCTTTGTTTCCTATCTCCCCAAAAAGAACAGAAATGTCATGAGTGTAACCATGACCTTTCTTGTTCACACGTATGTCCTCAGCACTTAACGCCTGGCACCTTGATAGGGCTCAATAAATATTTATGGAATGAGTGAATGAAAGAAGGAAAATCTCTCCCAGCTCTAACACTGTGGCTCTAATGTTAGGGCTTCAAGAATAGAAGACATGGATTCCAGGGCCCAGCCATTCAGAGGCACAGAAAGAGACTGAATTGTTTTGTAGTGTGGTGTGTACTGGTTTTCTTTATTATCAGTAAGCTTTAAAAAAAAAAAGTGACGGGTGATGGTGTGGACAGTAAAATGTGGAGGATCTGCCTGGCATAGATGCGCTTCCCAGATGAGAGCGCAGGTAGCCACAAGAGGGCAATGTCCTGCTCGGGCCTCGCTCCAATCATGGCTTCTAGGATGGCAGCCTTGGACAGGCAAAGAAGCCCCCTCTCTTTTTCTTCCCTCCCTCCATCCCTCCTTTCCTCCCTCCCTTTCTTTTTTTGCTGGCTGCTTGTTTATTTGCTACTTGGTGTAAGGCACACAGTTATGGGATATCAGGAAGGCTCACGTGTGGCTTGGATAGTAAAGAGGGAGGTTCTCAAGTTCCTTTTTGTTGTTTTTGCTGTTTTGATAACGCAACTGCTTCTGCTTGCTGCAGCTTGCCTAGTCTGAGGGGTGGAGTAGTCAGTGGGAGAGGGGCTCAAAAGAGCCTAGTGCTTCTGGAAATCTGGTGGCTGGTGGTGGCCACCCAGGATGGGGACCGGCATTGGCTTTGCGGGGCTGGCCACCAGCCTGAAGAAGCCCCCTTTTCTGTGGTGTCAAAACATTCAGGATCACAGCTTCCATCAGACTTCAGATGTGAAACTGTCTTCTACACTAGATTCTAAACTTCCTAAGCTCAGGAACTGAATCTGTCTTGCTCACCAGCATGCTCAGAGCCTGGCATAGAACAAACGAATGAATTAATTGAGGTTCATACAAAGATAGAAAGCCCCGAGTCAGGAGCTGTCATACCCTACCTGGCCAGAAGGTGGCACTAGAGGAGCATTTTCTGAGTTGTCAGCTCACCTTGATCTTCACAGTCTGGGGGCAGAGCCCTGTTTTGACCAGAGGAGAGGGTCACTTGAGTTTTGACAAATCTAAGCTATCTAGGCCTAAGAACTAGGGATTGTAAGAACAGGCATAGCTGGGCCAGGGAGACAGAAGCCCCACATGGAGATCAACACTTATGTAGAAAGACAAGTGCTATCCTGACCCTTAGGAGCCCTGAGAAGGAGTTTTAAGTTTGTATGAGGCATTTGGGGAAATTTCACAGAGGAGGTGACATCTGGACTGGTCCTTGAAAATGAGGAGGATTTATGCAGTTGGAGGACATTCTAAGTAGAGGGAATGGACTCATGGGAATTGGGGAGAATGGTGAATTACCAAGGATGCCTGGGTTATCCCACTTTGGTGGGAGATAAAAGGGTGAAGAAAAAGTTCTGCTTTCTGAGAGTTTTTGATGAATAGAAAGACTTATGAAATTAACTAATGGAATGCATACAGTAGTGGCTCAAGAAATAGTTAATGGACTGAGATTCATGTGTCAAGTGAATAGCAGTCTCAATAAATGTGTTGTTGAATGAATTATGGAGTTCTGTATGGTTTCTTCGCTAAATCATATGTCCTTTTTGATGCTTTAAGAGTATGTTATCCAAGATTCTTTCCCTCTGTGTCCCAAGATCTTCCCAGACAGCTTTTCTTTCCCTCAAAGACAAGAAACCCTGACCTCAAAGGGGGAAAGGATGACAATGCCCTGTGAGGTCCCTGGCATCCAGAGTCTTATTAGAGGACCCCTGAGACCTGTCCCTCGAACATAGCCTCTTAGAGCTGAGACAATAGTAATCATCACCTATATTTTTATAGAAACTGATGTCATCCATCACTTCCATATTGCTAAATCCAATCCACTGGAAACCTTTCAATTCTCATTTTTACTTAATTCAGATGATTGTTTCTTTCTCGAAACATTCTCCTTCCTACTGGTGTGATCCTGCGCTCTCCGGTTGGTCACCTGTCTCTCTCCCCTTCTTGGTTTCATTTGCCAGCTTCTCTTATTCCTCTCTGTAGCCATTAAAGGTTGAGCTCAAGGCCCTCACCTCCTCGTCCCATCCTCTCCCTGAGTGATCTCCTTTCTCCTATGGTTTCAGTTATACCATCTAGATGCCAACAGTCCCCTCCATAGCCCTCTCTGAGCTCCAGCCTACACAGCCTTCTTGACTCTTTCACTTGGATGTTTCTTAGGCACCTTAATCTCCACCTACATAAAAACTCGTCTTCCTCCACAGAACTTGTTCTCCCTCCAAGGTCCCTGTGACGATGAATGGTCGCTTCAGCCAGAAGCCTGTGTGAGTCATCCCTGATTCAAGTCCTGACCATTCCACCCCCTCAATAGCTCCTGAACCTTTCTCCTTCAGCCCTCATCTTCAGCTGCCCCTTCAACGGGCCACTCTCTCCTCAGTAGCCAAAGTGACTACAAATGAAAATGTGATCATGACATGTCTGAAAATTCTTCAGATATACTCTTGTTTCCCTTATATATATAAAATCCAAGCCCTTTAAGCATGACCTTTAAGACCCTGTGTGAGCTGGCTGATGCCCACCTCTCAGGCTCCAACTCATGCTGTTCTTTTCCCCACTCTACTTCAGGTCGTTTTAATTTCATTGAAGTATTCATTCATTCATTCATGCAACCAGATATTTATAGAGTGCTTCATTTGTGTCAGGTGTGGTCCAAGGTGCTCGGGTGTTAGCAAGGTGAGTGTCTCTGTCCTCATGAAGTCCCCGCCCCGCCCCGTGTTTTCTCTCCTGCTTCCTGCCCTGTTCACCGGCTCCTCCCTCTGCCTGAATTCCCTCCTCCAGTACATACATTCTATTCCCTTCAACTTTGACCTTGACTGTCATTTAGGTCAAACTTCAATGTCATTGCCTCTCTGAAGCTTTCTTACATCACTCAGGCTCAGTTAGAAACCCTTGGTATAGATTCTCATGGCCCTGAACTTGCCCTTCATTACTCGTGCCTGTTTCCCGTCCTGGACCAGAGGCTCCTTGAGACTTAAAACCAGATCTGCCATGTTCACCAGTGGCTGGCACTATGCCTGGCTCATATTGTTAACTCAATACATGTTGGTTGAATAAAAGGACATGTCCTTTTCACTTGGATCTGCTTTTTTAGAACATTTGAGGATGACATCCTAAATGCTGCTACAGACGTGGTGACCTTAGTCATCGTTGGCGCAGTCAAGTCTCTGATGATCTGCTGGGCTGTTAAGGAGGCCATTGATCCCGGCATCTCCCTGGTTCAAGAAGACCAAACACCCAGCCTGCACAGAGACTTGCTGATAAAGCTGTTATGTAGTCAGCTCGTCCTACAGACAAGTGGCCCATGGTGTCACACAAACAGCATGGGCTTTCTTTTGAGAGGGATTCTACTTTCCAGTCTTGGCCAGTTGCTAGTTTTATGAACAAGTCATTCAGCGTTTCTGACCCTCAGCCCTCCTACCTGTAGGAAAGACGGGCATAATAATATGTGTGTTGCTGGGCCAACTGGAGGGATTCATGACACATTAATGTTAGCTTCCTTCCTAACCATGAGGCAGTGTGGGTTAGCAGTTTGGGTTCTTGGTCAGACAGACCGAGGTCTGAGTCCTGGCTCTGTCTCTTCCTAGCAAGCTGACCTTGGGGGAAGTAATGTAACACATCTGAGTTTCAGTTTCCTCATGTGGAAAATGGGGACGAAGTCCTAACTGCATCTAGGGTTGCTGTGAGCACTTATGTGACACTAATGTGTATGCAGGGCTCGGCTCAGAGCCTGGCCAGATGTACACAACATCATGACAGAGATGGTAAGGGGAACAGAGAAATGGGGTCTGTGGTTCTGATCTTCTTTGGTGAAATCATTTGGGAACTATTTATTGAGCATCTAATTTGTCCAGAGTCCTGAGGGTCCTGTGGAGGGTGCCATCTGACATGGACTCTGCTCCCAATTCCAGTAGAGGAGTGAAGACGTGTACATAAGTAAGGCAGCTTTCATGTGCCAAGCAATAAATGTTATTAAAAAAAATCAGGGGACTCAAAAATTTGTTAAATGAAAGAAGCTAGAAGCAAAAGAGTACATACTACATGATTCCATTTTTGTGAAGTTCTAGAACTGGCAAAACAATCTATGGTGATAAGAGATCAAAACAGTGGTTCCCACTGGGGTACTGGCTGGGAGAGGTCATGAGGTTAACTTTCTGGCAATGTTCTCTGTCTTGATCTGGGTAGTAGATCCCTGGGCATGTGCAAAATACGTAAAATTCATCCAGTGGTAACAAGATTTGTGTACTTTACTGTATGTAAATTGTATTTTTTAAAAAAGATTTGCTCCAGAGGAGTTTAGAGAAGGGAGAGATTTCTGCTACCTGTGTGGACAGGGAAGGCCGTCAGACCTGGTGGGTGGGGCAGGAAGGGGGGTGGGGTGGGAACTGCAGGGGGGAAATGGCTACTTTTTCTCTCTTGGTGGCTCAGTTAATAGCGGATCTAAACAAAGCACTTAAACCTCCCTCAATGGAGTCAGGAATCATCAGTAAGTGGTTTCAGAGATTATTTGCTATCTGTTTACAGTGCAGGGAAATAGTTTGGGATTATATCATTGCAAAAGTCTTACTCAGGGAGATCATTATCCAGTGTAACATGAGTGTTCTATTTTGGGGCCTCACTGCTGGCTCTTCTGGCCCTTGATCCCCTTTGGCTAATGTGATTGCGAGTTGTTTCGCTGGTTCTCTTCTGTCGGAGGTAGCTGGGTGATGGGAGGTGACGGATGGGGGAATGCCGAGTGGAATGATAAATCACATTTCTGCTGGGCTTCCCTGTTCACAAAGCACCCGTGTACACAGCATCTCATTCCACAGCAATCTAGGAGGGAGGCAGGGCTATCCGTCACGGTTATTGAGTGCAAGCAACAGAAACCAATTTTGGGGAGCTTAAGCAGGGAGGGGCTCATATTGGGAGGTTATCAAATAGCTCACAGAATCCAAAGGAAAACTGGAGAACTAGGGTTAGGAAACAGGCAGGCATCAAGGAAGGCTTACTTAAACCCGTGTGTCTTAGGGTGTCTTTGTTTCAGAAGCTTAACTATTACAGTTATGTTTGGGAGTGACCCAGAGAGATTTTCAAGGAAGCAGCAGCATGGACGTGGATGATGGAAAGTCATTTGGCCAGCAGAGAAGGGAGATTCCAGGAGGGAACAGACGAAGGCAGGGAAGTAGGAAAGAATGGTGAGGGTGGCCTTGGGGTACACAAGTTGTGCAAGGTTGCAGTGAGAGAGAGAGCTGGGAGGGCCGGTTGAGGCTGTTTTGTGAGAGTCTCGTGTGCCTGGATGATGCGTTTGTATTGTATTTAGACCAGTGGGTAGTAAGCATCTTGGGATGTTTTTGAGCACGGGAATGAGATTTTCTATTTGTACTTTAGGGAGAATAACCTGGTACCCATGAGAGGATGGTGTGAAGTCGGACGAGTCAGGACCAAGGCCAGCTGACATAGTGAGCAATGGTGTCAGCCACTCCGGAGAGTGTGAGGAGAATGAGGACCAAGAAAGGGCTTTGGAGCCTGGGTCATTGGGAACCGCAGAGACAGCAGGTTCCGGAGCCTGCTGGCATCCCTGGTCACTCCCAGCAGGGAGGCCACCAGGCAGATGGAGCTGTAACTCAGGGGGTGCCAGAAAGAAGTGCATGAGCCCTACTAGGTACTTGGGGGCCACTTGCCTGGCAAAAAACGATGACCCCCTACCAGTCCCCACTGCCATTCATATTCTTCTCAGACTTCATTTGCCTATTTTATTTATAACTTAGCAGGGATGAGGAAAAAAAGATGCTATTTTAAAAAGTTGCCAGAAATGGAACATTTTATGTTATATATTTAACTGTTAAAAAAAAAAAAAAAAGCAGCCTGGCAGCATTTTCTATGCTAAGGGGGATTTCACATTGGTGGGAGACTGACTTTTTCTGAACATCCTAACTGCTTGGCCTCTTGTTGTGCAAAGCAAGTCTGGGAAGGAAAGCAGAGGGAGGCGCTGAGGCCCGAATAGCTAACCGCTTTGCACCGTGAGATAAAGGGCAAGCCTTTTTGGGTGATGTGGTTAGCGTGTAGCGTTGCTGTTGCTGTTGTTTGGTTATAAATGCTGTTCTTGTTTTCTTTCTCTGGAGGACCCAGCAAGTGCATGTGGGGCAGGGTTTGGACACAGAAAAGAAAGGACAGGGACAGAAGACCTGATCCGAGTGAGGAAGGTCCCGCGAATGTGGCAGGGTTGGGGTGGGGGGAAGGCTGACGCCAGAGGGTCACGGCTTAGGGGACTTAGGATGTCTATATTTGAATTTTCCGGTAGGACATGAATTTTAAGTTTTCATTTACTGAATTGCAGTTTCCTCAAGATTTACTCAAGCCATTGTCAGCAAGACTTGTTGGCTGCCACCACCCGGAATTAGCCTGGGACTAGTGCTGCTTGGGGAAGGAAGGGAAGAAGACTGGCCCTTTCTTTGAGTGAAGGTAATTGGGAGTGTGGCAGCGGCCTGAAAAAGTGATTACAAGACAACCTGGGACAATCAGGAAAAAAAAAACCAGAGCGGCTGTTCAGATTACACAGAAACAAGACATATGACTATGGTTAAGCTATGAGTTTTGGATTCAGACAGTCTTGTTTTGGTGACTGGTTCTACCTTACAAGCTGTGTGACCTTGAGCAAGTTAATTAACCTCCCTGAGCTTCACTTTTACTCTCTATTAAATAAAGGATAACAGTCTCTAGGGCTGCAATAGGGATTAAAAAAGACCAGTATGTAGACCACTTAGTATGGTTTATGTCACATAGACCTCAGTTCAACCATGAGAAATTGCTGTTTTGTGTTTGAATATGGATAAGGGATGCAAATTCATATGGTTTAACCTAATAAAGACCCAATAAACACAGGACTTTTTTATTATAATTTTCTTTTAGCTTTTTTTTCCTTTAGAAGTTTTATTGGGGAACAGTGTGTTTTTTCCAGGACCCATCAGTTCCAAGTCAAGTAGTTGTTTCAATCTAGTAGTGGAGGGCGCACCTCAATGGCCCACATGGGAATCGAACCTGCAACCTTGGTGTTATGAGCCTGTGCTCTAACCACCTGAGCTAACCAGCCACCCTTTTATTATTTTTGAAGTTATTGTTGTTGTTATTGTTACTATTAAGTACCTCTTCTCCAGGAACCCTCAGGACTATTGGCAAGAAGACTAGATTCCCCGCAGTCACTCAGAAAGGATTGAGTTATTTGGTTCTGATATTCAAGGAAAGGGTGAACCAGGAAGGTTAGAAAAGAGGGGACTCTCAGGTTACAAGTGTTACCATCTTGGTAATAATTTCTCTCACTAGGACCATTTACTAAATGTACTCTTACATTGAACTCTAGGTTTTTCTTACCTTTATTTCCCTTTCAAGCCCCTTCCCAAATGCTCCCTGTAACCCAATTTTTACCTGGTCCATAATTTAAGGAGGAGGCTGGTCCTGTAGAAACAGGTGAGGAAGAATCTTATGAGACCTGGGCTGCCAGGCTGCCAGGCTTAGTTTGGGGTCTCCAGGAGGGAGGGCGGGTAGCCTTGAGTTCCTCTGAGGCCTGCAGCCATCTCTGACATCAGGATCTGTGGGCAGCAAAGGGTGGGGCTGCAGGAGGGCTCTGGAGATGGGAGGGAGAGGGGCCTTCTCTGGAACCCAGGCCTGAGGATGGAGCTGGGAGGGGAAAAAATGGAAACGGACACCCACCTTGTTAATTTGCCTGGAGGGCAAATGGGAGGCAGCTCTGGGTCTGGCAGGCAAATGGCCTAGAATTAGCTCCCTGGAGAGCAGAGCAGGACAATTGGGTTCCTCTCACTCTCAGTCTCACTGAGAGGAAAGTGAGGGATGGGCAATTTGCAAGTCTCCTTGGGAGATCTTTTTTCATTTCCATAAAAGCCTGAAGAGCAAGATGAATCCTGTTTCCAAATGCAGCGGAGGAAGGAGACCCCGCCCCTCCTCCCAACCCCTCCTCCCAGTCCCTCTCCATGTCCCCTCCTGGTGACAGGAGACCTTCAGCAGGATTGGCAGCAGGAGATTTTTATTCCTAAAAAATGAAAATAGCATAGTTGGATTTTTCTTTGCTTATTGTAAAAGAGTTAGACAGTTGCATAAAGATGTATACGAAGTAAACAAAAATCACATCATTCCATCATCTGGAAATAGCCCGTTAGCATTTTGGTGTCAAGTTTTCTGCACTTTGTTTTCTTATGCATTCATAGCCAAGTCACCCAGAACTCAGCTGGGGTCTTAAGGCTGAGATAAAATGGGCTTGAACCCTTCATTTTGTGCTCAGTGAAAATTCCAATTTCCTCTTCCAAAGCCAGTGTTTCCAGGAGGTGTAAGTGGGCACAGGCATTTCTGGCTCCTGCTTCCTCATCCCATGGAGTTCTTAGGCCCTGCTCTGCCTCCTTTGGCTGTTCTGCTGTGTAGATCCTGGGGAACACAGCCTGGTGGTAACTGAGACCTGGAATTTAGCCCCTTTCCTCCATTTCCAGAAAAGCCCTTATTCACAAAAAGTCAAGTGTGCATTGCAAACATCCCTAAGGAGGGACAAAGAGTGGGGGTATGGCACAGGAACACAAACCATTGAACGCTGAATGTTGACATGCTGTTCAGAAAGTTTGGGGGTCCTCTGTCAGTGTGCTCTGCCTCCACCTCCCTCCCTTCTTCCTTTCCTCTCTTTCTTGCAGCTTCCACCCCAGTTCTTGTTTCTAATGCATCTCTCCTATTGGCTGGTCAGACAGGTAATGCCTTGGGGGTGTGCACACTTCCCATCTCAGGTGGTTTTTCAAAGTGTCATCTTAAAGGCAGACAATTCTCCCCCTAAGGAGCCTGCTGCCATCTGTTAAGGCAATAATTCCTTCTGTTCTGCTAGACATATCCATCCTTTTTTTGTTTTAAACAAAAATGAGCTCGTTCTACACATTCTCTGTGACAACAGAGCTATTCTTTTCCCCATTTTACAAAAGAGGAAACTGAAATGAAAGGCGTGGCTCTTGCCTAAAAGCTGCTCTGCCCAGCTTTTCACCTGACTAGGCCTTCAGGTCAGTCTGAACTATGCCCTGGGGTTCTACACACTTGCACACATCTCTAATTAGTGTGCTTAATGTTGTTTGTTTTTTATTTATTGTTTCCTTCTCCCACTAGAATATAAACTCAGCAAAGCTGCAGACCGTGTCAGTTTTGCTCACTGCTCTGTCTTCAGAATTAATCACATAGTAAGCTCTATTAGTCAGGATTCTACAAAGGAACAGAGTCGATAGGATGTATATAGATAGAGAAAGATTTATTTTAAGGAATTGGCTCATGTAATGATTATGGAGGCTGGAGCATGGGTTGGCAGGCTAAAAACGCAGGGAAGAGCTGATGTTGTGGTTCACGTTTGAAGGTTGTCAAGCTGGAGCGTTCCCTCTTGGTTGGGGAAGGTCAGTCTTTCATTCTGTTCAGGCCTTCAACTGATTGAATGAAACCCACCCATATTATGGAGGACAATCTGCTTTACCCAAAGTCCACCAATTTAAATGTTAATTTCATCCAAAACACCTTCACAAGCGTCCAGAATAATGTTGACCAAATATGTTTGCACTGTGGCCCAGCCAAGTTGACACATAAAATTAACCAGCATGATAGGCACATGAAAACGATTTGTTGAAGTGCCTGAGTGAATGAATAAATGAATGAATTTAAAGAAGGTGAGAGTCTTGCCTGTGTCACTCAACTGGCAAAAAGAAGGCCTGGTTAGCCGGCAGAGTGGCTTGGTTAAGAGCTGGCTTGGGACGCCAGTGGCTCCAGTTCGGATCCCATATATGAGGGCCAGTGACACTGCCCTCTACAGCTAAGATGGTGAACAACAGCTCCACCTGGAGCTGGGCTGCTGTGAGTCCCCGGGACAGCATAGCTGCAGCCCCTGCTGCAGTGGGGCTGCCATAGGCTACAGTGAGTGGCTGGCAGCCAGCGTGAGCAGCTGGCATGAGCTGCCAAGAGCTGCTGTGAGCGGCCACCCAGAGGCCGGCGACCGATCTGCCTCACCTAAGAGCACAATGATGATACCAACATGAGCCAGTGAAGCAAAGTCCTCCACAACTAGACCAAAGAACAAAAGGAGAACAACTTGTCTGTTCCCCTTCTCCAGTTCCCCAATGTTGTTCCCCTCCCTCAATTCCCCAATAAAATCTTTAAAAAAAAGAAGGCCTGGGTCTTCTGAACTTGATGCAAGCAGCTTTCCACCTTGGAATGGTGACCAGAGCTGGCCAGCTTTGTGTGATTCTTAGGGCTATTGACAGAGCACAGAAGGCGGTTCTCTGGCAAGCACTTTACATTCCACAAAGGTCTATGCTCATTATAAAACGCTCCCAATCAGGCATTATTATGAAATAGGTTTTTTGATAGAACTTTCACTACTTGTGTGATCTGAAGCAACTACAAATTTATTCTTTTACAAAAAGGAGGGCCTTACCTAAAACCTTGTCCTGCAGGCACAAATAAGCTAAGATCTGGACACTCTGGTGTGGAGCTCTGGCCCTAACTCACTAACCTAGTCATCAAATCCTTGCTCACCGCCTTTTGTGCTCTCCACCCTCCAGCCAAATGAAGTGACTTCCTGTTCCCAGTATAGACCCTGCAATTAATTCCCTCCTCTGTGTTTCACCCATGCTGTTGTCACACCTGGAGTGCACCTCCCCCTCCTCTACGTATCATACAGTTTTTTATTAGTTCATTGAATATTTCCTTAGCACTGACAAGGGGGGCAGGGACAATCTTTGCACTGGGCACATAGTAATGAGCGAGAGAGTTAAGGTGACTGCCCTTCAGGAGCTCACATTCTAGTATTGGGGAAACAGACACAACTCCAGCCAGTAAGTGAACAAGATAATTTCAGGTGGTGATAAGCGCTGGGAAGAAAGCCAGGAAGTAATAACAGGTTGCGAACAGGCTGATGTGAAAGATAGTGCAAGGATGGGGGAGGGCTGTAATTTAGATTGGAGCCCAGTGCTGCTGTTTTAAGAGACACCTGAATGGTTAGAAGGGGCAGCCACTTCCCCCCTAGAAGGGATTGGGGGAAGAACATTCTAGGCAGAGGGAAAAGCAAGGGCCAATACATAGGGTACAACAAGCTTGATGTGTTAGAAGAATAGAGAGAAAAAAAACAAACAAACTTATATGACATCCTTTCTGTCGGGCATATGCTCGGCTCTGGGTATACAAAGATAAGTAGGACATGGTCCTTTCCCCTCAAGAGTCCATTATTGGCAGCATTGGAGACCTTGTTCCCTGGCATCTGTTGTCAGTTTGGCTCAAATAAACTCTTAGAACATTACAAAAAAAAAAAAAAAGAGTTCATTATTTTGGGGGGAGGCAGAAATTATAGCTGAGACCCTTTGGGGGTCTACCTGGACCATGAACCAATGTCTCTACCTCCTACTTTCTCCAGAAACTTTCACTCTCCAGGACAGCAGTACCCTGGCAGCCATGTTTATATTCTGTGAGCCCATTCTTCGGCCATGGCTGATTGGACCAGGAGAGTCACCTGACTTAAGCAGGACCAATCAGATTTCCTTTTCCCAGACACTGAATTGGGGGTTCAAACACTATCCCTGCTTGCGGCTGACATAGAACATTTCTTAACTCAATAAACAAGTCTTGAGCAGCCATTGTTAGGGTGTCCAACTTTCCCGATTTTCCCAAGACTGAGAGGTGTCTGTGGTAAAACTAGGAGAGTCGTAGGCAAACCCGGATGGCTCGTTGCTCTGTCTGCTATGTGCCAGGCTGAGTGTTAAATCTGAGAATTTAGGAGCTGCGGGTGGTCAAACCCATCACTGTGGCTGAAGCAGAAGAGGAGGCCAATCTGCAGAGAGAGAAAAATGGAAGAGAGATAAGAAACAGAGAGTGAGTCCCCAGGATTCTATTCATGGTCCCAGACCCTCCCCAAAGCCAGTCTACATCCAGACTATAAAGATTCATTTATAATTCATCTTTGTACTTCTTCCCAAACATGTGTTGTTTATATGGACAATGCTCGGTTCCATTATTATGTGTAATAAGGGGTTCTACACTGTCTTGCACTTGTGTGGTGCTGCAGCTGGATGGTGGGCATCCAACTCTTTGGAATTTAGATATTAGTAATAATAATAGCAGCCGCTATTTGTTTTGTATACTATGTGCTAGGTGGGAAAAAAAGCTCTTGAGGCTTAGAGAGAATAAATGATTTGCCTCAGATTCCCAAATTTATGTCACAGATATGACCACAGGGTCTTATTTTCAGGCTGCAAACTTATGCTCTCCTTGCCACTGGTGGGGGTGGGGTGGGGGGACAGGATCTCAGGGGCAGAGTTCAGGCTGCTCAACCCCTCCCCCAGACCTGCTATGTTCTGATTCTAGTCCTCTGAGTTGGCCCTGGCTCTGCCCTGACCCTCTGGGGACAGCAGGCCTCAGGTCACTTGGTTTGCCAGTCTGGCCAAGTCAGGCAAATTTGGCTCCTGGAGCTGCTGTGGTTACCATGGTACCTTCCCCAGGCTCCTCTCAGTGTAAACCTGGGGGCGAGCTGTTTTGAATCAAATGGGGAAAACAGAGAAACTCTCCCACTAATGCAGGCAACTAGCAAACAGCCTGCCTCTCCTCAAAATTCCTTTCAGTGCTTCGCAGGTGGGTCTTGTGGCCATGGAGTCCAATTCCTCCATTTCACAGGTGAGGAAAGTTGAGGCCCAGGGTGCTTTGCGTTTGACAAAGAGGCTTTGTGCCTTCGCCAGGAGGGCCTCTAGAGTCAGAGACCTGGGTTCCAGTCCAGCACCTGCATGACGTTGGGCAAGCCCATGAACTGTCCCGAGTCCTGGATTCTTCATCTGTTAACTGGGCATCAGACATTTTTTCCCTGGAAGAGGTATGTGAAAGATTAAATCAAATCACATACATACAAGTGCTGCTCAAAGTGCATGGCTCATGAAGAGGTGCAGTTGATCAAGGTCAATGTGGGGGAAAGTGCATTGTTACAGAATTCAGGAGATGTGGGCTCTGGTCTTGGTTTTGCTACTGACTTGCTCTAAGTCCCTTTACCACTCTGGACCACAGCATCTTTTTCTAAACGAAAGGAGATGTTGCCTAAGCTTTTTTCCAGGCCTGCAGTTCTGTGCATCTGGTGACAGTACGCTCTCCCAGGGCTCCTAAAGCTGTGTTTCTTTCTCCACACCACCCTACCTCACTACCAGAATGCCCTGGGGCCCAGCCAGGAGGCCAGCACCCTGAGCCTGAGGGCCCTAGAGCTGGTATTCTAGGAGCCCAACAACATCACCAAAGTGTCAGGATTGTTCTATCTCTCCACAGAACCCCTCACCGTGTTGGCTTTTCATCCTCATGCCTGTTCATGATTGCAAATGGCTGCTACAGCTTCATGCATCACATCCGCATTCTGAGGGGTTTGGTCAAACTGTTTTCTTCTGATGGGGGCTTTGCTTTTTATCCTGGAAAAAAGCCTGTCAGCAGATTTCTCTTTATGTCTCATTGGTTACATATGCACCCCTAGATCAATCACTGGTGTGAAAAGTATGTATTATGATGGCTCCTGCTTAACAAATCATCTCAAAACCTAGTGGCTTGAAACAACAGCCATTTATTATCCATTAGCTATCTATGGATATCTGAGTATTTCTGTGATCTGAGCCAGGCTTGGCTGATCTTGGCTGGGATTACTCGTGCGTCTGTGATCAGCTGGGGGTTGCCTGGTCTAGGATGGCCTTATTTATGCACATGTCTGGTGTTGCCTGGTTATCAACTGGGGTGATGGTGACTGGGTCTCTCATCCAGCAGGCTAGCCCCAGCTTGTTTCCATGGCAGCTATAGAGTTCCAAGAGATTCAATGGAAGAATGCAAGGCCTCTTGAGGCCTGGATTCTGAACTGGCATCCCATTCTTTTGGGCAACACAAGTCACAAGACCAGCCCAGGTATAAAGAGTGGGGAAAGGGCCGGCCGAGTGGCACATTGGTTAAGAGCTGGTTTTGGGATGCCAGCGGCCCCGGTTCGGATCCCACATATGAGGGCCAGTGACACTGCCCTCTACAACTAACAACAGCTCCACCTGGAGCTGGGCTGCGAGCCCTGGTGACGGTGTAGGCTGCAGCCCTGATGCAAGTGGGCTGCCATAGGCTACAGTGAGTGGCCAGCAGCCAGCGTGAGCTGCCAATAGCCGCGGTGAGCGACCATCCAGAGGCCGGCGACCGATCTGCCTCATCTGGGAAGAGCGCAATGATAATACCAACATGGGCCAGTGAAGCAACGTCCTCCACAACTAGACTGAAGAACTAAAGGACAGCAACTTGTCTGTTCCCCTTCCCGGATTCCCCAACACTGTTCCCCTCCCCCAATTCCCCAATAAATTCTTTAAAAAAAAAAAGGGGGGCCAGCCGAGTGGCTCAGTTGTTTAAGAGCTCGCTCAAGAGTGCGAGCTGAGCTCTGAGCAACGGCGGTTTGATGCCCAGCCCGAGCTGAGTTGCCGTTGAGCTGCCAACAGGTGGCAGGATGGCTCAGCTGAAAAAAAAAAAAAGAGTGGGGAGAGGGACTCCACTGGTTGGTGGGAAGAGCTGCAAAGTCATATTGTAAAGGGCATAGATGCAGAGATCAATGAAGAATTTTAACTATTTTACGATTTACCACAGATTACCATGATTTACTTAGGCCAACTTATCCCCTAAGGCAAGGAAGGGGCAGGCTCCCTTTCCCCAAATCAAGGGAATACCCCTACCCCTGATCAGGGTACAGTTGCAGGGAATAAGACCAAAACGTGGTTCTTGGAAAGATGGTTGACAGTGTCTGGATGGGGGCTCACCCTGGCACAAGAAGTGGGAGGGAAACTTTGCAGCTTCATTTTCTCTAAGTCACCTTTCTGTTTTCTAAAGAGGGTGATTTTCATCTGTCTTTAGTCGATGCCTGGCCTGGGCCTCGTGTTTGTTCTTCTAACAGGTATATATATTTCCTTCACAACACTCAGGTGCAAAAACAACTTAAAAATAGATACATAATATGAACTCTGCCTCTGGCCCCATCCACCAGGGTTATGGGAAAACCCAGTATCAGTCACCAGAGGGTGGGGCCTGCGTGGGTGATCAAGTCCTCCCTGAGGTTTGCATGATCCAAGAAACATGGGGTAAAGATCTTTCGCATTTGGTCCATCAGGTCCACCTTCGAGGTGCTTTTGTCAAGCCCCAGGGGTCCATTTGAAAGTGGGAGACTCTGTCTCTGCTCCCTTGACCTTGAACTTGTTGCAGAAAATTTCTAGGCTCAAAGTCTTTACTCTAGGAAACTACAACACCCTCTGACCTCCCTCCTCTCCTGCCTTGGTCACCCTCCCTCTTCAACTCCATTCCGTCTTTCTCCTGACAGACTTAGGTCTCCCAAGCAACACTGGGATGGGTTGGTTTTCTAGGAACCCAGAATCTGACTGTGCTTACAGAAGACGTACCCTAAGGGAACAGACAGATAATGTGTCATGTAAACTGATCTGGGGGAGTAGGGAAGGAAGCGATATCTCAGCTGAGACATGACGGGGGCATAGGGGTAGGTTAGGTGATGAAGGGGCTGGGAAGCCGGCAGTAGCATGTTCCAGACAGGGGAACCATCATCAAAGCAACCATTAGCATATATCGAACACTGCCTATATATTCCAGGTGCTATAAAGCAGGTACTGTTGTTATCCCCATCTTATGAAACTTGCAGAAGAAGACATGCAACCAGTAGGTGGTTGAGCTGGGATTTCAAATTTAACCAGGCTGACACTAAAGCTCCCCTCTTAACCAACTAGATTAAACTGGGAGGGGAGAGACATTATTTGGAGACCCACAAAGAGTTTATTTTGGCTGGAACACAGTATGTGAAGGGAAGATGGTACAACAAGAAGCTAGCGAGGTTGAGAGAGGTGAAAGTGTGGAGATTCCTGCAGCCATGTTATTGCTTGAAGGCAGCAAGCCTGGTGCAGGGAGATCATTTCAGGGCTATTGCAGTAGTTTCAGCAAGCAATGGTGGTTCGTCTGACTGGAAGACAGTAGTAAGAATAAATAACAATGGCAGGATTTATGGGTTATCTAGGAAGAGTGGACACGACTTGGTGATTGGTTAGAGGTGAGGGATTAGGGGGAAAGAGAAGGGAGTCAGAAATGCCTCTCAGCTTTCTGGCTTGTGCAACTAGTTGGATGGTATCAGGCCTATTTCTTTCCCCGATGTGCTCCGTATCCTTGGGGATCTCGCCCAGGCTCTCTAGTTGTCTGTCTTTCTAGCTATAAAATGAAGATAATGAAACCTGACCTCCCAATGTATCCAGATGATGTCAAGATAAGATGAAGTCATCGGAGTGCTTCAAAAAGTCAAAAGTACTTTGCAAATGCAAGTGGTTATTATTTTATGGTTATTGCTAAGGTCCTCCCCCTCCTGGGGCTTGCAGATGGAGCCAGACAGAAAGGCAGCCCAAGGGACCTTCCTGCTCACTTGGAGGAGCGAGGAGTTGCTCTATTTTCCATCAGGCTGATTTGTCTTTTTGGCAGGTGGGAGCCACATTCCCACATACTAAATTGTTAATAGCTTCCCCAGGGAGTTCCTTTCTGCTCTACTTCTGTGATTTCTGTTTCTCCATTGCTGACACCTTCTGACACTCCAGTTGGCTCAGAATTTCCTATGGATTTATGTTTTTGTTTTTTTCCAGAAGTCAAGGATGGGGACAAGCCCCAAACTGAGCTGAATCATTCCTTAATCCAGGTGCGTAGAGGGCTGTGTCTAATCTGTCCTCTACCAAGAACAGGGCTGGACTGGAGGGAAAACTGCTAAGGAGAGGGAGGAGTGATGGATTCTTGTGTTTTATGGAAGTGACTTTCTAGTCTTGGCTCTGAGAGGCAATGCAGTGTGGTAGGCAAGAGACTGGCCTTTGGAGTCTCACAGACCTGGCTTGGCATCCCAGCTGTGGTTCGGGCGGGTAACCTAACCTCTGTAATATAAAATAATGGTAGACACCTCTGGGAGTGCTGAGGATTGAAGGAGATAATCCACAAAGCACTTGGCTCAGTGCCTTGCACATAGCAAGTTCTCTACAAATGGTAGCCAACAAGATCATTTATGAGTCATGATCACAGAACTGAGGCTGCCTTTTAAAGATGAATAGATGAGAATGCTTGCATCCAAGTAAGAGCTGACCTCTTCAAAGTACTTACTTTGGGAGGCCATTGGGGAAACCTGTTTAGATGCCATTTAAGTTTCCACCGTCCTTCCAGTGTCCTCATTGGAGGCCATTGATGTGCATTTGGCTTGTGTGTTAGTCAGTTTGGGCTGCTGCAACAAAGTACCATAGACCGGGTGGCTTAGAAACAATAGAAATTTATGTCTCATAGTTCTGGAGGCTGGAAGTCCAAGATCAGGGTACCAGTAGAGTCAGGATCAGATGACAGCCCATTTTGGGTTGCAGACTGCTGACATCTTGTTGTGTTCTCACATGAGAGAGCAGAGACAGCAAGCAAACTCTCAAAAGGGGCAGTCCATAACTGCATGCATGTTTTCTTAGCGATTATGGTATTTTGCTCATGTATTGGATCATTTACATATCTTTCATACCGTCTTAACTGCTCCTCTAAGACAGCAATGGTCTTACTCATTCTCAAGGTTTAATGACGCGTGCTCAGGCAGCCTTTGTTAGTTGACAGAGCATCTGTTATTTCACCAGATCCTCACTCAATCCTGCACCTCTCTACCTTATAGATGAGAAAACTAAGGCTCAGAGAAGTGAAGGGAATTCTTTCTCTGTCTTTGGCCTTCACCATAGCTATAGCTTTCCATCATAGCATTTCTGTCTCCAGGAGGGACTCAAAAAACATCATGGAATACAATTTAAAAATATTTCCTTCAGCTATGTGGTTTGAGCATGTGATTGGGGTGGGGAGAGGGGATGGAGTCATGAGGTGACAACAATAAACCCTGGTTGGGACTAGACTGGGAGGGCCCTAAATGCAACCCCAAGAAGTGAGGGCACAGTTGCTTGGTGATGGCTGAAAGCCAAGATCTGGCCTGGAGCTGGGATTTATATTTCAATTCTAAGTAAGATGTGATTGCAGAGTTTATGCAAAGGGTGTTAGTTGCTTAGAAGAATTCCTAGGTCCTCTAATAAGCTATGTCTACTCTGACTCCCTTACCGAAATGGGAGCTCACCACAGTTGGAATTGAACTTCCTATTCAATCACTCATCGAGCACCAGGGGCTGTACCAAATTGGGGGTACAGGAATGCACAAGATGTATTGTAAAGATGATGCACAAAAATCTAATGACTACATAAATAAATATGTGGGAAATTTCGTAAAGAGGAGGTATACGATGCTGCAAGAACAAATAACAAGAGGACCTTGTCTAATTGATGGGTGGTGGGAGGAGGCAGTTAGTGAAGTGATATTTAAGCTGAAACTTGAAGAATAGCACTTAGCTTGCGAAGCGGCTGAGCCTTCCAAGTGGAATAAATAGTGTGTGCAAATGTCCTGAGGTAGGAAAAAAATTTGGCATGTTGGAGGGGTAGGGAGGGGACCAGAACTCCAATAAAGTAGCCCTCCTCTTTCCTGCCTTAATTTCTTTCCCCTGGCACCAGAAAAGTCTCCAAGTACCAGGCCCTTTGGGAAGGGGAAAGAGTTTTAGCAGCACATGTGACTACAGAGCAAAAATCATCTGTCTGAAGAGTCCTTAGATGGTTAAGTGGAAAAGCCTTAGGATGAGGAGTCTACTGTAGCTGGTAGAGAAGCTTGGACAGCAGCTGGGAGGGGCAAAGAGAATGGAGAGCAGGCTGAATTTGGGAATTCTGGCTTTGCTCTTTCTGGGAAAGGGTAAGAGCCTTGCATGTAGAGGGATGGCTCAAGCCAGAGAGTGATATGAGCGAGGGGTCCTTGCCCAGCCACTCTCAGGGCCAAAAGCATCGTCCCAGAGACTAGAGCTTGGGAACCCCAATGTGGTCCCATTCCATTCCCCCTTGGAACCTTTATTCATCCAACTAGTATTTCCTGAGCACCCACTGTGACCTCAGTCCTCTCCTGGGTGCAGGGATCAATCAGACCCAGTTATCCAAAAAGGAAACAAGCTCAGATAGAAAGAATTGCCACATGGGATACTTTAGTGCCTAGCATAGTCTTCTCATCTGTAAGACGGGGACACTAATAATAGAATCTACTCCAAAGCGTTGATGCATGGATAAGGCGCTTATCACAGTGCCTGGAACAGAATAATAGTTGGCTGAGAGAATGTTCTGGGAAGGACAGGAGCCCCAAGAAGGAGGAAGTCTCTGGGTCTAGGCTGGTCAGGTTAGGGAGAGAATGTGAGAAATTCCCCCCTTCCGTCTGCTCCTACAGCAGCCAGAGCGAGCTTTAAGGTGGTCTTTGAGACCCTGCCCATCACCTCACCCCTTTTCCCCACACTGGCTCCCTGCCTTCTCCTCTTCCTTGCCTCCTTTTAGTTCCTTTGACCACAGTGTCTTTGCTTATGTAGACCTTTGGTTCTTTTGGTTTCTTCCCTAAGTTAGTTCGTTCCCAAACTTCACATCTCACTTTCAATGTCATTTCCTCAGGGAATCTGTCATGACCTCTGGGTTTTGTAGAGTCTGCCACAGGAAAGCCTTGCTTTCCTTCATTTCCTCAATTTGTAATTGTATCTTCATTAGTGTAATTTTAGAATTGGCGTCTCTCTCCTCCACTGGGCTGTAAGCCCCAGGAGGTAGGGGCTGCATCTAATGAATCCCCAATAGTACCTGGCTCTCATACTCAGCACCCCCCAAAAAATCTGTTGCGTGAATGAATGGGGTGCAAAAAAAACCATGGATAATAATGGTTATTTATAGAGCACTTACTGTGTGCCTGGCACTGAGCTACGTTCTTCACCCGTATCTTCTTAGCTAAATCTCCCCAGCAAACCCTCTGAGGGAGCTGGTGTGATTATCCTCATTTTATGGACCAGGATAACGAAGTTGAGAGAGGTGAAGTAACTTGCTCAAGGTCACTGTTCGTTCATGCAGGGACGAGAGGCGGGATTCACATTCAGGTCCTTCTGACTCTAAAGCAGCAAACGGGTGTGTGTGAGGGTGAGTCCCGGCTGGGTGGGGTACATCCGCTCGCGAGGCATCTCTAGGGAGGGAGTGGGAAGCCTCCCCGGTCCAGCTCCAAACCGGTGGTGCAGAGCCCGCCCCTGGACCCCGGCGCAGACTAGCGGCCGCCTACGGGCCACGTGGTGAGCGCGGCGGGCGCGTCCGAGGAGCCCGCAGAGGCTCCAGGCTCAGAGCGCTCCAGGCGCGGAGAGAAGGCGGGTGGGCACCGGGGACAGGGCCGGTGTGGGCGGCGAGGCGAGCGAAAGAGGTGCCCAGGCAGCGGAGCGGTCGGGGCGCTGCAGCTGGTGGCGTCCAGGAGGCGGCCTCCACCCTTGGTGCGCCCTCGTCCCAGGTCTCTGCGCCCAGGGCGCACGGTGGGGAAGGACACGGCGCCCGCCGCCCGGCCGCCATGGAGCCGGCCCCCTCCACCGACACCGAGCTGCAGCCCCCACTCCTTGCTACCGCTTCGGATGCCTTCCCCAGCGCCTTTCCCAGCGCCAGCGCCAATGCGTCGGGGCCGCCCGGCGTCCGCAGCGCCTCTTCCCTCGCCCTGGCCATCGCCATCACCACGCTCTACTCCGCCGTGTGCGCTGTGGGGCTGCTGGGCAACATACTCGTCATGTTTGGCATCGTCCGGTGAGTCCGCTGCGGGCTGGCGCCCTGGGTCTGGGACCGGGGTGAAGGTGGGGACCGCGGACTAGCGACCCTGACCTCGGACGCCTGACTCCCAGGGCCTCTATACTTCCTACAGGGGGCGCATGGGGCCCAGCGGGGAGGCCTCTTCCCTCTTCCATTGAGGGAAGGACGCTGGAATTTGTATCTCCGTGTGTGTGTGTGTGTGTGTGTGTGTGTGTGTGTTTAACTGAATAACATTTGATCATCTGTTGCATCCCCTTGCTTCTGCATCAGGCTATGTGGGACAGTTTGGCGACAGTTTGTGCTTGTGCATCTGTCACAGTTTGTGAGTGGGTGTTTCTGTTTGTGACAGTACAAATGCATTGTATATGTGGTCCTCTGAAACCTTGCAGGGGCGAGAAGAGATGCCCAGGGTGCCCCGGGCCTCTGGGGAGACAGCTGTGTGTGGGCTGTTTATGCAGGTGCAGGTGGGGGCACAGGAGAGATAGGGAGAGGGAGAGAGAGGAAGGGAGGGAGGGAGGGAGGGGAGGGGAGAGAGAGAGAGAGAGAGAGAGAGAGAGAGAGAGAGAGAGAGAAAGAGAGAGAGACAGAGAGAGAGAGAGAATGAGAATTTGCACCATGCTGTGGGGGCACTTACCAATCACATTTGATGATCATCTGTTGGTGTCCCTGTGTTGATGTGTGCTTGTCCCACACTGTCAGTTTGATTCTCTCAGAATGAGAACGTGACAATGTGGCTGTTGTTTCTTGTGAACCCCTGAAACCCTAAAGGGAGGGGAGCATCCCAAGTGGCCTTGGACACTTGTGTTTGTGCACCTGTGTGTGTCTGCAGTGGAGAGCCCATGGTTCCTGGCTACAGTGGGCAACAGCTGTGGGTCAGCCAGTCAGCTCTCTGCACCTGTACCCGGTGACCATCTGGTCAGGAGCTCTGGACCTTATTTAGAAACACCTCAGATCCTCCTCACAAGCGGCCTTCCCATTTTCTCCTCCTCTCCTAACAGTCTTTTTTTTTTTTTCAAAGGCAGCAGAGATTTGTTTTTGGTTGGAGTTTGTGCTTTCACCTCAGGAAGTGAAGCTCTTTTCTTAGTATCTGTGGACCTTTGCAGCGAGTCTAACACATCATCGGCTTGTCCCAGAAGCAGCCCCCTGACCCAGTGCTACCAGTTCAGACATGGGCAAAAGGATTGAAAGGAAACCCCTATCCTTATAATAACAAAGATGCCCTGGTATTTACCATTAGTTGAAAAGGGTTCCTCCATGTTGGTTGGTCGAGGGCAGCCCTGAACCTCTGGGCTGTGGTGCCACCAGGCAGGGCATGGGGCAGATTGTGCACCCAGGTTGGAGATGTGAATGTGGTCTCAGCCCAGTCCCTGATGCCCATCAGAGTGGAGGCAACCATTCCCCTGCCCCACCTTCCACCTGCATCAGTTTCCCTGTCTGAAGGAGAACAACCTAATCTCCTGGATTGGGAGATACGAGTTCCAGAATATGGGTTTCTGCAGGGCAGGGCGTAGTGCATTGGAATGCGGTATCGGATGAGGTGTGTGGGTGTTGAGGGGGTTTTGGCATCTATGATCTTTGCTCCCCCAGGAAGAGTGGAGGACACAAGAATTTCCTGTGTTTTCAATGACTCATCCCTGGTTACAGAGGGAAAATTCCCCCCAGCACAGGCAGGATTCATCTTTGTTTTGCATTTTTTTCTTGGCGATTCTCCTCACTTTGCCTTCAGAGATAGTGCAGACTTTAGAGTCAGGCCAACCTGTGTATGTATTAATCCCAGCTCGGCCACCAACTGGCTCTATGACTTGGGTAAGTCACTTAGCCCCTTTGAGCCTCCCTTTCTTCATCTATAGAATGGGGGTAATAATAGGACCTTCTTCTACAGGGTTTTTGTGAGGTGTTGATGAGAGAGCATATATAATGCAGCTGGCCTGGTGCCTGGATCCAATAAATAGAAGATGTTTGTGTGATAAAGAAGAGGAACTTTCAAGATCCTTCAGAATCCAGTGGCTATTAAAGAGGGCACAGGAGGGAGGCCCTTGTTCTAAGGTGGGCCTGAGAGTAGCTACAATCTGAGAGTTCCAGGTGCCTGGCACATACTTGTGTGCTCTCTAGGGGAGCCCTTGGTACTCTAGTCTGGGGAAAGCTGACCATCACTGTGTTCAATTCTATTTCCAGCCTCTTCCCAGGGCCTCTATCTGAGCACAGCTCCTCCACTACCATTGGGCCAGGGGAGATCCTCTCACTTCTGAGGGTTCACTCAGGGAAGGCCCCCGGCTCAACCTGCTAGGGGTGCTCCCAACCAAACTTTCCAAAATCACATTGTCATCCTGACAGCAGCATAGCTGGCCCTCCATAGGTCCCCACATTGCTAAGACATTTCCCCGGGGCCAATGATCTGTGTGATAGCTGTATCTCTGGATCTGAGTAATTTAGTCCTCACTGACCACCCTGTGGGGAGGCATTAGAATCCTCATCATTATCACCCCATTTTACAAATGAAGATCTGGGGTTCAGAATGAGGCAGATTCTCAGGTCCTTGTTCTAAGGTCCAACAGCTAGTCCAGACCCGGAGCTAGAACCCTGGTCTTATGACTCTTAAGTCCAAAACTTTTTGCAGAGCTGCCTGGGATAGGGGATAGAGAATTGAATGGAAGGAGGGGGCAGAATCCTGTCCGTCCTCTGGTCCTAGAATCCTCAGAGAATGAAGGAGGAGAGGAAGACTAGGGACACGGTGGCTGCCTGGGGCTCAGCTCCTGCTGGCAACATCCCAAGAACACTGCGGGGAGGGGAGCCCAGGTTAGAGGAAAAACCTTTGCTCTATCTGGCTCTCTGGCACCCCTTGCAGGGCCTGGCACAACCAACAAGTGAGTCAGTTGATTGGTTGAACAAATGAATGAATGAGTGAACGAATGAATGAACGAATGAATGAATTCTGCCTGCCAGTCTTGAGCATAGGCAGTTTGGGGGACAGGGGAAGGTTTGTAAGGGTAGTTCCAGAGGACCCTTGGGGCAGGAAAACTTAGTGGTATAATGGCAGAGTTGGGGCTCTGAAGCCAGACATATCTAAGTTCCAATCCTGTGTTCAAAGCCACTTGCTTGCTGTGTGTTTGGGCTTGTGACTTCCCCTCTGAAACTCATTTCTTCACCTGTAAAGTGGGAATAACAAGTGCATCCTGGGTTGTGGTGAGGGTTAAAGGAAATCACGTGTTGTATCCGAGCCTTTCAAGCTCTTTGAGAACAGGGAGGTCTATGGGGGAAGGAATGAAAAGAACGAACTCGTTTCAGGAAATTCTGTGGATGCAATGTGCTAGATGCTGAGATGAGGAAATGGTGAGGGGAAAAAAAATACACTGCCCCTGCCCTGGTGGAGCATAGGGTCTGGTGGGAGAAGCAGACATTCTTTGACTAGTCATCCAACAAACTTAAATTTATAGCTGTGCTGAGGGCTGTGGACGAGCACGTGGGGGCTCTCGGAGCCCATGATAGGGGGAAGGTCTCACCTGGGCAGAAGGCCTCTGAGGAGCTGAAGGATGAGGAGGGGGTAACTAAGTAAAAAGCTGAGAGAAGAGCCATGGGTAGACTGACACGGACGAGGGGCTGGAAAAAAAAGTACATGGGAATCTCAGAATCCCACATCACGGAACACTCTACATCCCTCCCTCCCACACACCCTGGGGCTCTCCCCACTTCATGGGCCCACCTGAGAGGTCCACTTATCCTTCTGGATACACGAGAGGGGCCTCTGGGAATTGTGCTCTTAGCAAACAGCCTGTGGTTCCCAAGGCTTCTGAGAAGTGTGAGCAGGATTTTTTGGGGACATCTGGTCCCCATGCAGAGCATCACTCCCTAATTCTGTGGTGTGGTGGCTCTGTGGGTCCTCAGAGCAGAGGTTGGACAACCACTCTTTCTGAGTCAGTGCCCCGAGCAGGGCTGGCATCTCCGAGTTCCCGTTGGCCGTCTTTTGGGTAGGATGGAGTGTGAAGAACTTAGCAGGAGCCCCCCATCTCTGACAGGTGACCCCATATTTCCTCTACATGGCCCAGAGCTTCCTGGTTTGTGTGCCCCAGAATCCAAGTAGGTAAATAGAGACAGTTCTTTTGAACTTGGCCTCTTGTCTGTCCCACAGCCTGCCCTCTCTCCCTGCCTCCATCTCTACGCATCCTGGTTTCAGCAGGTAGGCATCCTGTGTAACTCTTCCCACTTCCACTCCACCTCCACCTGCCCCTCTTGACCCTTTCAGGCAGTGTGCTTCTCGCCCCTTGATCTCTTCCTCAGATCCATGTCTCTTCTGACTTGTCTCCTTGTATCAGGTGGCTTTGCCACCTATAAAGATCTTTAGCAAGTTGGGTGGCCACTCTGCACCTCGGTTTCTTCATTTGTAAAGTGGAGATCATAGTATCTGCCTCATAGGCACCTCTGTCCTAATAATCAGGTGAGACGATGTTGGTAAAGCATCGTTTTCCCAGGTGACTGTAGCACAGAACAGGAGGGGAGGCTGGGCCAGGCAGCATCGACTGGGGCAGGTTACGACAGGGGACTGCGGGCTCTGGTTCTCCCATCTGTCGCCTGCTGAGGTGCCAGGGCTAGGTGCTCAACAGCCAGCTTTGCAGGATTGGAAGCTCTGAGTCCCTGTCTTGGTTTTGGAGGCTCAGCATGAGCCCCTTGCCTTTTGTCTCCCTCCCCTCTCTTGTGACCGGGTTGGGGTTCACAGACCCAGAGACCCTAGGCCAGGAGAGATCCCTGTGAGGTGACACACAGTGCAGTGGTGAAGGTGCCCAGCTGGGGTTCAGGTAGTGCCTGGTCTCAGTCCCAGCTCAACCACATCCTGGGTAAAGAGCCCAACTTCCTGAGCCTTATGTCAGCATTGGTAATATTGGGCTAATCGTTGTAGATTATTCAAAGGATGAATGAAAGCTTGCGTGTGAAAGGCCGTAGCATAGCCCCTGGCACATAGCAGGCCCTTGGGCCGGCCGAGTGGCGCGGTGGTTAAGCGCTGGCTTGGGAAGCCAGCGGCCCCGGTTCGGTCCCACATATGAGGGCCAGTGACACTGGGCTCAAAAAAAACACAAAACAAAAACATAGCAGGCCCTCAGTATGGGCCAGGCGCTATGATTAACCAGCACCCCTGCAGCTGCTCCAAACAAGCAGAGCTAGTAGCTGTGAGGCTGGATTGTCTGCAATTCCCACCTTGGACTCTCCTGCTTCCTGCATCCTCTGCTCATTTACTCACTTACCAGGCATTTGCTGATGCTGACCCCTGCCAGACCCGCCCAGCCTTGGCTCCCACTGCGCACACTTTCAGCGTAAGCCTCAGTGCTGCCTCTGGCTTCTAACACAGCCATGCCCCTCAGGATCCTCTGGTTAGTTACATTGCCAAGGACAAATGCAACTTCCCAGAGCTGTGGGAGTCCTGGGGGAGCACCTGACCCTCACCTCCAGAGGATGTGATGCCTGTGCTTCCTCGTGAAGGGGAGCAGCAGTTGGCTACAAGGCGAGGTGAGGCAGAGCATTCCAGGCAGAGCAAAGAAAGGTTCAGTGAATGATCAGAGCTACAGAGGGCAGGAAGTTCACTGTGGCTGAGCTGAGAGTTCCAGGGCTGGGGTGGCTATGCAGATGGAGAGGGTGTAGGGACAAAAGCAGGAAAGGCCTTGCAAGCAGGCGGCGTCCTCATCGTGGTTGTCAAGTTGCCTGCTGTGCACTGAGGTTTGGCCAGGCTCTGGAGCCAGTGATGAATCTACCAGCTGTGGTCTCTACTTTCCAAAATTGCTGGTGAGACATAAATATTATAGGAACTCCATGAACCAGCCCCCGGTAATTGGAGGGAGTCGTTGTTGTGGGGAGGGGAAAGGGAGGATGAGGAGGAAGACAGCCTGGTGTGGCTGTGTTAAGGCCCAAGGGTCGTGCTGGCGCTCCAGTTTGAAGTCTGGATAGTGGGAGCTGAGGCTGGACAGGTTCCCGGGTCCCACGTAAGGTGGCCGTGCTGGGAAGCAAAGCAGGCCATGGGGAAAGGGATTTTGGAGCAATCTGCCCCGAATGGTGTTCAAGAAGATGAATTTGGTGTGGGTGGGTGTGAGGTGGATTGGATGGGGAGGGTCTCAATGTGGGGAAACCAGAGAGGCCAGCTCGGTGATGGAAGGGAGCTGTGTGACCTTGGATGGGTCACCTGGCTTCAGCTGTCCCCTTTTGAAATGAAGTGCTGTCAGTCCTGCTGTGCCTCCAGGCCTTGCCCCAGAGCCAGCACTTCCCAGGCCTCGGGTTCATTCCCTAAGGAGAATGTGTGACTCAGATGCAATGGGTTAGGTCCTGAGGAGTCACGCAGGGCACTGAAGAACCTCCCCTGAGCTTCTGCCACGTGCCAGAGGCTTCTCCAAGCCACGCAACAGCCCTGCAATGGGGGCCATAGATTCTCATTTATAGATGAGGGAGCAGGTGCCTCTCACAGCCAGACAGGCACGAACCCAGATCTTTCTGACTCCAAAACCACTCTTCCAATCTTCCACTGCCGTCCATGAGACACATGAGGAATGGGGGTGAGACCTGGGGATGTCTGGTTAGAGAGGGAGGAACATGGCAGACTGCCACCTGCAAACCTCTGAGGCCTCTGCATGGGGGTAACAGCAGTTGAGAGTCTGGATATTGGACGTAGACTGACCTGGGATCATATTCCAGCAGTGTCATTTACTAAGAGGGGGAGCCTGGGCTGTATATACACAACGTCTCTGAGCCTCAGTTTTCTCATCTGTGAAATGGGAGAAGCAATAGACCCATGTAGGATGGTTATGAAACGTTCGTGAGGTATGATGTGAAGGACTTCAGCACAGAACCAGTTTCATAAAGTATTCAATAAACGTTTTCTATTATTATATCTATTGAAAAGAGGAGGGAGACGCTTCTCATTAATTCATTCGACATTTATGGAGCCCTACAGGAACTAGAATTATTGGGTACATACTATAGGGGAACTTTATCAACTCACTATTAGAAATATTCTTTTACTATAAAGGAAACACAGTAGTTATGTCAAAGAAAAGCTTTGTCATTTTGGTGAATTTCCTTTCCATTGCTTTTTTTTGTTCCCCCCTCCCATATTCCTGTATTTTAATGACACAAGGATCACACTATATTCAAATAATGATCACATTGTATATAATATTTTATAAGCTGCCTTTTCAGTTAACTTTTTTTTTTTGAAGACAGTGTCACTGATCCTCATATGTGGGACCCGAACCGGGGCCGCTGGCCTCCCAAGCCAGTGCCCAACCACGGCGCCCCTCAGCCGGCCCAAAGATCTCCAAGTTTTTTGTTTTGTTTTGTTTTTTCTTTTTGAGGGCAGTGTCACTGGCCCTCACATGTGGGACCCGAACCGGGGCCCCCGGCTTCCCAAGCCAGCGCTTAACCGCTGCGCGACTCGGCCGGCCCGCCTTTTCAGTTAACATCATGTCATGATGTTAACATGTTCACATGTTATCAAACATTCTTTGAGGGCCGGCCGAGTGGCGCATTGGTTAAGCGCTGGTTTTGGGATGCCAGCGGCCCTGGTTCGGATCCCACATGAGGGCCAGTGACACTGCCCTCTACAGCCAACAACAGCTCCACCTGGAGCTGGGCTGTGCGAGCCCCGGTGATGGTGTGGGCTGCAGCCCCTGCTGCAGTGGGCTGCCATAGGCTACAGTGAGTGGCCCGCAGCCAGCGTGAGCGGCTGGCAGCCAAGCGTGAGCTGCCGATAGCCGCGGTGAGCGACATCCAGAGGCCAGCGACCGATCTGCCTCATCCGGGAAGAGCGCAATGACGATACCAACAGTGAAGCAACATCCTCCGCAACTAAACTGAAGAACAAAAAGACAGCAACTTGTCTGTTCCCCTTCCCCGATTCCCCAACGCTGTTCCCCTCCACCAATTCCCCAATAAAAATCTTTAAAAAAAACAACAACAACAAAAAAAAAACATTCTTTGAAAACCTGATTTTTTTGATGGCTGCATCTATTTGGGAGGGCTTTTGTTATTTCCAATATTATACCCATCTAAATAATGCATCTGTGAACATTCTTGAGCACTTAGTTTGTGCACATCTTGTATTATTTCTTTCAGGAATTGTCCAATTGTCAAAGCTCTCCAAGATGGGCTGCTGTGTAATGTAGGGAGCCTCCCATCACTGAAGGTATACAAGAGGACAGTGGACAACCACTGGGTGGAGGTTTGGCTCTGCAGATCTGGGTGGAGAAAAGATAAACCAAACATAATTTCAGGCTCCTCTCATCACGGCTGAGATTTGAAGAATGTTTCTCAGATGCTGTGATCTCAGATTCCCCTTCTCCCCTTCCTGGCAGATGATGCCTGGACTTTGAGAGGAAGGGGGCTGTGCAAGAGCAAGGCATGATTTCATTAAGCTCAGAGTCCTGGGACCTTTAAATCCAATTGGCTGCCCAGAATATCATAACATGCCCAGGAAGGGGCATAATCGCGGGGTGGAGAACAAAGCCTGGCTTAAATGAGCAATTTCCCATCGTGCAGGCCTCATTACCAGCTGGGGGGATATGGGGTGGGATGGGGCATCTGGATTGTCCTCTGTTGATTTATAGCTCCCAGTGCAGCTGCAGAAATCAGCAGCTTTGTCTCTGGCCGGGGTGGGTGTGTGCGGAAGGAATCTTGTCTTTTGTAGCTTTCCGAGTCTTTCTTGATAGATGGAAAGAACTAAAACTTCAAAGTCCTGTGAGGTCAAAAAGCCCAATCAATAAACACAACACAGAGACAGGCGGAAACAGCCTTGCTCCAGTCCCTTGTAGAAGTAACCTGTTCACCAAGGCATAGAATTTTAAATCATGGATGATGATTCTCTTTATTGAACACTTATTTTATGCCAGGTACTCGTATACACACATTTCTAAGATGTGTATATACGAGTGTTGTTTAATCCTCACATACCCATATGCTGTTGCCCCCATTTTATAGACGAGGAAAGGTGAGGCTTGGAGAAGCAATGTAACATGCTCAAAGTCCCAGAGTTGGGTTGAAATCAGGCCATTCTGATCTCAGAGCCCATACTCTTCACCATTGTCCTGTCTTCTGCAGCTTTGAATGTCAAGTTCAGCCCCTCTAATTTACAAATGAGGAGAACCGGGCATGGAGAGGTCCTGTGTCTTTTGAGTTAGTGGCTAAGTCAGGACTGGAACCTGCCTTTCCCAACCTCTTGCTCTCTCTTCATGCATCTCTTTCCACACTGGGCTAAGGGTGGCTGGAAATAGTAGCACCTGGGAGCACCAGAAGTGGGTTCCTATCCAGGGTAGTCCAGCCTGGGGGCCACTGACAACACCTAACAGGCCGCAAAGAATCCCAAGTTCCCTAGGGTAGGGCCAGCAGCTGGTGAGGCAGAGAGATTCAGGTTCAAATCCGGGTCTACTTCTTGCTGTCTCTCCACCCTCAGGCTTACCTCGCGGAGCCTGTTTTCTCATTTGTGAAATGAGGATGATAGACAAGTACCGACATCACAGGGTTGTGGTAAACACACATTCAGCAGCCCCTCTTAAGGACCAGGCACAGTTCTAGGGGCAGGTTGTGCAACCTTGAGCAAGACACAGCCCCTGCCCACGTGGAGCTGACCTTCTCGTGGGGGAAATGGCATTCAATAAATAAAGCGATGTGAGACCAAGGCCATAGGCAATGACATCAACTCAAACAGGGCCTGGGGAGAACCTGGCAGGGCTGCAGGTGTGCGCGGAGAGGCCAGGTGGAGAGGGCAGCTCAGCAGAGGCCTGTTCCTGGCAGGCGGAGGGAACAGTGCCATCAAAGGGTAAGGGCGATGATGTATGGCCCTAGTAAGGGCCTGGCCCCTACCAGGAAGTTGTGGGTGATAATGATGCCTTTTGGCTGGTTGCCTGGCTCTTGGGTACCAGGGACAGGGATTACGCCAAAGGAGAAAAACTGCTTTTCCTGGCCAGCCCAGATGCCCCTGCGGGACAGATAGAGATAATTTGTTTTCTTTGGTTACAAAAACTCATCCTCCTGAAGTGCTAGGAAATGCCCTGAATCTAGTGATTTTCCATTCTTCCCTGACGGGAGGGATTGGAGCCCTTCATATGGCCAGAGGGCTGTCCTGCTGGGAGGAGCAGGTAGCCACAAGACACTCCTTCCACCTGCTCAGGCCTTGTCATCCCAGGTAAGACAGGGCTCAACAGCAAAGCAGGGCATATTGACTCCATGGGACTCCACACCAAAATTAGAATCCCTGTCCTTGGGTGCTGACAAGGTGGCCATCTCTGTGGCGAGTGCCTCATGTATTATCTCATTTAACTCTCCCCACTCTATAAGGTTGGTACCACATTTCTCTCCATTTGGCAGAGCAGAACGCTGAGGCTCAGAGATGACAATTCACTGCCAAGGGCCACGGTTGGTAAATGGCAGTCAGCCCTGGAACCTAGGGCCCCCTGACTTCCAGAGTCCACACATGTGAAGTGTCCGTGAAGCGATGTCTGTGAAGAAGGTTGAACTCATGATACCATCTGATTCCAACTGTGGAAAAATTACTTTTTCCTACAGCCAGGGACTGGGAGAGGCTGTGGAGCAAGGTAGACTGATTGGTTAAGTTATTAAAATAGCAAATTATTAATAAAAGTGAAACTCTGTCATGTGTCAGGCAGGGGGAGATGTATGTAGCACACAGCCTGTCCAAAGGCCTAGAGATGGGAAACCTGGGCTTTTCAGAACATCTGATTTTGGATCCTGGTTCTGTCCTCTCTATGCTCCTGGACAAGCACCTCTCCTCTTTGGGTCAGATTCTTTCTGTGAACAAATTTGGTTAGGTACAAGGTCAGATAATTAAGTTCGCGAAAAGTGCTACATATCTCCTGGTCACCTTCGAAATACTCCCCTTGGGAAGCTATGCACCGACGTCAGAGTCTGGTCCACCCTTCGAAGCAATTTTGGAACTCTTTTTCTGGGATGGCCACCAGAGCTGTCACAGTATTATCCTTGATGTCCTGAATGTCATCAAAATGTCTTCCTTTCAATATTTCCTTTATCTTTGGGTAAAGAAAGAAGTCATTGGGGACCAGATCAGGTGAGTAGGGAGTGTGTTCCAATACAGTGATTTGTTTACTGGCTAAAAACTCCCTCACAGACAGTGCTGTGTGAGCTGGTGCATTGTCATGATGCAAGAGCCATGAATTGTTGGCAAAAAGTTCAAGTCGTTTTCATCTTTTTCACGCAGCCTTTTCAGCACTTTCGAATAGTAAACTTAGTTAACTGTTTGTCCAGGTGGTACAAATTCATAATGAATAATCCCTCTGATATCAAAAAAGATTAGCAACATTGTTGCAACAAGCTCACCAACTTAATAGTCAGACCTTGTATTGCTAGCACTTCCCATGGTAGGTGTGAGTCCAAGGAGAGAATGTGTGTGAAGCGCTCTGCATGGGGCCTGCCTTGCTTGTTGTCCTCAAAGAGTGTGCCTTGGGGGTCAAACTGTAGCATTCATACAGGATCACTATGAGTGATAAACTTGTGGGCAATATTGTCACATGGAATTGTGGGAATGGAACATTTTCTTGGCGACGGTAAGGACTCAAAATAATCAGGAACCCATCAATTACAACTATGGCAAAAATGCGCATGTGCTTTGCTAATATTACAAGACTTTGTATAGAAGGCCTTCCATGCACGATCTCACATAACCTCTATAACACTTCTAGGAGGCAGGAGGAGTTTAGTGTGCCTGTTTTGTAGATGAAGAATCTGAGGCTCAGAGATGGAAGACTTGCCCCAGAATACCAACGGTAGTGTTTGACTGCAGAGCCTGCCCTGTCTCCATTTTATCACGCTGCCTCTGATCACATTTGACCCTCTCAACAGCCCAACGTGCTGGTGGTTGTCATTGCCTTTTTCCAGGTGACGAGACTGTGTGGCTCCCAGCACCACCCTTAGCCTAGAGCATGGGCTTTGGGGTCTGGATCAGTCAGGGTCCTACCAGAGAAAAAGAGCCAGTAAGATGTTTCGAGGAATTGGCTTATGCAATTGCGGGATCTGGCTAGGCAGGCCTGAAACCTGTAGGGTGGGCTGACAGGCCGGTGACTCTTAGGCAACAGCTGATGCTACAGTCCACAGAGTTTCTTCTTCCTCTGGGAAAACTGTTTTGTTCTTAAGGCCAACCTTCATTATCAAAGATAATCTCCTTTACTTAAAGTCAACTGATTGTAGATGTTATAATAACCACATCTACAAAATACCTTCAGGGCCGGCCAAGTGGCGCGGTGGTTAAGCGCTGGCTTTGGAAGCCAGCGGCCCCACATATGAGGGCCAGTGACACTGCCCTCAAAACAAAACAAAAAAACAAAAACAAAAACAAACATACAAAATACCTTCACAGCAACACCTAGATTAGTGTTTGATTAATTAATTTGGTACTATAGCCTAGCTAAGCTGACACATAAAACTACCCATCACAGGGTCAGACAGACCCAGGCTTGAGTCCTGGTTCTACTACCTATAGGCTATGTGACTTTGGGCAAGTTTCTCTGTCTCTCTGAACCTCATCCCCTTGTCTGCCAAATGCTGTGATAGTGCTTACCATAGTCATTTATCATGAGGATTAAATGCAATGATGTGAATCAAGGACCTTTGTGCGGAGCCTGTCACATAGGAAGAGGGGAGATGCACAGAAAAATAGATGGTCACGAAGCAGTATTTTCTAGCTGCAGCGTAATCGTTTGTTCCTGTGTTTGCCTTCCCTTTTACACTGGCTGTTCCTGGAGGGCAGGAACTGTGCCCCATTCATCTTCTATCCTGTTTCGTAGCTCAGTCCCTGGCCCTAAGGAGCCATCACTAAGCATTTCTTAAATACCTAGTTGGCACTTTGTTAATGGGATTCCCTCTGTGGAGTTGGGATCTATAATAAAAATCCCTCGACTACCAGAGAAGAGGGAAATAACATGTGAAATAACCTCAGGCCTCTGTTTTCTCTAGAGTAACCCTTTACTTCTCAGCTTAGGAAATCTTTTTACAGGGGGCTTTCTCTGATCCCCATCCTCAGTGTTCCCATAGTGCCCTGTGTGACCCCCTCAGAGCAGGGACCACACACATTTTCAAACTCGTGATTGCTCATCTCTTTCTCTCCCCAGATGAGCAGATGTGGGGTGGGGGGGAGTATCCTTTGTTCATAGCTGGAGCCCCAACCTAGGGAGCCGACTGACACTCAGGTGGCATGACATGTCAGTAGGTGTTTGTAGGAGGGACAGGTCCTATTTCCAGAGATGCATGGGTTGAGAAGCCACACTCAAGGAACTCTGCTTTCTTGGGCCTCTGTAGTGTCTGTCTGCCACACCCCCTGGTCCAGCCATCCTTAAGGCAGAAGCAGAGCTAGGATGAAGGAAAAGAACTTTTCTTTCCTGCTTCCATGAGCATGTTGTGGTTGATTCTTGAACTCAACCAAGCAAGGAGTCTGCCCTGTTTATTGCTGACCCAGCCAGCCTCCCCACTCATGTTCAACTCAGGGCACCTGTATTTAAATACTTCAGCCCTTAATCTTCTTCTGTGACACTCTCGCAGGGCCTTATGATATGTATAACCACTTTCCTTCCTCAGGCTTTGCAAGAACTTAGACAGCTAATCAATTTTTGGCCACCCACCACTCCAGTTAAATGGTGGGAAGAAACAGCTTGCAGCCCTTGCTGCCCAGTCGGCCTTGTTTTGCCAGTCCGCAGAGCAACCTCTATTTGTCTGCAAATAGAGGGAGCCCCAGCTGGACCCCGGCTGGCTGCCAGTTGCTTTATTTAAGTTGTTTGTTCCCCACAGCGGGCAGAGCCTCTGGGATCACCGCTGTAGCTGTGCCTTGGTTTCCTCATTTATAAAACAAGGGATTGAACTTGACATACTGGGAGAAGTCAGGAGTGTGGGTTCTGAAGTCAGAGGGACCCAAGGTTCAATCCAGGCCCTGCCGCTCTTGGCTGCCTGACTCTTGGTGTGAGTTATTTCACTTCTCTGAGCCTCAGCATTCCTGTCCTGTAAAATGGGGATGATAATGCTTACCTCTTGTGGTGGCTGTGCGGATCGAGTGGAATAATGAACACACATGTGGCACTTACTTAGCAGGGCAACTGGCATCTATAATAGTCAGTGCTTAGTAAACATTCTCACCAGCCATCTTTCCTTTCAGTGCTAACATTCTGTATTCCTGATGAAAAAAGCCTTTCGTTGGAAGAGCTGGGAAGTGGAACAATTTTAACAGGCATTGCTTTTGTGTTTTAGGCCACAGCTGGCAAGATGGTTGACTCCTCTGTATTACTTTCCTAGGGCTGCCATAACAAATTACCATAAACTGGGTGGCTTAAAGCAACAGAAATATATTCTTCACAGTCCAGGAGACTGGAAGACTGAAATCAAGCAGGGCTGAGAGCCCCCTCCAGGCTCTAGGGAGGGACCCTTTCTTGCTTAGCTTCCAGTGCCCACCGGCTACCCTTGCCTCCCTTCGGTTTGCAGCTCTGTCACTACAGTTTTTACTTCTGTCTTAACATGGCTGTGTTTCCTGTCATAAGGACACCGGTCACCTTGAATTTATAGCCAACTCTCATCTAGTATGACCTCTTCTTAATGAGTTACATCTGCAAGACCCTATTTCTAAATGTCACATTCTGAGGTGCTGGGTAGACATGAATTTTGGCGGCACCTGGTCAATCCAGGATACTCTCCAAAGATCACTTTCCTCCCCTGTATGAGGATGAGAATAGTGGCCATTTCATATGGTTGTTGGAGTGACTACGTAAGATCAGCTATCTAAATGTCATGGTAGAATTCAATAGACTGTGTCAGGCCCATGTAAGCACTGAATCAGTGTAGCTGCTGTGATGGAGATGGTGGTGAAGATGATGACAGAGATAGGGACAGTTCTATCCATGGACCTACCCTACCTTGGTTAGTCACTGGACATGGGACCTGAACGTAAGCACCTACTAAGAGCCCAGAGCCTCATTACAAATTATGAAGCCTTGGACAGGGGCCCCCCTTTCCCTTTGGCCTCAGATACCTCGAACCCTCATCTGCAACCTTGCTCCTGGGAGAGCAGCTTGGAGAAGGAGAAAGAACTCGGCCTCCCAGAAATCAGGAGAGCCAGTACTCTATGTAACCTTGTACCTTATGCCTTCCCCTCTCTAGGCCTCAGTTTCCCCATCTGTAAAGTGGGAGTTTTGAATTTAGTGTTACAGATCAGAGCCTCTTCCAGCACAGGGTTCTCTGTCCCACTGCAGTGGTGGCAGATTACCAACGGCAAAGGAATCAGGAGCCTGGGACTCCTGGAGCAGCTCAGCAGGTGTTCTGGCCCCATTTTTCCTCATCTGGACAAGAAGAGACGCTACTGTGATATGAGTGTGCCAGGCAGTGTGCTAGTGATATCCCAGGCATGAACTCATGCGATACTCCCCATGCCCTCATGAGATAGTGTCATTATACCCAGTTCACAGAGGAGCAAACTGAGGCTCGGAGAAGTTAGAACTTGCTCAAGGTCATCCAGTTAGAGGCAGAGCTGAGGTTTACATCTAGGTGTGTTTAGTGCTAAAGTCTGTGCTTCTCCCTTGGTTGCACCTTTACTGTATTACGGGGCTGCTGTAACACATTTCCATGAACTTGATGGCTTAGAACAACAGAAATGTGTTCTCTCACAGTCCTGGAGGCTAAACATCCAAAGAGTGTCTGCAGGGCTGTGCTTTTTTTAATTTATTTTATTATTGGGGGAGGGATCAGCGTTGGGGAATCGGGGAAGCGGAACAGACAAGTTGCTGTTCTTTTTTGTTCTTCAGTCTAGTTGTGGAGGACATTGCTTCACTGGCCCATGTTGGTATCATCATTGTGCTCTGCCCGGGTGAGGCAGGCCACTCACGGTGGCTATTGGCAGCTCACGCTGGCTGCCAGCTGCTCACGTTGGCTGCCAGCCACTCACTGTAGCCTATGGCAGCCCACTGCAGCAGGAGCTATAGCTACGCCATCACTGGTGACTCACGGCAGACCAGCTCCAGGTGGAGCTGTTGTTCACCATCTTAGCTGTAGAGGGCAGTATCACTGGTCCTCATATGTGGGATCCGAACCTGGGCCTTGCTGTTCAGAGCTGGCGTCCCAAGCCAGCTGTTAACCAGTGTGTCACTCAGCCGCCCGAGGGCTGTGCTGCTTTTGAAGGCTCCCAGGGAGACTCCTTCCTGCCTCTTCTGGCTTCTGGTGCCTCCAGGCATCCCTTGGCTTGTGGCTGCCTCACCCGGATCTCTGCTTTTGTCTTCACATGGCCATCTCCTCTTCTCCCTGTGTGTCTCTTACAAGGGCACTTGTCATTGGAGTTAGGGCTACCCAGATGATCCAGGATGGTCTCATCTGCAGATCCTTAACTTAATTACATCTGTAAAGACCCTTTTTTCAAATAAGGCCCACATTCACAGGTACTGGGGGTTGGGATGTAGACTTGTCTTTTTCGGGACCATGTTCAACCCACTACAGTTATTAAAGCCTTGGCGGTGACAGTATCTGCTGAATCCCTGGCCCACGATGTGGAGATGCAGGAAGTGGGGAGTTTCTGGAATGGTTAGAAGTGGAATAAGATGAACCAAGTTGTGAGCTGGGGAGGCCAATCCGGGGGCATGTGTGACTTAAGGTGCGGCTTAAGCTGATGTTCTACCCGCAGTGATGCCAGTGAGGTAAGAAACACTGGAAACCACATTTGGGTATGGGTTGATGCAGCCAGACATGGGGCAGAGACCTGGAAACCTGTACACAGAGGCCAGCTCAGCTGGCTGAGGCGTATGTCCACATTCGTGGATTTGAGATTGTAGATCCCACACAAAATGAATTTTCCTCATGTACTTGCCTGGAAAGGTGAAAGAAGACCATGCTCCAAGAGTTGCCACACATTGCTGAGAAGGCAGCTTACTACCAGCCACTACAACTAACACATACTGAATGCTGATTTGTATTAACTTAGGTCTCACCTCAGCTGGATGAGGTGTGACTGATGGTTAATATCTCCATTTTCCAACATGTGGAAGGGAGATGGGTTAGGTTTAGAATCTGTGGTTCCATGAACAGAACCCGGAAAAATAGTGCCAGGTGAGAAGAAGACAGTCTCAAGGAAGGAAGGGAGGGAGGAAGGAGGGAGGGAGGAAGGAAGGAAGGAAATTGCCTATCCTGTGAGTTGTCCCAACAATGGGATGGATTGTGCCTAGTGGCAAGTTGCCTGTTTCCAGACATACTCAAGCAGAAACTGTGTAACCATTTGACTGGAGGACCCTGTGGGAATGCCCTCACTGAGAAGGGTTCTTCTAGCTCTGAGATTCTAGAAATTTTTTCCCTAGGAGACCCTCAGGGAGCTGTGTGCATGAAAATGTTTATGACAGCATTCTCTTTTTTGTTTTTTTTTTTGTTTTTTTTTTTTTTAGATTTTTTTTTTATTGGGGAATTGGTGGAGGGGAAGAGCGTTGGGGAATCGGGGAAGGGGAACAGACAAGCTGCTGTCCCCCTGCTCCTCAGTCCAGTTGCGGAGGATGTTGCTTCACTGTTGGTATCGTCATTGCGCTCTTCCCGGATGAGGCAGATCGGTCGCCGGCCTCTGGATGTCGCTCACCGCGGCTATTGGCAGCTCACGCTTGGCTGCCGGCCGCTCACGCTGGCTGCGGGCCACTCACTGTAGCCTACGGCAGCCCACTGCAGCAGGGGCTGCAGCCCACACCATCACCGGGGCTCGCACAGCCCAGCTCCAGGCGGAGCTGTTGTTAGCTGTAGAGGGCAGCGTCACTGGCCCTCACGTGGGATCCGAACCGGGGCCGCTGGCATCCCAAAACCAGCGCCTAACCAATGCGCCACTCGGCCGGCCCTTGTTTGTTTTTTTAACTGAGCCATCCTGCCACCTGTTGGCAGCTCAGCGGCAGCTCAGCTCTGGCCAGGAATCAAACCAGCAACCCTGTTGCTCAGAGCTTGCACTGTTGAGCAAGCTGTTAACCAACTGAGCCACTTGGCCGTCCAGACAGCATTTTTTATAATAACAAAAAACCAAAAACAACCTATATATCTTTCCATCGGGATTTTTTAAGTAACTTTATTCGGGAGCTATAAGTGAGACTAGACCCAGCCTGCAGTCTGGTGTTGTATGGTTCTTGAGCTAAAAATGGTTTTTAGACTTTGAAAGGGTTGGTTTTTTTAAAAAAAAAAAGTGAAAGAAGAATATGCAACAGAGACTTTATGTGGCCTATAAAGTCTAAAATATTTATTTGCTGGCTCTTTACAGGAAAAGTTTGTTGACCTCCGGACTAAAATAACAATCAGTCACCAAGAATTATATTACTTTGTATCTGTGGTTATAGGAAGATGGTCACAGTATATTTTGGGGAGAAAGAAACAGGTTATGTAACAGCATTAGAGTAAGATCCCATTTATATAAAACAGGGTGTGTGTTTGCATTTTATAACAATGGTCTGTAATATTAATGGTTTTTAAGCTTTCTTCATTAAATGATTCTGTATTGTTTGAACATTTCATAGTGAGCAGCTGTTATTTTTGACATCTCAAAAAGCATTTGAGAAAAAAATGAATTCTAAATACTCCAGCAATCTACGCTGTTTGGGACCAAAGGAGTTTTGATCTAGGCTGAAGCCATTTTGTTTGATTTGATTCCTCAAGGTCCATCAGACTGAGTCTTGGTGCTCTTACCTTGTTGCTGTTGCTGTTATTGTTTTTAGTTCTCTTGCTCTGACTTTGACCCACATGGGCTGTTGTGCTTAAGTGGAAAAAAAAATTCCCCTCAGTTTAGTTGAAAACAATTTAGCTACTTTGGATAAATGATCCATTTCTCTTTGCCATTGTAGAGCTGAATCGTCTCAGATTCGGGGCAGACAGGGTCAGGCCCGATGTCCTTCAGGGGACCTGGGTTGGTTTGGGTTGAGGATAGAAGGGAGGAGTGGGGGAAGAAAGAAAGGAAAGAGGGAGGGAGGGGAGAAAGGCTGTCCCATTGGGGCTCTTTGCTCTGTGACTGGTTACCTCCAAGGCTCAGGGCACCTTGACTCCTCTGTCCACAGGGAGGCGCCCAGGAAATGCTATGTCCCCCTCTGTACAGCATGAAGGGGACATGGTTCCTGTCTGAAGGATATCCCACTCTAGTGTGGAAGACAGACACATTGACATTTGTTCATTCACAAAATGTTTTTGGAGCACCTGCTTTGTGCTAGATGCTGCTGTAAGGTCTAGGTGTGTAGTGGTGACCAAATGCCACATTTTCGGGGAACTTATTATATTTTAATTGTCAAAGAGAATATGTGAGGGGTACACGGAGAGAATCTGAAACCGAAGTCAAGAGGAAGGCACTGGGGTTTCAGGGAATCTCCACTCAGCCTCTTTCTGACTCAGTCACCTTGGGCAAGTTCTCTATAAATTGGAAATCATAAATACTGTCTACCCTTATAGGGGTACTAGGAGGATTAAATGATACAAAATGCTTTTCCAGTGCTAGGCAAACAGTCAGTGTCCAACAAATGTTTACTATCTATTGAAAAACAAAATACAGGTGTAAGGAGTGTATAAAATCATGCCTGAGAAAGGCCAGGCTCATCATTGTCCAGGTTGCCACCTCCTTGTGACCAGAGGTATATGTTTCGTTCTGAATTGACCACTCCACCGTGCCGTACTGGGCCCCGTCGTTGTGCCTGACATTGTTCTGATGTTTTTACGTCTGACTCTCCCTAACCCCATCTGGACTGGGAGCAGATTGTCTCCAAACCCCTTGACATAACAGGGTCGAGGAATGTGTGGGAATCAGATGAAGGTTATGGAGCCAGACCAGTTTACTCCACTTGGTTCTGACCTCTAGACTGGGCCCCTTGCTGTGGCCAATGTTTGACAAGGTAGTGCAGGTGGCAAGGAGGCTGGGGGACAGTGACCAGCAAAGCACAGACCCAAGTGGTTATGGGCGTTGGCCCTGGAAACCAGACCTAAGTTTGCATCCTGTCACTGTCACCTCCTAGGTATGTGTCTTTGGGTGAGCACCTAACTTAGCTCCTCTATAGAATGAGGATGGTATTAACACTTGGGACTGCAGTGAGGGCGAAATGAAATCATGCATTTGCTGCTTTGGGCATAGTGCCTGGCCCATGAAAGAAAAGACACTCAGAGAATATTGCTTAAAGGAAACAAACAACCCACCCAGAGCTGTCAGACTAGTCCCATCAGGCCTTGCACAAAGGAGGGAATGTTTTCACCTTCTTCTGGGCGCCAGGCATCAAAATGTCAGCCAGTCTAACCAACGGCCCTGGGTGTGCCTGAGGGGAAAGAAAATTCTTCCTGAGAGCTGACTTGTCACCTGAGAAGCCCAGTTTTCATGTGGCTGGTTGTGCTTCAGTCACAGCATGCTCCTTCATAGTGAAGGAAAATTAATAGAGGTGGCGATGATCTTCCCTGACAATGGGGCTTGTTTGACAGATGATAGGATGGGTTTAGGGCTCTGAAATTCAATGCTTTGTGTAAAGGGAGCCTCACTGAGGACGGAGAAAGTTATTTGGCAGCAAATTCTCTGGCAGCTGCATTATTTGAGATGAGCTAATCGGGATTTTGACTTAGAAAGAAAGCAAAGCATCTCAGAGTAAATAGAGACTCAGCCAGAGCTTACTTTCCTCACCTCCAGGGTTGGGTCCAATGGTGAGAATTGAACCTTATGAAAACACAGCGGAAAAATACCAGAACAAAACCCCCAAAGGACTGTTAAGTCTTGTCTACATGCTGGCCAGTAGGCTAGACACTTTTACATGTGTTGGCTCCAAAAAAATCATGATTACACTGAAATTACCAACAAGAAAACAGGTTCAGAGAGGTGAAATAACTTATCCAATATCACACAGCTAAGTTTGTTAAGGAACCAAGATCTGAACGGCTCCAAAGGAATTCCCTCACCGCATCCTCAAGCTTAGATAATAGACACGGTGACAGCTCATGATTATCCACAACCTTTTTTTTTTTAATGTGGCAAAACTGTATAAAATTTACCATCTTAATCATTTAAAAAATTTTATTGGGGGAACAGTGTGTGTTTCCTGTGGGCAGCTCACTGGCCCATGTGGTAATTGAACTGGCAACCCTGGTGTTATGAGCACTGCGCTCTAATCAACTGAGCCAACCGGCCGCCCCCATCTTAACAATTTTTTTTTTTAAAGATTTTATTGGGGAATTGGGGGAGGGGAACAGCGTTGGAGAATCGGGGAAGGGGAAAAGACAAGTTGCTGTCCTTTTGTTCTTCAGTCTAGTTGTGGAGGACATCGCTTCACTGGCCCACGTTGGTATCAACATTGCGCTCTTCTCGGGTGAGGCAGATCGGTCTCCGGCCTCTAGATGGCCGCTCACAGTGGCTCTTGGCAGCTCACACCAGCTGCCAGCCGCTCACACTGGCTGCCGGCCATTCACTGTAGCCTATGGCAGCCCATTGCAGCAGGGGCTGCAGCTATGCCGTCCCGGGGACTCACAACAGCCCAGCTCCAGGTGGAGCTGTTGTTCACCATCTTAGCTGTAGAGGGCAGGGTCACTGGCCTTCATAGGTGGGATCCAAACCAGGGCCGCTGGCATCCCAAGCCAGCTCTTAACCAACGCACCACTCGGCCGGCCCCATCTTAACCATTTTTAAGTGTACAGTTCAGTGACCTTAAGTACAGTCACATTGTTGTGCAGTCATCACCACAATCCATCTCCAGAACTCTTTTCATCTTCTCCAGTTGAAGTTCTGTACTCATTCAATAATAATTCCACATTTGCCTCTTCCCCAGTCCCTGGAAACTGCCACTCTCCTTTCTGTCTCTATGAACTTGACTACTCTCAGTACCTCGTATAAGTGGAGACATACAGTATTTGTCTTTTTGTGACTGGCTTATTTCACTTGCTACAATGTCCTCAAGGTACATCTGTGTTGTAGTACGTGTCAGAATTTCCTTACTTTTTTTTTTTTTTTTGAGGGCAGTGTCACTGGCCCTCATGTGTGGGACCTGAACCAGGGCCGCTGGCTTCGTAAGCCAGTGCTTAACCACCGCGCCACTCAGCCGGCCCTGAATTCCCTTACTTTTAAAGGCTGAATGATATTCTATTGTATGTAGATACCATATTTGGTTTATCCATTCATTCGCTGATGGACACTTGGGTTGCTAGCACCTTTTTGGCTATTGTGAATAGTACTGCTATGAACTTGGGTGTGCAGATATCTATCTGAGACTCTGCTTTTAATTCTTTTGGGTGTATGCCCAGAAGTGGAATTAGTGGATCATATGGCAATTCTATTTTTTTTTTAAAGATTTTATTGGGAATTGGGGGAGGGGAACAGCTTTGGGGAATCGGGGAAGGGGAACAGACAAGTTGCTATCTTTTTGTTTTTCAGTCTAGTTGCGAAGGACGTTGCTTCACTGGCCCATGTTGGTATCGTCATTGCGCTCTTCCCAGATGAGGCAGATCGGTCGCCGGCCTCTGGATGGTCGCTCACCGTGGCTATTGGCAGCTCACGCTGGCTGCCTGCTGCTCACGCTGGCTGCCGGCCACTCACTGTAGCCTATGGCAGCCCACTGCAGCAGGGGCTGCAGCCCACACCATCACCGGGGCTCACACAGCCCAGCTCCAGGTGGAGCTGTTGTTAGCTGTAGAGGGCAGTGTCACTGGCCCTCATATGTGGTATCCGAACCGGGGCCGCTGGCATCCTAAAACCAGCTCTTTACCAATGTGCCACTCGGCCAGCCCTATTTTTGTTTTTTTTGAGGAATCGCCATGCTGTTTCCATAGCATCTGCACCATTTTATACTTCCACAGTGCACAAGGGTTCCAATTTTTCCACATCCTTGCCAATACTTGTTATTTTCTCTTTCTTTCTTTCTTTCTTTCTTTCTTTCTTTCTTTCTTTCTTTCTTTCTTTCTTTCTTTCTTTCTTTCTTTCTTTCTTTCTTTTCTCTTTCTCTCTTCTCTCTCTTCTCTCTCTCTCTCTTTCTTTCTTTCTTTCTTTTTTAAAATTTTTTTGGGGGAATTAGGGAAGGGGAATAGTGTTGGGGAATTGGGGAAGGGGAGCAGCCAAGTTGTTGTCCTTCAATCTTAGTTGTAGGGGTCACAGATAGCTCAGCTCCAAGTCCAGTCGCTATCCGGCCACCTGTTGGCAGCTCACGGCTTCTCAGCTCAAGGTGCTGTGTTCAATCTTAGTTGTAGGTGGGTTAGCCCACCATCCCATGTAGGAGTCCACTGGCAACCTTGTTAAAAACACGTGTTCTCACCAGCTGAGCCATCCTGCCACCTGTTGGCAGCTCAGCGACAGCTCAGCTTGGGTGCAGCTCACTGACCCATGTGGAAATCAAACTGGCGACCCTGTTGCTCAGAGCTCATGCTATTAACCAACTGAACCACTTGGCCAGGCCTTTCTGTTTTTTTCTTATAGTAGCCATCCTAATAGGTATGACGTGGTATTGTGATTTTGATTTGCATTTCTCTTATGATTTAGAATATTGGGCATCTTTTCATGTGCTTATTGGCCATTTGTATATCTTTAGAGAAATGTATATTCAAGTTCTTTGCCCCCCTTTTTTTTCTTTAAGATTTTATTGGGGAATTGGGGGAGGGGAACAGCATTGGGTAACCAGGGAAAGGGAACAGACAAGTTGTTGTCCTTTTGTTCTTCAATCTAGTTGTGGAGGACGTTGCTTCACTGGCCCATGTTGGTATTGTCATTGTACTCTTCCTGGATGAGGCAGAGTGGCCGCCGGCCTCTGGACAGCCGCTTCCAGTGGCTATTAACAGCTCACTCCAGCTGCCGGCCACTCACGCTGGCTGCCGGCCACTCACTGTAGCCCATGGCAGCCCACTGCAGCCCTACTGCAGCCTACACTGTCACCGGCGACTCACAGCAGCCCAGATCCAGGTGGAGCTGTTGTTCACCATCTTAGCTGTAGAGGTCAGTGTCACTGGCCCTCATATGTGGGATCTGAACTGGGGCCGCTGGCATCCCAAGCCAGCACTTAACCACCATGCCACTCGGCCGGCCCCCAAACCAGTTCTTAACCAACGCACCACTCGGTCGTCTTGCCCATTTTTAAATCTGTTTTTTTTTTCTTTTTTAATCATTGAGTTGTAGTTCTGTATATATACTGAATATTAATCTCTTATCAGATATATGATTTCCAAATACTTTCTCCCACTTTGTGAGTGGCTTTTTTCACTTTGTTGAGAGTGTCCTTTGGTGCACAAAAGTTTTAATTTTGATGTAGCCCAATTTACCTATTTTTTCTTTTGTTGCCTGTGCTTTTGGTATCCTATCCAAGTAACCATTGCCATGTCCAACGTCATGAAGTTTTCCCCTAAGGGTTTTATAGTTTTAGCTCTTACATTTAGGTTTTTCATCCATTGTGAGTTAATTTTTTTTTATATGGTGTAAGGTAAGAGGATCCAATGTTATATCCACAACTTTTTGAAATAGGAAAAGAAAAAAAAAGAATTAGAGACCAATAGTAGGATTTTGGGGGTGGGCAATAAGTGATTTATCTTTCTAGAAAATTCAGTCTCACCCACTCTTGCTATGCCCTCCATTTAGGCTCCACATACTAGTCAGAGTGATCTTTAAGAAACACACACAAATCAAACCACATCACTTCCCTGCTTAAAATCTCGAGTGGCTTCCTGTTGCACTCAGAATAAAATAAAAACTTCTTGCTGTTGCCCAAAGGCTCTGCATGATTTTGACCCTTGCTGACTTTTCCTGCTTCATATCCTGTTGCTCCCTCTTCAGCCTACTGCCCTTTAGTCACACTTGATTTCTGACCATTCCTGCAGCTCATCAATCTCTTTCCTGCCACAGGGTCTTTGCACATGCTGTTCTTTCTGTCTGGAACAAACTACCCCTTATGTTCCCATGGCTGGCTCCTTCTCATTCCTCCCATCCTGGCAAAAATATTATCTTGTCTTAGCCTGAATCTCCATAACAAAATACCAGAGACTGGGTGGCTTAAATAACAGAAATTTATTTACTCATAGTTCTGGAGGCTAAAGTCCAAGATCAAGGTGCCAGCATGGTTGGTTTACAGTGCGAGCTCTCTTTCTGGCTTGTAGATGGCTGCCTTCTTGCTGTGTCCTTACATGACAAGGGGAGAGAGGAGAGAGAGAGAGAGAGAGAGAGAGAGAGAGAGAGAGAGAGAGAGAGAGAGAGAGACTGAGAGATTAGTGCCCTTATAAGAAGAGACACACTTTTTCTCAGGTGTCATGAGGGGCCCACCCCCATGACCTCATCTCCCAAAGTCCTCATCTCCAAATACTACCGCATTGGGGTTAGAGCTTTAACATGAATTTTTTTTTTTTTTGTGGGGGAAGCAAAATTCAGTTCGTAGCACACCTCCTCAGAGAAGCCATCATCGACCTTCCAATCTAAGCCAGGTTTTTTCTACAAGGCCCCCTCACAGTCCTACTGGGTAATGTCTGTCACTATACCCTGATCTTATCCTTCACGATAGAGCGGCAACAGCGGGTAACTATACGTTAATTAGTGCAGCAGTTTGTTCAATGTCTACCCCCTCCCTAAGACCATAAATTTCAAGAAGTCAAGACTGTCATCTTCTCTCCTATAGCCCTTACTTACTGCCTGGCACATACCAGATGCTCAATTAATACCTATTGGGTGAGTGAACAAACCTTGGCGTATAACAAGTTCACATTTTTTTTACTTTTTCACTAAGTGTGGGAAGTGGGGGAGGAAGGAAGGTGACAAGCACTGAGGGGCAGTACAGCGAAGTCATTACCAGGTGTTGGCCCTAGATTGCGGAGTTAAATACCAGCTCGGCCACTTATGGGACATGTGACCTTGGGCAAGGCATTTCACCTCTTGTACCTCAGTTTATGCTCCTTAAGAAATATCAGCACAGGGCCGGCCGAGTGGTGTGGCGGTTAAGCGCTGGCTTGGGAAGCCAGCGGCCCCGGTTCGGTCCCACATATGAGGGCCAGTGACACTGCCCTCAAAAAAAAAAAGAAATATCAGCACATATTTGGATGATGAAAAGCAATTGGAAGAGGAGTAATAAGCTGAGCAAGGGTGAGGTGTGAGTCTGAAAACAGGGGTAGGGGATTGATTATCTGTAGAGGTAGTAGTGAGACCCTTAACCTCCCCTGCCATCCTTGTACCCTGCATAATCAGGTGACTGCCCCTCCATTCTGTAGGAAGGTAGTTTTTTTTCCCCCTAGAGAAGTTAACCTGGAGAAACTCTGAACTTAGGACCAGCAGAAGGACCAGCAGACACAGAAAAAGTCAGAGCAAGATACCAAATGGAAAATGGAGGGGATCCCCAGACACCTTCTCCATCTCTGCTAGCCAGAAGTGTGCCCCCAGATTCTTTTCTGAAGGTCCCATAGAAGAGAACTACAAACACGGATATTTAGATGTCCCCCAGTATAAAATCAGATCTTCACTCAGTTCCCTTAGTGAAGCCCACCAGTTCACAAGGGCCCCACACTGATACACACACACATACCCCTGCCAATTAGTTATTCAGTGCTTCACTGAAAGTGCAACCCGTAGTCACACATCACCAGATATTTGAAGGAAGTCTCCAGGATAGAAGAGAAAGATCAAAACAGACAAATAAACAAACAGAAATGTTTAAAGCAAAAAGACAATGCAGAGAGCAGAAGAAAATACAAAACAAAAGCTATTAATATCCTTAGAGAGGTAAAAGAAGATGTTGTGTCCATGAAATAAGATGCTATATAAAAAGGAATAATAAGAAAGGACACTGGGAAAATAAAACATGAGAGCCATAAGTTTTAAAATGTCAGTATAAAGGATGAGAGATAATGAAAAGGAAATTTCCCAGAGGATGTACCAAAAAGATAAAGAGATGGAGATAAGATAAGAAAATTGGAGGATCAATCCAGGAGGCCCCATGTCTGAGTAATGGATTGTCCAGGGAGTCCAGAAAAAGCAGAGGGGGGAAATGATAAAGAAATGATGTGAGGACCTTTCATCCTGAAGGACATGAATCTTCAGATTGAGAGGGCCCAATAAAAATGAAAAAGAATTGGGCCGGCCGAGTGGCGCAGTGGTTAAGCGCTGGCTTGGGAAGCCAGCGGCCCCGGTTTGGTCCCACATGTGAGGGCCAGTGACACTGCCCTCAAAAAAAAAAAAAAAAATTGAAAAAGAACTACTCTAAGGCACATCTCCACAAATGTCAGAGTACTAGGGATAAAGAGAAGATCCTAGAAGTTTTGGGGGTGGAGAGGACAGATCACATACGAATCATCAGGAATAGTATGGTTCAGATACCTCCGTGACAAAGCTGTAAGCTAGAAGATGAGGGAGAGCCAGGACTTCAAAATTCTGATGGAAAATGATTTTCAACCCACTATTCCACATACAGTCAAAGAAATCAGAAGTATGGACAGAAGAAAGACATTTTCAGACATGCAAGAGTAACAATGTTTCTTTCTATGTGCTTTCTTAGGAAGTAGCTAGAGGATGCGCTCCACCAGAATGAGGGCATAAACCAAGAGAGGAATGACCGGCAAGCCAGAAAGCAGGTGCTTTAACCCAGGAAGACAGGTGTGCAGCTGGTCCAGACAGCAACCACTCCCAGGTGGAAAGGGGAGGAGGGAGGCTCTAGGAAGTGGATCACTAGGAAAACAAAAGGAACTGATAGATTATGTGACTGCATGGAAAAGGCATTTTACAGGTCTGTTGGAGTGTTTGAGGAAATTGAGCAATATGTAAGAGAACTAAGCAAATGGAAAAGAAAGAGGTAGTTATTAATTCCAGGAAAAACAAAAGTCTATAGTGGAAAATAAATGTAATGATCACAGACTACTTGGCTCAGCAGTAGGACAATATCTACAAAGTCATAAGAATGTAAACCCTTAAAAAAATAGTATAAACCCTGAATATCAACTTTGCTAAAAATTTAAAAATTGTGGTAAAAGTATATTGGAAGGATGGAGAAAGGAAGTGGAGTTGAGTTAATCCCCATCTACCATAATAGGAAGTTGTCGGGGACGTTACTAGTGTTCACTGACGTCTGGTTCTCCGTGTTTCTGGGCACATCAAAGACTGTACTTTTCAGCCCTTTGCAGTTGGGTGGGGCCACATGACTAGTTTCAGTCAGTCGGCTTCAGGTGGAAGTGCTATGCTGCAGCTAGACTGACACTTAGATGACCCTGCAGCTGACATGTCTCCCTCTTGATCAAGGAAGCCTCTGAATAAGATGGTAGAGCCACAAGACTGAGCAGGCTGGAACTGACTCATGGAATACAGTTGTCCTGGAGGCACTTTAGAGTGACTCTGAAAGGGTAAGGAAAAAAATTTTGAGGGCCGGCCGAATGGCACGTTGGTTAAGAGTTGTCTTGGGACACCATCTCTGAGCTGCAGAGTCCTGGTTCAGATCCCACATTAGGTCCAGTGACACTGTGCCCTCGACAGCTAAGATGGTGAACAACAGCTTGACCTGGAGCTGGGCTGCTGTGAGTCGCCGGGGACGGAGTAGGCTGCAGCCCCTGCTGCCGTGGGCTGCTGTAGGCTACAGTGAGTGGCCAGCAGCCAGCGTGAGCTGCCATGAGCCACCATCCAATGGCCGCTGACTGATCTGCCTCAGCTAGGAAGAGTGCAATTATCACAATACCAACATGGGCCAGTGAAGCAACGTCCTCCACAACTACACTGAAGAACAAAAAGACAGCAACTTGTCTGTTCCCCTTCCCCGATTCCCCAATGCTGTTCCCCTCCCCCAATTCCCCAATAAAATCTTTAAAAAAAAATTTTTTTTTGATTGTGTTAAGCCACCGAGATTTGGAGATAGTTTGTTTCTGCTGCCTGGCCTGGCTTACCTGCATACAAACATCCACAGATACAGTCTAATATTGAAAAATCAAGAAATAGCCATTTAAGCATATTATATAGAATTATGGAGATAATCACTAGAAGACTAACTGAAAACATGAAAAGTCATGGCCTCTGGGGAGCAGGACAGAAGAGCGAGGAAGGGTAGGGCAGAGGGGCACCTGTTCTCATTATAATCCTGCGTGACTTTTTACACTATGTAATTGTACTACATTGGCAGAAATAAAATTTTATTAAAAGCTGTATACATATAAGTGGTTTGGAAGGATTCCCACCAAGCCATTACGGTGGCTGTCTCTTAGGAGGGAGGGCCTGCTGGACCGAATGACTGTGGAACCGCAGATGAGGCTGGACATGGGAAGGCACTGTGGGGAAGGGGCCGACCCAGATGGAATGGCAGTCTGAGGAGTTTGGGTTTTATCCAAATGGCAATGGGGAACCACAGAAGGGTTGTAAGCAGTAGAATGTCCTGGGCAAATCTATTTTAGAGCAAACACACCCTGACTTATGTAGATGGTGACTTGTGGGGCAGAGGCTTCTGTGATGGTCCCTGAGAAGTGATGAGGCTTGGACTAAGATATGTGTACAACTCACGTCCATACGATAAATGGACAGATATTAGTTCACATGCCTAATATTTGCCAGGCACTATTGTTAGGGCCCATGATACAGCAGGGAACAAAATGGACAAAATCTCCCTCGCTTACATGGGTTACAGAGGCCAATGGAGAGAAAAAAAGATAAATATAAGTCAGACTGTGGTTTATGTTATAAAGAAAAATGAAGCAGTGTTAGGAGATAAGAGTGGTGATGGGGAAAGGGGTACTTTAGATAGGGAGGTCGAGGGCAGCCTCTCTAAGGAGGTGACATTTGAATACAGTCCTGAGTTAATCGAAGGAACAAGCCCTGCAAAATTTGAGGGTTGAGGGTTCCAGGCAGAGAGATCAGCAATGCAGAGGCCCTGAGGTGGAAGTGGGCTTGATGTGTCCCAAGGAACAGAAAAGAAGCCAGGAGGTGGGGCATATCCATCAAGGGGGAGGTTCTGGAAGCAGAGGCCCAAGAGATGGTCAGGGCCAGTTTGTGGAACGTGGAGAGAACTCTGGGGAGTCCCTGGGGCCTTGAGAGCAGGGAAGTGGCATGATTTGTCTGAGAAGGTCAATAGGCCAGGGCTTGGCGCTGGTTAGCTGTGGGGTGGGGGAGGCCTGTAGAAGAGGTACTCCTGGGGCTTTGGCTGGCAGTCAGCCCGGGACCTCTCAGGCCTGCCTGGACCAACTACAGCAGCTTCCTCACCCACTTCCCAGCATCCCAGCCCCCTCTGGGAATTGAAGGATCCTTCACAAATCAAAATAGCAGGCAAAGAACAGCCTCTAATTGTTCTTCGTAAAAGAAGCAAAATTAGACGAGTCAGCTGTGGGGTTGAGACCGCCTCCCACACAGCTGTGATCCCGCACCTCACTGGAGACAGACTTCCCGATCCTTGCAATTCTGCTGTCTCTGAGCAAAACTTTTTGCTTCTCCAACCCCAGGGCAAATGACAGCTATTCTAGGAGGGAGTGGGACAGATGCTGGCCCTGGAGGTCAAAGAGTGAGTCAAAAGTTTTTAAAAAAACCTAACAAATCAGTCACTTCATGAAGGAACAACTTTAGCTGATACAAGCGTGTTCAGTCATTCAAAACACACTGAGGGCACTTATCCTGGATGCCTGAGGCTCAGCATGGCGTCAGGGGAATCACATGGGTAGAAGCACACAGTGTGATTCCACCCTTGGGGGAGAGAGAGTGCTGGTCTGCGAGGCAGGAACTGTAAGTTCTTGCCTTGGGTCTGCCACTGTAGCTGTGTGTGACCTTGGGTCGGTTTTCCCATCTCGCCCCAGTATGGGCTTTGGTTACATAGTGTTTCTCCAACTTTAGAGTCTGTAAAAATCACTTGGTGGGGTGTGGGGGGTTCTTGTTAACGATAAAGATTTTCAGAGATTAAGATCTAGAAGATCCAGAGTGGGAGTCCAAGAATCTGCATTTCTCACAGTTTCATCCAGTGATTCTGAGGCAAGTCCTTGAATCACACTTGTATAAAATCACTTCCCCTTAACCTCTCAGGGCTCTTCTGCTCTGAAATTTGAGGAGTCACTCATGCAACCCTTCGCTGGGTTTCTCAGATCATTCCAGGGGCAGGAAAGCAGTCCTTATTCCGGCCTCAGTGTACCTGTGTGTCTCTGAGATGATCACATTTCACTGGGACGGTCTGTGTTGGTGTACACAGCTTCTTCCAGGCTACCCAGTACCCAGCCCAAGCTCTGGTACAGAAAGGCCATGACCTTAAATGTTGGCCAAACAAAGGGCCAGTTGTAGTACAGGCAGCTATGCTGCAGCATAGAGCATGGAGGGGATGTTGGAGAGTTTGGGGTGCAGGCTTGGTGGCAGACATCTGGCTTGGACACTATAGGCTCATGCTCTAGATCAGATGTGTGACACTGTCACCTGCTTCCCTTCCCCACAGCTGGGTGAGTCCAGCTGCATGGCGATAAGATGGTCTGGATGGGACTGCAGGAAAGATTGGGAGCCCTGGTCTATGGTGGAGGACAATCTGAGGCCTGGGCAGTCTGCTAGGCAGAGGTCCTTCCTCAGAACTGGCCAATCATTTTCAAAAGCCAGGTCAGGGGTAGAGGGTCAGGTCATCGTGGTCTAGCCCCTGCTTCATTCTTCATATATGAAGAATAATAACAGCTCTCATATACTGAGCACTCAATGTGCTTTGGGCTCAGGGCTAAGTGCTTTATCATCTCTTTAAATTTCATAACAACCCAATGAGGTTGGTAAAAGTATGACCCCACTTTTTATAGTTGCAGACACCGAGGTTTAGAGAGTTCAAATTACTAGCCCAGTGTCACTCAGTTGATAAATAATAGAGGCAAGATTAAAACTTTGACCTCTTTCCTCTTGAACCCAGTTTTATCTTTAATCATATTGCTTTGTAGCCCTCAGAAGATAAGGGTTTTTCTTAAAATAACTTCTGCCAAAGTTACCCCTCGTCAGAGAAATCCTTTTGCATCTGTTACAGTGGAAAGGAGTACTGCCGAATCAGATAGTTCGGGATTCCAGTTCCCCCTCTGCTCCTGACCTCTGCTCCTTGTGTGACCTTGGGCCAATCATTTCAACTCTCTGAGTTTCATGTACAACTGAAATCTGAAATGGAACAGTTATACATGCACTTCCTTTTAAGGTACACTAAGATGAAGACAGCCACCAACATCTACATCTTCAACCTGGCCTTGGCAGATGCCCTGGCCACCAGCACGCTGCCCTTCCAGAGCGCCAAGTACCTGATGGAGACGTGGCCCTTTGGGGAACTGCTCTGCAAGGCTGTGCTTTCCATTGACTACTACAATATGTTCACCAGCATCTTCACACTCACCATGATGAGTGTTGACCGCTATATTGCTGTCTGCCACCCTGTCAAGGCCCTGGACTTCCGCACGCCTGCCAAGGCCAAGCTGATCAACATTTGCATCTGGGTCCTGGCCTCGGGTGTTGGTGTGCCTATCATGATCATGGCTGTGACTCGTCCCCGGGGTGAGTGAGGGAGCTGTGGTACAGGCCACTGACCACAGGACGCAGCACATGGGCCTCTGTGGGTTTGCAGGCCACTTACCAGGGTGGTGTATGTGGCTCACCAGTGGAGATGTATGGCTTGCTGATAAATGAAAGTGTGGATGGCTAGCCAGTGGGAGTATGGATCGTCAACTGGTGGGAATGTGAATGGCTGGCCAATGGGGAATGTCAATGGTTGACTGGTGTAAGGATGAAAGACTGGTCAGTGGTCATATGGGTTGCTGGCCAAAGGGAATTTCTAAATGGGATTATGGATGGTTGATCTATGTGCATGTAGCCTCTGGCCAGAAGTGTGTGGATGACTGACCTATAAAGAGATGGATGGATGGCCAGTGGGGTGAGGGTGTCACTGACCAGTGAGCAGTGGAAGCCACAAGATATGGAGTCCCATCCCAAACTCCCTTCCACCCCAATTTGAAAATCATTGGCCAAGATGACCAGAGCAGGGCCTAGAGATTAGCCTTCAGAGAATGACAGATAGGTGCATTTCCTGAGTAAAATGTTAATTAGTATAGTAACCACCTGTATCAGTCAGGGTAGCTGCTATAACAATCTTCAAAGCTCAGTGGCTTAACACAGTATTATTTCTCACTCATATCACAGTTCAATGTGAAAAAGAGGAAAAAAGGCTCTATTCCACAGTCATTTAGGGATCCAGGCTCCAAATGATGGTTTTGGAATCCTCCACTGCTGGCATCTGGCCAGCAAATGAATATGGAGAGGAAGTAGTGAGAAAGCACAAACAATTTTAAATGTTATGGCCCATCTCTTCCAAGTAATAGCCCTAACTTGATGTAAGGAAGTGGAAAAATTAGTTTAGCAGGATGCCAAAGAACACTGGTCACTAACTTATCTGAGCCACACTATATCATGGGGTGTCAGGAAGATTAAATGAGGTTAGACGTGTAAAACACTTAGGGCAAAGCCTGGCTCATTGCCAAGGCCCAATAAATAATAGCAGCTATTAGAATGATTAAGCCTGTGATATAGTCAAGGCAGGGACTCCTATCTCCATTTGACTATAAGAAAACTGAGAATCAGAGAGGTCAGATGGTTTACATGTAGGGTCACACAGCCAGACATTTGGTGGAATTTAGCTAGAACCCAAGGCTCCTGACCCCATATCTTGCTCCTTTGGCCCATGGGGTGAAGGCTTGCAGATCATCGGTGCTGTGGTAGGAGAGGGGAAGGCAGGCTTGGTGGGAGACTTCTTGGCCACCCTTGACTCTCACAAGGGTAGAGTCCCTAGTGCCCTTATAATCTCTGAGCTCTTTGTCTTGACTCAGCAGCTGGGCCCCATTCCTCACTGTCAGCCTTCAGTTTACAGTCCATTAACTATAGCCCTGCTGGGGGCCATGCCAGATGGGCCTCCTTACTCCACCTTCTCATTCTCTCTCTCTCTCTCTCTCTCTCTCTCTCTCTCCCTCTCTCCCTCTCTCCCTCTCTCCCTCTCTCCCTCTCTCCCTCTCTCCCCCTCTCTCTTAATTTCTCTCTCCCTCTCTTTCTCTCTCTGTCTGTCTGTCTCTCTCTCTCTCTCTCTCTCACACACACACACACACACACACACACACACACACACACTCTCACTCACACACACACAGACCATTTCCCTAGTGTGTGTGGCACTTGTTGGTTCTTTATGCCACTTGCTGTGTGATCTTGGACGAGTGCTGTTCCTCCCTGGGCCTGATTCTACCATCTGTACAGTGAAGTCCTTAGACTCAGTCCTCCCTATGTGTCTTGCCAGATGGATGTTCTGTGTCCACTGTCTGTGGGTCCCCAGCCCCCTCTTCACAGCTCTCAGCAAGTGCGCTGTATGGCTCCTTAATTCTAGAATCCCAAGAGACCTTGGGAGTCTCCTGTGCCAGCCTCAGCCCTGTAGCTTTATCTCACAACATCCCCTAAGGTGCTAATCTAGCTTAAGCTCGCACTCCAAAAACAGGGAGCTCATTCCATCCTGGGTGCCCCTCTTATCTCTGGACAAGTCTGGCAGTCAGAAAGTTCTTGTCATGAAGCTGAGATCTGCCTGCTCAGCCCTAGCCCTGACCTCTGGACTCCCACATGTATCTCCCCCTCTGCCCTGTGAGTGCACCAAGCGCTTGAACCCCACTGGGCTTTACATGCCTTGGCCCATTTATTCCACACAGGTTTAGGTCCTGTGTTATTAGACCCACTTTACGGAAGCTCTTGAAGAGGTTGAATAATTTGCCCAAGGCCACACCACACAGTAGGACCTGAGTTCTGCTCTTAACTCATGCTCTTTATGTCAATTTAGCAACATTGTCCCCATTGGAGCTACTTTGGAAATGTTGGGGTGTTTTGAGTTAGCATAATGTCTGGCATCTAGTGGGCTTGGGCTAAAGTATATCATGATTGTTGCCCATGGACATAGAGGGGATGGATTTTGGACAGGAATCCACCATCCTCACAGAATCAGCCATTTTGAATAAATCTGCTTTTCTTACCAGCGAAAAAAAAGGGGGGGGAGGGGAGACTGAGAAAGAATATAGGAAGATCTTCGAGATTAGGGCCAATCCTGCTGGGGTCTTGAAGGATGAGTAGGAGTTCACCAAGTGCAGAAGTGAAGGGAGACATTCTAGATAGAAGAGTCACCTTGAGCAAAGGCCAGGAGGAGGCAGTGGAACTTGACCAGGGTGAGAAGGGCGGGCCAACAGGCAGGCTGCGTCCCCTAAGCCCACAAGCCCCTCACCCCCTGTCTGTCTTTCCTTGTTTCCTCCGCCCAGATGGGGCCGTGGTGTGCACGCTGCAGTTCCCCAGCCCCAGTTGGTACTGGGACACGGTGACCAAGATCTGCGTGTTCCTCTTCGCCTTCGTCGTGCCCATTCTCATCATCACCGTGTGCTACGGGCTCATGCTGCTGCGCCTGCGGAGTGTGCGCCTGCTGTCAGGCTCCAAGGAGAAGGACCGCAGTCTGCGGCGCATCACGCGCATGGTGCTGGTGGTGGTGGGCGCCTTCGTGGTGTGCTGGGCGCCCATCCACATCTTCGTCATCGTCTGGACGCTGGTGGACATCGACCGCCGCGACCCTCTGGTGGTGGCTGCGCTGCACCTGTGCATCGCGCTCGGCTATGCCAACAGCAGCCTCAACCCCGTGCTCTACGCCTTCCTCGATGAGAACTTCAAACGCTGCTTCCGCCAGCTCTGCCGCTCGCCCTGCGGCCGCCCGGAGCCCAGTGGCTTCAGCCGAGCCCGGGAAGCCACGGGCCGGGAACGGGTTACCGCCTGCACCCCGACTGACGGCCCCGGCAGTGGCGCTGCCGCCTGACCAGGACCGACCGGCCCGCCGCGCACCCCTCGGCAGTGACCTGGCGGCCACACCGAGTTCAGTGGGGGCGGGGGCCGTTTTGGAGAAGGGGGCTGGGCTTGAGGCGAGGCAGGGGCCGAGAGATGGGCCCCCCCCCAAATGGTCTGGGGCGGGGCAGACGGCAGGACAGTGGGGCGGTGGCTCCGGACTGAGTGCGCGGTGGAGGTTCTCTGGGTTGGGGGGCAGGAGCTAGCGACTCCAGAGGAGTGGGACCTGTGGCTCTAGCACTGGGCAGATAGGCAGGGTCTATACAGTGTGGCTGGACCTCAACCTTGGGACAGCCTCGAGTTCTAACCCAGAGCCGAGCTTGCGAGAATGAGGATCCTGCTTGAGACCTGAAGAGGGGTTTGAGAATGGAACTGCAAGATTGGGCCTCTGTGTAGCCAGGAGCGAGCCGGGAGGTTCCGCAGTTTCCGCAGTGAGGCGTGGCTACTGCTCAAGATTGGGCCGCAGAGATGGGGGTGTATGTGCAGGAAATGCGGCCCTCAGCTTTGGGGTAGAGTCCCAGCCTCAAGTTCTAGCAAGAGGCGGGGCTCGCCGAGGCCCTTCAACTTGCCATTTTTATAAATAAAGAGAAAACGAGAGAGAGCGAGAGAGCGCGCGCGCGCGCGAGAGAGAGAGAGAGAGAGAGAGAGAGAGAGAGAGAGAGAGAGAGAGAGAAGTGAAATATACCTCATCTCTCGTTGACAGTCATTTTCTTGGAATGGGAAGAAGTGCCTCAAACATTGAAGTAGTGTCCCCAGCACTGCGTCCCACTGGCGGTTGGGAGCAGGGCTGGTGGCTCCAGGATAGAGGAGTGGGACAGGGCCTCAGTTTGGGTAGGGTCCCCAGTCCCCAGTTCTAGCGGGAATCAGAAGGAATGACGAGGTCCTGCGGCTTGCGCTCCAAAAAACAGCTGCAGGTCAGCCTCTGTGCCAAGGGCTGGTGGTCGGTGGGTTGAGGTGGGAAGTGAGAGGTGGTTCTGCTTTGAGGTTAGGTCTTGGTGCCAGAAGGCAGATCCTTTTTTGGGGGGGTCTCTAGAACCCTGGCTCTTCTGGCCCAGGTGCTGGAGGACAGAGGACGGCGAGCTAGAGTTCTCTGGAGAGAAAGTGCACCTAGAACTGGGTGGGGCGTCTGAAGCGCCGGTGCAGTTTTCCTCCTCCTAGTCTCTGGGTCTTTGGCTCCTGAGAAGAACCTCCTAGAAATCCTCTCTCCCTTTCCCCAACATCTGGCTGTGCCCAGTGTGTCCAGTTGTTTCCAGTGAGCTGGCACTGCCCACACAGGAACCTGACTCTGAAGGAACTGGGGGCGGGGGAGGCTTTTATAACTGTAATGCTAAGTCAGTGTGTGCTCCCCTCTCTCTTTCCCCCCCAATTCCCAGGTCCCCCACCTGCTCTGGCTGCCCCCTCCAAGCTGCTGAGGGGGGTTCTTCTCTTCATTTGTTGGGCCTTTTTTTCAGGCATTCTCAGATCTTTGCTTCCCCCAATATCAGGGTCTGTCCTTGTGTCCGGTGCCTCCCCCATGCTCATCCCATCCCCGATTCTCCCTTTCCTCACAGACTGCCTCAGTCATACATCCTGATTCCCTATTGAAGCAGTGTTCTGACATCCTTGTAAAAACAAATTTAATTTTCTTCCCTTTTTGGGACAGATAGAAAGAAATTGACGTCTTTGTCTCAAGCAAAAAGAAAAAAAAAAGAAACAATATACCTCTCTCCTTTTGACAGTCATTTCCTTGGAACAAAAGCCTTTCCATCTGGGAGGCTGTCACTCCAACCAGGGCTGAACTAGCATTCAGGGGGTTGGGGGATTAGGCTTTGGGCACATTAGGGGTAGGGATGCCCTTAGTGGGCAAAGCACAATCCCTTTTTCAGGGTGAGGTTCCCAGAAGCCGCAGACATGGGGATTTTTTTCCTCCAGGAAAGGCCCCACTAGTGCCCTGGAAGGTGTGGGGCAGTGCCCAGCACTCAGATCCAGCCTGCTAAACTACCGAGGTCTGATGTCCCAGCTCACCTTATCACCTTCACCATCCAAATGTAGCCTGTGACCATAGGGACCTCTGTGTCAGAATGGGGGTGGGTGTCAGCAAGGCAGGAACACTCCTGGACACTCCTTAACACTTTGGGACCCCTCCAGAGAATGCCTGGAGGAGATGTCAGAGGAAGGGGAGAATTTAGGAACTGGAGAAGACTCCTGAAGGAGGTGACATTGGATCCAGGTCTGTTTATTCTTGCAAGGACTGTGTCCCCTTCAGCCTCTCCCAGGACACGCCTGACTCAAGGCTGCTCCAGGTCTCCTCACTGACATTTCCTGTGGCTATGACACATCTGGCTCCCTTTCACCACTTCTCATACATAAATTTGTCCTGGGCTCAGCAGGGCCTGGGTCCAGACCACATGCATTTAAGGTAAAGCAAACTGTATTGAAATCTACTTTATGCCTGGCTGTGCATGTTGGACACTGGGATTCGGCAATGAGTCAGGTACACCTCTGCCCTCAGAAAGTTGGAGCCTGTGCAGGGAGACAAAGCACAAACAGATCACTGCATCTCAGTGTGATGCGTGCGGTGACAGGGAGCCCCAGGGAGGGTGTCACAGGAAAAGTGCCTTTTCTAGCTTTTTACTGAAACATTTGTAGAATTCTGGAAGAGGTAGAAAGGGATCAGAGGACCTTACAGGATGACTAGGGGTTGGCCACCAGGAAGAGGGCACAGCGTGTGCAAAAGCATGGAAATGTTCAAGTGCTTGGCCAACCTGAGAAGCTGTGTACGGCTGGAGCACGGGCTTAACTGAGCATTTCTGATGCCAACCCTGGGTGGACATGGGGTGGGGAGTGGGGAAAACTACCCTCATTTCAGACGAGAATCCAGGCTCAAAGAGGTAAAGCCACTCACCCTTAAGTCACGGAGCTTGTTAGTGGTGGCAGATCCCAGGTCAGTACCAGGGTCCGTTTCCAGTGACTTCCAGGCATCACCGAAGTAGAAGAGCCTTAGTAGCTAGAACCCAGGATGAGGTTTTGGAAGACTTAAAACCAAATAGAAAAATATGAAGGAAAGGGCAATTTTCCATGAACTTTTGTTCCTCTTGGCACTCTCCAACTCTTCACATTTCAAAATGTACTGTGTACGATGCATTTTAAAACTCCACATTGACAATGTAATTCTAGATCATCACAGGACTCTCAAAACTGTAGAGTAGGTCTGATTTTCCCCAAAATTTCCATTCCTCTCTCTTCAGGAGGTAGGAGGGAAGTTTTTGCCTCTGGATTCGAAATGTCCTACAATTTCAGTGGTTGAGGCTAGAGTGAAATCTTGGCTTTCCCTCTCTGTGCCTCAGTTTCCTCCTGTAATGTATGTACAATAAGGAAGAGTAATAAAAACATAATTATTTTCCAACCCTTTTATTCTAGTTCAGGGTCACGGGAAGTGGGAACCTCTCCCTGCAGCTCAGGGCACATGGCAGGACCACCTGGACAGGACACCCTTCCTTCCCAGGCCCACTCACACACTCACCCGTACTCAGACTGGGACCATTTAGACATGCCAATTCACCTCACATGCATATTTTTGGGATGTGGGAGGAAACCATAATCCCTGGAAAAAACACACACAGATATGGGAAAACATGCAAACTCCACACAGTGGCCCCAGCCAGGAATCAATTGTTTGGTTTTTTTCTCATTAGTGTTATAATGAAACAACATTGAATGAAACGTTATTTGAGGACCTGCTGTATAGGCCCCAGGACCTAAGTAAGCTCTTAGCACATGGTAAGTTGCCTTCATTACTTAAAAATGGAGTTGCAATTGCAAGGTCAGAGCTAGAGACCTCAAAGGAAAGGAGATGAGCGTTCAGGAATGAAGAGAGAGAAGAAACTGGGGACTCAGCCTGGGGATCCGTCTAGGCTCAAGAGCTGCTGTGGAGAGTGAGAAGCTGTTGAGAAGAAGGAGGAGGATGGGGAGAATGTGTTGCCATGGAAACTGGAGGATGAGGGCGTTCCCAGGGGGAGGGAGTGATGGATAATGTCAAGTGTCATATAAGAGAGGCTGGGAGTGGGGAGGGCAGGAGGGTGATGGGAGTAAACCAGAGTCCTTAAGTTCAGTCTCCCACATGGCCTGGGAAGCCCCAAACCTGGATTCAAATCTCAGCTCTGAAGCTAACTGGCTGTGTGACTTAGGCAAGGGGTTTACCCTCTCTCAGCTTCTGTTTCTTCCTAGATCGAAGATGAAGGAATGGATCAGTCTCTAATATGATGCCTAGCCTGTAATAAGATTCCTGATTTTGCTGGATTCTTGGTCACTTACTAGCAGTGTGATTTTAGGCAAGTCACCTCACTTCCAAGAGCCCCCTCTGAAGGCTAGAGGTGTTGGGAGTGAGATGCTAACCAAAGTTCCTGGCATGTAGTAGGTCCCCAAGACAAGGTTATTTTTATAACGATGATGGGGTTGCCAGAGGCAGCTGTCTAAGGAGGTTTGCTGGGCTTCCAGTTTGAAATGCTCCTCCAGGGGAAGAGGGGTGCCAGAGTCCTGAGAGGAGTTGAAGGAGCAACAGTCCAGGCTGGGCACCTGCTAGGCACCCCCAAAGGACAAGCCTTCTCTGTTTTCTGCATCAGCTTCCTTGCCCCGGGCCTGGCCTCTGGCTGCCTTCCCTGCCTGGCAACTACTGCAGATCCACTTGGGAACAGCTCTGCAGGCTCCAAAGCCCTGAGATAGGGATTGTGGCCCCAGCACTCACACACAAAACATACACACACCTTTCTCTCATTGTGGATTTATTCATTATTATTTATTCCCTTCTTTTATTTCTGGGCACTAAGCACATAGTTCTGGGAGCTGGGGGGAGTCTGGGCCTGGTCCCCGCTCTGAGCTTGCAGATATTGGGAGACTGGGGACTAGGACAGCTGGCTTTGTGGTTCTGGTGGCCGGCAGCTTGGGATTTCAAAATGAGGGCCAGAGAGGGGCTGGTGAGGGCCTTCAAGATGGACATGATGGGGCCGGCCGAGTGGCGCGGTGGTTGGGCGCTGGCTTGGGAAGCCAGCGGCCCTGGTTCGGGTCCCACATATGAGGGCCAGTGACATGGCCCTCAAAAAAAAAAAAAAATTAAAAAAAAAAAAAAAGATGGACATGATGATGGAGGAGAGCGCTAGGCTGGGGGTTGCCCAGGTCCAGCCCCGTCCCCTCCACTGGCCATGAGCCCCACCTGGGGCCCAGCCCTTGCCAGAGTGCAGAATGCTTTCACACACCTGTCTCAGTGAGAGGCCGTGTGATGACAGTAGGTAACACACAGCATGTAGTGCTCACCATGGCTCTAAGCACTTTACATGGGGTAATTTATTTAATCTTCACAGCATGACTATGAAGTAGGCATTATCATTATTATAATTTTACAGATGAGGAAACTGAGGCTCACAGAGGGGAATGACTTGCCAAGGCCACATGGCGTGTTGATGGCTGGGCCAGCAAGGATCCCACCTGAGATCTGTCAAGTCCGTGTCCTCTGCTTTCCTCTTCCTGCCTCCCAAGGGGAACTCAGCGATTCCACAGAGGACACCAGGGAGACCTGTGTTCAGCTCACAGGCATGGATTGAGCATTCCCGGTGCCAGGTTCTGTGTCTCATCACATTGGCATCAGAGCCACATACCAGCCACCCAAGAAACTGCTGTGACCTTGGTAGGTCCCTCTCCCCATTTATTCCCTCCCTGCCTTGGAAGACCTGCTTACTCTGTAATTTCTCGACTGCCTGCCATAACTTTGCTGTATGACCTTGGGCAAGTCACTTCACTCTTTGAGCCCATTTCCTCAACCATGGATGACAATGCTTACCTGGTAAGAACTTGTGAAAATTTAGAATGAGGCTGTAAGTGAAGGACCTTTTCTGTTTTGGTCAAGAAAATGTTCCCAGCAAATTGCACTGCAACTGACACACAGTCGTTATTCCTCCCGGTGGATGAATGAAGTGCCTGGTGCATAGTAAGTGCTTGACAAATGGAGCTTTTTAATATTATGTAGTGTTTTTAGGTTACATGCTCTGACCCATGTTTCTTAATGCTGTGGCCGTTCAAAAGCAAAGGACTTCCTCTTTTAACCATCTCCTTGAGTTTCAGAAGGTGAGACAATGCATCGGAGAACTTATCAAGAGGATGTCTTCTCCCCAAGTACCTTCTACATAGCTGTCCCCTTTTGTCCTCATCAGGGCTGCTCTCCCAGGGACCCAAGAAATAGACACAGCCTGGGAGGGAAGAAAGGCCCCTGGGTGGCACTGGCCTAGCCCTTTGAGCCTGAACGTTTGAGTCATAGGGATAGAGTCCTTTGGTGGGTGTCGTGCAGGTGACATCCATCTGAAGGGGCCCATCTTCTAGAATCTCCTCTTGGAATGAGTCTCAAGCCAGGAGATGGGGAATGTGGGTTGACTCTCCGTCTTCCACTTCCTTGCTGTGTGACTTTGGGCAAGTTTCTGTCCATCTCTGGGCCTCTGCACAATGGAGGGACAGAGGTAGGCATTAATGGGTTCCGGGGCTCTGTCATCCTGGGAGAGAACAGAGATGTTTCCTTCATGTTTCTTGACCCCAGAAATAGATATCTATTGGTAAAATCCCCTGGGCATTTGCCCAGAGGCAGGGAAAAGGATGCCTAAGGGTCTGGTGTTTATAATTGGAGCTGCCCCACTTTGGGGTGAGGGAAGCAGCCACATCACAAACGAAGCTTGACTCAAACATCTGGCTTTTTGTCTATCCCAGGTCCCATCTCGATATTAAGGACTTAACCTTCTGTTTTCCCAATAAACTGAGCACTGTTCTTAGTGTCTGCATCATCTCTGGCTGTTTCTTTTGCTTACCGTCTGTGATTCCCTTGTGTCAGGGGGGCCCCAGTCTGGGGAGGTGATATAGACCTGCTTGCTCTCCCTGAGTGGAAAGTGTAGTCCTACCTTCAGGACCTATCTTGGAGGGAGACAAAATGCTGTCCTTAAGAACCCTATCTGGTTGGAGAAACAGACACACAGGTAGCTGTAGCCATTTCCGAGAGTAAGCCCCAAACCAAACCAGGCCTCTGCCCCACCCCCGCTTCTCCCACCCTCCAATTGGCTCCTTCTCCTTCCCTGTGGCCCACCCCTCTAATCTGTCTCTTGTCCTTCAGAGCTTTTCCTACCCCACATGGCTCTTGGGACTCCCTCTAACTCCCCCTTCCCTCCACCCTATTCCCACCTCACTTCCATCCTCCTGCCCCACAGTGACCTTGCCTTTGGCCATAGACGCCTCAAACCTCTGTGCATGCAAGGCAACCCTGGGCATGGGAGTTAGAGCCTGATGTCCCCAGAGACCTCCTCCACCTCCTCAGTGTTCTCAAGTAGTTGCTGGCCCTGATGGTTAATAAGTAACTCTCTGGAAGGGAAACTTCTTGGCCCAGGATCTGCCTTCCCAGCACGTGTGACCAGGTTCTTAAGAGGGCACCAGGACAGGAGTCCCTCTTCCTCTTCTGGGGCAATCTTCCTTCAGACACTCAGAGCCTCAGCCCCGGGGCAGCCCACCTGGGGCCGCTGTGTCAAGGTGATGAGCATCCAGGTGGTGGGCTGCCCTGCCTCAGCCTGGGATCTCAGCCCCTCTCAGGTGCAGACTGTGGGCAGCAGTTAGGCAGGGCTACCAGCCTTCCCAGGGAGGGGAGGGGGCTTGATGGCTGGGCCTCAACCTGCTCACAGAGAGGGTCTCAGGTCAAGGAAACTTCACAGAGGCCTGGCAGCTGCACCCAGAGCTAACTCCCACTGAGGCTGGAAGGACATTTCTAAAGGTGAGAGATGGCTGGGGGGTTGGGGATGGAGGGGGGGAGAGAGAGACAGAGACAGAGACAGAGAGAGAGAGAGAGAGACAGAGAGAGAGAGAGACAGAGACAGAGAGATTGCACAGCATGTGCAAGAGCAGCTGGATATTTATCAGTACAAATGCCAGTGGAGATTTTTCATTTCCTTTTGTGTACGCCCCGAGGAAAAGCTTATCTATAGGACCACTCTGGGCATCACTTTCCTCTTTTGTAAAATAGGGTAACAATTATTATAACTAACTTATCAGGACTTTCCTGATAAGACAACAGCTGTGTGTGGTAACTAGGGCACATTATTATTGTTGGGAAACACACTCTGCCTTTAACCTTCAATAGCTCCCTGTTGCTAGAAAAATCCAGATGACCTTCCCCCTTCCCAGTGGGGGATTCTAGGAATCTAAGTTCAGCCTTGCCTCAAACTCCCTCAGAGGAGAAGGGGACCTTCCACAGGAAGAGGACTTGGGTCCAGTCCAAGGGCAGGCGGTTCTCAGAGAAGTGGAGCAGGCAGGTCAGACTCTGTCATGTGCCAACTTCATCATCCCTCCAGGTCAGTTCCATGTCCTCTGCCTCCAGGAAGCCTTCTGTGATTGCTCTGACCTTTCACCTTCCTTGAATCCCCCACAATGGGCTCCTCCACACTGAGCAAGACCTTCTCTTTCTCAACAGGCTGCCAGGCCCCCACAGCATCACCAGACACATGGGAACCCTGCTGCTCCCTAAGGGTAAAAGGAAAGATAGTGGAAAGGTTTTTATTCCTTCAATAACATTTATGGTTACTACAGTATGCTCATTATAGAAACTGAGAAACATGATAAGCTTGAAAAGAAGGGAGGAAGACTGGCCGAGTGGCTCAGTTGGTGCAAGCTCTAAGCATCAGGTTCGCTGGTTTGATTCCTAGCCTGAGCTGAGCAGCCGCTGAGCTGCCAAGATGGCAGGATGGCTCAGCTTTAAAAAAAAGGAAAAATTACCCATAATTCCCCCACTATATTAACATTTGAGTGTACTCCCTTCCCCAGGGGCACCCCCAGGGGGTACACAGGTGATTCCAGAGTCCTCTGAAATGGAGTGTGTACCGTGTCACCATGCACCTTGCTGTAGGATTCATTGGAGGTGCCAGGGGGCCTGGTCCAGGACCCAAAATGTTCACAGGTGCTGCAGTGGGATGGTCCACACGTGCCACACCGTCACATGCACATAGACCTGCACTGATCCGGAGGCCACACATACACACACCTGTGTGCACAAACATCCTCCCCACACAGGCCTTCACATTGTCAGGTACATTCTGTTCTCTCACCCAGACTCCTGGCACTTGTATACATGCTCGCACATACACATGTACATATGCATTCATACCAAAGGTACGCACATGCATTTCTTTGTACACACACTTTCCACCGGGGCACACGCTCATGCATATACCTGATGTTCATATACGTGAAGAGAGCCAAACAGCGTGGCCTGGGAGAAATGTAGGAGAGGCACATTTCCCGGACGCTGCTGCCCCCTACTGGCCATGTCTGGCATTGGCACCCTGATTTAGTTTGGACTCCTTTCTTCTGATCTGGTGTCCAGCTCACCTGCGCCACCTTCTCTTCCTCCCTCGAAGCTGTGGACTGGAACTGGTTCCTGAAAAAGGGTCTTTAATGAGGGAAGAATTCTGTTGGGAGCCACTGGGTGAGTGTGGGCTAGGCAGGGTGGGGAACTATCACAGACTTACCATGCATTTTGAGTTAGGCACTGCTATCCTTTACAGCTATTATCTCATTTCTTTTCTCAATCCCATGTGCCTTATGCAGTGCGTGGCACATGAAAAGTCATAATAATAATTTCAATTGAATAATTAAAAATACTGCAAAGGGAGTATGCTTACCAAATGGGGAGATGGAGGCTCAGAGAGGGGAAGTGATGTGCCCAAAGGCCAGACAACAGCTTCCTCTGATAGTCAGGACATGGCTCTGAAGAGAAAGACAAGGAAGATGCAGCAAAGCTGAAAATCTTTACTAAAACCTGCAGGAAGTCCAGCCCAGATCCCCACCCCCAGGGGACCAGAAGAAGGACCCAGAGGTAGATGGAGTCAACCTGGGAGATGACTTCCCCACCCCGGCAGGTTCCCCTGCCCTAAGCTGCTGCTTCAAGTTCACTCATTCAACTAATATCTACTTTAAACAGTGTAGCCGGCTCTGAGCTCAGACTGAGGGGAAGCAGAGACAGACAAGAGTCTAGTCTGTGCCCCCATTTCAGTAGGGGGCTCCCAAAGGGCCCCTTCCTAGCGGTCCCATGTGCATGGGCCCCTGGGACCTTTGACCTTCTCTTTGCCATCCTGGCTGTACTGAGTGGATGGAGGGTCCAGAGTGAGGGCATGGAGATTTGGGTCGGGGGTGGGAAGGGATGGTTCAGCCCCAACTGTCCAGTATTGAGAGTGAGCTAGGAGAGCCTCAAACCTGGAGTCAAAGGCCGGCCGAATGGCTCAGTTGGTTAAGAGCTCGCTCAAGAGTGCGAGCTGAGCTCTGAGCAACGACAGTTCGACGCCAGCCCGAGCTGAGTTGCCTTTGAGCTGCCAACAGGTGGCAGGATGGCTCAGCTAAAAAACAAACAAAAAAAATAACAAAACAAAACAACCTGGAGTCAAGCAGACCTAGGCTTGAGTCCAGCCTCAGCCACTAACTTGTTCTGTGACCTTGGTCACACCTCTTACCTTTGCTGGGCCTCTGTTAAAGAAAAGGGCTTGAACTTGAACAGTGGTTCCCACTCATAGCTCCTTAGGAGCGCCGGGAGAGGCAGAGCATATGGACCTTCCAACACCTTACACTCCCCCAGCTTCCCTCTGTTTTCAACACTGGGTTTCTAACAGAGTTTGACAGTCACTTGGACTAGTTGGTCTCTAAGTTATTCTTAGCCCTAAAAGCTTTAAGACTCAGACCATGTCTGACCTGACCACCAGATTGCGAGCTAGAGAAGGGCTGGGACTGGGTCTTAATTCTCTTTCCCACCTCCACCCCCCAGGCCTGGCTGCAAGAGGATGGGCTTAGGATGTGTCCATCTGGACTGACCACATGAGGGCAACATCAGACTGACAGCACCACAGGTACTGACAACTCTGTGCTGACCAGAGGCTTCTATGTCAAGCACAGTGCTGGCACTGCCTGGGGAGGCAAGGGCAGGCAGACAAGCCTTCCTGGGGCTCATGGGGTTGGACTCCCAAGCCTGGAAAGCAAAGGAGGATTCGACTGGATGGAACAAAGGATCCCTGAGCAGTCCTGGCTAGAGCAACCCAACTGTTAGGATGTGGCTGCACAGAAGGTGCAGTGACTATGGATTCAGTTCCAGGTAGGAAGCTCTGATTGAAAGTCCAGGCATGGATGGGGGGTGGGGGGCATTGGGAGACATGAACCCAGATCCTGCTCTGGCTTCAGAATTCCCAAATCTCCTGTGGGGGACCTCATCTTGACGCCACCAAGCCTAGGGGTGAACTCATCATGAGGCTATATGTCAGTTAAGATTTCACAGTTGCATAGGCCCTAAGAGGGACCCTGGCCTTGTGTTCACAAGGTCCTATGTTTCTGTGAAATTTGCAGAAGAAAATACGTTCACTTCACTTGGTTAAGACCACTGTCTCTTTCCACTGACTACCCCTCTTTCCCACTGTATCCTCCAGCATGAATGGCTACAGGCATTTTGCATTCTTAGTTTTGCATTCATTCTTTTGCTTTTCTTTCCTTTCCTTTCCCTACCCATTATAGGTCTGAAGCTTTGCACCAGAAAACGCTCTATGGCTATGCTATGGACTGAACTGTTTCTCCCTACCACCCCCACCCCTCACCAATTCATATGTTGCAGCCCTACCCCACACTGTGATGGTATTTGGAGATGAGGCCTTTAGGAGATAATTAGGTTTAGATGAGGGCATAAGGGTAGGGCCCTCGTGATGGGATTAGTGTCCTTATGAGAAAAGACACCAGAGAGTTTGCTGTCTCTCTCTCCATGTCATGTGAGGACAGTGAAAAAGCAGTTGTCTGCAAGGCAAGAAGAGAGTCTCATCAGAGACCTGCCATCCTGGCTCTCGGATCTCAGACTTCCAGCCTCCAGGACTGTGAGAAAATAAATTTCTGTTGTTTAAGCCACCTAGTCTACAGTATTTTGTTATAGCCAACTCGAGCTGACAAACAGGATAAAAACTCCAGAAGCACCACTTGGGTATATAGAGGACTCAGATATTCTTGACTCTCCCTTGGAGACTTTCCATTAAACATATGATTCTCCTGGGTTATCTCAGCCATATGTAAGTGATATCACATGGTACAGTATTTGTCTTTCTCTGTCTGACTTATTTCACTCAGCATAATACTCTCTAGGTCCATTCATGTTGCAAATGGTAAGATTTCTTTTCTTTTATTAATCGCTGAGCTGTAGAGAATTTCTAGGAGTTTATTTGAGCCAAACTGATGACATATGCCAGGGAGCAAGATCTCAAATGCTCTTACATTCTTTTCTTTTGATACTTTTTTTTTTTTTTTTTGAGGGCAGTGTCACCGGCCCTCATATGTGGGACCCGAACCGGGGCCGCTGGCTTCCCAAGCCAGCGCTCAACCACTGCGCCACTCGGCCGGCCCCATTCTTTTTTTTTTTTGAAACAGGCCTCCAAATGAGCTTCTGACCCCACAATCCTGGATCTGCTCACTGGATCCTCAGTTTTCCCAATTTCAAAGATTGCATAAAGGCTGTGAAAGGTCTTTGCAGGAGTAAAGACTATCTCTTTTAATCCTCTCATAGGCCCTGAAAGAAGAAATGAGAAACAAGGATAAGAGACTGGGGTCTCACAAGTCGTGGTGAGCTGGAGATGCAATCTAGGACAGTCCCCCTGAAGAGCCCACCCTTTCACCACAACCCCCTTCCTCCGAACACCCGTGCACCCAAAGCAACCCAACTTTCAATGAGAGATCCCCTGGCACAGCTCCCCTCAGGCAGCCTAGATATCTGGGCTTTACGCCTCCGCGGAAGCAGACCTATGACCACAAGGTGGCGGCAGACACCTCCTTTCCTTCTCCCTGGCGCCTGCTCCTCCCAGGTTCCCTAGCCCCTCAAAACCAGAATCTTAGACTTCTTAGCACCTCTATCAGCTCCGTCTTGTCCCCTCAGGAAATTGGGAGTGCTGCCTGCAAGTCCTGGCCTTGCCATTTTTAGCTGTGCGCTAGCTAGGAAATCACTTCACCTCTCTCAGCCTCCTACGGCGTCTGACAATTAAGTTCGCGAACTCATCCTAGAAAAAGTGCTATATACCTCATTGCTGAATATCACTACAGTCACCTTCAAAGTACTCCCCTTGGGAAGCTATGCACCAATGCCAGCACCTAGTCTACCTTTCAAAGCAATTTTGGAACTCTTTTTCTGGAATGGCCATCAGAGCTGCTGTCCTATTACCTTTGATGTCCTGAATGTCATCAAAATGTCTTCCTTTCAATATTTCCTTTATCTTCTGGTAAAGAAAGAAGTCATTGGGGGCCAGATCAGGTGAGTAGGGAGGGTGTTCCAATACAGATATTTGTTTACTGGCTAAAAATTCCCTTACAGACAGTGTGGTGTGAGCTGGTGCATTGTCATGATGCAAGAGCCATGAATTGTTGGCAAAATGTTCAGGTCGTCTAACTTTCACACAGTCTTTTCAGCACTTTCAAATAGTAAACTTGGTTAACTATGTCCAGTTGTACAAATTCATAATGAATAATCCCTCTGATATTAAAAAAAGTTAACAACATCATTGCAAAAAATTCACGAACTTAATTGTCAGACCCTGTACTCATCCATAAAATTGGGGTATCTGATGGGAACAGGTTCGTGGTACCTGGCAGATACATAATAAGCCAATCATTGGCACCATTGCTGTTTCGGCAGGGGCTTCTGGTGATGACACCTTCCCTGGTAAGGAGTTCCCCTGATGGGATTTATTCCCTCCTCACACTGCAGCGAACCCAGAGGAACTCCGGCAGGGGAGCCTTTCAGAACCCTTCAATGTTCTTTGGTGGGCACCCTCTGTGCCCATGCATAGGTCTCTTCCTGGACTGGAGCATCTGACTCAGCTTTTTCTAAATCCCTGCCAACACCCATCTCTTCCTTGGAGGGGGCTCTGCAGCCTCTTGCCCACATTGTCATCCTGGGGAAGGGGTCCCTGAACCACTGCCCACCAATTGTCCCTCTCCTCTGAGCACCCCCTAAATGACTGCCACACCCCAGCCAGAACACAGCTGTCTCTATCTCAAAGACTCCGGGGTTATCCCCAAATGTCAGTATCTCTTCGCATCCTACCTGCCCGGACCTTAACCTGGCATTTAAGGCCTTCCACAATTTGGTCTCACAATCCACTCTGTGTTCCAAGATACTAGACCATGTTATGCTCCCAGAGCGCACATTCACTCTTCTACTTGCAGGCCTTTGGGCAGGCTGTTCCTCCACCTGGAATGCCCTCTTCCATTTTCATGTAGCAAGTTCATCCTCAAAAGTCTAGCAGGCACTCTTCCCTGATCCCTTAGATGCAATCCTTTCCTCTCTCTGAGATCTGGGTATATTGGTGCTTTAGGGCCTTCTCACAACAGGAATGTCCATTACGTATGAAGAGCAACTCTCAGTTTACACATGGCTTTCTCTTCTAGTTCCTGGAGTCAGGAAAGACAGGCGGGATGAGTGCCATTACCTCATCCTACTGATGAGGAGACAAGCTGGGAGAGAAATGTGACTGGCCAGGTCACATGCCCTGGAAATGGTGAAAACAGAATTCAAACCTGTAACAGATTCCAGCACTCCCTGCCTTAGGCCTGAGCCGCCACCACGCCCCCAGCCCCCCCCCCATCTCCACCATTCCTGGTGGCCTGGTCTTGTGACTTTCTCCCCCTGTTAGACTGAGCAGGGTATTGGTCAGTTTTTAATAGTGTGCTCAGTAAAGTTTTGTTAAAGGAACATATGCTCCTGTTCCTCCTCACCACCCCTCCACCCACCAGCCAGTCTCCTGGCCTCTTTATCGCCCAACTCAAGACTCAGTCACCCTGGTGGCAGTGTCCAGGCTCTGGAAGGATAAGGATTTGGCTGGAGGCCCAGGCAACTCAGAGGAGGAGGGGAGACACAAACAGGTTCCATCCCCTGCCTCCAAGTTTATCAGTTTCCCCACAGGCCCCAGGCAAACTGGGTGCTCATCCTAAGGGGAAGACCTGCCACCTGCCTGTCACCTTTGTGCCCTTCATTATTTAAGGGCTGTGTGACCTTGGGCTGTCACTTCCACTCTCTGAGTCTCACATTCTCTTCAGGATGTTTTTGACTGTAAAGATTAAATGAGATCAAATGAGAGAATGTACATAAAACAGTGGTGATCACCAAACGTGAGTTGCCTCCTCTGAGGGTTTCCCCTCACAGGGAGTATCTCAGGTAGCAAATTGCTCCCTATAATCTGGGGAGACAAGTGCAGACTTCACAGGCAGAGGCAGTGGGGATGGGGGCATGAAGTCCAGGCAGCAACAGCACCCCACCCCCACCTCTCCAGTGACCAACAAAGTCATTCACCCATACTTATACACAAGTCACCTCGACAAGAAACACAGGCAGCCTCGAGAGGCCCCTAGGGCAGGGCACAGCTCTCTAGGTCCCCAGGGGGGAGGGCAACTTGTTTATATGACACTGAGACAAAAACAGAGTCACACCCTCTATGCACACTCACCAACAGGGGCACACCCTCTCTCTCTCTCTCTCACACACACACACACACACACACACACACACACACACACACACACAAATACACAGAGATGAAAGACATACAAGATCAAGGTCAGAAACTCATTCCCACACATACTCCTCATGCACATACTCTGAAACAGAGCCCTCCCTGGCCACTCCCAACACAAACACACATTCATAGGCACACACCCTTATCAGGCTGGGCAGGCGCTGTCGCTGCTGAGTCACCCGCAGGCTGCTCAGCCCAACGGAGCTGGAGCCACGTGCCCCAATCAGGGAGGGGGCCCGGGCATGCGGCAGCATCTTAGCCTAGTGGGGGAGCTACGGGGATTCCCGTTCCCCCCCCAGCCCCTTAGATTGAAGATTAGAGTCAGAATGCAGGGAGCAGGAGAGGAAACCCCTGTTTGCAGAGGCTAAGTCAAGGCATTCACAGCCTGCTCTCTCCTGGGTGCATGAACACATGTGGGAGCAATTAAAAAAATAATACTAGATACATTATCGGGTATTTGCACATGTACTTTCATATACTCTCATTTAATTTTCACAACAGCTCTATATAGAATAAGGGTTATTGTAAGTCCCATTTTACTCCAGAGGGAAAGTGACTTGCCCAAAAGTACAAAACTGTTAAAATGCAGAGCCCAGGCTCAACTGCCACCAAACCCCAAGATCTTTACCGTGGGCAATGCCACCTGGTGGGCAGGTAAGAACATCTGTGTCAGTATGCTTGGGAGCTTGGGTGTGTGTGTTAGCTTTCCCTGTGGGGTCCACAAGGCTGGAGTGTCCAGATTTCTGGTTAAAGGAACTAGAACTTCTCAGTGTACTGGAGCCCACCCACCTATATCAAAAAGCATCCCCCAGATCTAGGGTCTCAGTCAGACTCTATGTGAGATCTCCGTGAGCTCCTCCAAGGCAGGGACCAGGGTCCTGAATCCTAAAACAAGAGCTAATTAAGAGGAGGATTCCTCTTAGTGAATTGGGGGGGGGGCAAAACATGAATTTATGACCTTGGTATAACATCAGTAATCACAATAAATGCTAACACTTTTTGAATGCTTACCCTGACTCTGACACTATTCTCAGTATTTTACGTGGATCATTTCATTTAATTTTCACAGTAACCCTTGAGGGAAATACTTTCATTAACTCCATTTTACAGAAGAGGAAACTGGCTTGGAGAGCGTTAGTAGCTCACCCCAAATAATGCATAGTTAGTAAGTGGAAGCTTTGGAGATTGAGACCCAGGCAGTCTGATTCCAGAGCCCATCTAATAGGAAGACAGCTGAACTCAGGAAGTAACGCTCACAGTGAGCCTCAGTTTTTCTCATTTTTCACCTAAAGGGATTAGCTTCTCTATGGCTCTCTGACATAAAATATTCTATTATCTTATGATTCTGTGATTCCTCTACATAGAAGAGGGATTAAGTTTTTTCTCTGTGGACAGAAATCCTAGAGGGCAGATTTGACCTTAATTTTAGGAAGAGCTTTTGAAGTCCCAGGACTGTTTTAAAATGAAAGAGGCCAGCCTGGGAGGTGGTGAGTTTCCTGTCACTGGAGTGTGTGAGCACAAGTCTGAAATGAAGTAGAGGGGAGGGGACTTCCACCAGTAATCATGTAAGCCCCTTCCAGCACTGATGGGATGGACCAGTAGAAAGGTAAGGTCTCTGAGAAGAGTGTCACAGTGGGGATGAGAGGAACCAGAATGTCACCTACTGTGTGCCAGACTTGTGCTTGGCACTTAACATATATCACTAATTCTCAGGAAGACACTGTAAAACTTATAGGTGAATAAACAGATTCAGAGAAGTGACTTGCTCAAGGTCACACGGAAGGAAAGGGGGGGCAGGTGATCCAGGTGAGTTTGGCCAGTCAGTCACTCGCCAGGTCCCTTATGACCAACTCCCTTCTTACCTCCCTTCCTGCCCTTAGGGGCAGCATCACGTGGCAAATTGCGTCATATTTTTGTCAGATGACATCAACGACCATATCAGCCAATCCAGGAGCTCCCTGCTCAATGCTCCCCTTACTCTCTGATCCCCTGCAGCCTAGAGCTAAGTGGCCTAATCAGGCCTCACCTGCAGCCCCCGCCCCTTCCCGGTGGCGAAGCTCTCTCTCCTCGGCCCAGTCCGCCCCTCCGCCCCGCCGATTGGCAGTTTCCTGGGCCAATCAGAATGCCTCCCGAGTCAGGGGCGGGGCTTCACGCCAGAGTTGCCCTGTCAGTGCAGGTGGAGGCCCCCGGCGGGGCAAAGTGGCAGGAACCTCTTAAAGGGCGAGAACCCCGGAGAGGGAGAACTCGGCTGGGCCCGGCCAGGTCTCCGCCCCGTCGGGACTAGGTGAGCCTGGGCCGCCCAGGGGGCGACCTGGTGTCCCCGGGAGGGAGGTGGTGAGGGTCCGGGTCGTCTTGGTAGGAGAGAGACCAGGGTCTAAGGGTCGGGGGAGGGAAGTCGAGGGGCCCTGGGTTCCAAGGTCCACACTGAGGGTCCAGAGGGTCCTGGGCGTCTCGAAGTTCAGGGTGCGGGGAGGGGCACCGGCGATAGAAAAGGAGGTTCGGGAGCTCGGGTCCGGATCTGGACTTTTGTTGCTGGCGGTCCCAGCCCGGGTACCGGGCCTGTCTGGGGCTGGGGTCCTGGGTCAGGTTCCCGCGGGCGGGTCTCTGCAGAGTGGTGCAGCCCAAATTACCCACCCGCAACGCCGCCCTGCCCGCCCCGCGTGCGCCTGCCGGGCCCAGCACAGCGCTGGCAGGAGCGGGCGTGCGGGCGGCACGGGCGGGAGGGGACGCCCCGGCCTGGAGCCCCACGCCCCGCTCTCGCCCTTACGTAACTGACTTTGAGTTTCCGGACTGCGGGACCCGCGAGCTGGGGCACCAGCTCTGCCCCGCACACTCCCTTCCAGGTTTGGTCTCGGGGACTTCCCTCTGTCTCCGGTCTCCCAGGTCTCTTTGTCGGTCTCAGGTTCCTGCGAGCTCTCATTGCCCGGTTCCATGCGCCTCTCATCTCGTTTCTGTGTAGCCCAGTCTCTCCCTATCCCTGTCCTCTGTCTTTTCCCTAGAGTTTTCTTGCCTTCACCTACACTTTCTGGCAGACCCCATCTCGTTAGGGTAGAACAGGAGTTCTCCCCTCCAGCAAATTAGAGGTGGGGACTTGTCCAGAGAGAACCCAGCCCAAGCTTGCCCCAGAAGCGGGGGAGGGGAGGGCCGTCCCGAGAGGGCTGGGGAGGTTATTTCAAGCCCCACAGCTTCCCCTGGGAAGGAGTGGAGGCAGCCCCTTCTCTGCTTCGGGAGCTGTTTATCCAGAAGGAGGAGGCTTGGGGAGAGCCTGGCTGGGGCTGGGACTTGGGGCAGCTGGGAGTCCCTGTGTGAACTGCCTGGTGTCAGGTCAGTGTCAGATCCTCAGCTATGGAAGGGCCAGAGCCCTGGCACAGTGCCACAAGCTCCCCATTTTCACCCCAGTTACAGACCTGTGGGCTGGTCTTGGCAGGAGGGGTGAGGAGATTTACGGGAGGAGGCTAGAGGACTTTCTCATGGGGGGAGGGGGAGGAGGAGGGTGGAGATAGAAGTGACAGACTGTCAGATCGAAGGAGCACCTACTGGGATCACCCCCTGCCTTCAAGGCCTTTCTGCATGTCAGAGAGACAAACACCTCAGAAATAACTTTTGCACCCTGCTGCTGTCGGGTGCATGTAAACAAGATACTATAGTAGTCATGAGGTGGGAATTATTAATTCTGACTAGGAAGCAGGGAGGAGAGACTTTGCAGAAGGAGGTGGAAGGTCTGGGAAGAAGGGGATTGGAAGCTGTAGGAAGCAGAGAATAGGGAGTGAAGGAAACATCCCATACCCTGCAGGCCTTGTGTGCAGCAGAACTGGGTCCAAATCCTGATCCTGCTGCTTCCTTGCTGTGTGATGTTGTTACTTGAATCATTTCATCTCTCTGAGTCCCAGGTTCCTCCTCAGTCAATAATTCAGACCTTTAGCAGAATCAAATGAGGTCATGAGTCAGAATTCACCAGAATGGTAGCTGGTCTGGGAGCAGGCCAATGGGGGTGTTTAAAGAAGGAAATGAAGCGGGGAAGCCCCGAGGTTTCCTCTGTATATAGGAGAGTCTGTGTGTGTAGGAGGGACTGCCAGGTCCCAGCAATGTGGGATGCAGGTGGAGCGCCTGGGTATGTGGGTGATACCCACAGAAGCAAGGAGGTCCACACCCATCTGTCTGCGAATCCACCCATCCCTGTACTGCCTAGACCAGGCTGGCTTCCCTCCTGTAGGCCCCAGGTGCCAATAGAAGCTCCCAGGGCTCCCAAGCTGCCCCACCCCTTAGACTAGTGGGGGTACGGCTCCTGGTAGGGCAGGGCCAGCACCCCATCTGCAGAGTGGACCCTGACCAGGAGCCTGGCTAGCTGTGTGGAACAGGAACATGCCAGCCTGGCTGGGAAGATGCTGACACTGTACAGGCCTCTGGAAGCCCAGAGCTCTGCTGGCTGGACTTGGGCCCAGCTTATGGGACCTGGGCTGCAGGATGAGACAGAAACCTGGGTCAGAGTAAAGATACAAGGAGAAACCCCAGGAAGGGAGCCTAAGCAAAGCTGTGGAACCAGAGAGGAGATTTATGGGGTTATTCTCTAAGTCTTTCCTGAGCACCTACTGTGTGCCATATGCAGGTTTGCTAACCACAGAGTTGAACAGGACACTCATGAAGTGCTCACCATAGAGATCATGGTGGGCTGAGATTTGCTGGGGGGTTGCAGAATAGATCTTTATGATAGTCCCCTTGGGGGAGGGCATTCAGAATTTTTCTGGTGCCTGAGATTCTGATGTTTATTAAAGGGGGCAGGATTCTACTCCCTTATAGTCTATGGGCCAGTCACTTTTTCTCCTTGGGTGTCAGTTTCTCCTTCTGTGAAATGAAAAGGGGAGAAGAGCCTAGAGTCTCTAAGGGTTTTCCAGCACCCATCACTATAATCTCCAGGACCTGGATTGGGACTTAGTCCACCCCCTATCCTCACCCCACATCAGGGAGAGGGGAGAAAATCGGCAAGGGCAAGGTCGAGTGGGATGGGTCCCCAAGTCCTGGTCTTGGCTTGTGTTCTCTAAGCATAATTGGAGTCACGCTTGCTGTGCATAGAGCTCTGTGCTAAGCCTTTAATGTGGAACATTAAGTAATGTCATCCTTCCAACCTCATGAGGGAATAGGTATTATCCCTATTTCACAGGAGTCCAGAGAGGTGGATCAGCTTGACTGAAGTCACACAGCGAGGAAGTGGGTGGGCTGGGACTCAAAACTAGGTCTGTCTGACTCCACAGTCCAGACTCCCTAAGAAGGGGAACCTCTCCCTTACAGGTACTGGCCCTTTCCTACATCCACATTGTGCCCACATTGCCTCCCCTTTCCCTATGGAAACTGCATGATCCCCGCTGGGTGAACTTGGAGTTCTGGGATATTCTGGGGAGCTGGGGGATTGGCTGTGCCAGTGCCCACTGGACCTGGGAAGGGGAGAAAAGAATAGAGGGAACAAACTGTGGGTCAGGGCCTCGCTGAAAGTTTTCCCAGAGGGCTAGCTGGCCCCACTTGACTACTACCCAGGTGTAAGAGCTGGGCCCTGAAGGCAGCCTTGGTTATATGGCCAAGTTTGGACTTCAGTTTTCCATCTGTAATACATGGATTTTGGTTGTTGAGTGCAAACATTCCTGGGCCCATGGGTATATGACTGAAGCCGGTGATGGGGTAAAAGGTTAGAGGAAGGGGTCGGGGTAGTAGTGGCTGAGCCTGTTTGATTTTGAGCCAGCAACAGCTTGGATTGGAGGCTGGCTGTTTGACAGCTATTTCAGATGAAGGAATTGAGGTTGGAGAGGTTCAAAGGCTTGTCTGCGGCTGCGCAGCCAGCATTGCAGAAACTGAAGGGAAAAAGCCAGGGAAGACTTGGAGAACAAAATCCTGGCAGATGCCAGTTGGAGTCCTGGCTTGACCACTTAACTAGGCTTGGAGATATGAAGTGATGTGCCCAGGAGCACACAGAGAGAAGTCCCTTCGCCTCACTGTCCTCATCTGTAAAATGGGAGTAATAATAATTTCACCTTTGTCCACTTCTTGGGTTATTGTGAAGGTCACAGGAGATGAGGCATTTGTAGAATCTGGTGAGAATGTGGGTGCTAGTTATTTTTCAGTCCAAAGCTGCAGTTCTGGGTGTGTTTTTTGGGGAGAGGGCACTTCCGACAGCCCTTCTGCTGAAATGCTTTACCCTGGGGATGTGTGGAGAACAGCCCTAAGATTGCCACCACCATTTATTGAATATTTACCATGTGCCAGGCAGTAGTTCAGAGCTTCACCCGTCATTTGTTTCCTTTAATCCCTACCTTGTCAGGTAGGTGGTGGCCTGACCCACACCAGGCCCCTCCGAAACCCATGCCCACAGCCCCCTGTAGCTAACACTAATGGACAGTTTACCATGTACCAAGCATTGTGCAAAATGTTTTACATGTATTAATTCATTTAATCCTCACAACAACCCTGGAGGTGGGTACTAATGCTACCCCCGTTTTATAGATGAATAACTGAAGCACAGAGAAGTTAAGAAACTGGCCCAGTGTCATATAGCTATTGAGTGGTAGGGCCAGGGTTTGAACCCAAATTCTTGTTTCCTCCTTAAGGCACTCATCACAGTTATAATTCAGCTAATATTTATACGATTGCCTCCTCGCTGTACTGTAGGCTCCATGCTGGCAGGGACCATGCCTGTCTTCTTCATGCTGTATCCCCAACACCTGGCACACAGTAGATGCTCAGTTAATATTTGTCAACAGGATCCTGTTGCCTCCAGTGAGCTGGGTCCCGGATGGCCTGATGAGCTCAGGATGGATTATCAGATTATCAGATTTCGGACAGAGAGGGTATCTGCCCCAGCAGAGCCCTGGAGGCAGAGGGAGGGCAGCATTTTGCCCCTGGCCTAGACCCAGGCTGAAGAGGGGCCCCAAAAAGCTTGTTTGTTGGTTGTGTTTGTGTCTCACTGCTGTCCTTTGCTTCCATGTGCCACTGTGACGATGGCTCCACGGTTCCTCCCTAACTGGCTGCGTGACCATGATGGCTGCTTGTGGGTGAGTACTGGTTTGGCTAAATGACTGCATGTGGGCTCGATTCTAATGCATGTCCTGTGGCTCTGCAGCCACATGTGTAAAGGGAGGAGGCCCAGGGGTGGGAGTGGAAGAACTGAGGGAGGGCACTCTGTGAAGTTAGGATCCTACCACAATCAGCTGACTCTCTGCCGACACTTAACACGCTGATGTGGTAATTTTCGGGTCACATGATATAATGCAAAGGTCTTTGGGGCCGGTCTGGTCTGGAATAGAATGCTTATTCTGCTACTTGTAGCTGGGTGGATCTTTGCATCTCAGTTTCTCATCTGTGAAAGGGAACATTAACACCTACCTGACATAGGTATGTTTGTTCTTTGATTCATGGAAGCCCCACGAAGGCAGGAATTTTTGTTCACCTGTTCACTGCTGTATCAGCATCTAGGATATAGTGGCATGTAGTAGGTGCTCAATAAATATTTCTGAATGAATGAGTATTTATTCATTCAGTGTCACTATGCCCCATCAGTGTGGTTTGTATTAGATTAAATGGTTAATGGATATAAAGTGCCCAGCATCATCAGGGCTTGTGAACGTGAGTTCCCTCTTTCTCACTAGACTGTGAATTCCTTGGTGGTGGTGGTGCTGGTGGGTGGGGGGTAGAGGGTGGTGGGGTGGTGGTGAGCAGGTCTCTGTTAAGTGAACTCCGGGTTCTCTGAACTGAATGTGGGGCCAAGTACCAAGCCCATTAATCAACAGAGAGAGCAGCCCAGGCATCTAGGCTCAGGGCCTCTGCTTAGAACTGGGGAGGGAGTGGCAGAGCCTCTAGGTTTCATCAGAAGAGAGGATGGCTGGGGAGATGGGGCTGAAGGCGGGAGGGGTGAGGAGGGACTTTACCTCTTAGTACTGCCACTTTCTTAGATATGTGACCTTGGACAAATCATTCACTTCTCTGAGTCTTGGCGACTTCATTTGCAACGTGCATATAATGTAACTTCCCCCACCCTGTCATGGGAAGGAGCCAAGGAGAAATGCCCAACCCAGGGCCCCAGCGATAATTGTTGCTTTCCTCCCAGCCCTGGGCTCATTCTGGGAGGGGACTAAGTAAAGTGTTCCTCTTTTTGGCTCCTTTCATCTACTTTTTTTTTTTTTTTTTTTGAGGGCAGTGTCACCGGCCCTCATACGTGGGACCTGAACTGGGGCCTCTGGCTTCCCAAGCCAGTGCTTAACTGCCGGCCCTTCATCTACTTTTAACTTCCCACCCAGCTGGGACTAGAATTCAGGAGTCAGGAGCCTCAGACCCCTCAAGCAGGCTGGCCAGGGCCCTGGAATAAAGCTGGGCTCTGCCCAGTATAGAAGTAGACGTGGAAGTGGAAAAAGTAGTTCAGCCATTCTTTTGCTGTGTGACTTGATTCAGTAACTCACCTTCTCTGGGCCTAGGTTGCCTCACCTATAAAATAGGGTTAGTAAAGGATACTTCCCTTGAATAATTATTCAATGAGCAAAAGGGTGGATTAGGCATTATAACTGCTATTACTATTTGGGTCTGGCTAGGTGGCTCCAGAGTGGGCCCTGGAGAATTACACCCCATCTTGGCCTAGGGATCCTGAGAACCTCTAGTCATCATATGCATTATCGCCATGTATTGGATGTTTCTTATATGCTGAGCTGGTAGTTTATGCTATTTTATTTATTTATTTTATTTTTTAGCTGAGCCATCCTGCTACCTGTTGGTAGCTCAGCGGCTGCTCAGCTCGGGCTGGGCATCGAACTGCTGTTGCTCAGAGCTCAGCTCGCACTCTTTTTTTTTTTTGAGGGCAGTGTCACCGGCCCTCACATGCGGGATCCGAACTGGAGCCACCGGCCTCCCAAGCCAGCGCTCAACCACCGCACCACTCGGCCGGCCCATCAGCTCGCACTCTCGAGCAAGCTCTTAACCGACTGAGCCACTCAGCCGGTCCTATGCTATTTTAGATACATTATCTCATGTAGTCCCCCCAGTGACCCAGGCATTATGGCCCCCACTTTATGGATGAGAGAACTAGTGTTGAATCAAGTGAGTTACCCAGAGTCACATAGTTATTTAGGGGTGAATCTGGACATTATCAGACCCAAGTCTGCTGACCCCAAGGCCTGAAAACTCTCTTACCTCCCCCAAGGAGGCAGAGACTGTATTATTTGAGTCATCTCTGTCTACTCTTCCCCCCTTCCCCCTCCCGGCTTGCTGCTCTAAGAGTTTTGAAAAGAGGAAACAACAGAAAGCCGGAGAAAGCCAGGCACCAAAGTGGTTGAGTGAGACAGTCCTGGTTTTGAATCCCATATCTATTGTTTACTTGTTTTCTGACCTTGGGCAAGATGCTTAACCTTGGCGGCTTAGTTTCCTTATCTGTAAAATGGGGATAATAAAAGAACTTACCTTCCTCCTAGATGCTGGAACTTTCATGTGAGGATTAAATAATGCATATGAGGCACATGCATATGAGTACTCAATGATAGTAATTATTATTGTTATTATAGTTATAATTGTGAGTATTATTTGGGGATTACAGAGATGCCCCTCTTAGGACAGTGAAGACCAGGTTTGGAAGCGGCCTGCTGGAGATAGGCAGATAGCAACCTAGTCTGACAGGTTCTGAAAGGCACAAGTAAGGTGAAGGGAGGGAGGAGACCTCTGGGAAAGTTATCTAGTTGTCTGCTTTCACTAACACCCACTCTGTGACAGGGCAGGGGACACAGAGATGAATCTGTGCTGTCTCTACACCCCCCCCCCCCCCCGGCCTTCCTGGGAGCTCAGAGTCTAGTTTTGGGGAGGACACAGAAACCACCAACTCTACTTTTGACCAATGCACTGAAGTATGAACTGGGAACATCTCAGGCAAAGACCAGGAGCAAGGGCATTCCTGGGTTGAAGGAACTGCTTTGCCAAGATAGAGAGCCACTGCCCGCACTCAGGGGAATGCAGCTGGAGAGACAGACTTGGGGACATTGAGGGACTTGACGCAGAGGCAGTGGGGGGCGATTGGATATTAAGCAGTGGAATGACATGGTCAGGCTTGTATTTTGGGAGGATCACTTGGTGTGGAGGATGAATGGGAGGGGAGGGGCAGAGGTAAGTCTCCAGGGAAGAGGTGCTGAGATATGGGGCAGAGATTGAGTCATGGGAGGGGAGCAGAGGGGTCTGTTTAGGAGGCAGAACCATGTGATAGTGGACTGCAGTGGGCAGGCAGGAGAGGAAAGAGGTGAGAGTGAGAGCTTGGGGTCTGGCCGCTGATGGGGCCCGCTGGGGTCTCTGGCCGAAGGACATATCTGGGAGGAGGAACCAGAGCTGCATTGGGGGGCTAAAAGCCACTTGTCTGCTCCTTGCCACCTTCCGCCTTAGTTCCCGCAGGCAATAGCTATGAGCTGGACATAGGGGCAAGACTTCTGGCTACCAGGGCCCATGCCCCCGACTCCTGCCTTGGGAGTCCCTTCTGGTGACTTCAGGGAGGACAGCTCTTTGGGGTGGGGGTCAGGCAGGGGCTGAGTGGTACAGAGAAGCTCTGAGTTCTAGCTCCACCAGTGTCACTGAATGTCTGCGTGACCCCTGAAGTCACTCCCTCTCGCTTGCCTTCCTTTTCCTTGCCTTGAAAATGAGAATAAGCAAACCTGTTGTGCCTGCATCACAGATTCAGTGATAAAATGTGATTAGAGATAACAATCATTTATTGAGCACTGACTGTGTACTACGTCCTAGGGACATGAAGATGACTCAGACAGGGTTCCTGCTTAGGAAGCATGAAGCTCTTTAGGGTGAGCCCAGCTGAGCAAGCGATTTCTGGGCATTGCTAGGCTGGGATTTCAAGGATGAATAAGAGCTCTCTAGGTAGGTGATGGAGGGAACAGCATATGCAAAGGCTTGAACCCACATAGTGTGCTCAGAGTTTGGTATGGATGGAGCATAAAGAGAGAGGTAGGTGGTAGTGGGAGATGAGGCTGGACACGGAAGCAGGGCCCAGATTGTGCAGGGCTTTGAAAATGGTCACTTTGGAGATGATCACTTGCTGCCCTCTCCTTCCTGCACCCTCATAGCTGCCTGTTTTCACTGACACTGCCAGGGCCCTTTTTGCCCTGCCCCTCCCCCACTTCTCCTTGTCCCCTTCTCACCTCAACCCTAGTCAAACCCAGTGGCTGCCTCTCTCAGGAGTCAACAACCTGGGTTCCTTGCCAGCCTGTGGCCTGCAGTCATTTACCTTTTCTGAACCTCAGTTTCCACCTCAGTGAAATGGGGACAGCAGGCCTTCCTCACAGGGAAGGGTGGAGGTTTCAATGAGATAATCCCCACAAATGGCCTTGTACATGTAATGGACACCCATAGAAAGGATTATGTCATCATGATTTGGTCCCACCCACTGCTTCCCCAGCCTCTCCTGGCAGCCTGGTCTGGCCAACAAAGGAAGGAAAGGATTAAGAAACAAACCCAAATCTCCAGAGGGGGCCTGGCCCATTGCCAGCTCACTCCCTCCTGCCCCTTGCTCCCCTTGGCCTCAGGCCCAAGGGCACTCCGTCTTGAGGCCTGGGCTCCCCACAACCCCTCCCTGGATAGGGGCCAAAGCCAGCAGCAGCCCTGAGAAAGGGATAAATATTTTGAAAATGTGTAGCTTTATTTTTGTCCCCTGAAAGCGAGTAATTTTTTTTCTGGGTGATGGGGAGACAAGTAAGTGTGATGCCCTGTATCTGTGGGAGGCCGCATTGTCTGGGCAGAACTGGAGCCCTGAGCCTCCTGGATTCTACAGCCGAGGGTTGTGATCAAGTCCCTTTTTCAGGAACCTCATATCAGAGCAGGTGGCTGACGACACAAGATTATGCAGCAGGAACCTAGACCCTTACTGCATGTCCTATGAATGGGTGCGATGTAGTGACTGGCCTTGGCTGTCACTTTACTTCTTTGAGCCTCAGTTTTCTCTGCTGTAGAATGGGGCTGATTTTACTGTGAGGATTGGCGATAATATAGATAAAGCGCTCAGTCCTGTGCTCAACACTTAGCGTCCTAAAGGGTAGGTAGCTCCTCTTATTGCTATTGTAGCTGCTGCCTCTAAGAACCTACCTCTTCCCAGGCTAGGTACTTGGAGTTTTGAGACAGTTTCTTGTTGAACAAATAAATGACAGCCAATAAACTGTTTTAAAGAGCTAGGCTCAGCATCTGCCCACCCCCTCCACCCCTCCTCCCTTCCTTTCCCTCTACTGGTTGGCTGGAACACTGTAGCCTCACCCTTGGCCTGATTTTGGCCCCTGCCCCCGGAAGATCTCTGGCGCCCAGCCCGCATAGTCTCTATTCCAGGAGCCATACGAGGACAGTTTCGCATCTGCGGCCACCTCTGATCAAATGCCACTGCAACCACTTTGGAAAAGCAGAGTCGGAAGGGTCCTGCATCACCCACACCTAAGCTGAGGGGACAGAGTTGGAATGTGAGCTCCCTGAAACTATCCTCAGGGAGCTAGGACAACATGACGACTTTGCAAAGGTCATGAAATAGGCCTAGAAGAGAAAACCTGGCCCATAGGCCAAAATGTGTTGGAGTGGAAGGAACACCAGACTCGGTTTTCTGGAGTGCTGCGCTCTCTGCCTCCCTGCCCCCATCCCAGCTCTTCCTTCTCTCTCTGAGCCTCCAGTTTCTGATTTATAAAAGGGAGGGGGTGGATTGATGTCAGAGGTTTCTACTAATATTATAGGATTAAAAGAAGAGATTTGGGAGCCGACAGATCTGGGTTTAAATCCCAGCCTTACCACTTGCCAGCTGGGGGACCTGTAGCAAGTTGTTTTACTTCAGTGAGCTTTAGTTTTCTCCCTTGGAAAATGGGAAAAATATTAGTACCTTCTCATAGGATTACTTAAGGGCTAAATTAGATAATTTGGGGAAAGCTCTCAGTCTATAGCTAGCATCTTGGAATTGTTGTTGCTGTTGTTATTCATGATTAAGTGGAGACAAGAAGAAGAAATCAGTCAAGGGCAGTCAGAAAACTGTTCATTGAGAGGGCAGGGCTTGAGACAAGAGTAGATTCACTTCCTTCATTCATTTACTCAACAAAGATTTAGGATTTGCATAGATAGGACATAGAGAAGAAGTGCAAGGGAGGCTGGAGAAAGATGGAGTCAAATAGACATGCTTATTCTAGCTGTGGGATCAGTTACTTCTTTTCTTTAGGTCTCACCCCCTTATCTGTAAAATGGTGAGAATAATGAACATAATCCTTATCTCCAGAATTGCCCTAAGGCTTAAGAGAGTTCAAGTTCACAGCGGGATGTCAGGCTGTCTGATTCCTTTCTTCTCCCAGCTCTGTTAACCACTGGAGGCATGATCTCAGGCAAGTCCTTGAATACACCAGGTACACTCCTGCCCCAGGGCCTTTGCACTTGCTGGTCCTTGGGTCTGGAACATGCTACCCCCAAGGACTTTCATGAGTGTGTTCTCATCAGAGAACATTCATAAAAGTTTTTTGTTTATATTATCTCAGTAAGGCTTTTCCTGACTATTCTATTTAATATTGTCACCCCCTTTCCTGCCTCAACACCAACATTCCCTATTCTCCTTCCCGGCTTATTTTTCTCCATAGCACTTATCACTCCTTGACATACTATATTTTACTGAATATTTGTTTACTGTTTATCTTCCTCCACAGGAATATAAGCTCAGTGATAACAGTGATTTTTGTCTGTCTGGTTCAGTGTTATATTCCCTGTACCCAGAAGATTGTGTGGTTTATAGTAGGTGCTCAGTAAATATTTGTAGAGCAAATGAATGAATAAATAGAGCTTCTCTGGGTCTAGCACTGTGCTAAGCACATAGTAGATTCTCAATAAATAATTCTACTAGTGGCCATTGGTCCTCTCCATTTTTCAGATCATACTTTGGCTGGGTCAACCCAGAAGCTCATTTGCTTCTGACATTTTCTGCCAGACATCAGTTTCAGTTAGAGTGCTCATAGACATCTTCTGTGCCTGAGCCTGAGCTATGCAGAATTTCTAGTTGAGGCTGTTTGGCTGTTGGGCCCACAATGATTGTTATGTCATTATTGGTAATTAGCACTTAGGCTCAGAAGATTGAGCTTTTTTTCTGCAGAAATCACAGCAGAGAGCTGTGCCAGCCAGTGGGGCCAAGGCCTGGAGCCGCTTCCTCTGTAACTGCCCCCTTCTTGTGGGTTTGTGGCTTTGGGAGACCTAGAAGGAGGTGCCCAAAGAGAGGGGCACCTAGGTAACCATCTCAACTGCTGTCTTTCCCAGGCAGCATCCGGCAAAGTTTCTCCCCTACACCTTTGGCTCTCCATGCCTGGTTGATGTATATAGGGGCTCCTCTAAAGAGGGGGCTCCCTATACCCCCAGGGTGCTAGGTATAGGGTTTCCAAATGTCTAGCAGATAGGGGCTTTTTTGATGCTCAGGATTCAGGTAGTATGGGTGGAGGATGTAACCCTGGGTTTAAGACTCAAGAAGCCGGTTGAAGTCTCTGCTTCGCTGCTGCGTTGCTGGGTCACCGGTAGGCACACACATCACTAACTTTTGCCTCAGCTTCTTCCTTTGTCCAATAGAGATAAAGACACCTGCTTGGGTTCATTGAGAAAGAGAGGCAGGATAATGTAGTGGACAAAGGATAGAGTTTTGGAGTCATATACACCTGGCTTCTGAATTATACCCCTTTCTAGCTGTGTGACATTGGACAAATTGCTTCACTTCTTTGACTTCACTCCCCAAAGCTATAACATGGGGTTCAAATAGTACCCACACCATAAGGTTGTTGTGAGAACTAAATAAGAGAAGGTAGGTCAAATACTTGGGCACACAGTGCTTTATACATTTTTGCTGGTATTATTATAATGACCATAATGGAAATACAGGTAAATCTATAAACTGTAAGAAGGGTACTAGCAATAAATCCACGCAGATGTGGGTTTGAATCCCAACTCTGACATTTACTATCTGGGTGATTTCGGGTACTTTTTTTCTCTTCTCTGAGACTCTACTTCCTCATCTGTAAAGTGGAAATTATAGTCAGACTTTCCTCCAGGGGCTGTGTAAAGGTTCAGTGACATATTGAATATAAAGTGCTACTTGGTACTGTGGTTGGCACATGCCACCCCCATTTTATAGATAAAGAAGAGAGAGGAAAACTGAGTTCAACTAAACTCACATAGCATCTCAGTGTGGAAGCCTTGATTTGAACCCAAGTCAACCTGCCTCAAAAGCCCACATTCTTTTTACCTCTTCTTGCCATCATCCATATATGGGATGGTGATAATGATTGTTCTTATCGCTACTGCACTCATTCATTCTGTGATCCTTGGTGCCTATACAGAGGAGGTGCTCAAAAATTTTTGTTGGATGAAGAAAAGGGGACCAGCGTGTCCTCACTTTCAGGTAGGCTTTTGCCCGGGGTTGAAGATTTTTTTTTTGGCTTGGTTGACAGTAGATAAAAATAAAAATCATATGCAGTGCAGGTTGGGTTTTGTAATCTGCAGAACCCTTTTGCACCCCTCACACAATTTGATCCTTCTTGCTATCCTGTATGACATCCTGGGTAGCCACCTCCATCTGACTAGTGAGGAAATGGGAGCTTAGAGAGGGTATTATAGACTGAATGTTTGTGTGCCTCCACCCCCCCATCCCACCCCCCACCCTGCCAATTCACATATTGAAGCCTTAACCCCCAATGGGCTGGTATCTGGAGATGGGGCCTTTGGGAGGTAATTAGAGTTAGATGAGGTTATGAGGGAGGAGCCCTCATGATGGGATTAATGCCTTTATAAGTAGAGACACCAGAGAGCACACTCTCTCTGCCTTGTGAGGAACAGTGGGAAGGTGGCTGTCTGCAAGCCAGCAGGAGAGCCCTCACCAGAAACTGACCAGACTGGCACCCTGATCTTGGCCTTCCAGCCTCCAGAACTGTGAGAAAATAAATGTCTGTCATTAAGCCACCCAGTCTATGGTATTTTGTAATGGCATCCCAAGCCAACTAAGACAGAGGGTAAGTGACTTGCCCAAAGTCACACAGTGAAATTTTGGCATACCTAAAGCTGGAATTTATTTGTAGTCATTTGTCTCTTTATCCCCTACTAAAACACTGCCAGTCCCTGGATGGTTTAGAAATTGAGACAAACAGAATGCTAGACAGTCATGTCACAGCTGCTTTGGAGGATCTTGGGGCAAATCAAACTTCGGCCATTTCTGGGTGCTGAATCTCCCCTGCTTCCTTATTATTATTTTTTTTTTTAGCTGAGCCATCCTGCCACCTGTTGGCAGCTCAACGGCAACTCAGCTCGGGCTGGCCTTGAACAGCTGTTGCTCAGAGCTCAGCTTGCACTCTTGAGCGAGCTCTTAACCAACTGAGCCACTCGGCCGGCCTTCCCCTGCTTCCTAATAGCCTCTCTTCTCCCCTCTCCCAGGTGAGGGGTGGGCCAGGCTGACTTTACCAATTTTAGAAGGGGCTCAGCCAGCTGGTGACACTGAACCTGTCCCTGCGTTTCTTGGGAAACACTCTAGGCCTAGAGGGGTTCCCTGCCCTAGCAAGAGAGAATTAGTGGGTTAAGCTTGAGTGAGCTGGAGGCTTTGCTGGCTCAGGGTCATTAGGCTCACTCCAGCTGGCGAGAGAAGGGGGTCGGCGAGGTCAGGGGAGATGAGATCCTTGGATCCCTCCTTGAATATCCCAGGGCTACAATCAGAAAAAGCCACAGCAGCCTTTCCCTGAGGTATTGGGACAGATGTTGATATTGCTCATTCATAGCATTTCTAAACTGCTTTCCTAAGAGTGGTATGAAAGTGGTATGGAGCACAGGACGATAGCATCACACAGACCTAGTTTAAGCGGTGTGACTTTGGGCAGATCACCTAAATTTTCTAGGCTGTAGTTTCTTCAGTTGTAATTGAAGCTAATAATACTTTGTGTGCTTGCTACTATACAGTTGAATGCAATAATGCATATAAATAACTTCGTATGTGTACGACACATAGTAAACACATAATAAATGTAGTTATTATTATTATTATTTTTAAATTTTATTGGGGAATATCCATGATCATTGGTTACACATTGCTCTCATGCTACCATGGCATAGTTGACTCTTTTAGGGAGGGTGCAGCTCACAGTGGACCATGCAGGGATCAAAGCGGCAACCTTGGTGTTATTAGCACCACTCGCTAACCAACTGAGCTAACCAGTTATCACATCCTTATTTTTTTTTTTTTGAGGGCAGTGTCACTGGCCCTCATATGTGGGACCTGAACCGGGGCCGCTGGCTTCCCAGGCCAGCGCTTAACCACCGCGCCACTCGACCGGCCCTCCACATCTTTATTTTTAACAATAAATTATGTCTCAAGTCCCTTCCATTCATATTCCTAGGTTTTATGTGTGTAGAATTTAGCCTGGTCTCCAGCTTTGGATGGGAAGTATAGCTGGACTTAGAAGGCACTAAATTTTAGAATCCTGTAGTAGGGGGTTGGAAGACTTGGGTTCAAGTTAGGGCTCTGCCACCCTGTGCTGTGTGACCTTGGGCAAGTCCCTTCCAGCTTCTGGACCCATTTCCCAAACTGTTTAAAAGTGAGCAGCTTGGAATTGATGATCTCTGAGGGCCTATCCAGTTCTAACATTTTGTGAACCTAGCAGCCTAAAGGAATGAATACTTTAGCACCCGTGCACCAGGGCCCTTTTTACAATTTCAGCTTCCTTCCCTTCTGCCCCTTGTTTTGCTGGAGTGTTTCCGCAGCAGAAAGGATATAATTTGCCAACTCCCAATATATGTATTTTACTTAACATTTAGACTTTTGCCTTTACTGTGCACAGAAAACTCTGTAAGACAGAGCTTAATGTAATTTTGTAAGCAAAATACATTGTGTCAAAGAGGTCAAAACATGCTCTGTGTCTTCAAATAGTGTCTTTCATTGCATCTGCTGATTTGTTTTGCTTTTATCTCAAAAATGACCAGAACAGACAGCCTTGTATGCTATAATTAAAACAAAAAAATGCTGCAGTCAATGCATCCTAGAAAAGTAATCATGGGTATGATTTAGATAAAAAGTTATTTGTCGAGTATAAGAGCGAAAAATGGGAAATAACCTACATGTCCAACATTTAGGTTTAACTAAATTACAGTATATCCACTTTTTATTATTATAAATAACAGGGCACTGTTAAAAATGGTGATTCAAATGTCATAATATATTGTTAGGTAAAAAATGCTGGTTCCAAAACAATATGATCTAAATTTTAAGAAAGCATTAGGGGGCCGGCCCAGTGGCGCATTGGTTAAAAGCTAATTTGGGATGACAGCAGCCCCGGTTGGGATCCCACATATGAGGGCCAGTGACACTACCCTCTACAGCTAACAACAAACAGCTCCACCTGGAGCTGGGCTGTGTGAGCCCCGGCGACGGTGTAGGCTGCAGCCCCTGCTGCAGTGGGCTGCCATAGGCTATAGTGAGTGGCCGGCAGCCAGCATGAGCTGCCAATAGCCACAGTGAGCGACCATCCAGAGGCCAGAGCAACCATCCTGGTGCCTTATTCGGGAAGAACGCAATGACAATATCAACATGGGCCAGTGAAGCAACATCCTCCGCAACTAGACTGAAGAACAAAAAGACAGCAACTTGTCTGTTCCCCTTCCCCGATTCACCAATGTTGTTCCCCTCCCCCAATTCCCCAATAAAATCTTAAAAAAAAAAAGCATTAGGTTGAATTGTATGCAATTGCTGATATCTGACCATTTTTAACCTATAAAGTCAGTAATTGCTTATGACTTAATTTAATATATATAAAAACAAAAAAGTATATCTGTGAGAAAAGGGAAGTCTCCTACCAAAATATTGATGGTGGTTATTTCTTTTTTTTTTTTTTTTTTTTTTGGGAGCAGTGTCGCTGGCCCTCATATGTGGGACCGAACCGGGGCCGCTGGCTTCCCAGGCCAGCGCTTAACCACCGTGCCACTTGGCCGGCCCGATGGTGGTTATTTCTGATTGATGGCTTTGCGGTGATTAAAATTTTTTAAATTACAATTTAACTACATATTTTCTATGAACAATTCAAGTACTATTACTAAAAATAATCCCCTATAAAGGCATACCACTGTACGAACAGTAATTTTCCTGCCCTTTTATAAGGTTTGATTTATCATTTGTGTTGAAAAGATCTAAAATGACTGCAATTTTATGACTACAGGAGGATGGAAAGCTCTACTCTTCATGTACTTTTGGTACAAGGATTGGTTTTCATTCAATAGTGACTGTTCAGAACACTTGGCTGGTGGGCCCAGCTTTTCAAAGCCCTCTTCATCTCTTGCCACCCCCCCCCCCACACACACACACAACAGACAGATGTTTTCCATAAGCCCTGTCACTGGGCCATAAGGCCAGCTGTGTCCCTAATCCGCCCACGTCCCAGATTTGGGAATGGCGCAGAGGTCAACTATGCCCCCATTCTACCCCCACTTTCTTTCAATCTCATCTCTTCCAGGTCATTGGAGGCCCCATCTACTGTCCCTGGCTTTTCCCACTGGTCACCGCCTAATTTCACCATCTAATTTCACCCTCTTCTTTGCAGCTGGTGTTTGCTTTTTCTGGAGCTCAGTTTGCAATGGCGAAGGATTAGGACCCTTTCATGCTGTCTTAGTGGCCTTGACTGCTCCAGGGGCTGACAGTCAGCTAGCAGGGTCTGTATTCCCTAGAAAGGAACAGGAGGGGTGGTGGGGAGGCAGTGGCGGGCTCAGCTGGCAGGCGGGACAGAGATGGTCCCTAGAGATTCCATCCTGGGGTTTGGAGCACAGCACAGCCGCCCATCACCCAGACATGAGCATGGAGCAGGCAGGGCAGGAACTGGGTTTCTGCCTAGGAGATTAGCTTTAGAGCTGGTGCTTGGGATCTTTACCCTTGGTACCCAATGGCAGCCTCTGCAGGGTGAGCTGGGATTTGATGTCCGTTTGCAGAGGCCTCTTCTAGGAGGGCAAATGGGCACATGAGTGACGGTGGTTCTCTGCCTTCAGATTGGGCAAAACTTACACCCCACCTCCTACTGTGTGTTGTGCCCAGCTACACTCAGGAGTTGGGCATTTAATATAACAGGTGATGGTGTGTACCTAATTAATAACAAAAGTCCCCCTTGTGTGGATGGTACTTTACAGTTTACAAAGCCCTTTCATCTCCAGGCTGAGAATTAAAAGCCAGTACCAGAATTTAAGTCTTTCAGATTTTAAAGCCTGTGCCAACGGTTCTTGGTGTGGTGTTGCATGGCACCCTGAATTTGAGTGGCTTCCGCCTGCCTTGTGTCTAGTCATTTTCTGCTCATCTGAGACCCCTACTTTTTTTTCAAGATGATGTTTATTCACTGCACACTCCATGCATCCAACCAAGCCTGTTTTAATTTGATGTGTCAATGCCTAGCACTTAGTGGCATAGAGAATATTGATTTTCATGAATCTGAATTTGCTGCATAACAGTGGTAGTAGTGGTGAGCCGTCTTGTGCCTGATCTTCGGGATTTATCCTTCCTGGTAGCAGATTTCCAGGTCCGGTAGGTGAAGGTAGCCTCTCAGGCCCAGGGGTGGTAGGGCCAGAGCTCCCTCAGTCAAAAGGCAGGGGACCACAGTATTCAAGGACAGGTGCTTCACCCCAGTGCACAGAATGACCTTGGCCAAGTCACCTGACCTTAGAAACTTCAGCCTTATATATAAAATAATTTGTTCACTTTTTCACCAAATATTTATTGAGTGTGCACTATTCTGGAAGATGAAAAAGAGGGTCAAAGTCCTTGTCCCCCTGGAGCTTGCAGTCTAGTGGGTCTAAACTGCAGCAATTTATTGAGAGGGACAACAGATAAATACTTATATCATAGAAAGTCCGGTAGAAAGAAGTGCTGTGAGGCAAAATTAAAGCAGAGCAAGGGTGTGTGAGTGGAGGCTGTTTTAGATAGGGTAGTCAGGTGGTCCTCAAGGGGTTCTCAGGATGTCTGAAACATTATTCATGTAAGGTGCTCAGCTCAGTGCTGACAACCCTTGAGTGTTTAACAAATATATTATTATTATGTCAGCCAGCTCCACATCTCTCAGTGCATATTTTAGTCTCCAAATAGCAGTAATAATTAACACTTACGTAGCTCTTACTATGAGTTAGGCACTGTTCTAAGCCCTGTACGTACTTAACTCATTTAATTCCTACGATAACTCTTATGAGGTAGGACTTATTATTATCTCCTTTTTATGGGGTTGGAAACAGGCACAGAGAAGGTCAAACAATTAGGGAGGGCTGGAATTTGAGAATGGAACCGAGGTAGTCTGTTTCTAGAGGCTGAGCTGAGAAGTGAGAGGGCTGTGATTAGATACCAGCAGACAGTGTAGCTGGCGTATACAGCCTCTGATGTCAGATTGCTAGCTTCTTATCCTAGCAGGTCTAAACCTCTCTGCTTGGGTTTCTTCATCTCTAAAATGGGAATAGCAGAACCTGTCTTACCTCACAGGGCCCATACTTACAGCAGAGCCGTCTTTCTGCTCTATGGGGCCCAAACTTGTTCAGAGTCCAACCTGGCAGGGAATGTGAAGGGTCAAGGGGCCTCAAACTTCTGAAAGGAAATAGAGGCACATAAGGCAGTTGTCAGAGGAACTCGAAGTTCAGCTAGGTTTTTATGATTTTGAGGGTGCCACGGTGGAATTAGGAGTCCCTTAAATGCAGAAGACAGCTGAAATCTTGGTGTTCAGTTTCCATTTCAGGCCTTACATAGCTGCCAGGAGAGGTAAAGTCTTATCTAATGTCAGGGTTAGAATGCCTGGAGATGGTTAAGTTAAGTATATAGGGAAACCGAGGCCCAGAAAAACTGAGTGACTTAACCCAGGTCACTAGGTGCATTAGGGGGGCGGTCAACTGGGGTAGCCTGGGCAGCACCCTCAGCTTTCCCTGAGGATTCCAAATCTCAGCCTTTTATCTGGCTCTCCTCCAAGTGGAAAGGGCCTCCCCTTCGTGCTTAGTGGAATGGGCACTAACTGCCTCATTCCCCACGTGGGTGCTGCGGCGACCAGAGACACTCCGACTGTAATGAGGGTTCGACTTGCGCGTGCGCACACGCGGCCAGCCCCTTGCCTTTCCTTTTTTCCTCTCCTCCCCATTTCTTACCCACCTAGGTGGGGGGGGAACCTGAGGAGCCAGAACTTGACCTCAGCCAATGGGCTGACGGGCCGCGGGCCCGGCCCCCTCCTTCCCTCTGGTGCCGTCCAATAGGAATTTACTACAATGTTGTGGCGCCCCGAGGGGGAGGGGCGCGCGCGGGCGGGCTGGCTGCGGGCCGGGCTGGCCTCGCCTCGCGGAGGGAAGGCGGGAGGGCGCGCGCCGGGGCCGCGGGCTCACTCATTCGCTCCCTGCCTCCCTCCGCGGGTGGGTTAGTCAGTCAGTCAGTCTCCCTGCAGCCGGAGGGCCCGCGAGCCGCAGAGGGCCCGAACCTCGGACGCCAGCGCCTCCTCCTGCCATTGTTCGTCGGGCGGTTGCGGCGGTGGGCGCGGGAGCCCCGGCCTCGGAGCCACCGGTGAGGCGAGGCGGCGGCCGCGCACGAGCGGGGGGGGGGGCGCGGAGCTGTCCCCGAGGGGACGGTCCTGGTGGCCGCAGCGGCGCCGCAGCCTCTTTGTCTCCAGTCCCCCGCAGGCCCCGGGCTCGGGGCGCGGGCTCTCCGGCCTTCGCGCGCTGGAGGCTGGAGGGGCTGACGCCTGGACGCAGGCGGCCTCAGCAGCAAGGCGGGGGCTGGTGGGGCGAGCGCTTCCAAGTTAAGCTTGCGGTATATTTTTGACGCGTGGACGTCTGGACGGTCTAGTCTGTCAATCCTTGCACAGCGGGCAGGAGCCTTGGAAGGAAACCCAGTGGGGGAAGAATTGCAGGGTTTGGGGCGGTGGAGGTGTTGGGTGCAGCCGCAGAGCGATGGCTTCGTGACGAGGTAGCCGAGCTGCCTGCAGAAGTCAGGCACAGTCTGAGGGGTGCGGGGAGCCCAGGGAGGACTTGAGGGCCTTCCCGCCACGGGCACCCACATCGTGAAAGAAAATCCCCCAAACCCGAGGGCTCTAACGCGCTCCCTGAGTCATCACGGTTCCCGGGACCAAAGGGTTAACTCGATTCTCTCCGCATCGTGACCTCCTTTTTCAGTTCGCGCATCTGTCGGCTTGGAAATATTCCCTCCTGCTTGCTGGGCTGCGTTTACCTGTGGAGAGACTGGCTGCGGGCTGGCCCTCCGAGATGCATCCGCAGGCTAGCCTTCCTGGTGGGTTTCTTTTTTGCCAAAACAGGCTTCTTCTTCGCAGAAGCAGGCGTTCTCCTGAGAGAGAAAGTGATCTCACGTGAAACAAATTGCTGACGGGTTGGTTTCTGGCCCCATGATAGCGAATGTCATCCTGTTGTTTCTCTAACTGTACCCTACCATAAATGACTAGTCTGTGGAGACTTGTCGGTTTTTGGCATGTTTTGCTGATTAGGAGACAGCGGTGTTTTTTTTTTCTTTCTTTTTGTTTTTTTTAAGAGATGCCGAGCTTTATTTAGTAGTCTGGGTGATTTCACAGCTGCTATTTTGTTCTTTTTTGTTTTTAGGGAAAATTGCAAGGAATGGTTATGTCTGTGCCTTGGATATTATTCGAGTGGATGTATACTCGCTTGAGGATACACTGTACTTAATGCTGTTGCTCATTTCTGTTTTGTGTATTCTCACTCCTGGCAAAAATTGTAGTTGGTTTGACCCTTTTATTCAAGCGGATATGTATATATCTCCTTTATGTAAGTCTTCTCATCCCAATTTTGTGAGTGTAGCATTACCCTTTTTAGGAAACTTGATGTACTCTTCATTTTCCTTCTCTGTAAATTGGAAACATAATAAGTTCTTTGTTAGCTGTACAATGTTTGGTTTTAAAAAAAATTGGGGCCGGCCGAGTGACTCATTGGTTAAGAGCTGGCTTCGGACGCCAGTGGCCCCGGTTCGGATCCCACATATGAGGGCCAGTGACACTGCCCTCTACAGCTAACAACAGCTCCACCTGGAGCTGGGCTGTGCGAACCCAGGAGTAGGCTGCAGCCCCTGCTGCAGTGGGCTGTCATAGGCTACAGTGAGTGGCTGGCAGCCAGCGTGAGCTGCCAATAGCCGCGGTGAGCGACCATCCAGAGGCCGGCGACCGATCTGCCTCATCTGGGAAGAGTGCAATGACGATACAACATGGGCCAGTGAAGCCATGTCCTCCGCAACTAGACAGAAGAACAAAAAGACAGCAACTTGTCTGTTCCCCTTCCCCGATTCCCCAACGCTGTTCCCTTCCCTCAATTCACCCAATAAAAATCTTGGAAACAAAAACATAGTTTCTGGGGGTGTTAGGAATACAATCCATGTAGAGTACATAGCAGAGTATCTGGCACACAGTAAGTACTCGATAAACGACAGATTAAAGAAATGGGTATAATAATTGAACATCATATTACCTTGGAATCAAGGTGTTATTCAGAGTGCTTTTTATAGCTATAATTCAGATAAAGATAGGCATTATTTATATCCCTGGGGAAACTGGATTACAGTATATCTTCGCCACTCTTAAAAGTGAACTCATTGGTAGACTCAGACTCCATGTGCTAATCTGATTACTTTCTCTCTTCGTAACAAAAACTACACTTTTTTTCCTTGTATAATTGAATTCAGGGTTAGAAATAAATGTTTTTAATCTTTAGGCCTCACCAAAATTCTCCCAACATTTATACCAGTGTTTTATACCAAATGTCTTACGGATAAGTCTTTGCACAATATGGCCCTGATCTACCTTTCCACCTTTATTCTCTGTATTACTTATATTTTCCAACGAAGAACTTCTCAGTGGTAACCCATGCTTCCCACCTCTGTACCTTTGGCCATGCAGTTCCCTCTATGCTTGTCATATATATTCCTCCTGACTGTTTTCAGTTCTCATACCTTAAAAATGTTCCGTATATTGGTAATTTGAGCTATGGGGAAAGTTCCCTATGTCTAAGGAACTTGGACATAGGAGTTTTTTGTTTTGTTTTGAAAAAAGAATTTTTTTTTTTTTTTTAGCTTCATAAGCATGGTTAGCTAGTTGAATTTTCTTTAATTGGTGTTTGTTAAAAGGATTTAGGTCCTAAGTGCCCCATCAATGTATGCAGCACTATGGTAGGTGGTAGTTGATGGTAGATTAAGAAAGCCTGTTAGGCTTCCATTCTACTCAGAGCTAAGAGCTCCACCAATTGAGAAGTTTAATGCTCAGAAACTGCCAGCTGTCAGCAAATAGACTAAGCCAGAAGAAGAAAGTTTTATCTTTTAGGTGTGCCTCTGCTTGCCTTTTGCATCTCTTTCTTGATGGTATAAGGGCCAATATTTCATTAATGTTTATGAAACACTTAAATCATATTTATAGTTCAAGTAGATATGTTGAGTAAACTTATATTTAAAAAAAAAAATTTTACTGAGGAACAGTGTGTCTTTCCAGGACCCATCAGCTCCAAGTCAGATAGTTGCCTTCAATCTAGTTGTGGAGGGCACAGCTCCATGGTCCATGTGGGAATCAAACCAGCAACCTTGGTGTTATGAGCCCGCACTCAAACCACTTGAGCCAACCAGTGATTTGCCCCATAAACTTATGTTTTAAAGTAGGCTTATCCTCAATATAATATTTTATAAATAACATGATATAATAATTTATATAATATTAAAGTAATATACAAATCTTCCTCTTTGTATATTTAAAAGTGCTTTTACCTTAATCTCCTTTCTTTTTTCCCTTAAGAAACACTTTAAGCTAATATCTAAATTAACGAATTATTTTAAATGGTTCCTGTCTACTCTGAAAAAAATGGTTTTGTTGAGATCTTACCTATAATATATTGCCTGTATTTCCTGTTGCTCTCTTTTGTCAGGTTTGTGCCCCACATTTGAAGTTCATCAGTGTGATGTTTTCTTGTGAGCGCTTGAGTTTAACATTTCTGGAAATTACAGAGCTAGCTAGCCTTCCATCTCCTTCCTTGGTGTATGGTCTTAATTTTAAACGAGCTCATATTATGGGAGATAGTGCGCTTGCGTGCTATTTGGTTTCCTTCCTCCTGTTTCTAAGAAAGCTTGAGAGTTAAGCTTGTCAGAAGAGTTGCCTAGTGTTAAGGGATGCTTGAATTCTCTGTAGGAGCTTTGATATGTTTACCAGTAAGTAGACTGTGATTTAAATTATGCGGACTCTAATTTGTGAAGTGAGTGATAGAACTTGCTTACATTGTTTTCTGAATGTCCAAATCCAACTTAATATTGGTGATCTGATTTTATAACTTTAGAATTGCAGTGGCCATTGGGGGCTGAATTTGGTTCTGAAATCAAGACGAGCACACATTTAAACCACAATCTGTTTCCCTGTTATCTAAGAAGCGTGCCAGCTCAAGAGCTGCCCGTGTATTTTTCCACCAGTCTCATCAAATTCATGATTGGTCACGTGCATATTCAGATACAGATTCTAATTGCCATCACTAAAGGACTTGTTTACTCCCCTATTGCTTGAGCATGGACTCACCTTCTTTTATTTGTGAGCTATCTAATAAGAATTCTAACAACATTTTTTAAAAAATAATGCTCCCAAAGATGAAACTTTCAAAAACTTTTGAAGAGTTATGAAATAAAATGATGAATTGATCAGTTATGGGCCTCATTTATGTAGAGAATCTAGAGTTATTGGAAGGTAATTGATTCATTGCATTTATAATGGGTTTTAGAGAAAAGCCAGATTCTAAATATATATGTTAATTTTTGTTGTTTATTTCAGTTTGTTGGTATGTCGCTAGTGGCTTACTGTGGGCCTTTTTATGAGCGGGTTCATGATGTGTTCAGTAAAATGCAGGACAACAAATACTCTGGTGTACACACTGGGCTAGATTAGTATTTTGATTTACTCTGCTGCTATTTTTTTTTTTTTTTGAGGGCAGTGTCACTGGCCCTCATATGTGGGACCCGAACGGGTGCCGCTGGCTTCCCAAGCCAGGGCTTAACCACTGCACCACTTGGCCGGCCCTACTCTGCTGCTATTTAATGAACACACAGTGAGAAGGATAAAGAAAAACGCTATAGCAATGAACAGTATTCAGATATTGGAGGCCCCAGAATGCGGAACTTTGATATTTTATTTTGAGTGCTGATCTTGTTTAGAATTAATTACCTCACTGATAGTGCTTCAAATGTTGTTTTTTAGGAAAGTTTAGTGGGAGAATCTGATTATGGTCAAAGCCTGTGTACACTTATTTTTGTACCCATCTTAAATAAATTGGCTAGCTCTTTGAACTTTGAAGAAAAGCAAAACACCATGAGTGTGGCCAGGATAATCAAAGAAATGACTTGCTCAGAGAGACTTTAGTTTATCCTACCCCCTAATCTTCATAAGTTTTTCCCCAGAGTCACCAAGAAAATATGCTACCCATAAAAGTCCCTTCTAGGGCCGGCCGAGTGGCGCGGTGGTTAAGCGCTGGCTTGGGAAGCCAGCGGCCCCGGTTCGGGTCCCACATATGAGGGCCAGTAACACTGCCCTCAAAAAAAAAAAAAAAAGTCCCTTCTATATAGAAATTCCAGAGCCATTCTGGCATCATTATTGATTTGTTTTATTTATTATTTTATTATTGCATTTATTAAGACCAGTTCTCATTTTGCAGCTATCTGTTGATTATCTCCAAGATAAATCCATATGGACTAAACTTTGATTGTGTATTAAAGGGCCGGCCGAGTGGCGTGGTGGTTAAGCGATGGTCTGGGAAGCCAGCGGCCCCGGTTCGGTCCCACATATGAGGGCCAGTGACACTGCCTTCAAAAAAAAAAAAAAAAAAAGTTGATTGTGTATTAAATTGCTACTCTTTCCCTTCCATGGTGCTCTTTGAGTCACTTCTACCCAATTAGTTTAGGTCTCTTCTATCATTTTCAACTCTCAGGGCAATCTCTATTTGTAGAAATCAAATTGTGTCTGAGCTATGTGGAGTGGAGCTTGGATAGGGTTAAAGCAGTCTTGGCAAAGTGGGTGAGAAGAGACAAGATTGTCTGGTGGAATGGATGGATCATAACTATGGCTAAATATTTATATTGATAGTTAAGATTGGAAGAAGCAGTAGATACCCTATTACTATTATCTAACTCCATTCTACCTGCATTCAATGTATATGTAGAATTCTAGTCTATTTATTAATTCCATTCTATTTATCCATTAATAGGGACAGGAATACCTCAATTTCTTTTTGGAAATAAGTGGAAGTAATAAGATAAAATAGGATATACTATATACTCCTGTAGTTAATTGTGATTTATACATGTAATCTGCCTGCTCCTTGTGCCTTCTATTCTTTACAAAAATTACCCTAATCCTAACCCACTTTGGTAGGCCCTCTAACTTGACATAACAGACTGAGGTTTGGATACTTTTTACATTAATATTCACTTAGAAAACTTGTATATTTTGATAATATCTTCATTAAACCATAAAAAAGTTATGATATAATAGTTTTGAGTGAAAAACTCTCAGTGATTGAATGACATTAAAGCATAGGGTTATTTTGAATTGGTTAAATTTAAGTCATTAGTATAATTGAAATGTATACTTTTGTTAATTTATGAATATATAGTCCTATGCCAAGCTTCATTTCTAATTGCTCTTTAGCCATTACTTAATGTTTACATAAATTAAATAACCCTATTAGAATCACTTTAACACAATGAGATTTTTTTTTTGTATTTTTAAATTATTATTACTTATTTCTTTTTTTTAAGATGAGCCATCCTGCTACTTGTTGGCAGCTCAACGGCAACTCAGCTCAGGCTGGCATCGAACCACCGTTGCTCAGAGCTCAGCTCACACTCTTGAGCGAGCTCTTAACCAACTGAGCCACTTGGCCGGCCCTTCACAATGAGATCTTAACAGTGTATCTTTGAGTACAAAAATCAAATATCTTACAAAGAAGTGCTATTTTAATTTATATGTCAAGCATGTATTTTAATTTACCAATGTGACGTTTACATATATTCAAACAAAAAATGTTTCACTTTAATAATACACTTGGTACAGATTGTTGAAATTCACCCCCCTCCCCCTCCCCACCCCACTCCCGCCCAGTTTTGACCATATGGACACAGGCAGAATTGTCAAGAGCTTCAAGGATTTAAGCCTTCAAATTTTACCTGCCAACTACTTCAGCGTGCACCAGGGACCCATGGAAGGCAGTTTAAGTGAAGGATTTTTTTTTTTTGCTAACCACCCACTTGCTTTTTCTTGCCCTTTTATAGTTTTTAATGATTCAGAGAATTGATACTGTTGCTAACTTACTACCTGCAGAGTCCTGCTAATCTTGATAGTATTATGTAATTATATAAACCTTTTGCATGGTGTCATATGATGTTGTATATATGTCCTCCCACACATGTGTCTTTAGAGTAATTTGTTTCCATCTGCTGTTGGAAATGAGCTCTTTGTGAAGTTATTTTTAAACCAGCAAGCTTTCTGGCATCCTCAACAATTGAAATAACACAATTGTTATTGAAGGCAAGAAAATCCACGTAGTATAAGTAGTGATTTTTCCAGTGAAAACATAAACAGTATTTTATTTTAGAAATCATATCCTGTGTTCCAAACAGGCAAAACATGTATTTTATGTTTACATAGTCTCCAGATAATTTTGTTAGGTAGGAAATAGTTGTTGCCAAGAAGATAAAATAAAGGAGAAGTACTTAAGGGAAAGGAGGCCAAGAATAAGAAACCTGTCAGTGCAAAGAGGCTTCGAAGATATTTTAGTCTCTTAAGGTTTATTGCTATCGTCTTCTGAAATCTTGCAGCATTTTTTGTTCCACACCAGTTTTGTCATGTATTGTTTTATATTGGCCTATAAAACTGGTATTTCCCATGAGATTGTCAGCTTCTGGAGGGCAGAGGCTCATTGTAATGTCTTTCACTGCCCTCCCCATCCCCCCAAACACAAAAATTGCTTGCTTAGTACAGTAGCTAGATACATAGCATAGGGGACACACTAGACATACAGAGGTGTAGTGACAGTGTGAATTCCAAGATAATTAAGATTTAAGACCTGGGTTATAGTTCTGAATCTGTTGCTGATTACCTCTCTCTGTATGTGTGTATGTATCATATTTTCTTGGAAAGTAAGATGCAGATGTGACACTTTACTCCTAAAACACTTCAATAGGGCTCTCCTAAGAATAAAGACATTATCTTACATATAACCACAATACCATTATCATACCTAAGAAAATTAATATTTCCATAGTATCAACAATATCCAATCCACCGTTTAAAAAGATTGATGTGATCTGCTTAGCAAGATTCATCCAATAATTCTTTTGCCTCCAGATGCTATTTTTGATGAATGATCCTTACTGGTTGTACTATTTCTTTTTTTTTTTTTTTGTTAAAGATTTTATTGGGGAATTGGCGGAGGGGAACAGCGTTGGGGAATCGGGGAAGGGGAACAGACAAGTTGCTGTCTTTTTGTTCTTCAGTTTAGTTGCGGAGGATGTTGCTTCACTGTTGGTATCGTCATTGCGCTCTTCCCGGATGAGGCAGATCGGTTGCTGGCCTCTGGATGTCGCTCACTGCGGCTATTGGCAGCTCACGCTGGCTGCCAGCTGCTCACGCTGGCTGAGGGCCACTCACTGTAGCCTATGGCAGCCCACTGCAGCAGGGGCTGCAGCCCACACCATCACTGCGGCTCGCACAGCCCAGCCCCAGGTGGAGCTGTTGTTAGCTGTAGAGGGCAGTGTCACTGGCCCTCATGTGGGATCCGAACCGGGGCTGCTGGCATCCCCAAACCAGCGCTTAACCAATGCGCCACTCGGCCGGCCCTGGTTGTACTATTTCTAATACGACCGTTATTGAACGCTGGTTAACAAGAAATGTTCAATAGTTAATGTATTCCCTTTGGTGTTTTGTAGGATTGAAAAGACTAGCATTGGGGTGAATGATTGCATAGTGATCATAGCATCATATTTAAATAAATATACTAAAGAATATATCAGGTGGCCACAGGGCAAGGTGTGTTTTTTGTTTTTTTTAAAGGATTTTTATTATGTCTACTGTGGTAGGCAGCCTTTAAGATGGCCTCCAGTGATCCCCGCCTCCTGATATTCATGCCTTTGTAATCCCTTCGCCTTGCGTGTGGTCTGGACCTAGTGGCTTACTTCTAATTAATGGACTATACCAGCGGTGGAGTGTCACTTCCACGGTTGAGTTACAAAAGGCTGTGGCTTCCATCTTAGACACTTTCCTCTTGGGCACTCTCTGGCCTTCTCCCTGTCACTCAGATCACCAGCTGCCATATCCTATGAATGTTCAGGCAGCCTGTGGAGAGGCCCACATGGTGAGACACCAGGGTCTGTCAGTAACCACGTAAGTGAGCTTGGGAGCAGGTCTTCTGAGGCCTGACTACACTCATGTAAGGGAGCTCGGAAGCAGATTTGAGCCTCGAGATGAATGCAAACCTGGTTGATTGCTTAGCTGCAACTTCGTGAGAGATCCTGAGCCAAAGGCACCCAGCTAAGCCATGCCTGAATTCCAAAATATAAGATTTTAGTGAGGATCAGAGAAAGCAGGATAAGGGGACAAAGAGGGAGGTGGGGTGGGTATTATAGACAGAGTGGTCAGAGATGACCTCGCTGATAAGGTGACTCTCGAGCAGAGTCCTGAGCGGTATCTGGAAAAGAGCTTTCCAGGCAGGAGAACAACATGCACAGAAGTTAAACATGTTTAGTGTGTTTGAGAAACAGTCAGTAACCCAGCATGGCAGGATCAAAATGATCTACAGGAAAATGGTAGGAGTTGAGTTCACAGAGGTTGTAGTTATGCTACAGAGTTTACATTTTTTCCCCTGAGGTCAGGAATTCTCGAGGATTTTAAGCAGAGGAACGGCATGGTCATCCATTTAATACATATTAATTGATGGTTATCCACAATGAGCAGGACCCTGGGAGTGTGTTTGATCACAAGAATGTAGAAGGCATGACCCCTCTTGTAAGGGGGTTGCATGATCTAATATTAGTAGAAATGACTGGGCATGCACAAAAAACCTTAGGAATAGATGTGTTGTGTCATGGAAAGACATGTAGTTATGGAAAAAGCACAGAGTAAAACCCGGGTTAAAATCCTGACCCTTAGCTGGTTTAACACATTTCAGCCATTATTTACTGGGTGGTATTATATACCAGGTAAAATAATAATGCTGGTGTTTATTGATGACTTAGTATGAGCCAAGCTCTGTGCTTTATAGGTATGACATAGGGGTTGAAGGTGTGGGCTCCAGAGCTAGAAGGCCTGGGTTTAAATTCCAGTTGTGTCACCCTTTAGCTGATGACGTTAGGCAAGTTACTTAACTTCTGTACCATAACTTATTATATAATATGGGGGTGATAAAAAACACCTTGTTAAGGTTGTTATGATTAAATGAGTTAATATATTTGACCAGTGTCTGGCACTGGATAAATATTAGCCATTATTATTATTATTTTTTTTTTTGAGGGCAGTGTCACTGACCCTCATATGCGGGACCCGAACCAGGGCCACTGGTGTCCCAAGCCAGCGCTTAACCACCATGCCACTCGGCCAGAGTAGCCATTATTTTTGCATTTAAGCCTCACCACAACCCTAGGGAGTAGGTGTGATTAATCCCATTTTACATTTTGAGTAGTAGGTTAAAAGGTAAGTTGTCTAAAGTTATACAACTAGCAGGTGAAAACTGGCTTCCTGCTTTACTGCTGCACCTTGGCTTAACATGTCCATGAACAAGTTGGGAAGGAGAGATTTGGATGTGGGCCTTCTGCCAAAGCTAATGATTTCTTAATGAGTGTGATCTTGTGAAAGGACTTTTTGATGCCTCAATTTCCTCTTCTGTAAAATGGGGATAATGCCCACATTACACGGGATACATAGTAATAAAAACCAAAAACAAGCCTTGCCGTGTGACTGTCACATACAGATGATACTCAGTTTATCCCTGTGATAAAATCTGACCTCATGGAGATGGGGGAGAATAGTCTTTGGTTAAGAAGAGGGCCCGCTGAGTGGCACGGTGGTTAAGCGCTGGCTTTGGAAGCCAGTGTGTCCCCCACCCCCTTCGGTCCCACATGTGAGGGCCAGTGACACTGCCCCCAAAAAAAAAAAAAAAAAGAGAATAACCACACCTTTCTCTGCTTTTGGGTATCTATGTGTCAATATGATTATTACATATAAATAAACATAGCTACATAGAAATATACTCCATGGTTTTGTCTCGTGGTGATCTTTGGATTTGATTCAGACATAAACTGTAATATTTCTAAGCCTGGGTATCTAAAGAACCATTTCACAGCCACTCTGGCTGCCGCATCACTTCATTTCCAGGTTGGTAGGTCGCTGTCATGTGGTGGATGTCTCTATTGTTGCTTTTATCTTTTGCAGCAGGTGTGAAAGTAAACATACAAGGTTGAAAAACAGGAAGGGGTTTGGCTGATGTTCTTGGGAGGGTATTTTTGCAGGGGAACTTGTACACAAGCCATCTGAAATCTGACGTGCCTTGAATCTTTGGAACTTTTAGCAGGTACAAAAAAATATTATACGTTATTGTGGTAAAGTAAATAAAAAAGCAAAAGATTTTGCAGTTAATTCATGAATTTGCATTTTTTTTTTGCATGAAGACATTTTGGAGAAGTGAGATAGTGTGTTCCCTTTTTTGTTTGAAACGGAACTGATGTATATATAACTTCATAGTTGCCACAATTCTGGATTCGTTTATGGAATAATTTTTCAGTAAGGAAATGTAGAGTTTTTTGTTGGATATCTGTTCTATAATCATTACTACTTGAGCTTTTTCAAAAGCTAAAACTTAAGACTGTATTTTTCTACATGGCTTTTGTCTTTTTTCCTAAGGAAGGGAATTAACACATGTCAAATGCTAACTATATATTAGGTTGTACTCTCCATAGATGCTAAATGCATATATTAAATTTAAATATTTCCATCTTTGACATTTAGTCCACAATGAGTTTTTATGCTTTGGTGAAATTCCTCCCTTTCCTTTCTCTTCCTCCTTCCCTCCTTCCCTTTTTGCCTTCCTCCTTCATCTCCTTTTAAATGATTCTCTCCCATACTTTTGTTGAACAGTTTTCTATTAATAGTATTTCAGAGGCAGTCTGATGTAGCAGCCAATACGAATATAGATTTTGGAATCAGATAGACCCGGGTTTACAGCAAGGTTCATTTTGATAGGAACCCTCTGCTTTCTATCTTTTTTTTTTTTTTTTTTTTTTTAAAGATTTTATTGGGGAATTGGTGGAGGGGAACAGCGTTGGGGAATCAGGGAAGGGGAACAGACAAGTTGCTGTCTTTTCGTTCTTCAGTTTAGTTGCGGAGGATGTTGCTTCACTGTTGGTATCGTCATTGCGTTCTTCCCGGATGAGGCAGATCGGTCGCTGGCCTCTGGATGTCGCTCACCGCGGCTATTGCCAGCTCAGTCTTGGCTGCCAGCCACTCACGCTGGCTGCGGGCCCCTCACTGTAGCCTATGGCAGCCCACTGCAGCAGGGGCTGCAGCCCACACCATCACCGGGGCTCGCACAGCCCAGCTCCAGGTGGAGCTGTTGTTAGCTGTAGAGGGCAGTGTCACTGGCCCTCATGTGGGATCCGAACCGGGGCCGCTGGCATCCCCAAACCAGCGCTTAACCAATGCGCCACTCGGCCAGCCCTGCTTTCTATCTTAATAAATAAAAGTCAGGATCCTCCAGAATTGGCTTTAGAAGGAGATTCTGCACATGGGGAGGAATAATTGGAGCTCACAGCAAGGACGTTTGTTCCCAAAGACTCACTGTCCCCTGGGGAACCCCTTGCTGACATCAGGGAGTGTTGCTTTCTGTTTTATTTTCTGTCCCAGAGGTGAGTCTTCTCTTAATACCCCTGTAGTACGCAGTTGAGACCAAGCTGGAACATTTAGTACGTTACTAAAGGCTCAGAGATACAAAAGGGAAATAAGCACAGAGTTACTAGTATGCTTCTACCATATGTTATCTGGCTCACAAGATAAAACTCCTCTTCAATTTGTGGTCTTCTGTTGGGACACTTCCCTTCTTTAGACCGCAGCACATATATCTGCCTCCCAGTGGCCGAAGCCATCTTTAACTCTTGTACCTGGGAGTGGCTCCAAAATATCCAGATTGCTCTAAACCCAGAGGAGAAGGACCGGAAAAAAAGAGGTTCTCCATCTTGGCAGGCGCTGGTTACATGTGAGAGAAGACCTGCTTCTTGCTTGTGATGATCGCCAGGTCTAAACAACCCTTAGGGGGTGACCACAGTTACCCATAGAACATCTAATTACCATTCACAGAAGGGAAACAGAAACAGTAGAGGGGTTGGGAGGTAGAGGTGGGAGGGGGGCTTCCTTTTAATCATTTACCACAGATCATACAATCTTAGATCATAGCTCAGTAATCTGGCACAAAATAGCTCTCAATAAATATTTCCATTGTTTGATTCTTAACACCGTTTGATACCGAAGGAGCTCTTCTTTCGTTTGTTGTAATTTTATCTCAGAGTTTTGCTTGAGGAGATTAATCAGTCCAAAGTTTGGCTGAGGACATTGGTGATAAACATAGCTTGGTGTGATCAGGATGGGACACCTGGTGCCTTGAGCAGGCCGAGTTTAAATGCTAAAGGAAGTGTCCTTTGTATCACAGACTATTAATTCTGGAAGGGGATATAGATAGAACTAGGCTATTGATATAAGGTTCCTGGGCTGGTTTCTCAGATACAAAAGGGTAATAGGGTCAAAGACGTTTGTAGTCAGAGCCCTGGTTTAGAATCCTGGCTCTGATACTGATTAGTAGGGTGTTTTTAGGTAAGTTACTTATCCTCCCTGTTTCTCAGTTTCTTCATGTTAAACCTACCTGTTAGCATTGCTGAAAAGATTAGAAATAATATATAATACGCTTAACATAGTGCTTAGCACATAATGGGCACTTAATGAATAACAAAAATGACATTCCTTTAAAATCCAGCTTGTACTTATATATGTTCTGACCTTGGCTTTTTTTTTTTTTTTTGGAGAGCTTTATTGAGCTATAATTAACATAGCACACAGTTTACCCATTTAAACTGTACAAGTCAGTGTTTTCTAGTATGTTCACAGGGTTGTGCAGCTATCATCTCAATCTAATTTTGGAACATTTTTGTCTCCCCGAAAGAGACCACATACCCACTGGCAGTCGATCCCCATTTCCCACCTTGTGACCCCAGCGCTAGGCAACCATTAGCTACTTCATATTTTTTATAGATTTGCCTATTCTGGATATTTCATATAAATGGAATCATACAATATGTAGCCTTTTGTGATTGACTTCTTTTACTTAGGATAGCATTTTCAGGGTTCATCCCTGTGGTAGCATGTATCAATAGCTCATTCCTTTTTATTGTTGAATAATATTTGATTATATGGTTATATCACATTTTATTTATCCATTTATCAGCTGATGGACATTTGGGTTGCTTTCACTTTTTGACTCTTATTTTTTTTTTTTTAAAGAAAATTTATGGGGGAACATTGTGTTTTTTCCAGGACCCATCAGCTCCCAGTCAAGTAGTTGTCTTCAATCTAGTTGTGGAGGGCGCAACTCCTTGGCCCATGTGGGGATCGAACCGGCAACCTTTGTGTTATGAGCCTGTGCTCTTACTGCTTGAGCTAACTGGCCGCCCCCACTTTTTGACTCTTATAAATAATGCTGCTATGAACATTCATGCACAAGTTTTTGTGTGAACATATGTCTTCATTTCTTCTGGGCATATGCCTAAGAGTGCAGTTGTTGGGTCATATGGTAACTCTGTATTAACATTCTGAGGAACTGTCCTTGGTTATTTTATTTCTTTTTTTGAGGGCAGTGTCACAGGCCCTCATATGTGGGACCCAAACCGGGGCCGCTGGCGTCCCAAGCCAGCTCTTAACCACCGCGCCACTCGGCCGGCCCATCCCTTGGTTATTTTATTTTTTTTGAGGGCAGTGTCACTGGCCCTCATATGTGGGACCCGAACCTGGGCCGCTGGCCTCCAAGGCCAGCACCTAACCACCACGCCTCTCGGCCGGCCCAGTTATTTTTTAACCTTTTTTTTTTTCTCTTTGATTCCATGGTCTCCTGTTTTCTGTCAGCCATCTTCACTTTTACTTGCCAACAGCTGGCTGAACTATTTTTGATTATGTTCTTACTGTTTAGCTGTATCCCATCCTGCTTCAATAGATAATCTTGTTGCAAATGAATCTGTTTTTCTATAGATATACCACCTGTCTATGAGATGTTCTTGTCCATTTCACCACCTTTCCATCACTGTTTCTCTCTGACTGAATGTGGTGTTAAGAAATAAAAGTTCTAAATAAAATTCCACTGAAATTTTATCTATGCTTTGGTATATTGTACCTGGTGATGAATAATACCCACGATCTGTGATAGAAGAGATCTTTAAACAGGACTTTATTTAATACAATGATATTAAAAGTATGAGGCAGGTTAAATTATTCTATTAGTATTCAAAATGCTTAACAACGGATTTTTTAAAATTAAATCTTATTTATTTATTTATTTATTTAATTAATTTTTTTTTTTTTTTTTTTTGAGGGCAGTGTCACTGGCCCTCATATGTGGGATCCGAACCAGGGCCACTGGCTTCCCAAGCCAGCGCTTAACCACCGCGCCACTCAGCTGGTCCAACAGTGATTTTTTTAAAGAAAAAGAATATAATATTATGGATACAAAATTAGAGATGAAAAATATTTAGAATGGGAAAATAAATCACAACAAATTACATATTTTGAAATGCTGAAAAATAGCACAAATATTACAAAATTCCAAAAAATAACATTTTTTATTAATTAATTGCTGGTTATATTGCGATAATTTGTTTCCAATATTTTTTGTCTTCATACTCCTCTAACAGTTTTCATATTATGACTTTGTAATATCATTTTCTATAGAGACAATAGAAAGCTAATTCAGCCTTTCCTCAAATATGTGGCCTTGTGAGAGGCCAATATAAATGAGGGTCCTGTAGCTTAAGCATCTTTAGTTTCACAGTAAATCTACCTTTACATAGTAAATAATCTTCACATATTATCCAAGAGGTAGTAACATGCATATTTTGTGTTCTAATAATTGATTGCAATTGTTTATTATAAGTTACTTGTGAATCAAGTAACTTGATTTGGATTTTATGTTCAGTTATAAATTTATTTGTATGTATTTCTATAACATCTTTTCTTCCAGGAGTGTGCAATTCTAATTAGTCATAGTTGGCTGCCAAAGCTTTCTTTAACACCCCCCGCCCCCAAATGCAGATATCTTTCCTTCACAAATAGTTTGCATTAGTGTTAGTGTGGGGTTTGATACAGCCATGTATTTTAAGCCAGTGCTTAACCACCGTGCCACTCGGCCGGCCCCCAGCCATGTATTTTTCAGCCTGAGACATTCCCTCTGTTCAGTTTCTGACTAAGTAGTCTACTTTTTCAGGCCCTCAGTATATTTGCTCTTTTATGTTAACTTTAATTCTGTTTAGCACTTCTTCTGGTATTAGAGTAACTCAAATACAGTATTAAAAGACCATATGCTCTACAAATCACTTAGAAGTAAATTTGCACCATGATAATGTGACTCTGGTATCTTATCATTAATATTATTGGTCATTTACAGTTTTATTTTTGGGGTGACTTTCTGCAGGTCAAGGGTTTACAAATAGGACAGAGAGAACTATGGGAAGTTAGAGAAGAAGAAATAGGCTTTTTACTGAGGTGTATACGCTTGTTTTATAAAGAAAAGTCTAGACATTTTGATAGATTTTTAAATTCCTCAGTTGACAATTTAAACATTGAGAGCACAATACAGTTAAATTTTGAGCTGAGTATATTTTGTATATTTAGTTTGTTGAGTATTTAATTAATTATTTTTTTTTACTTTCAAAGAGCTACTACATTTTATAATCGAAATTTAATTATAGGTCTGGTAATTTACTTCTTAGTGTATTATTTTGCCTATTATATTTTAAAAATTAAATTTGAAAAATTTAAAAAGAAAATGAGTTCTAAATCATATTGAAAATGATCTGATACATATATGTCCCAGTTGAACATTTCAACTTTCTCTTGTTCTTTTTTTTTCTTTTTTTTAAACATTGAGCTTAAATCAGTAAAAAGCAGCATCAGAAAAGCATTTTGGATCAAAGCATATTTACTATATTCATCATATTTTGATGATGAATAGATGGCAACATTTGTTTTTGAGTGTCATGTCCTATTCAAAAAGCAGAAACGAGGCAAGAGGTAAAAAAGTAAGATTTATTGAATATCTTGTGCTAAGGGCTTTACTTACTTAATATTCTTACAGCTATCCCATGTGTCAGGTGGTATTTTCCTTTTATAAATTAGTAAACTGAGGAGTCTAGGAGAGGTGAAATAACTTGTTTCAGGGAATGCCGCTAATAATCGGGGTACTGAGACTTAAGCCCAGGTTTAGCTGACTTTAAAGCATGATAATTAGATTTGGTGCTCCGATTATGGGTGGGGCAATGGTCAACTTTCATTTCATCCTGTTCAGATTTTCACAAGCCATAATTTATTGCAGTCTAAATTATTGAACTTTTACTATGTGTTCTTATGCAACATTTTTGGGCAAAAGCATATTAAAGTTAATTATGTCCTATTTCACTATTTCTTAAACCTTAATGTGCATACAAATCACCAGAGGATCTTGTTAAAATGCAGATTCTGATACAGGTCTAGGATGGGGCCTGGGATTCTGAGGCCTAACATGCCTTAGCTGATGCCTGCTCTGCTGGCCTGGGCCACACTTGAGTAGCAAGATCCTATTAAGCGATAGAACAATAGTCTCTATTTTAAGATGGTAGAAAGGAAGAGTGAGAATCCAGATGTAGAATAGACAGATGAGATATCTTGTTTTGTCATAATTTTTAGTAAGGATGCCTCTGAAAGTCTGTTGATAACTTTGCTCTGTTATTACTAGTATTTGAACTTCTTGTTATTATGCATACTTGAGAAATAGATGCAATCTTTCTATAGTTAAAGAAGAATCCAGAGCTGAGGTCATTCCTGTTATGTGCGAGACCCTGCTTTTGAGTACTTCTCATTGAGATTTTCATCGTTGGTTTTACTTTTTGGGATAAATTTCAGCGAGTCAATCTTAACCAAATTATAAAGCTCTTAATGTGTAGAACTCACTCCTTCCTGTATAAATTAGGATCTTTCGCTGGAAGAAATACTTGGCTAACGTAAGTGTCTCTGTGCACCCCTTTCCCTGTTGTAGAGGGAATCATTACCATTGACATGTAGCAATTTATTAATAGTTCCCAAAATTGTGTGTGTGTTGGGGGCAAGGGCAGGGGAAGGGGAAATGCTGTGATTAGATTTTATAGTTATTTAATTTTGAGGTAAATTTACATATGAAATTAACAAATCTTAAAGTGAACAATAAGTTTGGACAAGTGCATAAACTTGTGTAACCCACATCTCTGGGAAGATATAGAACATGATGCAGAGCAGAGGTTCTCAAACTCTAGTCTCCATTAGCATCACCCGCACAGAAGGCTTGCAAAGAGCACAGAACGTTCTCATACCCGTTACCCAACTTCCCAACAGGTTAACATCTTTCATATCTTGGTACATTCATCAAAAGTAAGAAATTGACATTGGTACAACACTACTAATAACTACAGATTTTATTTCAATTTCCCAGTTTTTCCACTATTGTCTTTTCTTCTGTTCCAGGGTTCAGTCTAGGATCCCACATTGGATTTAGCAGTCAGGTCTTCCTAAGTTTCCTCCAATCTGTGAGTTTCTCAGTCTCTTGTTGGCCTTTCATGACCTTGATACTTGTAAAGAGTACTGGCCAAGTACTTTGTAGAATGTCCCTCAGTTTGAAATTGTCTGATTTTTTTCTCCCCCACGATTTGATAGGTTGTGTATTTTGGGGAAGAATACCACAAGATGACATGTTCTCATCACCTGTGAGGGAATATATGATATCAGTAATTATTATTGCTGGTGATATCAATTATTATTAATTATGTCCATTATTATTGGTTAAGGGAGTATCGGCCAGTTTCTCCACTGTAAAGTTACTATTTTTTTCCCTTTTCATATTCTTGTCCTAAGAAGCAAGTCATTAAGTCTAGCCTACATTCAAGCCCCATCTCCTGGAAAAGAGAGTTTGAAAGAATTTATGGAGAGATATCTATATCTATATCTATACAGATATAGATATAGATATATACGAAAACCACAGAGTAATTAAATGTTTGGGGGGAGATACTTTGGAGTTATGCAGATGTAATGTTTCTCTTTAAAGTTTTGCAGACTAATTTTTGTCAGGGATCTTGCCTGCAATAGTTATTACTGTAGAGGGCTTTTAGAAATGGATTCCTGGGCCCTATTCCTAGAGTATCTGATTCGGTAGGTCTGAAGTGGGGCCTGAGAATTTGTATTTCTAACAAGTCCCCAGTGGTACCAATGATGCTGGTCTGGGGACCTGAGAACCACTGAACAGAACAAGATCTTAATCTCAGCGAGCTCCCTCGCATCCCTTCCCAGGTAATCCCTGCCTGCTCACCACCTTCAGGGGGCAACTACTGTTTTGTTTTTTTATGTAATTACATTATAAACATACTTGAGTCTCTTTTTAGGGAAGCTCAATTTATGAAAATCCACATTTTAAAAAAGATAAATTAGGGATAATTGATTCTTATCAAAAAAGGATTCCTTGAGCCAGCCGAGGGCACGTTGGTTAAGAGCTGGCTTGGGACGCCAGCTGCCCCGGTTCGGATCCCACATATGAGGGCCAGTGACACTGCCCTCTACTCTAAGATGGTGAACAACAGCTCCACTTGGAGCTGGGCTGCGTGAGTTCTGGCGACGGTGTAGGCTGCAGCCCCTGCTGCAGTGGGCTGCCATACGCTACTGTGGGTGGCCGGCAGCCGGTGTGAGCTGCCAATAGTCGCCGTGACTGGCTGTCCAGAGGCCGGCGACTGATCTGCCTCACCCCGGAAGAGCGCAATGATAATACCAACATGGGCCAATGAAGCAACGTCCTCCGCAACTAGATAAGAACAAATGACAGTAACTTGTCTGTTCCCCTTCCCCAATTCCCCAATGCTGTTCCCCTCCCCCAATTCCCCAATAAAAATCTTAAAAAAAAAAAAAGATTCCTTTTTTTCCTGAAAGCTTTTGCGCTTGTATATGACATATCTTACACTGCCTTGTGTCATTTTACCTGTATATGACATCATTTCAACTATATTGTAAATTTAAGTGTGGGGACAATCCTCTACTTTGTCATATTCCTTATAACATCTAGAAATCTTAGACATGGTCAGTACATATGACCGATTGGTTTAAAAAAGATCTTTTTTTGTTTGTTTTTGTTTCCCTTGCTTCCATTATTACTAAACTTTAAAATATCCAAATGATTTCTCATTTATGTTTCTATTCTACTTTATTTTTAACTGTCTAACAAAATTATTCTCATCAAAGACAACGTTCTATGCTAAAATTGTGACCATGACAGACTGGTTTTACTTTAATGTAAAAAGTAGCCCTTTTACACATTGAGAAACTCTTTGCTTTTTCCTCTGTATTTCATCTTCTATTTCTCTAAGATTTTACCTATTCTTAAAAATTTGACTACTACCCGCAGCAGTCGACTCTGAGATCTACGTTTCCCAACCCTGACACCCATGTTCCAGTTCTGGTTTTTTTACTGTCTGTGGGATAACTCCATTTTGGATATTTTATGTCATCACCTCTATCCACCATTCACCTATCCAGTATCTTATTCTTTGCTACTCACTGTACTAGACATAAGGATTTCAGAGATGAAGAAGACACAATTCCTACCTTCAAGGAAACCACTAGTCAAAGTGGGAATAGTCTGTAAGGAGATCACAGGATATTACAGGATTACAGAGAAGAAAAACCAAGGAAAGAAAGAAGATTCTACTAGGGTCAATGGAGTGGCTGGGCAAGGCCTTCTAGAGGAAGCTACTCTTGCATAGATTCTTGAAGGACACATGGGAATTAGCTAGTCCCATTGGAAAGCAGTGTGTGTGCAGAGCTTTTCAGACAGAGGAAACTCTAAGTGCAAAGGCATACAAAGGTGAAACATGTTTGGAGAACTTGGAGTCATTCTCTGTCCTAGAGCATGTGATATGGAGAGAGGTGAAGTGGTGAGAAATCAGATCATGAAGAATCATGGATGCCATTATTATTAAGGAGTTTAAACATTATTCTGAAACGTATGGTGAGCCATGAGCCAATTGTATTATTGAAAGATTATTCTGGTAGCTCTGTGGAGGATGAAGGGGAGAGGACAGAAACTAGGAGGCAGGAAGACTAAGTAAAAGGCTCCTGTGGTACATCAGAACAAAGATTATTGGGGCCTGAACCTAGACAGTGACTTTGGACGGGATGAGAGATGTTTAGGTGTTAGGTCACATTTCACGTGAGGATTCATTATTGTGGGAAGTGAGGACAGCTAGGTGGTTTTTGTTTGAGGGGCAGCGCTTATGATTAGGTTTGCTTGTTACATAACCTCAGCATTCTGTACGTCTCTTTGTAATTTCTTTTTAAATTTCTCTCTTCCTTGTTAGACTAGAAGACTATGAGGGCAAGACCTTATCTGTTTACTAATTTTATTTTATTTTATTTATTTATTAAAGGCAGTGTCACTGGCTCTTGTTTACTAATTTTAAAATCCTTGGTGACCAGTTTGTCCTGGGTGAATGGCTGAATGAAGAAATAATGGTACTGCCTTTAACCAGAGTAAGAGGAGGCACCTGTTTGGGGCGGGGGGTGGGGGGAGCGGAGGGGAAAGAAATTCAGTAGGAATTTCTAAGGCCAGCCTAACTTTTCCAGTTTTATTTTTCCTGTTTCATTGTGTGTGTTTTTTTTTTATGGCAACAATATTTTTCCCTTTCCCAGACTTGAAACCTCTGTTTAATATTCCACTTCTTTATCTCCTTTACCCATCATATTCCCTTAGTCATCAATGTCTTGGATTTGTCCTTAAGTTTCTTGCTGGCAGAGCACTAACTCAGACCAGAGCAAAATTGTTGCATTAACCTTTTTTTAAAAAGATTTTATTGGGGAATTGGAGGAGGGGAAGAGCATTGGGGAATCGGGGAAGGGGAACAGACAAGTTGCTGTCTTTTTGTTCTTCAGTCTAGTTGCGGAGGATGTTGCTTCACTGGCCCCTGTTGGTATCGTTATTGTGCTCTTCCCGGATGAAGCAGATCGGTCGCCGGCCTCTGGATGGTCGCTCACCGCAGCTATTGGCAGCTCACACTGGCTGCCGGCCGCTCACGCTGGCTGCCGGCCACTCACTGTAGCCTATGGCAGCCCACTGCAGCAGGGGCTGCAGCCTACACCATCTCCGGGGCTCGCACAGCCCAGCTCGAGGTGGAGCTGTTGTTAGCTGTAGAGGGTAGTGTCACTGGCGCTCATTTGTGGGATCCGAATCGGGGCCGCTGGCGTCCCAAGCCAGCTCTTAACCACCGTGCCACTCGGCCAGCCTTTAACTTTTTTTTATATGTAAACTTTCACCAGTTTTAGATAAGCAGGATTATTGTGAAGATTATACAGAATGTTCCTGTATCTCCAACACCCAGTTTCCCCTATTTTTAATATCTTATATTGCTATGGTATATTTGATATTGATACATTATTATTAACTAAAGCCCATACTTTATTTATATTTCCTCAATTTTTTCCAAATGTCCTTTTTTCTGTTCTAGGGTCCCATGCAGGATATCACATTACATTTAGTAGCCATGTCTCCTGAGACTTCTCTTGGTTGTGACAGACTTTTCTTATTTTTGATGACCTTGACAATTTTGAGATTACTGATCAGCCATTTTGTAGAATGTACCTCAATTGGGATTTGTCTGATGTTTTTCTCATGATTAGACTTGGAGAATGTGGTTTTGGGCGGAAACCAGTGGTAGAGTGCCGTTCTCATTACACCCTAACAAAGGTACATACTGTCAATATGACTTAACACTGTTGATGTTAACCTTGATCTTGACTTGAGGTAGGTCAGGTTTCTCCACTGTAAATTTCTTTTGTCCCCCTCTTCCTTTCCATATTGTACTCTTGGGAAAAAGTCACTATGCACAGCCCACAATTAAGGAGTGGAGAATTATGCTTGGGGCAAAGTATTTACCTTAGTTATTTGGAATGCTGCACCAGAGATTTGTCTGTTTTCCTCCATTTATTTATTCAACCATTTATATATACAGAGGGTGCCAAAAAAATGTATACACATTTTAACACATTGTTAACTGGAGACGCAGATTTGTGTCTATATATTTATTTATTTATTTTTTAAAAGAGCTGGCTTGGGATGTTGGCGGCCCCGGTTTGGATCCCACATATGAGGGCCGATGACACTGCCCTCAAAAAAAAAAAAAAAGAAATATTTATTTTTAAAGATTTTATTGGGGAGTTGGGGGAGGGGAACACACAAGTTGCTGTCTTTTTGTTCTTCAGTCTAGTTGCAGAGGACGTTGCTTCACTGGCCTATGTTGGTATCGTCATTGCGCTCTTCCCGGATGAGGCAGATCGGTCCGACCTCTGGATGGTCGCTTACTGCAGCTATTGGCAGCTCACGCTGGCTGCCCGCCACTCACGCTGGCTGCTGACCACTCGCTCTAGCCTATGGCAGCCCACTGCAGCAGGGGCTGCAGCCTACACTGTTGCTGGGGCTCGCAGCCCAGCTCCAGGTAGAGCTGTTGTTAGCTGTAGAGGACAGTGTCACTGTCCCTCATATGTGGGATCCGAGCTGGGGCTGCTGGCGTCCCAAGCCAGCTCTTAACCAATGCGCCACTTGGCCGGCCCTGTGTCTATATATTTAAATGCGCTGTCCTGAATTTGTTAAGAAAGGAAAAATTTGTATTAAAATTGTACTCATAGGGCTGGCTGAGTGGCTCGTTGGTTAGGAGTTGGCTTGGGAGCGCGAGCTCTGAGAGGTAGGGCCACCAGTTTGGATCCCATATGGGCCAGTGATGCTGCGCCCTCTACAGCTAAGATGGTGAACAACAGCTCAACCTGGAGCTGTGCTGCCGTCAGTCGCTAGTAAAAGTGGAGGCTGCAGCCCCTGCTGCAGTGGGCTGCCATAAGCTACCATGAGTGGCCGGCAGCCAGTGTGAGCGGCCAGCAACCAGCGAGAGCTGCCATCAGCCGCTGTGAGCTGCCATCCAGTGGCTGGCTACCCATCTGCCTCAGCCGGAAAGAGTGCAATAATAATACCAACATGGGCCAGTGAAGTGCCATCCTCCACAACTAGACTGAAGAACAAAAGGACAGCAACTTGTCTGTTCCCCTTCCCTGATTCCCCAATGCTGTACCCTCCCCCAATTCCCCAATAAAATCTTTAAAAAAAAAATTTTTTTTAATAATATATACTGATAACAAAAGATGAATACAAGTCATGTGTTTACATTTTTTTTGGCACCCCCAGTGTATATCAATATAGATTCATACCGATATGGGTATTTATTTTATACTTTGGGTTATAATTCAATACTATAATTTGTTGCTCAAATTGTTCCAAATTTTACCTTTGGAAGCTCTTTTAGTGGGCCTCTGGATTCCTTTACATACCCTCATCTGTGTGTGTGTGTGTGTGTGTGTGTGTGTGTGTGTGTGTGTGTACAATATCTTACTTTCAGGATGCTCCATGCTTATTCCTGCCTCTGTCCTAGAACCAAGAACCAAGGAGCCCTGGTTCCTTTTATGGGAGAATGGTGTTAGAAACTAAGATCTGTGTATTGTTTAGTTGATCTTCTTGCCTTTAGTCTTTTTCCTTTCTACTTTATCCTGCCATAGTCATCTTCCTTAAATAGAGCTTCCATGGAGTAGGTAATTTCTCTCCTTAAGAGTTATTGTAGCTCATTAGTATTTATCTGATCAAATATCCTTTGCTTAGCTTTCTTGGCCTCACCTAATTACTCTTCTCATCATTAAATGCTTTATCTCTCTTTTATCTCCTTCTTATGCTGTTCTAACCTTGGCATGATTTGCCCTTTCTTCTCTAACATTCAAAGTCTAATTCCCACTTTCCTTATTCTTATTGTTGGGTGCGTTAGGTTTTTGAATGGTTAGACTTGCATGCTTATCATATTTGGTAATTAATAATCAGAATTAAAAGTTAAATCCAGAAGAGACTCCAGAAAATCATTTGGTCCATCTTGTCATTTAGAGATCAGGAAACTGTGGCCTCCAAATCCATAATGACTTGATCAATTCATGGCAGAGACAACTTGAGCTGTAGCTTTCTAACTTTGCACAGTATTCTTCTCATCATATGCAACTGCTCTGCCCCTTCCCATATCCTTTTTGAAAGAATTGAGATATAATTTCCATACCATAAATATAATTTCCATACCATAAAATTTACCGTTTAAAAAAGTATAAGCAGATGGTTCTGCTTCCTGACAGGCTTAACACAAAAACAGGCAGTGGGATCACAAACCTAGGAACCTGCTGGCTGCAGGACCAGACCAAGCCGGCACTCATAGCGTCCTCCCATTAAACCCGTGCCGCTGCCTGGGGTTGTCGCCTCCTGAGAAAAGTCATGGAACCATGTTGAATAAGGGGCAACACCTATTTAACTTGACGTTTGCAGCAAAATAACTTAATAGGAATGCCAAGAAATGTGATAGAGAAGAAAAGGCTGAAAAGGCCACGATTAAAAAGGCTATTCAGAAAGGCAATTCAGAATTTGCAGGAATACATGCTGAAAATGCAATCTGTCAGAAGAACCACACAATTAATTTCTTGAGAATGAATGCTAGGGTTGATGCTGTGGCATCTGGTGTTCAAATTGCTGTACCAATGGGCAAGGTAACTGAGTCCATGGCAGGCATAGTTAAGTCTCTGGATGTTACGTTGAGGAGGATGAATCTTACAAAAGATGTCTGCCCTGATGGACAAATTTGAACACCAGTTTGAAACACTGAATGTTCAAACACAACCAATGGAAGACACAATGAGGAGCTCTACAACCCTAACAATACCACAAAACCAAGTAGATATGCTGCTTCAAGAAATGGCTGATGAAACTGGCCTTCATTTCAATAAGGAACTAGCACATGATATATAAGTTTTTGTCTGCATACCTGTTTTCAGTTCTCTTGGCTATATACCTAATGGTGGAATTGCTGGGTCACATGGTAATTCTATGTTTAACTTTTTGAGGCATTGCCACACTGTTTTCTACAGAGGCTGCACCATTTTACACTCCTCCCAGCAATGTACAGGGGTATCACTTTCTCCACATCTTCACTAATACTTGTTATTTTCCTTTCTAAAAAAATTAAAGCTGGGGCTGGCCGAGTGGCGTGGAGGTTAAGCTCTGGCTTTGGAAACCAGCGGCCCTGGTTCGGGTCCCACATATGAGGCCAGTGAAACTGCCCTTGGGGGAAAAAAAAAAAATTACCTAAACTGTGCTATTAATTTAGAGAGTTTTTCTGCAAAGAAGATCCATAGAAATAAATGACTTAAAATGCCTTTCCCTCCCTGATTTTAAAAGTAATACTTGTGGAGTTTTAGAAAAATTGGGCAGTAAAGAAAAATATACAGACAAAACTAAAAATTATCCATAATTTTATCAAATAGTAGTAACACTATAAACATTTTTATGTTATTTTTCTTTCTGAACTTTTAAAATTTTCATTTGGGGAGGAAATATGAAGCTTTATGGATTTCATAGACCTAATCCCTCCCACTCTGATTTCATTGGGAAATCTTCCTTAATTCTTTTAATTCTAATAGGAATATCAACTCAGCTTATTGGAAGAAAAGGGAAGAGAAAAAAGTTCCTCTCCTACTTACACACTAGGAGTATAGGTTTCAACCCAGGTCAATGGAACAATCAAACAAAATCTGGTGTTAGTTTGTTACAAGCTTTCAATAATAACAGTTTCTTTGATTTTAAGGAAGAAAAGCAAGATTTCAAAATTAATTTGAAAAAATAGAATAATTCTATTTATAAGTCTATAAATTTTGTGGTAATAAAAATAGTTCTTACTAGTGATATGAACTAAATTGGCTCTGATTATGCTATAATTGACTTTGTGACCATGCACATGTTACTTGGTTAGTTATCTGGTGTTAATCATATGCAGACCATTTTTGGGACATCTTTTTTTTCTAGTGATATTGATAAAGATAGTGTGTATGTCTCTTTAAGGATGTGCCTGTGGGCCGGCCGAGTGGCGCGGCGGTTACACGCGCTGGCTTGGGAGGACAGCGGCCCGGGTTCGGGTCCCACTTATGAGGGCCAGTGACACTGCCCTCAAAAAAAAAAAAAAAAAAAGGATGTGCCTGTCACATAATAGGAGTTCAGTCAATGCTTGTGTATGATAATGACAATTTGGTATTTGCAGTTTCGAATTTTAAACTGATGATTTTTAAGGTAGCTATATCACCAATCCAAAATACTGTAAATGAGAATAGATGGTATCTTTTACACTGTAACATAGCATCACTCTAAATGAAAAAAAATGAGTTTCATAACTCTAAAGAAAGAATGGCATTGTGGACCAGTAGAACGTATTAGGTATAGGTATTTAATGTTCCAGTTTTCTTTCATCTTCTTGAAGTTAGGAAATGGGCTGAAGTTATTGAAGTGCATTATGACGGTATCATTAGAATACTGTATGTTAAGAGCTGAATATTAGCCATTTTAGTTATTGTATGTTTTAGTGGGCTTCCTTAAATAGATTTGGCAACAAAATTAGAAAATAAATTTGTTCTCAATGATACAAATCTTGTTGGGCTGGCTGAACTAGATTGACATCTAAATATTTACCAGAAACAGTAATGTTTGCTTGATGGCCTCAGGCTGTGCTCTCTTATCCTTGTGAATCAGTCAGAATGTCCATTGTGACTGTGACATGAGAATGGACATGGTATGGTGTATGGAAAAATCTATCTTTGAAGAAGATGATTTATGTCTTTCAAATAGATACTGTGAATGAGTGTAAGAATAAAAATGACACTGGTGGGCCGGCGGAGTGGCTCAGTTGGTTAAGAGCTCGCTCAAGAGTGCGAGCTGAGCTCTGAGCAACAGCTGTTCGAGGCCAGCCCGAGCTGAGTTGCTGTTGAGCTGCCAACAGGTGGCAGGATGGCTCAGCTAAAAAAAAAAAAAAAATGACACTGGTGCAGATTTTGGTTGTTGATAATGTGTAATCTTTTATTCCTTTTGTAAATGTTTGTAGCAACACACACACACACACACACACACACGAAGGTGTGATCAAAATATACGGTGAATGTTTAAATAAAAAAATTATTACAGTAAAAGACACATTGCCATTGATCCCCTTCAAAATACTTCCTCTTTGCTTCAAACACACTTATCCAATCGTTCTTGCCACTTTCTGAAGCAGTTCTGGAAGTCCTCTTTCGTGAGTGTTTTAGTTGCACTGTTGTGGCTGCCTCAATTCAAAACGTTTTCCTTTCGTGGTCATTTTGACTTTGGGGAAGAGCCAGAAGTTGCAGCGTGCCAGATCCGGTGAATAAGGTGGATGAGAACACACCATGATGTTTTTTTTTTTTTAAAAAAAAGATTTTATTGGGCAATTGGGGGAGGGGAACAGCGCTGGGGAATCGGGGAAGGGGAACAGACAAGTTGCTGTCTTTTTGTTCTTCAGTCTAGTTGCGGAGGACATCACTTCACTGGTCCATGTTGGTATCATCATCGCGCTCTTCTCGGGGGAGGCAGATCGGTTGCCAGCCTCTGGACCGCCGCTCACCGCAGCTATTGGCAGCTCACGCTGGCCGCCGGCCACTCACTGTAGCCTATGTCAGCCCACTGCAGCAGGGGCTGCAGCCCACACCGTCGCCGGGGCTCGCAGAGCGAGGTGGAGCTGTTGTTAGCTGTAGAGGGCAGTGTCACTGGCCCTCATGTGGGATCTGAACCGGGGCCGCTGGCGTCCCAAGCCAGCTCTTAACCAATGCGCCACTCGGCCGGCCCTGTAATAATTTTTTTAATTTAAACATTCACCATATTTTTCAATTACACCTCATGTATACGTAGTACTTTTATGTTTCAAAAGAACCTTACAGCTTATCTATTTCAACTTCTTATTCAAAACAGGAATCTCCTCTGCTATCTCACCTGTCCATAGCCAGTTGGATTGGAACTTGGCAAAATGTGGCCATAAACAATTTAGGATAACTAAGCATGATATGAAATTTTGGGGTATTTGATATTTTAGAGCCCACTTTTTATTTTTGGTCTGTTGCTTTCTGTTAGATGAAATTTTGGGATTTGTAAAGAATTGTAACTTTTATAATACTTGATTAGAATTTTACTTGCAATAATGACTCCATTTTTCATTTCATTAAAACTGCATTTTCTTTCATGCCTATCCTCCCTCTTCTCCCCAATATTCAGTGTGTAACTTTGACCAATACATGAAGTAATGAAGAAGATGGCTAGCTGGTTTAAATCTCAAGGGGCTGTCCTAAGGTTTGCTGGCCTAGTTCATGCTCTCTGATATATTAAAGACATGTATAAGGGTAAACAGTATTTGTGAATACTTCAGGTGTTTTGTGTTTTTAATATGGAATGAAGTAAACCCATACAAAAGGAGAGAGGTAAAGAAGCCACATCGTGGCTGGAAGGAAAAATCTTGTGTGTGGAGAGACTATGCAGAGTGTGGTGGAAAAACAGAAAGTGAGACAAGGGCTGGTGCATAATTATTCAGGAATGGGAGTGGAGCAGCTGCGGGTGTGTGCAAAAGGAACGGCCAAATTAATGGACAAGTGTAACTTTAAATTCGTTGCTTAATTGTGAATCTTAGAGAGGCCTCTTAATCCCTCAAGGATGAATGGCTTTCTTTTTGTTAGGTGCAACTAGGGACACTTCCAGTGTTTGGATGCCATTAAAAATATAGTTATTTTAGATATTCCACACAATAGATTGGACATATTAATGATTAATTTTATGATATTTCATATTAATTCTTACTAACTAGCTAAATTTTTTCGATTATTTTAGTATAATGACTAAAATGCGTTTTGGTTTGCTCTAAATTGAAGTTATTTTATTTTATTTTATTGTTTTGAGGGCAGTGTCACTGGCCCTCATATGTGGGATCTGAACCGGGGCCGCTGGCATCCCAAACCAGCTCTTAACCACCGCACCACTCGGCCGGCCGTAAATTGAAGTTATTTAATAATTACAAATTTTATTTATTTTATTTTTTCAGAGGGCAGTGTCACTGGCCCTCATATGTGGGATCCGAACCGGGGCCACTGGCTTCCCAAGCCAGCAACTAACCACCGCGCCACTCGGCTGGCCCACAAATATTTATTTTCATGTTCTCTTTAAATGTTCCCCTAATTCCTTATAAGACATCCTTGTGGAAATTGTCACATTTATACTATTCATACTGTAGAAATTATGTTTTATGTGTCTTAAATCATGTAGAAATTATATTTCTTCAAGAGAAATTTGACACAGACAAAACAAAATAAATGAACAGTTCTTGGAAAGCTGCTAAGGACAGTATTATATTTACTTGTGTTAAGTGGTGAGAATTGGCTATTGAAACTGAAGCAACAACTATTTGAGTGTAACAAGAATGGGATTTCTGTTTTATTTATTTAAATCAGCACCTAGTATCCTTACACATTATTTTTATATATGTATGTGACCTTTGATACATTGAAAGAATATATGAAAGATCAAATGTAATTTTGGAAGTATAATAATAAAAAGAATACTCATAAACCTACTGTCCAGCTTAAGAACTAGGACATTACGAATATTGTTAAATATTCCCCTTCCTTGTCCATTCTCCTGCTTTCCCCTCAGAGATAACTGCTGCTGTGCATTGTGTATTTTACATTTGTTTAGAAAATAATTTTACCATAAAAATATACCATTTAGTTTGCTTGTTTTTGAGCTTTATGAAAATGGTATATTTTGAATTCTTCTACTTGCTTTTTCACTCTACATTGTTTCTAAGAAATTTATGTTTCATTTTTACTGTGATATAATATTCTATTGTGTAACTATTCCACAAATAATTTGTTAATTTTCCTGATGCTGGAGATTGCAGTGCTGCAATGAACATTGCATTCTTTTTTTTTTTTTTTTTTTTTTTTTTGAGGGCAGTGTCACTGACCCTCATATGTGGGACCCGAACTAGGGCCGCTGGCTTTCCAAGCCAGCGCTTAACCACCGTGCCACTTGGCCGGCCCGAACATTGCATTCTTATACATGTCTGCTTGTTTGGTGTTCTGAGATCTCTCTCTGTCTCTCTCTCTGTCTGTCTCTCTCTCTCTCTCTCTCTCTCTCTCTCTCTCTCTCTCTCTCTCTCTCGGATGTGTAGACATGTATAAGCACCTCAGAGTTTCTCTAGGGTAGATACTTATGAGTAGAATTGCTGGGTCATAGAGTATACATGTTCAGCCTTACAAGATAATACCAGGTATGGTACTAAGCCTTAGTACTTAATAATTAGAACCACCCTGACTATCAACAGTTTAATAAAACTGTGGCTTAGAGATGTACTGTTTCCAAGAAGCCACATAAATAGCCAGTTGGCTGAACAGATTCAGATTCATGTTTGTCTAACTTTAGAGCCAGACTCTTAATCAGTAAATTGTTTTCCCTTTCTATGGTAAGTGTCCATAACCAGATTTTAGATATTTAATATAAATGGGTTTCTTTTTAGTGTGAATGCTTAAAGGCATAGATCTATTTTATAGACTAAATCTATGTGACATTAAACAAAAAACTTTCTTGATCCCATGAAGTTTGGGAACTAGCCTCCTTCTTAATTATGCTCTGCGAGCTGTAACATATGGCTTCCATTCTAAAGGTCAGAAGATGGCTGCTTACATCCCAGCCAGCCATCTGCGTTCTAGGCAAGAAGACAGTAGGGGGAAGGGTAGAAGGCCAAAGGGCAATGACTTCCATTTATATCCTGCTGGCTGCCTCTGTCTGTAAGGAAAGCTGGGAAATGTAGCCTTTTAGTTGGGCACATTCTGCTCTTAATTATATGGGGATTTAATAAGAAAAAGAAGGAGACATCTTGGATAGGCACCGAGCAGTTTCTGCACACGTATATCAAAGCCAAGGGAATAACCCAACCTTCTTCAGTTTATCAAGGATGATGTTATAGTTATTGGCTTTTAATTATTGAGAAAATGTGTTTCAAAAACCTACCTCTACATATAGTTAATTGTCAGGTTGAACCTGATATCAGATTGAACATGAGGTTGAGCCACATGAAATTTTAATGTATTTTTACATTATCGCAATGCATTGGTGCTTAGAAGCAGGGTGGGGTTGAGCAAGAAATGAAGCGATTTTAATGTATGTTGGAGGAATTGAAGCAGGAGACTGAAAGGAGTACGATAATGGAGCAGAAACAAATTAGTTACAACAAACTTGAATGAGAGGATAACTTCTAAAGGGATTTGGCCTAGGCAGACAGTTGTCTAGAAAAAAGACTAGTTTATGGATATTTCTTGAAATCAGTAGATTTCAAACTAGGAAGTGATTTGAAGATTAGTGTTACCTACTCTTTGGAGTCAACCTGTGGAGAAATGAACAGAGGTGACCTATCTCCTCACTCATGAGGAGAACTGAGAAAAAGAGGTTTGGGTTTATACTGGGGATACAAGCAAGGGTAGAGGACAAACAAAACTATAACCAGTATTAAATTGGGCCAAACTGAATTGTGCAATGGGACTTATAATTTACTATATAATGTGGTTAAATAATTTTCTTCTGTCCCTGGAATGGAGGAATACTTCTTTTCTTCCTAGTTCTCAAAGTGATACATGCTCATTGTAATAATCTGGAAATTACAGAAAAGAAGAAAGAAAAACATTCCTCTCCAGGAAGATATATCACTGTTATCTTTGGTATATTTCTTAAATAGTATGTTTTAAAATATATCCACATGATGGTGTTAGATAATCAATTATGCATATTATGTACATTTTGGAGGATAAATATTTCCAGACAAGGGCTGCCATCTTGAAGTTTTTCTCTTCTTTTACCCATTTCTTTCCTTTTTTAAAAATAAATTTCTTGTGTAAGTTAGGATGAAGATAAAGATTGAACTTGCCTTTTCATGGAAACATTGTGACAGATTTCATGCAGGACCTCAGCTGTGGTTCCCCCATCACCCATTTAGGAAGAAGTTGATAGAGTGGTTCAAGGGAAGAGTGAGCATACACTGTAACCATTTAATACTGCCTTGGGCAGCTGAGGCCGTCAACATAATTATCTGTATGGACCTAGACGCTAGGATGGTAAAATAGTGGTCATATGGTTGTTAGAGAATTAAAAATGCTTAGGAAAGCTGAGCAGCACGCAAGATGTATTTTAGCTGTCTCTTTTCTTAAATTGCTAAGTACAGTATTTTGAATTGTGTTTTTAAGCTCTAAAAGTTTTAAATAGATTTATTTCTAATCTTTTCCTGATTTCAATATTTCAGGCAATACATGGGACAAATATGACTCACAGCTTTGCTAGTCACTTTTAACTTCATTTAATTTAAATTTTTTTTTAAATTTTTGATAACTTTAAACATATATAATAGGATAGTTGACAGTATACTATAATGAGCCCCAGACACTCATTACCCAGCTTCAACAATTACCAGCTCATGGCTAATCTTGTTTCATCTCTATTGTACACCTGTTTTTTCTTCCTCCTGTGATATTTTGAAGCAAATCCAAGACATCAAATCATTTTATCTGTAATAATTTGGTATTTCTTTAAAGATAAGTACACTTTAAAAAATAATTATAATACCAATAGTGCATCTAAAAATTAGCAGCAATTATTTAATATCAAATATCCATTTAGTGTTCAAATTTCTAATTTTCTGAAATACATATTTTTTTTGTAATTTAAGTTAGAATCCATTGCAGGTAATTGATTTGTCTCTTAAGTTTCTTTTTTTTTTAAAGATTTTATTGGGGAATTGGGGGAGGGGACCAGCGTTGGGGAATCGGGGAAGGGGAACAGACAAGTTGCTGTCTTTTTGTTCTTCAGTCTAGTTGTGGAGGACGTTGCTTCACTGGCCCATGTTGGTATTGTCATTGTGCTCTTCCTGGATGAGGCAGATCGGTCACCGGCCTCTGGATGGTCGCTCACCACTGCTATTGGCAGCTCACGCTGGCTGCTAGCCACTCACTGTAGCCTATGGCAGCCCACTGCAGCAGGGGCTGCAGCCTACACTGTTGCCGGGGCTCGCAGCCCAGCTCCAGGTGGAGCTGTTGTTAGCTGTAGAGGGCAGTGTCACTGGCCCTCGTGGGATCTGAACCGGGGCCGCTGGCGTCCCAAACCAGCTCTTAACCAGTGCGCCACTTGGCCTGCTCTCTTAAGTTTCTTTTAACCTGTAGGTTCCTCCTTATCTCTCTCTCTCTTTCTTATATTTTTTTTTTTTGCAGAAACCAAGTCATTTACTCTGTGAGTTTCTACTTGGTCTGATTTTGCCAATTTCAGTTCCATGGTAGGGTTTAACAGGTTTCTTTGTGCTTTATATTTTCTTTGTAAATTCATAGTTGAATCTACACATCATTTAGTCTTAAAATCAAGAAAGAAAAACCACTTCCTTTTTTCTCCACCTCAAAGATTGCAATTAGTCAGCTAACTGGAGAAATTCCTGCTACCCAGGACCAGATGAAGAATAGACAAAATAGCATGCTAACTTTGGATCTCTTGTCTAATTCTGGGCACATTTATGTTTAAAAAGAACTCCTGATCTAATAACTTGACAAATTGAACCGTTTTCCAATGAAAGTCACATTAGTGTTAATTTAATGATTCAGTGAGACAAAACAAAAAATTTTTCCAATTAAAAAAATGCCTTAAGTATATTTGTATTAGTTAAATGCCATTTTCACCTTACAGAGTTAATGAAGAGTGAGTAGACACCATGGTGTAATGCAGAGGTTCTCAAACTTGAGCGTGCACCAGAATTGCTTGGCGGTCTTGTGGAAACAGATTGCTGGCATCTGTTTCTGCTTCAGTATGTCAGGGGGGTGTCTGGGAATTTACATTTCTGACAAGTCCCCAGGTGATATTGATGCTACTGGTTAAGGGACCACACTTTGAGAACCTTCAGGTTCAAGCTTACCCAAGGGTCTGCATTAGAGTTACCTTTGGAGCTTTTACAAATACACTCTTGGGCCGGCCGAGTGGCGTGGTGGTTAAGCGCTGGCTTGGGAAGCCAGCAGCCCTGATTCGGGTCCCACATGAGGGCCAGTGACACTGCCCTCAAAAAAATTAAAAAAAATAAAAATACACTCTTGAAGATGCTCTGCTGGGGCCTGGGCATATATATTTTAAACATATTTCACACTGATTCTGATGTGCTCCCCAGATTGAGAACCACTGCTGTAATCGTTTAGTTTATCCCTCCATGTTTTCCATTATTTATCAAGAAATGTTCATTCATTTTCTATTTTAAAATGTTATAAGCTTTTGATATTGTTATAAAGGAGGCAAATGATTAGGCAGGATTCATTGTTTTACACTGTGGTATTTATTCATCATTGGAAGGCAAGTAAAAGCAAACAAATCCATTGGCACCAATCCTCATCAAATCAGCATTGATGCTTTTGCTTGCTGCAAAGCATGACTGCTATTTCAAGATTATTAATATTTGCCAAAGGGAGATTGAAAATCATTTGGTCTGAGGGGCCTCAAAGCAGGGAACCCCTTTGTTTAGCATTAGATCTGGAACTTTCCATCAACCATTATGTTATGAGCCTGTGATGAGTGATGACATTTCAGTCACATTTAGAGTAGACATGCCAGTTAGCATGATTAGAAATTTTTAGTTTCTGAGTAAATTTTTTTGGGGGGGAGAGGGGGAGAAGAGTACTTTAATGAGTTTATTTGAGCCATACTGACGACAATTGCCAAGAAGCAAAAACTCATCCGATTGAGAAAATGCTCTGGTTGAGTAACATTTTTTAAGGACCGGATTTAACTTCTTATAATATTTTAGTATTTCTACCTTACACTTTACAGGTTTAAAATTTTTAGGGTTTAAAAATCTTTTACCAAGTGCTTACAGCTCTTTTTGAATTTGTCTAGAAGGTCTTCCGGTTTTTACCGGAAGGCCACCCCCAAAAAAAAAATCTTTTACCAATTTGGAAAACACGCAGAAGGGCATCTTAGAGTCCCCACGTTTTACCTTTGTTTAGTTCAAAAGCACCTTTATTAAGTAGCTCTTATGTCACCAGCAACAAAAAGATGAGTTATATACAGTTCTAGTTCAAGGAGCTCAGCCTCATGAAGTGATTTTCAACCTTCATTTTTAACTTTAATTCACCCTTAATTTTCAGCCTCAATTAAAAACCATCTATTATGTAGACTAATTTTTTTTTTTTTTTATTGGGGAATTGGCGGAGGGGAACAGCATTGGGGAATCGGGGAAGGGGAACAGACAAGTTGCTGTCTTTTTGTTCTTCAGTTTAGTTGCGGAGGATGTTGCTTCACTGTTGGTATCGTCATTGCGCTCTTCCCGGATGAGGCAGATCGGTCGCTGGCCTCTGGATGGTCGCTCACTGCGGCTATTGGCAGCTCACGCTTGGCTGCCAGCCACTCACGCTGGCTGCGGGCTACTCACTGTAGCCTATGGCAGCCCACTGCAGCAGGGGCTGCAGCCTACACCATCACCGGGGCTCGCACAGCCCAGCTCCAGGTGGAGCTGTTGTTAGCTGTAGAGGGCAGTGTCACTGGCCCTCATGTGGGATCCGAACCGGGGCCGCTGGCATCCCAAAACCAGCGCTTAACCAATGCGCCACTCGGCCGGCCCTGTGGACTAATTTTTAGGTAAAATATTTTAGTGGATCTTCATGTGATAGTAGCTGTAATTTTAGTAATTCTTGATTAACAAAATACATGACAAAACTATTATAAGTTAGTAAATCTTTTAAATGTAGATTGATTTTATGAATCATAACTTCTATACACATTAGAAAAATAGTATATATGGGAGCCATTATTTAGTCTATAGGCAATATTAGTGCCCATGGTTTTTCAAACCCTTTGTTATCATAAACTCTGAAGCCTGCAAGGGTCCACGACCCTTACTTTCAATGAAGCAAGTTGGCCATTATAGTTACTTAGTAATAACATTTGTGATGATTTGTTCTTCTCCTTGACTTGCGCCTACTTGACTCCCGCCTCTGTTCTGAAAGGGTGTGAGTGGGAGTCTGCCAAGGTGAATGACAAGTTGCGGAGAAGGCTGAGTGCAGTGTGATGCTGGGTGGGAGCCAGGGGAGGCTGGATGGTGACGGGAACGTAGCATAGGACCCAGAGCCTTCCTATATTTAACTTTCTTAAGCACTTATTAAACTATCTGACTGAAAATTATGACTTTACAGAAAAATCACAGTAAACTGTTATGTCACCGACACCACAACTTTTGTAGTAATTTGTGAAATGATTTTCCTTGACAAAGGTGATTTACTTACTAAGGTCTGCGTTAGGACCTGTATTCATAATTTTACTCAGTCTGAACTAGGTTGTTTCCCTGGCAATTAGATTGTGCGTGTGGTAAGAGAAAAGATGAATCAGCCTCCAGTCATGTTGTTTTGAGTCCGTTGCAGCTGCCATGTAAAGTGCTCTCATTTAGCTATTGAAGGTTTGCATGTGTAAAATATTTCTAATTCGTTAGGGAACACATATGGCTGTGTGTGTATACATGCCATTGTGCTGTCATTGTGCTGTAGGCTGCTCTTTATTAGAAAAGTATAGGTCCCCATGGGGTGCTAATTACGGCTTTGGCTAGCAAGCTGCAGAGAGGCAAATAACAAAGGCAAGGGGAAATACAGAGGAGAGAGAGAGAGAGAGAGATCTGGGCTTCGCAGCTTTACACCTCTCGTATAAATGAGACATGGTGTGAGTAAACACAGCTGTATGGAAAAATTCATTTTCAAGAATCAAAAGGAAGTAACTGCCACTCATTCAGCAGATGTACACTACAGGTCTCTTAAGAACTCATTCTTGAAACCAGAGAACTGTCACACAGTGAGCTGTTCATCTATTGGAAAGTTGCTTGACAGATTAATATTTGTGTTGGGTTACAATCAGTGCTACTAATACTGCCTGTATGCAACATATAACCACAAATAAACCTGAGGAATCCCATGATTAGAGAATTATATGTAAAGGTTTAATATTTATATTACTGTAAAATAATTCACAGTAGGAATCATCTAAAAATATTATTAATTGAGAACCTACTCAGCAATTCCTCTGATAAGGTGTTGTGGGAAATACAGACATTTAGGATATAAATCCTGCCTTCAAGGAGCTTGCAGTTTAGTAATACTCATTAAACAATAGAGAACAAAGTAACATTTAATGAAATTGAGAAATGTGGTATAAATAAACTCTAAATTCCAAGGAGAGAAAAGGACATCATGGAGAGCTAGGAAGGCTTCCTGGAAGAGTTGTAACTTGAGCTTGGCCTTGAAATAGCAGTAAGAATTCTGTAGGCAAGACTTGAAGAAAGCATTGCTTAAGAAAGACTAAATTTGGGCCGGCCGAGTGGTGCGGTGGTTAAGAGCTAGCTTGGGATGCCAGTGGCCCTGGTTGGGATCCCACATATGAGGGGCCAGTGACACTGCCCTCAAAAAAACAAACAAACAAACAAAAAAAAACACTAAATTGTATGTAGTCTGAAGAATGGATAGGAGTGCGGTTGAATCTAAAGTACATTAGCCCTTAAATCGGAGGCTTCTGCATTAAAGTTGGGTAGACAGTGTATCCCATATGTATGGCTTCTGTCTGTCAGATTTGGTTTTGGCAGGATAGAACAACACTACATAGCAAAAGGCTTATCCACAAATGATACTATGCAGGGGAAGTTAGAGAACATTAGAAATAGTGTTTAGTCATCTTCATGGGGACGCCCATTGATTTTGTTAATGACTGATTGCTTCTGGATAATCCATTTTCCCTCCCCTATGTGGAAAGACTAGTCAAAATAAAATGAAAAGAAGAAAGGATTGCTCAATTTGCCTGACAGAAGCACACCAAGAGTATTTTTATAACAAGCCATTATTGTTAGAATGGGTCTTTAAAAATGGCCCATTTAGTTTTTGGGGAAAATCAATTTCAGTGAATATTTATAGTTATGTGAACCTGGGCTGTTCCTTCAATTCTTCATACCTTCTTCATACTCCTTTTACTGATTATCTTTACCTTTTACTTAGTTGAAGTTACTATTATGATTCTAGCAAATGCCTTTCTATACTGTTTGAATTTTCTAACCAGGAGTATGTATTACTTTTATTTACTTTTTTTAAAGGGTCAGCAGGTGTTATCTGGCCAGCGGGATTACAGGATTATTTTAATTTTCTTTTCTATATAAAGAAATCTAATGTTTTAAAAATTGTATGGCATCATTGAATAAGACCTGTGGCATTTATGTAGTGGAATACTATGCAACTATTAAAAATAATGAGATGACTATGACAAAATGCCCACTATATCTTAAATAAATAAAGATGCTTAGGTGAAGGGATTGATTATGACTGGAAGGATTAGAGCAAGTTTCATGAAAAACATGGTATTTGGGTGGGGCCTTGAAGGAGGGTTAGAATTTCAGTGGGTGAAGATGCAGAGTGTTACAGAGAGCAGAGGAAGAAGCAGGGGAGTGCAGACTGTTCTAGGAAATTCAGTAGTTCTGCTCTGGTAGGAAAAGAGACTAGAATGGTGGGGTGAGGGCAAATCACCAGCCAGGCAGAGGGGCTGTGGAAAAGGAATTTGGATTTTATACTGTAGCAACTACAGAGCCTTAGAAAGTTTCATCTTTCAACAAATGTTTGTGCACCGAATGAATACAAGAGTGACATGATTAAATCTTTGTTTTAGGAAGATAACTTTTGTAGCAGGAGGGACTGGAAGTAGAGGCAGGTTATTTGTTATAACATTGAGTGCATTACAGCAAGGAACCCTAAAAAAATGGAAGCAGGTAGATGCAGAGGTAGAATCACTAGGATTTGGCAGCTGATTGGATTTAACTAATTGGGAACAAAAAGTGGACTAGAAGAATCCAGTTTTGAGTTTGAGAAAATAGGAGACACATTCTTCCCTGCCTACTTGAATAGCGCATATGGTATTGTCATCCTTTTATTGGTGATTGTGAATTATTATAAACAATAATAAAGACCTTGAGCTCCGTAGGATTTATTATCCCTACAAATGGTCAGGATTACTGTGTCTTTGGATTTTTGTGTGTTTCCTTCCTTGGTGTACATTGCTATTTGATTCTCAGTGTGTACATTTAGTAGATTCGTAACCTCTTATACTTTTAATTTAGCTGATAAATTAGACAAACAAGCTTGTTAGAATTAGGCTTAAAGGAAGGTAAATGAACTATGATGAAGGCCAAAAGAGGCTTTCTTACATGATAAGTAGTATGTGTTATACTCGTATACAGCACATGTTGTTTATCCATCATTCTTCAGGTCATGGACATTTAGGTTGCTTCTACTTTTTGGCTATGATGAGTAATGCTGCTATGAACATTCATGTATAGGTTGTTTTTTTCTTAATGAAAGTTTATTGACGTGACAATTTTTAGTAAAGTTACATAGGTTTCAGGTGGACAATTCTGTTATACATCATCTATTTTTCACATTGTGTGTTCACTACCCAGAGTCGTTCTCCTTCCATCATCATATATTTGATCCCTTTTACCCTCATCTACCACCCCTCTCCATCCGCCTATCCCATGTATATGTTTTTGTGTGAACATGTTTTCAGTTCTTTTGGGTATATACCTGGGAATGGAATTGCTAAGTCATGATAACTCTATGTCTAACTTTTTGAGGCGCTGCCACACTCTTTTCCACAGTGGTTATACCATTTTGCATCCCACCAGCAATATATGAGGGTATAGGTTTCTCTATATCCTTCCTCATCAACACTTGTTATTTTGTTTGTTTATTATTTATTTTAAGATTTTATTGGGGAAGGGGAACAGTGTTGGGGAATTGGGGAAGGGGAACAACTAAGTTGTTGTCCTTCAATCTTAGTTGTGGAGGGTGCAGCTAGCTTAGCTCCAAGTCTAGTAGCCATCAGCAGCACGCTGCCACTCAGCTCAAGGTGCTGTGTTCAATCTTAGTTGTAGGTGGGCATAGCCCACCATCCCATGGTGGAGTCCAACCGGCAACCTTGTTGCTAAGAGCACAAGCAGCCCTTTGCAATCCAGCTGCCCTTTGGCAGCTCACAGCAGCTCAGCTCAAGGTGCCATGTTCAATCTTAGATGTGGGGGTGTGGGGGGGCAGGGGGGGTGCTTCAGCCCACCATCCCATGTGGGAGTCGAACCTGCAACCTTGTTAGGAGCACCTGCTCTCACCAGCTGAGCCATCCTGCCACCTGTTGGCAGCTCAGCTCAGGGTGCAGCTCACTGGCCCATGTGGGAATCCAACCCATGACCCTGTTGCTCAGAGCTGGTGCTCCTAGACACTCAGCCGATCCCTGTTTGTTTTATTATTTTTCTTGTGCTTATTGGCCATTTGTATATCTCCTTTGGAGAAACGTCTGTTCACATCTTTTGCCCATTTTAAAATTGGGTTGTTTGTCTTTTCATTGTTGAGTTGTAAGAGTCCTTTTTTTTTGTTGTTTTTTTTGTTTTTTTAAAAGATTTTATTGGGGAATTGGGGGAGGGGAACAGTGTTGGGGAATTGGGGAAGGGGGCCAGCCAAGTTATTGTTCTTCAATCTTTGTGGAGGGCGCCTGTCACCATCTGGCTTCCCATCGGCAGCTCATGGCCTCTAAGCTCAAGGTGCTGTGTTCAGTCTTAGTTGCGGGTAGGCATAGCCACCATCCCATGTGGGAGTTGAACCAGCAAGTTTGTTGTTAGAAGCACACGCTCTATCCTCTGAGCCATCCGGGTGGCACCTCAGCTCAAGGTGCCAAGTTCAGTCTTTAGTTGTGGATGGACATAGCTCACCATTGAACAGGAAATCTTGTTACACCAGCTGAGCCATCCTGCCACCTGTTGGCAGCTCAGTGACAGCTCAACTAGGGCGCAGCATTCACTGGCCTGTGTGGGAATCTAACCGGCGGCCCTGTTGCTCAGAGTACACGCTCTAAGCCAACTCTTAACCAACTGAGCCACTCAGCCAGCCCCCAAGTTCTTTATACACATTCTGGAGACTAGACCCTTACCAGGTGTATGCAAATATTTTTTCCTATTTTGTGGGTTGTCTTTTCACTTATTTGATGGTGTCCTTGGAAGCACAAAAGAAAAATTTTTGAGGAAGTCTAATTTATCTATTTTCTCCTTGGTTACTTGTGCTTTAGCTGTCATATCTAAGAAATCCTTGCTTAAACCAATGTCATGAATATTCACATCTATGTTTTTTCTAAGAGTTTTATAGTTTTAGTTTCTATATTAGAATGCATTTAAAGTTAATTTTTGTATATGTTATGTGGTAGGGGTTCAGATTCAATTCATTTGCATGTGGTTATCCTGATATTGTTTTTGTAGCAGTAATTCTATCACCAAACATACAAGAATTGCATATTTTAAAATTAGTACATGGATTTATTTGAATTAATTATTTGTATTGTTTGTAATTATGATAAAACTTTAATTTTTATTTTCCTCAAAGGAGAAAAAAGTTTTGTTGTTTAATTATGAAGTGAAAAAAGCTATTTTTTTTTGTACTGTAATTCTCATTGGTTTCCAATAAGAATTTTATTATACTTTTTTGAAATTTTCATAATGCCTACCTAAATGATTCAGGGAAGAATTTTATAATTACTTTTTAAGAGTTTTTTTTTAAAAGTACTTCCTGATAGAAGCCCTTCTGGGGTATTATTACTTAAAAGAATAGGTGTTAGTCTGGAGACTGAATCAAAGAGAAAGAAGATGACTGAATCAGATGTAGATATAGAATGAGTTAAGAGCATTTCTGGGTATCTAGTTTGGTGCATGATCCTCTCGGCAGCATTGAAACACAACCTCATTTTTTCAGAGCACATATAAATGAAGAATGACCTAGAGGTTAGGTAGAAATCGCTAGGCCTGCTTCTCTCTGGACTCAGGCTCCTGGGAGCTGACCCAGAACTCACACCCGCAGGGAACCTGACGTCATTGCCATTTACGTTGTTGATCCCCATCACTCTGATTTCCTTTGAGTGTTACCTTTGTTAGAGACTATCTGGACTACACAAGAAATATTTGAAATAAACTTGAGCTTTTTAAAGGTATTGGCATATTAGTTTCCTTTTGTTGTAGGCAACACAATAACTTAACTAATTGTTTTGTAATTAAATTACAAAAGCATTCCCCTATAAGGGAATATTTCTCTTTAAAATAATGAATATTTATGTTTTAAAAAAAGATTTAGAAGTGAAATACAAAGTTTCTGATATTAATTATTGCCCATCAGTTTATTCTAAAAGAAGTTACCATTGGGGGAGGGGCTATTACTTTGTGAGGGGTATAAATGTCTAACTAACATTGTTTTGTACACCTGAAACTAATAAATGAATAAATTAAATAAATAGAAATAAAAGGAGTTACCATATCCATATCTGAAGTATCTGAGTACTTGGATATGTAAATAAGCCTTTTGTATTCTTACCGGGTATGTCTGGAGTCTGTGAATTTCCTTTTTTTTTTTTTTTAAGATTTTTTTTTTAAATTGGGGAATTGGGGGAGGGGAATAGCGTTGGTGAATCGGGGAAGGGGAACAAACAAGTTGCCCTTTTGTTCTTCAGTCTAGTTGCGGAGGACGTTGCTTCACTGGCCCATGTTGGTATCGTCATTGCGCTCTTCCTGGATGAGGCAGATCGGTCGCCGGCCTCTGGATGGTCGCTCACCGCAGCTATTGGCAGCTCACACTGGCTGCCGGCTGCTCACGCTGGCTGCGGGCCACTCACTGTGGCCTGTGGCAGCCCACTGCAGCAGGGGCTGCAGCCTATGTTGTTGCTGGCGACTCAAGGCAGCCCAGCTCCAGGTGGAGCTGTTGTTCACCATCTTAGCTGTAGAGGGCGCAGCGTCACTGGCCCTCATGTGGGAGCCGAACCAGAGCTGGTGGCACAGCCAACTCTTAACCAATGCAGCACTCTGCTACCCCGCATTAGAGACTTTTGATCTCTACTTATAAAGAAAGAGAATGGTCATTATATTGGTGTGATTTATCTGAAAGTTGTTTATCTAATGGCCTAAACTAGTCACAATAGAATGGGAATCTCAAAATAGGATTACCATATTTTGCCGTGTATTATGCACACTTTTTTATTTGGTTTATTTTATTTTATTTTTGGTCTCTCATCTTGCTCAATGATGCCTAGTAATTACAGATCTCACATCTTCCTCAGTGTACTTTTCTGGGAGGACCTGAGTGTTGTACTTTTAGAATGTGCCTAGACATCGTCTCAGTACAAGCTTGAATTCTATGGAAATGTCAAGAGCATTTTTTGGTCTTCTTAGAAGGAGATGAGTTAAGAGTTTATTTAAAAGTATCTTTGGATGAGTTGATTCAGTGATGTTAGTCATCATAGAAATGACTTGAAAAAGCAAGTTGTTGAAGAAAACAGCATGTTCATGCTGAGTGGCATTCCTGATTCACTCAGTATCACAAATATTCTTTAGAAGTCTACAAATAGTAATAATTTGGGGAGGGTGGAGAGAGAGAGATATTCATGAAGAAACTTTTGTATAACATTACCACTTCTATCTGAAAACCATGTAAGTGGTTATCTTATTTTTCTAGAAGTGCTAATTAATGTACTTGAATTATAAAGGAAAGACACACTTTCCTGTGGTTTTGAGGGGATTGATTGAGGGAACAAACTGTTTTAGCATACTTTTGGAAACTTTAATATTTGAACATATTTTCTTTCTGCTGAAGGAAGGCCAGTGGATTCTGATTAGAGAAGTAAAAGGGCTTATTTTTTTATTTTTCCCTCCTGTACTCTTCTAACCTAAATGGTAATTCTGACTTTAAAATGTAGACTTAAAAACAAAAACCCCAAGTGAATCACTAGCCTAATGTCCATTTTGTTTTATTCCTTACTTTCCTTCCTATCTGTAAAATCTTAGGATTGGATGGGACCTTAGAGATCAGTTAATGTAAGGACCCACTTAAAATTTTTGCTGTTATGTTCATTTATAGTCGAATGATGTTTCCATGCCTCTGACTGCGGCATTCGACTTTGCCCCACAAGCTCAGTGTTCTAGAAAGAAAGTTTAGAAAGCAGATATATATTTTTCTATATTTTTTGTTTTTCAAGAATGAATAACAGTAGGAAAATTTTATACTTTAAAGTAATCATTTATTTTAATAAAATGTAGCACCTTAACTATATTTACTTAAAAATATAAATACTATAATTATTTTTGTGGATTTTTGACACATTTAGGAGAAAAACCTTGAAATCAATTAATGCAGTGAAAAGGTTAATGGAAGAACCCTTTCTCTGGCAGCCATGATAAATGATCATTCAGCTTCTTTTTAGTTTTTTAAAGATTTTATTGGGGAATTGGGGGAGGGGAACAGACAAGTTGCTGTCCTTTTGTTCTTCAGTCTAGTTGTGGAGGACGTCGCTTCACTGGCCCATGTTGGTATTGTGATCATTGCGCTCTTTCCGGCTGAGTGTCGGTCACCGGCCATTGGACGGCCGCTCACAGCGGCTCTTGGCAGCTCACACCGGCTGCCAGCCATTCACAGTAGCTTTCGGGAGCCCACTGCAGCCCACTTTGTTGCCGGCGACTCACAGCAGCCCAGCTCCAGGTCTAGCTGTTGTTCACCATCTTAGTTGTAGATGGCGCAGCATCACTGACCCTAATTTGGGATCTGAACTGGCTGCCCTGCTGCTCAGAGCTCACGCTCCCAAGCCAGCTCTACCAACACGCCACTCGGCTGGCCTGATCATTCAACTTCTGAGTGAATATTTCCATTGCTAATAAGCTCACTATTCCTAAGCAGCCCATTTGATTATTGGCTATCTCTAATTATTGGGAATTTCTTCCTTTTACTTTATTGGGATGAAAATCGTCTCTTTGTAATTTTCACAGACTAATCTGAGTTCTGCCCTTAGGAGTCACATAAAATTTGGCATCTCTTGAAATTTGTGAGGGCAACAATCAAGTCTCTGCTTTGGATTCTCTTTTTCTCTCAGGCTAAGCATTCCAATATCTTTCAATTATTTATCTTATGACATGGTTTTAAATGCCATCATCTTTGATCACTTCTTCAGACAGATTCTGGTTTCTTTTAAATGAACTGCCCAGAACTGAATGTGAGTTTTAAGATGTAATATAACTAGTGAGAACTGAGGGGTTGTTACTTTCCATCATCTTTTACATGGAGAGCGAAGCCCAGGAAGTCAGGGACTGTGTTTGTCTTTCTCACTGTTGTAGCCCCACTACGTGCCACATTGCATAGAACATCATAATGCTTCAGAAAATATATGTTGAAGAGTCATGTGAGTGCTCTGGTCGCTGTGCATCTAGAAATGCTGCTAAAGATGGTGAGCTACTGTAGAATTTTATCTTGGGAGCATGTTCAATCAAGACTTTAATAACATCCTTTTCTTATGAACAGTTGTCAAGTTGTATAACCTCCATCCTGTATATGTATAATTGATATGCTTAAACCTAAATTATTCGTTTTCCTTATATTTATTTACAGAACAAATATTTTATTGAGTACCTACAGTGTTCTGTGCTAGGTATTAGGTTCTATGCTCGGTAGCACAAGTTCTGTGCTTAGGAACCAGATATACTGTAGAAGGGAGAAGAGCCCTTCTGGCTTGGTTGGATATGACAGTGTCGTTGGCACTCGGGGAGTGCAGAAGACAGACCTTACACAGATAAACAACAAGAGTGTTCTTATACATGGAGAGAAGTTCTGTGAAGGAAAGAAATAGGTTTGGGACAGAGAACTGCGGAAGTGACTTAGGAGGAGTTATGTAAACGTTAGGGCAGTCAAGGAAGGCTGTTTTGAGGAGGAATTATTCAAGCTGAAACTTGAAGTATAAGAAGAAAGCAGATTTGTTGCCGGGGATGGGGTGCATTCCAGCCTAAGGAGACGGCGTGCGTCAGTGTCATGAGTCAGGAAAGCCCTTGGTTCGTATGACTGAAGAGTACAGAGGCTAGGATCAAGGTGGAACATGGTGGGGCTGTTGAGATCACTCAAGGACTTAGTTCAGGTGAGAAGTGAAAGAAGCTTGCACAAACATGGTAGCCGTAGAGAAGGGGAAATGGGGACTGATTCTAAATGTATTTTGGAGGTAGACTATAGGACAACAATAGATTTGATTGGGAAGGGAAATGGAGACTGCTGAGACAAGGGTGACACTTAGGTTTCTGTTCTGAGCTACTGGATGGTTGATTGAGTCACTTACTGGGATAGGAGAAAGAGAATCAAGAATTTAATTTTGGACATGTATATCGAGATGCCCTCTCTTCCCTTCTCTTTTCTCTTTTGGTTCTATTGTTATAGCTCTGTTATTAAGCCATTTATCAGAGTGGGTTAAGGAAGGTGTAATATAAAAATGCCTTTGGGCTCAGACATGAAACTGCCTGGATTAATGACAAACATGGTAATGAGAATAAGCTAGAGAAACTAAGGGCGACAGACAGTAGTTCTTCAGCTTTGGTTGCAAAGGCTTTTCAAGTTTCTCTGCCCAGTATTTGTTTCAGCCTCCCTAGGGGTTCCCATTGTGAATTTATTCACTGATAACCTGAATTTACCCAATCATTTGTTGCGTTTGTTTCTGCCTCTAGTCTCGCCTGCCTTCACTTTGTTTACCTACTTTCCTATTTAAAAACCTTTAGTGGTTCTCCACTGCCTTCAGGATAAAGTCCAAACTATTGAGCCTGTTATTCAAGTCTTTTCATTATCTGTCCTCTTTGCCTGTTTTCCCCTATCTCCCCATTCTATTTTCCTGTGCACTCTATGGAAAGAGAAATATGTAAATGAGTGGGGGGCTTGAAACTGCTGGAAACAGAGGTGGTCTTGGCCAGACTGAATAGCCTGCTCATAAATTCTTAAGATAGGGGCTTCTTTAGCAGAGCACAGTGGAGGAGAAGCACCTAAAATACCAAGTTTTAGAAAGACAAATACCATCCTGGGAATTTGCAATGGAATCACTAACCCCTGTACTATAATAACAGTTTCATTAAAGCATGGCTTATTTTTATGATCTGAGGAAAATTTTTTAACCTCCCAGAACCTGTTTAGCTAGGAAATGAAAACAGCTATCTTACAGAATGGTCGGAAGATAACGTGATGACCTATGTAGACTAATGTGTGGTATTGAGTAGGTGCTCAATAAATGGCTGCTATTATTATTATTATTATTTCAGTTAGAATTAATTTTAAATGGTAACTCTATTCTAACCTTCTCTTACATTCTACTTCCCTTTTGTAGATGGTTCCAACCAGTCTGGACTAGTTCCTGAATAGCTGCAGCATTCTTACTAATTGTAGTTGCCTTGTGTGGAATTCCACTTGCCCTTTGCACTTCAAGTTTCTTTTGTCATCATATACTCATCAAAGCATAACTTTAAAACCATCTTTTCTGTGTGGCCTCTTGTGATCACTCTAGTTGAAAGTTCTTACTTTGTATTTCTTATTTTTTTTTTTAGCTGAGCCATCCTGCCACCTGTTGGCAGCTCAGTGGCAGCTCAGCTCAGGCTGGGCATCAAACTGCTGTTGCTCAGAGCTCAGCTCACACTCTTGAGCGAACTCTTAACCAACTGAACCACTCAGCCTGCCCTATTTTGTACTTTTTTTTTTTTTTTTGTGGGCAGTGTCACTGGCCCTCATATGTGGGACTGAACCGGGGCCGCTGGCTTCCCAAGCCAGCACTTAACCACCATGCCACTCGGCTGGCCCCTATTTTGTACTTCGTAATGCTTAATTGGTTCCACTCATGAGGCCTTTTCTGATTAAGCACCAGGTACTATCTTGTGTTTTAGTTATTTGTATATATGTCTTATCTCCTTAAGAATTGTGTATTATTCTTTCAGAGTCCCTCTCAAAGAGCTAAGCAAAAACCTTCACATGATTAGCACCCAGTAAACATTGATAGGTGTTCAGTGATCTAATTTGAATCATTAAACTTCAGGCCTAAATGGTGATTGTAAAGGAAATTTTCTTAGTGGTACCAAACTGTAGTGTTTTTACAAAGTTTTCCACCCAAGAAGCATTAATGGAGTACTGACTGTACAAATGTTAGAAAGAGATACAAAAAAGATGACAGATATCAGCCGGCACTTGCAGTTTGCTCGGTATCAGGTGTTTGAAGATCTGATTTGCCTGAAGTCAACAGATGCACACTGTTAAAACAAGTGTATCTTTGATACCAGATAGAGTATAATTCCTAGGGTTCGGATTGAGATGGAATGAGAACTCATCAGTTTGTCTTCAGTGCAGTGCTGCTTTTTTTTTTTTTTAAATCAGAAGACCTCTTTCTGACATTACTTAAATAGATACCTCCTTTTGTATCCAGATTTTGTATCCAGAATGAAAACGAGTATTATTTACATAGGACGAGCCTGTTTGCAGAGCATTTCTCCTGTGTTTACTGCTTGACTTCTTCGTATCTTTTCCTCCAGTTAACCCATCGTATCATTTGTAATGGGAAGAATTTGGCTGCATGTATAACCAATTTGTAGGATGAGTTTGTTTGAGCTTTTAGTAAATGATCCATAGGATTTTTTTTCTTTTTGCTATTTATTTTTTGTTTAATTCTAATCAGCCTCAGAGCTAACTGGAGATTCTTACCTGGTTTATTGGTTTCATTTCGTATTTTCTCTCTCTACCCCCGCCTTTGTTTTTGCAGCTCTTAATAATTGCCTTGCTACTCATGTGTGCATCACTGGAAAGAACATGCATTAAAAATCATTCTTAATAATTTATTTTTATCTACTTTTCCTTGCATAGACTGAATTGTAGCATCTCTGCTGAATACTGAGTTATCTGATTTCCTGATTATTTTCTTGCATTTATGATAGTACCTGAAATTGGTTTCAGTTTGTTCTAAAAGAATTCTTTGGCCCTCCAGCTTGTGTGCCTGCTCCTTGTATTGTGTTCTCATCTGTTCTTGTGTTCACCTTGTTTTTTACATATGTCCAATTATGTGGCAAAATGTATTGGTTTTGCACTGATAGATGTTATTCTCAAACTCTTTATTCATATTCTTGATCATTCCTTCCTAAATGTGGCAAAGAGATCCTGTCAATGGAAATAGCAAGAGCATTGACTCTGAACAAGTGTCATGGCTACATGGATAACTTGGAATTGCTACAGCTCTGCTCTGTGGTTAAAAATTTCAATTAAGAGCCGGCCGAATGGCGCGGTGGTTGAGAGCTGGCTTGGGACGCCAGCGGCTCTGGTTCGGGTCCTGCATGTGAGGGCCAGTGACACTGCCCTCAAAAAAAAAACAACAAAAATTTTTCGATTAACTGCCAAACGAGTTCTAAAAAAAAAAAAGTGTTAATGGTTCAGTTTCCACATTTAACATGTTGCATTCTTTTCTTAGTTCATTATGTTGAACATTTATTGGGTCTAGTATTTCTCATTGTTCATATTCCACTTTCTAAAAGTAGCTTTTTACCATCTTTGTTTATTAGGCATTTTGAGTATGTATCCAGAGTAATAGTGGCTTTCTCTGCCTTGCTACTCAAAGTGTGGTCATTGGGCCAGGAGCATCAGCAACATCTGGGAGCTTGTTGGAAACGTAGCTGCAGGCCCCGTTTCAGACCTGCTGAATCAAAATCTGTATTTTTACAAGATTGCTAGGTGGTTTGATGCATTAAAATTTAACACGCACACTATAGCATATAGATTGTTACTAGCTCTGTATTTTTTTGTTTAACAATTGAATACTTATACTCATTTAGCTACTTTCTTACAGATACCGTTTTACGTGAAAATAATTATAGGAATATCCTTAGGAGATCTTTTCTATTTTTAAAATTATAAGAAAAAAATTATAAAATACAAGAGTAAATACTCTTTATTTACTGAAAGATACAAGTAGAAGATTATTAGAAGTGGGGTTTAAGTGGTTTTCATATCTGTTAAAATTTTCACCAAAAATTTGTAATTTTTCTTAATAGATCTTTATGAGAGACCTTGTTGTAAACTCTGTTGTATAGGAAAATTTTAATATAGAAGTGGTTTCTGTGCCTTTTCAGTAAGGTGAATGATCAAGTCTTATCTGAAATCCAGGGAAATAGGGCTAAATTCTTCAGCCTGCCCTCTGTTTATTTTTGCAAAGGAAATATGAAGTAAATGGGTGCTTTCAAATGAAATCATTACTTTTGGGTTGATAGCCAGATTTTCTTTCTGGGTCAAGTTTGATTACTTAGAGATTAATGAAAAAGAATTTTGGAAAAAATCAATCACCTACTCCTAATATAAGGAGGAATTGAAGACAACTTTATTTCTTTTATTTAAGTACAAGTGTACCTCACTCTGGGGTAAAAATTAAGAATGTATTTTGGTTGGTAAGTGTTTTAGCAGTGTTTATAAAGACTGGTTTGCATATTTTATTAGCATAGATGGCTTTAGTAAATGAAACTAGAAAATGTGCTTCTGTAAATATTTTTATGCTTAAAATAATTTGAGCAGATTAGCAGTGAGAGCCCACATAAAGGCTTTTCCTTTTATTAATATACCGGGGTGTCAAAAAAATGCATACACATGACTTGTATTCATCTTTTGTTATCGGTATACATTGAGTATTAACAATTTTAATACAATTTTTTCCTTTCTTAAAATGTGTATACATATTTTTTGCACCTTCTGTACCTTTACCACCTCCCTTCCCCTTTCACTGCTTTGTTTCACTTATATACAGTCATTTAGATTTCGCTCATATTGTAAATAAGATTTCTTTAAAAAAGTTTTTTTCATTATACTGGTTAAAGTTGAATCAAAAATATAAATCCCATAATGACATGGATTTTATTTGTTTTGTTTTGTTTACTGTTGTATCCCTAGCACCTAGCATAGGACCTTGCTAGGTGCTTGATAAGTATTTTTTGAATGAATGAATATCACACATTTAAAGCAAATTTACTTGAATACATCTAGAGAACTCCTTTGCAGTTTTTATTTGTCAGGTATATTCAGTTAAAATGAATTCATTCAACAAACTTTTACGAATACCTATAATGTGCCAGGTATTATTCTGTCCTCATGGAACTTATGTTTTAGCTGGTGGGAGGGAAAGGAGAAAAGGACATTAAACCAGTAAACAAATAAGGTAACAGGATAATTGTAGATAATAGGTGCAGTGGTGCTGTGAGGCCCTCTGCAGGAGCAAGGGCCACCACTTTACAGTAGATAGGACATGTGTGGGAGGCCTTTTTAAGGAGGTGACATCTGAGCAGAGACAGTCATGATAAGGGAACCAGCCTGCTTCCTTCCTCACTCCATTCCTCCCTCTCTCCTTCCTTCTTTTCCTCCCTCCCTCCCTCTCTCCCTCCATCCCTTCCTTCCTTCCTTTCTTTTTTATTGGGGAACAGTGTGTTTTTCCAGGACCCATCAACACCAAGTCAAGTTGCTGTTTCAATATAGTTGTGGAGGGCGCATCTCAGTGGCCCATGTAGGGATTGAACCAGCAACCTTGGTGTTATGAGCACTGCGCTCTAACCAACTGAGCTAACCGGCCACCCTGGACAAGCTTTCAATAGCCAGGGAAGAACATCTTAAATAGAACAGCAAGTATGAAGAGCCTTGAAGAGGGAATAAGCTAAATATAGTTCATTCATTTGGATTGTTAACATCCAAATAAAATTCACCTAAATAGTATGGAGCAGATGCAAAGACAATGTAAAGTCTGTTATTAGAGTGGAGAGCGTTTAGGTATAGCAGTGAATCAAAGTGTAAGATCATCAATAATCAACTCGATTGTCTAGTGTCTCAAAAGTTTCCTATGTGTTGGTTATTTTTTAGTAAACGAGGTGTGACCATGCTCTTTGGCTGTTATTGTGAGGCTTGACTACTAATTCTGGGGTTTTGAGATCAAGAGGCCAGGAATCAACAAGTTTAAAATATGTGAGGTCTACAGCCTGCCTTCTCCTCTTCTCCTACAATTGAATCTTTCGCTTTTGAAATTTTTCTTCTCTATTTGTCTTTGTTGTAATAGTTCAACTGCCTACTCTTAAAAATGCTGAGCATTCAAAAATCACATTTTTCAGAAAGAAAAAAGGTCTTAAAGAATTTAAAGTAGGATACTTCTGCAAGAGCCTGTAATTTAGTATTGCAACATGAAAACCTAAGGAATTTTATTGTGATTGTTTGAACTGTATGCTCGTCACTGCCGTTGTCAAGTCTGATAAACGATCAGAATTCTGCATTTGCTGTTCTTAATAGAGAATTCCATGCATTCTAAGAACTATAGGGAAAGAATTATAAAGAGTTGGGGAAACTTTTAATCTCATCATCACTTGGGGTGTAGAGAATTTTGCAAAGAATAATTCCTGCAAACCTTGCACTTTCAGATCGATACTCCCAAAGGACAGTGTATAAATAAGATCCTTTTTTAAGCAGGATAAAACTGTATTTGCTGTGTACAGTTCTGAGCACTGACTTTAAGATATACCTTTCACTAAGGTGACCTTGGGGTTTTCACTAAGGTGACCTCAGGGGGCAATATTTTAAGCTGATCTCTCTAAGTGCATATCTTTAGCAAGTCAGGGCATTAATAATTTATTCAGGATGTATAGGTAAATATTTTTGTGCTTTAATGGAAAACCTCATGTTTAATGGACTGGAGTCCTGCCTGATGGTGATTAAATACCTAAATATATTAATTTTAGCACACTTGATCTGATTTAGGGTTTTGTCTACAGTAATGTGTTTTGTTTATAAGACACCCCCCTTTCCAACTTCTCTTTAATAGCAACATCATGACAACAGAGAAGAGTTTAGTGGTTGAGGCTGAAAATTCACAGCACCAAGAACAGAAGGAAGAGGGTGAGGGAGCTACAAACTCAGGCCAACAAGAAACTCAGTTGGAAGAGGCTTCTCAAGCAGCAGCTGAGGGAGATAATCGATGTGAGCAGAAGCTGAAAACATCTAATGGAGACACTCCTACACATGAGGACTTGACCAAGAACAAGGAGCGGACATCAGAAAACAGGGGCCTGTCACGGCTGTTCTCCTCATTTCTCAAAAGGCCTAAATCTCAGGTCTCTGAGGACGACGGCAAAGAAGTAGAGGCAGCCAAAGAGAAAGGTGAAGGAGATCAGAAAGAGATAGACTTTGCAACCAGCCTTGATGAAGAGATCATTTTAAAGGCCCCTATTGCAGCTCCTGAACCTGAACTCAAAACAGATCCATCCTTGGATCTTCATTCATTGAGCAGTGCAGAAACACAGGTAAGGATGTGCAAATATGTGGGAAGGTAGGTGAGACACTTTCTCTTTCATTTAAGAACATTAGGTTTTATTTCTTAACTAGCCAGTTGACTTGGCATTGATCGTGATAAGTAACATGAAGCTTTGGAGTTTCTGTTCTAAAGAAATTAATTGAGTCAATGGAAACTTTTTTTTTTTTGAGGACAGTGTCACTGGCCCTCATATTTGGAACCCGAACCAGGGCCGCTGGCTTCCCAAGCCAGCACTTAACCACTGCGCCACTTGGCCGGCCCTGGAAACTTGATTTTAAAAAGATACATATACTGACTGTATCAATCAAAGAAAACAAAACGAAAGAAAAGAATTTATCACATGAGTTTATTCAACCTATATATCGTTTTGCTATAATAATATAACAAGTTCACAATTTTTAATAAAAGGGAAAAAAGAATTCAGCTGGTTCAGAGTTCATTTTGGTGGAATTATTAGGAATGGGATAGTTATCAGCAGCCATGAGTACTTTTATGGGAATCTTCATAAAAGCCAGGTGATAGATTCAAGCCCTCCAGAGGGATGTGATGGATTTGAGACATGCCTGCCTTCTTTTTGTCGTCTTCTCCTACTAGATCATATTGCCATGAAGTGTAAGATATAAAGGACGTCTAGTTTTTTTTATATATCACTTTTGTAATATATAATCATGGGGGGTCTTAATTGTGTCACAGTGTAGTTAAATTAAACATGAGCTGAGAATTTGTTCATCTGTACAAAAAACATGGAGAAATTTTCAAAGGTTTTTTTTTTTTTTTTAAGCATGTGAGCATTATCTGCATTATTGAAAGTATAAGTCTTATTTCTATTTCTATTATAGGTCTCAGGTTTGGGCTATATATTTTATTAGAATTTTCTGAGAATATTACATGTATGTCTAGAAATAGTGTACATTAAAGGTGCTAAGAGTAAAATTTAAGGTAAAATTGTAAGTATGTACTTGCTATTAGTGAAACAAGATTGAAAACCATATTTACTATACAGTGTAATCATTAAGAATGCAGACTGTGGAATCAGACTGGAAGGTTCAAATCATAGAGAAGTGACACTTTTGCTTTATTAGCTTCCTCTTCTGTGCAATGAGGATAATAATATCTACCTCACTTGGCAATTATGAGTTTTTAAAAGAGATAAACATATGAAGCTCTTAAGACATCGCTTGGCATATGCTATAAAAGAGAATAAAGCACTCAGTAAATGTTAGTTATTGTTACTCAATTAATAAACATGAACAGTAAAGGCAAAGATACCCTACATATCTTAAATCATTAATTTTATTTTAAGAATAATTTTATTTTAAGAATTTAACAAAAGAGTTAAATACATTATCTTTCAGGAAGCCTGGTACTTTCAAGAGGTTTTTAACTGCTTTTTTTGTCCTCTGTTTTATGTAGGGAAAAACCCATATCTCATTTTAGTTAGCATTTGAATCAGGGTAAGCTTATTTTGTCTAAAGATAATAGCATTTGTACTGAAGTTGAAACAGATGATGGACAAAGTTAATTCTAGATTTAACTAAAATCTCATTCACTGAAGCTTTAGTAATTGAGAACTGGGATTAATTGTTTGCAGGTATTTATCTACATATAAAGAAAAAGAAACAAAATAAATAATAAAGTTTCAAGGGGATATTGTTTAAAGGAGTGAGCTCTTCTGCGCTCTTTGGAAGTTAGGATTTACAGTTAAAACCTTGTGGATCAGAATGTTGTGGATAAATGTTTATTTGCTTAACCATATTTCTTATGTGTAGGAGAATTTCATTCGGGCAATCCTTTTCTATCCAGGATTTTTTAAAAGTGAGTTTGTGTTTATTTGGAGTACTTTGGATTTTTTGGGAAGCTGTGTGTCAATTTTTAATATTTATTTATTCATTAAACATATATTTTTTGAAAATCTACTATGTGTTCCAGGCCCTAAACTGGATATACACTGGTAAATAAAAACTACAGTATGGTGAAGAGGTTTGAGATCATGAATTCTGGAGCCAGACTGGCATGTGTCTTATTAACTGTATGATCCTAGGCAAGTTACTTGAACTTCTCTGGCCTCAGTTTTTTATCTGTCAAATGTGAATAATAGTACCCTCCCCAGAGGGTTATTATGAGGTTAAAATGAGTTCATATAAGTAATGCTTTTAGAACAATAACTGGCCTATTGCTACGTAAATGTTTGCTTTCTTTTTATAAAGCAAACATGATCCCTACTCTTGATAACTTTATAGTCTAATGGAGAAGACAAAAAAGTAGTAAATACAAAACAATTATTTATCATAATAAATGTTATGAAGGCAATCCACAGGGTACCGATGAAAAGAATAGTAGAGTGGGGATAGGATAGACGGGATAGCCAATGAAGGCCACTCTGAAGAGGCCACAGGTAAAAAGGTCATTAAGGAAGGAACGCGTTAGACCGCCTCCAATACCTAATGGAGCCGAATAATTAAATCCTTTTTCCTAAATGTTAACCATGTATTCTTTTGAAGGAAAACAATTAGTGAGGTTTAGTTAAGAATCTTTTAGCACTTTTGTCGGTGTAAGAAAATCTATGCCAAAAGGTTGTTCCACTTACCTGTATTACTTTGGGATGTAAAAGTAAATTATATAAAGATTCACTCTAAGATGGATAAAGATAAAAAATAGCCCCCTAGCAGTTCCTTTTCCAGAAGACTCAAATTTCAATCTGTCTCTTGCTTCTTTGAATCGTCTTTGTATTTATCCGGATTGATACCTGATAGAAACAAGTTATTTGGTAATTACAGTTGTTAGCCTACTGCATATGTTGCTTTATGCTCTAAAATTGGTCCCCAAAACCCCTCTTAACCATTCATAAAATTTAGAATATGTGACAAATCTCATCTCATTTTGTAATTCATGAGGCTGGCTACCTTGCTCAAATTAAGGAGCATGGGGCAGAGATGTTAAAGTTTTGATAGGCTTTAACCATATATAATGGCACAGTCAGGAAGAATATGTAGTGCTGACAACAGCAGATCAGTGTCCTCTCATTTACCTGAAACCTTCATTTATTGATTTGAAAAATGGGGTTCTACTGTTTTGAGAAGTTTTGAGAATAGCAGAGTCTGTAGATCTTTTGGGAGATCATAATATCTTTTCAAGAAAAATATTTGATCTCAATATCACTTATATTTGTTTTAACAGCTTTTCTTCTTCAGTTAGTGCCTTTATTGGTAGCGTGATTATAGGTGAAAGTGTATACAGCATACTTTGTGAGATGTTCTTACTACTTACTAACTTGGTGATGTCGTGGATATGTAGCCTGCCCAGGAAGAACGCAGAGAAGATCCAGATTTTGAAACTAAGGACAGAGGAGGACTTGAAGAGTGCTCTAAAATAGAAGTGAAGGAGGAAAGTCCTGAATCAAAAGGAGAAACAGAAACAAAAGCTTCCCAGAAATCAATCAGAAGACACAGAAACATGCATTGCAAGGTCTCTTTGTTGGATGACACAGTTTATGAATGTGTTGTGGAGGTAAGTCTCAGTAGTTAGAATGCTTACAAATTATTTCACGTAGGGCTGGGTAAGTGGTGCCATGGCCTGAGATAAGGCCCTGTATAATGGCCCTTTCTATGGCTGAAATGTTAATAGTGATTTTCTGGAGGTAGAGGTGTAGAAGGATTATGAGTGAGTTTATTTTCTTCTCCCATTTTTCCTGCATCTGCTAAATCTTGTGAATTGAGCATGTGTTATTTTTATAATCCAAGCAATTTTGTTTTTTTAAAAAAAGTTTGTTATTTATAGAGTGACCTTCCATGACTAGATTTCCCAGGATAGCCTCAATTTATGAGGTTAGATCAGCTATCCCCATAATTGTCAAAAAAAAAAAAAAAATTACTCTGCTCATTTCTGCTCTTTTGTCTAAACCTTAATAAGTTTTAGTTTACTTACCATATTTCTTTAGCCCCATGAGATAGAATATAAAAAATTTAAATCAAGTAATGCCACTTCTTAAAATCCTCTATGATATTCTGAAAGAATAAGAAATTGAATCAAGATTGAATAAAAATGTCAGTTATTCAGTTACTCTTTTGTTCCTTCAAGACAAGTTAAAATCCTTAAAAATCAATTAGCTATTTTTTAACTAGAACAGTAATTGTCAATTATATTCTTGATATAAAGCAATTGTGGGGCCGGCCCAGTGGCGCATTGGTTAAAAGCTAATTTGGGATGACAGCAGCCCCGGTTGGGATCCCACATATGAGGGCCAGTGACACTACCCTCTACAGCTAACAACAAACAGCTCCACCTGGAGCTGGGCTGTGTGAGCCCCGGCAACGGTGTAGGCTGCAGCCCCTGCTGCAGTGGGCTGCCATAGGCTACAGTGAGTGGCCGGCAGCCAGCGTGAGCGGCAGGCAGCCAGCGTGAGCTGCCAATAGCCACGGTGGGCGACTGTCCGGAGGCCGGCGACCGATCTGCCTCATCCAGGAAGAGCGCAATGACGATACCAACATGGGCCAGTGAAGCAACGTCCTCCGAGGCTGGACTGATGAACAAAAAGACAGCAACTTGTCTGTTCCCCTTCCCTGATTCCCCAAGAGCTGTTCCCCTCCCCCAATTAGGAAAAGAAAAAAAGCAATTGTGATTACTAATAGCCTTAATTAATAAAACGTATAATTCACATATACTTATATCTTAGGTGTGTAACAAATTATTTTTGAATTGAATTATTTATATGCAAATACAAATATATCAAAACACAAATAGTCTAAAATATTATACTGTATTTACTAATAAGTATTCCCTCTCCAGGTTTTAAAAAGATACATTAAGAAAAATATACTATTGCACTTTGAAAGTAGCTACTATACCTGGTAGAGGAGACCTAGGGTCTACCCTTTCTGCTTCTTACCACTAGCTAGTTTAGAGATGAGCAAAGCTGTTCCACACTCATTCTTCCCATTCAGTCCAAGACTCAGGTATGGGTCCCTTATATCTGAAACATTTGAGGACAGATATGTTTCAGAATTCAGAATATTCTGGGTTTTAGAAAAGCAATAAGAACATATTCTGCATGTTTCACTATGTACCCGATAAGATGTGTAGTAGTCAAAACATATTATTTGGTCCAACACATTATTTCTGTGGTAAAACATATGAAGACTCACTCTGAGATGGATAAAGATCAAAATAGCCCCGTAATATTTCAGGTCAGAATTTGACAAAAACAACCACCACCTAACCTTTATTTTGTAGAACTTCTGGATTTTGGAATTATAAATAAAGGAGTAGGGGCCAGTACATGAAGAATCCCCAAATCGTCTCTGTCTTAGCATGAAAACATAGGTGAGAAAAATGGAGAAAATGATGTAATATAAATGGGTTAAGTTTGAAAGCGAATTAACATCTATGTGAATTACTAATAGCCCTTAAAAATAATTTAGCTCACTGAGAGAAGGATATGTCATATATGTATTCCAAAAAATTTCTAATTTTTTTTTAAATTTTAAAAAATATATTTCTCAGAAGGCATTAATTAGCATCTTTGTTTTTTTTTTTCCCCCTAATGATTCCAGTCAATAGGTAGGACAGGTCTAAATATTCTTATTATTTCACAGATGAGAAAGCTAATGTTCAGAACTATTAATTGAATTGACTCAGGGGGTTTAGCTAGAATAGGAGGAGTCAGGACTTTTTGACTCTAAATCTCAGCCTCTAACTTAGGCTATTTCTCCCTATAAACAACTGAAAGTGTTAGTTACCAAGGATAAAAAGAGGAAACTGGAAAATGACATTTTATTTTATTTGGTGATGAATACAGGAATAAGAGGAAACCGCAACTAAAGTATGTATATCTTTGCAGAAACATGCCAAGGGACAAGATTTGCTTAAGCGAGTGTGTGAGCACCTCAATCTTTTGGAAGAAGACTATTTTGGTCTAGCCATTTGGGATAATGAAACTTCCAAGGTGAGGAGATTGCTTGCTTTTAATGTAAGAAACTGACAAAATGGTTTTAGTTCGTATGTTGTTACGAATGTATTTATGTCTACCTCTCTAAGACATGGTATACTTAGAGTTATTCTTGCCTATTCTTAGATCTCAGATTTTCCCCTCTCAAATGAACATTTTAAAGAAAAGATCACAGCTGGTGTGTTCTTTCATCACTGAGAGAATGTACCGACTGTATATTTTTTTTTTTTTGAGGGCAGTATCACTGGCCCTCATATGTGGGACCGAACTGGGGCCGCTTGCTTTCCAAGCCAGCACTTAACCACCGTGCCACTCGGCCGGCCCTCCGACTGTATGTTTTTAAAAGACAGGGGAAGTACAGCGCAATGGTGTCCTGATTAGCAAGTAGATACCAATAACGTTATGTATTATGCAGTTAGTATTGTATCTAATATGTAGGAGGTTCATATAAATATATGTTAAATGGATGGTTCTATCAATATTGTAATTATAGGATAATTATGATGTTACTTACATTATAATTTGAGAGTAACATTATAAAAGAGAAAGTACCAGTATTATCAAAACAGTCATACAGTGACTCTAACATTTTCTCCAGCCTAAAAGGAAACCAGTAGTTAAATTTCAAGGAAGTAAAATAAAGGGTGAGAACATGGAGAAGGGAGGAAACATTAAAAGTCAGGTATTTACTTCAAAACTTGAATTATTTCCTCAGCCAATTAACTGAAAATTACAGATATTTAGCTTAAAATCAAATGATGAAAATTTTAGTCCAGTTTAACAACTATTTGCAGGTGCTATAGTAGATGATACAGATACAGCTATGAATAAGGTAGGCATGGTCCCTGCCCTCTGGAGCTTACGGTTTAGTGTGATGAGTGTCATACAAAAGGAAGTACAAGATGGAGGGTATGGCCAGGGAAGGCGATGCCTAAGCTGAGCCCTGGAGGATAAAATGGGCAAGTGAAGTGGAGAGAGAATGGCCTGGAGTGGAGAGAGTGGCATTGGAGGAACTAAGAGCCTTCTAGTCTGGCTAAATAAACATAGGGAGCAAGGACTAGAGTAATAGATGAATCTGAAGAGCTGCACAGGGGTCAGATCATGGAGAGAGTCTTGAATACAATGCATTCAAGCTATTTTAGTGGTTCTTTTTCCAAGACGATTTCTATTTATTAAGAGAAGTTGAGGGTCAGCTGCCTTTAACCATTGCAGACTCGATAAATTGGGTTATTTGAATTAGATAATGCAAACTAGAGGACATGGAATTACCCTTTGCCTAAATAAGATCTATTTGTAGAATACAGTACTAATAGTTACCTAGTAGTTTGCAACAGTTTGTTCCATCTGTGAATGACTGTTGATTCAAATGAAGAACTGTGTCTACCTGTACTAGGTTAATATTGTTCTTTAAGAACTTAATTTTTACTTTGTCTCCTTAAAGGCGCAAGCCAACTTGTACTGAAGCCTCTAATTTCCATAAGTAAGGAAAGATTGAAGGTAATTATAAAACAAAAACAGTACCCCAAAACTACAGTAAAAAACCTGCATCTGTAGCTAGAAAATTCTCCCATGAATCAAGAAAAATACTCTGAAAAGTATTTTATGTTATTATTGGCTCGGTGAGATAAAACTGAATTTTTTTATATTGGGAGTGGGGGAGAACCCAAGGTTGATGTGAGAATAATTGAGAATGTTTGAATTTGGCATATAAATAAAGTCACTGAATACATACTTGTTTAATATAACTAGAAATGATTTTTCTATGAACCAAGCATACTTAAATTTCTAGACTGGCTCATCTAAAGACATGCAGCAAGCGAAATTCTTTCCACTTGCAGTTGAGCGTTTAGGGCCCACATTGGTACAAAAACTTTCATTTGCATTGAAAACTTTTTTTTTTTTGAGGGCAGTGTCACTGGCCCTCATATGTGGGACCTGAACCCAGGCCGCTGGCTTCCCAAGCCAGCGCTCAACCACTGCGCCACTCAGCCGGCCTTGCATTGAAAACTTTTCATCTTGGTTGATGCCATCTATACTTTGACCTGTCAGCAAATGTTATTTCCTTTTTAGTACTTCTTACTATCTTATTTATTTTTTAATAAGCAATATTAAATTGCTTTATTTATATTCTTGTATATATTAATGTATAAAGTGATCTTAAAAGTGCCTAATATAAATGCTTAATAGCAGTAAAACCTGGCTGTGTAAAAATGGGCATTATTATCCCTCTTAGATAAAATGTTTCTGGAAAAGAAAAGTTGATGTCTTTAAATCATAACCCAGCTTTAGCTTCCCCGGTAGTTTATAAGAGCCCCTTCTGGGGAAGTCAGTGGGCCTGTGAACCCTGGGAAGCACAGGGCTTGTGCTCAGGGCATCCGACAGGTCTGAAGATAGGCCTGGCTCTTATAGGATCTCCAGCAGGAACATGGTCAAGGGCAGTGGGATGTTCTGTATTTTCTGATTCTAAATTCCCCGTGGCTAACCTTCAGCTCTCAGAAATAGGTCAAAACAGAATTTTTTCTTTGGGTTAAAATGAAGGTCTTTAGCTGATTCAGGAAGTAGGACATAGAAGGGAAAGGAAGAATTTCATTAGAACGTGGCCCAAGCAAATCTTATACAAAAATGAATCTGGGGAAGACTGCCTTAGCATTGTCAGGTTAAAGGGCCAAGTAAGTAGCAAAAGCCATCTTGACGATGGCTTCCTGCCTATGCTGCCTCTTGAGTCAGACTACTCCAGTCAGCATGGGTTGCTTTTTTCTGTCTTGTACATAGCTGTCCCTGGTGTTTCTCATCACCATCATCCTGGGGATTTGCTTTGCCTCTTTCCTGTGATGTTTCTCTTGCTTCCTTTATCCTAGCTTTCCCTTGTGTTTTGATAGAGTGCTCCTTCTGAGAAATGGTACATAAGATGTAATCTTTTTCAGATATTGCATGACTGAAAAAGGTCTTTATTCTACCCTTACATTTGGTTGTTAGTTTGGTTGGGTATAGAATTTTAGGCTTGAAATTACTTGCCTTCATTTTGAAGGCATTACTCCATTGCCTTCTGGCTTCCGATGTTGCTATTGAGAAGTCCAAAGCCATTCTGATTTTTGATCCTTTGTATGATATTTCCTCTCTCCCACCCTTTGTAGAATTTAGCTAGTAGAATCTTTTTTCATTTCTTCTTTCTCTTTCCTCTCCCTCTCCTTTTCCTTCTCCCTCTCCCCCTCTTCCCCACCTCTCCCTCCTTTTCTCTCTCTTTCTCTGTCTTTAAGGTTCTGAGATTCACAGAGATGTATCTTGTCATGTGTCGATTATCATCCACTGTTCTGGGCCCATGCTTTAAAAAAATTAGATTTGTGTGGCATAATCTAGAAGTGCATTCCGGAGCATCCTTCAGGTGGAATAATCTACCTGATCTTTTCTCAGGTAGGGTATACTGGAGAACAGCATAGCTTTTGTTTATAATTGATGTCTCTAGTCAGATTATCTGACTTTATTTTAGTTACCATTCCCTATATATCTACTGTGAATAAGCCAGGTTTCCAGATACTCTCACTAAAAGTATATAGATATGAAATGATTAAATCTGTAAAGCAATTAGTCTTTGTTAGTCATTTAAATTTTCTGTCATTCTGAATGTCTTCTAGACCTATAAAGGCTCTTGGGGTTCATCCCCTCATTTTAGAGATGAGAAAACTGTGGCATATAAAGATAGTGTCTTCCTTCCAGCTACACAGTCAATTCATTCCTGAAATTCCTTGCCTGCTGCTCCTTCCTATGATTTTCTAATGCTTTTTATTCCATTTTCCCTGATTTGTACATTTTATCTTTGTTTCTTGGTTTTTGTTTCCTACCGACAGAATTAGTTACTGATGCTGTGGGGGAAGATGTGAACCATAATACAAGGAGAGATACATATTTTATCCTCCTTACATTCCCAGCCTCTGGGAATGTGTCTTCTTTTGTGGGGGTAAAGACTTGTCCTTTGTATATGTGACTTCTCTGCTTAAGCACACCGGATCTGTGTGTTTTGTTTGTAGAGAATTGGGTACCTTTATCAGGGAGGAAAGTTAATTGAGTTGACTTTTTCCTCCCATGGAAGGGCTTGCTTGTTCCCTTTCCCTACTGACTGCAAGAGCGTAGGCCTGTTGCCAAACTGAGTCTGGCAAGAAAAGAGGAAAAGCAGTCAGAAGCCAACTTCTATAGCCCTGTGAGAGATTTATTACCACCACGAATCAAAGTTATGAGTTAAGCAGTTGCGTCCTACATTTTATTTCCGCTTAGAATTAATTCTTTATGAATGAATCCAGCATTTTTTTCCTTGAGGAAAAGTTACCCGCGTTAATTCCTACCTCTCCGTCTCTAAATTCCCTCTCAAAGCAAAACAAAACAAAAAAAAACTTGAGCTCTTCTGGTAAATAATGTGAATTATAAATTAGGGGTTCATTCAGTTCAACAGTATGTAGCCTTCTTTCTCCTTTCTTCCATTTTCTGTGTCGATGAATTTTCTCACCTTAGGAGTCACATAATAAACTCTGGAAAGATAGCCAGGAGTTTCTTTCGTTCACTTTACAAAGGCAAATAGCAAACATCAGTGGAGTGAATATTAAATCAAGGGTGTGAGGAATTTAGTGTTTAGTTATCTGAAAGGATAGATTGTTTTTCATTGATTCGTGATTGACTTTGAAGGCAAGTCACAGTTTTTATTGTCTGGTAAATTGGAAAAACTAAAATGAATTTTGTAAACATACTTGCAGAGTAGGGATGCTGTCTTTGGGATCTTGTCCTTTGCTAGGAAAATTTGGGTTGACATCACTAGTGGATATAAATGTGTCTTTTTAAAAACACATAAGAATTGAGACCTCGAATTACTTGCACAATAATTTCTATAAACATATCTTAGAGCAGTGATTTGAAGTCAACAAACCAACTACAGTATAAACAACGGTTATTTCTTGAGTTAAGCAAGACAGGCTTGTGGAACTTATAGATAAATCTTTTATCTCAAAAGACAAGGATTTGTATAAATCACTGATGTGTATGTTTGGGGTTTTAGGACCTCCAGTTAAGAGTAGCTGATGGCCAAGTCTTTCCTTAGGGTTCTTTCCTAGAACTTTATGATGGAAGGTTATAATTGCTGCAAAAATATATGAAAAGGTACTATTTATTTTACCTCCTGAAATGCTATCGCCTTAGTTAAAACTTTACCATCGCTGTCCTGGTTTATTTCAGTAGCATTTTTCATTCATTCATCAAACATTTATTGAGTAGATAGCGTCTGCCTTGTGCTGGGCAGAGCTATAAAAAACATAGTCTCTTTCCTCAAGGAGCTCCCAGACTGGCTAGGGGACGTCAGTAAGATAGGTACCAACATAGAAAGGGTTTTCTGCAGAGAGTAACATATGATCTGAATTTTAGGACAGAGTCAGAAATCTTCTACATGAAGAAATATGGAGAGTGAAAGGAAGAACATGTCAGCAGGTGTCTTGAAATAGGACAGGACATGCGAGACCTGCAATTATTCAGTCGAATGAATGGAGATCTATATCAGGACATCGCTGCTCTTCATCTCTATATTATTTTGAAACTTTTTAAAAGCTCAATAAGGAATGCAATTCTTTTTTTTTTTTTTTTAAGATTTTATTGGGGAATTGGGGAAGGGAAACAGACAAGTTGCTGTCCTTTTGTTCTTTAGTCTAGCTGTGGAGGACGTTGCTTCACTGGCCCATGTTGGTATCATTTCACTTTTCCCGGTGAGGCAGATCGGTCGCCAACCTCTGAACAGCCACTCACAGTGGCTCTTGGCAGCTCACACCAGCTGCTGGCCGCTCACGCTGGCTGCCTGGCCACTCACTGTAGCCCATTGCAGCCCACTGCAGCAGGGGCTGCAGTATACGCCATTGCTGGCGACTCAGGGCAGCCCAGCTCCAGATGGAACTGTTGTTAGCTGCAGAGGGCAGTGTCACTGGCCCTCATATGTGGCATCTGAACCAGGGCCGCTGGTGTCCCAAGCCAGCTCTTAAACAATACGCCACTTGGCCGGCCCAGGAATGAAATTCTTTCTAACTCACACACAAACTTAAATTCTGTTTAAAATGTTAACTTATTTAACTCGTGAGTTATTATTAGCAAGATGGACACTTGAAAGGGAATTTTTGCAACTGAAATTATTCAGATAGAAACTAGGTTATCCAGAAATGCTATTTTAGGGAGAGTTTTAAAATCCCTTGTAAAATGCAGTTCTATAACTTTTGTTCTCTCAGTATTTTGCTGTTTTAGAAATTAATTCCTGCCTTTTCCCTCTATCACCATTTCTTTCTTCTTTCCTCACAACTAGCCTCCTTAAGAAATTAGTTTACATATAATTATCTCTATTCCCTCACTGCCTATTAGTATAACATAATACAGGAAAGTGTGTAAATCACACTTGTATAGCTCAAAGGATTTTTAACAACGTGAACACATCTGTGTCTACACCTTCAAGACCCAAAAATAAACATTACCAGGACTCGAGAATCCTCCTTTGGGCCCCCTTCGAGTCACTACCTCCAACTCCCAACAATCATTTCTCCTACGCCACCCCCTGTCAAACGTAACAGATGTCTTCCTGACATCTATCACCATCCATTAGTTTTGCCTATTTTTAAACTTTGCATAAATGAAATTATACCTGTTATCTTAGGCCTGGCTTCTTCTATGTTCTTCAGTATTGTGTTTTTGAGATTCATCCTGTTGTTGTGAGTAGCAGCAATTCATTCCCATTGCTGTATAATAAATAGTTAATTGTTTGACTAAACCACACTTTATGCATTCTACTGTTGATGAACATTTAGCTGGTTTACAGTTTGGGGCTTTTATGAATACTGCTGCTAGGAACTTCCTTGTACATGTCTTTTAGTGCATATCTTGTTATATACATTTCTATATTTCTGGAAGTGGAATTGCAGGGTTGCAGACAATGCATATATGTTCAGCTTTAGTAAATACTGTCGAACATTTTTCCGTGGGTTATGTGCACTCCCACGAGCATTTGAATGAGAGCTCCTGCTGTACCCTCACCTGCATTTGGTACAGGTATTATTGTATTTTATTTATTTATTTATTTATTTATTTATTTATTTATTTATTTATTTGAGGGCAGTGTCACTGGCCCTCATATGTGGGACCTAACTGGGGCCTCTGGCTTCCCAAGCCAGCACTTAACCACCGTGCCACTTGGCTGGCCCTTATTGTATTTTGATTTCTACCCTTATCACTCTGCTGAAACCGACCTTGCCAAGATAAACCTGGCAATGTTTCATCCTCATATTACTTGTCCATTTTGCAGTATCGAGGATCTTGACTTTCCGTCCTTGATACTTTCTATTCTTTTGGCTTCTGTGATACCAGCCTCTCCTGTTTTTTCCTACCACCACTTTGTTCACCTCTTCGCAGTTCACTTCTCAGCTTATTGTCCTTCTCTCCCTCCCTCAAATGCGAGTGTTCCTCAAGGGTCTATTTTTAGTTTCTTTTCATTCTACTATATATATGCTCTTTGGGTGACTTTTATCTATTTTCTTAGTTTCATCTACCACCTATATGGGGAAAGTGCCCGAGTTTATATCTCTGGTCCCAATCTTTCTTCTGAAAGCCAGACATGCTTATCCAGCTATCGATTGAAATGTTCCACTTATATTTCCAAAGATACTTTAAATGTATATCTACGTAAATGTACCATAATTTATTCTACTGTTGATGGCTATTTGGGTTGTTTCCAGTTCTTTGCCATCCTTTTTCTTCATGAAAATTTATTTCTTTTCTTTTTTTTTTTTTTTTTTGAGGGCAGTGTCACTGGCCCTCATATGTGGGACCGAACCGGGGCTGCTGGCTTCCTACACCAGCGCTTAACCACTGCACCACTCGGCCAGCCCTGTTTCTTTTCTTATATTTTTTATTTCAGTGAATAGTACCACATCCACCCAGTTGTCCAAACCAGGACCTTGGGTATTATCCTTTCCCATTATATGTTACCAACTCTCAGTCACAAATCTTGACTACTGTAGCTGCTAAATATCTTTGCTCTCTGTCCTATATACTTTATCCCATCAGGTCCTTTCGATTATCAATATCAGTATAATTTGTTTAGTACTAGCCATGTGCTTTTTTATTAGTTTCAGGTGTGGAAAACAACATCACTATGTATTTATTAGGCATTTATATACCTCACAAAGTGATAACCTCAATAAGTCTATTACCCATCTTATACTGTACATAGTTGTAACAATTTTATTGACTATATTCCCTATGCTGTACTTTATATCCCTTGTGAATATTTTTTTTTATAGTTGACACTCAATGTTATTTTATTTTAGTTTCAGGTATACAGTGTATTGGTTAGACATTTATATGATTTATGAAGTGATTCCTTTCGATGTCTAGTACCCATCTGACATTATACATAGTTTTTTACAATATTATTGACTATATTCCCCATATTGTACTTTACATCCTGGTGACTATTTTGTGACTACCAATTTGTACTTCTTAATCCCTTCACCTTTTTCACCCAGCCCCCTATCTCCCCTCCCATCTAGTAACCATCAGTTTGTTCTCTGCATCTATGAGTCTGTTTCTGTTTTGTGTGTTCGTTTGTTCTGTTCTTTTAGACTCCACATATAAGTGAGATCATATGGTATTTTCTTTCTCTGTCTGACTTATTTCACTTAGCGTAATATCCTGTAGGTCCATCCATGTTGTCGCATATGTGCTTTCTTTATATAAAGTAGTTTAATCCACAATAACTGTGAGGAACATAGTTTTATCCCAATTTTATGTATGAGAAAATTGAGACTCAGAAAGATTGTCTTATAAAAGTTTACTCAGCTAGTAAATGGTGGGGAAGTTGAAGCAGCATTAGAACACAAGACTGCCTAACTTCAAAACCAGTCCCCATAACTACTATTCTCTTCTGGACCACAAATGTAATTCTCAACAGCAACCTCTTATTTGGCCTCCCTGTCTATTGTCATGCTTCCTCATATTCATGTCACTCTATTTTAAATCCTTCAATAGCTCCCCCTTGCTTAGAACTTGATAAAGTCCAGGTTTCTAAGCATGGAATACTATGTTCTCCATGATCCGGTCCTTCCCATTCTTTTCCATTTTACGTCTCTCCTCCTTATGTCTGTGCTCCAGGTATGCTGAGCTACGTGCAGCAACTCAGATATATCACATGCTCTCATACCTGTGCCTGTCTCATTACTTCCTCTTCTTTTCAGCCTGGCTCACTCTTATTTATCCTTCAAGCCTTGATTTAGATCTCCCAAACATTCTTTTGAAAAGCATGTTCTACCACCTCTTATTCCCAATCCATTTTGGTGCACCTCCTCTGTGCTTTAAGAGCACTCTATGCTGTCATAGCATCATACACATTTCTATGATAGTAACTATCACCCCTAGAACAAGCAGGTTGTTCACGGTTCACCTCTTCCATTAGACTGCCAGCTCCTTGAAGACAAGGACTAGTTTTAAATCCTTTTTTGTAACTATGGTGCCTAGCACATGGAGGCATTCCTCAAATATTTGTTGGCTAAATAAAATGCTGCGAATTGAATAATTTAAATTGAGCATAAAAGTACCTAGTCTTGTGCACATTGATTTTTATTATATTTTGATTTGGGAGTCTAGATTCTGAAGCAGTAATAATTTGTTGTATAAAGTAGCTTATACCTTGGCGTCCCATGTGATTGACACAAATCTGGGTTTGCCCTCTCTATGTCAGATTGGTGCGAATTTTAGCCCCAAAGTCATAGAATGGCTTATGGAATCCCTGTAAGAAGCTTGGCAGCTTCAGGTTGCCTTGGGAGGCTTCTCTTAAAAATAATGGAAAATATGGAGCTACCTCACTGCGGTGGGGTGTTCACTCCAAAGTGGTAGGAAGCATCCTTTGTTAAGAGTTCTGGCTTACGTGGTCTAAGCCATGGTTCTCAGAGGTTCCATAACAAAACTTATCAGTTAGTGCCTTTAAAATCTTCACTTGCCTTTGGACCTACAACTTAAAGTTCTTTAGTTTTAATGAGAAAGGAAGGAGAAACACCCAGGTTACTCCCTTTTTGACAGGGCTTAATCAAGTGTGTGCTTAGTTTTAGACTATAGAACAACTTTATATTGTGGCACTTTTTTTTTTTTAAATTTTATTGGGGAAGGGGAACAGACAAGTTGCTGTCCTTTTTTTCTTCAGTCTAGTTGTGGAGGACATCACTTCACTGGCCCATGTTGGTATCGTCATTGTGCACTTCTCAGGTGAGGCAGATCGGTTGCCAGCCTCTGGACGGCCGCTCACAGCTGCTCTTGGCAGCTCACACCGGCTGCCAGCCACTCACTGTAGCCTATGGCAGCCCACTGCAGCAGGGGCCTGCAGCTATGCCGACCAGGGGACTCACAGCAGCCCAGCTCCAGGTGAAGTTGTTGTTCACCATCTTAGCTGTAGAGGGCAGTGTCATTGGCCCTCATATGGGATCCGAACCGGGGCCACTGCTCAGAGCCAGCATCCCAAGCCGGTTCTTAACTATTGTGCCATTCGGCTGACCCTGTTGTACTTTTTAACATATGTTTCTTCATCATCTGTGTTAATTGCCAAAGCATGAGAGATAAAAGGAAACTAGGCCTCACTCTTGTGCTTATTGTCTGTTGTAGTGACTTATCTTTATATAACAGTTAAAGCGATATATAATCAAATGTAAGACCGTGTTGATCAAGCCCATTCCTTGGGTAGAGCAAATGGGATGATCACCTGTGCTTTGCCCTTGTTGGTAGAGGGTGAAGAGGGAACACCTCACCCCTCTTGTCCAAATACCACTAAAATTTAATTTTAAACCTTTGGAGGAGGGAGTGGGGAGGGGTTGGGAGGTAGCATGAGGGGGCTTCTAGGGTGCTGGCAATGTTATATGTTCACTTTGAGAATGTATTGATCTCTATGCTTCTGTATGTATCATGTCAATAAGATACATTTCCCAAGGAGCCAATGAAAGATGTTAATGGTGAGGCTCTTTTCAAGTTGCCATTGTTTTGTGTGGCCTACCATGGGTTGAGGAGTTCTGCCCCAGGGGTGTGCAGACTCTGCGTGGGGACAGAGAACAGTGAAGGCAGAGGTTAGCGTGGGCAGGAGTAGTAAGGGAAAGCAAAATAGGCATTCATTCAGTAAACATGAAGTGAGCACGAACCAGGTACCAAATGCTGTGCTGACATAGAAAAGCTGTAAAAGACCAGAGGTCAGAGTTGGAGGGAAAAATAAGATCAGAGTGATATCAATAATCCCTGCTAGTTTATAGTATAGTAAAAATAACAAGTGCTTGTTTAGAAATTCTTATTTACTAAGAGTTTTACGTATATTATTCACATATAGCTTTATATGTATATAAATTTATTTAATCTTCACAGTAACTCTATGAGATAGGCACTGCGATTAGCATCTCATTTTATAGATGAGGAAACAGGTAGAGAGATGCTAGGAAATAGTCGAGCTAGGATTCAAGCCCAGCCACCTGGCTCCCTGTTTCTCTGCTAAAATTACTATGCTCTGTGGAATCAATGCAAGCCACATTGGACATATGGGTTGACTCGGAGGCACTATTTGAAGGTGGTCTGAAATCCTGCTTCTGGTACTCTCTTGTTTATGTTTTGGAGCTCTGTGTGAATGCCTTTTTTTCTTTTTACAGACATGGCTGGACTCTGCCAAAGAAATAAAAAAGCAGGTTCGTGGTAAGTGAATATTGCCTTGTATAGTTCTTTTCTTTTAGTAGGTCAGAGGCCTTGCAACCATTTTCTGGCTGTGAGTCACTTTAGAATCTTGACTCTAGCAGGTGGCTTTGAAATTGAGATAAAGCCTTCCCCTGGAAGGTGGAGATTCCATAATAGAAAGATACAGCAGTGGTGGACACTGTTGAGATGTAGGTCAGATCTTGATTTTATTTTTTACAACTAGGCAAAGTTGGGAAAGATAGGAGCAGTTGAGAGAAACAGAAGGTGGAAAAGAACAAAGATGAGAAGAGAAAATGATATGGAAGTCAGTTCTCAAAAGGGTAGTGATTGAAACTATAGTAACCTTCAATTAGGAGTTTGCTGCCTGATTCTGTTCCTTTTAAATTGTTCTGGACTATTGCATTCTAACCTTCTCCATGTTTGCCTCTGTAGTTCTTTTTGTCCCTTTTCTACAGTCCTCTTCAGAATTGAAGTATAAGAATGGAAGAATGAAAATTCCTTGCCAATGACCCTTTTGACATTGTGGCTTCCTCCAAGCTTCAAACATTTCTAGGTCAAAAAGTGTAGATTAGTATTTTCTAGCCCTGGGCCCAGTGGGCTAGCTAAAGGGTAGAGACGTCCCCCCCGATTTATGACTAGACGTCCTTTTAGTTTAGTTTATTTTGAGGAAATTTCTAGGAACTACAAGAGATGTTATTTGTCATGATTAATTAATTTTAACTATCACCTGAAAACGAATTTTATTTTTCATTTATTTCTTAAAAGAAAACACTTTTATTATGGTGAAATGTTTCCTTTAGACACTATTTGTAATTTATATTTCTTAAGACAGAAAAAAACCAAAATACTCTTTCGGACTGGCAACTCTCCGTATTTGCTCCCTGCCCATGAAATCTTGTTTTAAAATGCAAGTCAGCAAAAAAAAAAATTCAGAATATTTGAGATATGACAAGAAAAATGTAGCTCCTACCCCCTGTCAGTGATAGTACATTTAATGTTCAATATTACTCAGGAAAAAATTATTTGGGAACAAGAGTTAAAATAGGGTTTATGATGAGTGAAGAATATCTAGTAGGTTATCTTCCTGACTATATAAAAAAAAAAAATCTATTGAGCTGGCCGAGTGGCGCAGTGGTTAAGCGCTGGCTTGGGAAGCCAGTGGTTCTGGTTCAGATCCCACATATGAGGGCAAGTGACACTGCCCTCAAAAAAAAAAAAAAATCTATTGCTAAGTATCCTTTCTTAAAAAATTTACAAAATAGGGAAAACCCTTCCTTCAACATAGGAATCAGCTCAGCAGCAGCTCAGCTTGGGCGCAGCTCACTGGGCCATGTGAGAATCGAACCTGTGACCCTGTTGTTCAGAGCTGGTGCTCTTAACCAACTGATCCACTCAGTCCACCGTTGGGTTTTTCTGATACAACTGTAAATGGGATTGTTTTCTTTTCTTTTTTTTTTTTTTTTTAAAGATTTTATTGGAGAATTGGGGAAGGGGAGAACAGCATTGGGGAACAGACAAGTTGCTGTCTTTTTGTTCTTCAGTCTAGTTGTGGAGGGCGTTGCTTCACTGGCCCATGTTAGTATCATCATTGCATTCTTCCCGGGTGAGGAAGATTGGTTGCCGGCCTCTGGATAGCTGCTCACGGCGGCTCTTGGCAGTTCACTCTGGCTGCCAGCTGCTCATGTTGGCTGCCAGCCACTCACTGTAGCCTATGGCAGCCCACTGCAGCAGGGGCTGCAGCCCACACCGTTGCCGGCCATCTTAGCTATAGAAGCATCTTAGCTATAGAAGGTGGAGCTGTTGTTCACCACCTTAGATATAGAGGGCAGTGTCACTGGCTCTCATATGTGGGATCTGAACGGGGCCCCGCTGCTCAGAGCTGGCGTCCCAAGGCAGCTCCTAACCAACGCACCACTCGGCCAGCCCATAGGATTGTTTTCTTAATTTCTCTTTCTGATAGTTTATTATTGATGTGGGTTAATCTCAATAGTTTGCTTACAAACAAGGTTGCAGTAAACATATATCTATACATATCTATATATAGATCTGCACTTATATGTATCTGTAGGTAAATTCTTAGAAGTAGAGCATAAAAGTATATTTTAAATTGTAATAAATATTCATTAACAAGATTTTAATTTGTGCTTCTCTGATGCCTAGTGACGCTGAGCATCTTTTCATATGTCTGTTGGCCATCTGTGTGTCCTTTGTGGAGAAATGTCTATGCAGGTCCTCTGCCTATTTTTTTGAATTGGATTATTTGTTTTTTTGGTGTTGAATTGTATGGCAAATATCTCCTCCCATTCATTAGGCTTTCTTTTCATTTTGTTGATGGTTTTCTTTGCTGTGCAAAATTTTTTAGTTTGATGTAGTCTCATTTCTTTATTTTTTCTTTTGTCATAAAACAATTCTAACCTCTACATGAGTGTTATGCTTTGATTTTTTTCTTTTGTGTTCTGTTTCATTTTTTTAAATGCTGATTTTGACCCACTATGTGGATTTCACAATGGATCATGATCCACAGTTTAAAAACACTGATTTTCGGGTATGTTTAATTTCAGTTTTTCTAGATATTGCCAAATGGCTCTCCTTTAAATTGATTGTAACAGTTTTCATTCCCACTAATGGTATATGAGAGTTCCTGGTCCTCTATTCTCAGAAGCAGGAATTTTTTTCAGTTATTAATTTAAAAAAATTTGGACATAATTTCAGACTTAACAGAAAATTTGAAAGAATAGAATGAAGAATTCCTGGATACCACCCATCTAGATTCCTCAAATGTTAATATGTTGTTATATTTGCTTTATCTTCTTTCTCTTCATCTACACACACACATGCACACAAACACAGGACCTTTTTTCTGAACCATTTAAGAGTAAGTGGCATCATAGCAGCACCATTAACAATAGTCAAAAGGGGAAAACAATCCAAATGTCTATCAATGGACAAACAAATATGATATATCCATACAATGGAATATTATTCAGCCTTAAAAAGGAATAAGGTCCTGATAACTGCTAAAGCACACATGAAACTCAAAAACATTCTATTAAGTGAATTAAGTGAAAGAAGCCAGACATAAAAGGCCACATATTATATGATGCCACTTATCTGAAATATCCAGACTAGGTAGATCCATAGAAACAAAGCAGATTAGAGGTTGCCAGAAGCTGGGGTTGCCGAGGGAGTGAGTGCTTAACGGATACAGAGTCTCCTTTGTGGGTGATGAAAATGTTTGAAACTAGATAGAGGTGATGGTTTTACAACATTGTGAATGTGCTCAATGCCTCTGAATTGTAGGCTTTAAAAAGGCTAGTATATGAATTTCACTTCAGAAAAACACAGAGTAAGTTGTAGTCATGATACTTTAGTTTGCATATCCTAAAAACTAAAAATTGGTTTCTTGACATATTTTTTTGAGTGACACTGCCCTCAAAAATAAATAAATAAATAAATAAATAAATAAATAAATAAATAAATAAAAATTTGAGAGCTTTCCAGCCACCATTTAAAAAATTTCACTAAACATTCTGTATAAGGTATTACTACCATATGTATCATATTCTAGAAATGTTCACTGACTGAAGCTTAACTTTAATATCTTTTTGTATTTCAACTGATTAACTTTTTTGGCATTCTATTCCTGATGAGCTTGTATGCAATGAAACTAGATAACTTCTTTAAAAGTATCCCAAACTTGTATCTCTTGCATGGAAAAGAAAAGGAACTGAAAGTTTGGGTTGCTTTTCTTACAATTGCTGTTAACAAAAGTAAAAGAGTTAAGGGCCAGCCGAGTGGTGTGGTGGTTAAGAGCTGACTTGGGATGCCATCGGCCCCGGTTTGGTTCCCACATATGAGGGCCAGTGGCACTGCCCCCAAAGAAGAAAAAGTAAAAGAGTTAATTTGGGGGACATCTTTATATGTGACTATTGTTAATGCAGTTAAGCTATCTTATTTTGGGTTAAATGGAGAGGAAAAATGCAACTGCAATACAGAGTTGTTTTTTTTTTTTTTTATGTTTTCATTTGATTAGGCTTAGTAACTTGAGGTCATTGGGGGATCTGGATGAATGAAAAAATAAAGAACTTTAATATACTAGTATCTGTTATCCTTCTTTTGTCCAATTCTTTCTAAAAAATTTGTGTGTGTGTGTGTGTGTGTGTGTGTGTGTGTGTGTGTGAAGCTGTAGCATTCTCATATAGCCTTCACAACAGTTCTGTGAGATCAATTACTTTATTTCATTTATTCACTCAATAAGTATTTCTTCAGCATCCATGTGTGATATGCCAAGCACTGTTTTAGGCATTAGGGATACACATCGAATAAAAGAAAAAACACGGGCCAGCCGAGTGGCGCATTGGTTAAGAGCTGGTTTTGGGATGCCAGTAGCCCCGTTTCCGATCTCACATATGAGGGCCAGTGACACTGCCCTCTACAGCTAACAGCTCCACCTGGAGCTGTGCTGCACGAGCCCCGGCGATGGTGTAGGCTGCAGCCCCTGCTGCAGTGGGCTGCCATAGGCTACAGTGAGTAGCCTGCAGCCAGCATGAGCGGCCGGCAGCCAGCGTGAGCTGCCAATAGCTGCGGTGAGCGACATCCAGAGGCCAGCAACTGGTCTGCCTTATCCGGGAAGAGCGCAATGAGGATGCCAACATGGGCCAGTGAAGCAATGTCCTCCGCAACTAGACTGAAGAACAACAACAAAAAAAAGACAGCAACTTGTGTGTTCCCCTCCCCCAATTCCCCAATAAAATCTTAAAAAAAAAGAGAGAGAGAGAAAACACTCTTGTCCTTAGGTATTTGCATTTTAGTGGGAGGAGACAAAGATTATCCTTTAAAAAATATATATATATGTATGTGTATAAATATGTGTGTGTGTATATATATGTATATATTTAATAAGTAGTACATAAACAAAGTTCAAATGGTATAAAAGGATATAGTGAAACTGGTCTCCCTCGCATCTGTTTTCCTGTAGCCTCTCAGTTTCTTTCCCAGGAGTCCCCCTTCTAGTTTCCCAACCACTATGACTGGTTTATTGTATATCCTTATAGGGATAGTCTATGCATATACAATCATACCTATAATATATACTTTTTTCTACCCCCAACTTTCACAGTTGCTTTCTATCTATACTGTTCTTTGCCTTGATTTTTTTTCACTTAACAGTACATCTTGGAGATGTATTTTTCTCTTGCCAAATAAATAGGTTATTTCCAGATATTTGCTATTATAACCAGTTTCTTATATAATAGTGACCACATTTAAGTATATTTAGATACATTTATGGAAATGGAGTTGCTAGGTAAAATGGTATATATGCATTTTACATTGTGATAGGTATTGTCAAATTATCCTCCATAGTTTTGCAATTTACATTGACATTGGCAATAGATGAAAGTGCTTATTCCTCCCACCAACCCTGGGTGTTATCTTTTTATATCAGTTACTTAACACAGAGCTCAAAGACAAAAAACATCACACTTTGTAAACTATTGCTAACTTGATTTCCTTAATGTTAGTCTACCTATACAGTCAAAAAATTGCCATTTACATATGTTATGAAAATAGCATATATGTTATGTATGTTATGAAATTTATGTTTAAGGTTCTTAAATGCTGAATTCACATATATTAAACATTCTTTTGCCTATCTTGTTTTTCATATTGATTTGCTCTAGCCAAACATATTTATAGGTAGTACAGACGTCACCTTTTTTTATGTTTATAATGTGAGTTATAAATTAACAATGGCTAGATTCATGTGATTTTATCATATCAGAAAATAAAACAACAGATGGTGTTTTTTATCTTACAGTATTTAAACTGTAAATACTGCCTGTCCATCCCTTCTTTTTTTTAATCTAAGTTCCATTTGAAGTTTTTGGGACATGAAGTGTTAGAACTCAGTTGATGGTAGATAATTAGGATTGGTTAGATTTGAGACAACTTTGTTATATTGTCTGGAATTTGCCTTTTAGTTCTAATGTTGAAGGAAAATATCAACCATTTCCAACAGAATTCTGTATTAAATATTTTTAGTATGCTTAAAACTACATATTAAGATATTTAAACTACTTCAAATTTTAATTTGCATATTGTCATTGCCAACCATTAGCAATAAATGTGATATTTGAAGATGAAACACCATGGACGCAAAACAGATCATTGTTTGAAACATAGATGTTTATAGTAGGATAGTAGAGTCCAGTGGTTAAAAGCCTGAGAGTTGGAGTAAAAGAACCCTGGATTCATTAGCTATGCACTTTTCTAAGCCTCTGTTTCTTCATATATAAAATAAATCAACAGAAATACCTACCCCCTTGGGTTTCTGTGAGGAGTAAATGAGCTAATGTACACATATATAAGAGGGCTAGCTTAGTGCCTGGCATGCAATAAGTACTGAACAAAATGGTAACTCTTAGCATTATAATCAATCATACTTACTCCTGACTGAGGTTCGGCCCACTCTTTGGGAACCCAACAGTTATGTTAGAAAACCCCTGAAGGATAGCACTTACCTGGAAAATTAAAAGGCATTTTCCACTTGTATGAGTTTTAGGGTTGATCTCTTGTAGTTTTCATACTTAAAATATTTTTATTAGAGCTATAGTTTCTAAAGGCCACCTATATTACCTTTTCCTTCCCATTTCTAAAATAATCTCCTAATCTCACCCATATTGATGGAAGAATTCTTTTGGTTATTTGAGATAATACAGGCATACCTTGGAGAAATTGCCTATTGTTTCAGACCATTGCAATAAAGCAAATATCGCAATAAGTGAGTCACGCAAAATTTTTGGTCTCCCAGTGCATATAAAAGTTATGTTTACACTATAATGTAGTCTGTTGAGTATGCAATAGCATTATGTCTAAGAAAACAATGTACCTTAATTAAAAGTACTTTTTTGCTAAAAAATGCTAACCATCATCTGAGCCTGTTGGAAAAATGGTGCCGATAGACTTGCTGGATGCAGGGTTACCACAAACCTTCAATTTGTTAAAAAGAAAAAAACACGATATCTGCAATGCACTATAAAGCAAAGTATAATAAAATGAGGTATGCCTGTATGGAGAGATATCCCAAATAAATAATGCCAACACCAAAAGAGAACATGGATCACTCAAATGAGGACCTGGAGTGGTATATAGATCACATTTTGAAAACCATTGCTATAAACATGTTGATGTATAGGATGGTTTCTTTCGTGTTATTTTGCCTATATAGTTTTAGAACTTTGTAAAAAAAACAACTATTAAGTTAAAAAAAATGAGATCTCTAACTCTACCTCTTAAGTGGTGTCTAAACAACTTTCTTCTTTAAAATAAAGATAGTATTTCATTCACAAAGCATGAAAATATTAAAACCTCAAGAAAAAAGAAAAAATTGTATATTTTTAGGTATTTCTAACAATCAGAAAGTTAGGCATAAGCATAAAACTCTTTTGTGTTTATTTTTACAGGTGTCCCTTGGAATTTCACATTTAATGTAAAGTTTTATCCACCTGACCCAGCACAGTTAACAGAAGATATAACCAGGTAAATAATTCGTAGTAGTTAAATATGTGCTAAGTAATTCTCACTATCATGAACTCTGGGAATTTCTTTTTTCAGAATTGAAGAACAATGATGAGTTATATTAAACCTAAGATAGAAAGTTTCTGATCACCTAAAGGCAGACTTGCAAATAAGTAAGACTAAAAACCTCAAATACCTGTGTGTTGCCTGGAGGAAATTGGCAGGGGAATTAACCTTGCTTATCATGGGTGTTATGCCAAGCTGTAGACAGGGCACCTACAAATAACACCACCTCCAAAGGACAAGACACAAATATAGTGGTAAAATAGCTGTCTTTTTTATTTTTTTAATTTTTTTATTTTTTTTTGAGGGCAGTGTCACTGGCCCTCATATGTGGGACCGAACCGGGGCCGCTGGCTTCCCAGGCCAGCGCTTAAGCACCGCGTCACTCGGCCGGCCCCTATTTTTTTGATACACCTCTTCCACCATGTTCTTTGATAAGGATCAAAAAAGCTTGTCTCAGAGTTGTTATTTCTTCCTATCTCCCTTTTGAGGTGTATGATCAGATACACGATCCTCATGAACTAAATCTTCCTCAGTAATTTTTGAGCTCTTTTAATTTATGAAATAACTCTTATGAACTCTTTCAAAACAGCTTACTGATTTCTTTTAAGAAAGTGGCCTTTAGAATAAGATAAACAAATAAAGAAGCAAAAATTCATAGACACAGACAACAGTTTAGTAGTTAACCAGGAGGTAAGAGGGGGAGGGGTGATGGTAGAAGAGGGTAAAGAGGGTCAAATATATGGTGATGGAAGGAGAACTGACTCTGGTTGGTGAACACAGTGCAATATATAGATGATGTATTATAGAATTGTACACTTGAAACCTGTATAGTTTTGTTGACCATTGTCACCCCAATAAATTTTAATAATAAGAAAAATGAAAGTGGCTTTCGTTGGATTCTATATGAATATTGACAGAAAGAGAAAATGGAAAAGCAGTATATTGTAAAGAGTACTACTACATATTTATATCCATAGCATCTTGCTTGGAGCCTTATACATAGTAGACACTTGGCAAATGTTTGTGACATTGAACTGTTGGTTGTTGAGAAACTGCCTTCTCTTTCTGTTTGCTGTCAGCGGTCTGATTTCAGACAAATACACATTTCTGGGCTTCAGTTTTCATCTCTCTCATATAAGAAACTAGCCTAAGACTCTTTAAAAATGTGGTTGTTAAGTCCTCTGAAATGGCTATTTTAAAAAAATTATTCTTTGTCCAGTTATATGTAGTACATTCTTTTTTTTTTTTGAGGGCAGTGTTACTGGCCCTCATATGTGGGACCTGAACAGGGGCCGCTGGCTTCCCAAGCCAGCGCTTAACCACTGCGTCACTTAGCTGGCCCTGTAGTACATTCTTGAAATGGAGATGCCATAGCGCTGCCTGAAAAATTATTTTGATTATTTGTTTTTCACAGGTAATATTTGTCTCTTAGAGTTGCCACTTACTCGTATCTTTCTCCATCAAGGTTTATTATGTATACAACAAAACAAATCCCTAAAAGCCCTTGTTAATTACCTACATTTTAGAGGAGCTTAATTAAGATTCTTGTGACTTGGTTGGCATTGCTCTTTTTTTAAACATAAAGGTAGTGACTGAATACAGATAGCAAAAATGATTGCTGGGCCAGCCGAGTGGCGTGGTGGTTGAGCGCTGGCTTGGGAAGCCAGCGGCCCCGGTTCGGGTCCCACATGTGAGGGCCAGTGACACTGCCCTCAAAAAAAAAAAAAATTGCTGATGCATATGTTTATTCAACATCTTACTATGGTCAAAGCAAGGATATGATTCTAATAAATATAGGAATTTTCAATTTAATCATACCTCCCAGCTTTCCTGTTTGGTAAAACAGTTGGAACAGGTCAACTCAATCAGTTAGAACAAGTGCTAGGAGGTCAGGGTCATAGGTGTGAATGTTGTACAGACAGAGAGAACACATGTAGGGGCATTCGGGTGGTTTGTTGAACTGAACTGTTTTTTCTGAATTCCCAACAGTTAGCATACAGGTAGTCTTCCAAGGTGATAGTGTGTGAAAGCTGTCTGCAATTTAAGCCCATTTTGGAGGAAAAACACACCGAAAAATGTTCATGTCCTAGTGAAAATGTATCAATAATGTCATCTTTGCATACGAAGGGCAGTATCTACGCTCTTGGCAAAGCAGTGTGATAGAAAAGAAAGGGTCCAATTTCAGAGCCAAACAGCCTTTGTTACTATCTAACATTGAGCAAGCTTCCCTTTGATGCTGACTCCTCATCTGTAACCTGGCAATGATCCCTCCTCACAAGTATTTTGTGGTTAGATGAGATAATATATGTATATATGGTTCTTAGTGCACTCAACAAAATATTAGTTTCTTTACCTCCTTCATACTTTTCCCAACTTGCCCTCTTCTCTTTTAAACTGCTTTCTAACTATGAGTCCACCATACGGTTTTTTAAAAAACTTTTTATATGCAAAAATTTAAAACACACAGGAAGAAAATATAACAGTAGACTGAATAACCATATACCCTCTATCTAGATTGAACAATTATTAATATTGTCTCATATTTATTTAATCACTCTTTTTTTCTCTCTGCCCCTCTTCCTCTCTTTCCCCTTTGCTTCATTTTTCTCTCTATATATTTGTTATTGTTGTTGTTGCTGACATGGTAATATCTTTTCTCTTTTGGTTTTAGATATTATTTATGTCTTCAACTTCGGCAGGATATAGTTGCAGGACGTCTGCCCTGTTCCTTTGCAACCTTAGCATTATTAGGTTCTTACACCATCCAGTCTGAGCTGGGAGACTATGACCCAGAACTCCATGGTGTGGATTATGTTACTGATTTTAAACTGGCCCCAAATCAGTCCAAGGAACTTGAAGAGAAGGTCATGGAACTGCATAAGTCATACAGGTGAGCATGTCTCCAGGGTTTGTTCTGTGTTTGTTTCGGCAGTGAATTTAAACCTTACCTGGGGTTGATTTGGTGTTTGCCTCAGTAGGAATGCCTTAGTAGAGACCGGTGCCACAGAAAGAGTCAGCATGAGCTCAGTTCCCTTCCAGTTCTTTGGGAAAGTCATTTAAACCCTCTGAACCTCGGTTTCCTCATCAGAGTAATGGGTGTGGCATTGTAGGAGAAAACTAAATGAGGTAATATATGCAAAGCACTAAGCACAAATGGTAGCTACTATTATTACTGTTGTAAACCTTTTTTCAGATTTTTAAATTTCCGCTACATCAAGTGCTTTGAGATCCTTGGTGCAGGGTTCTATGGGCTTTATGTACAGTAATGGACTTCAGAGGGCCCATGATACTTCTGAAGGTATTTTTTTAAAGTCTTTGTTGAATTCACTGCTTTTTTTTCCTGGAAATAATTGGTAATGTTGGGAGGTATGGTAACACAGTGACCAAGACAAGGGCTTATAGTTAGACTGAGCTGGGCTGAATTCTCGGCTCTACTTGGTTCTGGCCGTGCGACATGAAGTAATTCACTTAATCTCCCTGAACCTCAGGTTTTTTATATATCTGATAGAGATCATTACCTCAGAGAAACTAGGGTGGTTGATAGGATTAAAAAAGACCATGTGTGAAAAACTTCACACAAGTGCCAGAATCATATCTTTCTTCCTACCAATTATCCCATTGTTATTTGAGTGACTTAGCTATAGCTAAATTTTACCAACTTAGCCCATTAAGGTGAATGTCTGACCTTGGCCTTGAGTTAGTACCCTGAGTTATGTTAGCATGAGTTAGGTTACAGTGTTCCAAAGGGCCACACTGATGAGAAATCCCGAATGGTTTTAGCAGGCTTTACATGGTAGTAACTAGTGTTCTGTCTAGCCTTGGAGCAATGTTGTTCTCCTTGTAGTGGTTACAATAGGATTGCGTGGACTGAGATGCTTCTAATAAGAGAGCTTTAACTCAAGTCTTCTCAATTCTGGTTGCCTTATTGCCCCTGTAGGTTCCAGGACATCAGTCATGAGAACCATAAGGGCTTTAAAGTCTACAAGCTACATAACAGTCTTATAAGAATCACCCTACTCTCATGGGGTCACATTGTTTCCAAAGAGAACTGTGTACTGATATCTAAGACCATAAATATACCATTTTCAGCTTGCTGATGATTATAATTTAAGGATGTTACATTGTCCTTAAGTACTTTTGTTTATATTCTGATTATTATTCTAGAAATTTATATATATTCACACATATATACATACAAAAGCAAGCAGTGGAAACAAACAGTCAAAATAATTTGATATGTTAGAATGTCAGAATTGTAGGGGATTGTTCTTTTTATTTTCTAATAATTTAAAAATAATTTTTATTATTGGCAGTATAATCTTTGGGCAATCAGTAAAATAGTAAAAGAAATTAGTTTCCTGCTGCTATGGAGCCAAACAGCAGAAAATAGTGGTGTCAGATTGTGATATATACCTTAAATCTATCTCTGATGATTGTTTTAATGGTTATTTGATCATAATAGAATCTCAGGTTTGGGAGGACTTTATAGTCTAACTCTTATCCAATGCTTGACTCCCCTTCCTAGCATTGTTACACAGTCATCATAATAATTACAAGCAGCTAAGTATTGTGTGTCCATTATTAAGTGCCAGATACTATGCTAAGCACTTTATGTACAATATCACATTTAATCTTTATAACTACCTTGTAGGTTAGGCCAGTGGTTCTCAAAGGGATTTATAAACCCCTTCCAGATTTTTCAAGGGATCCATGAGGTCAAAATTATTTTCATAATACTACTAAGATGCTATTTGCCTTTTTCATTGTATAGAAATGAGTGGAGCACAAATCAAGGCAATGACACCAAACTGTACTAGTAGTCATTATATTCATCATCAGCATGCACTTTTATTTTTCAACTTGCACTTGAAAATAAAAGGGCCAGTTCACTTAGAAATTTTCTTGATGAGGCAGTAAAAAGTACTAATTTTATTAAATCTTAAATACATTACTGTTTAATATTGTGTGCGATTAAATGGGATGTACACATGAAGTGCTTCTGCGTGCTGAAGTACAACCATCGTCTTGAGAGACGCACCTGCGTAACTCTTTTGCGTTGTGAGCTGAATTTGCCACCTTTTTTATGAACACCAGTTTTACTTGAAAAAAAGGACTAGCTATGATTATTCAGACTTGGTTATTTGGCAGACCTTTTCTCAAAAATGAAGTGAGCCAGTATGTTTAGGGTTAGTGAACAACTAACAGTATCTGTTGCTAATGACAAAATCCAAGCTTTCAAGTGAGAATTAGAATTTTAGAAACCTTGTATTTGCCACTATCATCTTGATAGATTCCAAATACTTAAAGACTTTTTTGATGAAATTGTGATGATTTTAATGAACGTGATTTTTTTTTCTTATATAATGAGATGTGTCAACATGTGGAACACTTGCATTACTCAGTAAGCCAATATTTTTCAGATATGAAATACATGATATAAATCATGCAAGGGGGGAAAAAAGGTCCATTCAAAATGCAAGCTAGACTAATGGATTTTAATATAACACAGTATAAAGTTCATTTATGTGTTTTCAGATTTCACATTGCAACTAACCTTTAAGAAACTGCCTTTGTTGAGTTTTGGTGTAGTATCAAAGAAAAAAAAAATTTTTTTTTAAATATTTTTATTGGGGAACAGTGTGTTTTTCTAGGACCCATCAACTCTAAGCCAAGTAGTCGTTTCAATCTAGTTGTGGAGGGTGCAACTCAGTGGCCCTTGTGGGGATCAAACTGGATACATAGAGCACTGCACTCTAACCACCTGAGCTAACCGGCCACCCTCAAAGAAGAATATTTTTAATGATGAATTCTTCCTTTTCTGTGTGAGATCAAATTTATTCATATATTATGACCAAATCAACACACTGCACAGATTGAATGCAGAAGCAGATAGGAGAATCCAGCTATATTGTAAGCCATACATTTAAAAAATGTCCCTTTTTTATTAGATTTTGGGAAAATGTAGTTATTTTTCATACAAAAAAGTTATGTTAAAATATGAGTTTAGGGCCAGCTGAGTGGCGCGGTAGTTAAGCGCTGGCTTGGGATGCCAGCGGCCCCGGTTCAGGTCCCACATATGAGGGCCAGTGACACTGCCCTCAAAAAACAAAAACAAACTGAGTTTATTATTTAAATATTTAATATTTTAAAATTTTTCTTAGTTTTATATATAATTAAATATAGTAAATATTGATGTAAATAACCCACATAAGGAAAAGCTCTTTGGAGTCCTCAGTAACTGTGAAGAGAGGTCAAAAAGTTTGAGAACCACTGAGCTAGGTAACAAGACAGAAACATGGGCTCTGGAGTCAGCCTGTCTTACTTTGAATTCAGACACCATTCCACATTAGCTTTATGACTCTTAGTAAGTTACTTAAGCACTCTAAGCTTCAGTTTTCTCATCTGAAAAATAAAGGTAATAATGTGAATTTTGTGATGGTTAAATAAGAAAATGCATGTAAAGTGCTTAGCACAATGGTTACTATGTAGGGAGGATTCAAATGTTTGCTAGTCTAATAATTCGTATTCCTACTTTCTAAGTGATGCATGCGAGTCTGGGTTTAGAGAACCACTCTTTGGAACGTAGCAATTAATTTAAACCCAAAAAGGTGAAATGATCTCAGAGGACAGATGGATATGGTCCAATTGATATTCTGTTTGGTATATGAATAGAAATTGAGCAATAATGGATCTCCATGAGTAGAAAATTTAGAGGTCTGTCATCTTGGAATTTACCTCTTTTTGGAAAAGTTGGTAACCCTCACAAATAGAAAGCCAAATGGAAGTTTTAATTATGTCCAACAACCTGGCGTTTTAACGAATCCAAAAGAACTTCTGCTTAGGCAGAAGCATTTTACTATGCACTGGAAAGTATAAGCAAACATCACCCAACTGCTCAGATAAATAGAAGACAGCCTCCTTACATGGAACCCTTCGTAGTGGCCGTTTGCCCAGACACAGACTTTGCAGCTATAATTAACACTTTAAATTTACACTAGCAAATCAAGTTTTAAAATTAATTGCCCTCCATTTATGGGTCCTAGGAAGGTATATAAGCTTGTCAGCTGTCCCCCTGAATTATTTGAAATCACAGTCCTTAGTTAAGAGATGCAATAAACATTATTAAAAGGCTGTCGATTCACACTGGAACTTACTGAATGACTCTATATCCTGACCCCACTTGCTCAAAATAAATACAGGGAAACTTTGTTGTACCTTTCCTTTTTAATGAGCAAGAGTTAACCGGTGCCCAAGCTCCCTGGTTAGGTTCTTTTGTAAACTGCAGTACTTTCAAGTAGTACTTATTAGGTGGTACTTAATAAATTCAAGACAGTACTTTTTTTTTTTTTTTAAGATTTTTTTTGGGAATTGGGGGAGGGGAACAGCGCTGGGGAATCTGGAAGGGGAACAGACAAGTTGCTGTCTTTTTGTTCTTCAGTCTAGTTGCGGAGGACGTTGCTTCACTGGCCCATGTTGGTATCATTGCACTCTTCCCAGATGAGGCAGATCAGTCGCCGGCCTCTGGATGGTCGCTCACCGCGACTCTTGGCAGCTCACTCTGGCTGCCAGCCGCGCACGCTGGCTGCCGGCCACTCACTGTAGCCTATGGCAGCCCACTGCAGCAGGGGCTGCAGCCTACACCATCACTGGGGCTCGCAGCCCAGCTCCAGGTGGAGCTGTTGTTAGCTGTGGAGGGTAGCGTCACTGGGCCTCGTGTGTGATCCAAACCTGGGCCGCTGGCGTCCCAAGCCAGCCCTTAACCAATGCGCCACTTGACCAGCCCATCAAGACAGTACTTTTAATGGTTTAGAGGTATCTAATCTCTTCCCATATAATTTATTACTTTCAAGAGTTTCGGAAAACTTAGGAAAAGCCATGCACTTTAAAATTCTAAATTGAAAATAATTTAAGTTTAATATGTGATATTACATTTATAAAATATAGTTGTTATACTTACATGCACAGATGTCTGTAGGTTGTGGGATTATAGGAAATTTTCTTTTATTTTCTGTGCTGTTAATGATATTTTCCAAATTTTATACAATGAATGTATATGATTTTTGTAATCAGAGACATGATTTTGTTTTAAAGCCATTAGGTGGGGTAGAGCAAGGTTGTCACCCATGCAGAAAGGCAATTTGGCTAGGATAATTGGGACCTAAGCTGGGTGGAGAGAGTGTTCATGGGTGGGGGGAGCAGCCTGGCATGACAAGTCGGGGCTCAAAGAGGATGAACAGGGTAGTCATGTGTGGGCACGTGGTGGTTATCAGAGGCAGAGCAGGGTGAGAAGGGCACCCACCCAGGGGTAAGGCCTGTACACGGTCAAGGTCATCCATGTGGGTGGTACCTGATACAGGGTGTAGATGTCCATATAAGGTATGGCCCAACACCAGGTGTCAGAACCTAAGTGAGGTAAGGAGGACATCCCTGTGTGGGAGTAGCCTAGCATGGGGAATTCAGAGTCCAAGTCCAAGAAAGGGGCATCCACATGGAGGATCAATGGCAGCAGTGAGAGATTGGTTATACACAGGAGGTTGATCAAATTAATCGATGTATTAAGGGGTAATAGGAGCCAGGTTTCTCACTGTCAGTAAAGGAGATACAAATTATGGAGAGTGAGAAAATAAAATGAACTCTGTGGTGTTACATTAAAACTGGAGGTTTTGAAGGGGCTGACCGAGTGGCGCGGTGGTTAAGCGCTGGCTTGGGAAGCCAGCTGCCCCGGTTTGGATCCCGCATATGAGGGCCAGTAACACTGCCCTCAAAAAAAATAAAAAATAAAAAAATAAAAAAATAAAAATAAAACTGGAGGTTTCAGTATGTGAACTCAAGGTTTCCGATAGATAGGTAGATAGATATAGGTGTAAATATGTACACAAACACACATATGCACACACAAATACTCACATACTCTAACTCTACTTTGTGCCAGAAGGAGGTGCTCAAAAAATGATGGGAAATGGTCAGAAGGACAGAATTCAGCTTGGGGAGGCTCCCACTGACCAAATCTGGGACAACTTAAATACAAAATAAATAAGGAGAAGAATTGATTAAACTGCATTGAATAAAATGAGAGTCCATAAGTCCATACTGATATAAATAAATGAGTAAATTGAAAGTTTGATAAAGAATAGGATATTCAAAAGGTTTCAAACCAATGTTACCTCAGTATATTTAAATAAAAAGAAAAAAACTAAGGGGAAAATATGTTTCAAAATACATTCCCACAAAATGCTTATTAGTTCCAAAGAGATAAAGAGGAATTTCACAGAGGAGAAGCCTGGCAGATATCAGTGATCAAAATGAGCATCATCCATGAAGGGACAAATTGTGGGCCGACCAAGTGCGTGTTGTTTAAGAATTGGCTTGGGACACCAGCTCTGAGCAGTAGGGCCCCGGTTCAGATCCCTCATTAGGGACAGTGATGCTGCGCCCTCTACAGCTAAGATGGTGAACAACAGCTCGACCTGAAACTGGGCTGCTGTGAGTCACTGGCGGCGGTGTAGGCTGCAGTGGGGCTGGCCAGCTACTGGTGTGTGCTTTTGTGAGATGTCATGAGCGGCCGTCCAATGGCCAGCGAGTGACTGCCTCAGCCAGGAAGAGTGCAATGATAATACCAACGTGAACCAGTGAAGCGACGTCCTCCGCAACTAGACTGAAGAACAAAAGGACAGCAACTTGTCTGTTCCAATTCCCTACTGCTTGTTCCCCTCCCCCAATTCTCCAATAAAATCTTTAAATATATATATATATATATATCTTGTATGGGGGGAAAAAACATTACAAAACTTTCCTGAGATGTTTTTAATTACTTGAATATGCAGACTTGCAAATGTGTTAATTTTCTCATTCTCCTTTTTTTGAGTTCAATTTCTAATCCATTCATAAATTGGATTCAGGTGTGATCGTTTAGCACTTTATGAAAAGTTTATTTAGGGAGGCTGAGACATTAACAAATCTACTGTCGCCTGAGATTCTTTCTTTCTTTCTTTCTTTCCTTTTTTGGTTGTTCTAAGAAACCCTTTGTTCTTTTTAATGAGGGTAAAGATAGATGGGTTTGGAAGAGACTTTTTCCTCCTGTTACATGAACAGGCCACTGCTGCTTTGTATACCTTGGAGGAGTCTTATGGGAAACAGGCATTTCCATGTTTTTTCTTTGGGGATATGGGTGCATTATTATTACTATGAAGTTTTATTTGATTGGTCTGAATTGTATAGCACTATATCTTTCTCTTCAAAGCTAACAGAACTGCTCATAGGCACTTTTCAAAAGAGAGGAAAGTTGTAAAGGTCAAGGGAAGACCATCACAGTGAATGTTTAGACAGTGAGATGGATTGTTTTCAAACAAATTGAATTCATTATATGCCTAGTAATGAAGACATTTTAATAACAGAGAAAGTCTCATTATCTACATGCTTCTATTAACCAATTTATTTTGTTTAGATCAGTGGGCAGGAACACCATCTGTTACCAGAAATTTTCTTTTCATCATGCCTGCCCCCATTAAGAGTCTCCAGTTAAGTAACTTCAGCTGCCCTCTTGTTTAATTTCCATAATAATTCAGGGGTATGGAGAGCAAAAGACAGCTAAAAGGATATTGTAAATACCGTGCCATCGGAGGATTTAATTTGGTCACCCTCTTGGCAAGAAATATTAGTGGGAGGAGTTTATGTGTGTTAGAGAAAAAGGCTGAGGAGATGGAGGGGCAGAACTGATGGTGGATGAGGCTGCTTTAAGGAAATTGTTTAGTAGGATTTTTTTTTTAACTTTTTTTGCTGATAGCTTTCTGGTGGACTTTTTGTTTCTCCAAGATCTTTGTTTTTAAGGCATATTTCAATTATCACTGCCTTACAGGTAGTGATAAGAGCCCTTTTTCATAATATTCTACTTTCAGGACTATGAACTATGTCTACATATGTGTTGGTATATATATGTTTATAACAAGCACAATTAATATGCAAATATTATTGTTGTAAATGTTGACAGTGTGACACTGAAAGAGTTTAAAATTTTTGTTCTATCAAAGGTCCGTGACTCCAGCTCAAGCTGACCTGGAATTTCTTGAGAATGCCAAAAAGTTGTCTATGTATGGTGTTGACCTTCATAAAGCAAAGGTAATGATAACTTTAGCCTTTATTAACACACATGTATCAGACCAGTGTCATATACTACTTCTCACCAACCTCTATTTTAAGACATTCAAAAGTGATAGGAGCTCATTAGAATTTTAAGTCTTATCATTTGAATCAATCAAGTGTATAAACTGAATTACCCCTTTACAATTTCATCAGAATGAAGTTTCACATTCAAGTCACTATAAGGATCAAAAGATATAGCATCTAGAGCAAAAGAAATATTTTCCTAAAATACAGATACATTTGCAAACATGGAGTAGCAGCAACGTATGTTTCACAGCCAACATCACCTCAGTCAGAATCACCTCAGGGGTTTATTAAATATGCAGGTACCCGAGCTCCTCCCAGATTTGCTGGACTGCTTCGGAGGAGAGGCCACATCTCCAGGTTTGGTGACCATTCCAAACAATTCTCCTTCATGCTTGAATGGGAGAACCATTGGCCTAAGGCAGTGGTTCTATATATGGTCTCTCAGCCAGCACTTAGCATCTTCTGTGGACTGGTGAGAAATGCACATTTCAGGCCCCATCCCAGAATTACTGAATCGGAAACTTTGTGGGTGGGGCCCAGCAATCTGCTTAACCTAGCTCTCCAGGTGACTCTAGTGCACATGCATGAACCACACTAGCTCATTTTTCTGCCTAATACAACCTAACAGAATGAATACTTAAGGGAAGTCACTTGATTTTTCTCATTGTCAGCTACTGAAATGTTGAGGAGTTTGTGAGGAAAGGGCTAAAGGGATGATCTGAGGTTTATTTAGAGGAACTTAACTAGGGTGCATGAAGAGGGGACACAAAACCATGTCCAATGAGGCACAAGTAAAGGAATAGGTATACATAGCCTACAAAAGAGAAAGTTAGGGGAGATATAATATTTATCTTAGTGTACTTAGAGGAGTAATATGTGAAGGAGAGATTTTACTGTGACTCCAAGATATAAAACTAGAGCCAGTAAAATGGAAACTACAGGGAATTCCTGTCTGCTCAGTTTGACAAATTATCTACAGTCAGAGCTATTCAAAGGTGGGATGGGCTACCTCATAAAGTAGTGAGCGCTCTATCACTAGAGGTATTCCAGGATAGGCAGTATAGTCACTTGGGAGGAATTTAGAAAAGAACATTTAAACATCTGGCAGATGATTGGACTAAAATGACCTTTCAGGCTTCTCTCAACCTGAATATCTGACATTTGAAGTCTCTTCCTTATTTAAGTTACATTAATTCTATTAAAATTTCATTGCACACTAATGGTTTTTCTGAAGATGTTGCTCTGACTTTTGGTGGGGGGTACTATAAGTTGAATCTATATAATTTATGAATCTCTAAAGTAGATGGTGGAAGATCACATCAGATCAGGTATATTTCCAGAACTGAAATTGTTTGGTTTTATGCCTCAATTCCTGCTGGAGGTTGATGTCAATTTAGTAATTATCAGGAATGGATGAAGGACTCACGCACCATGTTCCTTTCCCAAATGTGTAAAGCAAGTTGTTTTTCCAAAACATATAATTGAGAGATATAGCTGTATCCACAGGCTTTCAGAACTTAAGAGGGCATCTTCTGGGAAATTCTTAGTTGCGTAGTCATTGAATTGGAGCCGTATATAATTTCTGCTTCTTAATTGTGTTTGTATATACACTTGTAGGCACTAATATGTTTCTGTATACTCATTTTGGGAAAAGAAGTAGTCAAGAATCATATAACTCTGGGGTTGATTACTTATCTAGATAATTAATCACCTGTAGAGATTAACTCAGGTGACATCTATTTTCCTTGAATTGTAGGCATAGATGATTAACATATATTTAATTTTAAAAATTTTCTGTAAGAGGCATGTAAATATGGATTTATTTTACTTTACTATTCCTTCTTGACTCGGGGATGACATTTATAATTTAATATACTTAACATGATAATAATATAGCAATTATATAGTGTACATAGCAATAGCAATAAAGTTAACATCTTTACTTAACATGATTTTTGGAGGGATGACCACTTTATCATTTAAACAAAAAGAATTATAATTGTATATGATGTTTGGTAGTATACATAGCCCTAAGCCCCGGCCTCCAGGAAGTCATGTGGTCTGCTGACTTAAACATGTATGTATAGTACATGCAGCTATCAGAGCTACTATAGTAATTATTTGCTGACTATGAAACTGATAGGTTTGAGTATTTTAGAACTGGGAGACCAAAATGAGAACATAAATACTTATAGAATTTTCATATACAGACAGGCACAGTAAAAGTATATTAGCGTCTCTTTTTGGATTAGTAAGGAAAGCTTTTTGGAAGATGCAGAGGCTCCGTTTTATGGGAGGGGTGTTGTGCAGGTAGATGAGGTGCAAGCCCAGTGACATTTCACAGTTGCTTTGAGAGGTAGTGGTGGTGGTTATACTGCTTCTTATGGCAGTTGATTTCCTTCACTGGGTAAGATGTGTGCATGTCCACGTTTTTTGGACAGAGAAAAGCAAATGTCCCCTCAGAGTCACTAATGATGCATTCATTGCATCAAATGATTGATATTTATGGTAGAAGGTTTAATTAAGCCTAATGTATGTTGTTACAATATACCTTGAAATTCCTTAATTTATCAACTAAAATGAATCAAAATTGTTAAAAACCAGAAGGAAAGAATTTACTGATATTTGTTATAATAAATTATGAATAATAATGTGGGCAGGTAACAAACTCAGTGTAAACATTTATTGAGCATGATGTCAGTAACACAGTATTTGGGGTGATACAGAAATGATTAAGATACAGTTTCCATGCTTAAAGGCTGAATTATAATTTTTTTCTAGTTTTCCTGATTATAAAACTGATATATGTATCACCAGCTAGCTAGATATAAATATCTTGCTATATAAGAATCTAATTATTCTTAGTAATATGTATGTATGTCTTATCCAAACATATTTGTATCTGCCTAGAATATAGCATAATAATCTTGGAAATTATCAAATTATTACTGGTTACTGTTGAATATGGGAGAAGGGAGTAGAATTTTACTTTTATTTCACACATTTCTGTATTGTTTGAATTTTTTTACATACATGTATACATGTAATAGTTTTGTGATATTTAAATGTTTTCTTAAAAAGAAAATACATGTTTATTATAATTGGAAAGTATAAAAAATTAAAGTGAAAAATTGTTCATAATTGTACCACCTAAGGAATACCATTGTTAACATTTTGGTATATTCATCTTTTTACTATGTATATTTTTTATGTTGTTGCCATAAATTGTATGCGTAGCCTTATTCTCCTTTATTTCTCTTAATATGACAATACAACATAGTTATTTTCCCATTTATCTCCTAAATTCTAAGTAACTAACTGTTTTAATGGCTACATTCTGTTTCACCAAAGGATGGACAATAATCTAATCCTGATGCTTAGATACTCCAGTTATATCCAGTTTTTCACTCTTTTAACATCCTGAACATTTTCATGTATAAAGCTTTTTCTGTGATTTGAATTATTTTCTTGGAACAGATTACAGAATAGTCTGATTTGGACATTTTAAAGACATTTGTGATAGGTAATAACATTGATTTTTTAAAAAGTGTGTTATAGTAATGACATTTTTACATAGACCATATATTCCTGTGGACTCTGCATGTTAGCTTAAGCTTTATTTTTCATTGTATGCTTTGTAACTGTATTTGGTTGTTATCTTCAGATTATCTAATAATAGTCAACAGTGTGTTGAGCCCTTTGCTTGAAACTGACATGCTACCGCTGTTCTTTTTCAGGACTTAGAAGGAGTGGATATTATCCTAGGTGTCTGCTCCAGTGGCCTCCTGGTTTACAAAGATAAGCTGAGAATTAACCGCTTTCCTTGGCCCAAAGTGCTGAAGATTTCTTATAAACGTAGCAGCTTTTTCATCAAGATTCGGCCTGGAGAGGTACAGAATTTGTGTTCTTTCCTCTTGAATCAAACACAGACCACGTCTAAAACATCTCTTCATTCCTGTTTTCCTTGTTATGTCATGAAAGATCTCTCCATCGCTAACTATGCAGGGGCTAATAGTCTGGTTTCTAAATTACTCAGTCCCGTATTGCTCCTTGTCTGGGCATTTCTCTTTATATAAGTAAACATACCATAGGCAAAAGTGAAACTTGGATTGATAAACTTGTTCCTTGTTTATTCCAGATAAGATCTTGATGGAAAATATTTTTAAATTGAGTACCATGACATTTTTTAATAGGGGGTTAAGTTATTCATGTTTTGTACTACCAATCCCTTACCTCCTATAATTAGAATTTATTTGTATGTGTAGTTTCTACTAGTTACTGGGAATGTATTCTAGGGTCAAGTTCTAGATTTTTAATAGAGTTGTATGTTCAACTTTGTACCAGATAATTCGGTTACTAGTTGGTGGGCAAGTTTCAGTATATACTAATGCTCTCCAAATTTAACTTTTATATTAAAGAGCTGTCCCCGTATAGTAGAGAATGGTTTAAGAAGGAATTAAATTTTTAAAAAGACGTCTAGCTCCTACCTGCCCCCTACTAAGTAAAAGACACTTGACAAACCTCAGGCTCAGCTTCTTCATCATTCAAGGGGGATTAAGCCTCCTCTGTCAGGGTTGATTTGAAGATCAAATGAGATGACGCTATGGAAGGTCTAAACAGGAAAGCATCATACTGCGGCAATGTGGGTTTTTTTTGTGTCTCTATCACCATCTGCTGGTGAAAGGGCTCATTATTTGAGCATGGAAATACTGGATGTGCAGCCTTAAAAATCTCATAAGGATTATCATTGAAATGTTCATTTAGTGTTATAATTATTTGCCTGTGCCTAGCACAGAGCAGTCAGTGCCTTCCCTCAAGTTTCAAATCCAAGGGTCATTCAGTCTAGGGGCTAGGAACAGTGAATAAAAGAGTCCATCCCTTAACAATCTTATATTTTAATGTGGGAAGGGTGTGTTTATGTGTGTATGTGTGTTTCTGAATAAAATAAAATGCATAAATGATATAAGATGCATTACCTGTCTTCCTCATTGTGGAAAACACCACCCTCAGTGAGTAAATTTCTTTTGGTAAGTTGGAAAAAAATTCAAATATTTTATGTCCATAGACTAGGAACCTTTGTATTCTCAATGACCACTTCTATAGCACCATATTTCTCTGGTCCTGTATCACTGTAGTCAAATAATACTTTATGTAATATAATATGTTTACTTGTGTTTTTATAGCAAGAACAGTATGAAAGTACCATCGGGTTCAAACTTCCCAGTTACCGAGCGGCTAAGAAATTATGGAAAGTCTGTGTAGAGCATCACACATTTTTCAGGTATTGTTCTCACTTATGTATTTTTTTTTTAGAGGGCAGTGTCACTGGCCCTCATATGTGGGATCTGAACCAGAGCCGCTGGCGTCCCAAGCCAGCTCTTAAACACCGCGCCACTCAGCCAGCCCCACTTATGTATTTTTTAAGGGTAAATTATTTATGCATGTTTCTATGTTAATCCTGCTATTGAAATTCCCTTCTTTTTATGGCTGGCATTCTTTTATTTAGCTTGGGTGAGATTGTCTTAAGCGAGACAAAATGAATCCAGTTCTCCTTTGGGTTGAAATACGGGCCTCATTCCCAGAGCACCGTTCTGCATATGGTAGAAGGAGGAGAGAAGTGAGGAATAGAAACCTATGTTTCCCAGGGGCTCTGTGATTGCCCTAACTGGAGCTGAAAGCAGTCCTATCTAGAGGAGGTGCCCTGACTTACCTCCACATGCAATTTCTCTAAGCAGTGCTTAACTTTCTGTGGGGCTTTTAACTGGAAGGTTAACAGATAGGAAGCTGATCATTATCTTGGCTCTAATCAGCCCCAGAAAGGGAACACGGAGAACTATCTCTGAAGCCCAATTGTATCAGAGAATCAGAAGACAGAAGAAAGTTTCATCTCTGCTATTCAAGAAGCCGTATCATTAACACCCTGTGTTCACTTACCCAGCATTCTGTGTGCTTACCATTTGTGTATATAAAGGCATTAGAAATATACCACCAGATGGTTCTAGTCCCTGTCCTGATGGAACATGCAGTCTAGCAGAGAATACAGACCTTAGACAAATAATTACTTGTATTGAAAGTAGAGGCAGATATTATTGTCGGTTTGCCTTTTTAAGCAAATTTCTTTATTATTGAAATTGCATACATAGCAACTATAAAGAGAATAATAGCATAATGAACTCACTTTGTACCTAACACCCAGCTTGAATAATTATCACCCCAAAGCCAGTTTAATGTATAGCCCCACCCACTACTTCCCAGATTATTTTGAAGCAAATCTGAGACCCCATGGCATTCATAAATAAACTTTTGACTCTGTTTGAATGACTCTCAAGAGACAGAACCATGATATCTTTTTCTTCTACTTGTATTTTCATATCATACATAGCACTACTGCATAGCAGACAGGAAGAAAAGTCACGGAACATTTCACTTCTCATTTCAAAATAGAATACGAAGATATGTTTTATACCTGATTAAAGAATCCTAATTATTGGCATTAAGATATTTCTTTAGGCTTTCATCATGCTCTTTAAAAATCAAACCAAGAAAATAAGAGTTTTTTTGTTTTTTGTTTAAAGATTTTATTGGGGAATTGGTGGAGGGGAACAGCGTTGGGGAATCGGGGAAGGGGAACAGACAAGTTGCCGTCTTCTTGTTCTTCAGTTTTAGTTGCGGAGGATGTTGCTTCACTGTTGGTATCGTCATTGCTCTTCCCGGATGAGGCAGATCGGTCGCTGGCCTCTGGATGTCGCTCATCGCGGCTATTGGCAGCTCACGCTGGCTGCCAGCCGCTCACGCTGGCTGTGGGCCACTCACTGCAGCCTATGGCAGCCCACTGCAGCAGGGGCTGCAGCCCACACCATCACCGGGGCTCGCACAGCCCAGCTCCAGGTGGAGCTGTTGTTAGCTGTAGAGGGCAGTGTCACTGGCCCTCATGTGGGATCCGAACCGGGGCCGCTGGCATCCCAAAACCAGCGCTTAACCAATGCGCCACTCGGCCGGCCCGAAAATAAGAGTTTTAAAAAGGGTCAGGAAGAATGAAAAAAAGTTATTTTGAATGTTTACTATCTGTGGTATAGATTTTAGCTGCAGCCAATGTGTTACTTGCAGGATAGCATATTTAAACCCATTGCATCAAAATAAGAGGATTATATTAGCATCTAATGCTTTGTTACATAAAAGAAAGTCAGTATTTGATTAATTAAATTGTCCCCAAGGGAAAAAATACTCTTTTTGATAGTATTTGATGTAGTAATTTGTGTATTCAGCAAACATTTGAGTGTCAACTTCATGTCAGGCACTATGCCAGAAGTGAAAACACAAAGATGAATAAGTTATAGTCTTTATCCCTTACCCTCAGAGAGCTCACCGTCTTGTAGTGGAGACCAGCACGTAAATTGTTTCAATTCAGTGTAGTAAATGCTATGACAAAAGAGAGCACAGGGTGCTGTATGATGAAAGAAGATGGGGGTTCCTAACTGAGTTGAAAATACACCGAATAACTTATTAAACAGGTTACCAGGCATTACTTGAGTTTGGAGTACATTTGACAAAATTATTATTCTAGTAGAGTGCACAAAGAACTCTGGCTTTGGACTGCCCAACCTCTTCACAGCTATGTGACCTTAAGCAAGTAACTTATTTGAGGTTCAGTTTCTTTATCTAGAAAATGATTACAATATTACGGGGATGTAGTGAGAATATTACAGTGCTATACAGGCATTTTGAAAACTATAAGGCCCTATCTATAGAGATATAAGATGATATTATTAATGTAGGCCATGTAAATTATACATGTTGCTTTGAGAAATGACATAGAATTAAAATAATGATTGCTTGATTAGAAATCTGTCTTAATAGCTATAAAGAAACTGGGAATTTTGAAACTTTATTAACTCTTGATTTTGTCTTTAATCTTACAATCTCAGTGTGAAATAATATATATAAAATATATGATTATTTTGGGTTTGTTTTTTTCCCCCTAGACTTACATCTACAGACACGATTCCTAAAAGCAAATTTCTTGGACTGGGATCCAAATTTCGATACAGTGGCCGAACCCAGGCTCAGACCAGGCAAGCCAGTGCTCTGATTGACAGGCCTGCGCCACACTTTGAGCGTACAGCAAGCAAACGGGCATCCCGGAGCCTTGATGGAGGTTTGTATTGAATTGATGTTTATATGATTTTTTGTGACCCTAATTCCTTAGGGAGAGGTCAAGGAAGTGCAATTATCTATATGAGAGCCAAACTAAAGAACGTCAGTGGTAAAATGAAATAGATCTCACTTGGGCTGGCCGAGTGGTGTGGTGGTTGGGAGCTGGCTTGGGACGCCAGCAGCCCTGTCTTGGGTCCCACATGTGAGGGCCAGTGGTGCTGCCCTCTAAAAAAAAAAAAGGGGGGACTAAAAGAATAAATAAATAAATAAATAAAATGTGGCAGTTTAAAAAGAAATAGATCTCACTCATTGTCTAATTCAGTGGAGTCATCTTAAGAAAATGAGAACTAAGGTTCAGAGAGAGTAGTAACTAGATTAAATTTCCACTGTTAGTAGTAGTAGATTGAACACCACTAGAGTAGAATTAGAATTCAGAATCTCTACCACAGAGTAAACACCTAATGTAGTATATACTGAACTAAAGCTCTCTTGAATGGTTTTTTTTTTAAGATTTTATTGGGGAATTGGGGGAGGGGAACAGCATTGGGGAATTGGGGAAGGGGAACAGACAAGTTGCTGTCCTTTTGTTCTTCAGTCTAGTTGTGGAGGATATTGATTGCTATTGCTTCACTGGCCCATGTTGGTATCATCATTGCGCCCTTCCCAGGTGAGGCAGATTGGTCACTGGCCTCTGGATGGCCGCTCACAGCGGCTCTTGGCAGCTCACACCTGCTGCCGGCCGCTCACTCTGGCTGCTGGCTACTCACTATAGCCTATTGCAGCCCACTGCAGCAGGGGCTGCAGTCTACGCTGGCGCCAGCGACTCAGGGCAGCCCAGCTCCAGGTGGAGCTGTTGTTCACCATCTTAGCTACAGAGGGCAGTGTCACTGGCCCTCATATGTGGGATCCGAACCAGGGCTGCTGTAGTCCCAAGCCAGCTCTTAACCAACGCGCCGCTCGGCTGGCCCTTGAATGTTTTTAAATAGTTATTTTTTTCAAGTTGAAAAGAGGAAAAGGGTCAGTGTCAGTAAAGCAGTCATTTACAAATGTAGATCATTTGTCATGAGGCAATTATATACAGAAAACACAATCCTATTATTGGATTCTCCAATTTTTGTTTAAATTAAATAGGGAGGAAATAAGTTTTAATGATTGTATATACTGACAGAAGATCTGTCTGAGTTTTTCTAAGTTTAGTCTCAAGGATTTGAGAATTATTACTGAAATGACAAGCCATATTCAGTTTCTTACTCCACTAAGGAAAGAAAAAGGTAGCTAACAAATAAAAGTTCAAAAGGTAATACCCAAAGTTGAGTATTGTTGAGTACATTTATTAAGGACTCACCAGTGTACAGCTCTGTGCTGTCTACTGTAAAAGTGAGGTGCATGTTACAGAAGTTAAAAATTTGAGTCCTGGAATCAGACAGACCTGGTTCCAATCTCAACCCCTGCATTTATGATCTATCTTTTTGGGCAAATTACTTACATCTCTGTACCTCAGTTTTCTCGTTCATAAAACGGGTATGATCATAATATAATACTATCTCAAAGAGTTTTCATGAGGACTACATGAGATGATGTGTGAGGTGTGATCGAAAAATACGGTGAATGTTTAAATGTAAAAAACTTATTATAGTAAAAGACACATTGCCATTAATCCCCCTCAAAATACTCCTCCTCATTTCGAACACACTTCAGATCCACAGATGACTCATGTGGGCCTTCTGATAATGAAACTACTGATCCACTGCATACCTATTGTACCTGTGCTATACTCGTAGAAACTGAGCTAGTAAGTTTCAGAGCTAGAACTAGAATTTCAGTCTCTGTTTACACAATATGATGGTTTTGAGTTTTACTCTTTACTGCTCTAGTATATAAGTTTCTGCTGTTGTCAGACAAGAGGAATACAATACTGGAGTTAGGGCACCTGGTTAGCTCAGGTGATTAGAGCACAGGCTCTTAACACCAAGGTTGCCAGTTCGATTCCCACATGGGCCAGTGAGCTGTGCCCTCCACAACTAGATTGAAAACAACAACTTGACTTGGAGCTGATGGACCCTGGAAAAAACACACTATTTCCTAATAAAGTTGTTTTTAAATAAAAGAATACTGGAGTTAATGGGTCCATAAGAGTATCACATCCAGCATTCTTCTTTGTCCAGACCTTCAGAAATGGGAAATAATTGAATTTTTCAAGTTAAGTGTTATCTATATATGCATCAAAATCTTGTAATAACTAACAAATGAATTCATAAAACTGAAGAGCCAAAACATCTTAAAAAGTAATCACTACTTTCAACACTGTGAATATATTAAAAAGCGTTGAATTATACACTCTAAACAGGTGAGTTGTATGGTATGTAAATACCATACAATAAAATTGTTTAAAAAACAACCACAGTCACCACCATGATTCTCTGTTGTGATCGATAGTGTGTAGTCTTCTTATTGAGAAAAGGAAAGAAATTTGCCTCTCTCCAGGCCTCCCAGGTAATATCTTTCACTTGAATTGCATATCCATGTGTACATAATTAATTTTCTCCTAACATACACTTGAAATAATATTAATCCATAACAAAAAAATATAAGGACTTAGGTATGAATGACCTTAAAAGTTATCAGTATTTAGGATTATTAAAGTATTTTTATATCCGTTGAGTATATGCCTTCCCCAGCTATCTTACAGAGTTTACTATCTTCCACACATTACAAATGATGAAACTTCCTGCCTCTGTTCCTAACTGCCAGTTTCCACACTTGTACCTATTTTTCCACATACAGTACAGATTGCCAGGGCTAGAAATGCTGAAGACATAAATCATTTGGCTCTGCAATATTAGTATTGGATGAAAACCAAATGCAAGTGGCAAAATAACACATGGTGAACGCATGGGCTATGTTTCTATGATGCCAGACAGAGTTGAATTAATTCTTGGAGAGGCGGTGTGAATACACATGTATAATGATACTTGAACACAACTGTGAGCAAAATATTTTGTCACATTCCCCTATGTTGTTAGATTTGGTCTGCCATCTGCCACCCTGGCATTGACTGGCTTAGAGCAGGACTCTGAATAGCCGGACTTTCAACAGGGCACCGAGTTTTCATTGAAAAATCAGGTAGATTCTTGTGTGTCTACTGTTTTTCATATGTGTCCTCTGAGGAAGGATTTCTTTCATGGAGATCATTGGGGGATAAGGAGCATTTCTTTCATGGTGTTGTGTGTATGAAGTAGTTGTGAATTTCAGTTTTTTAAAAATCTGTTGTGATTCATGGAATTTCTTTGTTTTACCAAATCCTTGCTGTTTATGAATCTAAATTTATCAGGATAAATTAAATTCAGTATACTTAGTTTAAGAAGTATAAATTGTAAAGGTGAAATAAAAATTGTAAAGGTTTCCATGCAAAATAATTAAAATTTAAAATCTCAGGAAATATTAGAAATATTAAATTATGTGGAAACATACTACAATCCTACATACTGCCAGATAAGTGAGGTGTTACTACAAAGTGTTTAGATGTTTTCTTTTCATTCCTGGAAGAAGGAAGATAAAAATCATAAAAAGAATATGAGTGGTTGTTTTGAAGTAAGCAATCTGAAACTGAGATGCCCAATAGTGCAAACTAAAACAACTATTAACTCTGAAAAGATCAAGCTTTTGCCATAAGCCTATATTGAATATTCTCTCCAAAACAGTCTATATATAGCCTTTTCCCCAAATCAAGTTTTGTTAACCTCAGCAACCTTGGCCTGTATACACACTTGGATGCCCCTTCCCACTTCTCTCCCCAGTTATGACAACCCAAAATGTCTCTAGACATTCTCTATATGTTCTCGGGAGGGGAGAAGGAGAAGCAAAAATTACCCCTGGTTGAGAACTGCTGAGCTATTTATATTAGAGAATAGAAGTTATAATACAAATTGATAAGACTCTGTAAGACAGTAGGACAGAACTCAAAAGGTTGGTGTGGTTTGTTTGTTTATTTGTGGTACTAAAGGCCAAAGGTTTTGAATTCATATTGTTTTAATCAAATGACTTATTAAAAAGAAAAGGGTTTGGTTCAAAGATTTGCCTTAAAAAGGCATCAAGAGTGTACATGTCTCAGAAGACCCATTTATCAAGTTAATTTGTAAATCATTCCAAGGAGGCTTCAAGAAAAAATCAGACTTAATCCTTTTTCCCTAGAATGTATAATAGTTTTAGAGTCCTGAAATCACCTATAAATTAATAGATCTTTATTTCAAAGAAATCAGACTTTATTGAACGCTTTTTCCCCTCCTCCATAGACTACATCATAGGTTCTTGAAACTAACAGATTACAAAGTTAAACAACCTTGCTAACTTTTTAATAAAATGAGTTTTCAGATTCTTACCCTGTTTTGATGTCAGCGTCTCTTCCCCTACCCCTCCTTCATGGAACATAACCACCAGCACATTTTAGCTTTTCTATTGAGGGTACTTTTAACTTTCTTATTGCATCAGTTACCTGGCAGAGCACTACCAGTGATTTATTTTTTTACCTTCTCTATGATAGCCCAGCGGACACTGTAGCACTCGTGTGTGTCCTGAGTTCACAATTATTTCACCTGGTGACTGTGACATGGTACAGTGCACTTGCCTTCACTCACCCTTCTCTCTTCCTTTCCTCACATAACAGCGGCTGTTGATTCAACTGACCGAAGTCCTCGGCCCACCTCAGCACCAGCCATTGCTCAGAGTCAGGTCACAGAAGGCAGCGTCCCAGGGGCATCTGCCAAAAAAACAGGGGTCTCTAAAACCCAGAAGGATACAGTGAAGGTTGAAGACAAAAAGGAAGAAGCACAACCTGAGCAAGCTGAGCCAGAGCCCACAGAAGTGTGGAAGGTATGTCATAAGCTCAAGAATCTCGCTAATTCACTTTTCTGATTTAGAAGTGTTAACTCCTTGACCAGGAAGGTTTTCAAAGCATTGATCCTTGTAGAATCCTAACAAAGTTATTTCTTCCTCACTCTTTCTGAAAGAAGATATATGTCATGAAGACTGTCAGCTATCCCAGAAGTTTTCACATGACCCATACCTTTACTCAACTTACATGATATTTAACAAAAAACAAAAACAAAAACAAAAACAAAAAAAGTCTATAAAACACAGCAGCACTGTGATCGTCTGCTTTTAAAAATGATTTTTACTCATCCAGAAGTTACTCATCCAGAAGTTTGGATGAGTTTTACTCATCCAAAAGTTAGCATTTCTTTTTAAGAGTAAGCTATGCTAGTATGATTAAAGTATAATTTGATTTCCGAAGATGGATGGATCTGTAACATATCCTGAGAATATCCGGGTATTACATAAAGAACATCCATGTGGTTTTTCAAACTTTAGGCAGTTTTACAAAAAGGGGAGATCCATTTTGTGGGAGAGGCTGTACTCCTGAGTTGCTTATAGTTTTGAATTGATTGTATCCACAGTCACTGAACCTTGTTGAAAAATTACCAACTTAATTAGCAGATTTCCCAGGAGTATAGTAACTGGACTGATCTTTTATGTGTTGATAAACTTTTAAGCATATTTAAGCAGTCATAGAGTTGAGGTGTTAGCTGAGATTTATTAAAAAGTACATACAAGTCTCTCTGTTGACAACAGGAGTTTATAGATGCAGTCTTTACAAGAAAAATGACATTTTTATACGTCTGTTAAGAAATTTAAGACCATGTAAGACCTTAGTATGTGCTCTCACCTTGGCAGATGGATTAATCTTGTTCTTTTGGAGCCAGTTCAATATCTAGTTTATCCATAAAGCAGAAGCCAGCCTGCCTCTGTTTTGATTTGATTGTATTTAAAAATAAAAAAAAAAGAAGGGCCGGCCGAGTGGCTCAGTTGGTTAAGAGCTCGCTCAAGAGTGCGAGCTGAGCTCTGAGCAACAGCGGTTCGAGGCCAGCCCGAGCTGAGTTGCCGTTGAGCTGCCAACAGGTGGCAGGATGGCTCAGCTAAAAAAAAAAAAGAAAAAAGAAGAAAACATAAAAAAAAAGAAAGAAAGAAAAGAAAACTGCTCGATATAACCTGCAGTTTCTACTTTGAGAACAACTTGATCCCAGAATGGAAAAAAAAAAATTGAGGGAATGATGGGTGTTTGCATTTTTGTACCTGGCCAAATGTGCATGACGTTGGCCCTTAGGATCACTGTCAACAGTGCCTTTTTAATGTCAGACCAACTCAGTTTTTAATGTTAGGCTATCTCACCTGGCACTTTGGACTGTTCTACTAACTGTAAAGTGTGGATTACTGGAGGTAGCAAAGGAATCTTTTTGAGTGGCTAAGATTCCTTTGACTTTCTACAAACTTGTTCTGTCGCCTATAAGCAGACACAAGTATCTTCAAGAATAGGCTCTCTGTGCTCTTGGGACCTCAGCTGAGTGGAGAGATCACCTTCTGGTATATGCTCCCCATTGAAATGCCAGTAGGGGGTCTTCTTGCCAATTAATTCTGTATATGTTTTGAGATACTTGTGTTGAGATCAGACTGAAAACCACCTCTGATAACCTTCTATTACTGTAATAGTAGTAACAGAATTAAGGGTGACTCTGAGTTGATTTTATTTGTAGCAGTTAGAAAATAATTATGGAATTTACCTGAAGTCATACTTATTATATAAAGCAACAGTAGTAATAAAGTAGTCTTGTAACTGTAAATTGCATTATCTAACACTGTTTGGTGCCAGACAGAGACAGCTTTTTGGCATCTTGAGTCATTTTGCAAAGTGGAGATAATATCTCTCCCCCAGGCACGTCTTTATCTCATGTAATGTTCTCTGTGGGGCCGTACACAGAACTACTGTTGCTACTTGGCCTGCATCCTTAGACTGACGCAGAGGCTTTCAAGTTCTTGCTGTTGGACTGCTAAGGACCCAGAGCAAATAGTCACTGTTCATTTCCACAAGTCATTTGAGCTTTATGAAATAATTAAAAACTACCATTTGCTAAGCATTCACAACTCTGTGAAGATATAATCTCTATTTTAGCAAAACAGTTTTTTATAAACTTAAAGTCAGAGAGGTGAAATAACTTGCTAATGACCACATAGCAAGTATACCAGGTTTTCAGAGTAGAAATGACCCAAATCGTTAATTAATTACCCCTGGTAGTTAAAAGTGCTATTGCTGGATGTGTCACAAGATTTGGTGTTATGTTCTTCACATTCAGTCCTGGATAAAATAGCACAAGGACATTGTACTCTGAGGTAATGCTGCCAAGTGTGACTAAAAAGAATATGTCAATCCACGGATTGATGAAGTTTTGTAAAGAACTTAATGATACACAGTGATTGTCCCTTAAAAGCAGTTTTCTGAGCCGGCTGAGTGGCTTGGTTGGTTAAGAGCTTGCTCAAGAGTGTGAGGTTTGAGCAACAGGCTCACTGGTTTGATTCTCACATGAGCCCAAGCTGAACTGCTGTTGAACTGCCAACAGGTGGCAGGATGGCTCAGCTAAAAAAAAAAAAAAATTAAAACAAAAACAAAAAACAGTTTTCTAATTTTAAAATACCCAGTGCTTTAGGCATTGCTCACTTTATTATGCTTCCTCTTAATAGTCTGTCTAGGTTTGTTTTTTTTTAAATTTATTTATACTTACTCCATTTGGGGTATAGAAAATGACATTACTAAAGGTATTTCAAAGCTAAGCAGGAGGCCTTAGTTATTCTCTTCCTAGTATTAAGGATACCCATCCACCAAGCACATGGGCTCCATCTCCCTCCAGAAGAAATTACAGCGTGTTGAATGTTGCAGCTGAGCCCCGAGTGTGCTTATTTATAAATCAGCCTTGGAAATAATTGCATGCATCAGCAACAATTTGGATTGAGTTGATTTGGGTGTTTTGTTGTCTAATAAACTCAAGGATGAAACCGCCTCCTTAAATATATTGATCAACTAACAAAATGTTATGTATTTATCTGCTTGGTGTTATATGTGGTTTATTATATATGTGCTTTTACTGTTTTTAACTATCATGTATGTCATACATCAATGTCTTTATTTGTAAATTTGTTTTTAAATGTTATTTAAGGTACTTCTAGATCATGAAAAGGCAAAACAAAAACATATGGCTTATTTAAGCCTCATTATTATTTTTAATAAGTCCTTTTTTTTATAAATATAAAAATGTTATCGTCATCCATAGAACAATTACCTTATTTTTCTCTTTTGATCTTTTGGCTGTCCATACGACAACCTTGAAACTGTGATGGTGACCTAACAGACAGCTGTTTGGCGTGGTGTCCTTCCCTGTGACACCCCTGCATCATCGATCATTACGTATCAGCTTCCTTCTCAACCAGCTTAAAGATGCGGCTTATTTGGAAACAATGCTATTCACAGAAACCTACTAACCTAAAATGTTTTTACCACTTTATTTCTTAAATGTAGGTGGAAAAAACCCACATCGAGGTCACAGTCCCCACCTCACATGGTGACCAAACACAGGTTTGTGCCAGTAGGCCACTTGTTCCTTTTCCCCTCCCTTCTCAATTTTTAGTTCTTTCTCACTCCCCTCTCCTAAAAAAAAATAATAAAAAAAAAATTATAAAATGAAGATTTAAATGAATTCAATGAGCCAATATTTTATCATTTTTCTTTCTTTTTTTAATAATGGCAAAACAGAAGCTTGCAGAAAAATCTGAAGATCTGATAAGAATGAGGAAGGTTAGCCATTTTTCACTTTCCCAAAACTGCATTAGCATCGCCCATGCTGACTTTCACAGCATTAAAAAGACAGTGATCCATTCTTTTCATTGATTTCTCTTCATCAGAAATTACTTTCAAATAGCAGATATTATACTTGTAATTATAAGAGATTATAATCCTATACTATATTTTGGAAATTTTCATTAAAATAAACTTTCTAGTAGGAATATATTTTTGAAACACAGTGAAATAATTAGTAGAGGCCAAATCTATCCTTTATATTTAAACTTTATAAGAAATATTTAACAATGGCACCATATTCTTAAAATTGTTGACAATATCTTATACATATATATATTTGAAACCATCATAGCAGCAACTCAGTATTGTTAATAACTATGGGTTTGGCTTCCCTATGCCTCGTTCTTCCTATCTATAGAGTGGGATGAATCAGTTCTTATTGACTAGAATATCGACTGATCATGTATAAAATGCCCACAGATCTTTCTTACGAAAGGTATGAGAGATGTACTTACTACAGTATTACTAAGTATGAACTGTGTTCAAACAGCTAAATAATGTTTTAAATATTTGTCTACTCCATGGAACATGGAGTTTCAAAGCTTCTTCAAGTCGTGTATTTTAAGGTAACCCTCAAACAGCTCAATTTCAAAAATGAATGTGAAACAGCTTGTTATGTAAGAAGCCAATGAAGCCAGGAGCACTGTCTATTTAAATAACATCATCACATTCTCCCATCGTTCATGAGCAAGGTCATCCATTTCCCAGTGATCGTCATGTCCTCTGTGTCTCCTTGTGCTTCTGTGACCATTTCATGTTGGCATATGCTGCGCTGTGGACATTTAATTTTAAATATTTTTTTGGTTTGCCAATTTGCAGTTTTTTTTCCCCGCAAGAACAACATTTTAATTTTTTATGCTTTTCTGTTTTTCCCTCTTTCATTTTCACAGAAAAAGAGAGAGAGACTAGATGGTGAAAACATTTATATCAGACATAGCAATTTAATGTTGGAGGTTTGTATGAACTTGAAGCTTACTTCAGTTGGTGGCCTGTAACCTTCTGCATTCTTTGCTGATCCCCCTTTCTTCTCTCTGTGCTGCATTTGGTTTTGCATGCCATTGCATGAAAGAATTTTAGGTTTAAAATGCTTTTGCATGTTGGTAAACATGAAGATATGCAACCATTTCTCCTTCTGACTCTTTCTTAGTTTCCATCTCTCACACTTATCTAAAAAATATATGATTGGGACTACCACTGCCTCTCATGGTTCCATTGCAGAAAATTCGACATCACTGGTAAAAAAATTTCCTTGAATTTTTCAAGAGTATAAATTCCTGTATGTCCCAAGCAACTAAATTTTCATCTTCTAAACTGAGAGTGTAGAGAAGTAAGACAAATTATTACAATTCAAAATAGGCTTAAAATATGACAGAAGGACAGTCGAGGGCGGGGAGGGGAATGAAGGTACAGGAAGGAAGGAAGGGAGTCTAGCATTAATGAATAGTTGGTATGATATAAGATAATTTAATCATAAAACAGGTCTGCAGGTATGAAATTATTGCTTTAAATGAGAAAATTAAGACTTAGAGAAATTAAGTAATTTCCCTATGGTCACAGAGCTGTTAAATTGGTAAAGCTAGGATTTGAGTTAGGGTCTATCTAATTCTATTAAACTACACTTTTTTTTCCCATTCAGAAATAGCAACATATTGTAAGTCATTTTTCCCATTACATTCAACATTGGTAAGATTTTTACCAGTGTTATCTTGTATACTTTATCTAGTTTTGGGCTCCACATTGGATAGGGAACTATAAAACTGGTTAGAAGATACGGGAAACTCTATGAGGAAAAATTAAGGAAATGAGAATTATTCTGTGTGGAAAATACTGAGGCCATATTACTTTTCATATCAGAAAAACTGTTACCTAAAAGTTGAAGACCAGATTAATTTACAGTTCCACTCAAGACAAAGCCAAAAGAAATGATCACAAACTCTGATATCAGGGATTTAATTTAGATATAAAGGAAACATAAATATATAGAAAGGTGATAAACATGGTTCCTGCCTTCAGGAAGCTTATAGTGTTGGGGGGAAGTGAGGAGAGAAACAGTAAGCAAGTAATGATAGAATGATTACAACTGTTGTAAAAGCTATGGAGGAAATAAACCCTATGCTGTGCTAATAAAAGGAATCTCTGACTAAGATAGGGAGGGAAGTTCTCTCTGAAGAGATAACATTTTAGTGAAGACCTAAAAGTTGAATAAATATTAAATGTGGCAAATATTATTAAACTGAAAGTTTAAAGAAACTTTTTTTTTAGATATATCTCTGGTTTAATATAATGGCCCCTACTGATTACTTAACCTTGTCTTATTCTTTGTCAAAAACTATATTTTGACAAAGCCTGCTATGTATAAGGTACTTTAATAAAAGTAATACAAAGGGTGGCCAGCCAGCCTTCATGAATCATATTCTGTGTGGTACATTTACCTCATGTAACAGGAGGTTTTCCAAGGCTGGACCCTAGATTATTTCAAACTTGGCAACTAGATCTCTTTGCTTTAACCCATTACTGAAACGAGACCTGAATGGTTCTGCTTCTGAGGTTAGGAAGAATAACAGATGTCAGCTGATTCCTTGTATGTACTCAGTAATGTAACATCTCCCAATTCCAAACGTGCTGATTTCTAGTCCATTTTTAGTGCTTGCTCTTAACTGGAACATGCAGTACCAATCATATATTTGACACTTGTTCCATGAGGTGTGCTATGGCTTCTGAGACTCATAAACTCCCTGTGTGTGATGTGTTTTATCCCAGCATTTCATTGACAGCCATGAGAGGGGATTTCTACTAAGTGTGTGTTTGAAAATTAAAACGACTAACTACATTTTGATAATATTTTATATTTAATGATGTGTTTGGTTTGATTGCTGCTAAAATTATAATATAATAAGTATCAAAAAGTGTCTAACCTGAAAACAGCCAAAGAAATTTGGCTAATCATCATTCTCTAGTTATTATGAAAGTTTGGGGTTTTTTTTTTCCTCCTAAGGAAGTTCTCTCAAGTTATCTGTCACTCTACCAGGATTTTTTTTTTTTTTAAGCATCCCTCCTCCCCCTACTCCTACCCCACCCCCACTAATGCTTTGTTCTGGCACAAATAAGGTCGAGTTCATTTTTAGATCCTCTGCCTCCTCCATCTCCCAGAAGGAACCTGTAGCAAGTGTCTATGACAAATTCTATTTGGAACAGGTCCCTTTGAGATCTTAATTTTACTCTGTGCCCCCACAGGTTTCCAACAGAGCCAGCTAAGAAGGATGGAGAAAGCTCCCTCAGAAGCTACTGATGTTATTGAAAACATTTATTTTTCTCAGGTTCCAAGCCAAACAAATGTTAGGCAAGATGAGTACCAAATCACCAGTCTCTCATGTTAAGAGGCTAACCATAGCATCTCCTTTTTTTTTTTTTTTTTTTTTTTTACCATAGCATGTGTTGCTCATTTTTGTTTTGCTCTACTCACACTTTTAACTCTCCCCCAAAATGTTAAGTTGTTCTTGGCCCAAGCAGATGTAATTTTCAGTCAGGAGCTGGGTCACAGGGACTTACATGCCTGGTGGGTCTCAGTTTCTCAGCTTACTACTGAGTCTTTGACTGAGCTTGTTCATGCTTTTTCTTTAGCTAGTAAACATGCTTTTCTTGCTTTCAACTAGAAAAGTGCAAACTGTTGTTTCCCCATGGTGAAGCCCGGATATATTCATGAGCTATACTCACATTTCATCCCAGCAAGCAAAAGGTACTCTTGTCGGGAAGCTACAGGATTGCCCTTTGTGGATTTGTTTTCTCTTTGTATGATTGCCAAGCAAATATACATGGTTCATTCTTGCAAAAATAAAAAGAATAGACTATGTAATGAATTTTCTGAACAAATACCTGCAGAATCAAAATTGTATCACGTGCCTCACTGATTCTTTTTCCTATGTTATTTTCCCTTTGACATTGCTTTTGGGGAAAACAAAAAAAAAATTGATATAGTTTTAAGCCTACATTGCTCCAGAAAAAAAATTTTGAAACAAATTTTTATTTAAATGAGTTCCAGTTTTTTGTTTTTTTTCCAAAACATGGCTGTTTCCCATGGAGCCAACAAAAACAAAAACAAAAAAGGACTAATTCCAAAATTCACACAGCATATTAGGAGATATATTTAATATGCTTTTCTTGGATAACAGAGCTGCCTTGATGTATAATAAACACAGAATTTTTTGCAGTCATCAAGTGACAGTCTCCCACATATTTTGATCTCAAGCATAGATCTTTTGAGTTTTTTCCAGAGAAAAATGTTGGACAAAGAACATTGAGTTTTGTCTTCAAGTTGTATTTCCCAGGTTATTTCTGGCCAACTTTCCCTTTTGAAAGTTGTTGTATACCTCCTGTTCCATAAATCTGAATATTACTTCTCATATTATTTCTAGCTGTATTAATCTTAGTTTTAATCATTTCTCGCTAGAATATCCCCTTTAAGAGCTTACTCCTAGTTGTCTAGTATGCAAGTCTGCTGGAAGAGTTGTTATTTTAAATCATCAAGGAGGGCAATAGGGTAATTGATGAATTCTTTAAATCATGCCCAACTCGTTGAAGGTTACTAGAAGTTTCCTCTTTTGAATTGTACAAAGGAAAGAACTGAAGCTGTGAGAAAATAGAAAACATAAGGCTTTTAGTTTGTGTGAATAGTATTGGCAAGAAATAAAAGCCATTGTATTGTATACCCCTGAATAATTATTTGGAGTTAGTAACAACCTATTCTGGAGGCTTGAGCCAAGAATACCAGTTAAAAAAAAAAAAAAAAAAAAAAAAAAAATTATTAATACTCTTAGATCCGATCACTTTCTCCCAGCGGAATAAGTCTTTTTTTTTTTTAATTATAGCTGACATACAATATATTAGTTTCATAGTGATTCAACATTTATATGCCAGCAATAAATTCTTATATCTTTTATCAAGAAAGGGCTATTCCTGTTTACCAAAACCCAACAACAGCCACCTAGTAATCGGGAAACAAAACTATCTCCAGGTAGAAATAGAGTAGCCAATGGTAGGAGCTGAATCCCTCACCATGTCCTTTATGGAACAGTTTCTCCTTATCTGTTGCTATCTCCATCCTGCCTGAGCTGAGCCTAAATTCGTTCATATCAAGTCGAGGCTAATTGAGTTGTGTGATTACCTTCTTCGGATGAGGAGCTAGCTGGAGATCTGGCAATGTGTCATCATAGGAAGAAGGGTTGTAAAATTAAGGAGTGAGCTCCTTATAGGTTAAGAGCTATAGGGTTATGATGCTTCACTGCTTCCAAGAAAAGCACCTTGGTTTTTCTTTTTAAAAAGCAAGCAAATATACCATGTTGTATATTTACAATTTGAATGCAATTTATGGATTAATAATATCTATCCTGGATGTGGTGTGTTTTCTGCCAGTGCCCATAGACTGTGATGGGCTTCCCTTGGTGTGTTTTTTTTCCTCTGAGTACTCATTGTTTTGCGTCTTTGTCCTTTCAACTATAGGATTTAGACAAAAGTCAAGAAGAGATCAAGAAACATCACGCCAGCATCAGTGAGCTGAAGAAGAACTTCATGGAATCTGTACCAGAACCACGGCCTAGTGAGTGGGATAAACGCTTATCCACTCACTCCCCGTTCCGAACTCTTAACATCAATGGCCAAATCCCCACAGGAGAAGGAGTGAGTACTCTGTCCATGTGACCAACTGTGAGAATGAGTGAAATAAATGTTTTTGTATACTAACATTCTGTTTCTGAGAGGAAGTTTAAAGCCGAAATTTAGCTTTGGTGCCTCACCAGTTCATTGCAGCTTTAAGGCATTGATCACTTGATTTTTTAAGTCATAGGGTCTACCCAGTCTAATTATGGGAGCCACTTAGAGCTCCCCGTGGATGATTTAGGGCCTGAGAACTCTCTCTGCAGCTGCATGCTGCTGGCTGGGGTGTGTTTACAAATCAACTGTTAACCAGTGGAACTTTATGTTCAAACTGTGCCTTCCAGGACCAGAGAGTTTACTAAATTTAGTAAGGTCAAAATTGGAAAAGGACAAACATTTTTTAAAAACTTTATTTGAACATTTGCACAACTTAGAAATGACTGGAATAGTGGACCACGATTACATAATAACCCCAGGAGGCCCCTAAGGCAAAGAATGCAGAATACCAAATATTAATGACTGTATTTCAATTTTATGAAAACGGTTGATTTAGTTTTATCTTCATGACGACATCAAACTTTTTTTTTTTTTTTTTTTTTTTGAGGGCAGTGTCACTGGCCCTCATAAGTGGGACCCGAACCAGGGCCGCTGGCTTCCCAAGCCAGCGCTTAACCGCCACGCCACTCGGCCGGCCCAACATCAAACTTTTAATACACTGTTTTAGAACATATTCACTGTTCGAGGAAGCCAGAGATACCTTTCAGGGGCTGTTCTTTTGCGATTATTGTTGTCATTACTTATTGTAGAAACCCTACACCCAACTAAATAAATCTTTATAATAAGAATATCTTAAAAGTTATCTTTAACATATATTCAGAAATTGTTTGCCTGATCTTTAATCTCTCAGGTTAAATATTTATATAAATAGTCACAATGACTCAATGAGTGATTATAATGATTTTTTGATTATATGCTAATTTTTTATCCCAAAGCAATAGCAATTCTAGTTAAGAAAGGTAAAGCGATGTCTTAGTAATTTAAAAACATTCGTTTTTCTATTCAGAATTTATGGTAAACTACCCAACTTATTGTTTAGTTTCTGGAACTGGAGAAGAAAATAAAAGTTGGTTCACAAAGGGTACTTTTTATGTTTTTCAAAATGTGATTAAAATTGGCTAACAGTTCTTCAAATAGAGTTAAACCTGTTTCACCCAGTAAGGGTGAAGAATTCCTGAATGATGGGCAACTAAGTCAAGTTACCAGGGATGGTAGGATGCAGTTTGTCCTATTCACTGTTCTCTCAGCCTCCATGCCCTTGTATGCATGGATGTTAGTTTTGTATTCTAAATCTAGAGAATGTCCCCTGAACTGAGAACAGTAACTTTTTTCTCATGGAGAAAATGCCTGTTGTTATCTCACCTGGTTACTGCGTATTTTCTAGAAGTTTCCTTTTTGACTCTGGGCAAATAATAAAACATGCTCAACTACTTTGAAAAAGTAACTTAGTATTCTCTTGGATGAGGTTTGGAAAATATGAATCAGTCTCCATTTCCAGAAAATATTTCATATCTTAAATAGAAACCCTTCAGAAACTATCTCAGCGCTGGTTTTTCGAATGGCTATGTCATTCTGTGGACTTTAAAGAAAATGACTCTTTATAAATTAAATTATATCAGTGGGAGAGAACTTGAGCAACTTTAGCTCTATGCTTCTGTATATGACCCCTCTAAATGAATAATGGAATAAATAAGGACTGTACTGTGATAACCTTTTATATAGGATAATTCCACTTTCTGGCGTATCTTACTTTTTCTTTAATAATTAGAACAATATTTCTGTTCTCTGGGGATACCTCTTCCACCTTTGACCTTCCACCTTGTTGTTGCATTGCAAAGCAACTGAATTTTATATAATTTGTGTATGACCAGGTGAAGAAAACCTCTGTCCTGCTCTCGGAAAGAAAGGTTGGTGGGCCAGAGGTAAAGCTGCTGTTATGACTTGTGCTTCTCAATCAGAATTTGCTCTTGTCATGGCATTAAGCAAATAATCCCCCCAGAATTGAACAGCAGCTGCTGAGTAATTTTTCTTTTTCTTTTCGGCTATTCTGGTAAATTCACACTCACTGCCTTTTGACCTAACACATAACATTTCCACTGCTGCAGCTTTTGCAGCTTTCAATTTGCTTATTTTAGCGCATGGCTGGTTGAAAAGCTGCATGAAGATATAACTATGTATTCAGAGAGAAAATGAATTTAATTGTACCCTATTCTTTTTATGTTGTCTTTCTTCTCCCCTTTACTTTCTTTTAAAAATCATTATAATTTTGCATCCTTTCTTTTCCTCTGTTCTTTTTTGCTTACCAGTCCCCCAGCTACTTTCTCCCTGATACATATCACTTAGGGGTGTGCAAAGAACCAGTGTCGCATTTCCAAACTGATCCAAGAAGGCTGGCTCAGTTGAGAGAACTTAGGGCCAAGTTTTTCCTTTCGTAGATAACATCCGTCTTGACTGGATGGCAGAGTACAGAAATTGGGGTGGGGGGTGGGGGGGAGACAGGCTTCACAATTGGACAATTGGATAAAAGTACTTTTCCTTAAAAGTGTCAAAAAAGTATTTGCTTAATGTGATGTATCAACCTTCATAATGGTCATTATTATTTTAAATCATGATTCTGAGAGATGGGAGGGGAGTTTGCAATTGTTAAGCTTTGTGAGTTTGGGGTTTTATTTTGAGGGGTAGATCTTGGAGGCACATATAAACTTTTATACTTTTTTCTTTCAAATGTATAGGATTAAGATTTTTATTCCCTTGAGCAAAAGCTAACTGCCATATTGAATGAACTGTTACAGTTTTTAAAACCTCTATGAAGAGATATGGGGATAACTTTTATATTCTGCCATTCTATTTGTAATAAAAGGAACTTTTCTGATGGCAAGAAGAATTCTTCATTCTTGGTTTTGCCTAAGAAAAATTGGCAGCACCAAAACAATGAAAAAATGACCCAAAATTCATATGTGACTATCCTTGAAGGAAGAATAAATACTGTAAGGAAATCCAGTGATTCCTTGAACTTTCAGGACTTCTAGTGTTCATTCATTCAAAAAATGATCTATCAAGTACCCTACTGTGTTATAGAAACTTTGTCGGGATAAATTGCCAAAGTGAAGTGAAATAGTGTTTAAAAGATCTTCTTAAATCCTTTGCACATCCCCAAGTATCATTTTTGAGCATTTTTCCATCTGTCATTTTGTTCATCTTTCTCTGTCTTTCTTGATCTTCTACCATGAAAGCAGACACAGGAACGTGCTCTGTTAGTTCAGGATGAAGAGAAAAGTAAAAGGCAAGAGAGATCTACTGAAAGAACCTTGCCCCAGCAAGAAAATGAAGAAACTCTTCCCAAGGTTTCTATTCCAATCCCCGAGGATCACAAGTCTTTCAAAAAGTGCCACCTCTACTCTAGTACTTTTCCATCTCCTCGTATTCCTTTCATGATGTCTTTTCTCATGGTTCTTGCATTGGCTGTTTGGTGGTTGGTCTTTCTGTGATCGGAAACCAGGGTGCTCGCCTGAAATGTCAAGACTAAAACCATTGAACTTTGGTCATTGACTTCTACTGTGTTATCTCCTGTATGATGCTCTCTGATCTTGATAGTCTGCTGTCCTATGGGAGTTCTTGTGATCATTTTTCTGTCAATGAAATGTTACCCTTTGTAGAATATGTATCATGGGTTACAGAGGAGTAGGAATGGATTGCCCAAGCCAGCTTTCTTCACTGAAGTTTAACAATTTTAGAGAAATCAGATCTAAGCATATGGCAGGTCAGTACCGTCCCCAAAAGCTTTAACTCTTTTCCTGCATGTTCTCATTGTTTATTGTTGCTGTGTCCTCTCCAATGTTTCACACGAAGCAGGATACTCTGTAGAAATATTTGATGGGATATTTTCCTTATCTCCTATAGTCATTTGTGTGGCATGGGCCCTGTAGTTGAAGAAAACAATTCAACTTGCTAACCTTTCAAAAGCCTTAAAATGAATACATTTTAATCTATGAATCCAAAACCACTCCTATTCTTGAGATATCAAACCAGTGTATACAAAGGCCTTTTTTTGGAAAGGGCTTTTGACTTCTGTGGCCTTCTTATGTGTATTTCTGAGATGTACAGGGACAAAAACCTTTGTCCAGCCTGGTGTATGGAAGAGATCTGCAAAGGCTCCATGCCATCTTTTCACAAGTAGGATGTTGATGGTTTAAGGAAAACGGTGCTGGTGCTCCTTAGCCTCCAGCCAGGGCTGAATTTCCCAAATGGCCCTACCCATCGTTACAAGTCCTGGAATACAGATTTATTCAAAACCTGGACATAAACATACCCTTCTCTGAATTAAAATATTGTGTTAACTTCTTTATGACTTAAGTAATTATATTGCTAGAAGCAATATTTAGCCATTATGGTAAGCTTAAAATATATATTGATATATTTTGTTTTCCTGATATACTTTAGACATGCTTATTTCTTAAATTTCTGTTGAAATCCATTGTTTTTCATTGATGGCCTTGTGAGCTAAAGTTGTGTCGTGACAAGTATGTGTCCTCTGTTTGCATGTTGATTTTTAAGACTTTCCTGAAGTAAATATGAGCGTGTTCTCTCTTCACAACTTGGATGCCTAATCGGTTCTTTTTTACCTCAGTATTAATGAAATCTTGCATGTAGCTTGCTCTTTATGGCACTTGAATGTACCAACATGGATGATTTGGCTAAAGTTGTCTCAAGTATTTGTTTTGAAATCTGAGTTTCATAAGGTTATCAAACTGAGATTATTGTACTTCGTTTTGCTCCTCAATGCCTTTTAGTTGATGAAACTTCTAAACAAAACTTTTTATTTTTAAGATGATGGCTTTTTATATCAAAAAAAAAAAAGACAGAGAGAGAGAGAGAGAGAACAGTAAAGCCAAGACTCTTTTGTCCTTCACCATCTCCTCTATTGTTTTGTTGCCTCTGTAGACATATAGAAATAATTCCCTGGTATTCCTGAAAACCACTCTTCTGTCGTTATAGGCTTTCCCCGCAAAATGGGAAAAGAAGCAAGGAGTGGGTTAAATTTAAAAATCTGGTATGAGTGTGTATCTTTCATGTCACAGGCTATGTCTACTTACAACAAATATTTTGTAATTAATTAAGCATATTTATTGATTCACTCATAATAAGAAAAAAGACTTTACCTGAACCTGAAATATCGCAAAGCTATTCTCTTAACATAGAAAGCGATCATCATAAGTACTCCCCTTTATCTGTGAAATAGAGATATAAGAGTTTTCCTTATGAAATAACAAACAAGACTATAGCATTTGGTTAGATTCTTTTTTCAAGGAACTAAAAAAGGAAATCTTAGAATTTTATTGATACTTTTATAACTGTTTCAGATTGTATTTCCAGTTTTCATCCCTGTACACAGCTGTTTATTAATTATTATTGTAAACTTCACCTTGACTTTTGTTTCCCTTTGTTTTGGAGTTATTCCAAGTCTATTAAAAGCCTAGCGTAGTAAGCCAACAATACTTTGTAGTTTTATGAAGTGGAGCAGGAGTCCTCAGAGGTCCTTAGTGATGGTCAGAGGAGAAGGGCCAAGCCTCTGTTGGACTAAGCTGGCCAATGCAAGCTCAAAAGATATACCCGTCACAGTTATTAGAGGAACAATATTGGACACTACAGCCTTGTATTACCTGAAGTTAATCTGCCAATATTTGTAATCTAAAGCTGTAAATAGTCTTTGTTTTCCTTCTCACACCTCATTTCATTCTCAATACCATAGACAGATCCAAATAACTGTGTATTTATTGGTTTTACGCTGGCTCAGTTTCTTACACTGGCTCAGGTTGATAAGTAAAAAACAGTTTGGACTAAAGTTGTTAATACAGACCAGTAAAAATTCTTCGGTTTTTGCCATGATTTTGCTATTAATCATTTTTAGAATGACTGAGAAGTTAATTTAACTACCTGGTGCCCAGATTTCTACCTAGTAATGTAGAGACAAATCTACCTCATGAGAATGAATCTGTAACTTATTCCAGGAACCAAAAGCTCTGGTATTGTTCAGTTCTTGATCTTTTGGGTACTGGGATTATTCGATGGAAACTAAAAAACAAACACACATTAACTTCTTGGAATCTTTTATATGAAAGTAAGCAATTAAATAGCTGTGTTTATTTCCTCCTGTTCCTTATTGGTATTTGAACAAGCACTTAAAATTACTAAAGTTAAAAAATGTCTTTCCAAATTCATTATACTCTTAAGCAATTCACCTTATCCATATGGTATATACTTGAAGTGGAACATACTTGAAAATAAAGCCAGCATCAATATTTTGAACCTATCTTTTATCCATTTTCTTATGCTAATACTTGGTGTATGAAGGAGATTTCAGTTTGCACAGGTCAGTTTTACTACTTGTTTACTACATCTTTGGGTAAAAGTTTTGAAGGACAAAGATATTGACTCTGTTGACTAAAATTAGCCTGGGATAATCTGTGGATTAGATTTCCAGTTGTCATTCTAAATCTTCCATATATTTCTTTCTATTATTCAATTTTATTCTGAAATTCCTGTGGCTATAAGCCAATTCACTTTCCCCCACATTCCTAAGTCACTTCTGTAATACTTTCTACAGATAAGCATGTAGGACACACTAGGCAGTTGAGGTTTGGTTATTTTTTAGAAAGCATTACCAATCAAACTTTATATTTGGGTTTTACCCAGTGATCATATATTTTCAAAAGGAAGACAGAAAATTCAAAAATAACATGAGACTCTCTCTCTCTCTCTCTTTTTTTTTTTTTGCTAACAGTATTGTCTATAGTAAAGACATACAGAACTTCTCTACTGAGAAGTTTATTCTTCTTCATAGAAATAATAAAATCCCAAACTTTTTTCACAGCATTCTCTACCACATTACGAAAGACTATTATATTGTTTCTTTTATAAATAGAAATTTTGCCTTTTTTTATTGTACTCAAACTTCCCCTGTTGTTTGTCTCCATTTCTAATACCAAAATTACAACTCCTTCTTCTTATTCTCTATTATACATGGCATGTGGGACAACTTGATGTGCGTCCTCTACACTGCAGTGGGTAGCTTCAGCGTGGCCCTTCCCCTCATGCCTTAGGCTCTCCTGTTTACTGCAACAGGACATGATGCAGAAAGAAACACGTTGGTGTGGACCTAGGAATGGACTCCTGAAGTAGTTAAGATATGGTTGTTAAAGTGAGGAAGCCATATAAGGTTAGGCTGGAAGAAGAATGACTATGATGAACAATCACAAATTCATGAAGTAGTTCATTTTGGAAATGAAATTCCTGTCATACTAGAACTTGAAAGACGAAAAGAGAAAGTAGCGTATTACTCCCATAGATGGAAAATACAGACTCAAGGCTAAATAACTTTAATGATAGCCTAACTAAATGTACAGATGACAGATTGCTGGGGAAATGTATGCTTTAGGAATGCTTTTCTAGGGCCGGCCGAGTGGCGCGGTGGTTGAGCGCTGGCTTGGGAAGCCAGAGGCCCCGGTTTGGGTCCCACCTATGAGGGCCAGTGACACTGCCCTCAAAAAAAAAAAAAAGGAATGCTTTTCTAATCTTTTGTGATTGATATTCTAGAGAGCAGCCCTCTCCTTTATCATAGCCACAGTTCTGTTTGGGGTAAGTAATAGTATAATAAATCTAACATTTCAAAGATTACCGGGGGGTGAGGAGGCAAAGAGTCCCAACTATTTCTTCAGGTCCCCCAAAAATCAATAAAGGATGCAGTTTAGTCTCCTTTTCTTCTTCACTGTCTCTTTAAAAGAAGAGCCTTCCCTATGTATGGGATCCTATCTCAACAAAACACAGAGAATACAAATTAAGGGGAAAACATGGTTACTGCCATCCATTCACTTATTCATGGCCCACTAGGGCAATGAATTGTAGTGTTGCAAAGAGGCAGCATTATCAGAATTTTAGGGTCCAACTCCTCCCCACTACCATGCTTGACTCTTCTGTACAGTATTATTTAGAGATTTAGATACCAGGTGGCCTCCCAGCCACCTTATAATAGAATATCTCCCAAGACATAGTACATTATATCTTTGGACATCTCTGATTTTTGTATATAAGTCATTCTTATATTAAGCCAAAATCTGTTTCCCTATAGTTTTCACTTTTTGGTCCTGAATATATGCATTCTGAAGAAGTTTCTGTTTTACCCATCGTAAGGTCTTCAAGTAATTAAAAGTAACCCTCATGTTGGAATTAGTCACAGTTCTTGCCTTCAGATAATTTACCATTTTATATCCAGATCTGTCCCAGGCTTTCTCCTAGCATGTTATCTTCCTGCTTTCTTCCTTTCTTTTTCTAGCTTTCCTTGTTTATCACCTCTTTTTCTTTCTGGCTCTATTGCCCCTATTGTGTCCCTGTGGTTCATTTAGCTGCATGTCTCTACCCAGTGACTTGCCCTCCCTAAAAGAACATTTTTAATTTCCTGAAAATCCCAGCTTCTTCCTAGATAACACAGGCATGTGGGATTTTATTTTTTAGAGCAAAGAATGGGGTGGGATAAGTTTGTAGCTTTAGAAACTGCTTGTAGTCCCGAACCTGTTGACAAGATAGTATCGCTGTTATAATTTGAAGAAGCTATACCACTGGAGCCTGCATTCTCCATGTGCTTCCCTCCATGGACAGTCTGACTAATCTGTCTGTACTTTATCATCCCCAAGATTTGATTTATGCCAGTGTGGTATGATAAAATTATGGACAATTACTGTCTCTTTAAAATTATGATTATGATTTAGATCCCCACCAGAAAAAACAAAAAGTATTAAAAAGTTGAAATGTTGTTAATCCATCTCTTTTAGTTTGTGCCTATCTTGTCAAAACTGTGAGATTCTCAAAGGTGAGGGACCTTGTTCTATTCACTGTTTGCCAGTCTTATCACCTCTGTATCTCAGATATATAACAAATAATAATTGCTAAATTGAATCCAGTGATTAGTCACAAATAGTAATGGATAAACTTGAATTTGACTCTTAGAATCTCTTGTATTGGAACACAAATGTGTGCCAAATTAATCGCCCTATGCCCAGTCAGTACATGCAGGTAGCCCGAAAAAGCCATGTATGACCCAGTAGCCACTGTCTCTCTTTTTAATCCTAGTATGGTCCTGGTTTATTCAGAATAAAGAATCTACGTATATCTCTATGATAGGTATCAGCCTCTCTTGTTAATGTCTTGTAATTTGGTTCAGTTAAAAGCTCTCATCCAAGTACCACAGGTAATAATCTACTGTTTTCACTGTAGGACATATTGTCGAGACTGGGGTGCGTGTCTGTATATATAAATTCATCTTCGAGTGTGATTTCATAAAGGGAACTGGTTACTTGACAATTTGTGTTTACCTAACTTCCATTGCAGAGAGCAAGCAGGTTGACCCATTTGCCTGTGTTTTACATGATGCAAAAACACCGTATGTGTCAAAGTCTTGTGATATCAAGAGTTTTATATATCAGAGAGGTCAGGGGTTGGCAAACTTTTTCATAAAGGGCCAGATAATAAGTATTTTAGGCTTTGCAGACCATATAGTCTCTGTCCTGACGACTCAGCTTTGCCATTGGGTAGTGAAGGCAGCGTAGACAATAAGCAAACAAATGAACACGAATGTGTCCCAATACACTTTACTTATGGACACTGGAATTTGAATTTTATGTCAGTTTTATGTGTCACTAAATAGTATTCTACTTTTTTCCTAACCATTTAAAATTATAAAGCTACTCTCAGCTCATCGCCATATAGAAACATGGAGAAGGCTGGATATGGCCTGGCTGTGGTTTGCTGACCCCTGATCCACATCTAGAGAGCCAGAGATCTGATTAATTACATTTTCTGCCTTTGTACTGTTCTATAGAGCTGTAGTTGCAACCTCACCATCTTCATTCAATGTTGAAGTGTTTTTGATTGTGTTTATGGTTAGAAATAGAAAACAAAAGACGAGGCATCCGTTTCTGTTTATCTGGAGTCAAGGTATACCTGAAGTGTAATCTAAAATTCTGTAACCACCACAGCACCCTTGCTTTTTTCAGTTTTCAACATTGTTCTTATGTTAACTGTGTTTTTAACATATTCAGCGATGAATCCAGATAATTCCTTTGTTTTGTTTGTTTTTTAAGGGCCTATCTCCATTTTCCCCTAACTAATAAACAATTCCCAAATTCACATTCTCTTTAGCCAAGCTTTAGAGATATCTAACAAACATTGTAAAGAAAGTGAAATGATTTTCACTCTGAACTTTTGGTACACCTTAGTGTTTTGAGCGGTTGTATAATTGTGAGGGTGGGTATCTAAGGTAAACATTTTAGAATGATTCATCTCTCAAAACAAAGAGATTTCTCTGAGAAGAATTCCCCAGTAGAGGGCCTAATTGGGTAGTATTTACCAATAAGTCAGAATAAAATAAAGTCATATTCTTTCATAAGTGTTTGCTCCCTCGTTGACATGGTTGTGTGCTAAAGAATTTCTTGATCTGTAATTAACTTTGGGAGGTGCTTTCTAATAAATCCTACACCTGTGTTCCTTTCAGTTCCCAGGGCCAGGGCCCTTCAGCTCTGAATCTCGGATGAATAAATTGTTTATCCATTGAGCAGTTCAGCAAGATATTTAAGCCTAAAGAAATCTGCTAAGGACTTATCTTTGGGAACAACTTCTTTGATATTTGTTCTGTTAATATGTAAATTGATCATGAATAAATCTTATTGCAAATCTGATTCTGGTTGATACTAGTCATTAAGGAAATAGCAACCAGTGATGCTATACACAGACAGACCCACTTCAAATTAAAGAAAAAAAAAAAAAAAGGAAAAGGAACCTCTGCTTCAGTAGATCATCAGACATTCTGTCATCCAGCCTTTCTAGAAAAGTTCTCTTGTTTTTCCGTATTTTCACTCTTCTCTGTGTCCCAGTAATTGTCTTTTGCTCAGTCCTAAAACAGAAATAACGTATTGGCATGTGTTCCATTCTCAGAATATTAAGATTTTAAATCAACTTGGAACTCATTTGATTTATTTATACCAAGTTTTAAAAACAACTTTTTTTCTAGCCAATTTAATTAGTCATTACAACACATGTAATTGTCACAGCTGTTAGAAGCATTTTTAATGTATCTTTTGGGTTTGTTTTTTTAAGTACTTTACAATTCGTAGTTATTAAAACCATTCAGTATTGCCACCCTGATCATATTGAAGAGTGAAGAACGGAGTGGGTGTGAGGAAAGCTTGCTTGTGTAATGTGGAATTAACAGAGAGTATTCCACTTAATCTCTTCACCTTGGGTAAACCTTATCTTTTTTTTTTTTTTTTTTGAGGGCAGTGTCAGTGGCCCTCACATGTGGGACCCGAACCGAGGCCACTGGCTTCCCAAGCCAGCGCCCAACCTCTGCGCCACGCGGCCAGCCCAAGTAAACCTTATCTTTTACTCTCACAATTCTCGATTCTATTGTGTTATCCAGGTGATTACTTAAAACCAACACTCTGCATTTTGAAGTGGCCTGTTTACCAGCTCCAAGTATGTACCTTGTGGCCATGTCTGAGTAATATAAAAATTTTGTAGTGTTTCTCCAAAGCCACATTCTTTTTAGGAATTTGTTGAAAATGTTAACATGGGAAGCCATTTTCATTATTATAGGATTTTTTCAGGAAGAGAAGACCCAGCTAGTTATAATAGTTTTAAAACTATTATAAAACTAATAATAATTTTCTGTTGTATTTAGTTCTACGGAATCAAGATGGTATTTTCTAGATATCAAACCAGAGTGTAATATTTTTCTTAAGTGCTTATTATGGCTTTAATCATTTTTTGAATTGGGACTGCTAAGAAATCCTGCCAAATATATTTAATTGTGTTCCATACTAAATGATCAGAGTTTTTGTTCTGCTTATAGCCTCTTCCTCTCCGTCCCCATCTCTCCACCTCCACCCTTCTTAGTATAGAAGTGAAATTGACCAGCCAAAGGCTTCTGCCTCCCAGCCATGTTTAGTATGACCTTTAATATTTGCTCAATCACTTTGACTTCTATAGCTCTATTCAACTTTGAGAACACTCATTTGATCTGTGGAGTCCTTGCTGGTGAGTGCAGTGTTAAGGCAAAATTTTCTATTACCTAATAGTTAAAATTTTGCATCAGGCACTAATTTTGAAGCTGTTTGCTTTTATATTCATGTATTCTGGGGATAATCTAATAACAGCACTATTTAAGAAACTATAAAAACTCTACTTCAAGGATAATTGTCACTGGCAAATTCCATTTTCTGGCTTTTGTGAAAGGCTGCATTATGGACTGATTCTCCTATAATAAGAAATTTTACCAACTGTGATTTAATTAAGGCCATCATCTTCCTCCATAAGCTCCTTTATCCAGATGTCACCTTTATATGCCAGAGAATAGCAACAGACCATGACAATGACTCAAGTTTCATGGAGAAGCTAGTGAGCCCTCAACAAGGATATAGTACTAGCTAGGGAGCAATAGCATACAAACTTTATTTTTCAACAAAAAAGTGGGGGAGGGTAGAAGCAAGAGAGAAAATTGAGAATGAAGAGAAATGTATTGCCTGATGTAAGAACAGCGCATTAGAGAAGAAAGAATTTTAAACCACCTTTTGCTGGCCACATGGTTACTCTGTTGTTAGTTTATCCCCATCTTGAATGTTTGTGATTCTAATGTCCTTTTTTTAAACCACCAGTTGGCCTCAGTTTTCCACCAAAACTGTATCAAAACTAATATTATGAGGCTTTTGGGGGCAGTGGGTCTGGGATGTTTTCTTTTTGGTAATTTTTGTTCTTCGTTTCTTTCCTTTTTTGGCTGAAGAATGGGCTACAGCTGCTTGACTTGTCATCTTTATGTGCTGTTTACACATGGCTTTTACAAAAGAAGCCATTACCACATCTGATTTATCTTTTATTGCAAGTGCCCATTTAAAAACATTTGTTTTAACTTAACAAATTTTTTTTAAAAATTCACCAGGTTACTGTTCCTAGTGATTACTATACAACCAAGGGAAACACTGATATTATTCATTTTTCAAACTAGGAGTAAGATTACAAATATTGATATGACATAAGCTTTGTTCTTTGGAGCTTTTCCCCAAGGCATTTAAAGCGATTCTTTGCTAAGACATAAACTTGCCATGTTTCGTTAAAGAGAAGAATGTAGAAACAGAGCACTCGCAATTAACTGATCTTATCAGGATTGGATTGTACATTTTTTAGTTTGCATGTTGCAGACTTTTTGGGGTTATTATTTAAACACATTGTTGATAATTTAAGTGATTGTAATATTTATTGTTTACTTTAGTTAAGAACCAGGAGCTGGACTCTTCTGCTGGGTCTCTTCCTTCTGTGCTTAGCAAGATAACCTCGATTCCTGCTGGTTCTGGGGGCATTTGCAGTGCAAAGCATTTCTTACGGGGTTTGCAAAACAAGGGTAATGTGCTCTGTGGGTGTATGTGTGTCTGTGCACACCCCTCCCCCTCAACCCTCAACCCCATTGCCATCTTCTGCTCACCCCTTTTATCTTATTTTTTTAAATTATACAAATTTTATCAAGAAGTCTAACAAATCCCCAATTCACCTTTTTCCAAGGTACAGAAACACTAATAAAAATGTAACATATTAACTTTCCTTGAGGTACTTGCATTTCAGCAGGCCACAAAGTCATTGCAAAGATGATGATGACATTACAGAGCTGAAGGTATCATTAAGCAGTATTTACAAGGCCAGGCCTAATTCTCAGTTTACTTGACAGAATAGCAAAATAGAATGAAGGGAATGTGAAAATCAGTGGTAGTTTAATAGATGCAGTGGTTTAGGGTTCCTTTGTGTAAAGGACTACAGAGATAGTATGCTCAAGCCAGACTCTTTTTATGCAAAATTTAAGAATTTTAGGTAGAAAAATCTGCAGGTAGTAACATAAAGGTATGCTTTGAGCTTAGAAACAGCAGTAAGTCTATTAAGCTTTAAAATGGTTGTAAATTTTGCCACTAATCAGAAATGTTCCCCTATTTTTTTTCTTAACAGACAGCGTATATCTCAAAACTATTAAAAATTGCCTATCCAGTTTTCTTCATGAGGATCTTGGCTCAGGAATATTTACTAAATATCTCCATGGTGTACCTATTTTTAATTCTTATGTTCTATCACAATTTCTGTCTTCAAAGTTCTGCCTGGTGAGGTTCTCTAAAATATAATGAGAAACCTGGCCGAGAACTGGCTAAGCTGGAAAGAAGTCCCGCTTTCGTTAAATCCGTAGGCTTGGCCCACTTCGGGTGCTCAAGAAACACTTACTTCATGTAAGGGCTAGATGTTTTTGTTACTCTGGTCCATGTTTCTTTGCAAAAAGTAATATTTTAAGAAATAGAGTACAAAGACAAGTGGTATTTAGTATTTGCCGAGCCCTTCATTTTGAATAGTCTACACAATTAACCCTCAGAATAGCCACTCAGGTAGATAGCGATGCTCTTGCTTTATGTGACAAAATTGTGGCTCAGAGAGGTTCAGAGACCTGCCTAGGAACAAGTGAGAGGTGGAGCCAGAACCCAGGTCGCTGATGTTTCAGTCTAGTGACAGGATATTATGCCACAGCTGTCTCCTAAGTCACTCAGTCCCTAAATGAAAATGTGAAAGTTACAGAGTGAATTAAAGAGAAGTCTGAAATTTGTGAGACACTAACGATTTATAAAACTAGGTATTAAAATGCTCTCTTGGGGCCGGCCGAGTGGCGCAGTGGTTAAGCGCTGGATTCGGAAGCCAGCGGCCCCAGTTCGGGTCCCACATATGGGGGCCAGTGACACTGCCCTCTACAGCTAACAACAGCTCCACCTGGAGCTAGACTGTTCCGAGTCCCGGCGACGGTGTGGGCTGCAGCCCCTGCTGCAGTGGGCTGCCATAGGCTACAGTGAGTGGCCGGCAGTCAGCGTGAGTGGCTGGCAGCCAGCACGAGCTGCCAATAGCCACGGTGAGTGACCATCCAGAGGCCGGCGACCGATCTGCCTCATCCGGGAAGAACGCAATGACGATACCAACATGGGCCAGTGAAGCAAAGTCCTCCGCAACTAGACTGAAGAACAAAAAGACAGCAACTTGTCTGTTCCCCTTCCCTGATGCCCCAACACTTACCCTCCCCCAATTCCCCAACAAAATCTTTTTAAAAAAAAAATGCTCTCAAAGATCCTGAAGCCACTAATTCCTTTATTTATTAATACTGGACTCCCTTTATCTTGCCTTAAATCCCCCAGGTTGAGTCATACAGAATGTCCCAGAATCTGAAACAGGATCTCTTTCGGTCGGTAGGAAACAGAAGGTGGAAATGAGAAATGAGGCCTTGCCTGTGGGTGAGACAGAAGATCTCAGGGTTTTTGCTTGTCCCTGGAGATAATCTGGTTCCTGGTATTCAAATTATTCGATAAAAATATCTAAGCTTAGGTCCACCCGAGTGGCTCAGTTGGTTAAGAGCTTGCTTAAGAGTGCAAGCTGAGCTCTGTCTGAGCAACAAAAGTTCGATGCCCAGCCTGAGCTGAGCTGCTGCTGAGCTGCCAACAGGTGGCAGGAGAGCTCAGCTAAAAAAAAAACTTTTTCGAAGAAAATAGTAGTTTCCTTTACCTCTTTAGATAGATCAATAGTTTAAATTCCCATTAATTAAATCAAACCTCAAGCACAGGGTCAGAAGGAAAGATTGTTATCCAAAAGCAAGCAAACCAAAAACACCATCATCAAATCAAATGACATTTTGTAACTCTAATAATTATTTTATTCATCAAAGAAAGTATTTTTGGTATTCTGCATTTGAGCCCCTAATATATTTATGTAAATGTGAAATTTGTTGATTTGGAATGGAGTGTTGGAGACTTAAAGTGAGGCAGACAGGGTATTTATGTAATTGAGTGAAAGAATTTGTATTTTGTTCTGGCTGGACTGTGAAAATCCCTTTTCAATCATCATTGTGTTTCCTACCTCTCAATTTAGTCAATTTGATTTGAAAAAAAAAAAGTCACCTTAGCATGTTAATGGCCCTCCCTTAAAATTTGCCTTATATAATTTCAGCAAGTAAGAAAACCCATATTTATTAGTTTGTTTATAATGTCCGTTTGAATATGTATATATATATATATATATATATATATGAAGATAAATTTTTTATAGGTATTCAAAAGATTAATCTTTGAAAACATTAAATCAAATATGAGGGAAAAGCATTTTTTTGAAAACTTAGAATTAAACATAACATTGATTCCAAAGCTTTTTTTCAAGTTAGCTTTATAACTGGCATGACTATGTTTTCTTCTTTCCTTCAAAATCTTTCTGTCAACTGTCTAATGCTGCTTATGGTAGACTCAATAACATTGCTGACTTGTTCCTTTCAGCGCTTAGTGTAACACTATAATACCTGAGAAGGCACAAAAAACAGCAAGACACTATAATTAAGCATAATAAAGCTCTGATAAAGTTTGCCTTCTCCCCAAGGGTCCACCATTGCCACAACCACAACATGGCACTGAGTTTATTATGCAAATATATTTATCTGCCATCTGTACGTATTACTGTCAGTATCTTTTTTCAGCTAAATCGAAGTTCCCTGCACATGGGATCATGTCTTTCTTTCGTTAGCCCACAATCACCTAAAAGAGGTTTCTACTCTGAGATGGCAATTACACAACAGTTTATTGAATTTAGCTAATTCATTTTGAAGTCTTACAGTTGATTTCAATAAAACAAGATCTTTCAGCCTGAGGTAAAGAGCACTATACACACACACACACATGCTTCCATGTGAAGCATGATAGTATTGATCTATAATATACTAAAGAGTAGAGTTATTGTTCAGATCAAGTTTTGGGATACTTTGATCTTTAATAATTATGTTCTCAGTTGCTATCATGACTTTGGCGAGAGTGGTAATTTTCTTGGAGTGTCTTTACTGTTTCAGAGGCAGGTTATCTAATAAGAAAATTTCCTAAGGAAATAAACCACAGACAACCATATTTTTATTCACATTCCTGAGAATATCCCTGCCATCTCTAAATTAGAAAACATTAAACAAAATGTAATGAAGCTACACCCTAAGTTTGAGCTATTTCTTTTCTACCCGAGCATATTGTCTATCATCACTGACTTTGATTTCAGTATCCACACACTAAATTACTAAGGTTTTATATTATATTCTCCTTAAAAATAGAGAGTTTTTATACTATTTACCACTTACTGACATTTCTCATCATTCTTTCCATTAACTACTTTTTCTTTTAGGTAACTGTTAAGGTTTATTTTTAACTGTTTTTAAAGGCTTGGAGGACATGAAGGATTTATCAGCTCTTCCCTCATAAATTGTTTACCAGACTCTTCAGGTTTTACAGATCATTTCATAATGAAGCCAGATACAGAAGCTTGTATAAAATAACTTAATAACATTTTTTTTTAAAGGGCAGTGTCACTGGCCCTCATATGTGGGACCCGAATCGGGGCCGCTGGCCTCCCAAGCCAGCGCCCAACCACCGCGCCACTCGGCCGGCCCTTAATAACATTTTTGATTACAAAAGTGCTACGTACTTATTTTAGAAAGGTTAGGAAGTACAGAAAAACACAAAGAAATTAAATGATTTGCAATCCTACCACTAGTGACATTTTAGTGTACCTTAAGGTCTTTTTCATGTGTATAATTATACACATAGGAAAATATGATTCTTTAAATGGATAAGAAATAAAACAGCCCATTATCCAGAGGAGGGTTAAGTTTTTGAAGTTGGCATTTTTGCCTCTTTCCTCATTCCAGCATCTAATCCTGATCCTGAGATGAAAGTGCTTCCCTGACATCACACAGCAAGTTGGCAGTGATACTGCTGTTGTTCACTTGGTCCTTATCTGCCTACCCATGATTTTAATATATAGAAAGATAAAAATGAAACAATAGCAGGTTCTGTTCTTTTTGACAGAAAGAGGATTTGTTTTTGTATTGTTCCCCAAAGGTAAAATTAGTCTTCACTAAGCGGGAAACAAATGATCAAATGTGTGTGTGGGGGAAATTACTACGTCAGCCCTCTAGAAAAAAACTTATATGGCTCTTGCTTATGTAGCAAAATTTTAGAAAGATTTTCAGAATTCATTTTCATTGTGATGCCAATAGGATGAGATAGTTTCATAAGCATAACTATGGTTCTTTCAATAATCTCTTCAAATATATAAATTGTTTGCTCCAAAAATAACCTGAAAAGGAAAACGTTCTGCATTGCATTTAATGAAATGGCAGCAAAATGCCTATAAAACACCCATATCCTGCTCTTAATGATATCTGGAATCTCTAATTCAAGGGAGAGGTAATTTATAATTCACAAAGGCACATACATGCACAGAGTTGAGAATCCTGAGACATAATGCCTTTGAATAAATAGTTTTTAAGAGAAAGCCTTTAGAAAAAAAATCCCTTGTTCCCCCGCTCCAAAGAAAATACTGAATTATCATACAGCAACCACTGACTTTATAAATAAAATTGAGAATTTTCAATCAAATCGTGTTCCTGCTCAATTACATATTTGACTAACTTCCTTCTGATATTCTTAAAAACAACTAAATAGCCTTGAAGTACTTTATACAGGCAGCTAGCTGGTCTTTCTATTGTAGCATCTTTCTTATAGATCCCCCATTAGTCCAGACAACATCTCAATTAACACCTTTGAATCACCTTAAATCTTAGTGTTGGCCACTAAAATGAGACTCTGCTAAGAGGACTTCAGACAATCTTTATACTTCTCAAAAGTATAGTCAGATTTGGTGGACATGTCCTCTGGTCCTACTTGAAATCCTTCCTGTCGCCATGAGAAGAAATTATTTAGAATCAGAGACTGACTTGAGTTTGTTTAAATCTTAGCTCCATCACTGCTAGTTCTAAGTTGTTTAACCTCTCCATTTCTTCATCTACAAAACAGACATCATAACTGCCTCTTAGTGAGGGTGTAAAAAATTAAATGGGGAAACATGTTAAAGTGACTAGCACAGTACCTGACACATGATGAACATGGAATAATGTTAGTTTTCCTATTATTTTACTGATAAAATGCTGGACTAGACATTTTATCAGTCAGGTAAAGTGAGCCACTTTTTCTGTTCTTTCTAAACATGCCTTTTTCAGTTTTTGAATAGCACAAGGCCAAGCAGATATTCTCCAGTCACCTGGAATTATTTAGTACACTTTCAGCAAGTTTGTACTGAACATCTATTATGTGCCAAAAACTGTACAAGAGAGTACATAGTAACATAGCTAAGGAACATAGTAAGTGCTAATCCCCCAGGGAGCTCACAGTCTAATGGAAAAGACTAATGGTTAAACCAGTAATGACAGTGCAATGGGAACACAAGAGGAATGGTATCTAAATATCTAAACATAGGTTAGGCGTCCAGGGGCATACTTTCAGAGGAGCTGACACTTGAGCTGAGCGTGGACTTCCAGGCAGAAGGAACAGTATTTAGGCAGAGAGGCAAAAGGAAGCATGCCCTGTTGTAGGAACTGCAAATAGTTTTGAATGATGGAGAGAAGGATGTGTGTGGAGGTGTAACAGGGCGAAGCTGGAGAAAGAGGTAGGAGTCACATTTTAAAGTATTTTCTATGTCTTACTCAAGGGTCTGGACTTGAACCAACAGGTTGTGAAGCACCACTGAAGGATTTTAAGATGCAAAAGAAATGTTCAGTGTTTCGTGTTAGAAACAAAGACTTTAGCAGCAGAGTGGAGGATGTATTCAAGGAAGGTTTGAGATGAGAAAGAAGGAAAGAAGAAAGGGAAGAAGAAAAATTGTTTAGAGCATTAGTAGTAAACTGAGTGGGGCATTATAGGAGCATGAATGAAGAGAGTAAACGTGGTGATAGAGACAAGCAGATAAAGGGATGTAAAGCATAGGGAATATAGTCAATAATATTGTAATTGTATATGGTGCCAGGAGGTACTAGGCTTATCGGGGGGATCACTTTGTGAGTTATATAAATGTCTAACCACTGTGCTGTACACGTGAAACTAATATAAAATAATATTGAATGTCAACTGAATTGAAAAAATAAAAAGAAACAAGCAGGTAGATCAATGAGATCTTCAAGTGGAATAGAAATGACTTGATATAATCTGTGGGAGGCAGTGGATGCTTGTAAGGAAGGCATCGAAGATGGTTCTCAGGATCCTGGCAAGGAAGACTGGGGGGATGGTGCCATTCACTGATGTACCAGAAATGATGGAGGAGGGCAGGGTGGCGGGTCCAGGCAGCAGCAGAGAGGAGTATAGTGTTGGGCATATTGCATTCCATATGCCTGGGACGATGTCCAATAAGGAGTTGGCTGTGAAGTCCAAGAAATCTGGGCAACAGAGCCAACTGGAGAGGTTGATTTGACCATATGTGAGAGTGCTGTAAATGGCAATTTAACCCAGATGCTGCTGGTTTTCCTTTTATTTCCAAAGACTAATACACATTAGGTGATCAGTAAATATTTGTTGAATTGATACTACTGTGGCTACAGCTCTTACCCTTGGTCTCCCTCTGTGCATGCTTTGAAAAAGAATGATTGATCTATCTAATTTTACTCAGCAGTAGGCAACTTTGGGCCAAGTGGTGCTGGCTTAAGTGATTTTTTAATTCACAAATGGCTTCTTGGTCACTCAAGTAGACTGGTACAAAATTGGCTCTTACTTGATTGATTATCTTAGGTCCTATTTTCCTGGTTATTAATGAGCCTTCTCAGTTGTGAAAAAATATGGATTTGGGGAAGCCATGAAATTCTTCTCCATGTGGATAGATTTGGATATATGCTATTCACAGTGCTAGAGCTAGCACATAGCAATTTGAGAAAGCCTGTTTATTTATTACCAGCTGATCTTTTTTGGGATAGCTCTATAGTACCTTGTCTAACTCAAAAGAAATGATGGGAAAAGAAACCCTGGAAAGCACAGTGTGTTAATAATATTACAACAAATTCATTCCAATGTCCCCCAGACCCTAGCCTATGATAGGTGCTCAGCTAATGTTGATTGAATTAAGTGAATCTATATAATACTTTAGAATTTACGAAGTGCTTTCATATATGTTATTGTATTCGACCTTCAGAACCCTATGAGTCAAACCAAGTATTAGTCTCATTTTTAAGTATGAGGAAATTCATATACCCTTAGCAAGAATATTTTATGTATCTTTGAGACATCCGCAGAAAGTTTCTGTTGTCATTTCTCAATCCCATTTTTTCATGTCCTAAGTAATACTCATAATCAGTCATTGAAAGACCTGCCTAATCTAAATTCCACTTGTACCATTTTGGGATGCTCTTGACTGTTTTAAGAAGGCTTAGAAGAAAAGTTTGCCTGAAGTTCTTGAGTACACTGCATCTTTTCTTGCCTTCATAGAGCACTGGTTTATATTCATCACAGTGGAGGCTGGTTTATAAGTGAAGAAGCAGCAGTGATTGTTTGTTTTTTTGTTTTATTTGTTTGTTTATTTTAGCTGAGCCATCCTGCCACCTGTTGGCAGTTCAACAGCAGCTCAGCTCAGCTGGGCATCGAACTGCTGTTTCTCAGAGCTCAGCTCATACTCTAGAGCGAGCTCTTAACCAAGTGAGCCACTCAGCCATCCCAGAAACACCTTTTTAAAAGAGTCCCTTTCTGTTACTAAGTTCCTCCGTGGATGTAATATGGTAAATTGACCTTACCAAAATTTCAGGCCTACGTGGCGTATTTATAGCTTTCTGGTTAGCTCCTGCAGATGTTACTTTTCATGACGTTTGGCTTCTGTTAGATTGTTCACTTGTCAGTGGCACATCGTTTTTTCCTACTAGTGTGAGTTCCTTGTCTTCTTTCACCTATAGCACCTTTCTTTAAACTTTAGGAATAGGTCCCTCTACTGTGATGTTTTCTTCTCATCCATGTTCTCCTGGAAGTACTTAATTTTAGGTCTGTTTTTCCTATGATGTGAGGCAGTTAGCCCCAGAGGGAACTCTGTGTTTCCAGAATTTATTTCCTCCCTTAAGGGGTTGAAGATGTTGTGTCATACATTTGTGAAGAAATAGATCTCAGCTGCTGGGTCACTTTTATTCTGTTTACAATGAAATGTTTCACTGTTTTTGATAATTACATTTACCTCATGGCAATGATTGGATTGAGTCTGTGCTGATGTACTTAACTTCTATATCCCTGCCAACCAAAAACTAGATTTTAGCTTCTCCATTAGACACTAGTAAGATGATACATATGGCTGGGAGACATGAAACTTTTCAACCTGATCAAGCTCCTCAGTATGTTTTGATTGACTCATAAGTCGCACTGTGCCCTGTGTATAGCGATGAGGTAGGTATTTAGGAATATGACGAAGCAAGTCCTTCAAGTATGAAGAGCATGTGTGATACAGGAGAGACCGTACTAAGGCAGAGTGCTTGGCACTGGGTGAGGGACATGGAAATTACTTCTCAGATTGACAAAGTTCTAGAACTATGACCAAAGTGAGGTTGGAACTGCTTAAGCTGTTGACATGTTTAGTGAACAACAGTTCTCCCCTTTGATCACCTTCGGAACGAAGATTCTTGGTTTATGTTAGTATTAATATTTTTGAGGCCTCTTAAAAATAATTGTTGATTCTCAGAATTTACTATATTCCCCATTTATTCCTAATCATCTTGCTTCTGTATATGTTCATTTATTTGTAGAATGTAAATGGCATTCGCACTGAGGAGGTGGCTGCCGTGACAAAGGGGCCATCTACCAACCCCAACTCTGAATGGGAGGGCCCCACGCATTCATTAATGCCTAGTAAGAGCCAAATGACCACCTCGTTGGAGTCTCCGAAAAGCTTTGACTTTGGCTCCTTCTCCATAAGCAGCAAGGAGACAGAAGAGAAGGAGCCAGGGGCAGCTGGCTCTCTTGATGTTAAGGAAATGCCCAGAGGCCCCCGTGGGGAATGTGTGGGAGTGGAGAAACAGGCCAGTGCCTTAAAGTCCTCAGTATCACCAGCTTCCTCTCAGCTGCAACTTGCTGAAAAAAAGGCAGAGACTAGTGAAGAGCATGTTACACCAGGAGAGCCCCTTGGAAAGCAAAATGGATCGTTTCTTGACTCTCGTGTGGGTAACCAGTTCCCCATCCTCATTCGAAGTTTCCAGGTAGTAACTGATTCAATGATGCAGGTCTAAATGCCTCGCTTTGGGTGAGGGCCTGATCTGCTCTGTGGAGGAGGTGGTCGTGGTGGTGGTGAAGGCAGCAGCCTCTCTGCTTTTCTTCAAAAATCCCAGACTAAAACTGAAGCCCTTGATTACTATAAAGAAATTCATTCAGAGTATGAACTCCATGGCTTAGAAATGCTTTCTCCCCCGATGACTTAACAAGACTCTTGGGGGTAAACTCCAGCTGTTCATCTTTATGAAGCTGGTGTGTGTTCCTCTTTTCCTTGCTCAAGTAAGGGCTGTGCAAAGAGGTGAATTTATGAGGCTTCTGTGATGAGGAGCCTCCTACAGCTTTCTGAGACCATGCTCCAAAAAATTCAAAAACTCTTAATTAAAAGGGGTCACTGATTTCATTATGCGATTTCAGGCTCCAAATAATTATTTATATAGCCACACCGCACAGCCCACTGACCCCACTCCCACGGGCTTCCATGATCTTAGGCACTAATCTCCTATGCTAAGGTGGATGGCCACTTAACTTGATCACAATCAAATGGTAGTTTTAGGGTGATTTATAGTCTTGGGGAAGGTGAACTGATGGACAAGAAGCCTTTGATATTCCACTAATGTTCTTTCGTCTGAAATTCTGAGATTAATCACCAGGTGGTGGTAGAACTGATTACTTTCTTTCCAATTTCCAAATACTGTTTCTTCTCAGTAACTCCAAAGTGAATGTCTGACATTGATTTGAAAGAAGTTAATGAATTCCAGGGTAATGCATTTCCATGCCACTGCTGTTTCGTGTACCGTTTGTACTTAGCAGAGGAAATGTGGCTGATTTTCTTAATGGTACAGTCACAAGGACAAACAAAAGTAACTGCTACTTGGCAAATAGTTTTATGTTCAAATGCTGAAGGTCAGTCCAAAGTTTTTCTATCGCCAGTCATAATTGTCTGATCTTATAGCTTGTCATTAAGCATATGAAAGTGGTTACAGTAATGCCGTTCTTTAATATCCCTCATGATTTGACACCGTGTCCGAGGTGCTTTGGAACAGTGTCCAAGTCTGGGGCAGAGATTGAGCTAGGCCTTTGCTTGCTTAGAGCTATCACTTTGATTCAGATCAATGTCAGAAGATTAGCCCTCCACAGCCTTCAAAACATTCCGGTAACTCTTTTTTTTTTTTTTTTAACTGCTCCCCAGCCTCCCCTGGTGAAGACTCAAACTGTCACCATCTCAGACACTGCCAATGCTGTGAAAAGTGAAATCCCAACCAAAGACGTCCCTATTGTCCACACTGAGACCAAGACCATCACTTACGAGGCTGCTCAGGTAGGACCCAGTTTGATGTTTCAGAGCCAAAGACTAGCGTAAACAACCTTCTTTCACAGCATTTCTGGTCATTTGCTGCCAATCATGCTAGGCTTTTCTGGCACGGTTCTCTTTAGAAGATATCACTGAGCTAAGGATGTTCCAAATTACTTTATTAAAAGCAAAATTGTGTTGGATCTGATTGCTTATGTCTACCCAATTCACTTAGGGAACACAGGCTAGTGTAATGGTTAAGAACATGGGCTTTGGCTCAAACAAACCCGAGTTCAGGTCCTGGCTTCTCCATTTATTAACTTAAGCAAGTAACTGAACATCTCTGAGCACTTCCTGCCCAACCCCACCTCCCATCTCCATGCCCAATGACAGTAGTACCTCTATCTCCCTCAGGACTTTGTTATGAAGATTATATAAGGCATAGTACTATATGACATCGACTTGAGCACCATGCCTGAAAACACAGATAACAGCTATAAGAATCATAATCAATTTAATACAATGAAATTTAATTTAAAATCACATAAGAATTTAACATTTTTGTTTACTTCCTACTTTTAATAAAATTTGTTCTTCATTATTGGTCATTTGAATGAGCTAGGGTTGCTTATGTTGAATTGTTTTTCTTTCCTTTTTTAATCCATAAAAGTCAAAGGTAAGAAAAACTTTTGTCTCTATAAACTGAGCTGTCAATTCATTCCTGCGATAAATATTTCTTGAGCGTTCATGTATCAGAGCACAACAAGTATACAAGGTAAACAGGCCCTACCCTCTGGGACTTCCATTCTAATCATAAGACAGGCAATAAAACACATAAATAAGTGTATACATTTCAGACAGTGATAAGTGCTATAAAGAAACTAAAATAAAGATTTAGACAGCCTGGGATTCCATGGAATTACAATAGTCAGGAAAATCCTCTCTGAAGAGGTGACTTTCTGGCTGAGGCCTGCAGGATGACAAGCTGGATAACTTGAAACAAATCGCTGATCTCTTTAAGCCTCTGGGTCCTTAGCTGTAAAGATAATACTACTTATCACTGCAAGACCTGGGGGAGGATTACGTGAAATAACATCTGAAATGATAAACACGCGTGGTGTATTCATAGACATTCAGTTAATGTTAGAAGGCGTCCCCCTTCTCTGTCTTGTCGTCTGGAGCGTGGAATTTGAGTTTGGTAAGTAGCGAGAGGTTGCTTGAAGTTTTTTAATGGTGCTGATCAAATAGCATAATTAAAGCAATGACTTTGGAAGAGGATTCCTAAAGCTGTGTGCTGAATATATTAAAGTAGGGGGATGCCTGAAGACAGGAATATGACTGGAGCAGGTCTGGGGAGATGCTTGTAAAAAAATGAAGTGTAGCCTGAGGAAATGAGAAGAAAGAGCTGTGTCAAGAGAGACAGAAATGAGTGAATAGGACTTGGGAACGAAGGGAACTGAAAAAGGAAGGAATAAGAAATTACTTGAAGACTGTGTGCACTATTAGCCAGAGGACATAGGAAGGAATTACTCACTTACGGAAGGGAGTGCTTTAGGTTGTCACTACTATGGAAACAACCTAGATGTCCATCAGTAGGGAACAGATGAGATAGATTATAGTGCATCCAGTTAACGTCATTCTATGCAGCTTTTAAAACACCTTCTGATGGGACTAATCTGTGTGACAAATTGGTAAATGAAAAAGCACAGTGCAATATGGTGTAAATACTATGCAGAAATAAGTACCTGACACATAATCAAGACCAGTAATCATTTGCTATTGGTATTATTTATTTATTTGCTGTAAGTATTTCTACTTCTGTTTTTATCATCTTGCCGGACAAGTAAGCCCAGGAACCTTTTTTTTTTTTTTTTCCTTCCACAAGTCCCACACTTCGGGAAACATGGTGAGAGGAAATGGAGAGCCAGAATAGGGTTTTACTGTTTGTGTATATGTATGCTCATATATATGCTTAAGGCCATATTTACATACACTGAAATGCACAGATTTTAAGTGTTCAGTTTGATTGTGTTTACCTGTATAACCAGGACACAGGCTATCTGTGTGGGATCCGGAACATTCCCATCACTCCGTGATTCCCACCCCTCTGGGCAGCCGCTGCTCTGAGTCCTATCAGCATAGCTTAGTTTTGCCTGTTCTTGGACTTCATGTAAATAGAAGTAGACATTAGTACACTTTTGTGTCAGAACATGTTTTCCAGATTTATCCCTGTTATATGAGTTCATAGTTCACTGTTTTTTTAATTGTCAAATAGTATTCCATTGTGTGAATATACCACAATTTGTTTATCCTTTCATTTGTTGATGAACATTAGAGTTTTATTTCAGTGGGACAAATATGAATAAAGCTGCTATAAACATTTATGTGCAAGTCTTTCTGTGGGCAGATGTTTTCACTTATCTTGGGTAAACACCTAAGAGTGGAATTGCTGAGTCACAGGGTAAATGAATGCTTAACTTTATAAGCAGCTGTCAAAGCTACAGTGTCATTTTGAGGAAGCATTGGGTAAGAGGGTCAAAGAAAAGAAGGCTGATGTGGGAAGAGTGTAAGTTGGGAATCATAACAGCATCTCTCATCTTCTACCTTCTTCAGAGACAGAAAGGGAGGAGTGAGGGGGTGGGTGGAAGGCAGAGAAAGACGGCGTCATAGGTTTGGTAGAGAAGGAGCTCTTGAGAAAGGTTTAGTCCTCCTGGCACACAAATTTATATTCTTATAACAATTTATAAAGTACTTTTATTTCTGTAATCTTTTATGATCTTCAAAACAATGCTGTGGTGGAGACAGAGACCATATTACAGTATTGCCTGTTATAAATGACAAAACTAAAGCTCAGTGAAGTCAGAAAAACTTGCCTAGTTATTTGAGCTGGGACCCAAACCCCCGAGTCTTCAGACAAGAAATTTCTTGCCCTAAGTCTTAGTTCAAACACTTTTAACTACAGAACTTTGAGAAATTATTTAACCTCTCTGGACCTCAGTTTTCTTAACTGTACAGTGAGTATAATAATAAGACCTACTCAAGGGGATGTAAAGTACAGCACAGGGAATATAGTCAATAATATTGTTATAACTATGTTTGGTGCCAGGTGGGTACTAGACTTATTGGGAGGATCGCTCGTAAATTATATAAATGTCTATCAACTGTGCTGTACATCTGAAACTAATATAAAATAATACTGAATGTCAACTGTAATTGAAAAATAAAAAATATATAATCAAAATATAATAACAATGGGACCTACTTCAGATATTGAGAAGTATAATTGAGATGACGGTTGCATTATGTGCTTGGATTTAGTAGGAGTACAATAAATATTAGTTAAGTCTGAATCTAAGGTAGATAAATGGGTCTGGGCTGAAGAAAATGTCAGTGAATGAGCCAATAATATACCTGGTATGATGGTGGCATGTGTGTGAGACTTAGGTGACACAACCATGTTCCCTCTCTATGTTTTGTCCAGATTCCTAGCTGGAAGGGAACCCAGCTAGGGACTCTTCTTCTTCCTAATTGTCTTCTCCTCCTTCTACCCTCCCAACACTCCCCACCCCCCAATATTCTCAAAGTTTTTACCTTAATGAAATGTGGTCTTACCCACAAAAAAAGCTGGAGCCCTCTCTTATAATTCAAGTGACTTGTATAAAGAGGCAGAAAAAGATAGTAACCTAACACATTTTTTGCTGCAGGATTCTTTATGAAAATAATTGCAATTCTCTAAATTCCTCTCTGAGACAGTGTACAATCCGAGTACCCTGTATTTTAGGTCATTATTCTCTGAAAATCATGTTGCCAGCCCCCATCCTCCTACTCTCATTTATTTCCATCTTGGTTATGGGGTTATCAGCAGCTCTGAGGCTAACACCCAAACGATGACTAATAACTGTTCATCAGGCTGAGTTTGGCCCCTGTCAATCATCTCTCTTCCTTTTTGCTAATGTCATTTCCCAATATGTTTGTTTTGGTCATCAGATGGTGAGCTCCAGAGAGACAAGCAGCAGCCACAGCCCTTGTTCTCTATATGGATTAGTTGTGTAGCTTGGTATTTAAAATATTTTAAACGCTTCCTATGATAAGGAGGTTCCATTTCAATAACAGTTTTGTTGTCAGAAATGTCATTGAGATACTACGTGTATTTCCTTCCACTGTGCCTTAAAGGAACATTCCCTACCTCATTTGCTCCAGTCTCCCATCTCCATCTTCAAAGAAGATAGTCTGAGATTCCTTGGTCCCTTAAGCCCCAGCAAGGACCTTTCCCTGTCCTTTCTGGAAAGTTCACCCTATGATTCAGAACCTACCCACACCTTAGCAAACCAAGGGTTTATACCCTTCCTGCCTTGAGTGGTGTGTCAAGAGCTCCAGATCCATAGAGAGGACGATTGCCACTCATTAGCTTTAAGTCCTTGGGCAAACCATTCACCCTCTCTGAGCCTGAGTTTTCTTATCTGAGAGTGCTAATAGATCTCTGCCCGTTCTGTTTATTTTGCAGGGCTGTGTGAGCATCGAAAAAGATAATGCTACAAAGCCATCTGTGAACTATAAAATGCCATACACATGTGCATAGTCACTGTCACTCTTGTTGAGCCTATGGCTGCACTCTGCCGCCTCTCTCTGATCCACTCCTGTCACTGAGCCAATGCCAAAGGCAACGGGGCCCATTCAACTTTTTTAGAAGGAGCCTTGTGGCCAGGCTGTTTGTTTTAGTTACTCATTAAGAGATCACTGTAAGGGGATAAGGCTTTTGCTTTAGAATGCACAGCTGAAGAACAAGCTGCAGCCTGCACCATTTGCCCACAGGCTTCCTGCGAGGCATGATCATAGGTTGTGTTTCCTTCCCTTCTGTAGACTGAGGACAGCAATGGGGACTTGGACCCAGGAGTCTTGCTGACAGCTCAGACCATCACATCTGAGACCACCAGCAGCACCACCACAACTCAGATCACCAAGGTAACGGGCCAGCCAGAGCTTCCTCCTGGAATCCAGCGGCACGTCTCTGTGCAGGAAGGACCCCAGTCCATAAACAAGGGTTCCCTGCTCCATCCCTACTGAGCCAAATCACTCCAAGTGTCCCATAAGCCTAGGGAGACCCTGAGAGCGTGCCTGCCTACTTGGCAGTCTCATCAAGTCACACGTGGTTGTTCTCTTACCACATCTGTTTCTCTGCTCAGTGAGCCCCCTATTTGGCTGTGGAGATAAGTTTAAAAAGTCAGTTTAAGGGCACACATTGTTGGTATTAATTATGCAACCATATTTTCCAAGCCAAAAATCAGAACTTGGGGTCCAACAAAGAATTTTTATGTTCATGTTCAGGATCAAGGCCATGGGAACTATAGTTTAGATGCTGAAATATTTGAATTATGAGAATAGTGTTTATGGGGACCAGAGGGACAACGTATCTAAAATTAGAACTGCTCCCAGAAAATCAAGGACAATCCATGTTTACTATTGCACTAGAGGAAACGCATTTTCTTATTAGTAAGAAATCTGAATTTCTGACCAAGCTCTGTCATCAACACACAGATGACTGGAAGCCAGTTAATGTGTATAGACCTTGGTTTTCTTCATGTGTCAAGTCGGGAAACCTACCCACCCTGAGGGGATTATTTGAGGATCTCTTGACATCAGCAAATGAAAATGCTTTAAAGAGCCCAATGTCAAGCTGCGTGACATTTTTGTTCAGCCTTCTGATTTTTTTTTTTTTCCTCTTGAAAATAATCAAATAAAATATACAGGAAAAAACAAAATTCCTATCTGTTTCTTCCCTCCCAAATACTACAGAATTTCTGTAGTATTTGGGAGAAAGAAAAAGGGAAAAGTAAATAAGTAGAGAATTGTGACTTCCTGTTTAATTTATTAAAGATTTTCGCAATCCAAGGGGATAGAGGTAAGCCCATTTAGTAGGTCCAGCCAAGATGTTGGACACGTGGGTGAGAAAACTACCCTATGCAATACCCAGCAGCAGATTACAAGTTGGGAGGGGAGCTTTCAGAACACTCTGTTACTTTTTCTTTTCTTTCTTTCTCATATGACCACCTCCCTTTGGTTTCAGACTGTAAAAGGTGGGATTTCAGAGACCCGGATTGAAAAGAGAATTGTGATCACAGGAGATGCCGACATTGACCATGATCAGGTGTGAATGCTGAGGAGATTCTGGGCATGGGACGGGGAGGGGTCCCTGGGCAGACTGATGGATGCGAAAGACTCCCCTGCCAGCTTCACCTCCAGAGAGTCTGCTCGGCAAATCCAACCCCTAAGAAGAAGGACAGAGGGAATCAGACCCTGGAGGCCTGTGGGATTGGGGCCGCTGATTGGGGAAGCAAGGATGGGTAACAGAAGGAACATGGACTTTAGACTCAAAGCGCCCGAGTTCACATCCTAGGTCTCACCATATTCTAGCTCTTAACTCCCTGGCCCTCCATCTCCTCATCTATAAGATGGGCATTTTAGCATCTTCCTCTCAAGGTTGTTGCGAGAATCAAGTGAGATACAGATGTACAATGTATGGCGCATGGTTGGCTCCAAGTAAATGGAGCTGTTGCTGTTCAGAGGATGTTGTGGACCTGAGCCTGTGCTGGAGACAGTAGATGGTATCAAAACAAAAGGAAGGTGTGTGTGATCTCTGCCCCAGCGCTGTCATAGCCGAGGAGACACAGGCTTGACTTGATTTCTGTCCTAGATCTAGCACTTACATACTGTGCGACCTTGGGCAAATCACTCAACCTCTGATGTTTTTTTCCTCTCCTAAAAGAGAGTAGGTTGATCTAGATCATTCCTGGGCCCTTCTGGGTGCTAAAATTCTATGATTTTATGTTAATTAGGTGCTAATTGTGTGATATAAGCAATTAGCAAATAATAAGGTCAGGATTAATGTTCCCCGTTCTCTGCTTTCTTTACCGGGCAGCGAGGTTAGGACAGTCAAGCTGCAGAACAGAGGGGGTGGAAGACACTGCATGCAAATGCTTCTGGAACCGCTGACAGCAGCGCAGGAGCAATAGTTCTGTGGCCTTTATGCTGATATGCTGAGTGCCTTAAAAAAAAAAAAAAGAAAAGAGAAAACCTGAGCTGCAGTGCTGGCAGTTCCCTTGGTAGCAGGGTTGAGACTTACAGCTGAGAACGCTGGGCTCTGGGACCCAGCAACATGAGAGGCCCTGCAGCCTGTGCACGCCCACTCCACGGAGCCAGCTGCACCCCGCCTGCACCCCTTCCACAGCGGGTGTGATTTGAGCCCCTGCTCTGTGCTCAGTCTGTGCTGGACTGCAAGAGCAGTGGGATGGGGAGGTGTTTGGGGTTTGCAGGGAGACAGACCTGGCTTGACCCTTGACTCCACAATGTATTGGTTGTCTGCCCTTGAGCAAGTTATTTTACTTCTCTCAGATGTAGTTTCACCATCCTTAAAGAGAATCATAGGTTCCTTCCAGGGTGGTTGTGACAAAGCGACCAGCACACTTGACAGCTCGAGAGATGTTCCAGTGTCCTTCAGCTCTCCTAGGCACTGAGGGATCCGTGGAAGGGATAAGATATGGTGCACTCGGAAGGGAGACACTTTGAGGAGGACTATGCAGGAGAAGTAGCATGACGCAGGCTTTCATAGAGAGATGGGTGGGTGACCAAGGAGAGGGCTTGGGCTGGGCCTTGAAGCATGAGCAGGTGAGTGAGGCTAACAGGGTCAGGAAGGGTGAGCAGACCTATAGAGGTTGTAGTTCCAAGAATGGCTTTCATGGATCAAGAGGCCAAAAGATGGATTTCCCTTCTCCTGCCCCTCCATGTCCTTCCTAGGGATTGTTCTTTAGCGCCAGGCCAACATTCAGCTGGTCAGATCTAGCTGGCGTCCTTTTTGATGGGGGGGGGCCTGTTTCTGTGACTCCCCATGCCACCAGCCTCCAGTGCTCTGTTGGGCTCTTCAATCTCGGGGTGCTCTGAGCCACAGGCTCAGAGACTTGCAGCCCAAGGTGAGTAGTGGCATCATTGCTTGTCTTTCCCTCCGCTCCCACTAGCTTTTCTAAAATGAGCAAAACTCCTCCAGGTGCTAAAATAGCCCCCCCCCCAAATTAAAACCTAGAAGACAGTATGGTAAGGAGGAAAGTCTGATGGACTTAAGTTAAAACCCCTGTTGCATTACTTACAAGCTGTGAAACATTAAGCACTTTATTAACCACTGAACCTCAGTTTCCTTGTCTATAAAATGGAAATAACAATACTTCCCTGATTCATTGGGCCCTTGTGAAGATTAAGTATATAATAATAATGTGGTTAGGCCAGAGCGTGACATGTAATAGACCCTCCCACCCTTCCTTTCTTCTCGCTACTTCAGCCAAAGACATCTCTTCCTCTTTGTAGCATGCTGCTTTAGTTTCCTTTCCTGTACTGCACTTCCTGGTTACCCTATGTTGAACACAGATTGTATTTTGTCCTTTAGACTCACTTCTCAGTAAATCCTCCCAGACCCACCCAGGCAGGTGCAGCCATTACTCTTGAAGTCCCTCCCTGATTCCTTGAAGGCAGCTCTAACCTTCCCTGTCTCTCTGTTTGCAGTCCAGGAGCAGGATAGAGTGAATAAGTCATCAACTTGGCTTGGCCTAAGTGCTGCCCTAGTGCCGCAGACAGGATTGGTTTCCCAGAGAAATGCCCTCCCATGACCCCTGCCTGCCTTCAGCAGCCAGCTGCTTCCTGCCTGATGGGTGTCCTCTCTGTGTTCCACAGGTCCTCGTGCAGGCCATCAAGGAGGCAAAGGAGCAGCACCCAGACATGTCAGTGACCAAGGTGGTCGTCCACCAGGAGACTGAAATCTCTGAGGATTGAGCTCAGGTAGGGCTATTTCTGGGGCCGAGGGCGCTCACTGTCCCGGCCTCAGAGAGCACTAGCCGGAGCCCCAGCCACTCCAGAGCCATACCCCCCAACGTGCCCACTCTGGGGCTTGATACCATGAAGTCGGGAGAGGCTGAGGAGGGCGACATAGGGGGGTTATTCAATATTTGGCTCCAACTAAAGCTGCTGGGTCTCCCTACGTCCTCCTGCCCTTAGCAGTACCAGCAGCGATGGGTTGGAGGAATTATCCCAAACACGGAGGTAAACCTCCATGCACCACCTGAATCTTCAGACAACCCCCTGCTTCTCCACCTCGCCGTTTCCTTCTTTCTGCCGCTCTGCTTGCTCTCTGCTGTCTAAGAGGAGGGCCAGAGGGGAAGAACAAAACCAAAAAGGGGGACCAGGCTGTCTTGGAAATGGGGCAGTCAGAGGATGGGGAAGAAATGGCTAAAGTTCTGTAGCCAAACTAGAGTTGGAAGCAGCGGAGCTGCTTTTTGGGAGACAGGGATCCAGGTAAATTTGTGCCTAAATGTAGTTTACAAATGACTTGAAAAAGGCACCAGTCACCTGGCAAGACTGGGTCCTGTAAAACTGCCCAAGCCTCGATCGTCATTTGTAGCCACACAAACTTGGCAATGGGACTGGACAAGAGTCTTCTTTGCAGGATTTAAAACCTTTCCTTCTCTCTCCTCTAGGAACTGTTTACCCCCGACTCCCTGCCCGTCTCCCATCCAGGAGAAAACCAGCAAAATGACAAAGAAGCTAACCTGCAATAGTCAGACTTCAGACTTGCAAGATTATTCTAACCACCAGAAAATTAATTTCATTTTCTATTTGGAATTTATACCAACAGTCTTCTAGATGTCACTGATCCTTTGGAATACCTTTTTCTATATTGTGATACCAGAAATTGTTCAACTTTTCACTCTACGGACTGTTTTTAAAGAGCTTTTTGTTCTTTTTTAATGGGGTGACTTGTAACCCCTTCAACTTACCCTCTCCCCATTTATTTCCAACCCAGATACTGACAGCGGGAAACCCTCCAGACTCTGTCAGCTGTGTGGGGGGCCAAAGCCCGCTTACTGGGGCTGCCCTGCTCCCCCTCTAGTTTCATACCCTTTGGATGATAGCAGAAACTTCACAAGCCAGCCCTCTCTCAGAACCAATGATGTGACTTTACCAGAATGTCAGGCAGGGTGGCTGCCCTGATCCACAGACCCCAGGAAAATGTCCCTGTCCCTTTACAGAGGGTGGTTTGGGTGAGGCAGAGACCTCTGCTAAGAATGTAGTATTGCTTTTCCTTCCTCCCTCCTACTCTTTCTTTTTGGAGCTTCTTTAGATCAAAGGCATCAGAAGTTGCTTCAGATGTATCTGATACTGTGAATGTTTGAACAGATCCGTGGCCTTCACCTTCCCCCCCGCCCCCCTTTTACCTCGTCAGAAGCAGTGGCTCTGCTAAGTGCTCCCCCACCTCCCATCTCAGGAGACCAAAACTCACGGAGACATAGGCACTTTTGGCCAGAAGCACTAATGGCACATGTTTAGCGGTGATTTGGGCAAAGAAAGCGAATGAGGTTTTTGAAAGGTTTTCTAGTTCTGGGAATGTGCACTTCACACGGGAATGGTGGGGTTTACCTCAGTCAGAGCTTGCTCAGAAGTACTTCCGGTGACTGTCCCTGGGCCTCATCTTAATCCTGGATGGTAGGGAATGGGACTCGGAGAGGAGGCTGTGTACCTTGGCCTGTCTTCTCCCCACCAGCACCCTCCTGCCAACAAGGGAATTGGCTTGTGGGGGCCACCCTCCCCCACAAGACCCCACATGCCAAGGGGTACAGCACCAGCTCTGCTCATTCCCACTTAACCACCTGAGTCCATCAGGTTTTGTAGGCTTGGTTTTAATAGTGGGTTTGGCTCTAATTTTTTTTTGTGTTGTTTTGGTTTTGAGAATGAGGCATGGTGTCCCCAATTCCACCATTCTTGGTACAGATTTGGGGGCATTTTTATTCAGTAGGACTTCTCTAATGGTCCAGCTTACTTCCCACAAACACATCTGCCTGCAGGTTCTTAGAACCCTAATTCTAGGACAGAAATGAATTCATGAGGCCGATAGTGAGTCAGAGTCCGCAGTCCCAGGGGGCTCAAGGGCGGCGAGTAGGACAGAAGCCTCATGCCTCTGCCATCCACGGTGGGAGCCAGTAGCACGTGTCCAAAGTGTCTGCTGGCTGAGTTCTGTTTAGACAAGCTCAGTTGGTTTGAACTGATTTCATATGTGTGCATTTTTCTTTCAGTAGTTATGTGAGATTGTTATTAACCATCGGGCGGCTTTCTCTGGGGAAGGACAGGACGAGCTCAGGTGAGATGTGTGACAGGCGTGGGGAGGTTGTCCTATCTCAGGAACAGACTTAAGGCCTGTGGGCGTGGCATCTGCAATGATGGGGTTTTCTGGGCGGTGCCCAAGCCTGGGCTGTGTTGCCTGGAGTGGTGGTGAGGTTAGAAGTCCAGCTCATATCAAATGAGCATATAACGTGAGCTCCCTCCCCAGTGGCCTGCTGTCCTGCTGAAACGTACTGTGGCTCCCAAAGCCAAAACCTGTGGAACGCAGAGGAGGGGGGAAAGGAAGAGGCACAGTGCGTTAGGTCAGCGTGGCCGCTTTCGGAGCACAGGACCGTGCATCGCGGCCGCCCCTTCCCCTCAGCGCTGTCCCCAACTCATTACACTTCTCTCTGCTTCCTTGTCTATAAATTGGACCAGAAGATCTATAATGCCCTTCCAGCACCGAGAAGCCATGATTTGGACAAGCGAGCACGAGGGGTGTCCTTCCAAGCCTCTCCCCCTTTCCCTCCTCTCTGGTAACAGATCTTGGGGTTTGGCAATAGTTTGGATTTTTTTCTTCCTGCAATTGTGTGTGTGTGTGAGGGAGAGAGAGAGAAAGAAAAACAGACTCTGTCCAGGTGGAAATGCAGAGTGGACTTGGCAGCCGGTTTCTTAAAGTGACTCAGACACACCACAGTAACAACTCTCACCGCGATTTTATTTTTATTTCACTTGAGAAATAAAGACTTCCTCCAAGCCACATGAGGTCTCTGCCACCCACCCACCCACCCAACTAGACTTGCATTTATAAGCTGAGGGCCCACAGAGCCTGGCTGCAGGGACCTGTCAGGGCATCTGTCCCCCTCCCCAGGCCCCCCACCGTATGTTCTGCAGGGCAGCCAAGGGTGAGGGGACAGCAGCGCCCCTGGGGAAATGGAGCCAGCGCTGTGGCCTGAGCATCACAGAGAAATGCTAGCAGGAAAGGCCTGCCCCGGATCTCAGACCCAGGCTGGTGGTTTTACAAATCTCTCAAATGTATTATTTTGGTGACAAAAATGAAGGAGCTTTGTAAAATTTTTAAAAATTATGAATCATATCAAGTAGTTGTTTACATTTCTTGACAAAATAGGAACCATGGCAGCAGAATCAAATTGGCAAAATCCTTAGATGAAATAGGCAATAATTAGGTCTGCTGATTTGGCCTTTTGTAGTAAGAGAAGTGGCTGTAGTGTTTAGCTATGTGTTTGGTCTTGCTTCTTGTACTGCATTTTTCAATAAACTTAAAAAAAAAAAAAAAAGGACTGAATCTGAGAATCGATCGACTTTTAAGGTTCACTTCCCCTACCAACAGTTTGGGAAACTTTAGACCCAAATTCAAGCCATTTTCTAAAGTAAGCTATCCACATTGGCCAAAATGCAGCTTGAACGTTGTATAAAAGGATTTCTGAGAACTGGCAAATGCCTTTTGCCAACTGGAGGGAGATTCTGCAGCATAGACCATGACAAAAGGAGAGAATGGGGCTTCTCAGACCTATTTGGTGAGAGGCTAGACCCTCAGCACGAAGGCATTGGCAGTAGTGTAGTCCTAGTGGGATGTACCCTCATGGCTGAGGAAAGAAAGGGTGCCTATCCCAGATGGCAGTGAAGGGTCTCAACTCTACCCCATTGCCCATCTTCCCAGAGGTCCAAACCCCATCACCAGTGCCCACTGCTCAACCTGCCTCCCAAGCCTTAGGGGTCCTTGCCCACCACTTTGGGTTTGCCAAGACACCAGGTTCATCTCCCACTCACCCTGGCCTGGACCTCCAGCCCCCTCAGGTTCCTGTCCAAGGCTAAGGCCAGGAGGCTGAAGGAATTCCTGAGGCCGAGTCATTGCTGGTCTCCGGACTCCACATTGAAACACATTCTCTCCAGCTTATTGAAACTTTGTGCAGTTGGCATTTCTCAAGATGCCTTAGCAGCTGCTGGGGCCAGCACATCCATTCCCCAGTCTGGGACGTGACTGAAGCATCTAGAAGTTGGGACTCCTGGTCCTGTTATCATGGTCCATGCTGCAGCCTTATAGCAGGTTGTCCCCTGCTCCTCAAACCCGGGCTCCCAAGTCCCCGCCGCCTCCTAACTTGGCATAGCCCCCTGGACTGAGGCGGTCCAGACGTGGCCAGCTTCGGTGAGCACAGTCCCGAGGCGCTGGGGCCCCAAGCAGGAGCTCTCCAAGGCCCAGATCCAAAGACTTGGAGTGTTCAATGCAGGAACCAGAGGGCTGCACGGTGATAATCACATGGCCAGTCTGGGCCCGCGGGCCCCAGGGCGAGGGCAGCCCCGGGCCCTTCAGCGGGTAACTGTTGAGCAGGGCAGGTAACCCCAAGTGAGGATTAGCAGGCTCTGAACGCAGACTCCGCACTGACGGGACAGGCGAGGTACCCTGACGCGGGGACAGGTCCCAGCTTTCGGGCTCCGCACAGCCTATGGCTCGGGGAGTCCTGGGACCGGGGCTGGGAAGGAGAGCGCAGTCCCAGCCCGGGCCGTCGGGGGGCCGGAGCGCCTGGGCCCGCAGCGCCCCCTGGCGAAGCCGTCGCGTCTCCAAGTCGCGGTTCTCATAGAGCAGTGTGTTGGCGCAGATGAACACGAACAGACCGACGCCCATGACCACAGGCCCGAGGAGCCGCAGCCGCTCGTGCGGGCCATGGGCCCGGCCGGCCCCGCGACCCTCACGTCGCAGCTCACTCGCGGGGGGTGCGCTGGCATTAGCAGCCCGGGGCCCTGGGGCCCCGGCGCGGTGCGGCCAGTAGCCGGCCACCGCGATGCCCATGCCCACCAGGACCACGAGCGCCCCCAGCGCCGCGAAAGCCCCCGACGGCGAGCGCAGCCGCAGCCGCGCCCGCACCCGCAGAGGCTCGGGCGGGGAGCGCGGGAGCCGGCGGCGGCCCAGGCGGCGGCCCAGGCGAGCGACGCGGCCCTCGGGGCTCCTCCGCACCTCCCCGCAGTCTCCCGGGCTCCCGGCCGTCATCGTGCCGTCGTCTGGGCGCTCTGCGGAGAGAAGACAGGAGGCAAGGGCTCAACCGACGGGCCCAAGTCGGAGCGCCAGGGTGGGGGCGCAAATCCGAGAAGGAAGATCGGGCTGCTTCGCCCAGGACGCTTGGAGATCCCTGGCGGCCACCCCCGGATCTTCCCGGGCTGCCAGGCGGGGAGCCGCCCCCACGCCGGTTTTCCGCAGCGGCGCTCCGAGCCAGGGTTGCGCGGCAAAAGCCCGCGTTGGCCCGGCCCACGGGCGGAGAGGAGGGAGGGGGCGCCGGAGGCTCCCTGGCGCATCGTTGGCTGCGGGGCTTCGGCCGCCCGCGCCCTCTTCGCCAGCCCGCGGGTGCGCGGCCTCGGGAGGCGTGGGGCCGCCGGCAGCAGCGCCTCCAGGGTAAGTCCTGTCAGGGCGCGACCTCAGCCCCGCACGTGGCTGCACCGTAGTAAAGGAGGGAGGTGGCGCTCGGACCGCCCGAGTCCGCCGGGGTCGCTCGCGGGCCCCACTTCCCCGTACTGCGCTTTACATACCGCAGCGTAGGAAGGAGGGGGTGTTACTACCTCCTCTTCCTTCCCGCCCCCTCCTTCCAGACCTCCTCAGTCAGCACGGAAGCTGCAGCAGGAGAGACTCGAGCAAGACTCCGGGAAGACCGCTCTGACCACGACCAGAGGCCGACTCCGCCCAGCGTTTCTCTAAACTCCGCGGGGAAGAGGCTTCCGGGTCCCCCGGCAGCCGGGCTGTGGCGGGCAGGAGGCAGGGAGTGCGGGGCCCGCCGCAGCGTTTTGTCCAGCGGACTCCCCTCCTGGCTCTCCCGTCGGCCGGGACAAGGCTGTTCCCAGGTTGCAGCGTTTCCAATTCGGGCTCTTCGGGATGAATCATCCCCCTTTCCCGCCGCCTGGCCTCCTTTCCAGCCTCCTCCGCCCGAGGCCTCAATGGCCCGCGTCCCGGCCGGAGCAGCACCGCCCCTCCGCCTCGGGCCGCCCCAGAGTCCCGGCCGCCCCGCTGAAGCCCCTCCCGGCTGCTGGTCCGACCTGGCCTGCAGCCTGCGGACTGGATCCCGGCCGGCGCAGGAGTAACAGGGCTGCGTGTGGTGTGGCCCCCACCGAAGGGAGGGTGTGGAAGGAAAAGGGGGCCCGCCCAGGCGCCTGGAGCCTCAGGAGACGGGGGTTAGGGCCTTGCGGTCCAGTGGTGCCGCCTCATACCCCCAATCTGGTTTCCAAACAGCTCCAGCGCTGGAACCCGCCCCCAGGCCCCAGGGAGCGGGCCTTGCTATCCCACCTACTCCCCATCCGCACCCCTGAAGCTCAAAGCAGAACATCCGTCCCTGCTTCCAACGGGAGAATTGAAATCCCAGGGCCTAGGCATGGAGCCGCAGCGTCTACCGCGCCTACAGCCTGCTTTTCACAGATGGCAGGCAACTGCAGCCCAGCAGAGGAGTCTGCTGGAGTCACACCGCCACCCAAGGCGGGGAGCTCCACCAGGACGGACGCCGAGCCTCTGGACCTAGCCCAGCGCTAGGCACTTCTCGGCACAGCCACGGGGGAGCTTCCTGGCAGGAGACGAGGCCCATTTCCCCCTTGTCTCTGAATATATGGAGTCCTTTCCCCAGCCCCAAGCTGGCGAAGTGACCGGCTCGCCCCAGGCCAGAGCTGGTGCCCCAACCCTAACTCCGGAAAGGTCACCCCTGAGCCCCCGTGCGACCCTGAAGGGAGGGAGGCGGAGGCGTGCAGAGAGATGGAGACATGGTCGGAGACCCCAAGGCTGGAGGGCGTGAGTCAACGCTGGGAACCCCAGGGAGGCCGAAACTTGGAGACACAGTCCGAAAGTCCCAGGGCGCGGGAAGTTGCTTGGGACCAGGTCCCGGCACTCCGGGATCCCGCCTCCGCCCGCGTCCACACGCTGGCCGGGGGTGAAAGGGAGGACCCGGCTCCCGCCCGCCCCGGAGCCTTTCCGGAGGGAGGGGCCAAGGAAAAAGTTGAGGAAAGTGGGAGACGAACCCCGGGACCCTATTTTTGCTCACCTGGCGCCGCAGCGCCCGGGTGGGTCCCGGTCCGAGTCCGCGCGCGGCGGCTCGCGGCACTGCCGTGGTTTCCACGGAATCTGGGCCCCCGGCCCCGCCCCTCCCGGGCCCCGCCCCTCCCCGCGCGTCCCCGGCCCCGCCCTGCAGGAGCCGGGGGTACGGTCTGGCCCGCGCCCCGCCAGGCTCCGCGGCTGGAAGAAAGCAACAGCTCGGGGCTGAGGGTCGCAGGTAAGCGCTGTGCGCGCGCCTGGCGACCCAGGGGACCGGGGACCCTAGTCCCCCACCTACGTCATTCGCTAAAGGCCGGGAGGGCTCTATTCCCACGTGGGGAAACTGAGACCAGAGCTCGAGAGCCCCCTGCCAAGCTGCGCAGCCTGAGCGTGCGGACCGGGTTGGAAGGCCCTCCCACACCTCCGAGAGCCCCTGAGTGCAGGCGCCCGGGAGAGGGCTCGCGGGGGTGCGTCTGAGAGCCCACTGGTACGCGGCGCCGTCCGGGGAGCTGCCCGTAGGAGGCGGCCCGAGTTCCCGGTCAGCCGGCCCTTCCTCTATCTGAGCTTCACTGTCTTCACCTGTAAAATGGACATAATGGTGTCGGCTTCGCAAGATGCTGAAGGGCGAAACTTGGGCAGTGAGGACGGGACGCACGACACCGGGCAGAGCCCCGGACACCCCCACAAGCGTTCAATGAATAGTAATCACGGTGGGGAGGCTGGAATAGGGATGAGCCCGGCCCCCAGAGCTGAGAGAATCAAAAGGGGATCGCAGATCCTGCCCCTTTAGCCCCCCTAAGAAGATGAGCCCAATTTGGAGTGGGGGGCAGTGCTTGTCCCAACGCAAGAGGAGGGCATGGAGGGCTGCGGAGCCCGGGCCAACAGGCCTGAAGGGGGCGGCCTGGCTTTCGTGCCCCGCCCGTCCCCAGAGGCAAGAATGTGGAGCGGAGCGCGGGGGTCGGCTGGCGGCCCAGTTTCCATGATGCGGGGGGCGGGCTCAGAGGAGGGGGGTGCGGGCGGATTGCCAGCTTCTGCGCCGGGGCCCCCCTCACTCCCGCAGCTCGGCCGGGCCCCTCGGGAAGAATTTCCGGCCTGGGATTGATTAGAGTCCGCCCCTCCCCCGGCCGCGGAGACCCCCCGGCACGCGGGGGCGCGAGGGGAGGGGGATGGGAGGTAATGAGACCCGGCTGTGCGCACCCGGCAGGGAGGGGAAACTGGAGGAAGTCGCCGGCTTGGGCCACCCCACCTCCCAACGCGTGGCGGAGGGGTCCCGGGTGCACACCGCACAGCTAGGCCTCGAACACAGGCTCCGACCGTCTGGCTCGGCCAAGGGGACTGGTGATGGCATCGGCGCTCCCAGGAGCTCCTCTCTTAGCCCGTGGGACCAGGCGTCTTCGGGAGCGACCGCGGCCACCCCTGGGAGCGGAGCCTCCTTCTGTGGACCGACCCTGAGCATCCAGAGGAGACTACAGTGGGTGGGGCCGAGCCTCGGCTCCCGCGGCTGCACCCCTGCGGTCCAAGAGCGAGGCCACGGTCGCCTTCCTGCAGCCCACGTTGGACTGAAGGCTCCAGCTGCCTGAGCTGGAAAGAGAACGCCCTGTGCCTGGGTTGTTGCCTGCACTCCACTGAGACAGCAGCCTCCTTCCTGTCTCTTCCCACCTCCTGCTTCCCACTCTGCACTTCATCCACCCCGCGCACACTTACCCACAGCGTACGGGCCTGCGACCTCCTACCGCTCCCTCAACGGCCCACCCCAAACCCGTCCCCTTCCGCGCTCCCTGTTCTTCCTGGGGACACCAACTCCGGAGGCCAAAGCCTGCACTGTGTCACCGCCCTTGTCCCTGGTTTTTACCACTTGTTTCTCCTGCCTGCCCTTCCCAGCTTTCCCCGCTCCCTGGCCTCTTCTCCTCTCCAGTGTTGGGGCTCCTTTAGCCTGTGCCCACAAGCTCAACCTCACTGTCAGCAGCTAGACACCTCCTCGGAAGTCCCCCTGTGTGTCCCCTCCGCCCCTCCTTTTCCCCCTCTGTGAAGGATCTCACAGCCCCCTCCAAGGCCAACTATACCAGGGGTCACCTTAGGCTCCTTGCATTGAATTCATCAGGTCTGGTGGACACTGCTCTTGTAATCTGGAATTAGCCACCTTCTCCCTGCCCCAGAGCACTGTCCTGCTCCAGAAGGGCACCAAGCGTCTCTACACTGAATCTGAACCCATCACTCACTCCCTGCTTAAAATCTTCAGGCTCCCCAGAGTGGTCCAAATGGAGTTTAAAATCCCTTCTCATCTCCACAAACTGGCCCCTGCCCCTCTCACACTCAGGCTCCTGGATAGCTGAACTTGTTTCCACCCCCAAAATCTGAACTCTGGCCTACCTTGATCAGCCCCTTGGCTCCTACTCATCCTTCAGACCTCCTCTGGGCCTTCCCCAGGCCTCTGGACCAGGTCAGTCAGCCCCTCCTCCACCCCTCAGTTATATACCTCAGGTGAGCCTCTCCTGAGCAGGACTGTGCACAGGTGCACGGAAGTCAGTGTTTGGGAATCTAGTCTGTTTCCTGTCTGTGTCCCCTCCAGCCGTGAGTGCAGAGGAGCAGGACTGGGTCTATCCTGCTCACCCCTGGATCACTGTGCCTGCCCACAACTGGCTCTGGCCTGGCCTGTGTCTCCCCCACCCTAGGGACCCTTCTACCCCTGGGCCCCACCCAGGCAGCAGGAGAGAAAGGACTCAGCTCTCTGTGTCTCAATTTCCCCATCTGTAAAAAAGCAAGGAATAATACCTCCCAGTGTGAAGATTAAATAAGAGTACACATGTTCAGCATCTGGCACAAAGTGGATGACCACCAAACAGCTGCTCCCTCCTCTGACCACAGGTTTTCAGGCACAGAGGGCAGTGTTTGGGGGGCTGTAAAACCTTCCCTGGGGTCATTGGGGGGGTGGGGGAGAGAAGTGTCCCGTTTCCTAGATATAATCCCTTTTAATTCTCTTGAGAGCTCTAGGAAGTCAATGTTATACCCAGTTTTCAGGAAACTGGCTCAGAGGCAAAGAGATCTGCCCACAGACACACAGCCAGGTTGAATCAGTGCCCTCCCACTCTGCAGAGAGATGTCCACCGAGTCTGCTTGGTTTGGTCCTGAGGACATGCAGATGTTGGCCTCAATATTGGGATACTGATTTCCTCTGGAATCTGTCCTAGCTGCTATGTGACCTGGACTCCCTCACTTCTGAAGGAGGGGCCTGGATGAGCTGTCTCCAGGGGACCAGGGTGATCCGCATTGCTCCCCCAAGCTTCAGGTCCATGCCTACCTGAGGCTCCATGTCCTCTCCAGAAGCCACAGTGGGGAGGGGAGCAGCTGTCACCTCCTGCATGTCACTGCCCTACCCTGGGCCATAGAACATGGGCCTGGAAATCAATCTTCTGTCTACTTTAGGAACAACCAGTCTGAGCCTGCTAGGCTGCCCCAGATTTCCTGCCCAAGCCCCAGAGGTTTCTAAAACCATCCTTGTCTCAGGGCCACCTTGGGCCCACTGAGGACACAGCCCTGTGCCACCATGGCTCCCCTGGGGAGACCACAACCTCAACTGAGAATTCAGACATAGGTCCAGAGGGAGAGCATGGCTCTGAGTCCCAGTTTTGATTATGCAGCTCAGTCATTCCCTGGGTGACTTGGGCACATCAAAATGCTCTCTCACAGCTCCTGCCTCTCAATATGTACCTCACAGGAAGGACGTGTGCTGATGGGCACATGATTGGCAAGTAGAATCCAGGACCACAGTTCCAGTCCTCCATTTATCCATTTATAGGGATGGAAACCAATGCCCAGAGAGGGGCAGTGGCTTGACCAGGGTGACCCAGATAGTGGCATTCCTGCTGTGTTTCAGGGTCAGAAGAGTCTCCCACAGTCACAAGGTCCCATCCCAGGCCCAGGCCCTCAGAGGATTCTGGGATGTGAACCCTAAATCTACCTCTTGCCACCCCACGGAAACTCTGAGCTGGGCCACTGGGTGTCTCTGGGCCACTAGTAAAACGCTTAGTGAGAGTGAGTCCCCATCTCCATTGCTTTCTGAAGCCCAGAAAAGAGGAGACAGAGCGGGTGACACTGGGAAGATCAAGGGGAGGAACCCTCCTGGGAAACAGGGCAAAGCCAGCCTCCCACCTGAGTCCCTAAGCTGAGGCACAACAGTAGGAGCATCTCCATCTCACCGAGCTCCCCCAGCTACCAGGCTCTTTATACCTGTTACCTTCGTAAGTGTGCAGGACCACTCCAAATGTGAGGTGCTGCTATCAACTCGTGTCACGCATGTGGAACTGAGCCTCAGCGAAATCCAGGCCTGTGAGGGCTGTCTGTTCATGTACCTATCAGTCACGGGTCCTGCACAGAGCAATTCTGAGGCTCTCAGGTCATATGGTCTAGTTTCTCCCACCCCTACACTGCAACCCTGGACTGGTCCCAGCTCTGTCTATAACGTGGGGTCAAGTGCCAGCTTCCAGAGATCGAAATAAAGTGCTCTGTCAACAGTAAAGACAAAGTAAGGAGGCTCAGAGAAGGTGAGTGGCAGGCCCCAAAAGTCACACAGCCTGATGATGAGTCAAGTCACCCCAATTACCATTTCGGTGAGGCAGGACTCTACTTCTTGGGGTAACACCCTGTCTCCGAGCTGTGCCGAGAGCTTGGTACCCAAGCCCGGGGCAGAGGGCAGCAGGAAGTAAACACTAGAGACACAGAGATGGAGATGCGGAGCCAGTGGACTCAGAAAAGCCCGAACGCGGGAGGCAGGAGCGGCTGCTGCGGGAGCCCAGCGTCGGCGCCACCTGGCGGCGAGGTCTCGCACCTGCACCCGCGGAACCCGGCTTCCAGCAACGAGGCTCGGGTTGCCTCCGGCGCCCCCGCCCGCCCGCCCGCCTTTCCCTTCCCGGTACAGACAGCGCCGCCGCATTTGCAGCCGAGAAGCAGGGGCCCAACCCCGCATATCCGCTGACTCCCTGCGCGGAGATCCTTGGCCGCATGTGTCCTTCTCAGGCCTCCGGGCCCCTTTCAGAACCTGGGGTCACTGGTCTTCGGACCTCTCACCGGCACACCGCAGGTTGCCTAAGACAGAAAGGATTCCGCTTGGGGAGGCCGGAGTCTGGGGAGAGGGAGGACACAAAATTGTGTGGCTGAACCGTAGGGAATGAAGCTCGGAGACTGACCCGGCGTGGGAACCCCCGAGCTGCGCGGCTTGAGCACGGCCCCTGCAATCCTTAGAGCGGCCCAGAGGGGGCAGCACCCCCCGCATCGCTGCCCTGCCCCCAGGAGGCAGGCTCAGACACAGCGTGGTAACTGCCAGAGCGGCCTGCATTCCACGATGGCCTGACCTAAACCCCAACTCTGGCCCTGGGGGACTTGCCCCGAGCTCTGCCACTCTCTTCCGGCCCTAGTTTGGGCATCCAGCCCAGGCCTGTAGAAGTTTCCTTTCTTTTTTTAAAGCTGAGCCATCCTGCCACCTGTTGGCAGCTCAGCGGCAGCTCAGCTCGTCCGGGAATGGAACCGGAGACTCGGTTGTCTTAACCAACTGAGCCACTCGGGGGGCCGACAGAAGTTTACTTTTTAATCAGACAGGCCGCATGTGCATTGATGCTTGTGATTGTTACCTGGAATGACGCTGTACCTCGGCTCTTTGTCTTGAAGGAAGAATTCAGTCAAGAGACAGGGTTTGTGCAGCATAGAACAGCAAGAAGTTTATTAGAAAAGCAAGTACACTCCGAGACATGGAGCAGGCTGACCCAAGAGAGGGAAGCAGGCTCTCCCTATGTTGTGTGAGAGCTTCTGTTTCTATGGGTAGAATTGTCTCCCCGCCCCCCCCCCCCAGTACCTCCCATTCTCCCAGCTGGCATGCCTCGCGTTCCCTTCTCACTCCCAAGGTTGTCTGAGCTCATTACAATGGTCCTGAGAAGCAGGGTGTATATTCTGATGCGCAGGATGTTTTTTTCTCTCTCTCCAGCTTCTAATAATACATGCCTTTGATTTAGGGGCATGTGTGAGCCTGGAATCCTGCTGGGCTAGTGAGGCATTGGTGCCCTAAGTGGGGGCAGCTGCAAGGGGTCTCGACCCAAGTAGGAGCTGCAGCAAGGAGCTTTCTAACCAGCCTGGGTCTCTCCTTTGCCTTTCTATCTATCTACCAACCCTATCTTGCCCCCTCAAGAGTTTGAGGCCCTGAAATCTTTTAGGAAAGGGGAGGATGTGTCTCTTCTGTATCTACTTCCTGCTGGGGCGTGTTGTAGTCAGAGACTCATCTTGTTCTCTTGTTGTCCCTGTACTTTTGGTAGGTGGGAGGCGAAAGCTGCTAGCAACAGTGTTGAGAGGAGAGTGGTATAATTCTGAGTCCTCTATTTCCAGAGGAACAGGTTGGGATCCCTGGAGGACTGTTATTTTTAAGTGAAACTGCTGTGATCTGGAGGAGATAAATTTGACAAGTAGATTAAAAAGATATGGCCGTATAGTAGTAGAAGCAATATACAAACTAAAGGCCCTAATAAGAGTAAAAACTAAGTTATGGAAGTTAGAGAGTCTTCTATCACCAGATGGAGTCAGTTGTTGGACGTTCCTTTGCAAAATTATGAAGCTATTGGGTTGTCGGAAAAGTCATGACACATTTTTGCAACGAAAAACATAGAAAAAATATGTCATGACTTTTCCGACAACCCAATATTTAGCCTGATTGTATATCTTGCTAATATCTTCTTCTGCTTGACTGGTGGTATTTATATAAGTGTAGCGAGTCTTATTAATGATGGTATTTACTCCCCCTTGTTCGGCTAATAAGTAATCAAGGGCTAGTCTGTTGTCAAAGACATTTGGAAGTGAATCAAGGGACCACTGGAGATTCTGGAGAGCTGTCACATTATAGCCTGCCTGTCTGTCTCCATGCACGTCTCCGTAAAGACAGATCATAACTTCAATATTATGCTTACTGTATATACCCCCACTTGGCACCAAGGAATGGCCAGCCAGTCAGAGACGGATAAGATCCCACGAGAGGGACAACCCAAGTCAGGCACGGTCGCGTGGGTGCCAGTGGGTACCCGTGGGTGCCAGTGAGTGCCATGGGAGAAATCAGGGAGAGGAGAAAAGGGGTGTAAATGCCTTGCTTCAGGTTCTGGCAGCCTGCCTGTGAAATGACCTATTGATGTGATAATAATACCTGTCCTCCCTGCATTCTTATCAGTAAGGCTTGGCAGAGGAGGTTCTGACTCTTAAGAGGTGCATGACAATAACCTCATGGGGCCTCTGGTAATGGCAGTTTGCAGGCTTGGGAAATTAGGCTTGGAGGTTAATTCTTGGGTGTGAGACTCACAGACCGCGGAAGCTACACTGACCCTTGCTTATGTGTAAGACAATAAAAGGAACCGTCAGGCCCGATTCGGGGCTCCAGTCCACGAGGCTGGGGTCCCCTGGCCCCGAACTGTTTTCTCTCCTATTTTGTGTCTCTCTTTTCCTTAACCTTTCACCGTCCCTTCTCCACTCCCACCTGCTCTGTCGTGCAGGAACGCGACAGAACGCAGCTCCAGAGCCTTGAGCTAGGGCAGCTATGGACTTTGTTAGGTTGGTTAAAGTAGCCTCATCATAGGCAAACCCTCCCTAAGGGGCTGCTAGATGGACAGCAGCCCCAATACTGGCTACAATGAGTCCTATGGCCTATTTGGCTCAGGAGTGAGTGATGTTATGAATAGTGATTGATATGCCTCGAGGGCCTAAAAACCCTAAGGTGCATTGTCCTTCAAACTGGAAATTGTTAATACATGGGTAGGCCAGGGTTATAGGTGGTTGGGGGTAGACCTCCTTCGGTGACTTCTCACTGGGTAGTTCATTTTGAGGAAGACACAGAGAAATGAATATCCAGGGAGGGCACAAGCCCAGTGCCGGAGGAGGAGTTAAACTATGTGGTTAGTCCTGAGCCCTAAGGAGGGGCTATACCGCACTGGGGAGATGAGAGACCTCCCCTCAGCCCAGCATCCCTGGACCCTGTCGGTACCTTCTCTGCTCTTGGAGGTAGGCAGTAAAGCTTCTAAGATGTTGCCTGTCCCTCCCAGAATGTGCACCAGTTTCTGGGGCTTGTATTTCGTTTGTGACTAGTTGGACCCCAGAAGGTAATATTTGGAGTGTACCTTCTAGAAATGTCAACTGTAATGGGGTCATAGGGGGATCAGACAGAGGAGATGTAACCTTTCTCTTGATACGAAGTGACCTGGGCTAGACGTGCATGTATAGGTGAGGGGTTTGACCCTCATTGTATCAGACCAATTAACTAGTGGGGTGAGGTGAATGCAGCCCAGATGTGTAGCTGTGGGGTCTAACCTGACAACCAAGGGAGTGCTCTTGGGGAACTCCTGGGGACCCCTGAAAGAAAGGTAAGGCTGAGATTAAAATGGGTAGGCTGAAACTGGGGAAGAGGAGAGGGCGTTTCCAGGCTGTGGTGGTGTATCCAGTAATTAGAGAGGCTATTTCCCTTTGTAATTATGTTGGGAAAGTTTATAAGGGTGTTAGTCTCCTATTCCCCACAAAGGGGCTGGGAGTTTAATAGAATTAGGAGGACAGATATCATGTTAACGATTTAGTCTAAGTGTATCAGAAACAATTCTTTAGTGTGTGTTGGGGTGGTTACCAGGAAGGACACAGGTGGAAAAAATAAGAATAGAATTAAGAGAAAAATCAACTAGTAGATAGTAGTCAGGTGTTGGTTATTAGTGCTTAGCAGTGCTTTCTCAAATAGCAACTTGAGATCTGGAGGCTCGCAGGAGTACTGAGACCCGGTTGGTAAGTCTTCTGCTTTGTCACCCTTCCAGGGTTTTATCTGGGAGACTCCTGGCACCTTGACAGCTGTAGGGGTAGAAAGTAACATAGTGAAGGGGCCCTTCCAAGTGGGGCTCAGTTGGGATGTAGGGATGCTATCTTTCTATGATTTGATGGGTATCTGGCTGCCAGGCGGGTGGTACTGAGTTGGTAAAGGGTTCTGCCCTGCAGGTAAGGGCAGAGCCTTTTGTTAATAGGCCCTGAGGGCTTCCTGGAACTGTCCTAGAAAAGTGACATACTGAAGAAGGTTTGTAGTCTCAGAATCTAAGAGTATGTCCAATGAGAGAAAGGCCCTCCCATATCGAGCCTCCTAAGGGCTGAGTTGTAGGGAAGGCTGCACCCACAGTCGAGCTGTTGGTAGGAGGTTAAGCTGTGGTTGAGAGGTTTCTTGACAGAGCTTCCTTGGGATGTGCTTAGGGATTTGCTTTGCTCTTTCTATCTTGCCGGTGCTCTGAGGTCTCTATGAGGAATGTAAGATTATACCTAGGGCCTTAGCCACCTGTTGGATAATATATGAGGTCAAAGGAGGCCCATTGTCACTTTGTAAGAACCTAGGTATGACTTCCTGTAGTAGTTGCTTGGAAACCTCTTGGGCCCTCTCTGTCGGGGTGAGGAATGCCTTTACCCACCCTGTGAAGGTGTCCATACACACCAAGAGATATTTAAATCCTCTGCATGAAGGCAGTGGAGTGGAATCTCATTGCCAGTCCTCTCCTGTGTAGCTTCCTGGAAGCTGAGTGGGCTATATAAGTAGGGGAGGCTTGTTTCCCTGGGGTTTGTTGTAAGCACAAAGCCTATGGGCAAGGCACACCTGGTTAATTGTCTTATGTATGCCTTTTCCAGTAAACATTTTCCTGTAGATTTGGTGTATATTATCCCGCCTAAAATGATAGGAATTATGAAGTCCTTTAATAACTCTACTGGAGGGACCATGATCAGCTCATACCATCCCTGAGGGTTCAGGGTGTCTCCGCTCTGAATGGCCCCATTTTTTCTCTTCTGAGGCATATGACGGGGAAAGAGTGGGGCCCCGTAAAGAAGGAATAAGGGCCCCTATACATTTTTCTTCAGAGAGCATGGCGGCCTTCACCATCTGATCCACCTGATGATTTCCTTGAGCTATTGTATCTTGTCCTGTGTGATGTCCCTGGCAGTGGATTACTGCCACCTCCATGGGTGAGTGTATGGCCTCTGGGAAAGATAATGTCTGAGGTCCGTATTTTATGGGGCTGTCTTTGGCAGTGAGAAATTCTCTTTCTTCCCAGATAGGTGTGTCGGCATGGAGTACTAAGAAAGTATATTTAGGGTCTGTGTGGATATATATATATATTTTTAAAGATTTTATTGGGGAATTGGGGGAAGGGAACAGCCAAGTTGCTGTCCTTTCGTTGTTCAGTCTAGTTGTGGAGGATGTCGCTTCACTGGCCCATGTTGGTATTGTGATCATTGCTCTCTTCCTGGGTGAGGCAGTCTCTTGCCAGCCATTGGACGGCTGCTCACAGTGGCTCGCAGCAGCTCACAAAAGCTCACATCCTCTGCAGCCTACGCGGTTGGACTCAGGGCAGCCCAGCTGCAGGATGAGCTGTTGTTCACTGTCTTAGCTGTAGAGGGTGCAGCATCACTGGCCCTAATGTGGAGTCTGAACCGGGGTCCTGCTGCTCAGAGCTGACATCCCAACTCTTAACCAACGTGCCACTCAGCCATCCTGAGTCTGTGTAGATATTAACCCTTTTGTCTCTTCCTAGCTATAAAGCTCTAGTTAGAGTGATTAATTTAGCTAATTAAGCCAAAGTCCTGGGGGTGCAACTCTTTGGCCTCTATGATTTCAAATGAGGTGACTATGGCCTATCCTGTATACCTGACTCCTTCTCTTATAAGGCTGCTCCTATCAGTAAACCAAATGTCATCTGAGTTTTCTAGTGTCTGGTCCTTTAAGCCTCTCCTGCTAGTATAAGTTAGGTGGACGGTTTCTTCACAGGAGTGTATTGGGGTGCCCTCCTCTGGGCAAGGAATAAAGGTAGCAGGATTAAGGGTGGTGTACCTTTGGATAGTAATACCAGGATTTTCTAACAGTAAGACCTGGTATTTTTTTTTTTTTTAAGATTTTATTGGGGAATTGGGGGAGGGGAACAGACAAGTTGCTGTCTTTTTGTTCTTCAGTCTAGTTGCAGAGGATGTTGCTTCACTGGCCCATGTTGGTATCATCATTGTGCTCTTCCCGGATGAGGCAGATCAGTTGCCGGCCTCTGGATGGTCGCTCACCGCGGCTATTGGCAGCTCACGCTGGCTGCCGGCCACTCACTGTAGCCTATGGCAGCCCACTGCAGCAGGGGCTGCAGCCTACACCGTCACTGGGGCTCACACAGCCCAGCTCCAGGTGGAGCTTTTGTTAGCTGTAGAGGGCAATGTCACTGGCCCTCATATGTGGGATCCAAACTGGGGCCGCTGGCATCCCAAAACCAGCTCTTAATGCGCCACTTGCCTGGCCCAAGACCTGGTATTTTTATATCCTGCTGTTATTCAATGGGGGCTCTTGAGGGCTAGTAAGGCAGCTACCTGGTGGGAGGTGAACACCTCTAAGGCCTATCCTAGGATGATTTTAGAAGCCTCTTATGCTAGAAGGGCAGTAGCTGCTACTGCCCAGAGGCAACCTGGCTAGCTCTGTGCCACTGAGTCTAATCTCCTAGATAAATGTCTGATTGGGTGCTGAGTGGGGCCTAATTCCTAGGTTAATACCTTGTTGGGCTATACCTTGTTTTTCAGTTGACATATAGCCAGTAGCGTTTTTGTTTTTTTTGTTTTTTGATTTTTTTGTTTTGTTTTTTTGAGGGCTGTATCACCAGCCCTCACATGTGGGATCCGGACCGGGGCCGCTGGCATCCCAAGCCAGCTCCCAACCAACATGCCACTTGGCGGGCCCGCCAGTAGCGTTTTGTGGGCTGAGGCAGCCCTGAGGCTGGGGTTCAAGTAGATCTCTCTTTAATTGCTCACAGGCATGTTGTTGCTCTGACCCCCAAATAAGGGGGCCCTCTTTGAGGGCTTCATATAGAGGCTTCACCCTTAGCCTATATCCGATTAGCCAGTGTCTACAGCACCCCGAGAGTCTGAGGAATGTTCTCAGCTGACTTTTGGTCATGGGAGAGGGCAGCTGAGTAATTGCCTTGACCCTGTCAGGGGATAACTTTTGTTCTCCCAGAATAAGGATTAGTCCTGGGTGTGGGACCTGTTGACTGACTCGCTGAGCTTTTGCTCTAGAGACCTTGTAGCCATGTCTGGGTAGGAAATTTAAGGTCTGCGCAGCGTGTAGTTGTCCTAGTTCTTGGGTGGGGGAGCAAGTGAGTAAATTATGTGTATACTGAAGAAGCATTTCCCGCTCAAGGGACAGGCGGGCTAGGTTTCCAGCTAAAGCCTGACCAAAGAGCTGTGAGCTGTCCCAAAACCCTTGTGCGAGGACAGTCCAAGTGAGCGGCTGACAATGCCTGCCCTCCACCGCCACCACCCCTGTCCCAAGAAATTGAGAGGAAGGATTGAGGGGTATACAAAAGAAGGCATCTTTTAAATCTAGGACTGAGAACCATTCTGTCTCTGGGGGTCTCTCCACAAAAATTGTGTATGGGTTTGGAATTACAGCAAGGAAGGGTAAGGGTGCTATGGCTTTATTAATGATCCTTAGATCTTGGACTAATCTATATTCCCCAGAACTTTTCTTTATGGGGGGATTGGAGTGTTGCAGGGAGATGAGTATGGTTTTAACAGACCGTACTTGAGAAATCTGTTAATAAGGGGCCACAGGTCCTCTTTGGCTTCGGGTTTCAGTGGATATTGTCACTGGTGGGGGTAATGGGAAGGATCTTTAAGTTGAATCTTAGCTGGAGTAGCATATTTGGCTTTTCCTGGGATTTCTGTGGCTGAACTTCTGGGTTCACTGAGTCTATTCAGGCTTCTCTGAGATAGAGGTCTCTTTGTCAGAGAGTACTACAAACATGAGGGAGAGGATTTTCAGCAACTAGATGTGCTCCCTTTTTGGAGAATACCGCTGCCCAGAAGGAGGCTGGGGCATTCTGGCATAACTGAGAATGAGTGAGAAAATAGAGCCTCTCCCGTGAACAGCATAGAGGAGGGGTAAACCTCTGGGTTATGGGCTGACCCTCCACCACAATTACTTGGCAGGATTTGAGAGAGGAAGAGAGAGAGAGAGAGAGAGGGAGAGAGAGAGAGAGAGAGAGAGAGAGAGAGAGAGAGAGAGAGAGAAACAAAGAGTTTAGCATGGAATAGGCACTCTCATATCAAATAGAAAATTTATGGTCCTACCGGCCTTGTTCAAGGTCACCCTAGGCTCTGTCACCTCGATGGCTATTCCAGGAGCCGGAGAGAGCTTTGGGCCCCTTCAAATCAAAGCCATGATGGACTGGGGTCTGACCTGGGGGCCCTTTTGCCCTCCGGACAGTGTTTTCCCCAGTGGCTGACCTTCTTGCAGTTGGGGCATGGTGTCCCTGGCTTTTTCTCTTCTGGGCATTCCCACTGCCAGTGTCCGGTCTTCCTGAAATTGTAGCACTTCCCTGGGGTTTTCTTCCCTGGGCGACCCTGAATTGTCTGCCGGACTTGTAAAGCAGCCACTATTGAGCCTGTCTCTTATTCCTTTGCTTTTCTTACCCCTGTTCCCTTTCCCTGCCCTTTTCCCCCTCCTCTTAGTCTCAATTGTATAAGAGGAGCTTCCCCAGCTGAGTGCTGGGTCCTAGTGCTAATTTCTGTAACTTCCTTCTGACGTCTGGGGCAGACTGAGTAATGAACCAGTCTTTGAGTGTTACCTCTCTTCAAGAGAATCAGGATCTATGTTGGCATATTTAGTAAGAGCTTCTCTTAGTCGCTTTAGAGCAGGGGTTGGCAAACTTTCGAGATGGAAGAGTCAATTCTGTCCCTCACAACAATTTAAAAATTATTCGAGAGCCATAAAACAAATGAAATCGCCATTATGTGAATAATATCCTTTAAAAATTTTATAAATGAGCGGCCGAGCAGCTCAGTTGGTTAAGAGCTCGCTCAAGAGTGTGAGCTGAGCTCTGAGCAACAGCAGGTCGATGCCCAGCCCGAGCTGAGCTGCCAACAGGTGGCAGAATGGCTCAGCTAAAAAAAAAAAAAAAAAAGATAAATTTTATAAATGAAAACTATGATAGTTTTATTTTCATTTTCAATTTTACTTCAGAGCCACATGTACATACCCAAAGAGCCACATGTGGCTTGCAAGCAGCAGTTTGCCAAACCCTGTTCTAGAAAAACCATGGCAGGGCCGGCCGAGTGGCGTGGTGGTTAAGCGCTGGCTTGGGAAGCCAGCGGCCCCGGTTTGGTCCCATATGTGAGGGCCAGTGACACTGCCCTCTAAAAAAACAAAACCAAAACAAAACAAAACAAAACCGTGGCGTTCGCAGAGGGGCTTTCGTCAATAGTAGCTAGCTTGTGGTAATTGTTTGGCTTAATCTTACTTTGTCTTGTGCCCTCAGTTAAACAAAGGACTAGATGATCTCACTGCCAGGTGTATTCCAGGGAGTTATAGTCCCAGGTGGGGTCAGTGCTGGGTCCAGCCGTGGCCCCTATTGGGTAATTAGGGTTAATTATACAGAGGCTATCTGCATAGTGGCAGCCTCTATACTTGTCTCCTTTTTTGCTTTAGAGCGAGTTTGTCCTATGATGACATGAATGACTCTCCAGGGGAGGTCAAAAGTAACAGTGAACCTCCAAAACCCGTTGACACATTTCTTTTTCAGGGTTATTGGAGTAGATCCCTAGGTCTGTCTTTATTTGGAGGAGGTCCTGGGTGGAGAAGGGGACCTGCACTGTCCCAGAGCTGCCTATTAGGCCTCCGCTTCCCCCCTGAAGGGGGCAGATCTTTGGGTCACAAGGGGACCCTGGGCATGGAGGTGAAGGCCCTTGCAGGTCTGAGGAGGGGCCATCTCCTCTGGTTCCTTAGCAGGAGGGGGTCGGAGGACATCCTCTGGGCTGTCCCCAAGATCAGGACCTCTGGGTGGACGAGTTAATAGGGCTAGAACTGAAGGGTCTACCTTACATGACCGACAGAGGTCTGAGTCCGTCTCTGGGGGCCATACATGGTATTTCTGTCCATTTTTCTAGTTTGCGAAAGAAGAGGTCCAATTGTAAGATGGTATGATTGTTTAGGTTGCCATTTTCAGGCCAGCTTCCTCCATCCCCTAATTTATATTGGGGCTAAGCCGTATTGTACAGGAAGATGAGCCTCTTCTTTAGTGTCTCAGGGTGAAGCTTGCTCTAATTTAGTAGAATATACCCGAGTGGGGATTCCCGAGCCACAGGGCTCTCTGCTTACCCATCTATAAGAAAATACAGAGTGGGGGGTGGGAGAGAAGTGTATTCCCTCTCTATCCCCCGTTCTAAAATACCTTCTGAAGCACAGCGTCCCCTACCTCAGAGAAAGGGGACAGGCCCATTCTCATCAATGAAATTCTGTGTATCCTTACCTCATGCTCCCTGTCACGTCCCCTCAGGCTGTGGACTAATGTACGCCTCACCCGTGCTTGCTGGAGAGCGGCCCTCTGTCGTCCCCCTGCCCTTTGTAGTCAGGAGGGGCAAATCCTGGGTCTTGTCTTTGTCCCTTTCTCTGTAAGTGTTCCCTGCTGGCTGCCTGACGCAGCCAGCCCTCCAAGCGGCTGTTACTCTGAACTCTAGGATGGATCCTCTATCTTCTGGCTAGCTTGTAGCTGTCCCGTCTTTGGTCATCGGTCCAGATCTCAGAGAGGATCCTATCCTTAATGACCCTAAGCGTCTGTCCCTGAAGGGACTGTTCAAATTGGTCAGCCTAATCTTTTAGGAGGTAATAGATCTCTCCTTGCAAACAATGTCAGTCTTTGTCCAGTTCCAAGACCATACCAGTCTGGAGTTTGAGGAGTCAGACTGAGCCCGGGGAGAAGGACAAGATGGGCAGTGGCACAGAAAGCAGAAACCCGGACCGAGTGGGCTGGACCCCGGGCAGAAACGTTTCTGCCAGTGCCAGTCAAAGGGGGGGTGGGCTCCAAATGGTGGGGGTTGTACAGACACAACAGGAGAAATGGCCAGTGGGGCACCAAGAGTGGGCTAGTTGGAGACAGAAGCCTAAATTCCCTGGCCCCCAGAGGCGCTGGAGGAGTTCGCAGAAGTAGAGGACAGAAGAAGAAAGGTTTGGGGGGTGGGGTGGGGGGCGGGGCTGGGAACAAGCTTCAGGGAGGCTGAGCAAGCACCAAGTTCCTTAAAGCTGTCCCATCACTCATTTTGAGCCGGTCCAGGGCAGAGTGTAAGGGCGGGAGAAAAAGAGAGAGACAGAGTTTTGATTTCTGGCAGAAGTAAGGCTGGAAGTGAAAAGAGCACCCGACATGAGGCGGAGGTAAAGCAGAAGGCACCTCCTCCTGGGCAGCTGTACCATTCCTATCATGGGGAATTGCCATGGGGAGGGGAGTGTATGCTTGTGGAACAGTGTGCCTCAGTGCACGGGTATTCAGATCCGTGGTGCGCCTACTGCCTTTCTTTCCGAATCCATGACCAATTCATCCTCTCATGGGAGTCTTCAAGCTGTGGGTGCTCCAGCAGCATTTAGGTGCCCGACCCATGCCTGCAATGTGGCTAAGGCCTTCCTGGAGTGGTTCAGTTGTGGAAATGGAAGGAGCTGCAGAGGGCAGGTGAAGGGAGCACCTCTGAAAGAAAGCAGACCGCGAAGGCAGCTTGCAGCTCCCTGAGGTTGGAGGGAAAGGGGAGAGAGAGAGAGGGAAAGAGAGAGAGGAGAGAGCGAGGGAGAGCGAGGGAGAGAGAGAATGAGAGAGGGAGAGGGAGGGAGGGAGGGAGGGAGAGAGAGAGAGAGAGAGAGAGAGAGAGCGAGAGAGAGAGAGAGAGAGAGAGAGAGAGAGAGAGAGAGAGAGAGAGAGAGAGAGAGACGGAGAGAGAGAGAGAGAGAGAGAGAGAGAGAGAGAGAGAGAGAGAGAGAGGGAGAGAGAGAGAAAGAGAGAGAGAAGGAGAGAGAGAGAGAGAAGGAGAGAGAGAGAGAGAGAGAGAAGGAGAGAGCGAGGGAGAGAGAGGGAGAGAGAGAGGGAGAGAGAGAAGGAGAGAGCGAGGGAGAGAGAGGGAGAGAGAGAGAGAGAGAGAAGGAGAGAGAGAAGGAGAGAGAGAGAGAGAGAGAGAGAGAAGGAGAGAGAGAGAGAGAGAGAGAGAGAGAGAGAGAGAAGGAGAGAGCGAGGGAGAGCGAGGGAGAGAGAGAATGAGAGAGGGAGAGGGAGGGAGGGAGGGAGACGGAGGGAGAGAGCCCAGGTCATCCTCCTATGGGAGACTTCTATACGGTAGCAGATGCCCTAAAGGCTTTAAAAAGTCCATCCAGTTCCCATCAAATTGTGTGGCAGAGGTTGGCTTGGCCATAAAAAGGAGTTAGGGAAATAAGCAAGAAAGAAACAGTATCTTTTTTGTTTTTGTTTTTGAGAGCAGTGTCACTGGCCCTCATATGTGGGACCCGAACCGGGGCCGCTGGCCTCCCAAGCCAGCGCTTAACCACCGCGCCACTCAGCCGGCCCAAGAAACAGTATCTTGAATCCAGCCAACCTGAGTCACGGCACCAGAAAGATGTTACCTGGAATGACGCTGTACCTCGGCTCTTTGACTTGAAGGAAGAATTCAGTCAAGAGACAGGGTTTGTGCAGCATAGAACAGCAAGAAGTTTATTAGAAAAGCAAGTACACTCCGAGACATGGAGCAGGCTGACCCAAGAGAGGGAAGCAGGCTCTCCCTATGTTGTGTGAGAGCTTCTGTTTCTATGGGTAGAATTGTCTCCCCGCCCCCCCAGTACCTCCCATTCTCCCAGCTGGCATGCCTCGCGTTCCCTTCTCACTCCCAAGGTTGTCTGAGCTCATTACAATGGTCCTGAGAAGCAGGGTGTATATCCTGATGCGCAGGATGTTTTTTTCTCTCTCTCCAGCTTCTAATAATACATGCCTTTGATTTAGGGGCATGTGTGAGCCTGGAATCCTGCTGGGCTAGTGAGGCATTGGTGCCCTAAGTGGGGGCAGCTGCAAGGGGTCTCGACCCAAGTAGGAGCTGCAGCAAGGAGCTTTCTAAGCAGCCTGGGTCTCTCCTTCGCCTGCTCATTTCTACCTACCTACCCTATCATAGTGGCTATTTCACCATTGTGAAGGGGACAGAAGGCCCAGGGAGCTCCCTCACTTAGAAAGCGCCCTCTCCTGCTTTCTTCACTTCAAATGCTGGGGGATGCTGAGAGCAGCCTGACCCAGGGACAGCGGCATACGTGCAGCTTTGCTGCTCATTTACAGTCAAGGAGACAGAGGACATGGCAGGCGGCACTGGGCATCCCCAGTGGGGTGCCTCCCTCTCCAGGTTCAAGGCTCCAAGCAGGGAGGCAGTACGGAGGAGGCAGCCCCAGTGGAGGAGGTGCTGTGAGGTGAACTTAGAAGGGGGCAGGAAAGACACTTCTGGCCCAGGGAACCACTCACTGAGAATTTACTCTAAACCAGGCCCTGTGTGAGGCCATTGACTTAATCTTCTGGAAATGAAGCAGGTACTGAGCTATTTCCTGTTTCCAGGTTCAGGGGTGAAATTACTCCAGGCCAGGTCTCTCTGACTCCAAAGCCTTCTCCATAGAGCTGGGGGATAGGGGTATGAATTATTATCCCCATTTTACAGATGAGGAAACTATGGTCCAGAGAGTTTAAGTAACTTGTGTGAAATCACACAGCAAGAAGGTAGTGAGTTGCACTCTTCCTAGAATCGCTCATTTCCTCATCTGTAAAATTTGGCCTCACCAGGGTGAGGACCAGGTAACTTGACATGGAGAAACCCTCTGCCTTATGCATACTCAGTACAGAGCCAGTATTAGATCATTCACTTGGTTTCTGACTGACATTTTCCAGGAAACTTATGTCCCTCATCATATTCCTGTAAGAAGAGACAGCCAAAAGGATGAGGAGAAAATGTCCTCAGATGGTCACAGGTCCTGGCAGAGTATCTTGACAGGACACCAACACCTCCAGTCATTAAGCTGAGACAGCCCTGCCTGGGAGCATTCGCCACGTCAGCAATGTTATTGGGTCCAGCACAGATTTTTTGTTTGGAAGAACCACTGATGATGCTCCAAGAGACTTTTCAAATCTCTTGCCAAGAGATGCTAGAGGGAAACCATTAAGGTGGCTCAAAGATAGCTGAGAAAGTCCACAGTCTACTTTATGGTAGCTAGGTGACCAAAACACCACCGCATCCTGTGTGGTCATGAAGTTTTCATTTCTTTTCACGTAATTTGAGTCTTCCCAATACAGATGATTCACTAAATGATATTTAATATCTAAACCTTTATAAGGTTTCTCATAGAAATAAATTCAGGAATGGGGGTGGGGTTTATGCATCAACCTGGTGGGGGCAGAATGGCCTGAGGGGACTTAGGAGACAGGGGGGTGGGTAGGGGGTGGGGGTGGGGGAGGGGGTGGGAGGTCTGGTGTGTCCTCTTGTCGGGGTTGGATGGTTTCGCTGTTCTGCCTGTAATAAATAACAGCAGCATAAAGACCTTTGTACTTGGAGCTCTTTTCTTTGTTTGAGTTGTCACCTTGGAGAGAATGCTCCAGAGTGGGGGCACTAGCTGCTCCCCCAGATTTCCCTCTCATTCTGGGTGATTTATAGCCACTTGTTCAGAACCAGGCAGGGCTACATGGGGTTTCATAGCCGATACCAGGCATAATGCAGCTCCTTATGGTTGTTGGAATTTGCGTTACTTTAGGAATATGCTGAGGCTTTTTTATTTTTTATTTTTTTAGCTGAGCCATCCTGCCACCTGTTGGCAGCTCAGCGGCAGCTCAGCTAGGCTGGGCATCGAACTGCTGTTGCTCAGAGCTCAGCTCGCACTGTTAAGCGAGCTCCTAACCAACTGAACCACTCGGCCGGCCCCATGCTGAGGCTTTTAATAGACTCTCAGAAGTACCAGGGGTTCCTGGAAAGTGCAACTTAAGTGTTCTATCTTATGAAAAAAAGAATTTGATTCCGATGGGATCTGATTAAGTCTCCACTTGCCTTTCAGTAAAACACTTGCATCGTGAATATAATACACCTCCAGGAAAGTGCATCAAACCTGAGTGTCCAGCTCAGTACTTTCATGCAGCAAATTCCCATCTAAGCCCTACCGGGCCCAAAACAGCCAGCACCCCAGAAGGCCCCCCATAGCCCTTTCCAATTACCACCTCCTCCCTCCATCCAAAAAAACATGCTCTACTGACCTCTAATGCTATAGTTTTTGAAAACAGCGACATTTTAGTCTGGCCTGTTTTAAAAACTTGTATTTGTGGAATTAAGGACGTCTTTGTGTTTGTCAGACTCATGCATGTGGCTTCATGGGATTATAGTTTGTTCATTTGCATCTGTGTAGTGCTGTCGTAGAAATATACCACAACTTACCCATGCTCCCATTGAAAAGAGGTTTGGGTTGTTTCTGGTTTGGGACTCTTACAAGCAAGGCTGCTGGTTCCTTCGTGTGCCTGCCACGTGGTGCCGTGTGGCCTGCACACTTGGTCGGTCTACACCGAGAGCTGCAAACTCCCTGGCATATTGGTGGTGAAATGACTCCCTGCTTCTGACTCCCTGGCATGTTGCTTCTGACTCCCTGGCATGTTGGTGGTGAAATGAAGCAAACTCCATTTTAAATCCTGGGGGTTTTGCCTTGTATAGCTGGTGTTCCTGCACCAAGCATGGATAAATTTATTTGGATTTTAGCATTATGAATAAAGCTCTCTGGGCTGGCCGAGTGGCACAGTAGTTAAGCACTGGCTTGGGATGCCAACGGCCGACAGATGAGGTTCAGTCCCACATATGAGGGCCAGTGACACTGCCCTCAAAAAAAAAAAAAAAAAAAAAGAATAAAGCTCTCTGTTAAGTGGCTGAAGCTTCTTGAAGACAAGGTCCATATCTGGGTCATATCTGGGTCATCTCCGAGTCCTCCTCAGGACGTGACACCAGGTTTCGCAGATGTATAGCGAACATTTATCTGTGCGTGACTGCCAGCCTCCCAGTGGCCCACTTCTACTTTGGGGGGAGCCCCCTCTTTAGAATGTCTTGGGGGCAGCAGTGTGTGCCCCTTTCACGGAAGCTGAGGGAACTAGACCCTTCCTCTACCAGCCAGCTGGCATCGGCCGTCGGAGGCCTGACCATCCTGCCTGTTGCCCGGCCCCTCAAATCGCCTGCTTTCTTGCCCAGAGAGGTCTTCCCGTTTCCGCTGAGGGTGAAAAGTCGCTATGCGTTCGGAACGTAATGATTGTTCTGTAGCTTGATAACAGGTGGCCCCAGAACCTTCCTGTTAAAAATCTTCTTCATTGAGGTCTTATTTCTGTATGTCATTAAAATTCACCCATGGAGGAGGGGCCAGGCCTTGTGACTAGTTATAATAAAATAGGACCGTCGCCTTTACCTGTATGTCCTTTTTGGAGATGTCATGCTCCATTTATATATTTAAAAAATTGTTTTCTTTCTCTTTCTCTTTCCTTTTTCCTCACTATTATATATAGGCTATAATTTTACCATTTAGTACTGGCGTTTGCAAACTTTTTCTGTAAAGAGCTACACAAAACGGTAGAAACCATGCCCTCCCACCACCCTGCACAAAAGGAGCCACATCGTAAAAATTTCAGAATTTGCGAGCTATTGTTTCTATGGCAGTGACTTGACTGATGCCAGAGACGTTTCATAAACAAAATGACCATGGCTGTGTGCCAAGAGTCAGCACGACAACTTGAATTTTGAATAATTTCCATGTATTATCAAATATTCTTTTCACTTTTTTCAACCATCTAAAAATGTAAAAACTATTCTTAGCTCAAGGGCCATATAAAAATAGGCAGCAGGTTGGTCTGGCCCACAGGCTGTCGTTTGCTGACCACTAATTTTGTATATAGGTTGCAGAATATCAAGGGGAGGTTACTAAAAGGACTAGAGGAGAAGACGTTACCTGAGGAGTTTTGTAGATACTGTGGAGGCATTAGGTTGGCACCCTGCGTTACAAAAATAATAATTAGACTTCATAGGTTTACAGGAAAACAAAAATAATAATTAGACTTCATAGGTTTACAGGAAAACTGAGTGGAAAGTAGGGCTCCCCTATACACCCTCACCTCCTCCTCTGTAGGTAGCAACTGCATGCTTTGGTGTGCTACATCTGTTACAATTGATGAGCTGATACTCAGTATTACCTAAAGTCCATAGTTTATGTTAGGGTTCACTGTTGTGCATTCTTGGGTTTTGACAAATGCATAATGTCACGTATCATACAGGATAGTTTTGTTGCCTTAAAAATCCCGTGCCCCACCTAATCCCTCCCTCCCCGCGGCCCCAAACCCCTGACCGTTTATTGTCTCCATAGCTTTGCCTTTCCAGAATATCATATATTTGGAATCTCACAGTAGGTAGCCTTTTTTTTTTTTTTTTTCCCTGAGGGCAGTGTCACTGGCCCTCATATGTGGGACCCGAACCGGGGAAGCCAGCGCTTAACCATCACGCCACTCGGCTGGCCCAGGAGGTAGCCTTTTTAGATTGGCTCCTTTCATGTAGCAATACATATTTAAGGCTCCTTCCTGCCTTTTAGTGGCTTGATGATAGCTCATTTCTTCGAGTACTGAGTAAGACTCATTGTGTGGTTGTACCACCGTTTATCCATTCACTTATGAAGGACATCTTGGTTGCTTCCAAATTTTGGCAATTATGAATAAACCTGCTACAAACATCTGGGTACAGGTTTTTGTGTGAACATAACTAATTCAGGTAAATATCAACGAGCATGATTGCTGGACGATAAGAGTATGTTTAGCTTTTCAAGAAACAGCCAAGCTGCCTTCCAAAGTGGCTGTACCATCTGCATTCCCACCCGCAATGAATGCGAGTTCCTGTGGCGCCACCTCCTCACCAGCTTTTGGTGTTGTCCGTGGTTTGGATTTTGGCCTAATTGGTGTGTAGTGGCATTTCGTTTTTTTTGTGTGTGTTTTTTTTTAAATTTGCAATTCTCTAATGACATGATGTGGAGCATCTTTTCATATGCTTATTTGCCATCTGTATGTCATCTTGCTAAGGTGTCTGTTCATACCTTTTGTTGATTTATTTTTTATTTATTTATTTTTTTATTTTTATTTTTTTTAAAAGATTTTATTGGGGAATTGGCGGAGGGAAACAGTGTTGGGGAATCAGGGAAGGGGAACAGACAAATTGCTGTCTTTTTGTTCTTCAGTTTAATTGCGGAGGATGTTGCTTCACTGTTGGTATCGTCATTGCGCTCTTCCGGGATGAGGCAGATCGGTCGCTGCCCTCTGGATGTCGCTCACCGTGGCTATTGGCAGCTCACGCTTGGCTGCCATCCGCTCACGCTGGCTGCGGGCCACTCACTGTAGCCTATGGCAGCCCACTGCAGCAGGGGCTGTAGCCCACACCATCACAGGGGCTCGCACAGCCCAGCTCCAGGTGGAGCTGTTGTTAGCTGTAGAGGGCAGTGTCACTGGCCCTCATGTGGGATCTGAACCGGGGCCGCTGGCATCCCAAAACCAGCGCTTAACCAATGCGCCACTTGGCCGGCCCTATTTATTTTGTTTTTGAGGGCAGTGTCACTGGCCTCCATATGTGGGATCCGAAATGGGGCCGCTGGCGTCCCAAGCCAGCTATCTCTTAACCACCGTGCCACTCGGCCGGCCCCCTTTTGTTTATTTTTAATTTGGGTTGTTTCATTATTGTTGAGTTTTAAGAGTTCTTCATATATTTTGGATACAAGTCCTGTTGGATATATTTTGCAAAGATTTTCTCCCAGTCTATCATTTGTCTTTTCACTCTATTTTAACAGTGCCTTTCACAGGGCAGGCATTTTAAATTTTAATAAAAGTCCATCTTATCAGTTTTTCTTTCATGGATTGTGCTACTGGTGTTATATCTAAAAAGTCACTGCTAAACCCAAGGTCACCTATGTTTTCTCCTCGGTTATCTTTGTAGCAGTTTTGTGTTGTATGTTTAGGTCTATGATCATATATTTATTTTTTAGCTGAGCCATCCTGCCCTGTTGGCAGCTCAGTGGCAGCTCAGCTCAGGCTGGGCATCGAACTGCTGTTGCTCAGAGCTCAGCTCGCACTCTTGAGCGACCTCTTTACCAACTGAGTCACTCGGCTGCCCCTTATTTTGAGTTAATTTTTGAAAAAGGTGTGAGATCTGTCTAGATTCATTTCCTCCACATAGATGTTTAGTTGCTCTGGCAGCATTTGTTGAAAAGATTATCCTTTCTGTATTGAATTGCCTTTGCTCCTTTGCCAAAGATCAGTTGACTGTATTTAGTGTGGGTCTATTTCTGGGCTCTATCCTGTTCCATTGGTCTAGCTGTCTATTCTCTAGCCAGTACAACTGTCTTTACTGAAGCTTATAGGAAGCCTTGAAATCGGGTAGTATCAGTTCTCCGACTTTGTTCTACTTCAATATTGTGTTGGCTGTTGCAAAATTTTTTTTTTTTTTTTTGCCTTTTCATGTAAACTTGAGCCACAAATGAACTTGCTGGGATTTTGATTGGGACTGCATTGAATCTATGGCTCAAGTTGGAAAGAACTGACATTTTAACAATACTGAGTCTTCCTATCCATGAACATGGAGTTTCTCCATTTATTTAGACCTTTTATTTCTTTCACCAGAGATCTTGTACTTATTAGATTTATACCTAAGTATTTCATTTTTGGGGAAGGGGGGTTGCTAATGTAAATGGTATTGTGTTTAATTTCAAATTCTATTATAACTGTTCATTGCTGTACACAGGAAAGCAGTTGACTTTTGTATATTAATCTTGTATCTTGAAAATTTGCTATAATTGCTTTAGTTTTTGTCAATTCTTTGGGATTTTCTAGAGTTGACCATGTCATTTACAAATAAAGACAGTTTTATTTCTTCCTTCCCAATCTGTATACCTTTTATTTCCCTTTCTTATCTTACTGCATTAGCTAGGATTTCCAATACAGTGTTGAATAGGAGTAGTGAGAGGGAACATCCTTGCCTTGTTGCTGATCTAAGGGGAAAAGCATCTATTTTCTCACTGTTATGATGTTAGCTATAGGTCTGTAGATTTATCAGGTTGAGGAAAAGTATTCCTAGTTTGCTGAGTTTTATCATGAAATGAGTGCTGGATTTTCTTAAATGCTTTTTCTGCATCTATTGGTATGCTCACGTCATTTTTCTTCTTTAGATTGTTCGTGTGAAGGATTACATTAATTGGTTTTTGAATGTTGAATTAGTCTTGCATACCTGGAATAAATTGCAATTGGTCATGATGTATATAATTCCTTTTATACATCACTTGGTTTTACTTGCTAACACTTTGTTGAGGATTTTGTCTGTAGTTTTCTTTCTTATAAGGTCTTTGGTTTGGGTGTAATACTGGACTCATAAAATTAGTTAGTATTAATATGCCAGCCAATTGTTTTCCTATGTACAGCAATGAACAATCAGACTTTGAAGTTAAAAATACCATTTACATGAACCCCCTCCAAAAATGCAATACTTAGGTCCAAATCTAAGAAAATATGTGCAAGATCTTTGGTGAAACACATCAAAGATCTTGTATTCCTCTGCTTCTATTTTCTGGAAGAGATTGAAAATTGGTATAATTTCTTCCTTCAGTGTTTGGTAGAATTCACTGGTGAACCATCTGGGTCTGGTGCTTTTAGTTATTGATTCAATTTCCTTGATAGAGTTAGGCCTATTCAGATGATCTATTTCTGTTAGTTTTGGTAATTGTTTTTCAAAGATTATTCGCTTTTGCTGAATCCCACAAATTTGGGTAAATTGTATTTTCATTTTGTTTAAAAGATTTCTTGAGACTTATTAACCCATGTGTTTAGAAATGTGTTGTTTGATCTCTAAGTATTTTGGGATTGCCCAGCTTTCTGTTGTTTGTAGTTTATTTTTTATTATTTATTTTTCGCTGAGCCATCCTGCCACCTGTTGGCAGCTCAGCTTGGGCTGGGCATCGAACTGCTGTTGCTCAGAGCTCGGCTCGCACTCTTGAGCAAGCTCTTAACCAACTGAGCCACTCGGCCAGCCCGTTGTTTCTAGTTTAATTCTACTGCAGTCTGAGAGCATACTTAACATGACTTCTATTCTTTTAAATTTGTTGTTTTGGCCCAGAATGCGGTCTATCTTGGTGAATGTTCCATGTAAATTTGAGAATGTATATTGTTTAGTTTTTTCTGAAGGCAGTGTCACTGGCCCTCATATGTGGGACCCAAACTGGGGCCGCTGGCTTCTCAAGCCAGCACTTAACCACCGCGCCACTCTGCCGGCCCCTGCTATTGTATAAATGTCAATTATATCAAGTTAATTGATAGCACTCTTCAGGTCAACTGTGTCCTTGCTGATTTTCTGACTGCTGGATCCGTCAGTTCCTCATAGAGGGATGGTCTTCAACTGTAGTAGTGGATTTCTTTCTCCTTGCAGTTCTATAATTTTGCCTTATGTATTTGATGCTTCGTTGTTCGTTGCATACACATTAACGATTTTAAAGTATCTTCTTGGAGAACTGACCTTTTTAAGTAATGCCTCTTTATTGCTGGTAGTTTTCTTTGCTTGGAAGTCTGCTTTGTCTGAAATTAATATAGCTACTTCAGCTTTCTTTTGGTGTTACCATTTCTCTATCCTCTACATTTTTTTTTTTTAGCTGAGCCATTCTGCCACCTCAGTGGTAGCTCAGCTCGGGCTGGGCATCAACTGCTGTTGCTCAGAGCTCAGCTCGCACTCTTCAGCGAGCTCTTAACCAACTGAGCCACTCGGCCGGCCCTCTATCCTCTACTTTTAATGTCTCCATATTTAAAATGGGTTTCTTTTGGACAACATATAGCTGGGTTTTGTCTTAATCCACTCTGATAGTCTTTGTCATTGACATTTGAAGTGATTCCTGCTTAATATCTACATTTGTTCCTGTTTCATTACCCTTGTTCTTTGTTCCAGTTTTGTCTTCCCCTTTTTTGAGAGGATGGAGAGGTGAGGAAGGTTAAGTATAGAAAGGAGGGTATGTGTGGATTTTGAGCATCCAAAGGGGTGAATTATAGGAGACCGTTGTATTTCTTCGGCTGCTTCCTTTTTGGGAAATTCCCTCGAGTGTATTTTTGTTGGCATTAATGCACCACTTCCCACTGTAAAAGCTAAAATGGGCCACCACCTTCCTTCTCCTCACTCCTTGGCACCCAGGATGTGGAATGATGATCTGGGCTTGGACAAATGGGCAGTCCCAAGCAGGCCTTTGGTCTTCATTGGATGATGGGGCAATTAAAATTGACACAGCAGCGGGCTGGTGGCACTGTCTGTCCAGCAGCCACTCACAAATTTTTGCTTAAGGAAAGCGGATTCAGCCTTGTAGAAACTGTGCTTGAGTTGAACCTGAGTTCAAATCCTAGTTTTTGTGACTTGAAGCAAATGGCTTCCTATCAAAAATGATAACATTTTTACAAGGGAGAACCAGAGAAATCTAGAAATCATTAATCCTAGCTTTGCCACTAGCTGTGCTACACTGGGCAAAACACTTGACCTCTCTGACCTTGTCATTTTAAAAATGTAACAATGTACATAAAAGCACCTAGTTCATAGTAGCTGCAGGTGGGTGAATAAATCAAATGGATGTCTTTCCTCTTTCAGCTTCCTAAGGTCTTCCTTCCACTTGACTGTGGGTGGGTGGCTGGGGGCAGGCATCACCCAACTTTAGCCTTTAATGACCGCCACCTTCTGACTCCATTTGTTGTCAATGGAAGAGTGGTCTAGAGCAAGCATTGCATTTAGACACCTTTTTCTCCTAAGAGGTGGCAGGAGTCCTTTGCAGTGATCTGCCAGGCAGTGAACACCGATTGGCCCAGGATGTCCCACAGAAGGCACTCAGTACTGACCAAACCACAAGCCTTACCAGTTCCACGAGAAGGGGGCCTGTCGGTCTTGCTCACATGTTGTTCCCAGTGACCTGGGGCAGTGCTGGCCTATGGAAGGCACTCAAATACTAAGCTAATGTTGTTGATGGTTGGTGGACACGGAGTCACAGTCTTCTTCATCTGCAGCTGGGCCTGGTGCTGAGAGAGCAAGATGAAAAATGTACACGAAAGTACCAATTTCTGGTGCATGTTTGGAACTTGTGAGTTTTATTTTTACTTCTCCCCTTTCAGAATCTAAGTAAATATAAATGGCTTTAAAAATCACTGGAAAAAATGACTGCAAATCCCTTCTATGTATATGGAATTTCCATATTGTTATACTTGAGGATCACACATGCTAATTCATTGAATAGAATGTGCCTTAAACATTTAAGTGAAAACTTTCCAATGCTCATGACATTAAATGAGTTTATTCAGTTGAATGGAAAATGACATCACTTTGTTTAGAGTATGAAAGAATAAGAACAAAGCTTGGAAGAGAATTTGGAAATATCAAGAATTGCTGTGTCAGAGACAATGAAATTTAGGTCAATCTTTAAAAATTGGGCTTTAAAAAATTAGGGAATGCTGAATCCTTAATCACCTACTGGAGACCAACAAAAGATCCGAGGCAGTGTCATCACCTTGTCACGATGACACTAGAATGGAGGGAAAGCTCTAGGGAGCTGGAGGGAGGTTCCTGGGTTTGGCTGCCCAGTCTGTTCCAGAAATTCCATCGTTTCCAGAACTAAACTCACTCACCTTCATCTTCCCCATTCCTCAGAGGCTTCACCAAGACCTCTGACAGCTCCTTTCCCCAGGTCACGGGCTGAGCGTTTCTGTTCTCTTGGGTCACTGCCTTCCTTGGGGCCCCGCAGCATCTAGCATCTATAATTATTGCGTTTCCCCAGTGCGAGCTCCCGTGTCTGACCTCTCACCGCTGTCGGGTGGACCTTCCAGCAGCACAGCTCCGCACCGAATCCTCCCGTTCAGACATTGTGTTTCCCAGCAGTCGCAGGAAAGGCCCAAGTCCTCCTCCTGGTATTTACAGCCCTCTATGACCCAGTTCATCTTGCCGAGCTTGCTTCTTTTACCCCATTATCAAACTCCATGTTCCCTGGGTACCCTGTCCTGTGCTTTTCCAGCTCTATGGCTTTGCTCACAGATGTTTCTTTCAGCAGGATGCCTTACACCCCCCTTTATCGCCAAAGGGTCAGCCTAAGTGCTGTCTCCCCCAAGATGTCTCTGAACCTAGATGAAGCTACAATTCCCTTCTCTGAAAGCCCATTTTATCCTAGTGTTTATTATTTGCAACCAGATCAAACTCCAGGAGGGCAAGAAACTCTGGATTTGCCTTCCCAGTGTGGCCTCCAGGATATGGTCTATAGAAGGGGACGGGACAGGACTTTAAATCTAGGAACAGCCCCCAGTATTCACAGGTAGCAGTCTGAAAAGTGGCTTTCTCTCTTGCAAAGCTTGCCGCAGCATGTAAAGGAAGGTTCTAGCATCCACCCTGCTTTGATGCCTCTCAACAGTCCCTCAAGGTGGGAGACCAGCCTGGAACACTGTGTCTGGTGCCTCTCACAGAGCTGGGCCAGACAGTGATGCAGAAGATGAGGGACAAAGCTCACCCTGCAGTTTTCCTTCCCGGGTTTTGATTAGTCCAAGTCCTACAGTGATGTGTGTGCTGCTTCAGATTCACGGCAAGTTCAAACAGCACAGAACAAGGAATCTATGTTCATGAAGAACTCATGGGCGATGCTCCAACTTCCCAAACTGATTCATTTTTCATCAGCTTGGCCATAAGCTTCGTGAGAGAGGAAGGACTGTAAATTCCTGAGAAACATGCCTTTATTCTGTTGGGTGAGAAAAATCCTTTAGGAAAGTGTCGGCTCCCTACTCACGGTTGATGATCTCAAGAAACAAAAAACAGCCATTACACACTGAACTTTTTTCTTCACACTGAACTTTTTACGCTAAGAAAAGAAGTATCAACAGAGCTCAGGCAATGCAACTTTGATTCAAGCACCATGAAATTTTGTCAAGCAAAAATAGTCTTTATTCAAATTTAATGGAAACAGGGGTCACTATACTTTGCAAGACGGGGAAAAATAAAATTAAAAAAAAAAACAACCTCTTTTCTTTTTTAATATAAAACAATATAATCACAATACCAGAATATGGAACTCTACAGTTTATCTCCTATGGGTTACTGCAGGTATCAATTTTCCTTGACTGTGCTATTCACAACTTTGTTAAGTTCAAAAATATGAAACCAAAGTGGTAGGAAACTTAAGACTTAGCACTTTCACTAAATGGCATACATCAAAGGGCATCAATTCAAGGGCAAAAATGGTTGAACTCACCATACCTACCTATGTCATCATTCCAGCCTTAGAGCCGTCCAGGTTCTGAGCTCCCTGCAGGAAAGGCCAGGCCTGAAAGCCAAGGCATTTTGGATATTCTACTGTGGGCCATGAGTAACGGGGTTTTCAAAGAGAAGATTGTTTTCAGTCGAGCAGGAAGGCCTGGCGCCAGGAGGCGTTACGGAGAGGAAGCACTTAGATTTAACAACTGTAGACACACCATTAGGGGAGTTAAAAATGTACAGCAGTGACATATGTCCTACTTCAATCACTTGTGCTACGGCTACCAAACATGTACAAAACTTCTCAGGTAGTTCCAGCTGTGGTCGTAGCCAGTTAGGACCGTGAGTGGGACCTGGACCTGGACCGGGAAGGTGACCTGGATGCAGACCTGGATCGTGACTTGGACCGAGATCGGGTTTTTGACGCAGACTTTGATCTGGAGCGTGATTCTGATGGAAGGTTTGGTTTGGATTTGGAATTGGACCTTGACCGGGACCGGGTCTCCTGATTGGCGCCAGCATCCTCGCTCTCCCCTCGGCCTTCCCTCTGGCCGGACTCGGACTTGGCACGTTCCCGCTCCTTTGAGGGCGAGCGGGAGCGCGATCTGGACTGGGAGCGGTCTGCGCCTTCCTTCTTCTTCTTCTTGCTGCTGCTGCTGCTGCTGCCTGACTTGCTGTCTCGCTTGCCGTTGCCTTTTCTGCTCCTCTCGCTCTTGCTGCGGCTCCGGCTGCGGCTGCGGCTGCGGCTCTCCTCCCTGCTTCTCTTCCTCCCCTTTCTCTTGTCCTTGCTTTTGCTGCGACTCCGGCTGCGGCTGCGGCTGCCGCTCTTGCGGAGGCCTTTCTCCTGGCTCCGGCTCTTCTCCTGGCTCCGGCTCCGGCTCCCGTGCTTCTCGCCCTCCGCTCGCCTCTCCTGGCTCCGGCTTCTGCTTTTACTCTTGCTTTTATGCCGACTGGGACTCCTACTCTTGGACTTGCCGGCGCTGTCGCTGTTCTGGACCTTCTCTTCGGCCTGCTCTTTGCTCTTGCTGTGGTGCTTGTCCGCGCTGCGGCTGCGGCTACGGCTCTTGTCATCCTTGCTGGGGCTGCGGCTTTTCTCCTTCTTGCTGCGGCTGCGGCTCTTGCTGCGGCTGCGGCTCTTGCTGCGGGAATGGGAGCCCGACCTGAGGAGACACAGCAACATCCACGTCACATGCAACTTCACACCTGATGCTGGTCATGGACCCACCACATAACACATGGCAGCTCTGGCCAATGACTGCTTCCTGAACCCCCACGATTCCAGCCCAAAGCTGGAAAAACTGGGCTGAGGGAAGACTGGTAACAGTTAAAAACCAATGTGGCAAATGGTACGGGTCTTCTCTGCTCACCTCCCTCCACTTACATCATGGCAGACCTACCTGGACCGAGATCTACTCTTAGAATGACTGCTTTTGCTGCTGCCGCTTCGGCTTCTGCTCTTACGAGAATGTCTGCTTCGAGAGCGAGACCTAGAAGGAAACATTTTTTTTTTTTTAAATACTTGCTGACAACAGGCTAGCAGCTGAATAGTCAATTTTAACACCTGTATTCAAGAAAAAAATGTACAGCACTGGCTGCGTCCAGGCACAAAGGTCAAAGGGAACTCTTTCCTGTGCTCTAGGCCCACAGATCTACTGCTCACAAACCTTCCATCTGGATGGCTTACCTGAAACTCTGTGCCTCTAATCCTGAACCCACTTCTCCCCCAGACCCGCTCTTTTTGCTGGGTTCCTTCCCTTTTCCACCGATGCCACTGTTATTTACCCAGTTCCTCAGATCAGAAACCACAGCGACCCTGGACTCTGTCCTTTCCCTCACCCCCTTAGATGCTGATCATGCTGTCTACATTTTCTTGAGTAACTCGAGTATCTGGGAGAGTAAGCACCCGATTAGTGGCCATGTCTGCCCAAAACCAATGAGGGCGTAAGCTGGGGACCCAAGAAGGAATGTGAAAGACGGTCACTGATACCTGTCTCGGAGAAAGGACTTTATTTCTTTTTATACTCAGAACATAAGAATTCAAGAGCTTTACAAATAAATATTCAAAGTTCTGAGTTTTGAACCAGACGGAACCATATCACTGAGAATTCCACAGGAGAACCAACATGGATTATCTATATATTCATTCCTGAGTTTACAGTGCACCCAAACACATAAAGCCATCGACAATACCTGGAGTGACTCCGGCTCCTGGAGTAGGACCGGCGGCGTCTAGAACCAGGCTTGTCTTCCACTAATCTGATTTTTCTGCCATTGACTTCAGTTCCATCTAACTTTTCCAAAGCTCTCTTCATATCGGAATAAGACACAAATTCAATCACCCCTTCATTTTTGCGTCCCTTGTGAGCATCTGCATAAGTAACTTCTCCTGCCTGACGCATATAATCCTAAAGAATAAGAAAATTGCCAAACAGGTTAAGACACGTTTTGTTAAAGTAGCTAATGCAATCAACATAACCAAAGTTTTTCCTTTTCTTTAGGAAGAAATGCTAGCTTTCCTCAGAATGAAGTTTACTCTTAAAATATTTCAATCTACACACCAACCATTTACTGAAGTTCTTTAAAGCATCAGGCAGTAGGTGGTACAGATAATTAATAAATATTTAACATTCTTTTAAATAAACTTGTGTGAATACAAATTGTTTAGTTAACGATCATTTTCTAAATTTCATAGTGGCATGTGCTTTAGAAGCTTTTGTGACTACATTTAAGTTAGGACTTTTACACTTCATTATAAATCCTTGTTTGAAAACATGTATAAATATTGACAAATATCTAAGGTAAAATGTAAACAAATCCATAAAGGGATTATGAAATTAACACCTCAATTTTATTTAAAATTGTTATCTCTTCAAAACAAATGAATGACAGGAAGGCCACAGGACAGCACTGTCTGGGTCTGGCTTCCGAGTGCTCTGACAAACATGTCCCCCCTTCACTGCTCTGAGCCTCTTTCCCCACTCTCTTTGAGGACTTGATATAATCCAATGAAAGAATAGAACAACATGCTACACAAATACTAAAGTGATAATGATAAGAGGAGATATGATGAGTGTTTGAAAAGAAAATGAAATTGGGATAAATTTAAAACTTAAGAGACTTAGGGCCAATTTCCCCCCCCATTTCTTTTTTTTTTTTTTTTTTTTTTTTTTTTAGGGCAGTGTCACTGGCCCTCATATGTTGGACCCGAACCGGGCCCACTGGCTTCCCAAGCCAGCGCTTAACCACTGTGCCACTCGGCCGGCCCCCCACATTTCTTTATATATAAATATACACTCAATATTTGTGGAATAAATTTATGGTTGTCATTACTTTCCATATTTTACAAAGTTATAAACCTTGAACACAGGCCCTTTCATACTATTGGGTTGTCAGAAAAGTTATGACATATTTTTTGTTTTTCGTTGCAAAAATGTGTCATGACTTTTCTGACAACCCAATATTTCTTTGCTCCTTGCATCATACAACTCTTAACATATACAATCATCATAATTAGTATGCCCAACACTTTTTCTGAGGATTTTCCAAATGTTGGAGCTTTTAGGTTAGTTTTTTACTATTATTCATAATCCAGCGATCATCATTTTTGTACAAAACTTGCTTTACTTCAACTGAATTATTTGCAGAAGTGGGGATTCTGGGTAAAAGGCAGGAAGCCCATATAATTTATCAGCCAAATCAGGATATGTTTGAGAGTGAATGAGGAAATTATTAAGTTATGTCAAGGCTAGAACTGTTAAATAAAGTTATGTGTATAAGTAGAGGTATGTGATAATTCTGACAATGGGCTCAAAGAGTGTCATTACTTTTGTTCTATACTGCCTACTTCCAAATTAATAAAATAGCAGCTAACACTGAATGTTTATTGAATGACAGGCATGATTTAATTAATTCAATCCTAATTACAGCCACATAGGGTAGATATAATCGTCGCCCCCGCTTACAGGAGAGAAATGAAATACAGAGATGTTAAGTGTTTACTCAACTGTACAAGGCCATTCAGGTACTAAGTTGAACCTAAGCAGCCTGATTCCCAAAGCCTGAATTCTTAGTATAGTCATGTCTGCTGGCTTAACGATGGGGTATGTGCTGAGAAATGCGTTGCTAGGCAATTGTGTTGTGGGATCATCAGAGAGCGTGCTTACACAAACCTAGATGGTACAGCTTACTGCTAGGCGGTAGGTGTACCACCATCGTATTTGTGGTCCATCACCGGCCGAAACGTCATTATGCAGAGCAGGACTGCACTACCCACACTATGGGTGAAATTCCCCATTTTCAATGACACCAGAGGTGCATTATTGTATAAATTTCATCTCAACACCACCACCATGGGTGTCATGAATTTTTAAATTTAAAAATAACAATATCCTGGGCCAGCCAAGTGGCTCAGTTGGTTAAGAGCTCGCTCAAGAGTGCAAGCTGAGCACTGAGCAACAGCTCCGAGCTGAGCTGCCGCTAAGCTGCCAACAGGTGGCAGGATGGCTCAGCTAAAAAATAGAAAAATAAACAAAACAAAACAAAACAATATCCCTTAAATCTATTTTATTTTTGTATTTCCTTGATCAATAGCTAACATTTATTATGCCAGGCTTTTTATATAAAAATGCATTCAATTCTCATAATAACCTTGAGTAGAAATATTAGTTCCATTTTATAGCTGACGAATATGAAGCACAAGAAGAAAGTAACTTGTTAAAGTAAAATAACTGACTCGTAAATGGCAGAAGTTGGGATTCGATCCAGCCAGGTGGGTTCCAGAGCCTGCCCTTAGCATTTTACGACTCTCTTCTAGGAGTGAAACTACCAAGGGTACACAACGATATAACCAATGGAGGACGTTGGCTGGGCTCCATTTCAACCAAAAATTTGAAAGTCAAGTTTCTGCCCCAAATGTGCAACCCTTAACTCTCAGAATACTGGACTCATTCCTTCAGTGAGCACAATCTTTCTGGCAGACACTCAGTAAGGGCCTGCTGTGAGGCCGACAGCCAACACTATGTACTAGAAAAAGCACCAGCTTATGTCCCGGCTCTTCTGCTAAAGCCAACTGTGTAATTAACCTTTTCTGGGTCTCACCTTTATCTAAAAACTGCTGGAAGCAAATTTAAAAAAGGGGGGAAGAAAAAAGGGCTGGCCGAGTGGTGCAGTGGTTAAGCACTGGCTTGGGAAGCCAACGGCCCTGGTTCAGGTCCCACATATGAGGGCCAGTGACACTGCCCTCAAAACCCCCTCCCCCCAAAACCAAAAAAACAAAGTGCTTGTATATGTGAAAACTACATGAATGTAAAGGATTCCTAACTACTTCCTGCTAAACCTAAATCTACTCACGTGCTCTGCTATCGATGGCTTGTTTAATGATGGATTAAAAACAAGAAGCAAGATAGGAAACTCTGAGTACCCTTGACCTTTGTCCTCCTAAGACCATCCAGGTTGAGACACTACTCAATAAGCTTTTCCTCGCTACTGAGATTAAAAAACCAACACTTCTCTAAGAATGAGCTGGGGTCAGTACACTGGATGGTCAATACAGTGCTGAACCTTGATTTTTGACATTAAAACTCTTTCAGGGTAAATATTCCATGAAAAACAAATAAACCTTATGAAAAAACGTGGTCATTTTTTCCAGTGAGGATCTACACTGGAAGCGGATATAAACTTGCCTATTATGATTAATGTTGCAGAAAACATTGGTGGTTGCAACTTTTTCTTTAATTGATGAGAAAGTGGCATTTCTTTATATAACATTCTCTACAGAGGAAAATTTCCCATTACATAGGTTGTCCTTAGAGTGATGGTCCCATAGAGTACAGCAGTAGTGAGATTCTGGTGTCTTTTATACTCTGATGGAAACTTTAATCAGAGAATTTCCAAATGCTTTGGGAAAGCTTTCAAACAGGTAACACTATTACATCCTATGTATGCCTGGGCCTACATAAAACTATCTCTTTTCCAACTTGAACTCCTGCCCAACCTTATCCCAGAAGGTTAATTGTGCCCAAACCTTTAAGTCTTGCCAGCTGCACCGACTTGACAAATTTTCCACAATAAGTCTGTATTCTGTGCGGGTAGGAGGGCCGTATTTATCTCGGCCACTTCTTCTATAACCATATCCACCTTTGGAAGGTTCAAATAGATAAGATTACTTCAGTGGAGGAAAAGGAAAAAAATGACACAGCACATATTCCCCTTAAATATACCATTTATCCCCACCCCAAATGCACATATATTTTAACTCTATCCCCACCCTTAATTACAAACAAGAGTTTTTGTAAAAGAGCAATTGACTAAATATAAAAATTTAATTCAATTTATAAAGTTGTAAGTATATATTCATTAATATTTACATTTAAAATTAACATGCATAAATTAAAAACTATTAACAATTTAGAAATAAGTAGCCAAATTACTAAATCAGTTACTGGTGTTACTCACAGTGATTAAAGTTTTTGTGAATATTTTATATGGAAAAAAAAAAGATTTTCAGGCACCTATTTCAGTTTAATCTCATCTGTGTCTAACCCTTGGGATCCTCACCACCCAGGTCTAATGGGGAAAGGTTGCGGTCGTCACATGGCTTCCTGTTTTTGGTCAGCCAAGGGCCACAATGGTTCAAAGAGCCACGCATGGAAAGGTAACCCAAGGTCAGCAAATGGAACAGGCAGTCATCTTAGCCTCAAAGGATTCTTTTAATTAAAACATTGAGGTCTTTGTTAAATCTATGTTAAACAATTGCATTACAGAGAAAAACAAAACAACAACACAAACACACATCATTAAACATATTTATCAAGTATTAAAACAAGAAATTTATGCCATTAATTAAATTAAAATTAAACATTATCAAAGATGTTTATTTGAAATTTTACATTTAAAAGACACATCACTTTCAAACAAATGGCTTAAATATCAATACATTTCAATGTAATATTAATGAATTACTTTTAAAAATTAACATTTAATAACAAAGGCATGTCATTGACACAAGTGCCCTTTAAATGCTTACTGCGTCCAGAACCGTAACTGCCGTCTCGACGTGGGCCACGGGCATGCTCAACAATGACTCGCTCCCCACATAGGTCTTTGCCATTCAGTTCGTAAACAGCATCATCTGCATCACGTAAATCATCAAACTCCACAAACCCGTATCTAGAAGAGAGCAAACAGAATCCTGGTTGGCACCATGCTGACATCCAGCTTCACTAACATTAAAGAGAAGGCAAAGAGGTTCATGCTTAGCAAAGGTTAGGTGGGGTTTGCACACTAAGGATCAGCTTTCTCTTCCTTCCCTTTAGCGGAAACCACTTTGCTCTGCACCAGCGGGCACTGCACCAGGACAGGGAGGCTTCTCAAGGCAGAAGCCTGTCTTTCTAGGAGGAGTCTGGCTAAATGTAGAGACCACTTCTTTTGTTCCTCAAGTAGTTGGTGGCAACTGCAAAGACCTCCACAGGGAGGCTTGGTATAAGGTTATCAAAATACATAATTCTATAAGATTGAATATTTGCTCTTTCAAATCACATAAAACTCATCAATTAGACCTACATTCAGGCACTGTGTCTTAACTGTTAAATCATGTTTAGACTAACACACCACATTAAAAAATAATCACAGTATCTCAAATCTCTTCAGTGAAAGAATTTTTTTAAAAAAAGTTCCTGTTCCTTTACTTAAACAAATTAGCCATGAGTGAATTAAATGTTCTAGAAGTTATCAGTGAAAAATATTTGGAACTGTTCACTTCCTCATAATATTTGAAACCCATTTCTATGAGGTTTTAGTAGGCCAGAATTCTCCAAAACCTACATAAAACTGCAAACTTCTATACATACTACTCCTAGGAATTTCCCAGAAAAAAGCTTTGGTGGCAAAACAATACCCGAAAGAAAGCAACATCCCCCAATCCTACCAATGCCTGTTAGAGCATACAACTTATAAAACAAAAGCACAACGTTTGTAAGATATTTATAAGCAAGGTTAAACAAATGCCCTACAAACTATATTATCAATAAACTTTTAGTCTGGTCTAAAATGGCTGTGAAAAGTCTAGCTTTGTGACCACTGCCTATATTTAAAAACCAAATCTATCTTAATGATCATACTTGATCACAAAGGAAAGTTACCAGCAATGTATTTAAACTCGAACACAGGCAAACACTGACTCGTGTTTCTCTGCGTTTAAATATCCTGGAACTAAAAACAGGCCACAAGGCTTGCGGAAGTTCACCCAGCCTGACCAAAATGATTCCAGTTTCTCTGCATGTAATGCTATACTCAGTAGTATGTTAAGTGAGAGAATTCAGACTTGTGGACCTCTTCCTCTACTAAAAGAGTTCCTTTCCGACAAGTTTCTCAAGGTGACAATGTACATACAGCTAACGCTCTGGAGGGTTCTTTATGCTGAAATGTCTATGAATGGTGTTCAAATGTTAAGAGTCACTGAATCTCAACTCCGTTTAAAAATGTAACATAGACACACCCAGTTGTTTAATAGGAAACGTTCTGCGGTAATACAATTCAGGAGCCACCTGGCTCAATTTATGGGCTATGAAGTCTTGAAAACACGTTTCCATGCTTCCATAGGCTGGAATTGCTGAGCAGCTTAATAAGAATGATTGTGATGCCATATTCGACAAAGTAAGTAACACCTCTCCAAATCACTGACTTTCTATGTTAAAAAGTGCTTTAGTCACTAAAAATCTCTTAATAGGTAATATATTGCAGCAGCTTTTTTCCTTTCTGAAGTAGAGTTGGTCATCAGAAAAGTTAACTATCATTTTTAGACTAAAAAGTTAAAAAGCAAATAGAAAACCAAATGGAACTACTTTCTACCCTGGTTTATTTGCAAATAGATCACAAAGCCCTCCCCACAAAAGTACCTTCCTTAGTTTAGTTGTCAAGACTGGTTATAGGCCTGCTTTGACCACAGCATCACTGCTCTTGGCATCGTGTGAGAGCCTCTGATGCCAAGCAGAGAGGGATGAGGGGAAACATTCAATGCAGCCATGATGAAATGGCCTCCACGCCCCGCTGGGACTTCCAGACTGGCTCGGCACCACTCGATGATCCTGACTCATCATCTAATGTGATGCCAGAAGGAAAACAGACCCCTAAAGATGAAGTAAATAAATCATAGGAACACCTAAACAGTTTTCTTAGGGTTTGTAACTACGTGGGGGTCAGAGAATAATTAGGGTTTGCAACTACTTAGGGCTCTGAGAAGGCAAGCCCCGAAGCTCTGTAAGCCATCTGAAATAGAAAGCCGAACTTGTTAGTAAGGAGCATGATGCGGGCGCCAGACCTCTGTGGTGGTGCATCTTCCCGACTCACAGTCCCCGTCTGCATGCTCACTCTGTCCAAGGCTCACATGCAGAGCTCAACCTGACTTCTGAGGAAAGTGAGGAAAACCTGTTAAGTGGGGGGCACAATGACCTAAAACCAAAAACGAATGCTCGGACAGACCTATCGTTCTTTGCAGCTGAGGCTGAGGAAAGGCAAACCTTGCCAATAAAATTCTCCTGAGTTGTAGAGAACAATTTGTGTTACTAGAGAGTAATGGCCCCTATTATCCTTCCTTAATATTTATTTCTAAAAAATAAACAGGTGGGTCACTTAGTAGCCACATTTCTGGGCTATCCAAGTCACTTATTAAAATAGCTGACTTGAGAGCAAATTTATTTCACAGGAAAATTTTGGCTGTTACTCTGTGAAAAGCCACATCATCTATTTGGGACATTTTAATGTCAAAGTCCAGTCCAAGGATTAACCAGGCATCTCACTGTTGCTTTTCTCTGTCACTGGCATGCTGTGTGAGTCTGATGATTACACCAAATATCCTCCTCCGCCACAGGCCATGCCTGATAGGGACTTCCTGTTCTGAGGGCAAAGTAAAGACCAGGCCAGCGTGGTTGCTTCTACCACATACATTACTGTTTACTTAGATCTGCTCTACCCAAAGAATGACTATTTCATTCAACAGAGTGAAAGGGTTCCCCAAACAAGGCAGGAAGACTAGATAATAATAATGTTACTTAAAAACATTAATTAATTAATCTCCACATACTAGACAACGTTATCTTATTTAATATTCACAATACTCAAGAGTCAGGTATTATTATCCCCATTTTACAGATGAGGAAACTGAGGCACACTGTAACTATTAAGACTGGAACAGCAAGAACTGGCCTGGCTTCTAGTTCTTGTTCTGCTATAAACCAACTCTGAAAAGCACATTTAAATAATTTTATCCCTCTGGGTCTGGTTTATCTGTGAAGTGAGGGAGCTATATTGCATATCTCTAAGGTTTCTCCTAACATCAGAAGTACGACAGATAATAGTAGGTCCTCCTCTGGCTTAATAATGGGATAATTTAAACCAATATGGTAGCACCAGAGGTAGCCAAGAGTGACAGATGGACAAGGATAAATTTGATTTTTATCATGTAAAATACCTTTCAAAACTACTGTATGGGTCCCAATTTTAGTTTTATTTAAACATTCTAACTGTCTGAATTTTTAGTGCCTTCAATGAAGTGAAGAGCTCCCTGGTAACTCACATCAGAGAATCTTTCTAAATCCGTGTTAACAACCCTTTGTGCTTTGCAGAAAATAACATGAAACTAATCTCTGCTCCCTAAAAGCACTCCCCTCTTGAATCCTCTGTCACAGGAAAGAGGGCCATAAACACACACATGAATGCATACATACTGTGTGTGTCAGCATGTGTCTATCTACGTACACATCTCTGGTGTAATCTGTCAATAAGCCTCACAAACACAGCCCAACAGATACATTTCTTAATTTCAGCCCCAGACACCCTTCTTCTGCTGCTCTATTAAAAACAAGGACCATCTTTCAATAATTTTAGTATGAGAATGAAGATGATGAAGGAATTCTGGAGAACGAATCTAAGACAAATTTAAAAATCCCTCTATGGCAGGGGTTGATAAAAACAAAACCAAAAACCCCTCCAATATTCCTCATCTTGTTGGACTCCCAGATGCCACATCTCCCAACCTTTCTCCCCTGTGCCTATGTGAAAGAACAAAAAGCATGGCCTAATTATTAAATGTATACTAGTCTTCAATTAAAAGAAAAACTCCTTTCCCTCAACATTTCTCTGCTATTGCCTTTTCCCATACTCTTTTCCTCTGGGTCACATTGTATCCGATAAATTTGGTCAAAAAATGATGGGAGAGGTGTTCCTGTCATTTTCTCCCTAAAAGAAGTGGGCACCATGATTCCTACCAAGTACAGACAGGGAAGAACAATGTGGGCTGTTCTAAGCTTGAGTCCATTCTCCCACTATTGACCATGCTATGGTCTTCCCCATCTCTGCTCAGGCTATCCATCAGGACTCTGCAATGCTAGAACTGGAATGACTTTACAATTTTATAAGAATTTACCCGAGAAGAACGATCATCTGAGCTTGTGCTATTGCTACACACACATAGGCTTTCCCTGATCCTAATAACCTATCCCAGTGGTTCAATACCGCGCTGTATGTGCTACTGAAGAGGCTTGGGCATTTATCTCACCCCTTTTGGAACGCCTTAGGGTCATCTGTCTTCCAAACATCATCTCTGAAGAGGGAGACTGGAGTAAAGGCCTGTCTGAAAAACAGTGAGCAGGACTTGCTCTGGAGACATGCTAATCAGTGGCTAACGGGCAGGGTGTGACTAAGGGCCAGCTCAATACCAGCTGACGGACAGGGAGTGGATATGGGCAGCAAGGGAAAGCAAGCCTCCATGCGTGGGCCTGCGGTCACCCACCAACACTGCTGACCGAGGGGCATGCCTTAGGTGTTCTCTCTATAAGAAAAATGTGCCCCTTTCCACAGTGGATCTCTGCTCACCTTTGTCCTAAAACTGTGCCACATGCTTTTCTTTGTATGTGGACATGACAGTCCTCAGCCAACCATCAGCAGGATGTGAGTTTTGTTTTCCCAATGTGGTGAGCCATTCCCACATTCACTCATTTTCCTGGTAAGAACCGAACCTCTCCATGGCTGGTCAGGATTAGGGATGTTGCTGTAGCCAAGGAAAAATTTTCATCTGTTGAAGTTAACCCACGGGTTGGCTTGCACCCTCACACTAGCGTCAATAGCACTGTGCTTTAAGGGCAGAGCCCTTCAATCTACCCTGGAAGAAATGGCATTCAGTGAATAGGAATCAAACAGCTTTCTTTCAAAGCACTCAGGGTTGGTCCTATGCTTCAGCCAACTTGCGTTATGAGGTGAAAAGTTTGGACATATTGACAGGATAGCAATAAATGACAGTAATTCTTGCTGTCAGCATGAAGTGCTTGGAAAGCTGCAGGAAGACACTTCTGCAACCCACTCTCTAGTGCTCCGGTGAGACCAACTGGGAGAGAAGCCTGTGCGTGAGGACTGTAACTGCCCCTTATCCCAAAGGTCTGCAGCATTCCAGGGAAGCAGTGGTCAGGCCCGCAAGCAGAATTAACCAATGTCACGGTCGCTTCTCTGGGTCACTGATTATGGTTGCAACTTGACCTTCCTGCTAACAGAGGGTTGTTTATAGCCCACAACTGGGAGCTCCTACTACATGAAGTAGGTTCCTCTGGACATTCTGGCCTCCCTTTCTTAGCCTCAGAGGAGGGAGGGCCATCAAGGCCACCCGGAGAAGGCGGATGACTTACCCGTGCTCACTGAGTAGCAGAGCTGGGGTGCGACTTCAGGGCTCACCAGTACCCAGTCTGGGGCTCTTTTCACGTCGGCAAACTGGCAGTTCCTGCACACCAAGCGCTCTCTGATTAGAGCTAGTGTGGATTCCTGGTCTGCACACGTTGGCCACAGCTCAGTCTGCACTTTCCCCACCTTCAAAGAAGAAAACCTACCTCATGATTTCTCTCTTCTGGAACCCTGACCATCTCATTCACTCCCAACAACCTGTAATCACCTTTCATTATTCCTCTTGGGTTGCCCATTCAGTCTATTGGCTCGTTCTACAATTTTCTCATTTTGTTGGGCCCTTAGGGCTCTCTCTTCCTGTTTGAACAACTTGGTTAATTTTAGGATATGGCTATTTTTATTTAGCCAACTTGTCTCTTTATCCGTAGCAGGGAAAGTCAGTTTGCTACATTCTTCTTTTGTCCAGAGGTGTATAATGACTCCTAAATATCTTTATGTCATTCTCTAAACATGGAATGCCTTGATTACACAAGGTGAATCATACTCCATATACTCCCTCATGAGTCTCAGAAGCTTGCCTGACTCGACATTTTAGCATTTTCCTTTAGCTTCAACCTGTCCATTCAATTTTATGTTTCATGTGACAACATTTTTGTGGCCTTTCAAGCCTTGTTCTCTTTGCTTTGTGCTTATCCTTTCATTTGATTATGAACTCTTTAATATTTAGCATAGTGCATAGCACATGGTAAATAATAATCCATGTTTCATTCATTCCTCATATCACAGATGCAGGGCATACTACTGCTGCTACTACTTCCATTTTACAAATCATTAGACTGAGGCTTGGAGAGGCTAAGCAACTTGCTCATTGTCAAGGAGCTCTGAAATGGTATGAACTGAATTTGAGCCCAGATCCGTCTAACTCTAAAACCCAAGCTCTTAGCCACAAGGGTACATACACTGCCTTTGTAAAGGCAGATGCTTCTCTCCCACAGTCCCCAGTACAGTTCTTTTCATTCTACAAATGCAGCTGCTTGATTTGATCATCTAACCTCAGATAAACCAGGTTGTAGTCAAGTTTTTTTTTTTTGACACAGTGAGGTAAAGACTCCAGAGAAAAGAGAAATTTATCTTGGGGCAGGATGAAGCACCTCTAAGCTTGGGGTATGTGACAACCAGGTTACTTTCACTCTTGTCTTTTGGTTCCCATTAGCCAGTGTCAGCCATCTGGTCCTTCCGAAAACATGTGTGGGTTCAGAACATAACAGACTAGAAGAATAGAGGAAAAATAAGATTATTCTGTGCAATCCCCATTCTGGAGGTCCCATATCAACCCCTAGAATCTGTCTTTGGTTGTACGTTCAGCAAAAATTAGACCAGCATAGAGACAGAAAATTGGGCCTACAAGTAGTAGATGTGAATGGATATTGACAATATTATATATTTAAGAATGCATTTAATTAGTTTGTAAAGAATGATGACTGGGACCAAAAAATATAAACATAAGCAAGAATGGTGGGGAAAAATGGACCAGAAATCAAAGAATACTAAAGGTTTACAGACTTTCAACTATACAAGGATTACAGCAGCAACCAGAAAAGTACTTTGCAGATAAACATTTAAAGTCTGATTTAATTTGAAACAACTATTAACATGACTACTAAAGCCCACCAGGGCGCTTTCCTTTTTCAAATTCCTTTGTAATAACTTTCACAACTCTGAGGCTTACTGTAATTTCATAGACGAAGAAACTAAGACTTAGAGCAGTTAAGCAACTTGCCAAGGCTACTCAACACCTGGGATTCTTCAAACCCGGGTCCTAACCTAAACTCAACCCTCCATCACCATGTTCTACTGCCTCCTACGCACCGATAGAAAGAAGTGGTCCCTAAGAGCAAACAGTTTGAGAAACACAAGCTCTAGGAGCACAGAAAATCAGTTTCATTAAATTATGTGCGGTGGGTGAGAAATGCCCACATGAATATTAGCATCTAATGAGAAAAATTAAATGGCAAGAAATATCATTTTTGCATCTGATGTGTACTAATATTATTAAGTTGTGAACATGTATTCTCTAAGCTACTAGTGGAACCAAACCTATAAATTAACTATCAAATTTCAACACCAATCTAGGAAAACACAGAAAGGTAACAAATCATTAAGACAATACTAGCTCTACTCTAAAGGAATGTTCACATGCTGGGGTGAGGAAAATATTACAGGAACAGTAATTATCCTAAAAACAGCAATAAAACAAAATTCCCTCAGAACAGTAGGAGGCAGAGAGGATATGTATCAAATTCAAATTTAGTCTTATTTTGTAACTATCCTATGCAACTATCAGTCAATTTGTTTCAACAATCCAGAACTGTTTAAAAAATGAATTGAAGTTACTAAGTGATTTTTACTTTTATTAGACTGCCATATTTCTATCCTACAAAAAGGGACTACCCCCAGAAAGCAACACACTTGCAAATAGTTTGTGGATCAAATGATCACAACTAGAATCTCCTGTCATAACTAAATGTAATATTTTGACATTTTAAAGTCAACATGGCTGCTTTCCTTAAAGGGAGCAAACACAATCACACCTGTGTCCATTTCAGTTTCTGGACTCTTATAAACATTAAGGGTAAATGAAGTTAAAATGGGGTCAACAATTCCCTGATGACACACTCAAGTTCATGAAGACTCAATCACAATTAGAAACAATTTTTAAAAACTCAAGAGATGCAAGTCATATTATCAGTTTAGAATAAAACACTCAGGACATAAAAGAGAATTATTGTTATCAGTTACTTGTACCTAATGAAATGAAGGTTTACACTCAGCAAACAGCACTACCTGATTCTACACCAAAGAAAAGCAGTTCCTATGTCACCTCTAAAATGACTCTGGGGGGGGGGCGGGGGTGTTAAAGCCTCTTAGAGATTATGCCTCTGCAACCATCTTGGCTTTTCTCATGTCTCATAACTGCCCCACAGACCCTGGGCTGCAGTCATGTGTTTCTTCTTTTTTATTTTTGGTTAAAGATGCCACTCCCTATGTTATTTCATGAGGATGCTCTTCCCTTGAAATTGGCCATTTAACATTTTAATGACATTCTTTTAACATTAATGGATGGAAAACTTCATTTCATCCACATGAAATAACTTTTTCTCAAAGTCAGTGCTTCTGGTCTGTGGGTTCCTGACTCCCTCACCTGACTTCCTACTTGCTTCTTTCATTCTGGAAGGCTGAATTCCAGCCTTCCTCCTTAGATCTTAGAGGTCTCTGTTTAGGAAGGCCCCTCCATTCTGGCATCCAATCTAGGGCTAACAACATGGTTGGGGTTCCTAAAGGAGGTATAACAAGTATCCTTGAAGTGCTTCTTCAGGGATCACTTGCAGTTCACAGACCTCAAGACTTTCATCTCAACACACAGGAAAGGTCATTAGGGCATTTCATACGCGCATGCAAATTCAGAGGACAGCCTGATCTCTCACCTTCAGGATACTCCCAGACCAGACAACCCTAGCAATGCAAATAGGACAGAGGTCACTGACTGCATTTATTCACACAGATCCTGCCCCAGTCAGCCTCGATAAAGGTGATGCCACCTTACAGCTCTTCCAAGAGTAGCCTGAGAAGAACCAGTAGCAGTCTCCATCTGGGGACAACGTCATAAAAAGTATCGCTTGTCACACATTTTTTTTTTCTGGTGAACGAGATTGTTTTATTACTTTTTTCATATATTTTGTTATTAATATCTGAAAACACAACTGTTTTCTTTTTTTTCTTTTTCAAGAAAAAGAAATGGTACCCCAAATACCATTGATATTCAATGGTATTTTATATTAGCTTCAGGTTTGTAGCATATTGGTTAGACTGTCATGCTTTTGGCAGTAACTTGTCAGCTTGTTGGAAGTCTCTGCTAAGAGACTAAACACTGAATAGGTCGTGGAACCTGAACTACCTTCTCACCCTTGGAGGCAAGTCCCAAAAGGACAAGACTGAACCATCTGGAAGGAAAGAGCATGAGAGCTTTGACTGACACTGCTATGTATCTGTTAGGTAAGTTAAGAAAGAGCTTCAGTTTCCAGAATTGTTAACTCATGCTGTAACCTCGGGGCAGTCACTTTATTGTCCCATGCCTCAGTTTTACCCATTAGTACAAACTAAAGACAACACTTATTTGTAAAGTGCTTTGATGTACTATTGAAAGCTAAATCATACAAGTGCACAGTTAATATTTTCTAAAGTTTTAAAATTTTGTTGGTAGCTCACAAATTTCTAAATACCACCTCTAATAGTATTTCGTCAGATGCTTGGAGCACCTCCCTTCTGAAAAGCTCAAAGTACAATTTTTCTATTTAGGTTACCTAGAGGCATCCCAAAATACTGGGATCCCAAACTGTACGTTATGTAGTCTACATCCTGTGCCTATCTTGTAAGATGAGACAAATACTTCATGTGGCCCTTTTATTCATATGACACCTCAATGAGGAAGAGAGGAGCAAGACATTAAACCGAGGAATAGGGGTTTAACAATGACTTGGCAGAATAATTACAGATAATGTTCATTCGTATCAAAACTGACTGGGAAACTGGGACCTAGGAGTGGAAGTCTTGCACCAGGGCAATTTATGCTAGTAACATCTGGTCAAAATCGCAGTATGGTATTGTCTCTTGGCATTGATTGATCAAAATGACAGAAATTTAAAAAAATTACCCATGTTTTAGAAAAAATAAAGTAGCATACTTATTAATACAAATTTTTGGAGGTAGGCTGACTCTAAAGAGAGACTTCAATATAAAAGCAACTTGGTCACATTTGTATTAGTCAAACTATTAATAAAACAATGATAGAATGATACTTAACCCATAGCCCTAGTTCTCATTATTTCTTACTTGTTTAAGAAAAAGTTCTTGGTTAAAACGTATGAGACCATTTCACCTGTTAAATCAGCAAAGATTTCAAACAACATGGATGCTCAACATTGGTGAGGCTGCCAGGAGGGAAAGTTATTTGGCTATATGCATTGACAGCCCTTGAAAATGTTCACTCCTGCTATGACATATGCATTTACGTCATAAAATCTGTCCTAAGAAATGACAAAAATGTAAACAAAGCTTTATGCACATGATATCCACCACAGGGTTATTTTTAACAGAAAGAATTGAGAGACAACTTAGAAGGGATGGCTGGGTAAATCATGCTATAATCACACAATGCATTTTATGCAGCCATTAAAATGATGTGTATGAGAAAAATTTTAAAGAAAAATACATGAGATAAAAGTTAAAAAAAGTGGGACACAAAATTGCACATAAGACCATACGTATGTTAAAAGGATTCTTTTTTTTTTAAAAGATTTTTTTATTGGGGAATTGGAGGAGGGGAACCGCGTTGGGGAACCGGGAAAGGGGAACAGACAAGTTGCTGTCTTTTAGTTCTTCAGTCTAGTTGTGGAGGACATTGCTTCACTGGCCCATGTTGGTATCGTCATTGTGCTCTTCCTGGATGAGGCAGATTAGTCGCCGGCCTCTGGATGTCGCTCACCTTGGCTATTGGCCGCTCACGCTGGCTGCTGGCCACTCACTGTAGCCTATGGAAACCCACTGCAGCAGGGGTTGCAGCCTACACCTTCGCCGGGCCTCGCACAGCCCAGCTCCAGGTGGAGCTGTTGTGAGCTGTAGAGGACAGTGTCACTGGCCTTCATATGTGGGATCCGAACGGGGGCTGCTGGTGTCCCAAGCCAGCTCTTAACCAATGCGCCACTCGGCTGGCCTTAAAAGGATTCTTAATGATATTTCTTTTCTACTTTATGCTTTTGGTATTGTCTAAATTATCTCGGTGAACTTATGTTTATTTTCTATTCAGTGAAGTTATTTTTTTAAAAGAAGTTCTTGAATCTGATATACTTGGTAGGCTAATGGATGAGCCTTAAAAGCTTCAAGGCAACTTCCTCATATAATTTTAAACATTCTAATTAAAAATCATACTATTAAAAAAACTTACAATAAAGGATAGTTGAGAGTTCAGAAAAATAGGAACTCAAACATGGAAGGTGAAAATATAAATAAATGCTATTTGTCAAGAGAGCAGATAGCAAAAGCCTTAAAAATGTGTTTATACTTTGACTCTTATCAACATTCCACTTTCAGGAATCTGCCCTGAGGTAATAACTAGAAAAGTGTATAAAGGTTTACATAAAGGATATTCACCAGTGTTATATATACATGAAATAGTTAAAAACCAAAGACAACCTAAATGTCTTGCAATATGGTTTTAATTATGTATATTAAGTAATGTTTATGACTACTATGACAAATATTAACATTTATGAATATTATTGGATTGTCGGAAAAGTCATGACGTATTTTTTTCTATTTTTCATTGCAAAAATGAGTCATGATTTTTCCAACAGCCCAATATCTAGCCATTAATAACCAGGTTATAGGAGAATACTTAATGACAAAGGAAAAGAATCAGGCTATTAGATGGAAACAGAAAGGTTACAAAATAGGATGTACAGTATGATCCCAAGTTAAAAAAAAAAAAAAAAAAAGGCGGGGGGCATAAGAAGTGCCTGTGTTCCTGCGTGTATGGAGAGATTGATTGGGAGAGGAAAGGCAAAAGTCTCAAAATGTAGACAGTATCATCTTTGCATGATTTTTTCCCCTCTAAAAAATTTACAATAAAACATGTAAAATTTTAATAACCAGAAATAAATGTGCTATTTTGAAATTAGTTCATTTTTAACTAAATGAACTAAGTTCAGTTGTTTAAATGCTCCTTTAAACAAAACTGTTTTAATCTCTTCTTAGATAATCCTAAAATTAATCCAGAACTGAATGCGTAACTTTTCTTACTTTTCAAAGCTTGGGACCCTGTGGGTTCAAATATGACATTATTTTTGAGGGCAAAAAGAACTCCCCAAGAACAAAAAAGTGGTGGGGTCCTTTAACGGAGAGTGTTTTTTTTCTTTTGTTATTCCTGTCACCCATTAGTTGTAGCAGTACCATAAAAAATGATAAACCATTTATCTGCTCTTTGGTGGTGGGTGACGGTAATCTCCCACACAATTTGGAAGAAACTAATGGTTCAATTAGCCAGAAAACAATAACCTGGAACATTAAACCAATATTTCCTTTATCGCCTCTAAAGAAAAATACAAGTTCTCATCAAGGATTCAGTTGAAAGAGAAAACTCCTCTGTAGGTTCTGAGGTCAGTGACATACCTAAGGTCTAACAATGCCCTACGGTGATCAGGGACAAATGGAACAATGACTGGACTAATTGAAAGTCTTAACATATTAAAAAATTAACTGAAGTACTTTCTACTTGAAGGAATTTTTAACAAGTATGAAAACAAATACTTCCTGGTAATACTTAGATATCATGAAAATACAATTAAACAGACCAGGACGTCCCCTGAAAAATTCTGGCTATTCACAAATTCACTGTAATATGAACTACAGGTTCTGAAATTTATAGCCAAGCTTCCCTGGAGAGTTTTAATTCATGCCTTTAAGAAACAAAAACACATAAACAAATGGGAAAAAGAAAACTCACCTCAATGATTTGGGGGTTTACCTGACCAGTTACTAGGCAAGTAAAATAACCTTGGGATGTGAAAAGTTTTATTCATTAAAATATGGAAAAATTAAGATATAAAGATCTGTGACCAAAACAAGACTTTGTGGCAAGAGAAACTATTATATTAAAAAATCTACTTTACATGAAGACAGTGATTTTATTTAAAAACCCCACAGAATTCAAATCAAAGGCAGCAAAAGTTACCATTGAGTCAGAAGGCTATAAACAGCTACTGCTAATATGGTTGCTTCATTGACCGGTGGTCCCATGGTGGCTCTTGCTGGAGTCAGTGTGGCAGGTATGAAGGTAGGAGACCCTAAGGGGACCTGGAGTGGTCTCTATGGTCCTGAAAGATCTACGTCATCTTTGTGGTCCTAAACCGAACCATCTTTCTAGTTGTCTAAGACAAAGGCAATCTAGAGTAGAGCTGCCTGGCACACTGAACTACTACTGCTACACACATATCTCACCTCTTCCCCAAATCCCAAAAGGGTCCATAAAATCCTCTCCTGGACACTAAAATCTCATTGGAGAGTTCACCTGCTTTCTCGTTTGATCAATTTTCTATTACACCAATATACTTTATGCCTACTTAATTAATTCTGAACTGTATTACCCACAACCATTCGGCTTAACATATCTGTCTACTGATATATCGCTTTCCACAAATTTGAACTCTTCAGCAGTTCTTCAAAGCCCTATCCATCTGAAATCTGCTTTTGAGTTTCAATTACTAGTAATCACAATCCAGATATGTTCAAAAATACTTCTCAGGGACATCTATCCTACTTAGATTCCAGAACTATAAGCTTACACATGTTGATAAATTATGCCATCTTTTTCTTCTGTACCTAACTCCTTCCTTTCAGACTCCTCTACGCTTCTGCTATCTAGTCCAGACAATTCTTGCTGGAAATATATCTATACTATTGGTCCTTTGCTCAGAAGTAATGTTTCTCTGCAATGATTCCTGAATACTGCCAGAAGATGTGCCCACTTGGTGAATGATCACACCTGCCTTCAAATCCCTGCAGTGACTTCCCATTCCTCCTTCAACCTTGACTTTCAATCACAGATTTCATGCACATCACCGTCTAGCAGCAGAACTGTAAGAATGATGCTTCCCCAGAAGAGACCTAGATATTTAAGGTTCTGGAAGACTATATCCTTCCTCTTACCTCACCATTTCCGGGGTTGCTCAAATTTTCCCTCCAGAGCCTTTGAATTCTTAGCATGAGTCTGAATTTTTAGTGTAAAATCTAATAGTTGTTTCTGGTTTATGTTGTTAAATATCTAGATCCTTTATGAGATTCTTACAAACTAGTTTATTATTTCTCAAAATTATTCCTTATTGGGCCATCTTATCTCAGTTTTGACATACACTATTCCTAGATACTTCTCTTCATTTCAAGACCCATTCCACTCATTCTTCAAAGCCCATTTCAAACAAACCACTCCAAGTTTTACTAGTTTGAGTGTAAAGAGAGAGTAAGCATTTAACTCACAGTGCACGTTATAACCATAAACACTTAATTTACTCAAGAGCAGAATTCTTTTATGCCTCTTCCCCAATTCATTTAGCACAGTAGCAGGCGTCCTATTGGTGAGTTATCAACATATTTGTTCAATTAGCCAGTTTTCCTTTTACCGTCAACATCATTTCCTGCTCCCTATCACTTGAGTAACCTTAGAAAACAGACCTCACCAAGTATGCTTCATGTTACAAAATACAAGTAAAACGTCTCCTAAAGATCATAGTCAGATCCCTCTGATTATGGCTATACCATTTACAGCCATGAGCCAAATGCTTCACAATGATCTCTAATCTCCCTGGATGAGGAAACTTAGAATCTGAGAACTTGCCCATAGATAGTAAGTGGGGAAGCTAAGATTGGACCCAGGTCTGTCTGGCTTCAAAAATCTATGGTTTTCCCATAAAATTTAGTTATTCTTTCAACTCAGCTGGGATTTGAAGAAAACTGGGTGTTTCAACTTGATCTCTGAGACACACACACACACACACACACACACACACACATATCACAATAACAACAAAAAACATTTTATCTAGTAAATTCCTTAAGAACTGAAAGCTCTATTGTACAAAAATGAGTCATTTCCTAAGTCTTTTCCTCTAAAAGCCAATACTCATAATAAACAACTTATTGAGAATATCTGCCTTAGTAAGAAGGTGACTCTTCCGAATGATCAAGTTGAAATGCCTTTGAAAGCCAGTCAACAATCTGAGTAGACGGTGGCTACAAGTTTTTCTCAAATATGCAACTTATAATCAGGCATCTCTCATAACTTCTCAAGTGTTAATGGGTAGTATTAACCCTAGGGAGTGAACTGTAGCCATAGCAGACCTGTTGCAAAGCAGGTCTTATAAAAAAACAAAAACAAAACCAAGAGTTTAGTCTCTACACACCCAAGGTTCAGTCACCTAAAAGGTTCCCCGGACTCCTTATAGTGTTTCATATCCACGTCTATGAAGTCCTACCTAAAAATTTCCTGGTCCTGACACGTTTTTCCCGGAAATTTCCTGGTCCCGACACGTTTTCCCGGAAATTTCCTGGTCCTGACACGTTTCCCCGGAAATTTCCTGGTCCTGACACGTTTCCCCGGTGTCCATCTTCCCCAAGCCCGACTCCCCACCTGTGTTCCCTGAAACACGCAGCCCCCGCGGGACCGGCGTTACCGAAGCGGATTGGGAAACACAACAGCCCCGCCATGGACGCGGGCGACTCCGGCCTGCGCGTCTCCGTCCCCATGAGCGAGCGGACGCAGACACTTGCCAGGGGGGCCGCCCCTCAAAACCAAATTCGACAAACGGGCAAAGCCATTTTTTTTTTTTTGGTTCCGTTGGAGAACGGAAACCACAGCCTGGAAACTCTGTACGGGGTCTTCACGATAGCGCGTTATTTAACTGGCCCTGGTTAGAAGGAGCGGTGAAGGCTTTCAAGCGCCGCAAGACGATCCTTTCGAGAAACTGTCACTAGCCTCGCCTCAAACCGTAGTCTCCCGCCCAAAAAAAGTGTGGCACATGGCAAGTCTGCACAGGGCCTCTCCCAGGGCTCCTGTCCCCCGGGAAAGCCGCGCCGGGACCGTCTCATCTAGGAGCCGGAGGACGAGGTGAACACCGGGGCAGGAAATCCTGTCTGTTTCCAGCCGCCCCTCGAGAGAGAGGAAGCGCTGGGTATCGAGCCGCAGACGAGCCGGGCCCCAGTCCCCGGGCCCGCCCGGCGCCCCCCTCCCGCCGGGGGTCTCCTTCTCCCCGTCCCACTCCGGGCCTCCCAGTCGCTCCCAGGATCCCGCCCCCCCCGCGCGCGCAGGCGCAGTGGGAACCGGGGCCTAGCCGTGCCCCCGAGGCGCCGCCACTATGGCGGAGCCGGAGCAGGCCGGGGGCAGCCCCGCGCCGGGCTGCCGCCACTCCGCCGTCCCCACGGCCTCCCCGCCCCCGCCGGGGCCCCGTCTCCACCCCGGCGGCCCCTTGTCCGCGCTCCTCACCCGTTCTTCAGATCCACCTCCAGGATCTTCCCGTAGCCCTTAAAGAAGCGCTCCACATCGCGCTCCCGGGCCTGGTAGCTCAGGCGGCCGATGTACACCCGCGGCATTCCGGCAACGGCGGCAGCAGCTTGGCCCGGCCCCAGCCCCCTGAGGCGGCGGCCGGCGAAGCGAGAGCACGGCGACGGCGGCGGCAACGGGCGGGCGGCGGGACCGACGCAGCCGAACCCCGGCGACGTACGCGAGCACGTAGCTCGCGAGCGCGCACCTCCCGCCTCCCCGTAGGCGGAGGGTAACGGGAGTGAGCGCGCGCTCTCTTCCCGCCCGGCCACGGGTAGGGGCGGGGCTTGCAGGGGGCGCGCCGGCGTGGGGGCGGGGTCAGGTGATCGACAGGCAGCACAGGGCCGCCCGCCCCTTTCCCCCGGCACGTCCTCTCGCGAGCTCGCGGTTCTGCTCCTCGTTTAGCAGCCTCGGCTTCGCCCCTCCCCGCGGAAGTGCCCGCGCTTCCCCTCGCCCGCGGAACGTTCCTGGGTTTGTCCTTTGATCCTGGAGTGGTTTCGACTTGAGAGCAGGAACTTTGGAATTAAACCTGGCTTCTAACCCTCTACGTGTCTGTGACCTTGGGCTCGTCACACGCCATCTGTCTGAGCCTCGTTGGTTTGCCCTGTAAAAGGGGGATGGTAATTTCAACCGTCCAGAGTTGTCTTGAAAATTATGAGAATAGGTACGTAAAGCACTTAGTACTGTTCCCAGCACATCTCAAGTGCCCAATAAATACCAGTATTATATTAAAAATAGGACGCGTTGCTTCCATCGAAGTGTGGAAAGTGGTGAAAGTGGAGAGAGATTAGGCTTGACAGTGACCAAATTACTTGACCAATTTAACCTACTTTCTAATTTGTAAAATTAGAATAATTTAAAAAAAAATTTTTTTTTTTTAGGGCATTGCCACTGGCCCTCATATGTGGGACCTGAACCGGGGCCGCCGGCTTCCCAAGCCAGCGCTCAACCACCGCACCACTCGGCCAGCCCTAAAATTAGAATAATTTATACCATCTCAATGGACTACCAGGAAAACTAAATAGGGTAGTTAGTGTATGTGGAAGGGCTTGGAAAAGTATCTGGAACGTGGTAGGAACTCAATAAATATTGGTTCTCTTCCCACTAACCCAATTTACCTAGAACCACAAGGAGTTTGATTTCTTTGCTGTTTTTCTTTTTTTTAGCTGAGCCATCCTGCCACCTCTTGGCAGCTCAGCTGTAGCTCAGCTCCGGCTGGGAATCGAATGACAGTTGCTCAGAGCTCAGCTCAGACTCTTAAGCAAGTTCTTAATCAACTGAGCCACTCGGCCGGCCTTTGCTGTTTTTATTTTTAAAATCATATTTTGAAAGGATAATTCATTAACTGATTCAAGTGATATATAGAGAAGTCTTTCCATCTCTTCTCTGTCTACTTTCCCTCTCTAGAGGCAATCAATGTCATCAGTTTCTGAAATATCCTTTCAGACGTATTTTACACATATAAAGCAAATAGCAGTGTACTAAACGTACAGTTCTGCACTTAATATATTTTAAAAATTGAGTACAAAAGGAGCTTCCTCAGCACTATATATTTTTTTTTTTGAGGGCCGTGTCACTGGCCCTCACATGTGGGACCGAACCGGGGGAAGCCAGTGCTTTACCGCCACGCCATTCGGCCGGCTCCTCAGCACTATTTTTATGGCTCATAATATACCATTTTATACACAGTAACTTATTAAATCAGCGCCCTGTGAAGGACATTGAGGTTAGTTCAAACTTCTTGTTATGACTGCTGCAATGAGTAATGTATATACATATATGTAGAATCTATTCCTAGAAGTAGGATAGTTGCGTCCAAGGGTGTGGACATATGTGGTTTTGATAGATATCGCTCAATTCTCCTCCACAGATAATTGTTTCTTCACCTCCTCCTCAATACATTTATCAAACTTTATGATCTTTTCAATCTGATAGCTGAAAAATGGTATCTCGGGGAGTGTAAACTGAAATTATCTTGAGTGCAATGAGCCTCATTTTGTGTTTAAGAAACACTTATATTTTACTTTCTGTGTCTGTTTATATCTCTTGCCCATTTTTCTTTTTTTTTTTAAAGATTTTATTGGGGAATTGGGGGAGGGGAACAGCATTGGGGAATTGGGGAAGGGGAACAGACAAGTTGCTGTCTTTTTGTTCTTCAGTCTAGTTGCGGAGGACGTTGCTTCACTGACCCATGTTGGTATCGTCATTGCGCTCTTCCCGGATGAGGCAGATCGGTCGCCAGCCTCTGGGTGGTCGCTCACGGTGGCTATTGGCAGCTCACGCTGGCTGCCACCTCCTCACGCTGCCTGCCTACCACTCATTGTAGCCTATGGCAGCCCACTGCAGCCTATGGCAGCCCACTGCAGCAGAGGCTGCAGCCTACACCTTCGCCAGGGCTCACACAGCCCAGCTCCAGGTGGAGCTGTTGTTAGCTGTAGAGGGCAGTGTCACTGGCCCTCATATCTGGGATCCGAACTGGGGTCACTGGCGTCCCAAACCAGCTCTTAACCAATGCGCCACTCAGCCGGCCCTCTTGCCCATTTTTCTTATTGATTCATAGGAGCTCACAATATAATAGGGAAATCAGTTGTCAAATGAGTTGCAAATATTTTTTCCCCAGTTTGGTGACATTTCACTTTGCCTAGTGTTTTTTGTTGTGTGAAAACATTAGATGTTTATGGGGTCAAATTTATCCATCCTTGATTTTTCTTTGATTCTGGATTTTGTGCTGTAGTTTGAAAGGACTTCCTCACCCTCAGGTGTTTTTGTTTTGTTTTAAATACCTCCCATGGTTTATTTTTAGTTTTAAGTCTTATTTTTATATTGCAATCTTTGATCCATTTGGAATTTAGTAAAGTGTGAGGATTATAATATTCTTAAGAACTAGCACTAACCTTGGTTGTCCTATGATTTGCTCAGCCTATTGTACAGATAGGAAGAGCCCTGCAGAGGGGAAATACCTGTTTCTAAAAACTCCTCCTCCTCTGGAGTTCCCTAACTCAGCGAGTGGCACTTCCAATCAGCAAGGCACCCAAGTTCAATCTTCAACCACCACATTCAGTTTGTCCTGTTGATTTTTCCTTCCAAATATTCGCGAATCTATTCATTTCTCTCCACTCCCACTCACTAAGCTAGTTCGGTCCTCGTCATATTGTTCACACATCAGGGCTTTTGAAGTGTGCTGTTCCCTGACTTTCCTTGCTTACTTTATCTGAGGTACCTACCCCTTTCATTAGTTCACTGTATTTTTTTTTCTTTCACAGCATTTATCACACTCTGTAATTAATGTTTATTTATTCACTTGTTCACTGTCTTTTCCTCCACTAGAATGTAAGTTCCTTGGTATCAGAGGCCGTACTTTTTGTCTCCTGCTGTATCTCTAGCACTTGCGACAGTGCTATTCAAATAATGGGTGTTCAAAATATTTACTGAATGAATAAATGAATGATCTGGACTACTTCAATGGCCTCCTGATTTCTCCCCGCCCCTCCCCCTTTATTGTTCATGCCTATCCATGAGACATTGACTCAAGGAAATTTGAACTCTCTTCTAATTGACACATTAATTATCACTGCACAAAATCATGGAGTTCTGAGAAACGAGGCCACTCAAGGCCAACTGTGGGGCCAGAAGAATCGGGACTGACTGGTATGGTGACCAGACAGGGTCAGGGTACCCTGGTATCTGGTGCCAGCTCTGCTGCCAGCTGTGACCTTGAGCAACTCACCTCACCTGACCTTGAGCAGGTGAAGTGGTGATATTAAAAGCTCAATGATATAGGGAAATTGTAAAAATCAAATGAAGATGCATGTCAGAGTGCTTGTACACTGCAAAGGGTTAGGAATATAGGGAAAGCTTTCTTCCCTTTCAGAGGATGGATGCCCATGTCTTCTTCCCACTTACCTTCCCAGGATTTTCCTGCCTTCAGATGCAGGCAGATGCTGTGCCAGGACTGAGTCCCTCTTCCCCACCATCTCCGTCTGCTCTGGCTGGGCCCAGTGTCCCACCCAGGGCATGGCACCTGCCAATAAGCATGGGGCTGGTGGGTACTGCTGACAGTTGCCAAGGCACAAAGACAAGGATGCCTGGCACACATCAGTTGATGCAAGAACTTTTTTCTTCTGGGCCTCAGTTTTTCCCTTAGGAAAGCAGGCTTAATTACCTCATCTTCCAAGACACAGACAGTCATTAGTACTATGGCAGTGGCAGGGTGCATGCTCCCAGAGAGCCAGAGTCACTTAGCCTCAGGACTACAGGAGTGCCCAAGCTTTCCTGTAGGAGGTAATGCCTGTTTGTCTTCTTTTAGTCTCTTGGAGCCAAAGGTTCCTCCTTTAGCTATTGAAAAGGATACTGGTTACTTAGTGGTCCAGAAGAGCTATCCCAACTCCACAGAGAGATTATTCAGACTGAACATTAAAAACAGTCTCCTGTACTTGCAATGTATGGGAGAGATAATCCATTTTAAGTCAGGTTCTCTTGTGACATTTTTATCTGTCTCCTTTCCTCTTAAATATTTCCTCTTGGCCTCTTAAATATTGCTAATCCCTATGTCAGTCTTCAACATTGAGGGAGATTTTACTTATCTGAAATTCAGAAGCCTGGGAATGTCTGTTTTTTGTTTTTCTTTAGTGTCTTCCTTCTCTAAATTGTCCCCCAACCTGCTGCCAACAGGGATTTTTCCAAAGCACAGTTTTGATCTGGCTCAGAAATCATTGGTTCCTACTGCCAATGGAATAAAGTCCACATTCCTTAACTGGGAATCACAAACTGCCACAATTCACTTTTTCAGCTTCAGATTGACTGACTGAGTTCAATATAAAGTAAATCATAGAATATGTTTATGTTATGATTAGGTTCAGAGAAAGCCCAAACATTAGGGGGTTAAATAACATAGAAGCTTATTTCTTTTTTTTTTCTTTTTTTTTTTTTGAGGGCAGTGTCACTGGCCCCCACATGCGGGACCCGAACCGGGGCCGCCAGCCTCCCAAACCAGCGCTCAACCACCACGCCACTCAGCCGGCCCTTTTTTTTTTTTTTTTTTGAGGGCAGTCTCACTGGCCCTCACATGTGGGACCCGAACCGGGGCCACTGGCCTCCCAAACCAACACTTAACCACCACACCACTCGGCCGGCCCTGAAGCTTATTTCTTAAGTAAAATGTATTTCTCAAGTCCTGAGGTGGGCAGTCGGAGCTTTTGGGTGTCAGGGTCCCAGGCTCCTGTGATCTCATTGCTGTCCCATTTTTAACACAGTCAAAGATGGCTATGTAAATTCCAGGAATCCTGTTTGCCTCCCAGCCAGGAGGAAGGTGGAAAGGGAAGAAAAAGTACAGGCCAGATGCCAGCTATATTTTAAAGAGATTACTAAGAAACTGATACTTACCACCTCTGCTCACATCACAAAGGACAGGCCTTGTCTGCTGCAAGGGAGGCAGGGAAAAGTGTTTATTCCAGCTTACCGTGTACCCACCTAAAAACCATCAGTTTTAATTCTTCGGAAGAAAATGCATGTTTGGGAAAAATAAGATTCCAACATAAATATCCTGCCTCTACAACTTTGCTTAATCTGGTCCTTTAGTCTGTAATGCTTGTCTCTCTTCCCTGAGAAAACAATAACCATTTGTTAAAGCCCAGCCTGCATGTCACCTCCAGGCCCCTAGAGGTACTGTTCGCAGGACATTTTGCAGAGCGCTCCACAGTCGGTCTCTAACCGTGGTGTCATGAACCTTCTGCCTGCCTGCCTCCTCTGAGTCTATATCAGGGGCCTGCCCTTCTCCAGGGCTGCAGGCTCATCACTCCCGTTAAGGCCAACTCTGTGGACTGCCCCCGAAGAACCTCATCTAAGTGGTCACTCCTGTCGCCTTTGGGGAGCCCCCACTCCCTCTAAGGCTTTTTTCACTTGCTTACATTGGCCATCTGTACAAACCATCTGTCCCACTAACTTTTGAGAAGAGAGTTGGGGCTGATCCTGTGCCCCGGTGTACAAGGTGTCAAATCTTATCCAGAGGGCCCCTGCAGACCTTCCCCAGCCCCAGGCTGAAGTCAAGTCCTTTCTCCAGAGGACACATAAGATGCTCCCAAAGGCAAGAGGGTCATGATGGGGGCCTGTGTACATGCTGGCATGCAACTAAACTTGCGTGTACCCTGGCCTTCCCGACCAGTCTTTCCACATCACTCCACTGCTTAACACCCCGGAGTGCCTCCCCTGGTCTTGAGGGTAAGTCCTGACTTCATGACCCTTTCTGCTCTGATCCCTGCCCACTGTTCCCACCTCAGTCCTCGCATTTCCCCCATGTCTTAAGCAGCGGCTATGCTCACCTGCCTGCAGTTCCCCGAGTGCCAGGCTCTCTGGGGACTCCAAACTCTCACATATGCTGGCTTTGCTTGGTCCACCTTTACCTGCTAGGCCTTCAAGATGTGCTGTGACCACACTTCCTCAGGAAAGCCCTCCTTAAACTTGGAGGCAGAGCTGCAGTGTCCCCCCAGCCTGAGAACATCTCTGTACCTGTCATCAGTAAACTATAAAGGTCTATTCTCTGCACGAGGCTCAGCAACTGGAGGGCCAGCCCAAATTTCTCACGGGCATCCTTAGTCTCAAGCACACGAGGCACTCCTGAATGAGGCTCTTGAACTAAGGGACAGAGGGCCAGGGGATCAGGGAGACATCCCAAAGTCTCTAGTTCTTTGCTTTGGGTGAGTGAAGCAACACCAAAGTCATGTAATGTCAAACTCTTCTCTTTGAATAAAGCTACATTGTCCAGGGCCCACGTTTAAGCCTCACCTCGGGAAGGTACTGACCCTAGGCCTAGAATAAGACTTAGTTATGCTTTTAGCGCCTCACATGTGTCTTCTTTAGTACATTGATTACTATGGTTTACTGTAGGGTTCCTCATCGGTGGCACTGTGGCATTTTGGGCTGGGAAACTCTTTGTTGAGAGAGGCTGTCTTGTGCACTGGAGGACGTCTGGCAGCATCACTGGCCTCTACCCATGGGATGCCAGGAGCACCCTCTCAATTATGACAACTCAAAATGTCTCCAGACATTATCAAATGTGCCCTGGCGGTAAAATGACCTCAGGTTGAGAACCGCCAATGTAACATGTGTCCCCCGTTAGCATGGACGTTCCCTGAGGTGGTCCAGCCTCCTGAGCCGTATTTCCTCGGTTCTGCAGGCTCCCCCGTGCAGCTGTTCCTTCCCCCTGCCCCAGACTAAGCCGCACACCACCTAGAATGAGTCAGACCTTCCTTGTTTGAAGGTTCTCCTCTGTGGGCTTGGACGGCTCGAGGGCAGAGATGGTGTTTCACTGGCTTTTGTACCTGCCAGGCCCACCCCAGCTTTGCGGTCAGGGTATCAGGAAATGATTGTTCAGGGACAAATGGAGGACAGGCAAGGGGTGGGGGGCTTCTTAGTCCTGGGATATGGCAGGTGCACAGGGATGGGCCTTCTCAACAGGGATGACTTCTATTCGTTTTTGGGTTTTTTTTTTTTGAGGGCAGTTTCACTAGCCCTCATATGTGGGACCCAAACCGGGGCCACTGGCTTCCCAAGCCAGCACTTAACCACCGCGCCACTCGGCCAGCCCTATTGGTTTTTGTTTTTAGAAAGTTCAGGCTTTATTAGAAACCCTAGGCTTGTCCTGGGGAAAGCCTTGGCTCACTTCACAGCTCTCCTAGTGAAAACTGACAGTAAGGAGAGGAGATGCGGGCCCTGACTGAGGGGCCAAAACCAGTCTTGCTGATGTGTTGCCCCTCCCACTTCCCTCTGGCTCCTCCGGGATTATCACATGGTGAAAATCTGCTTCGTAGAGATGAAGGGCTGCATTGAGGTTTCCAAGGCACGCTGGTAGTCTTGCAGTGGGACCTCGGAGCAGTCAGGGGCCGTAAACTGGCCTCGGAGGATGAAATCACACAGTGTGAAGATCAGTTCCTTGAACTCATCTGTAGGAAGTTGGAGGAAGTCAGACAGGGGAGCAGCAGGAGGGCTTGGCAAGATGGCACCAGTGTGTGTCACCCCTGCCAGCAGGCGCTGGTGCTGAACTCCAGGAAAGCCCAGGGCTTGGCCACAGAGGGAGTGGCTGTGGAGGCAGCCTGGTCCCCCCACCTGTGTTCAGGACAGCAAGGGCCAGGGTGGGGACAGAGGTACATGGGGAGTGGTCCCAGGAGCTGGTGGACAGGCAGAGTGGTGGCTAAAATGGCTCGGACCCACAGAAGCTGACTGGGGTGTAACCTGGATATGGGAGGGGCAAGATTACTTTGCAGTAGGGAAGCCAGAAGAGGCACAGGGAGAGAGGTGGGTGTGCCTGGCACACCAACTGATGTGGCACAAATGAGCTTTGCCCAGGAAAAGGAGCTCTCCCCGAGGGCCTATTACTCCCTTAGGGCCCCAAGAGTTGAGGCCACTAACATCCTCTCCCACTAAGGACCCCATATAGTACAAGAAGATGAGAAGTGAAGGCCTTAGCTGGGAAGTATTTTTTCATAGACATCAATTAATTCAACATTCAAACCTAATCATATCTCCTGCTTAAAACACCTCGATGGCTCCCTGATTGCCTTTAAGATAGAGTCTGAACACCTTTTGTAATCTGGTCACAACCAGTCTCTGTCTGGCTTCCCACTCTCTCTGATGGGCTTTCGTACATGCCCTTTTTCCTGCCTGAAACACCTCATTCACGCCACCCCATTCCTCCCCTTCACTTTGATAATTCCATGTTATTCTTCAGTCTTAGCTGGGAATGGGGAGGGTCACTCTCTGGGGGGCCAGCCCTCCAGAGGAGGAAGCATAGTGTACTGGCTCAGACTCTGGAGTCGGGGAGATTAGCTGTTCACATCCTGGCTGCACCACTCCCTGGGTGGGGTGACTCTAGCCCAGCTACTGACTACTCTGAACCTCAGTTTCCTCGTCTGTCAAACAGGGCTAATGGTTTATGATGACATTTACTGAGGCAGGGGTGAAGTAACTCGTGCAGGTCCCACAGCTAGGCTAGGCAGAGCCTGTACCCACAGATGGCGGAGGCAGGGCTGGGGCCCAGGTAGGCTGGCTCCAGCGGCTGTTCTCCTTACGTGGCTGTCTCCCGTGGCAGTTTTCCCCACTGTTAGCTCCTCAGGACGGGGCAGTGTCCACCTTGTTCAATGCTGTGTCCCCAAGGACTGGCCCACATTAGTCCAATAACTATTTGCCACCTGGAGCTGCAGTTAGAGGCTGTTTTCCTTTATCCTGTTATGGGGTTGGGGCTCCAGGTGCCTCTCCAGGGCTCAGAGTGGCTGGTCACATCTGCAGTAGGCATGGACCGTTTGTATGACCTTTGGTAATGGGGCCATCACCCACTCACCTAGACTGTGGGTGTCCTTCCAGTGGGTCAGCCAAAAGCCCCGAAGTTTGAGATCCTTAAAAATGAGCAGGCTCTGCGGACACAGGAAGGACACACTGGGGCTCTGAGGGCAAGGACTTCGGACATCACTTAAGGGGCACATTCCTCCGGCAGGGACGGGGCAGTGCCTGAGGACAGGCCACTGTGGTGTCCAGGTTCGGGTCTCTAGCCTTGCCGCCCCTCCAGCTTACCACAGGCGCTGTGATGGGCTGCTTGGCCATCCCCCCGTAGGTCACCATGGTTCCTCCATGCCTGAAGAGTCAGCGAGAACAGAGTGGGTGCAGGAGGAATTGGAGCCCTTCTGGAACCCACCACAGTGCTTCTGTTACAACCCTGGAGCCTAAACCTTGCTTTCAGAATCCCTGGGAAGGGTCCAGAAATACAGATTCCTAGGTCCCACCCCAGACCTAATGAACCAGGAGGCAAGGATCTATTGGGTTGTCGGAAAAGTCATGATGCATTTTTGCAACAAAAACAGAAAAAATATGTCATGACTTTGCCAACAACCCAATACATTGAAGACAACCATCTCCGCTCCAGAAAACCTGGGTGTTTAGGCAGGATTGGGAACCCACCGACCTAATCACCCAGTCAGGCTTTGATGAGGGGTTGCAAAGAAGCGGGCTCTGCCGAGAAAAGCTCAGGCCCAAGTTCGGTCGGCTCTACTCCACTTATAGGAATGCACCTACGGGCGAGGTGGGTCCAGGTCACCTCGCCTCCTCTACATGCAGGAGGAGGATCAGTGACAGAAGTAGCTACAGGGGAAGGAGCGGTGTGGCTGGTGCAGAGGAGGAAGGTGACTGTCCCCTTGCTGCAGGAGGGGCCTGGCCAGGACCTGCTGCCTGAACCCCACACCCACCCCGGCAGTCAACCAGGAGAGAGGCTCATATGAATTTTAAAAGCTAATAAGCGTCACATGCTCGCCTTCCCCTGTGCTCCCCTCCCTACCACCTGGATCTTTTTGGAGTTCATTGATCAAGAATGAGTGTCGTGACTTTGTAAACTACAAAATGGAAGCGGCTGCGCAGGGCAGGTAACTCTTGGTCCCTGAGGCTGGTGGGTGGTTTGGTCTTCATTTCCCTTCAACTGCCATAGGTTCGAGAAAGTATTTCCTGGGGAGATGAAGCCCTCCCTCCCTGTACCCCCGCTGCCCTTCGTCTAGTCAGAATCACAAACATTTACTGGGTGTTTACTATGAGCCCAGCACAGGCCTGAGCACTTTACATGCGTTGGCTCAGTGACTCCTCATTGACACCCCAGGGGAGCATTTTATTACCCTCACTTTGCAGATGAGAAAACTGAAGCCCACCTCTCCTTTGTATAGCGATTTATGCATCACCTCAGTGTTCCTCAGACTAAACTTCTGAGGCAGAAAAGGTTTACAGGCCCCTACTTGACAGGTGAAGAGACTGAGGGCCTGGATGGTTTTCCATGTACTGCCTGACTGTTCAGAGGTCCACAGCTAGTAAGTAGCAGAGCTGGGACTGGGGCCAGCCTCTCTGACACCAATGCCTACGCTGTAACCACTGCCCAAGTTTCCTCCTACAGGTGACATGGGGGTTGCAGCCTGCCTTGGAGACGGCCGGGAAGAGGGCTGAAGAGGTGAGCTCACAATAACTCAGGGTCAGGCCTGGCTCAGCCGCTTCCTAGACCTTGGGTAGGTAATTACCCACGTCAAGGAGGTAAATCCCGCGCTCCGCACAGCGGCCGGTGCACGGTAAACTCTCAGTGATTGTTGTCACTACTCTTTGACCACATGGCGCATCTTCCCATCTAGGCTGTGAGTTCAGAGGGCTCCCCCAGGGTCTCTCCATCTCTGAATCCCGTAGCTAGTGATCGCTGGCAAACAGGTTAAGTAATGCTGTTTAGAAATGGGAGTCTTGCTTTAGCTGGGACGTATCCTTTCAGGAGCCCCTCAGCTTGAGGAGTTCACAGTAAAGTAAAAAGAGCGGAAGGACATGCGCTGTTCACATTGTCAACAGTGCTTATTCCCCTTGGTGGTGGGGCGGTAGGTAACTCTGGTGCTTTAATTTTTCCTTTGTACTTTGATATGCTTTCAAAATGTTTTGTAAGAAGCACATGTTACCTCCAAAATTAGAATCTATTTTTAAAAGCTAATAAAAAATCTAAAAGCTAATAAGCTAGGACTAAGAGACTTTTTAAGATGCCCCTAGGTCATGAATCCTTAACCATTCCCATGTCACAGAGCCTAGCGGTCTACTTCTGGGGTCCCTAGGACAAACAATGGCAGCTGGACCTTTCAAGTCACTTACAAAGGAGTGGGTGGGAAAGGAAGTGCCCGGATAACTAGTACGTGACTTTGGTCCCAGTTTCCTACTCAGGGTCGCGCTGACCCGGCCTTGGCTTGCACTGGCCATTGGGACTGGTCACTTGATGGTCCTCCTAACTAAGGACCTGGAGAGCGCCGGCGAGCTGGACCTACAGAGCAGAGCGACTTACGCTAAGTGCCGGAGCAGGTCTGTGGCGCTTTTCCCACCGACACAATTGAGAGCAAGGCGCGGCTGAGGTGTGTCCTGGAAAATAAGGAACCTGCAGTGAGGGAGCGACCCTTCTACCTGTGGGGTCTGAAGTGGTGACAAACAGCACTTCCCTGGCCCACGTGCTGAGTCAGAGGAGGGAGTGAGAAGACAGGTGTTCACGCTTTCGAACTCTTTTTTTCTCTGGCCTGGAAGAACCTTTCCTTTTCCAGCCTAATCCTGTTATGTTTTGGAATTTTGTTCAAAACTCCCCTCCTCTGGGACAGACTAGACAAAGGGCATCTACAGTCCGTTTCATAGGACTTCATTTCCCTGTGTGCCTCTTCTCAGCACTGAGAGCTCCATTTATATTAGATGTGCTGATCTACTTCTTCAGAAATGTTTTCAAGAGGTGTGTGTGTTTGGTCCCTTCAGAGTTCAGTGAAAAGAGGCTGTGGTTTGGTCACTTACTAGGTGTGCTAGAAGTTCTGGTCACTTAGAGGTTTTGGAAGGTGAAGAAGCATTGAGTTTGGAGAGACCTGAGGCCAGCCCTGACTCCCCACTTATAACTGTGTCAAATCTTTTATCTTTTATGAATCTTGGTTTCCTGATCTGTAAAATATAGAGAGCACCTACTTTGTAGAGTTGTGTACAATAGTGTTATCAGATAAAATGTAAGGTACGTGGGCTGGCCGAGTGGCGCAGTGGTTAAACGCTGGCTTGGGAAGCCAGCAGCCCCGGTTCGGGTCCCACATATGAGGGTCAGTGACACTGTCCTCAAAAACAAAAAAAACAAAAAAAAAAATTGTTAAAATGTAAGGTACGTGCCTAGGAAATGCTACCATATTTTGGTGTGTATAATGCACACTTTTTGCCCAAATTTGTGAGGGAAAAATAAGGATGCACATTATGCACGGGTAGTACTAATTCCACATCTATATAAATGTTTTTAATTTTTTTATTTATGCTTATGAGTTAATAGTGTAACTCTATAAGTCAATAACAATATCCATATGCAAAACAATGCCCTGGAATACAATAATTCATTTTGTTGAACTTATAATGATGAGGAGTTCTTGGCCTTCTATGATGAGTAAATATAAATTTTTTACCGGTACATAAAATTTCTTGTTCCTGGTATCTGTTCTTGTGGTTTGTAATTATTTGTTACATAAAATTTCTTGTACCATAATATGTTAAAAACTAAATGCTAAAATTCCCTTATAATACAAAAAGCCAAGTACCTTAATGTAAACAAATAAACATTTGAATTAAAAAATTAAAACAAAATATTTTTTACTGAACGTTTGGGCCAAAAATGTGGGTGCACATTATACACGGCAAAATACGGTACTTCTTTTTTTCTTTCCCCTCTCTGTGCCTCAGTTTCCTCAGGTCCTGTCCCAGCTCTGAGATGCACATTGGCTGTGTGGGTTGATGTGGCCCATCACAAATATTCAAAACTGCAAATCATACAGGGTTTCCGAACCCCCGTCTTCTCTCCTGCCTCCCTCATGGCATCTGGGTACTTGATGTATGCTGTCCCCTGGCTGAGGGGTGGGTCTTAGCCTTCCATTGCGATGAAGGGAGGATGTGAAGAGGAACAATGGGGTGAGTCTCCAGCTTTTCTAGTTCAAGCCAACTTTCTTTAGAGAGGTGAGCATAGAATGGAGGTGCAGTATCCCTCATCCCAGGTACCTTAAACAAGTTTTTCATCTCAGGCTTTCTCAGTTGTTCTTCTGTGATAACATGCTCAGCCCCCAGATTCTTCAACTTGTTGGTCAGCTTCTGGAGGTCAGGTCTGGAAATCAAGCACAATCCTTGGTGACACCTGCTCACTTTCTCCACTGACGTTTCCTAGGACCCCTTTGCCACAGCTATGAGTGTGAGTTTCTCTTTGTGGGAAGCTGGGATTGGGTGTAAGCCAGGCCTCAGGCAGGGGCTGGCCACTCAGTTTCACCAGATGCCAACATCTCTTGGCCTCAGTTTCCTCATTGGCATGAGAGAGCTAGACTGGGTGATTTCTACAGCTCCTGCAAGTTCAAGGATGCTAGAAAACATCTGTGCCCAGGGAAAAGTTATTTCACTTCCTGATTTCGTCTATTGAAATGACAAACTCCACTTCCTTTCTGTCCCCCTCTCTTTTCAAGGGGCTCTTCAGAGTGTTGTGCAAACAAGCTCCAGTAGGAGTGGCTCTGGGCCTCTTTGGCCAAGGTCAACAATATTTTTGTTAGCACAACTGAGGGAACAGAACACTGCAGCGGGTATGAGTTCTCCTACTAAGCCTGGACTTCCAAGACAGACATGGCCACATTTGCGGACAGTGAGGCTTAAGAAAACTGGAAGATATGAGGGAGAAAGAACAAGTCCGGAAACTAAGTCTCTTACTGACTTGCTGTGTCTCCCATTGCCAAGTGTTTCCATTCCCTGAAATTTCAGTTTCCTCATTTGTAAAACAGAGATGACAAGCCTGCCCCATCTCCTTCAATCTGTATTTAGTGCACTTCAAAGTACATACAAAATGCAAGTGAAATGGGTCCTTGGTTAGACAGTTCACAGAATAACCCAGCTTAAAATGCTCCCATCAGGTGGCCGCTTAGCTCAGTTGGTTAGACCGCAGTGCTCACAACACCAAGGTTGCCAAGTTCGATCCCCGCATGGACCACTGAGCTACGCCCTCCACAACTAGATTGAAAACAACTACTTGACTTGGAGCTGATGATGGGTCCTGGAAAAACACAGTTCCCCAGTGAGAAAAAAAAAAAAATCTTTAAAACGCTCCCACATAGGAACTGTGCTTTTGAAAAAACATGGGGTTATCATGAGTCAAGAGTTTCAAAAACTCCTGGTGTCTCCACCTCCTTCCTGCTCTCCCTTTACATTTCAAAAATTCACTCATCCTACTGCAAAAAGCCACCTGGACTTCATTTCTCAGGGTTGACTCATCAGTGAGCAAGTCGTGTCATGCCCAGAGAGGAGGCCTGCTTAGACAAGGGAGCCATCTGGTGGAGACGCTGGGAGGCGAGGAGGAAAGGCCCAGGTCCTGATCTGGCATCTGGCCTCCCCACGCACCTGTCTCGGACCACATTGATGGTCCTCAGGCCCAGAACTGTGGCGATCTGGATGACTGCTTGCCCCACTCCACTGTTGGATCCATTCTGGATGACAGAATCCCCTGTGGAGCCAGAAAGAGACCCAAGTCAAGCTCTGGAGACTTGAAATAGGTCAAGGGCTTCCTGCCTGAGATCCTATTATCTAAGGCAAGAGAGGGAGTGCTCAGACTCAAAGGGGACCTGAGACCTGGCTACTGAGACCCTGGAGTGTTGCTCACTCTTCTCCCAATGACCCCAAACTTCTAGAACACCCACGGTGCCTCCTAAGACTCAGCCATCAGAGTCTACTCTGGACGTAATTTAGACACGGCTGTGTAAATGATTTTATCTCCTTCATCCTCCTCCAATTCTGATGTCCTTAAGTCTCTGTGTAGGTTATATCTCTAGTTTGCAACGCTTTTCTCTCTCTCTGTTTTGAAATCCTATATATCCTTTGAAGTGCAGCACAAGTGTGGCTTCCTTCATGAAGCCTTCTCAGATTCTCCCCTCCGTGTGTGCCCACAGCACTCTGCAGGCATCTCTATCCATATATGTGGCCTGCCTCATCTTATACAAGGTCCATTTGTATCAAGAGCTTGCAGCTTCTCAAGGGGAAGGCTGTGCCTTATTTACCCTCTGTACTGCTTAATAAAGGCGCGTTGCCTTGAAATGGGACTAGAGCTGTACTGGAGAAACCGGCAGCCCCTGAAACAGTCCTACAGATACTCAGTGGTCGAAGCTCAGGCCTAACTTTGGAATTAGTCAATGGGAGAGGCAGTGTGGCATGTTAGGAAAAATGTGGGCTCTGGAATGAGACGGACCTGGGTGTGAGTCCCAGCTTCACCACTGATTGTAACTGAACAAGACGGGGCAAGTCATGGCCTCTTTGAACCACGGTTTCATCCCCATAAAACAGGAGTCCTATGAGCACCAGTCAGGATGCTCCTGATTAGTCAATGTCTTCATGTCCAAGAAGGTGCTCTGTTCCCCCGGAAATGCTATGTGGTTTTGAAAGGCAACAGGGTCTGGTGCTAGAAACAGAGAACTTCCTGGAAGAAGCATGCCCATCCTCCTCAGCTGGGGTCAGGAGTCAGCACACAGGTTGTGTCCTCATTAGTGGGTTATAAAATCAATGTAGTGGGTTGCAAGTAGCATTTTTTTTTAAGTTAAAATAGAGGAAAATAAAATACAAAATAGCAGAGTGTATCACACATGGTAAGGGTAAATATTGTTCCATGAAACTTTGGTTTCCATTATGCATTTATGTATATATACACATATATGTAATATATATATATATATTCGTGTATGCCTATGTACTGGATTTCAAGGTAAGTGTAATCCTCACTGTAGTTCAAGGTCTTAAATTTAACATTCATCTAACTCAGGCCTCAGCAGCCCCAAGGAGGGAAGTGGAGAGAGGCCCTATGGGCTCCTGAGGTGGGCTGGTGTCAGAATGCCTGGATGCGTCTACCACAGCGGTGGCCCAAATCTAGAGTGCCCTGAAGGGACGAGACACAGGTGGCCAAAGTGTCTGCTGCACTAGGACCCGAGCCAGTGTCCCTGGTCACACCTGTTGGCTTTCTTCACTGAAGGTTGCCAGGACTGGTTTTCAGCCAGCCTTGGGCAGCAATGGCCACCTAAGTTTATTAGACTCCAATGTTTCTTGGCCTCGGTTTCCTCATCGACATGACAGAGCTAGTCTGCATGACTTCCACAGTCCTACCAGCTTGCGGGATATGCAGACTGTGCAGGGTCACCCTCCCGCGAAGGGACTGAGGGTCGGTGGGTTTGGTGGCTAACTCTGAGGTGGGTGCTATGAGGGTGGCTCAGCAGGACTGAGCCCCCATCTCCCACAGCAGTCTGGCTTCTCTCCCCCCCACCCCCCCGCCCGGTCTCGCTCTCCCTCCTTCCTGGAATCGCCTCCCCAGGAAGCTGACTGTCCTCAGTCCTTATCTCAGGCTCTGCTTTCAGGGACCCCAAATAAAACATCTGGCTTTGCATGTCCTTGCCAAGTGATAGCATACGAATAAATTACCTCTGTGGAACTCCATTTCTTCACTTATAAAAAGGAAGACTAATAAAAGCAGTGTAGTTACTGCATTGTATGCCAGGCCCCGGGCTAAGTGTTACAATGCAGTGTTTCAGCTGATCCTCAGAATTCCTTAGTCTCCATTCTACAGATGAATAACCTGATGATCTGAGAGATCAGTTCACACAGTTAGTGAAAGGTGAAGCTGGAGTTCTGACCCAGGTTGTTAGCCTGGGGCTTGAGCTCTTAATGGGTATCAACCTCATGGCACAGCTTTGGCGATTTAACACCTTCCATGGGGTAATGTGGGTAAAGGCACTTATGTGAGCTGGAAAGTGCTACATAACTGCTGAGTGGAATTTCTAACGCTAAGTTCAGCATTTTATTGAAAACACGGGGACTGTGTCTGTCTTGTTTGGCTTTGTATCCCCAGGACTTAGCACAGCTTGACATGTGTTTGCTGGATGACAGAATTCCATCCCCAGCTCGAGGAATGTGGTCCTTCCGTGGGTTTCCAGAGTGCAGTCCTCATGGGGTTTCAGGATGTTTTCTAGGAACCAAGCTAACATCTTTCTAAGCAAAAGCAACAGCGACACACTTACCCAGGTCAGGGGCCGCCTTCCTCTCCAGTAGTTCCCGTGGCCTCAGGGCCAGGATTTGGGTCCCACTCCAGCCGGAGAGCCTGGCCTGCCCCTCCTACCTGCAGGTTCCTACCTGGCTTCAGCTGCTCAAAGTCCATGAGCATCCGGTAGGCCGTGCAGGGATTGACACTTAGGATGGCAGCACTCTGAAGAGGGATGTCACTTGGCACTGCTACCAGGGCGTCCTCGCTGAACACAGCCTCAGTCCGCCAGGTTCCTGAGTCAGGGGAGGAGTCCAGGGCAGTGAGGAAGGACCCCGCTCCACACTCGACCCCCGTCCAACCTCCTCGGTGCATGGGCATCTAGGACAGCAGACTTCAAACAACGCTTAGAGAAAAAAAACCCGGAAGTCCTTCTGAATGTCTGTGTGTCCTCCGGATAATTAAGTAAGGCAGATTTCTGTTATTTCCATGTTAGTTACCATGAGAGGTAGCACATGTCACCCAGCAGGTGGCTAAGGATCTCAAACTACTGGACTCTGGGGGTGGGACAGTGACATCATCATCAGGGCAGGAGATGCTGAGAAAGCCCCCATGCCCCTACTCTGTCCCCATTCTTCTCACCGAGGCCAGGCTGACTTGGGGCGAGATTATGGAAAAAGGCATGAAAGTAGAAGTGGAAGGCCTAGGTGTGGACCGTGGTTTTGTTAGTCTGCTAGTTGGAGCAAATCCTGAAGTCACTGAGTTTTGGTTACTCTAATATATACGTGACATTGGCAAGATGAGCCCAACTGGCCTCCTTCAAGAGCTGTTGCACAAATCAAATGAGAGAAGGGAAACAAAAAAATCCTGTAAACTGGAAAGAGATAATCATTAAGCCCCAGCCCACATTCCAGTTCTAGATGAAAGAATCGTAAAATGTCAGTACTGAGAAGGCCTGTGAGAGTACAGAGTTTAACCTCCTCATTCAACAGGGCAGAAAACTGAGGAAGTGACTTGCCCAAAGTTACCTGGCTAATCTGGGCCCCTCCCTTCCCTCTGCAGATAACCTGCCTGCCCCTACTGTGAGCTTGGCACTTGAACAACACAGATACGACCCTTACTTGCATGGAGCTTTCATTCTAGTGGTGTAGAACTGGCAAGAAACAAACAAGCCAATACAATAATTATAAAGAGACAGAAGAACATTGGAGAGAGTTACTTTAGATGGGAGTCAGAGACAGCTTCTCTGAGGAGGTAACAGGCTAAGAGTGAAAGGATAGAGATGCTAGCTGCTCAAAGAACATTCTAGGCAGAAGAGAAAGCATGTCCAGGAACTCTGAGGCAGGACAGATATAAGAGCGGAACTGGAAGAATACACACTGGAGGGTAGAGGGTGATGGGAAGAGTGATTTGAGAGGTGGTTGATGTATCACAGGCTAGATGAGTGTTATACAGAAGTTTGTGATGTTGACCCATAAGAATCGTGAGTTATGTTGTAACTCAGTATATAAACATACATGAATATATATATATATATATCTGATATATATATATATATCAGAAGCCAAATTTTCATGAAACAATATTTACCCTACCCTCTTATTCTTTCTTCTAGTCTGCCTGATGTTAGTAAAAAAAAAAAAATGTTGTTTGCAACTCTCTAGACTGATTTAGCTAATGGGTCACAAAGTACAGTCTGAAAAACAGGGCTCAGGGTCAGGGCATGGAGAGTGGATTTTATTTTAGTGAACGGGAAGCTTCTAAGGAGCTTTAAGAGAAGTCTGAGGCAATCGGATTTATGCTTTAAGGTCATGTTGTTGCTGTGTGGAAAAGATGGCGGGATGATGAGGGGCAGAGTGGAAACGGAGAGGTCCAATCAGGAGGCTTTTGGAGCAGTTGAGATGGAAGATGATGGTTGCCTAGACCAGTGGGGCTGAAGAAAAGTAGATGGATTCGAGTTATCTTTTGAAGATGGACTCAACAGGGTTGATGAGCATTGGGTGAGGGGTGGCAGGTCCTGTATAAAGCAGAGGGGAAGAGGACAGACCTTGGAATCGGATGCTTATTTAAGCCCTGGCCCTGCCAGGTACTTGCTAGGTCACCTTAGGGAAACTACCTGTAGCTTTGTTGGCAATGAGCCAGTACCTGATGGCTGTGATGTCTCAGGGTGCTTGGCCTACACTTCCAAAGCTATTGAGTGTGTGCACTCACTATCCAGTTGCTGGGATTGTAACAGTACCCTGGAACTACACGGCCCGGGTGGGGAGGAGGGGCAGCCCAGGTGACCACTACTGGTGCTGCAGGACGGGAGAAACAATGTGGGCTTTCAGAACCGGGGATTGGGGGTGGGAGGCAGGAACACTCTTTATTCAAGGCTGTGTCAATCTCAGGGCATTTCTGTGGCTGAGGAAATAGGCTGAAAAACCAAAGAATTCCTTGGGAATCCAGGAGGTGCCTTGGTGTTCTCTGGGCTTCACCCAGCCTGGTTTTCAAATCTTCATCATCCTCTTCATGATCATCACACCTTTGTCTTTGCCAACACTTACTGTACTCTGCACCTAAGGCTTGGTGTATGGCTTTTATACATGAAATCAAGGGTGCCTTCTAATTCCCCTAAATGCACGACAATGGGAATCCAGCCCTTGACGCAGATTTCTGGGGCTTGCCAGTCCCTAATCCTCCTCTGGAGAAGGCCTGGGTGGGACGGGGGCAGCACCCATGGTTAGCCCAAGGGCTTTCAGGGCTTTAAATTGGAAACCCTTAGACTTTGGAGTTGGAGAGACCTGCTTCAAAACCCAGCTCTGCCACCCACTAGTGGTGTGACTTCAAATTCTCACTGTGCCTTTTTTGAGTTTCATTTTTCCTGATCTATGAAATGCAGAGAATAACACTCACGTTATAGTGTGAAGATTAAACACGATGGCATCTGCACCAACTATCACTGTGCCTCGTTGCTAGCAGGTGTGTGACACCCCTTGGTTCCTTTTACTGATCCTAAGTCCCGTGCCCTAGCTCCGAGGACTCTCATTTCTCATGCATGTGCAACCGACCCACAACCATCTCCATCTTCTAATGCAGGGTCAGCAAACTACAGCCCAGGGCCAAATGTGGCTCACCAGATTTGATTTTTGTAAATACAGTTTTATTGGAACACAGCCGTGCTCCCTTTTTATGTATTGTTTATGGCTCTTTACAACAGCAGAATCGAGTAGAGGCAAGGTGGCCTGCGAAGCCTAAAATATTTACTAATTGGCCTTTTAAGAAAAAAGTTTGGGCCGGCCGAGTGGCGCATTGGTTAAGCGCTGGTTTTGGGATGCCAGCGGCCCCGGTTCGGATCCCACATGAGGGCCAGTGACACTGCCCTCTACAGCTAACAACAGCTCCACCTGGAGCTGGGCTGTGCGAGCCCCGGTGATGGTGTGGGCTGCAGCCCCTGCTGCAGTGGGCTGCCATAGGCTACACTGAGTGGCCCGCAGCCAGCGTGAGCGGCTGGCAGCCAAGAGTGAGCTGCCAATAGCCGCGGTGAGCGACATCCAGAGGCCAGCGACCGATCTGCCTCATCCGGGAAGAGCACAATGACGATACCAACAGTGAAGCAACATCCTCCGCAACTAGACTGAAGAACAAAAAGACAGCAACTTGTCTGTTCCCCTTCCCTGATTCCCCAACGCTGTTCCCCTCCGCCAATTCCCCAATAAAATCTTTAAAAAAAAAAAAAGAAAAAAAAAAAGAAAAAAGAAAAAAGTTTGCCGATCCCTGATCTAATGCATACTGAAATTCAGTGTTTGCAAAGATTGCTGCATGTTGCTGCATGTATTTCCTCAGTGGAGCTGCTAAGAGCCAGCTGAGTTTTGTGAGGTGACTACCGGCTCCATTTTAGAGATGTGGAAACTGAGGCTTAAAGTAGTTGTGACTTGGGCTGGCAGAGTGGCGCAGTGGTTAAGCGCTGGCTTGGGAAGCCAGCAGCCCCGGTTCGCGTCCCACATATGAGGGTCAATGACACTGCCCTCAAAAAAAAAAAAAAAGTAGTTGTGACTTAAACAAGGTATACGGGAGAGATGGAAGGAGAACCTGCGTCTGATTCCTAGGCCAGTGCTCTGTCTCCTGCCCTGTGTTGCCTCAGGAGGATTTTAAGTGTTTCTAATGAGAAAGCCAGAGGGCACAGTCTCTGGCCCAGTCTCCCAGGGACTGGTTGGTTGCATGTGGGAAAAAGCTGGCTATGGGCACAGCTGGGCAGTGAGGTACCATGAAAAGTGACCACGATCTGGCCAGTTGAGGACTTAGCTGCTTAATGATTGCCACTCTTACTAAACTAGTCTTCACAAGACCATGTCTGTTCACTTCTGTAGGCCACAGCCCAGCAGGCTACAGATGCTCACAAACTGTTTACTAAATCAAGTGAGTTAATTATAGTCCCCACGATTATAAAAGCCTCATCCTCTCTGCCTGGCACCTGGTTTAAAAGACTCACCCTTTTCTCCAGGGAGAAATCGCAATTCTGGCTAATCCCGCCATCACCACCAGCCATGCAATTACCCACACACCTGGCAGATGCCCTCCATTCTTCTCTCCAAATCTAATTACCAAGTTCTGTTACTTGAGCTCTTAAATCCAACTGTCTTCTTCAGTCCTCTGCAACTATCTTGTTCTTTTTTTTATTTTTGAGGGCAGTGTCACTGGCCCTCATATGTGGGACCCGAACCGAGGCCGCTGGCTTCCCAAGCCAGCGCTTAACCTCCGCGCCACTCGGCCGGCCCGGAACTGTCTTGTTCTGACGTTCATCATCTGAAGCCTGAACTGGTCAGCTACCTCCTTTTGGGCTTCCTGTCTCTACCCTCCGCCCTTCCAGAGCACTCTTTGCCAGCACAAATCTGATCCAGTCATTCCTCTTCTTAGCTCTTCATCAGGTTCCCTGTGACAGTGGATGTGAGCCCTCCGTGAGTGGGCCTCAGCCTGGTCTCCAGCTCTCCCATCCCTCCTGACCCTGCCACACTGAGCTACCCGCACTTCTGAGGGTGCTGTGCCTTCCCCCATTGCCAGACCTTTGCACGGGCTGCACTCCCTGCCTCGGAAGCCCTTCCTCACTCAGCCCGCTGACTGCGTTTCTGCTCAGTCTTCCAGGCCAAGTTTGAGCATCACTTCTCTGGGGAGCCTTTCCTAATGCTTCCTGATCCTGGGGACTCTTGCCTTTGTGTCCATCCTGTGATTATAGCACTTATATTGCATTGTATGAAGTATTGTTTCTCCACTCCCAGCTGAGAACACTTTGCGGGCAGAGGCTGCCCTTCACTCAACACGGGGGCTGGCCCAAAGCACCAGTCAGTACCCAGTGAATCCTTGCAGCTCTCAATTTGCTCACACAGCTGGGCTTTCTCTGCCTGGTTGGTGGCTGTAGGAGAGGGTGGAGCCATTCTTGGCAGCTTTCCTGATCTAAGAGAAGCAAAGAACTTCCAGTAGACTTCTGTTACTGTTACTGTTTTTTCCTGCCTGATACCTTTTTCTTTCCAGAACGACTCCTTCCTAACCTCTGGGGCTATCAACCACAGGGCTCCACTCTCTATACCACAGAGGTGGGCAAGAGATTCAACTAGGCAATTGGGGTGGCCCAACCCTATCCCCCTGGGTCATGGATGGGTGGGCAAGGACCCAGGTAGGGTTGGTTAGAGCCCTTCCAGGGGATATGGTTGTGCTGAAAGGATTGTGGAAGAAGGGTTCATTTGTTTACTTTCAGGATGATGTAAACCTCAGGCTGCTGGTGATCATCTATGAAAGATTCAAACAGAGTAGGTTTGAATCTTAGCTTCACCACTTATTGGCTGGGCAACCTTGGGAAAGTTGGTTAATCCTTTACATGTACTATTGTCTCATCTGCAAAATGGGAATAATAATAGTATCTATCTCATACCGTGGGAATAATTGAGTTAAATATTTAAAGTGCTTAAAACAGTGCCTGGTGCAAAGGGAGTAGTCAATTAATATTTGTTACTATTACTATATCACGATGTGGGGAGAGACCCCACCAGAGAACTGGTAAGAACATGAGAAAGACAGAGCTCTGACATCATTGGGGTTTGCAGATCCAGCTCTGCCTGAAGCTTTCCAGCTCTTGCACTTCTCAGTTTCACAAACCAATTAACTTCTTTTTTTGTAAAGCAAGTTTGAGTTGGCTCTGTAAGTTATAACCCACAGGGTCCTTACACTACGGTGTAGCGGGAAAAACAGGGGAGACAAGAGGCTGCTGAGCTCTCTTTCAGTCTGCTGTTTACATCTGGGCAAGGGCTTCTTTTTAAGCTTCAGCTCCTCATATATCCAAAAGGGATGGGTAACGTCTGCCCTGCTTCTCTTTCGTGGCTGCTGTCAGGAACCATTTGTATAATGTTTATGCCTCAAAAACCCTCAAGAGTAAAATAATAAAATTCACCATTGACTCCTTACTATAGATAAAAGAAGACCCTAACACTTAGCTTGGCTTTTGCAGGGTCTCCCACCATGTGGCCCCACTACCTTTGTCACCTTCTTTCTCACTTATGCAGTCCCCTCCCATGTGCATCTCCTCTGCCGAGGCTACACTGGATTTTCCACCATTTCCCAAAGTCACCTTTGTGTCCTTGCTCATTTTGTTTCCTCCACATGCAATGATTTTGGACTCCTCTCCACCTAACACAATTCATCCATCAAAGGTCTGTTTAAGTGAGCCTCCTCCAGGAAGCCCTGATCCTTCCCCAGCTTCCTGTGAGCTTGTAGCACTCTCTTTATTGAGGTTATTGTTTTGGAGATTTCTTTAATTGGATCTTAACCTCTTGGAGGTTAAGTCCTATTTGTGTTCCTCACTGTAGCTTGCAGCAGAGATTTAGGGATGTAGGGATTCAGAGAATCACAGCTCCAATCCACACGGGCCCCAGGAGATGAGAGAGCAGGTGCATCACCTCTCGAGCAAAAGAAACAGAATTTCTGCTCTCCTTGCTCAGCTCCCATTTCTCCTGGAGGGAGGTATATGGACTTAATAATAAACCCTGCATTGCTTAGTTGTTAGTCACACTGAGCCAATAAGCAAACATTTACAGTGTGGGTGAAATAGGATCTGGAACAACAAAAGGCTGCAGACACCTGGGGAAACTCACCCAAACCAGAAGTTCCGAGAATCACCAAGTCTCCTGGCTTCACCCGAGTCACACTGCTGCCCACTGCTACCACCTGCCCAACGCCTTCGTTCCCTCCAACGGCAGGCAGCTTGGGAAGGATGCCATACTTTCCTAAGGGAGAGGAGCACACAGGGTCATCCCACAAAGCTTGGGCAGCGAAAGCATGGATGTCGGAGTCAGACCGAAGTCTGATCTGGGTTCTGCTTTTGACCAGCTGTGTTACTAACCAACCTCTCTGAGCCTTAGTTTCTTCATCGATAAAGCGGGGGTAATATTCTTTTGTGTTCATGGTTACGAGGAAGATTATATAAGGTAACGTATGAAACAAGCCCAGCATATCGCAGGCACCCCAGTATGGTCGGTTTACTCCCCACTGCAATCTTCCTAACTCGGGAAAAGCCTCACATCCAGAGAGGGGAGGCAGAGGGGGCTCACACTGTCTGCAGACTCGCACTGGGAGAACAGCGGCTGTAATCACAGGAATTTCACACCCACATCTGGGGAGGAATGAAAATGAGGTGGCGGCTAAGCAAAAACACCAATTAACATAAGCCATGCAAACCAAGGTTACCTTGGATCATATTTATATCAGATGGATTGACAGGGGCCGCCAGCATCTTCACATGGACGTCTGATCCGCCCACAGCAGTTAGCTCCAGGTTCTTCAGTCTAAGCACAAATCCAGAGAGATGTTAATGTTACTCAGGCTAGACAGGGCATCTTTTGCTCAAATCATCTCTCCAAAGTAGGTCAGGCAGCAACATTTTTGAGCTGCCATTGTGTGCCCAGGAATTCAGGTTCTGTTAGAAACGGGAAAGGTGCTGTTAGGAATTAGCACAGGATACAGGTTAACTCTGTCATTACCTGCAAGTGACCTCGCAACCCCACTGCCCGCTCTGGGGCAGACAATAGTTACAAACTTCCGCTGGATGGGGGTTAGCCTTACGTTTTCCAAAACTTGCTTATGAGAATCACCTGGTATGTTTACTAATATAGATTCTCAGGCTCCAGCTTCAAACTGCTGAACTACATCTCCAGAGAGGGGCACCCCAAGTAGTTCTTAGGAACAAGCACAACTGGGAAACCCTGGCCTTGCTCATTTGTCCTCCCCCTTTTTTTCCCCTTACAATACACATAGGGGAGAGGAGACACTTCCATTAGCTGTGCGGGTGGGGTGGGGTGAGAGAAGTAAAGGTGGCCTATAAAGTTCAGAAAGAAATCCCTGGGTGACTGTGGTTCACCCCCTGGAGTGCTGTCCCTTCCAGATGAGGACTCTGGTCTGGCAGAAAGGATACTGGACAGAGTTGAGCGTCTTAGGTGTGAAACTCCACCATGTGATGGCTGTGTCACCCTGTGCAAGTTTCTTTCCCGTTTCAGGCCTCTGTTTCCCCATTTGTAAAACGGGGTGTGTTTGTGCAGCTGTTTCTCAGTCATGGTGAGGCACGGCTTCCCTGACTTTGGTCATGATCTAGTACAGGGGTTGCCCGGATTGGGGTCTCCTGGTGATCACGTCCAAGAGCCTCTCCCATTCCAAGTCTATGAGTATGTGATAACTCCCTTTGCTTGCGGTGGGCCCTAGGCATCATGGGAACGTTGGTTAATGGGTGAAACCTGCTGCAGGGCTTTTGTGGGAGGCCCAAACCACAACGTTCACGTGTTACTTTTGTTTTCTAAAGAAGAAAACCTTCCAACCAGAAAGCACTGAACAGTGTACTAGACTGGCGGGTCCTCCTGACTTTTTATGACCCGACTCCTGTCTTTCTCCATACCCTTCAGACTTCATGTTTGCAATGTTTCTCTCTGCCCAAGTGTACTTGTTAAGTAACAATTCTCTTCATTTTTTCACCAAAGGCACATATAACTGCCAACCAGAGGTTCTTTAAATATTAGGCAACAGTGTCACTGTACTAAGCTGTGTACTACCCAATTCCTACAGAAATCTGACCTTTTAACTATACCTAAGTCTCCATCTTGGGGTAAAAGTATGACTTTCAAGACATCTCTCATACTATTAGTAATAATGGTGGCAGGTATTTATGAGGTGTTTATTACACACCACGTCCTGTGTTAAGGGCTTTAAATACATGATCTAAGATGTAATAATACTCCCGGGGGCAAAGTATTGATACTCCCATTCTATCAAGTAGGAAATGGAGGCTCCTAGAGATTATGAAACGTACACAGGGTAAGATAACTGGTCAGTGGCAGGGCTTCTCTGCTTCCAGTGGAAGCTCTTATTTGCCTTCTTCTGTATCAGCATCCTGGAAGAAGTCTGGGAGTCTCTGTGACTGCCTACAAGGACCCCTGGGGATCTAGGGACCCCAATCTGGGGAATCCCTATACCAAATCATGACCAAAGCCAGGGAGGGCGTGTCTCACCATGACTGAGAAACAGCTGCAAAAAAACAAAATAGAAACTCTACAGAGAATGGTTAACTAGGAAGAAGTTGATGACCAGGGCAGAGAGAAGAAAGGGCCTTTAATTTTATTTCTTTTACAGCTGGAGGAGGGGGGAGTCCTTGTAATAATAATAAGTACTCTTTGAGTGCTTAACAGTGAGGCACTCTGCTAAGTGTTTTCCATGCCAGCTTTCTACTATTATTCTGATTTTATACCTGAAGAACAAAGGCACAAAAGAGGTAAATAACTTGCTCAAGCCTACCAAAAATAGTAAGTGGCTGCTCTGATGTGAATCTAGATGCTAGAGAAGCTAGACAGCTAGTGGCTCACCTCAGACCAGGCAGAAGGCAGCGAGGTGAGCAGCGGGGGGAGTGGTGTGCAGGGCTGCTCCTTGCTGCGCAGGGCTGGGGAGGCTGGGGAGCAGTTGAGCTCTCCGCCTACCCAGCATGCCAAGTGGGGAGGCTTCTGCCAGACGGTGATGTTTCTCTGTGAATGCATGTGTAAGTCTGCCTTCCAAAGAAAAACCCCGCTCAGAGCACATGGACAACAGATTAGTGGCCCCTTTATATATATTTATCTGTACTGCTTCCCTCTTGCATTTTGACAAATTATCAGTTTTTCTGTAAGCCAACAAAGTAGCACTTAAGCTACTTAAAGATAATTTTTCCTGCACATTTTCTGCATGCTTTGCCTTAGTCCAGAATTTCATTTCTGCAGCTTCTCCACTAAGTGAGAATCCAATTCACCCTTTAAGACTCAGCTCATATTTTACTTCCCCTAAGACATCTTTAGACCCACTGCTTGGCCCTGAACAAAATCACGTCCTCCACCCTGAGTGTTCCCACTACACAGAAGGGGACCATACCATTCAAGACCGTCTTACAGGAGTTCATTGCTTTTTAGTTTACAAAGTCTTTCCAATATTTTGTTCCAATTGATCACAAGGCATAAGTTCACATTCCTTTTCGAAAACTCTTTGGGTGAGATGTACTTCAGAGTTCAGAACTCTGTATTATCTATACCCACTCCCATGGGGGGCTGGGGCAGCGTTCTGTGATCAGACACATTATTTTGCAGCAAAATGTATGAATATTCACACTAAATGGAATGAATAATGTATCATATAAAAACTTTATGTTGGAGGTCAGGTTTTGCCTTCAAGAGAGTTATGAAAGAAACAAAAACAGGGCCGGCCAAGTGGCGCATTGGTTAAATGCTGGTTTTGGGATGCCAGCGACCCCAGTTCGGATCCCACATGAGGGCCAGTGACACTGCCCTCTACAGCTAACAACACCTCCACCTGGAGCTGGGCGTGCGAGCCCCGGTGATGGTGTGGGCTGCAGCCCCTGCTGCAGTGGGCTGCCATAGGCTACAGTGAGTGGCCCGCAGCCAGCGTGAGCGGCTGGCAGCCAAGCATGAGCTGCCAATAGCCGCGGTGAGCGACATCCAGAGGCCAGCGACCGAGCTGCCTCATCCGGGCAGTGCGCAATGACGATACCAACAGTGAAGCAACATCCTCTGCAACTAAACTGAAAGAACAAAAGACAGCAACTTGTCTGTTCCCCTCCGCCAATTCCCCAATAAAATCTTTAAAAAAAAAAAAAAAAAAAAGAAAAACAAACAAATAAAAACAACTGTCAGTTTTCAGGGCTTTTTGGAGTTTGGAGTGGCAGATACAAACTTGGATTTGGATCCAGGCCTTTCAGTCTCAGATCAGGGCTCTTTTCACCGACCTCCTAGTTTTACTGTCAGAATGTGTGTGCGTGCTGTCTCCCTATTAGATTGTGAGTTCACGGAGGGCACAGAACTTTTGGCCTGGGACCAAAACAGCACTCAATGCTTCCTAAAGAAATGATCCAACTTTCTTCTCCAGAGAGAAAATGTGGCATAAAAGTGCCAGTCATTTAGGGAACCAGGGGAGAGGCACAAACCACAGGGATTTAGCTCTTAAGGCTTGTATTTGAGCTTCCTGGTTCTGGGCTGTTTAGGAAAACCCTTGAAGGATGGGTGCAAATACAAATTGAGATTATCCTTAAGAGAGCGTAGTCTAAGCACAAACCCGCAGCTCTTTTCCTCACAAGGAAGTGCAAATCAAATTTGCAATAAAATTGCACTTCCTAAAAATCTAGATGACCATGGTCAAGATGAGACTAAAGGTAGATCTCAGTTCATAGATGAAGGAGCAGAGCATGGGTTTGGAGTGAAACAGGCAGTCCTGGGTTTGAATCCTGCCTCAGTTTATCTCAGCCAGCTAGACAAACCTCAAAATGCTTGTCTGTGAAATGGGGAGAACACTAGAACCTGGCTCACAGGATTCAATGAGTTAATGTACATAAAGCATTTGCTTGAGTACCTGATACCCAGTAGATGCTGAAGAAATGGCAGCTGTTATCGGTGGTACGAATATCCAAGGAAGACTTTGAAATAATTAGCTGGCTATACCTCTGAAAAGAATCTTTGAATTACTGAAAGGAAGACAGCATTTTTGGGGAAAATTCAAGTAAATTTAGTTCAACAAATATTTAATGACAGTCCTATTAAGTGTCAGTGTGCCAAGGGGTTTAAAGATTAAAAAAACAACCTCCTGCCCGGGAGCTTGATGGTGTGGGGACTCACATCTGGGAGAAGTGCTCTCTGAGAGGCAGGCTTGTGGTGTCAAAGCTGACTGAGCATTTCAGCAGCAGAGGAAGAAAACAAAGGGTGAGCAAAGGACTTTGGGAGAAGTGATATTGTAGTCGGGATTCGAAGGAAAAACAGCAGTGTGCTGGGTGGACCGAGAGGGGAAGGCAGGCTTCCGTGCAGAGGGAATGGCAGGAATCTGACCTGACAGTAGACAAGGCAATAGGTGCAATCTGGATGGGAGCAGTGGGAAGGGGAGGAGGCCTGGATAAAGCAGAAGCTCTTCAATGAGTGGCACTCATGTCACTTGGTGACCAACTCCACATGGGGGAGTGGGAAGTCTGATGGCTCTTGGGCTTCTGGCCTGGGCAACTGGATGGTGACATAGTGAGGGAGGGTGGTTTAGAGTAGGGAGGAGGCTGAAGCAGGCAGCCTGCGGTAGGGGATGGAGCAGAGGGCGCCCGGAGCTAGACATACAGAACTGAGTCAGCTGTGTGAGGTAGAGTCCAGGGCACTCGGTAAACATATTTTGGGTGATGGCTGGACAATTAAATGACAACTAATGTTGACAGTTTACTAAGCTCCAGGCATCGTGCTTAACATTTTATAGACCTGAAGCTGTTTAGTCTTCAAAACATCTATCTGGAGGGCGTTCTCACCCCTATTTACAGACGGGAAGCTGAAACTCAGAGAAGTAAAGTAACTTGTGCCAGGTTAAATTGTTAATAAGTGGCAAGACTTGATCTGAATGAAGCTTGACTCCAAAGCTCAGGCTGCTGAACAGTAATCTGTGGAATTCTCATCCTGAGAGATATTATTATATATTCCCTGGGGTCTAGTATGTTTGGGAAACACTGCCTACTAACCTCCCTGTGGAAGATTCACGCTGCACATTATTAGTCATAAAGGCCCTGAGAAGTCCTCCAGTAAAGAAACTCGCGTGGTTTTGTGCAATCCAGAGTTTCCAGAGCTAACTCAGCTGGGAACACTATTTTCACTGTATGCTGGGGAACTGCCTGCCCCAGACAGCAGTCTGAGGAGCCCTGCTCTGGGCCATGATCTACTCCCGGTTCTCTTGTCTCCTGGGGCGCCTCTGTGCCAGCTGAAATTCACGGAAGTGGGAGGGAAGGAGAGTGGGGCAGGGACGAGGGCCAAGGAAGGAGATGGAAAGTTGAAGCCGTAGACACAGGTGGGTGACAGCGGCAGGCAGGCCTGACACAGCTGCTCGCCTGGGGGAGGTGTGTTGGTCCAGCTGCGTCTCACCAGGGAGACCAGCCCCGGCCTGCCCCATGGAATGCCATCAATGCCACAGACACCGCTGTTCCTGCAGAGTTCTAACAGCGTTGTCAAGGATACCGTTCTGCAGAGACAGGAAGGAAAATGGGGTGAGTCTGAATTCCAGGAGTTGGACCTCTTGGTGTGGTGATAGCAATTTCTTGTTTTTCTTTCTTTCTTTCTTTCTTTCTTTTTTTTTTTTTTTTAAATTCGCCAAAGGAACTGGTGGCTGTGTTGTGGAGTTACAAACGAGGCACCCAAACACAGCCTGGCTAGATCTGAAGGCACTTCCCCAGGATGCCCAGGGCTTCCCCCTGTGAGAGTAATGGCGCCATGCAACTCGGAGGGATGCCACTGTCGCCACTCAACAGATCCCAGGCTGGATAAGGTCACAATGGTTCCTTTGAGGCCGCGTCTGTACACCTGTGACGCCATATGAACTACAAGGGAGACAAAAGCAGGCAGAAGAAAGAACCTTTTGAGAGGGGGAAAAAGAGGCCAGTGCTCTGGGGACCGGCTCAGTTATATGTGCTGTGTGAGGTGGGCGCTCGCCAGTGCCGTGAAGAGAGCTTTCCTGCCTTCTGCATTTAATTAGCAACCATTTGTACTTATCTTACATCTTCCGCTCAGTCACCTCAAACTGGTCAATATCATTTTGAGCAGGGAGAACAAGCAGGGAGAGTCACAGACCACAGAGGCTTTCTCGTATGCTCATTATGAGGCAAAAAAAGTGTGTCCCATCACAGGGCACTGGGTGAAGGTGACCGACATCTAATGTGGCTCTCCCTGGTCTGTCTGTAACCCTCACGGTCACAGACAAGCAGCCTTCTGTGACTTAATGAAATGCCTAGCGTGCTGGGTACATTGTTCTGAACTTGATTAATAATTGATAAGCAGGGTGTAATTGGGAAATTGTGGAGGAAGGAAGCTCTTCAGATCACAGCTTTTAATAGCTCATCCTCGCCAACAGGGGACGTTGGCAGCCTCAATTGGTCGGGCTCTAAAGGAGCCCTGAGCCCTCAGGGAAAGCTGCTTTTCCTAAGCAAAGCTCACCTGTTCCAAGCCCCTTGGCGTGCTAGCTGTACCTGCTTGCCTCCCTGTGGCTCTTCTGGCTTCCCTGCCTCAGAGTAATCTTGCTCTCCTACCATCCAGGACTTTTTGCACAATCATTTTGAATGGAAGGGAATCAAGAGACTGGGGGCAACTTCTGGAAGTTTCTACACAGGGCTGGCAAAGATACCTTCTCCCTACCTTCCCTCAATTAAGGTTACCAGATTGCTTGTAAGCCCCATAATAGTCCACATACGCCGACATTAGGATGCCTGTTTGAAGGGAACTTCATTCTCTCTGTGGCTTAGTTTGCTGAGCCTAACTCCTTGTTACTCCAGAGAGCAGACTGGACCATCGTAGGAGGCAGAGTACCTGGCTGCAGCTTTTGTGTCTTTGACAGCCACAGAGATGGCCATGTAGCCCTGCCTGGTGTAACCAACGGTGAGAAAAGAGGGACCTTGGTGAAACCTTGTGCCCAGATGTCTAGCTCAAGCCCTACTCCTGGGAGGTTGCTAGAGCAACCACCAGCAAACAGGCAGTCCAACATCAGTTTCATGGAGTTGTTGGGGCTGCACAACTGTTGGATCCAAGAGGGCTCATGTCTCACAACAATTTCCATGGCTGCAGTATTATGCTGAGAAAATATATTGAGGCCTCACCTTGTCTTGGCAGGAAAAAATGGTTTGGTGAGGCTGCGGTAAAGAGGTGCATAGGTTTTGAGGTATATAGAAAAAATAGCTATGAAGATTTGTCACTGGCACAGAAGACAGGGCTGGGGGGACAGCAAGAATGCTTGTATTTACCACTGCTGACTTTGGTCAAGCCCTTTATCAAGGAATAACTGAAAATAGGGGAGACCAGAGTGATCTCTTCACCATCATACCGAGTGACAGAGTTGAGACTAGAACCCAGGCAAGTTCCCAATGACAGACTCACCTTGTGTCCTCTTTGCTTTTCCTTCTCTAAACGAGGACCCTCGTACCCCAACCAGCGTGGGGAGGGCCTGGGACCATACCAGAGAGCTGCAGGACCTGCCAGGAGAGGGCCAGACGGTCCTAGTGAGTTGGCATTGCACTGGGTGGCAGCATTCCTCCCAGACACTCTGGGCATGGGGCGGGGGGGACCCCGTCTACTGTGTTCCTGAAACGAGGTTGAAAGGGTTTGCCTCCAAACCCCACAACCTAATGTGAAATCCAGAGGGAAGGGAATGTGTTACAGGAATGGAGGCTGGCTTGAGTTTGAATGCTGTGGCCTCAGGCTGGTTTCTGCAGACATCTCCCTCATAGAATTACATACTGAGTACACAGCAGGCACTTAATACGGATATTTGTTAATTATACACACATTTTCTCTTCCCTCTGGGGTTTTGCCTATGCAGGTTTTTCTGCTTGGAACATTTCTCTATTTTCTCTCCTCCTATTACTGCCCAGGTATATATCTTCCGGGGACTCAACTTAGAGCTCATGTCTTCAGAGGAAGCATTCTTTGCCCACCCCAAGAGGGTTAGGTACCACTCTTCTGGGTGTCCACAGCACTCTAAGCATATCCTATCATAGCATTCAACCCCACTGGACTATATGGCCACCTGTCTCCTAGAGTAGTGTGAGTTCCCCGAAAGCAAAGACCAAAGATTACTCGTCTGATTCCTCAGTGCCTAGCAGCGAGTAGGCCCCCAGAGAATAAATGCCGGCTAACTTACTAAATCAATGAGTTCTATTTCCCTCCTCTTTCATTCATGACAATAAAGAGCTCCAGGAAACAGAGTGCCAAAACAGAATGCTAGATTTTTTTCAAAGTACTATAATTCTGGTTTGAAACCAAGTTACCAGCATAGAGTTTAGGTTTTTTTTTTTTGTTTTTTTGTTTTTTTGTTTTTTTTTTTTAGGGCAGTGTTACTAGCCCTCATATGTGGGACCCGAACCGGGGCAGCTGGCTTCCAAGACTAGCGCTTAACCACCGTGCCACTCGGCCGGCCAGAGTTTAGGTTTTAAACACCGACATCAACTGTAAAAAGAAGAAATCCCCCAAAAGTAAATAGTGCCCTACAGTGAGAACTCATTACCTACACAGCCTGGCTCCCCACCACCTGCTCCCCCAAATCCCATCTGGCTAAGAGGATGGGTATGTGTCCAAGAGTGTAACAGCTTCATTTCATTTTACGCTAGCAGCAGACAGGTGAGAAAGCTTTAATGACCAGGATACTGTTTTATGAAAACTTTAGGAGCCTGAAAACTTTAGGACCCTGGTAACATACAAGAATACCTGGTAAGAGGTCTTCATTCCAGGGCGGGCTGCCCTTCCTATGAAGAGTAGACTTGGGGTCATCTCAATGACCTATGATCTCCCCTTCTATTCTGACCTATCTTATTCCCAATTGTATCCTCCATCTCATTCTCAAAAACCATTTTGGATGATTGTCACTGTTTTTTCAGGTCTATGTCTATGTCAAGGACTTTAAATAAAGGGGACATCTAGTTGTATGATCTTGGATACGCATCAGTGACTTTCATGCTTCTTGAGCCTCCGTTCCCTTGTCTGTAAAATGAGGATAACAATGACCAAACTGGGTTCTTGTGAGTTTTAAATTCCATAATATATGTGGAGAAATTAGCCCAATGTCTGCCACATAGCAGGCATACACCATGAGAGCTGCTTTTACCGTTAAGACCCAGTGAATGCAAAATTCTGAAAGGGGACCTTTGGGAACAAAAGGAAAGAGAAGGACATTGGACTATCTGAGAACTATTCTGACAGAGAATCCAGAACTCTGCACAAGGGATAATGGCCATGCGGACTTTGGAAATTTCTAGAATGTTTGTCACTCTCCCATGTTGTCATTTTCTCCTGCACATTCTTACTTCATTTAGAGCAGTTCAATTCTTTAAATGAAAAAGGGCTTAGTATACAGGGGAGTCCATTTTGGAGGGAAAAGAAAGAAACTCTCAGAGACGAGGGAAAAAAGGCTTAGTAGAGGAGGGGACAGCTGCAATGTTTGGGGGCCGACAGGACAGAAGAGAGGGACATTCAGAATGTTGATATGAGAACAGGAGATCCCTGGAGCCTCATTTTGAGAGGTTCTACAACCCTTCAGAGCTGAGCAGACTGTTCCTCATTCCCTCCCTGCTGCTCCCAGAGCTCTGGCCCACAATGCCAGCATCACAAACCAAATCAGTTTGGGGAACGCTCTGCCTGGACTCTCCCTGGACTCTCGGTAGTTCCATGACCCTACCTGGTGTAACCTGACCCACATACCCAGTTACCAGGATGTTTAAAAGACACCTGATTCTTTTTGTGACACTGTGGTTACCCTAAACCGCCTAAGACATGACTACAAAGAAGAGAATCCCAGTCTCTGGCCTCAGTCCATACACGAACAAGTCAAGTCGCCTGAATCTGGGTCAGAAAGGAAAGCTGCTGTTCCAGGGCAGAGGGAGAATTATTGCCTGCCTGACAGTCCATTCCCACAGGGTATTGGTTTCCAACGCTAGTCTGGGCATCAGTCACTTGGAGAGCTTTACAAAACACAGATTTCAGGGCCATCCTAGACTTATGTACTTCAGGGGTGGTGCCTGGGAATAGGTAGTTTCAAAAAATGCCATAGGTGACAGATGTGAAACCAAGGCTTCATGAATATAATTCTTCATGGAAGTACCATGTCTTTAACTTCTGGGAAATTACTAGAGTTCCACACAAGGAGACAAGACAGCTGTCTTTCTTCCCTAAGTGGCATCTGTAACCAGTCTGTTCCAGCTTTCCTGGCTCGCCAAGAGGAGGTGATCAATCAGCAGGCAACTGCACTCAACTTCCTAACCTTCCCAGACCTTTCCTCAGGGTCCTGGAACATTGGGGATACCTTCCTCATCACCACAGAACTCAGTAAAAGGTGTACTTCTTACTGAAATCAGATACAGATTTAGTGACATTTTTGGAGCACCTGTTTTGTGGCAGGCACTGCACCAGAGTCATAAATCACAAGCCCGTGAGAGAGGTGCTACATTGTTCCTGTTTGGGGTGCATTCCTGGAAAGGGAGTGCTCATCAGAGCTTTACCAGATCATTACAGAACAGTCCTCATGGTAATTTATTACTTACGATCAGCATACAATTTGGGGTTTAGTGCTGATTTGTTACTTATGAGCAACATACAATTTGGCGTTTATTGACGGACGAGTCTTCTCAAAATTCTTTTGGTCTCAATATTCAAATGGTGGGTGTGGCTAGGCTGAGTATATGACCTTGAATTTATCTGAATTTTATCCCCTTGAATTGCCAAAACATCCAGCATGTCTTTTTTTTTTTTTTTTGAAGTAAAAATATAGAATACTTCACGAATTTGTGTGCCATTCTTGTGCAGGAACCATGCTAAGATTCTCTGTATCGTTCCAATTCAATATATGTGTTATCGAAGCGAGCGCTCTAGCCTCGTTTTTTTTTTTTTTTGAGGGCAGTGTCACTGGCCCTCACATGTGGGACCCGAACCAGGGCCGCTGGCTTCCCAAGCCAGCACTTAACCACCGCGCCACTCGGCCAGCCCCCTAGCCTTTTTTTTTTAATCATGAAAAAATTCTGTTTGCTTATCCTCTGGGAAACAATCAAACCATTTGCTGGTAATCAAAGAACTGCAAATAAAGGAATGCGGGAGAGTACACAAGTACTTTTTATGGACAGCATTAGATTCATCTCAGTTGACTAGCACTATGAGCTATGATTGATTGTATTGTCTCAATTTTAAAGGTGATGAAAGACCGGCAGAGTGGTGTGGTGGGAAGCCGGCGGCCCTGGTTTGGGTCCCACATGTGAGGGCCAGTGACACTGCCCTCAAAAACAAAACAAAACAAAAAAACAACAAAACAACAACAACAAAGAAAAGGTGATGAAGCCAAGGTTTCAAAGAACAGTTCTTTGAAGCTTGTCAAACACACACAGATAGGACAGGGAGGCCAAGGATTTGACTCCAGGTCTTCTGATTCCCAGATCAGTGTTTTTACCTTAGCTCCACTAGCCCTTTTGAATGGCTACACAGGCAAACCTTGGAGATATTGTGCATGCAATTCCAGATCACCTCAATAAAGTGAGTATAGCAATAAAGGGAGTCGTAATCTTTTTGCTGGTCTAGGGTCTTGCCTTCAATTGGTAAGAAACCCAGTGTCTGTACAGGTCAATAAAGTGAAGTGCAATAAAACGAGGTATGCCTGTAGTTACTTATGTGCAATATATAATGGTTGACAATTCACATACTGTTTTTTATCAGCCACATGCAAAAATCATAAATTAAAATCTAACAGAATTTTAAGAGGACACAATTATAAAAGTAATGAGGGCTCAGAGGGGCTGACGGACTTGTCCAAGATCAAACAGCTACTAAGAGGCTGAGAGCATATTTGACTTTAGGTCTGTGCTGGCTTCAAAACTGGGGCACTTTTTAACTAGTTAAAGGCACATACACAGCGCAGTGGAGAGGAAATTGCGTGAGGACAGGCGTCAGAAGGCATGGATTCTCATCCCTGTTCCAATCTTTTAGCGATAACACTTCCGACAAGTCCTCTGTCCTTCGTAAAATGAAAACAATGATCTCTGATCTACTTTACGGAGAAGTGAAAATCCAGGTGGATATAAAAGTATTCTAAAAATCCCCTCCAAAAATCAACAGAAGGTAAGAACTCGGGCAGATCAGTGCGTCAGACCTGGATTCAAATTCCAGCTCTGCCGCTTCTTGGCTGTGTGACTTTACCTCTCTTATGCCTCCGTTTTTACATCTGTAACGTGGGGGCTAAATCAAGTACCTACTCCACAGGTTAAATTAAATGAGCTCATCCACTTACACAGATTTTTACCTGACACAGTACTCGACCAAAACACGTCGGCCACTATTACCGTTCTAATTGTGCCTCTCGGGTCTTCAACTTCGAAGTACGGACTTTCTGAGCCAGCAAACCTGCCCTCGGCGTCAGTTTCGGGCCTATTATTCTCTGCCTTCTTCCTTCTCCTCCCTTCTCACTCCCCCTTCTGCACAGCCGTATGAAAGCCCTCCAGGAACCCCTGTCCCCTTGCCTCCTTTCCGCGCCGTCTCTTACTCGATGACGTTGGGTGGGTGCCCGTGGTCCCCGTAGACCAGAGCCCGGACCCGGGCGGACTCGGCAGATGCGGAGTAGGAGGCAGCTGCAGACCAGCGGCGGCCCGAAGCGGGGAGCAGTCCCCGCCGCAGCTGGACCTGCATTCGCGCGCCCCACAGCGTACCGCAGACCCACATCCTTGCTCCAGTCCACTTAGTGCCGCACATCCGGGATACGTCATCTCCCCGCGACGCCGCGCCCGTTCCCCCGGCTCCACCCCCGCCGCGTGGCCACGCCCCTTTTAAAGGGCTGTCCCTTTCCTCTGCTGCCCGCGCGGTGGCGCCGGGTGAGGCTACGCGGGGGGCAAGGGAAGGGCGGTGGGGACCTGTGGGAGTCGCGGCGACTTCGAGCTCGCCCAAGTTGATCCCCTAGTAAGGAAAGTCTGAGACTGACCCAAAGCTGTATCTACAGCCTGCGATGTGGTGTTTGATTTGGGGGAAGACATTTCCCCCGCTCCTGGCCTCAGTGTCTTCTTCTCCCCACCATTTATTGAGTGCTCACTGTGCCAGGCCCTTCAAGGCATTATCTTATTTAATATATATTGTAATAGCATAGGGAGACAAAGCTTATTTCCCTACACTGAATATAGGATATAAGGTGATATGGAGGCAAGAGTATTGGGTTTGGAGTTAGAAGATTTAGGTTCAAATCCCAGTCCTGCAGTTTTCCTAGTTCAGTCACCTTGGGAAGTGACTGAAACTCAGAGTCTGTTTTGTCATCGGTACAAAGGGGAGAATATACCTGCTTTAAGATTGTTGTGAGGATTGGTTGAAACAATAGAGTAATGTTATCTTGAATGGGAAAGCACCTTGTAAAACGCTAAGTGTGTTCAGATATAAGGGAGGGCATATGGGGAGAAGGTTCCCCCTGTAAAAATGCTCCCAGTGTAGAAAGGGATTAAGTGTGACAATCGAAATGCTTTGAAAAAAGATGTAGACCAGTAGATCCTATTTTTTTTTTTTAAGATTTTATTGGGGAGTTGGGGGAGGAGAACAGCGTTGGGGAATCGGGAAAGGGGAACAGACAAGTTGCTGTCTTTTTGCTCTTCAGTCCAGTTGCGGAGGATGTTGCTTCACTAGCCCATGTTGGTATCGTCATTGCTCTCTTCCCGGATGAGGCAGATCGGTCGCCGGCCTCTGGATGTCGCTCACCGCGGCTATTGGCAGCTCATGCTTGGCTGCCAGCCACTCACGCTGGCTGCGGGCCACTCACTGTAGCCTATGGCAGCCCACTGCAGCAGGGGCTGTAGCCTACACCGTCACCGGGGCTCACACAGTCCAGCTCCAGGTAGAGCTGTTGTTAGCTGTGGAGGGCAGAGTCACTGGCCCTCATATGTGGTATCCGAACCGGGGCCGCTGGCATCCCAAAACCAATGCGCCACTCGGCTGGCCCATAGATCGTATTTTCGATGAAGACATGAGCATAACTAAAACCCCAGTTAAGTGTTAGAGCATGGTAGAGGGCACTGCTGGAGTCAAGAAGAGAGGTGCTTGGGGGTGAGGATAGGGATAGGATAGGGGCTCTTGATGAGGTACTGTTGGAGCCAGTCCTGTGACTCAAAATCTCCAAAATACATAAAAACCACCAGAGGTTCCATTTCAGACCTTCTGAATTAGAACCTTGGGGAGGGGTCCAGGAATGTACATTTCTTATAAGCTCTCAGGAATATTCTGATGCAGGTGACCCAGGGAACAGGTGCTGAAAAACACTGAACCAGGGCTTTGAAGGGTAAAGAAAGTTCCTTTCTCTGGCTTTTGTTGACCCAAAGCTTGCCAAGTCAGAGCCTTTCCTCAGAGGAAGAGAAGAAAGCAAAGTGCTGTAATGAAGGTTGCAGGCTGGATTTTGGCAAATCTGGATTTGAGTCCTGGCTCTGCCACTTTCCAGCCATTTGATTTTGGAAAAGTCACTTGGCCTCTCTGCGTCTCCATTTCCTTATTTTTAAAATGAAGGGAATAGTAGTGTCTGTTTCAAGACTGTTGTGAGGATCAAGTGAGATATTATTATATTCACTTCACTGGAAGAACTTAGCACAAGAATGCTTGGCACATGAAAGCATTTGATGAATGTTATTAGGGGGTCTCTGGGAAGATTAAATGAGAAATATCACATGTAAAACACCTATACTAGGGCCTGGCTCATAGTATGTGCTCAAAAAGTGTTTGTACTTGTTATACCGAAAGTTGGTGTCCCACGATGGGTGAAAGACAGTCCCACACTGGGCATGTGCATGTCCGCGCGCGCGCGCACACACACACACACACACACACACACACACCAGCCTTGCTTATTTTCATGATGACACACACATAGGTCAACTTCTGTTGGAAAACTTTCTAGGTGACATTGAGCTGTTGACATTATCTTCGGTACCAAATTGGCTCCTCTGAATTCCCAGGGCAGCCTGCCCAGGAAGCCTGGAAATCATCCAGTGGGACTTCTTCCTTGGGGCTAGATTGAATCCCCCAATCCATCCTGATAACCCTCACTTTTGGTCCAGGCCATCAAGCTCTTATTTGAACTGTTGTCAACAGCTTTCTTCCTGAGATCCTCTCCCTTCTTTCTCCTTCTCCAATTCCTACTTTTTCAGGCCTCCAGAATGATTTTTTCCAACCCCTAATAGACCAAGTTGTATCTTTCCCTTGCTTGAAGTCCTTCTGTGACTCCCCAATATTTAGAGAGAACCAGAAGCTACCGTTCTTTGTAGCTATTGTTATATTGAAATATTAAAATTGTGAACAAAACTATGATTCTGTGCTAATTCTATCCTTCTTTCACATTATCGACAGGCACTAAAATCTTCAGAAAAATGTATGGAGGAAAAACACCTTAAAATGAAAACATTATATTCATTGTAATTAATCTCCTGTCTTGCAAATTAGAAAAATATGATTATGGTTTTAATTCTATGGCGAACCCCTCAACTTAAACACCTGGGTCTCCCTAGGGACAAGTTTGAGAACCACTGGTCAAGAGGTTCAAGTCCAATCACCCTGACCTTGCATAAGATCTTTGCACTTGGACTCCCCCATTGTCTTTATCTTCTGCTGTTGGACTGTGCATAGCCTATGATGGATCAATCACACCTGATACCCACTTTCCCCAGTACCTCCATATCTCGTGACTTTATTTAGCTGGCTTCTTCTGTCTGAAATGCTCTTCTTCCCTGCCTTGCTTATCTGGGACACTCCAGGTTCAAATATCATTTCTTTGATGTTGTTTCCGAAACCTTTAGGCTGAGTCAACCCATGCTGCCTTTGTGTTTTCTCTGAACTGATGTTATGGCCTTTAGGACTCAGTCTCTTATTTATTTATGTGCCCATTTCCTCCTCCAGGCAAGAGAAGAACCATGTTTGGTGCATCTCCATGACTCCAGCACCCAATATGGGGCCTGGCACAGGCTAGCTGTCATCAATATTCCATGAGTTGAAAGTAATTGAATTTCCTCATGGCCTGGCCCTATCTGGGGCGCGGTCTCCTTTTCCTTAGATTTGGGTCATTCCAGGCCAGGACTTTCCTTTTTCCTTACCTCTTCTTTCTAGAATTATAGAAGTTTGTGGTCTTTTTCAAGTGAAGCAGAATGTTCTCTTTTCGTCTGTTGCTTATGTTCTTTTTCCTCCCATCACAGCCTGCCCTGCAGTCGTCCCCTGCGCAAAGAATGGAGAGGTGTGGAGTCAGTCAGTTCTAGGTTTGAGTCCTGAACCGCCATTTACTAGCTGTGTGACCTTCGGCAAGTGCCTTATGCTCTCTGAGCCTTGGTTTCCACATCCAAAAACAATGGAATCAGTGGTAAAACCCTGTCACGAGGCTCCTGCAAGAGTTCCCTGCAAATAGCAGCATTCGTTGTTGTTTCTGTGGTTCACCAGATTTCTCTCCTTGAGTTTCCTTTTCTGCATAGTCCTTTCTGTCTCTTCTCTGCTCCTGCATCTCTCTGGCTCCATTTCTTCCCCATCACTTTTTTCTTTCTTCTGTCTCTTTTCCTGACACACCCTCTCTGTTTAATTATCTGCTCTTGGTTCTTGCCTGCTGTCTTTTTGGTCCCTTCCTGGCTCAACCTGGAACTCATCAGGACTCACAGAAGAGAGACCAAGAGTCCAGGAGCCCACAGCCCTGCCTCTTCCAGGCCCAGGGCAACCTCGGTTGTGTCAACCTCATGGAGCAAGCTTGGAGCTGAGAGAGTGTACAGGGAGGGCCTAGATACACCTTGAACTTCTAGACTCTGTCCCATGTCACTGCCCATTAGTTAGACCCATTTGTCCATTCATCTCTGCCTCCACAGCCTGTTCTCCATTTGGCTGCTTGGGGGACTTTTTTTGTTCGTTTGTTTAATGGAAACGAGAGATCAAAACTTTTTACTCTTCTGCTTAATGCTTCAGCGGTTTCTCATTACTCTTAGGGTTTAACCCAAAGCCCGTTGGTTTTTTATATGACCTGCAGGCCCTGCCAGCCTCTCCAGCTACCTGTCTCTCCTTTCCTCCCCACTCACTCCATTCCAGCCATGTTGGCCTTGCTGCTCCTCAAACCCATGAGCTTCTGCCTTTGCACAGGCTGTCTTCTCTGGCTGCGGTGCTCCTCCCCAGTGAGTGCATGAGGCTAGCTCCTTCTCATATTTCAGGTGTCAGCTCAACTGTCACACTGTCACCGTGTCACTTTCTCAGGGAATCCCTCTCGGATCACCTTAACTAAAATAGACCTCCCACCCCTCCAGTTATTTATCACAACTCTCCGTTCATTTCCTTTAGAGCACACATCTTAGATTGTAATTGTATATTTATTTGCACATTTGCTGTTGGTATCTCCCACTAAAACAAGCTTCATGAGGGCAAGGACAATGTCTTCATCCATCCATCCATCCATCCATCCATCCATCCATCCATCCATCCAATATTTATTGAGTATCAACTACATAACAGATACCAAGCACTGGGATACAAGAAAGAGTCCTTGCCTTTAGGGAGCTCATGTTCTAGAGGTGGAGAAAAATAAGGAATACATCTTATAGTAGGTGCTGTGTTTAAGACTGCAGTACTCTCCTTCCTCCATCACTCTTTCTCTCCCCCATTTCTCTGGTATATCACTGTCTCAGATACCAGAGATAATGGCTGATTGCTGTCTCATATACCATGGAATTTGCTTTGCTTTGGTTGTTTAGTGTTCTTGTTTTACCACTGAAATGTAAGCTCCAAGAGGGTAGGGGTTTTTGTCCTTATCTCCAACTTGGCTTATAGTAATTGTTGAATAAATGAATCAGTATCCAGATTGGTTCCAGATGGAGGGCATATCTCAGCCCCAATTCAATTCAAGCCAGATGACCTTGATTCAAATCTTGGTGCTGCTGCGTACTAATACATAACCATGGGAAAGTAACTTCTCTCTCTGTACCTCAATTTCCTCAACTGTATAATGGGAACAATAGTGGTGAGGATTAAATAAGTCCATGTGGGTTAAGCACATAGGTGTCTTGTCTTACATAGTAATGGATAACTAGTTTGTGGTCTCTGTACAAGGGCTTATACAGGATAGAGACCTAAATAATAGTTAAGCTGTGTAGCCGGAGGGCAGACTAAAACCAATGAGAGTGAGGGAGGGAGGTGGACTTCATGGCATGAAAAGGAAGAACTTTCTAAAAGTCAGCATTGCAAGGAGAAATAGATGAATCCACTATCATAGTTGAAGACTTCAACACCCTTCTGTCAGAAATGAACATTTCCAGCAGGCAGAAAATCAGTAAGGACATAGTTGAACACCATAACATCATCAATCAACTGGATATAATGGGCTACTTCATCCAACAATAGCAGAATACACATTTTTCAAAAGCTTACTTGTAATATTCAACAAATAGGCCACATTCTGGACCATAAAACATACCTTAACAAATTCAGAAGAATAGAACACATTCACTGATAGCTCTTAGACCACAATGGAATTAAACTACAAGTCAATAACAGAATGATAAATGGAAAATCCCCAAATATTTGGAGATTAAAGGTTAAATAACACCCTTATAAATAACACATGGGTCAAAGAAGAAATCTCAAGAGAAACTTAAAATATTTTGAACTACATGAAAATGAAAACACAATTTATCAAAACTTGTGGGATGCAGTGAAAGCAGTGCATATAGGGGAATTTGCAGCACAGAGTATATATATATATGAGAAAAGAAGAGAGATCCAAAATCAACCATCCAAGTTTTTGCCTTAGGAAACTAAAAAAGGAAGAGCAAATTAAATCCAAAGGAAGCAGAGGAAAAATAATAAAAATTAGAGCAGGGATCAGTGAAATGGAAAACAGGAAATCAATAGAGAAAAAATCAACCAAACCAAAAGCTGATTCTTTGAAAAGATCAATAAATCAATAAGCCTCTAGCCAGGCTAACTAAGAAAAGAAGAGAGAAGGCACAAATTACTAATATCAGAAATGAGTGAGGGGACATCACTACAGACCCCATGGCCATTAAAAGGATAATAAATGACTATGACCAACTCTAAAAGCTAGCATTTCCAAAGACCCAACCACCAGCTATTGGTAGGTGATGAGCGCTCTGTCTTTGGAGACAGGTATGAGTGCACTATTGGAGGGGCCTAGGTAGAGGGGATGCAAGCAACAGATGGGGTTGAGAGGCCGGGTGTCTTTGGGTCTCTGTGTTTGAGAGCGCTGTGAGAGAGCTAGGTGTGGGCAGTGAGCTTGCTCGCTTGAGAAGGTCGACGCCAGCCTAGTGCAGAGACGGGTGGGGTCCAGGCCCACTTTGGGACTTCCAGGAGTGGGTGCAGGAGTGGGGGAGGGGCGCGCCTGGGTAGCGGGAAACCTGAACCGACAGCGGCACGCACGACTGTCAGCAGGGGGCGCCGTGAGACCGCGCAACGCGCAGCCGGGTCTGACGTCAGCGCCCCGCTTGCTTGGGCTCCCGCTCTGGACTCGGCGCCAGTCCCGCTCCGCGCCGCGCTGCTTCGCTCCGGCTCTGGCTCGGCTCGGGCTCGGCTCGGGCTCCCGCGGCGCCCTCCGCGCCGGGCCCCGGGGCAGCTGCGGCGGCGCATCATGGCCCGCGCCCAGGCTCTCGTCCTGGCGCTCACCTTCCAGCTCTGCGCGTCGGAGACCGAGACTCCGGCAGGTAAGCGAGTGTCGGCGGGACCCAGCTTGCCCCGCGGAGTCCCCGGGCCCGTGGCGTAGCTCCGCAGAAAGTGTGAGTGTTGGGTGACCGGGCGTTACGAGCCTGCTCCCTGTGTGTGTCTGAGTGTTGAATGCGCGATCCTGTGCCCAGGGTGTTCTGTGTCAGCGAATGTTGTGTATCCGCGAGTTGCGTGTGCGAGAAAAGGTGCTGTGTATGTTCTGCGTCCACGAGTACGTTGGAGCGAATGTTGTGTGCATCGAGGCATTGGGTGTGAGCTGAGGGTCTGTGTGTCTGCCAGTGCGTAGTGTCTGTGCGGCCAAGTAGGATGTGTGTCCGTTGTGTGTGCCTCTGAGTTTGCTCGTGTGGCCGGAGTTGTATCTGCTATGTGTTGCATTTGTTTGCATTTCGTGCGCCGTGGCAGGGAGTGCTGTTGGTTGTGTGTCTGAGACTGTGTTGTGTGTTTGTGTTACGCGTGTGGCCGAAAGTGCTCTGTGGATCTTGTCCGCGTGTGGATCAGGGAACGCGCGTGTGTGGTGTGTGTGCGTGTGAGATCCGTGTACGTGTGTGAAGGCGTGGGAACGGGCCCGGAACGTGTGTCCGTGCGCTGTGTGTACGTGTGGAAGTGTCTGGGGTTGGCGGTGTGCGCCTCCGGGGGCTGCCGAGTGTGCCGAGAATGCGTGTGCAGGAGCGTGTCTGGAGTGGGTGTGAGTGTGTGAGTGTGCCCGTGCGTGCTGGCAGCGTGTCCAGGAATGTGGCGAGTGTGGTGCGCTCCTGGGCCGTGGCTGTGTGCCCGGGGCCCGGGCCCGCCCGAGGGGCTGGTGGCAGAATGTGTGTGTGTGTGTGTGTGTGTGTGTGTGTGTGTGTGTGTGTGTTTGTGTGGCTCGCGTGTGTGCGTGTGTGGCACACGGGCCCGGAACAAGTTGCCGAGGCGGCATCCCCGTCCCTCCCCGGTCAGGCCGGGCCGAAGGCTCGGGAGGGAGGAATGGGGGCCTCGCGGCCGCCAACTCCGACATGTCGGGCGGTTTGTTGTTTCGCAAGTTCCGAGGCGGCGCCCGGGCTGCGGGGCGCCGGGCGGGTGGCGGGGGAGAGGCCGGAGCGGGAGGCGGACGTGAGGGGCCGCTGGGAGGGCTGGGCCGGCGGGCGCTCCCGGGGGCGCAGGGCCTGGCTCTCCCCTGCGGGACGGCGCCCCCTCCGGTTGCTCGCGGGAGGCGCCGCGGACACCGGGGTCTCCCGGGACACTCCCTGGGTCCACTCCGCAACTTTGTTCGGCCTCCCCGCCGGCCAGAACCGCCTTACGTGTGAGAGTGAGTACGTGTGTCTCTGTGCTTGTGTGCTGTGTGTGATCGCACTGTCTCTGGGTGTGTTTCTGAGTCTGGTGTCGTGTCGTGTGTGTGTGTGTGTGTGTGTGTGTGTGATCGCGTATCAACGTGTGTATCTGGAGTTTGTGTCTGTATGTCCGTGTGTGCAGTCGACCATGTGTCGGCTATGTTTTAGTGTGCGTGTCTGTGCCCACCACCCCTGAAAGCCCCCACATCCCACCCTGAGGCCTGGGATTCCAGACTGTGGCCCTCTCCAGCGGAGTTGCGCCCGATCCTCCCTGGGGTGAGGGTGGTTGGTCCCCCTCCTGGGGGCCTCAGCATACCCCATCCCCACCTGTTGGGCGGCTCCAGTCTGGTACCCCGGGGGCTGAGTAACCGGGAGACGCCCCAGGTAGGGATCAGCACCGAGACACGATACACACACGTGTGGGTGACTCCTTCAGGCCGCTGGCTTCCGAGAACTGGCCTCTCCGGGATCGAGTTCGTGGCCCCAGCTCTCTGGGGCCTCTCGAATCCCACCCCCGCGCTCCCGCGGTCGCTCGGCAGGCTCAGAGCTGGGGACTGGCCCTGAAGCCCTGGGACCATCCAGCACGGGGTCATCCGGCACAGCTTTAACTTCGACCTCTACATGACTGAGAGGACGTCAAGGCCACCTCCCTCTCTACCCTCCCCCAACCTCTCCCCTGTCCTGCAGCAACTTTGCCTCCCCTCCCACCTTGAGATCAAACCCAGGGGGTGCAAATACTCTCGAGACCACACCTCTACCACCTTCCCCTTCACTCTAAGAATCCTTATTTGACCCAACTCCTGCCAGCAGGGGGGATTGTTAAGAACTGAGGTTTGGAGGGCCGGCCGGAGTGGCGTGGTGGTTAAGCGCTGGCTTGGGAAGCCAGCGGCCCCGGTTCAGGTCCCACATATGAGGGCCAGTGACACTGCCCTCAAAAAAAAAAAAGAACTGAGGTTTGGGAGTGAGACCTTGAGCAAATTACTTCCCTTCTTCAGACCTCAGTTTCCTCATCTGCCTCGAAGTCATGGTGTATGGCACTTGGTAGATTTAAAAGTAAACGTCTGTGAGCTCCAGGGAACAAAAAATGATTTTGAGGACTGTTACAGAGCCCCAGAGGCTGTGTTTTGAAGTTGGGGACCTGGGTTCAAATTTTGCCTCCGAACACTTGCTGTCCTTGTGACCTTGGGCAGGTCATTTCACTTCTAAAGTTCCTGCACCCTTGTAGCTATTGCTTACTGTTAGAACTTCATTCAGAAGTCCTTAGTAGAAGATGTGGGATCTGTGCTGGTCCCCAATCTGGGTAGAGTCAACCCAGCTTCCTGAATGCCTCCTGAGTGCCTCTACCCCGCTTAGGGTGTGTGTGTGATATCTCTCAGCCATGTAAATCTGGCATTAATTTATTTCACTGTGCCCTAGTTCATTTTGTCCTTTTGGTTGCTGGAGTTGAGGACAGCAGGAATGAGGGAGAGGCTGCCCAGTAGTTTCAGGTTGGGCAATAAAGGCTTGTCTGGGCAGCTGGCCCTTCTGAACCATGGAGCTGGGGACTCCATAGGAAGTGGTGAGAGTAGGGGTGCTGAGCTCCTGGGCAGCTCCTGCCCAGCGCAGGTGTCAGGAAAAATCCAGGGTGGGACCCTGCTTGCTCAAGGCATGCTGCCACCCTTCCACGCTTTTATCAGCTAAGCTAGAGTTGAGGGTGGCGTATTCATGCAGGTCTGGATTAGCTAGAATTGTAGGGGTTCCTTGTTTCTCCCTTTCTGCTTCACCCACTTCCCTCCTCCAAGCCCTCTCCCGGGAACAAGTGGGTCAGGCCTTGTACCTGGCACTAAGGATTCAGAGGTGAACTAACTACTCAATAGCTGTCCTCACAGAGCTCATGGTCTGTAAGGGGAGAGGAACAATAAACTCCCGGGATACATCCTATCCTTTTGCACTCTCAGGAGCGCCTCACCTGTCCCCTTCTCTCCATCCTCAGCCAACTCTCAATGGTAGGAAGCCTCCAGCCTCTTCCCTCCATCCCTTCCTCCATGATGCCAAAGGTCTTTTCAAAACAAAAATAATGCATGTTGGAACCCTTTGAAGGCTCCCCATTGCCTTGAGGGTTTAAGTTCCTGTCCCCCCCACCCCCCTTTGCTCTGTTGTCTGTTCTAGCCCCTGCCTGCCTATCCAGTCCCATCTCATTTCGTGCCCCTTGTCCCTGCATCCTATGCTGTGGTCACTTTGACCTACTTATCAATATCCCCTAAATGCCCGTTGCCCACCATCTCCTCTCTGTGCCTTCCCACAAGCTGTGCTTTCTCCCCAAAACTCTCTAACTCCACCTCTTCACCTGGTGAACTCCTGCTCCTCCTTCAGGCTTCAGCTTAGGCATCGTCTCCTGCCTGAAGTCTTCCTTGGTTACTACCTGTTCTAGCCTAGGAAGGGAAGGTGGGGGATGATTGGATCTTTTTTTGTAGCATTGTAATTATTGTAATTACAGTTTATTGTTCCTCTCCCCTTACAGACCATGAGCTCTGTGAGGACAGCTATTGAGTAGTTAGTTCACCTCTGAATCCTTAGTGCCAGGTACAAGGCCTGACCCACTTGTTCCAAGTAAAATATATGTGGCATGAAAGAATGAATGAAGTCCAGCGGGTTAAGTTCTGAGCTGGAGGTGCCAGATGGGGGCGCACTGATTCCACTGAAAATAGAGATTAAAAAAATAGGTTTCCCTCCAGGAATCTGGAAAATTCTGCTGGGGGATGGTGTTGTGTGTGAAAAGGACACGGAGAGAGTGTCATCAGGGAGCTTTGAGCTGGGGAGGTTAAGTCCCTGGCAGAGAGAAAGGGAGCAGGTCCCTGCCTGCCATCCCCTCCCCCAGCTTCCCACCCTGCCCTCCGGCCCCACCTCCAGCAGCTGGCAGGGGGCCTGTCAGTGGACAGGCCTTTGTATTGGAGGCCTTGGCAGTTGAGGGGCATTGAGTCCCAACCGTCAGTGTGAGTGTCTGGGGAGGCGGGAGGGTCCTGCCTCAGAAGCAGAGACCCTCCCTCAGTCCCAGATCTGGGAGTGGGCAGATAGGGCCACAGCCTCTGTTCTGGCTGCTTGTGAGCTTGAGGGAAGGGAGGAGAGCTGCTCCCTGTGGTGACCACTGCAGGCGAGGTCAGCCCAGCTGAGGTGTGTGCAGGTGCGACCCTGGAATCGGGCCCTCAGAGTGGGGAGCGTGTGTGTGACTGTGGTTGTGTGACTGTAGCCTGAGGCATAGGATGTATGTGTGGGCTGTCAGGGCATCTAGCTATCTGGTTACCATGTGTGGCAGCACCAGAGTTTGGAGTAGGGAGGCGACCAGCTGCTTTGATCCCCAGGGAGCCTAATGCTCGGGTAATCAGGGTCTCTAAGTGTTAAATTCCTGGAGTTTGGGAGTGGAGCTATTTGGGTGGGTGGTGCCTCAGTATCTAGGTGTGGGTCTCCCAGTGCCACGATGTGGAGGGTCAGGGCGTGCCAACAGAAGGATATCCTAGTGTCTCTGGATCTGGCGGTGGGTGTATCCAGGTGTCTGGGAGTCCTCAGGTTAATGCGTGTTCAAGTGCAGGAGTGTCTCTGTGTTGTGTCTTGCTGTGGGGCTGTCCAGGTGCCTGGCTGTCTGAGTGCCTGGGTGTCTAGGTGTGGGGTACCCAAGTGTCTGATATCTATGTATCCAGATTGGGGTACACATGCATTGGAGCCTGTGGGAGTTTGGGAGTCTGGCTCTGGAGTGCCCTGTGTATTTGTTTGTATGTCTCCTGGAAAGGGGTGTGCATGCATTGGGTGGGGAGTGTCCTGGTGGCTGTGCTCAGCTGTGGATCAGGGACTGGGGCTGTGCCAGCTCAACTTGTGACACCCCCTTGCCTGGGCTTGCCTCCTGATCTCCTTTCAGACCCTTAGGCCAGGAGCCTCTGGAGGAGTCCCCAGTGGCTCTGTAGTCTGGAGCTTCACAATCCCAATAGAACTTTCTACAACGATGGAAATGTTCTCTACCTGCACTCTCTAACACGGTGGCCACTTAGTCACATGTGGTTATTAACTTTAAGTTAGTAAAAATTCATTAAAATAAAAATTCAGTCCCACAGTCTCACCAGCTAGATTTTTTTTTTTTTTTTTGAGGGCAGTGTCAGTGGCCCTCATATGTGGGACCGAACTGGGGCCGCTGGCTTCCAAGGCCAGCGCTTAACCACCGCGCCACTCAGCCGGTCCTCACCAGCTAGATTTTAAGTCTTCAAGGGTCGCATGTTGCTAGTGGCTATTGTACGGTCAGTGCAGGTAGAGGACATTTCTATGACCGCTGGAAGTGCTATGGACAGTGCTGGTGTAGAGGTGTGAGGCCTGCAGCATCTTCAGTGAGGTCTGGATACCTCAGGGAGGGGAATGGGTCTGGCCAGACCATCACTCGTGGCCGGTGAAGGTTTGGTTGAATCCATGTCCCCTTCTCTCCAACCCCATCATTTCTTGCCTGGACTATTGCAGTAGCTCCCTCCTTGGTCTCCATTCTGCTAACAGCCTTCCAGTGCTTCCATGGCCCTGAGACCTGAATGGCTTCTCTCAGGCTGACATAGGATGCTGCCACGCTGCTGCCCCAAGCTGAAGGTTCTCCAGTACCCACGGGACAAAACCCAAACTCTAACGGGGCTGGCAGGGCCTGAGTGACCCAGCCTGCTTTCCATGACAGCTCCATGTTCAGGCCTCTCCTCCCTGACCCTACCTCTCCCTGTCCATCTTGTGACCCAGGATCACCAGGCCAGTGCTGATCCCAGCACCTGCCAGGCCCTTTCAAACCTCTCTATCTTTGCACATGCTGTGCCTCCTGCTGACAATGCCCTCCTGCCCTCCTTACCTCCCAGGGCCTGCCTACCTGCTCAGCCTTCAGAGTCCAGCTGTGACGTCACTTCCCCAGCAGAGCTTTCTCAGACCCCTGCAGGCACAGTGGGTCAGAGTTCTTCCTATCCCAGTGTCCTGCACTTGTTTCCTGTCTCCTCCACTCACTAGGCTGGGAGCCCCTGAGGACTGGGCCGAGTCTTTGTCATCTCCCGTCCCCAAGGACCTTGTACATGGCAGGTGCCCAATCTGCTTGCATCAATGTGAGCTTCTGGGTACACAGGGAAGGCTTGGCCGGGTTGGAGGGCAGTCATGGATCAGGGCTGGTATGCCCCCTTGGCTGGCTCTGGGCAGGGGCTGCCATTGCCCATGGAATGGCTAGGGGGACGATACCTGGTGTGGATAGCTCAGGAGAGGCTAGATGACTCTAGAGGAGGTCGTGGGCAGGGTACGGACCCCAGGACCTGATGGTGAATCGGAAGGGATGAGGACAAACGGGGCTTAGGGTGGTTGTTGAGGTTTTGGAGTTGATGATGGAAATCAGGGGAAAGGAGTGGGATGGGAAAATTGGGAAGGGGTGGCATTGGGGATATTTGATGGGCGGATCACAGCAGCTGGTGGGGGACAACTGGGGGATGAGATCACTAACGATGATGATATATCTGGGGGGTGGCAAGAGCTGGGAATGAGGGGACAGGTGGTATTGGGGGAACAACTGATGGTTGGGGAACAGGTCGGGGGGTGGAGAGAAGGGGGAGGTGTCAGAAGCTTATGTGGACAGGATAGGTGGGACTCAGCAGAGAGAGTTGGAAATGCATTGCTCAGAATGTGTATACTTGTGTGTGTCCACATGTGTACACTCTTGTGGTTGTATATGTAATGTAAATATGTGCTTTACCTAGAGTGTGGTGGTTAAGAGCCAGACCACCTTGGTTCTGATCCTGGCTCCACCTCTACTAGCCGTGTAACACTTGGGCAAGTTATTTGACTTCTCTGGGCCTTTAGTGTTGTTATCTGTGAGGTGGGATAATAACAGAACATGCTCCATGGACTTGCTGTGAGGATATATTTTGTATGCATGCGTATATAGTTCAGAACAGGTCCTGGCTTATAGTAACCACTGTGTAAATGTTAGCTATTATTAAGTGTGTGTCTTTGTGTGCAGGCATCCTGTGTGCTCAGAAAAGCTTAGTCTTGGCTTCTGATGAAGTCCAGGCCTGCAAGGGGTGATGGTGGCAGGAAGGGAAAGGCAGGAGTGACTAGCCAGGTTGGTTGCGCCTGGCTTGCTCCTCACATCCTCCTCCACCCCCCCACTTCGCCCCCACTTCATCCCACTTCCTGCCCACCCTGGACCGTGACCTAGTCCAATAGGTCTTCCTCTCTGTCTCTCCCCTGCTCTGCCCTCCACTACCCTGCCCTGGGCTGGGGCCCAGGGGATGTACTTTAATTGTCCAAAAGCTTTTTAGCAGAATCTGAATTCATTGTTTGCCTGCCAGATATAAATACCTGGACAATGTGCTCAGTTCTGGCTGCCCACCCTGTGGGCGGCAGCGGTTTCATCCTGTGCCCTTGGAGAGTCACTGAGGTGGAAGGTGTTGGGGTGGGAGATGGGGTGGAGGGAAGCCCACAGGGCAGACGAGGCCTCAGCTCCTAACCACAGGGTAGTCTGTTCAGCTTGACAGAGTTTCAGGCACAAGGTTTGCCAGCACGGGCACCCCTCCCCACCACGCTTTTGCAGTGTGCCACATCCTCTTTGCCTTGCACTAATGACTGAGCTGCATCACGGCTCTGGACTGCTCTGAGTGTGTGCTATCGGGGTTCCTGCACCTCAGGAACCTTGGTGTCCTTGAACTACACTGCACCTCAGCCCTGCACTGCATGCCTATGCTGGGATTCTGCATTGCATTGGCTGCGTGGACCCTTCTGAGTGTCTGTAGGCTCTGCCTCTGCATTGTCCCATTGTCTTGGACCTCTGTCCTGCAGTTGTACTGCCATTCATGTCTTTGCAGCTCTCTTCTGTGCTCTATTACTTTGTGGGATATCACCATTGCATTGGTCTTTATGGACTCCCCTAGGATTTGGGCTCAGCTCCTAGCAATGCACCGCTGTGCTGTGCCAACAGATGGCATGCCACCCCAACACTGCGTCTTTGCATTGTATGGCCTCGCTGTACCACACTGCATTGTTGCTGTGGGCATCTGCACTGCATTGGTTCTGGGACTTCCTGAGTTTCTGCATTCCACAGTTGCGCTGCACAAACACAGTGAACCTTTGCCTCACCTAGCACTCCTGTCCCACTGCTTCACTGCACCCACTGGCCCAGGCCCAGGCCTTCACACTGCACCACTGCCGCTGTACTGCCGCCCACTGCAGGATCTCAGCCTTTCCCAGTGTTACTGCTGAGGTGTCGGCTGGTACCCTTTCCCAGGTTGAACAACATCCTCACTGCATGCTCATCTGCCCCTCCTTGCACACTGCCCTGGGGGTCTGTACTTACACTGCAGTGTGTGGCCGCTTTGTTGGGCTTTGTCACTGGCCTGGGTTTTTATGGGCAGCACCTTTACACCGTGCCCAGCATTGCCCAGGATGACTGCCCTGGGCCCCTACTCTGCTCTGTGCCTGCTCACTGTTGGGTCGTGTGCGCTCCGCTGGATCTCAGGACCCAGAGCCCTGGCATTGAATTCACTGCCGCTCACGGCACCGTCACGCACCCCATGTTTGTGCCTCTTTCTACCCCCGCCCTCACGTCCGCACCTACTCTGGGACTGTGTGGAGCTTGTATCCGGGACTGGCTTTCCATACCCAGCAGTTCCTTCTGCACTGCACCACATCCATCCCTTCCTTGTATCTCTGTGCTGCTCTGCAGGCCTATACTGGACACTTCATTTCTGTGAGAATTTGTGGAGCGCCAACGATGTGCCTGGCTCTGTGCTAGTGTCTCGAAGGGGAGAAGAACTAGTAAGGCTTGGCCTCAGCACCTGGCATTCCTCCACACACAGAGCCCTGAGCGCTAGCCCCGCGGACACTCAATGCACTGCCCTGGGGTGCTGTGCCTCTGAGAAGTGCGAGGTCATGCCCACTGTGGATGTGGCACCTGTACATCGCGCCATGGCACTGTCTTTCCGGGCCCGGGCTGTGCGCACTGTGTGCCCTGCTCCCCTGCATTCTGCCTCTGTGCAGTGTGGGGCTGCTGCCCTCCACCCCAGCACACCACACCGTGCCAGCACGTAGTCCTGTCCCTCCATGGGACATGTAGACAGTATAGATCTTTGCACTGCACGGGTTTGTGCACAGCCCTCTGCCTCTATCCTGCTCCGGGTTTCTTATGTGACGCAGGGTGTCTGCACGGCAAGGGCCTGCGTGCTCTGCCCACTGTTACCTCTGCACAGCCCAGCCCTCCATTCAGTCCTTTGCCTCTGTATGGAGTCTGGCCCTCTCCTGTGCCTTCCCCATGTACTACCAATACGGCAGCCCTGCCCTTAACCTTGGGATTTGGGGTGCATATTCATCAGGGAGATGGGGGGTGGGTCTGGCCTAAGATTCCAGCTGTAACTGGCTTCCTTCCGGCCTCAGTGGAGATGGAAGGATGTTGGCATCTGGGTTCTGTGTTGGCTCTTGTAGGGGTATGAGCTCAGCCTACTCTCTCTGTGGCTGGCCCTGGGTGGTCTTCCGGTTGCAGCTGTGCTGAACCCTGGGTGATTAGAAGGTGGGCATGTTGCTGCTGGCCCTGTCCTTACTCAATTCAGTTATTCAGGGCTCTGGAGGGCAGCTCCAGGGCTCCCTGGCCGAAGACTGGATATGTTGCTCCAGACAAGGAGAGCAGTGAAGTAGGCCGGGTCAGGTCTCTGGGCTGCAGGCATGGCCCTTGAGCCTGGGCGGGGCTGGTTGACGTCAGACTCTTTGGGATCATGGGGTCAATAAGCCCAGCCGCTGTTGGCCATCTCCTATCCACAGGGCTTGGGGATGGGGTTCCAAGGTCTAAGAGACAGTGCCTAACCTCCGGAAGGGAGGAGGTAGAGGTTAGACGGGTCTGAGGTGGATCTGTAGCTGGGGTGGAGAAGCTGGAACAGGGCTGGTGGGGTAAGAGTGTCCAGGGGTGAGGCAGGTGTTGATTCCAGGTGTGGGCTGGGCTACCTAGAATAGGGGTGTGGCTTTGGATGATGAAATAGACCTGTGTTGTCATTGGGATTGTATTTGGGTTCCCCAGGCCAGGGTTGGAGCTGTGCCTGGGGTTGGGTGTGGTCCCTGTCGTTAAATTTGTAATCTTTTGGGAGAAGTTTTGTTTCTCCTGGGGTCACCCTTGGGAACTGGGTGTTCTATTGACAAACCAAAGGGAATAAAAATCTCATTGCAAACAGACTCTGTTTACCTAGGGTCTGCAGAAAACACTGGTGGTGACTGGCAGCTGCAGTTGACACAGCACCACTCCCTTTCTGGTGGGGAGAAAGTCTGGTGCTCACATGTTTGTGGTGCTCACACATGTACACACACACACACATTCCCCTCTACCCGCCACATACACTCACCACCCCATAGGCACATACTTATCACTGAATGTGCTCATATACCTGGGTACACAAATGTACACTTACACACCCACAACTTCACAGCACACTGCCTAAGGGACCACACTTGGAGAAACCCATGCTCACCCTCACCTCTTCCCCAGAGTGTGTCTCTCTGTCCTCAAGTCATCCTTGTGCACATGTATAACCACATAAATAGAATTAGAATTCTGGAGGTGGAAGCAGCCTTAGAGGTCACCTGGTTCCCCATTCACATCTCATAAGTGAGGAAGCAGGGGTTCAGAGAGGGCAAGCCACTGGCCCAAGGTCACACAGGGAGTCAAAAGTTCAGTCAGAATTAGATCCAGCTCTCCTGCCTCCCAGTTGAATACTTGCAAGTTGGTACCTGGCTGTCACTCTCCCAGCCATGTACACACACACACACACACACAGACACACACACACACAGACACACACACAGACACACACACAGACACACACACACACAGACACACACACACAGACACACACACACACAGACACACACACAGACACACACACACACACACAGACACACACACACAGACACACACACAGACACACACACAGACACACACACACACAGACACACACACACAGACACACACACACACAGACACACAGACACACACACAGACACACACACACACAGACACACACACACACACACACACACACACACACACACTGGCATATGAAAACACATGCACCTGGAGGGATGGAGGCCCTCACACCAGGCTTACACCAGGGAGACCCCTCCCACACTCTGGCTCCTCCTGCAGAGGCTGCTTTGCCCCTTACATCACCCCATCCAGAGCCCAGCCGGATGTGGAGAAACCATCCTGCTGCTTTCCCAAATTGTGGCTGACGGTTGCTCAGGCAACCGCCTGCCAGATTGGGGAGATTAGCTGAGGAATGTAGCTGGGCCAGTTTGAGTTGAGGCTGGGGGAGCTTGTGGGGGTCCTGCTTTGATTGAACCCACCCTCTCAGGGAGGTCCTGGCAGAGATGGGGTGCTCAGGGTGGGGCCTGGTTTGCTCCCTGTCCCAAGTCCAGTTGAGACAGTGTCCCCAAAGCCTGGACTAGGCTGAGAGAAGGGAGTGTGTGTGTGTGTGTGTGTGTGTGTGTTGCATCTCCTCTCTGGGTAAGATTGGAGTGTATGCTGTTTGCACCCAGGATGAGGGCTTGAGGTCCCTTTTCTTACCAGTTCCTAATATCTGAATCTCAACCCCTTGGTGGCTTGTCCCGCTCCTGATTCTATAGTGCCCTCTGGAGAAGCCATCTGCCCTTCTCATGGTTTATAGGATATGTCACTTGTCTCATCTGAATCCAGGCGCTCCTCTGCTCAGACACCTAACTGCAGCTTCCCAACTCAAAAGGAGGCCAAACTTCTCACACTGGCATCTAAGGCCTCCCTGATATAGCCTTAACCCCACTCCCTCCAGTCTCATCTCCCATTACTTTGTTATTTTGGCCAATCCGGGCTCTTCTCTGTGCCCTGGATGAACTGTGTGTTTACACACTGCTGCTGGCCCTTTGCCTCAAATGCCCTTCCACCCATCTCTATTGGATTGGCCAGAATGATACCCATCCTCCCAAGCTCTGCTCAGGTGCACCCACCTCCAGGAAGCCTTCCTCTGCACCCACCCCCTCCCTTGGACGCCCCTTGTGGCCTTTCATTTGTCTCATTCCCTCACTCCTCATTCATAAAGGCAGATCTGAGGACAGGGTGGAATCTTAACCATCCTGTGTCTCTAACATGCCAGGGACCTGCGCTGAATTACATCCTGTGAATGGCACTTAATTAGCACCTGTGGCCAGTGGTATCACAGGGCCTGATTTTGTGTGTGCCTTGTCTCCTTGAATAAAGATAAGTGGCTTAAGCCCCAGCTTCTAGAACTTAAGGTGTAGCCTTGGGCAAGCCACCTCATCGCTCTGTTCAGTGTTCATGTGTTAAATAGGAATAATAATAGTACTTACCTCTGAGTTACTCTGAGGGCTGACCAGCACAGGTGGTCAGGTGGTGAGTGGCAGCCCCTTGTGGTGGTGGTGATGTGTGTGTACCTGTTTGTGCTGATGTCTGTGTCAATACCGTTGAGAGAGATTTCCGGCTACCATTCTTGCTCTGAACTCAAAGTCTGATATAGTTTTTTTATGCTGGGCTGGTGGCCTCTAGCAGGAGTTGGGACTTGGCTTGGGGCTCCTGAGCCATTTGGACTGAAGGTGATGAGGTTTTTCCCAGGACCTTCCTCTGCTCTCCCCAGGGTGAGCTGGGGAGGAGGTGAGTGTGGGGCTCTCCTTGGAGAGCCTGGCCCCAGAGATGTTACCCCCTAAGGGCAGTGGCTAGGATGAGCCTGGCTCAGAGACAGGGCTGGGGATGGACATGGACGAGGGGAAGGGAGCCAATCTGCCTAAGGGAGCCAATCTGTCAGCCGGGGAAATCAGCCTGGCTGGGGTCGGTTGTAGGACTTATTTGGCAGAGGTCAGGGGTCACTTGGGCCCTGGTCAGCTGCTCTGGCATTAGTCAGTCAATCTGGTGGTCATTCTGGCTGAAGTCAGATGACCTGACAGTCATCTGGATGACAGTGGGGCCACTATGGTCAGGGACAATCAGCTGGGGGCCACTCTGGCTCAGGTTTATCTGTCTGGGGGTCACTTACCTGGGTTAGTCAGTCTGGGGGCTACTCTGGCTAAGGTCAGATGGTGTGGGGATCCCTTTGATCACATCAGTCAGTCTGGGAGTCCTGGCAGCTCATGTGGCCTGGTTCAGGATGAACAGAAGGAAGCCAAGGAGCTGGCATTTCCAGGCTTGCCCCAGGGCCATGAGGGAGACATCTCGGGCAGCTGCCTTGTTACTTGTGAAGGAAACAGGAAGGGCTGAGCCCCAACCAGGGCTCTAAATCCTTGGCTTCCCTTTCTGGCAATCCCTCTGTCTCAGGGAGGCCTTGGCTAAGACTCTCAGGAACAGACTCAGCTCAGGCTGAATGACGTCAGCTGTCGCCTCCTCCAGGAAGCCATCTCTGACCATCCCTACTGGCCATGTCCTCTCTCTGTGGATCATTTTCTAGTGGGAGACCTGAGGCCTTCTCAGCACAGATGGGGTTAAAACTCACCTCCCACAGGCCACAGCCTCTATGCTGACCAGGGTTTTTCACACGAAGAGGCAAAGAGCTCAGTCCAGGTCCTGCCCCAGCTCTGGAGAGAGGCTTCTGTTATTTCCTCCTATCCACTCGGTGCCAGACTCATGCCCACTTGTCATCATTTTACACTCTGATGGGGTCCAAGGAGAATAAAGGGAGCCTACCCATCAACGAGGGTGTGAGCCCCTTTGTGCCTTGCTTTGCTGGGTGTGTTTCCATATCCTACTTCACGTGATCTGCCTAACAGATGAAATAAGAGCCTCCAAAAGTGAAGTCACCAGCTGTATGTGCAAACGCCCACCACTGTGCCCGGCACGGGGTGCCCACTCCCCAATCACTGTCCATTTCTCTTTCGTCCTCTTCTTGAGCCTGGGCAGCAGCTCAGGTTTGCTCCTTTTCCTAGGGAAGTCTTTTCTGGTGGGAAATGTGGCCTTTGGCACCTGACCGACATGGGTTCAAATCCTGCTTCTGTTGCTGTTATTTCCTGAGTGTTCGCACGTCCTAAGCATTGTGCTCAGTGGATCCCCCACACTGAATCCTCAACAACCCCATGTGTGGATGAGGAAACTGAGGCTCAGGAAGGAGAAGCAACTTGCCCACAGTCACAGCGGTCGATAAACTGCAGAATCAAGATTCAATCCCAAGTCTGTCTGATGCCAAAGCCCACTCACTTAGCTATCACATTATACTGGATGAACCCTTCTCCCCTTGGAGCCTCAGTCATCTCATCTGTCAAATGGGGATAAGTACCAGTGGCTGGCAGACACCCAGGACAGGACCTGGGATGATGTGTGCCTGCTTCCTCACCACCTGCTCAGGCAATTTTCCGGTCTCAGATGCTTAAGACTACCCCCGATGGGGCTCTAAATACTGAGGTTCAGGAGTGAGTGCGGGGACCAGTGTGTGCAGTTACTTTCTGAGCCAGTGGTGTTTATTAGGTGCCTGCCGCAGGCCTTTGATGAGCTGGCTAAGATTTATAGACCTCATTACCAACCAAAGGCCTCACATCTATTTCAATCTCTTCTTCCTTCTTCCTCTTCTCATTTAAACTGTAACCGTTGGTTCCAAATCATGAGACTTCGCTTCCTCTAGTCGTATGTGTACTGATCCACACATGGCTGTGCTTTTGCGTGTCATATTCCTGCAGGCAGAGAACTAAGTTGGGTAACTTTGGACAATCATGAATCTCTTAAGCTCATCTGTCAAATGGGAGTAATAGTGGTACCTGCCTCAGAAAGTGAGACCTAAATGAGACTCTGCACCTAGAGCATTTAGCACTGTGCAGGGCTTGTTGTAAGCCTGAGACGATCGTGGTCATTGTTATTTTTAACAATGTTATTTTCACATTCTTTTTTAAGGAGATCCCATTAGGGCTGGCTCAAGGCATTTATGACCCTGCCAGTCCCAGGGCTCCCCTGTCTGTCTTCTATGCAGGAGATGGAGGGGAAGGTGACGGGACATTGACAAGCAGTCAGAAGCTCTCGGCTCAAACCCCAATCTGTCCCTAATTAGCTGTGTGCCCTTAAGGGAGTCACTCAGCCCCTTTTGGCCTCGGTTTCCTCATCTGTAAAATGGGGATAATTCTAGTCCTGATCTATGAGTTGGTGTGAGGCTGTAATGATATGGTAGTTATGATAACTAGTTTTTGTTGAGGAGGGTCTTTGATGGGTCATTAAGAAGTGGGGTATTCTGGGGAGTTCTAGGGGAGTGGACAGTGTGAGGGGGTCTGGATTTGGGAGGAATGATGAAAAGGGCATTGGTAGAGGGAGAGGGTGGAGGAGGGAGAGTTTTGTTGGAGGGAGCAGTGGGGGAAGAGTGGGTAGGCCTGGGTAGGAGGGGACAATGTAGGGGTACATGGAGGGAAGGCCCCAGAGCCCTCCTGGCCAGCAGCCCTGCTTTAGCCTGCGTTAACCAGGCCCTACCCTCACAGCCGGCTGCACCTTCGAGGAGTCGAGCGACCCAGCAGTGCCATGCGAGTACAGCCAGGCCCAGTACGATGACTTCCAGTGGGAGCAAGTGCGGATCCACCCCGGTACCCGGGCTCCTGCGGATCTGCCCCACGGTGAGCTTATTCTCAATCACCATTCCCCCTTTGTCTCCTTCCAGGGGCATGCTACCCACTTGCTGTGTGACCTTGAGTTCATTACTTAACCTCTCTGGGCCTCATCTGCTTTGGCATCTGTAATGACATATATGACATTGTGAACATGGAGCTCCCTGGACACTGTCCAATTGTGTATATCAGGTAGTTACCTGTAAAATGGGTGCATGTTCAAGTAGTCAAAGACCCTTACAAGCTAATTTAAAACCCACCTCCCATCACTCATGCAGCTTAGCTCAGGATGCACTCTTACTCCCACCAGGTATTACTAAATCCTTCACCTTTTGGGAGGTTCTCTTCTTCCTGAGAGCTCCTGAAGCCTGGTTTCCCAAGACTTGAAGATGCTGACAGAGCAGTAACATTGGAGGCTGTGTGTGTGTAAAACCTTCCTTCCTCTGCCCTCTTTTTCCTATAAATTCCAGATCCTTCCCAGCTTCCACGTTGCCCTGTCTGTATTTCAGGAAGGGGCACTTTTGGCATTGTGAGTACTGGACTGGGAGTCAGGAGACTAATTATACGGATTCTAGTACTGGCCTCCTACTCTGATGGTGACCTCTAGAGCACTGATTCCAGGCTTCCAGTCCTGGCATTATCACTTTACCAGCTGTGTGACCTTGGGCAAGTCACTTAACTTCTCTGAGTTTCCATTTTCTTAACTGTAAAATGGGGAGAGCAATAATCCATTTCATAGGGTTATTAGATAATGTCTATAAAGTGCAGAACAGGGAGGTGGCATGTAGGGGTTCAATTAAGGTTTAGTTGCTGTTGTTGGAGGTATTTGAGGGGGCCCAATTATTAGCACCCCTTTTCGCTGGGTATGGAATCAACTGGGAGTTAAGAAGAAGATAAGACAAATTATCAACATTATTATTGATAAAGGTTGGGTTGCAGGACACAGTATAGTGTGAGAACCAGATGGGCTTGCTGAGGGCACCCAAGCATTGGAGAGCCTGCAGACCCCTCCCCTTTGCCCTATCGCAGTAGTGGGCCAGGGTCTAACTGTTCAGCTCACAGCATGGCCAAGATGGCGCCTGCTCTCTAGGGTGTGGGGGAGGGCAGCAAAGGTTCTCAGGGGTGGAGCCAGGGCCTGATGCGAACAGGAGAGAGGCACTCCAAGACGTGGCACGGGCAGCCTCCATCCACACCCTCATCTACCACTGGCCTTGCCTCCTAGAGCCCTCCTGCCTCTCCCTCCTGGGCCATTGTGCTCTCCCTGGGGCTTTTATCTGTGTCTTCAGAAGGCTTTCACCTCCTTGTTTGAACTCTGCACTTGTGTGACAGTGATCTGTCAAGGTGTCCCCTATGGTAGGGACACTGTGTGGGCCGTCTCCATATCTCCAGGGCCCAGTCTGGTACATAGTTGGCACTCAGGCACAAGGTGATTTGAATTCACCTCTAACAGTCCTGACCACCTGTGTGGGCTCTGCCTGTCTCTCACACATAAGCAGAGGCATATCCAGTGGGAGAGGGGAGAGGCATTCAGCATATAACATGGGCCTTGTGCTGCATTGTGGGGATGCAGTGATCAGCAAGACAGACCCAGTCTCTGCTCTCTCTGAGCTCACATTCTAGGGGAGGGTGTTGGGGTGGAGAGAGAAGGAAGGAGGGAGAGCCACAGGGTTGAAGGGAGTAAATGAAAGAGAAGGGGAAGGATGCAGCGTGAGAAAAACCTAGGGGAAAAGAGAGAGGAGAGAGGCAGAAGGAGGAAGGGGCAAGAACCAAGTGTCAGACTGAAAGGGGGAGAAAGACACACAGCTGCTCACAGGGAGAGGACAGAGGGGCATGGAGGAGTGGGCCAAGAGAGGCTCCTCGGGGCTGGGATCTGCCTCTTCCTGGGTGGGATGGGGACCTGGGGTTTTGTTTACTACCCCACCAGGACTGAGCCAGGAGCCTCCTTCATAGGCTTCTGGCTCACAGAGATGAATGAGATCCCCTTTAGCGGAGTCCCTGGGGAGTCCTCCCAGAGCAGGGAGCCCAATGAGCTTGTGTTGGCTGGCAGCCACGCCCAGCAGGAAGTAGTGCTGGGTGGCTACGGATACCACCTTGGGAGCTCCTGGGGCCTTCTCCCCACAGAAGGGAAGCCATAATCCCCCAGCCAGGTCCTGAGGAGTCCAGCCCACTCGCAGGCTAGCACATAGCCTGGATCTCTGGGGAAGGGGCTGGGCTGCCTTCCTCTAGGTTGGAGATCAAGAGAATTGTATCTCAGGCATTTAGACACAGGGATGGGGGCTGGAAGAGAAGTTAGAGTCCTTTCATTCAATCTGTTCTACACATTCATTCAGCTTGGGATCAGAGCCTGTGCTGAGGGCACAGTGGAGCCATCACAGCCTGAGGCATCACAGGCTGGTAGGAGACATACACACCTTTATAATGATCAGAGGGCCAGGAGAGAAACCCTTAGAAGGATTGGGGGGAAGGCTTCAGAAGAGGTGGCCTCTGAGGGGTTGTCCTGCCACACTCTTTAATTCCTGAGATGAATGACCTAGTCCCTGCCTCCAAGGACAGCTCAGAACATGGGGAAAGCCTTGGATCAGCAAGAGCTTGGATTATGATTGCAGGTGATTGAGGAGCCGTATAAAAGGTTTTGACAGTCAGATTTGCATGGTGTTTTTGCTGCTCTGTCTCCTTTGGGAAACAAACACAGGGAAGTGAAGGGACTTACCCAGTGAATCAGAGCTGGGACCAGAACTCAGAACCCCTGACTCACAGTGGGTCCAAATGCCTGCAGCCCTTGGTTTCTGCCTCCTCTGTGCCCACCTGATCCTGGTCCTCCTCCAAGATCTCCTCAGCTCCTGACTCTTCTTCCTCTTCTCTTTCCAGGCTCCTACTTGATGGTCAATGCTTCCCAGCATGCCCCAGGCCAGCGAGCCCATGTCATCTTCCAGAGCCTGAGCGAGAATGACACCCACTGTGTGCAGTTTAGTTACTTCCTGTACAGCAGGGATGGGCACAGCCCGGGCACCTTGGGTATCTACGTGCGTGTCAATGGGGGTCCCCTGGGCAGCGCTGTCTGGAATATGACTGGATCCCATGGCCGTCAGTGGCACCAGGCTGAGCTGGCTGTCAGCACCTTCTGGCCCAATGAATATCAGGTGGGCTGGGTTCAGTCTGTGGTCAGCCTATTCCTGGGGGCAGCGGGTAGAGGGGTGTCAGCTTGAGGTCAGAATCAGCAAAGGCTGAGGTTGGAATTAGTTTGTGTTCAGCATCAGGAGTCAATGTGTGGTCAAGGTCAGGGGTTAGTTTGCGGTCAGTGTTGGGTTATTCAGTGATGGTTCAGTCTGGGTTCAGCATCAGAGGTCATTCATAATAGAAATAGTCTATGGTAGGGGTCAAGGGTAAGTTGGAACTGTGCTGACCTGGAAACCCTGTCTGGCTGGGACGAGTTTTGCTGCTTCGAGGTAACTGTCCAGGAGTGGGATAGAACCTCTGGCCTTGACCTTGTCAGCCCTGGGTACTGACACCCCACCCTTCCCTACTAGCTGGCTTGGTTGGGAGGGCCTTTGTGAGTTGGACTGACCTTTGCTGGTTGAGGATGGATCTGGAGCAGAGTTAAAAGGGGGCTCTTGTGGCCCCTCCCCAGGCAGGGCTGGCAGGAAGTCAGTATGACAGGGACCTTCCGCCTCCCCCAGGTGCTGTTTGAGGCTCTCATCTCCCCAGACCGCAGGGGCTACATAGGCCTAGATGACATCCTGCTTCTCAGCTACCCCTGCGGTGAGTCTCAGCCCACTAGGGCGCAAGGTGAGGGGTGCGGGCGGACACGGCTCCTGCCTCTAGGGGACATAGGCCCAGCTCACGCCACTGGCTGTGTTTCCGCAGCAAAGGCCCCTCACTTCTCCCGCCTGGGCGACGTGGAGGTCAACGCGGGCCAGAACGCCTCCTTCCAGTGTATGGCAACTGGCAGAGCCACGGAGGCAGAGCGCTTCCTCCTGCAGGTGAGGGGGGCAGGCAGGGATCTTGGCCAAAGTGAGTGTGGAGGACACCTGGGCCCGGGCACCATGCCGAGAGCTGAGTCTTTCTTTCATCCCCTCCTCCCCCGACCCCCGCCCCTCCGCCCACCACGCACATGCCTAGGCTCTGCTCTGCTCTCCTGGGTGCCTCCATTGCCCCAGGACACAGCGCGGCTCCAGGATCCCCCAACCACACTCTAAAAAAGGCAGAGCGACCACCTTTCCTTCCTGTGGCAGAGCTGGTCCCAGGAACCCCATGTGCCCCCAGTGTAGTAGGGACAGCTAAATGGGGCCAGGACAGTTCAGAACAAGGTTGAGACCCTCTCCCCGGCGTCCCTGACCCTGTCTCCCCAATCCTCGAGCAGCGGCAGAGCGGGGCGCTGGTGCCCGCGGCTGGAGTGCGGCACATCAGTCACCGTCGCTTCCTGGCCACCTTCCCCCTGGCCGCCGTGGGCCGCGCGGACCAGGACCTGTACCGCTGCGTGTCCCAGGCCCCGCGCGGCGCAGGCGTCTCCAACTTCGCAGAGCTCATCGTCAAGGGTCAGTGCATGCACGCGGTCGGAGGGGGGAGTTGCACCCTCCGAGGGGCAGGGCCGGCGGGAGGACTCATAGGCCCCGCCTGTCCGAGGGACGCGTGGGACAGGGTCTGAGCCGGCCGTGGTCTACCTGGGGACTAGGCCTGTGGAGGAGGCAGCGTCTCTCCTCCCAGGAGGTCTGATCGAGGGGGCGGGGTCTGACTGAGAGGCGGGACTGTGGAGGGACAGGTCAAGGTGTGAACCCCGCGAGGATGGGCCTGGCTGTAGGGACTCGGGGTTGACCCGAGTGGTCATGCGGTCAGCCTCTGGAAGCGGGAATTTGGGATTTGGAGGGGAATGAGGGAGAGGGTGTGTGTTGAAGGGTGAGGGCAGGGTCAGCCTTTGGAGCGAGCCTCCCCTTAGGGCCTGGGGATTTAGTAGGGGGCGGGAGAGGCGATGGGCCAAGACTTGGGAGTTGCATGAGGGGTCCGAGAGGACAGGGCAGGGCGGGCTCTTGGGGCGGAGCTGGGGGCCGGGATCTCACAACTGCACCCGTGGGCTTCTCTCCCCTGTGTCCTCGCAGAACCCCCCACTCCCATCGCGCCCCCACAGCTGCTGCGCGCGGGTCCCACCTACCTCATCATCCAGCTCAATACCAACTCTATCATTGGCGACGGCCCGATTGTGCGCAAGGAGATAGAGTACCGTATGTCGCGCGGCCCGTGGGCGGAGGTGCATGCTGTCAGCCTACAGACCTACAAACTGTGGCACCTGGACCCCGACACTGAGTATGAGATCAGCGTGCTGCTCACACGCCCGGGTGATGGCGGCACCGGCCGCCCAGGGCCTCCGCTCGTCAGCCGCACCAAGTGCGCAGGTGGGTGCCTCTTGGAACCCAGGTATGAGCTCAGGGTCACCGAGGGGCAAAGGGGCACATTCTGAGACGTAGGATGTCCTGCAAACTTGAAAACGTCGTGATTTTTGCCCATCTTTGTGATAGTAAAGATAATAATGATAGCTAACACTTGTGTGCCAGACAATTTATATGTACACACACACACACACACACACACACACACACACACACACACACACTGATATAAAACTCACAACCCCACCATGATCAAGGTACTCTTGCCATATTCGTTTTACAGATGAAGTGAGAGATGTTAAGTAACTGGCCCAAAGTCACACAGCTGGTGGTAGAGATGGCATTGGAACTCTTGACTGGCTGCCTCCAGAATCTGTGTTCTTAATTCTGTATTATATCACCTAGATAAATGACTAAACATTAAATTAAAGTGTGTTATTAAATTCAACCTGGATTCTTTTGTCTGGATATTTGAGCCTGAGGTCTGCTCTTCCATGTTAAAAAGGGTAAAGCAGCAGTAAGGAGTGATGGCACCCTTGCATGGGATAGGCCTGCCCTTTTTTTTTGTTTATTCTGAAAAGAGATTGAGAGCAGAACAATTTTCTCACTCTGTGATTTCAGCGATCTTTTATTGGAATTTTTATTGCAATGATAGTAGAGTCTTATGCAGTTGTAAGAAAAAATACGGAGAATTCCCTATACATACGTTACCCTGTTTCCTGCAAGGATAACATTTTGCAAAACTGCAGCATCATATATCACAATCAAGATATTGACACTGATACAACGTACAGACCTTATTCAGACTGCCCTAGTTTCACTTGTTGTCATTTGTGTATGTCTGTGTGTTTAGTTCTGTATAGATTATCACATGTATACGTTTGTGTATTTACCACCACCGTCAAGATACTGAATAGTTCAACCCATTTAAGAATCCTTAGCATTACTTTTTCATATCCACACTCACCTTTATTCCTTCCTCTACCCCATCACCCCCTGATAACCACTAATCTGTCCTTCATTTCTAAAATTTTGTTACTTCAAAAATGTTATACAAATCATGAAATCAGCTCTTGGCCTCTAATCTCACGGTGTTGTGTTCAATCGTAGTTGCGGGTGAGCGTAGCCACCAACACATGTCGGAGTCGAACCAGCAGCCTTGTTGTTAAGAGCACATGCTCTATTCAGTGAGCCATCCGGGCTGCAGTTCAGCTCAAGGTGCTGAGTTCAGACTTAGCTGTGGGTGGGCATAGTCACCATCCCATGCAGGAGTCGAACCAGCAGCCTTGTTGGTAAGAGCGCATGCTTTATCCATGGAGCCATCCGGGTGGCAGCTCAGTGCAAGGTGCTGAATTCAGTCTTAGGTGCTGGCAGGAGTAGCCCACCATCAAACACGAAGTTTTGTTGCTAGGAGCACGTGCTCTCACCAGCTGAGCCATCCTGCCACCTGTTGACAGCTCAACAGCAGCTCAGCTTGGGCGCAGCTCACTGGCCCATTTGGGAACAGAACCAGCGGCCCTGTTGCTCAGAGCTTGCTCTCTTACTTTAAGCTAACTCTTAACCAACTGAGTCACTCAGCTGTCCCTCGACTTATTTTTAAGTTGGGTTTTTGTCTTTTTATTATTGAGTTGTAAGGGTTCTTTATATATTCTGGATACTAGACCCTTATCAGAAATATTTGCAGGTATTTTCTTTCACTTTTTAGGTTGTTTTAATTTTCTTGATGGTGTTCTTTGAAGCACAAACATTTTTTAAATTTTGATGAAGCCTAATTTTTTTCTTTTGCTGTTTGTGCTTTTGATGTCATATCTAAAAAAGTAATTGCCCAATCCATAGGTTTTGTTTTGGTTTTTTTTGTTGTTGTTGTTGAGAGTCTTATAGCTTTAGCTCTTACATTTAGGTCCTTGATCCATTTTGAGCTAATTTTTATATGTGGTGTGAGGTAGGCATCCAATTTCATTCTTTTGCCTGTGGATATCCAATTGTCCCATTTATTGCACTATTTATTGAAAAAACTCTTCTTTTCCCATTGAATTGTCTTGGCACCGAGATTGGGTTTTTTCTCAGCATAATTCCTTGGAGACTCATCCGAGTTATGTATATCAATAGTTCGTTCTTTTTTATTGCTGACTAGTATTCCATGGTGTGGATATACCACAGTTTGTTTAACTCACATTTGAAGGACATTTGGACTGGCTCCAGTTTTTGACTATTACAAGTAAAGCTGCTATGAACATTCATGTACAGGTTTTTGCATGAATATAAACTTTCATTTTTCTGGGATAAATGCCCTAGGGTGCAGTAGGGGGTTTATCGTAATTAATATTTAGTTTTATCAGAAACTGCCAGATTGCCTGTATTATTTTACATTTTCACCAGCGATGTATGAGTGATCCAGTTTTCTGCATTCGTGCCAGCATTTGGTGTTGTCATTATTTTTGTTATTTTAGCCATTCTCAGAGGTGTGTAGTAATATCCTATTCTGGTCTTAGTTTTCATTTTTTTAATGCGTAATGATGTCGAACATCTTTTCATGTGCTTTGCCATCTGTATTCCTCTTTGGTGAATTGTTCATGTCTTTGCCCATTTTGTAATTGGATTGCTCATTTTTTTTACTGTTGAGTTTTGAGATTTCTGTACACCTTTTGGATACTAGTTTTTTGCTGGGTATATAGTTGTTAAATATTTTCTCCCAGCTTTTAACTTGTCTTTTTATCCTCTTTACTGGTCGTCCACAGAGCAAACATTTTTAATCTTGATGAGGGCCAATATGTCAAAATTTCCTTTTATGAATTGTGCTTCTGGTGTCAAGTTTAAGAACTGCTTGTCTAGCTGTAGATTCCAAACATTTTCTCTTTCTCTCTCTCTCTTTTTTTCTCCTATAAGTGTTATAGTTTTACATTTTACACTTCAGTCCATGATCTATTTTGAGTTAATTTTTGGATGAGGTACAAGGTTTAGGTCAAGTTTTATTTATTTTTTTACCAATTGATAGTCTTAAGTGTTTTTAAAAGCTGATCTGGGAACCTTCTAATATCCAGTTTAATGCCAGATCTGGGGAGACCCTTGGGTGGGAGGTCTGAGTATTTTAGTGGGAATTACTTTCTAGCTGAGGGATCTGGGTCAGGTTACTTAACCTCTTGGAACTTTAATCCTCTTGTTTTATAAAATGGGAATAATAATAATCTTTACCATACAGGGTAAGTGTAAAGATTCATTCATCAAATGTTTATTGAACCTGTTATGTTTCAGGTACTATCGTAGTTGCTAGGGACATAGGACTGGGACCCAGACAAAGGCCACTAGCATGTGAATTCTGCCTGTGGAACTCACATCCTGGTGGGAGGAGACAGTAACCAAGTGAAGTATATAGTTTGTGAGATGATGATCAGTGCTGTGAAGAATAAGGCCGGGAGAAGGGGGATGGGGTGTGGGGGTAGGAGGATTGTTATTTTTAAAAGACTCAAGGGACTGGTTTGCCAAGAAGCAGACATTTCAGGTGACACTTGAAGGAGGCGAGAGGCTGAGCTGTGCAGGAAGCTGGAGGCATTGCTGGGTGAAGGAGTATTCCTGGCTGACCGAACAGCAAAGCTCGAAGGCGGGGACGCTGGAGCCTGCTTGGCATGTGTGAGGAAGACCAGTGTAACTGTGGTCTAGTGACTGATGGGGAGAGGGCAGGAGAGGAGGTCACAATCTCCCTGGGGATGTGGGGCTTAGGGCCATTTTACGCTGAGTGAGCTGCGGAGTCATCGCAGGGTTTGGAGAGCAGGAGCGACATCCCCTGCTTTGTTCAAAAGGATGATTCTGGTGCTGTTGTGGAGAACAGACTCTCGGAGGGCAAGGGGACCCGAGGAGAGAGCAGTGAGGATGCTACTGCAGCAATCCAGCTGAGAAATGGTGCAGGCTGGCTGCTGGGAGGAGGTATAGAAAAGGTGGTGAAAAGTGGTTCGATTCTGGGATTATTGTGATGGTAGCACTAACTGTATTTGCTGATGGATTGGACATGCAATAAGAGAGAGGGAAATAGAGAGCAATCAAGGATGGCTCCAAGGTGCTTTGCTTGAGCCGCTGGAAGGATGGAGTTGGCGTGACTGTGGAGGAGAAGACTGCGGGAGGGACAGGTGTGACGGGGGGTTTGTAGATCAGGAGCTTTGTATTGGAGCTGTTGACTTGGAGCTGCCAATTAGGCATTCAAGTGGAGATACCCATCAGGCAGATGGATTTATGAGCGTGGAGTTCAGGGAAGAGGTTTAAGCCACGGGTATAAATTTGAAAGTCATCAATAGAGACACGGTGTAGATGGTGTTTAAAGCCAGGAGACTGGATGAGGTCTTTTATGCTGGTGGTCCTCAACCAGGGGTGATTTGTCTCCCTGGGGACATTTGCAGTGTCTGGAGACATTGGTTGTCACAACTGGGGTTGGGACGCTAATGCATCAGAGGGCAGAGGATGCCAGGGATGAACAGCCCCCCACAACAATGAATTATCGAGTCCAAAATGTTGATAATGCTGAGAACCCCTGATTTAGTCCTTAGATTTTAGGGAATAAGTGTAAATGGAAAAGAGTGGGCTTGTGAGGCCTGAACTCTTATGAAGCCTGACCCCTGGCCCTCCAGTGTTTTGGGTTAAATGCAGGTAATTGCATATAAATGCATTAAATGCATGTGAAATATAATGCCTAACACACAGTAAGCGTTCAGTAAATGACAATTGTGATGGTGTTTTTAACTCTTCAAAGCCAGTTCCGGTTAGAATAAAAGAAACTTTTACTTCGAATTAAGTACTTAGAATAAAAGAAATCGGAGCTAGGGGTCCATAGAGAATCTCCACTCCCTTAGTGTACCGATGGGGGAACTGACACCCAGACAGGGGAAGGCCCCTGCCTATGATCCCACAATAGGTTAAGAACCCAGGTTTCCTGGTGATAGCTGTTGTTTGTTTCCATTTCACAGGTGAGTAAACTGAGATTTAGTCACTTGCCCACATCTACGTAGTGAGTCCATAGCCAAGTCAGAACCAAAGCTTGAATGTCCTGATTTCCAGTCCAGTGTTTGCAACGAAAACAACAAATAGCAGCTGCTACCATGGGCTGAGAACCCACTCGGTACCAGGCACTGCTAACCCCTTTACACAGGTTGCCTAGGATGGAAGCTCGGGCAGGGACCAGACAGACAGGACCCAAACAAGTCACCCCACCCCTCTTAATTACATGCTTCTTGTCGCTGACTTCACCACCCCCTCATTGGCTGACTTCACCACCCTCTCCTTGCTTAGGTGCCTCAGCCAGTGGTGGTTTTGTTGTTGGCCAGCTGTGTTGTCATCTCCTCTATCCCCCTGAAACTCCCCTCCCACAATATTATTTACCATAAAAACAATAATGTAATGTCAGTAAAAGGCCTTTTGAAAAATCACTCTAAATCTCACCAGCCTAGTCCAACAGCTGTTTTAGTTTTTCTGGCTCTTTAAGTCTCTGCCCACATGCGTGCTGCACATGTTTTTACACCCTCATCATAACGATGTAGAAAGCATTTGTATTCTGCCTCCTTTGCTCGGTGTTGTTACATGGGTCATGTTGTTTATAATTATGTTTATTGGCTATAGCGGTCCATTGAGTGTCTCCATATTGCTGGACTATTTGTTCTTAGAATCCTATTATTATAAATGATACCATATTGTAAAACGTATAGTGCTTTCTTTCCTCCCAGAGTGATGTCTTTAAGCTAAGCAGTCAGAAGTGGTTTAAGAAAGGTCTTTGAGGGCCGGCCGAGTGGCACAGTGGTTAAGAGCTGGTTTTGGGATGCCAGCGGCCCCGGTTTGGATCCCACATGTGAGGGCCAGTGACACTGCCCTCTACCACTAAAAACCGCTCCACCTGGAGCTGGGCTGTGCGAGCTCTGGCGACGGTGTAGGCTGCAGCGCCTGCTGCAGTGGGCTGCCATAGGGCTACAGTGAGTGGCCGGCAGCCAGCGTGAGCTGCCAATAGCCGCAGTGAGCGACATCCAGAGGCCGGCGACCAATCTGCCTCATCCGGGAAGAGCGCAATGACAATACCAACATGGGCCAGTGAAGCAACATCCTCCGCAACTAGACTAAAGAGCAAAAGGACAGCAACTTGTCTGTTCCTCTTCCCCGATTCCCCAACGCTGTTCCCCTCCCCCAATTCCCCAATAAAATCTTTAAAAAAGAAAAAAAAAGAAAGGTCTTTGACATATATTGCTTTAAAAAAAATGGTTGTGCTGATTTATGCCGCTGCTAGTATCTCACCTTAGTGCCCACCCATTAATTAATTAATTAATTAATTTCCATAGGCTGGGCAATTTGATTCACTGCATGTAACTTTCACACTTGTTCTTCAAAGTAGGTGTTCTTAGCTCCATTTTTTTTCAGTCAAGGAACCTGACATTCAGAGGGGGTCAAGTCACTTGCCTGAAGTCACAGAACTCATGAAGGATGGAGACAGGGCTCGAAGTTTGGAGCACTGGAACCCACTCCAAAGCCTTTTCCACGAGGAACTGTTGAATGGTTCAGGGTTATTGTATCTTCATTAGCATTATTGAAATCAATACATTTTGGCCTAATTTAACAGAGGTTAACTGTTAGCCTCCTTGTTTTAATGTGCGTTTTCACCTTTGGTCTCTGAGTGGCTCACAGCTCCATGGCCTATGGAGGGATGGGGCCTTGAGGTCCCCAGGTCCTGTTTTGTCAGTGAGTGCTGGCAGCTGAACAGAGTGTGTCTGGGCGCCAGATGGTTTTTGGAAACACAGAGACTCATGAATTCACACCCCTCAATCAACATATCAGTCTGTAGTCAACAAACTATTTGAGCCTCTGGATCTGCCCAGATTTGATCAGGGTGGAGAAAGGGGAGAAAAAGGAGCTTTCTTTTCAAAGGCCCCTCAGTCTAGCGAGGTAGACTCAGCTGCTGGAGAATGAAACACCCCATTATGAGGGTGGGAAGTTTCATCCTCCAAGTTAGAGGTTGCTATTTTGTGCCCTGCAAAATGGTTTTCAAGGACCGCTTGGAGCAGGTTGCCAGTATTGAAAAATCTGGAGGCTTCACATAAAAATCTGAATTTCAGGCTTCTTTTAAAAAATAGGAGGTCCTGGCAGCCCCGAGCCTGCAGTTCTGGGTGGCGGCATCATCTGGAGCTGGGCAGCAGCTGCCCTTATTTTGGATGGGATGCTCACCGTCCTGTTCGTAATAGTCCCGACCTAGCCTGTGTCACCAGCTTTCATTTCATTTTCCATGCCCTTCTCTAAATGCTGCAGGAGGGCAAAGGAAGCAGTGCATTTTGGTCCAGCCTGGAAGGATGGAAAGGGATGTGGGGCAGGTATTCCCGGGGGTAGGGATGGTGTGAGCAGAGCTGCAGGGACGGAGACCTGCTCTCATTAGTGCAAATCAAGCAGTGGTATTTTGGCTCCCAGAGATACCTTAGGACATTACACATGGGACAGCCAAGACCAGAGCCAAAAAGTCAGGGAATAAAGCAAGGACCTCTGAGCAAGATGGCAGAATGAGCACACAAATCTGCCTCTTCTACTGCAAATGTAAGAACGATGGGGTAAAACAAAACTACATAGAAAAACATTAGGAAAATCTCTGTGGGCCAGGATGGGAGAGAAAACATGAGTGTGGCAAATGGGCCTGTAGCCAGCAGCCCTCAGGTGTCAGTTAGCAGTGGGAGCCAGCCCTTTAATGTCCTTGTCAGATGGGGATCTGGTCCACTGTACTTGTTGGAAGAAGGGAGCCAGACTCTATAAGAAGTCAGAAGGTGGGCCTTGCTCCTAGCAGGTGCTGACATACTTTCATGGTGGCCTGATATATGACTGAAGACATGCTATTTGCCTGTGGCTCAGGGGAGAAAGGGAAGCTCCCTGGTGGAAACAGAAACTTGGGGCCAGCCTTCAAAGCTGTGCTACCATGCACTCCGAGTAAAGAGCAGCTGGGCTGATGTTTCCCCTTGCATCTTCTTTGTAGAGTACATCCTGAGCAATCTAACCCCATAAAAAAACTACAGTAGGGTTGTGTTCAATCAGAGGCCAAGCAGCAGTACCTTCTTACCTGTTCATTAAGGTATGTCTAGAGACCCTCTAACTGTGGGCGTTTTGCAGTTGCTCACAGAGCTTGAGGGTAATGAAACTGCATTTCACAGTCAGGGTACAAAAAAGAAAAGGATCTTTACAAATAATCTTGGCCTCTTCCCTCATTTTACAGGTGAGGAAATGGAAGCCCGGAGATGTGCTTATGATCACATATCCTGGCTTCACTTTAGAAGCCCCGGTCTCTTTATTTATAAAATGGGGGCAACTTTCTGGCTCCATGGAGTCCTCAAGAGGCTGTAATGTGTTTCTCCCTCATGCTGGGGTAGCTGTCTCTACTGAGGCATTGGTGCGATTTTTTTTTTTTTTTTGACAGTGAATTCCTCATGGGGAGGCAGGGTAGTGGTGGTCAAGTGCATAGATTCTGGAGCCAGCCTGTTCAGGCTTGGATTCCAACTTCACCACACCTGTCTGTGTGACTCTGGGCAAGTTACTTAATCTCTCTGTGCCTCCGTTTTCACGTCTTCATAAAAGGGCTAAAAATAGCAACTGTCTCTTGGATTATAGTGAGAATTAAATGAGATAAAGCATTTTAAAGGCTTTAAAACAATGCCTGGCACATACAGAGCCCCCAATAAATGTTAACTGCCGTTATTATTCTTTACAGATCGTATTTCCTTTTTTGCTTTGGCAGCCAAGGAACTCACCACTCAATTTGTACCTTATCTTTAGACCTCACATGGGACCTAATGGCATGCATTTCTGTTTTCCTAACATTCTCTGGCATTATTTAACTACTTAGCTCTCATTTCCCCATCATCCTGATTTCTATATGTTAGTGTATATTTCAGAACAACTTTGGAATTCATCAGTTAAGAAAAATACAGCATTAGGTTGATTTGTACTGGCTTGAAAGCATTCAGAAATTAGGAGGCGAACTATATTATTAAAACAAAATTATGAGGGCATATTGTGTTTTAGCCATTGTGGCTCGTACTTTGCAAGCATTAAACCTCACAACGATCCTCGGAGGTAGGGCCTATTATTATCCCCATTTGCAGTTGAGGAAACTGATGCTCAGAGGGTCAAGTGGTTGCCAGTTGCAAGCAGAAGACCCAGGATTCAGATGTAGCCCCGCCTGACTCCGAAACACACACTTTTACTCCCTATTCGGTTTTCAACGTTCTAGGGGTCCCTTGAGCTCTTGTGGGCAAAGGAGGGATGATTTCAGTCAGCGGACTGATGTTCTCTCTCCGATCCCTCTTCTTTTTCTCTTTCCATTTCCTCTACCTTCTCTGTTTCCTGGCTTCCCCAGAGCCCATGAGGGCCCCCAAAGGCCTGGCTTTCGCTGAGATCCAGGCCCGCCAGCTGACGCTGCAGTGGGAACCGCTGGGCTACAACGTGACGCGTTGCCACACCTACGCCGTGTCCCTGTGCTATCACTACACCCTGGGCAGCAGCCACAACCAGACTGTCCGGGAGTGTGTGAAGATGGAGCGGGGTGTCAGCCGCTACACCATCAAGAACCTGCTGCCCTATCGGAATGTTCACGTCCGGCTGGTCCTCACTAACCCGGAGGGGCGCAAGGAAGGCAAGGAGCTCACCTTCCAAACGGACGAGGATGGTAAGAGCCCCAGCCTGACCAAGGGCCCTCAGTGTCTCCCCCCGCCCCCACGTCTGAGACAGACTTTTTTTTTTTTTTTAGCTGAGCCATCCTGCCACCTGTTGGCAGCTCAGCAGCAGCTCAGCTTGGGCCAGGAATCAAACTGGTGACCGTGTTGCTCAGAGCTCGCGATCTTGAGCAAGCTCTTAACTAACTGAGCCACTCCGCCAGCCCGAGACTGACATTTTTATAGGAAATTTTTTTGCTTGGGATTAAACCAACTGTATAACAACAAAGTAATATAGCTCATATTTATTCTCTGGAAGCTGTTAGGTTAATTGGTATAATTTCTTCCTTAAATTTTGGAAGAATTCAGCAGTGAAGCCATTTGGGTCTGGAGTTTTCTTTGTGGCAATGTTTTTTAACAATAGTTTTAATTTTTGAAATAGATATTAGAATATTCAGGTTTTCTATTCCTATATCAGTTGTGGTGTGCTGTGTTTTATTTTATTTTTATTTTTTTTTTGAGGGCAGTGTCACTGGCCCTCATATGTGGGACCCGAACTGGGGCCGCTGACGTCCCAAGCCAGCTCTTAACCAACACTCCACTCAGCCGGCCCATGAAGGAATTTGTTTATTTCACCTAAATTGTTACATTTCTTGACATAAAGTTGGTTATAATATTCTCTTATTATATTCATTTAATGTCTATAGGGCCTATCTATGTTATATACCCTTTTTCATTTCTGATATTGGTAATTCATGTTTTCTCTGTTTTCTTGGTTACTCTCGCTAGGGGTGTATAAATTATACTAATCTTTCCAAAGAGACAACTTTTTGCTTAGTTGATTTTCTTTATTGTATGTTTTCTATTCTTTATTTCCCTTTTTGTACTTTCTTTGGAGTTGATAGGCTGTTCTTTTAACTTTTTGAGATGGAAGCTTATTGATTTTGAGTCTTTAATTCTAATATATGCATTTAAAGCTACAAATTTTAGCTATATCCCATGAGTTTTGATATGTCCTATCTTCATTTTCATTCAGTTCAAAATATTTTCTATTTTCTGTTATGATTTCTTCTTTGACCCAAGAATTATTTAGAAATGTGTCATTTAATTTCTAAGCAATTGGGACTTTTCTAATTATCTTTTGTTATTGATTTCTAGCTTAATTCCACTGTGGTCAGAATATGTACTCTAATTTTACTCTTTTTTGAAATTTGATCCTTGCTTTAGGTCCCAATATAAAGTTAAATTTTGGTAAATGTTCCATGTGTATTTGAAAAAAATGTGCATTCTGTTATTGTTACTTATGTTAGGCTAATAGTTATTAAGCATTTAACACCTGTCAAGCATTATTCGGAATGCTTTTCATATATGAATGCATATAACTCCATGACAACCCTCTGCAGCTGGCAGCTATTACTATCCCCATTTTACAGATCAGGGCACACAGCTAAAGATGGGCAACAGGGCTGGGTTTCAAACCTGGCCACCTGCGTCACAGTTTTCATTATTTATTTTATTTTATTTTTTTGAAGGCAGTGTCACTGGCCCTCATATGTGGGACCAAACCGGGGCCACTGGCTTCCCAAGCCAGCGCTGAACCACCCCACTCTGCCGGCTCCCAGTTTTCACTCTTAACAGCCACGTTCTTCCCCCAAATTCCTGCAAATCCTCATGTGCCCTAAGCTCCTTGGTTAACAGTTTTTCTTGCCTCCCCACTTGCAGCTTTCTGTTCTGCACAGCAGTGGCCCAGACAAAGACAGCTTCTTCCTTGAATTTCCCCTAAAGAGCCCCCCATGGCAGCATGTGTGCCCCATGCTCTGTGAGGCGTGGTGAGGGTCTGCTGCTGGCCGGTGGGAGTGAGGACAGCAGGGGTTTACTCTGAAGAATTGCAAATGTAGAGAAGGAAAAACTTAAGCTTTTTTCCTTCTACCCACCTTAGGTTCATTGACGGGGGCCCTATAAATCAGATTGAGAAAAGACAGATTAATAAGCGAAAAACAGGAGTTTATTACCATGTGCATCACACATACACCTGGGAGTGAGGACTCGGTGATGGGTAACTCAAGGGGTGGTGAGAACTTGGGCATCTTAACAAGAACAATGAGATTTTGGAGACCTGACAAGACAAAGGAAAAGGACTTTGAGATTCTTGGGGCAGCAAATTATGCGAAGGCAGAAATACGGGGAAATCAATGGTAAATAAGGGCTAGTTAGTAAAATTTATGTAGATTCTTCTAATCTAGAGATGTCTCAGAAAGATTAACTTCTTCCCTTCCTGGTAGAGAGGAGAAGGGGGCACCTTTACAAATTTACGTCTTGCTTTTAGGCAGATAGGGGGAGGGCAAAGAGCTTTTCTTGTACAGTAAGTCCTCACTTAACGTCATCAATAGGGTCTTGGAAACTGCGATTTAAGTGAAACAACATACAACAAAAGCCAATTTTACCCTAGGCTAACTAATATAAATAAGAGTTAAGTTCCTACTGCATATTTCTGATTATGAAAACATTACCAAACTTCTAAATAAAGACCCCAAACACTTCTAATATTAAACATTGAAATACATGTCAGCTATACATACTTTTAAGAAAGATGAATAAAAACAAGGAAGATAATTTTTTTTCCAACCCGCTTATTCCAGTTCAAGGTTGCGTGTGGCCAGAGCCTCTCCCCGCAGCTCAGGGTGCCAGGCAGGACCCCACCCTGGACAGGACGCCCTTCCATCACAGGGCCACTCACACCCACACTCACTCAGATGGGGACCGTTTACACACCCATTCACCTCCCATGCACGTTTTTGGGATGCAGGAGGACTCCGGAATTCCCAGAGAAAACCCACACAGACACGGGGAGAACATGTAAACTCCATACAGACAGTGGCCCCAGCTGGGAATCGTTTTTTTTTCTTTTCTTACCAGTGTTATAATGAAATGATGTTGAATGAAAGGACTTTATTTGAGGATCTGCTGGATCTGCTTCTCCTCAATTTCTCTCTCAATTCTGAGTTCAGAATAATTCTTATGCCGAAGTGGCATATTCTGCTATCCTTCATAAACACCTCAAGTTCAACATCAGATCACTCTGTCCTTAAAATCTCTCCCCCGCACAGCCCCCCACATCCCCGCCAGATTGTGGTGGCAATTTCACCTTATTCTGACCAGGTCTTGCTTGGGCTGCTTTGCCTTTTTTCTTCTTTCTCTGCCTCTCTCTTTCCCCTTCCCTTCAATAACTGCTCATTATTTAATATTTTGCACTTTTCATTTAAGTATTAGTATAATTCTTATATAGTGGTCAGCTCAGTGAATTCTCCCAGACTGGACACCCTGGGATAACCCACACCCAGACCAAGAAATAGCATGACCAGCCCCCAGAGGCCAGCCTTCATGCACTCTCCCACTCATAGCCTCCGAACGGTAACCATTGTCCCAACCCATAATGCCATAGATTAAATTCTGCTTGGTTCTGAACTTTACATCAGTGGAATCATGCCGTGTGTATTCTTTTTATCCTTTTTTTTTTTTTTAGCTGAGCCATCCTGCCACCTGTTGGCAGCTCAACGGCAACTCAGCTCAGACTGGCATCGAACCACCATTGCTCAGAGCTCAGCTCGCACTCTTGAGCGAGCTCTTAACCAACTGAGCCACTTGGCCGGCCCTTGTGTATTCTTTTTATATACCGTATAAAAGACTGGCGTCTTTCTCTCAACTTAATGCTTGAGAGATTCAGCCATGTTGCATATATGGGTCTAGAGAATTCATTCTCATTGCTGAATAGACTGTTATGTGAATATACCACACTGACCTATCCTATTTACTATTTTGGGACATTTGGGTTGTTTCCAGTGTTCAGCTATTTTAAGTTATGCTGTAAAGAAAAACCTTTGTAGATTTTTTTTTTTTGGTAGATCTACTCATTGCTGATGGGTGTGTTTATAATAAGTCGATATACCCAGTTCCCAAGTGGGTGCATCAATTTACACTCCCATTAGCCATGTGTGAAAATTTTGGTTGCTCTGCTTCCTCACCAACACTTGGAATTGTCTTTTTTATTTTATTATTTTGGCGGGTAGGTGGTGGTGTTGCCTTGGTAACAGTTCATTTCCACAGAGAACACTACGGCTTTCATGAATTGTTATCTTGGTTTCTGCTTTTCCCTGCCTCAGGATTTCAGCTTTCCCCCAATGGTTTATTAAGCTGTTTTCCCAAACAAAGGCCATTCTCTCCCTAGAAGAAATTCCTTGTGACTGCTGTTAAGATGATATAGACAAAACCAAATCAAACCATGCCCGAAAGAGTTTATGCTGACATATTAACAGTATTAATCTCTGGGTAATGGAATTGTAGGTGCCATTAATTTTACTTCTGCCATTTTGATTGTGCACACTGAACATATTGTTTGTGTAATTAGAAATTTTTAGACAAGAAAATATCTCCATCCATAATCCTACCATTCTAATGCAATTGTTTTCATTTCTCTGGCAAATATATATATTTTCTAAAAACTACTTAACTGGATCAAAATAGGAGCATTCAAACATCCTTCTTTTATGAATATAACCTGCACAGGAATGAAAATGCCAGCTACCCTTTTTGGGTACTCAGGAATAGGCTGAACCATATGAAATGGCTTTATGTATATCACATCATTTCATTCTGGGTAGGGAGAGGTTATTATTACCCCATTTCACAGATGAGGGAACTGAGGCTCAGAGAGGTGGAATAGTCCATGCGTTGCAGCTAGGAAATGGCAAAGCTGGAATTCGAACCAGGAATCTGGCTCCAAATCTCGCTTTCCCCTGCCGCATGTCGCCTTTCCCTTGCAGTGCCTGGTGGGATTGCAGCCGAGTCCCTGACCTTCACTCCACTGGAGGACATGATCTTCCTCAAGTGGGAGGAGCCCCAGGAACCCAACGGCCTCATCACTCAGTATGAGGTGAGTTTGGACCCCATTACAGTGGGGACTCCTGGTAGAAGGTGGGCACACAGCTTGGAAAAGGAGGCTCTTGGTAGGGACAGAGGTGATCTTTGTGGTTCCTTCTACTATGATCAGAGCCTATGCCCTGTAGGTTATGGGGACAAAGGCCTTGAAGGCAGGAGAGGTGAGGGTGCCCAGAGGCCTGGCCTAATGGGCATCCACAGTCCCACTGAGCCCTTCCCTTTGCCCAGCCGTATCCCTAGCTCACCTGAACCATGATACCCTTCCCCATCCCTGTACCCACCTATTTGTCCATCGTGCCCTCAGATCAGCTACCAGAGCATCGAGTCATCAGACCCAGTGGTAAACGTGCCAGGCCCACGACGCACCATCTCCAAGCTCCGTAATGAGACCTACCATGTCTTTTCCAACCTGCAACCAGGCACCACCTACCTGTTCTCTGTGCGGGCCCGCACAGGCAAAGGCTTCGGCCAGGCAGCACTCACCGAGATTACCACCAACATCTCAGGTGAGTCCCTCTCCCTCCCAGGCCTGGCCCCTTAGGAGGAGGCTCCGAATCCCAGGGCTCTGTGGGAGGCATCCTGGGGGTGGTTATAGAGAGCACCTGCTGAGATAAATGTGCAGGGGTTGAGGTCAGAGGTCAGGGAGGATTAAGTCAGAGGGTTCAGGAGACTGTGGTCAGTGGAATCAGAGGGCTCTGGTTAGGGGTCAGAGAAACTCAGGTCAGAGGGAACAAGGAGACTAAGGCTGAAGGGGAAGAGATCTGAGGCCAGGGTCAAGGAGGCCGGAGGCCTGGCCTTCCTTGTCCAGTGGCCAGGCTCTGTGCTTACGTCCCCTGTCCCCTTCCTCAGCTCCCAGCTTTGATTATGCTGACATGCCGTCTCCCCTGGGCGAGTCTGAGAACACCATCACCGTGCTGCTGAGGCCGGCACAGGGCCGTGGTGCACCCATCAGGTGGGAAAGCTGGGATGGAGGGCTGGGAGGTCAGCGGCCCTCCTCTGACCCAGAACCCCTATGCCACCCCTCAGGCCAGTTCACTCTTGTCTTCCCTCAGTCTCTCACTCAGGGTTCAGATGAAGATGTTCTATGATCCCGGGCTGGTGTAAAGCCTGCTGCCACTGCCTCTGAGGCCATGGGTAGCCTGGAGAGGTGACTGTCCAGGCCTCTCCAAGGGGCCTTATCTCTGATACCTTGGAGAAATGAACTCCTTAGTTAGGGGGTCTTATTTATTCCCAGCTTATATCCTGGAAGGCCCTGCCCAGGGAGACATAGGGATGGGCTTTCTAGAAGGCTAGGGCAGCCAGCTGGATAGGGCCGTCTCTCTGGAGGGGCCAAGAGCTTGTCTTTTCCCCTTCCTTCTCCCCAGAGGAAGCTGGGGCTGCTGATGCCGTGATGGCTGACTCTGCTGGGGAGAAGGTGCTGGAGACAAGCCAATGTGTATGTTTGGGGGAGAAAGATATGGGGTCTATATGTGCAGTGTGTGGTGTGGAGGTCTGAGTGTGTGTGTATGTGAGACAGTGTGAGGGTGTTTGTGGGGTGTTTGACATACTCACTGTCAGCCAGACACCATGCTAGGGACTCTACCTGCATGAGTAATTTATCCTCATGGCAACCTGTGGAGTGGGTGCTAGTACCCTTATTTTATACATCAGGAAACAGGCTTGCCTCCAAGGCCACACAGATGGTAATCGAGTTGGGGTTTGGAATCCAGGCCTTTTCTTGAAGTCACAGAGCCTCCCTACTTCTCTGGTCCACTTCCTCCTTCCACAAAAGTACATGCACTGGAAGAGGGTGACAACTTGTAATTGGGCATGGGAGGGGCCTAGTAAGCCCCCTTAAGAAGGTAGTGGGTTGCCCAGGTGCCCCTGACACCCCTCGTTTCCTCACCCCGCCCTCCACTGTTTTCTCCTGCTTTGTCTCCTCCATATTTGCCACTGCACAGCCTGTGCTGGAGTGATTCCCAGACTCTCAGGGGAGACCCAAGAAAACATCAGGGCATCTGAGGGGCATTTTGCATTTTGCAGGAGCCTTAAGGCCCTGATGCTCCTGGATCTGGGAAGACTTGGGAAACCCGGCAGCACCTTCTCCTTTCCTTGTCCTTTTGAGGAGTCCTGTGAGCCAGCGTCCCTCAGGGATGATGATGACAAGGCTGGGTGGGGTTGGGGGTGGGGGTGGAACATGGTGAGAAGGGAGAGGTATGATGACTGTGCAACCTTGGGTATGTCCCTTCACTTCTCTGAGCTCTCTTTCCTTACCTGCATAATAGGGATCATACCAGATCAAGATGTGCTTTGTTCATGGCTAATGTTGATTAGTATCATCTCCCGGTAGGCCTTGGGGTCAGGGGAGGCCTGACCTCAGCCTGGGAAATGGAGGCTGAGAGGAACCTTGGATGGTGTTTGCAATGTGCTAGTGACAGGGAACAAACCTGTGTGGCCCAAATCCCAGAATGCTGGGGTGATTCCCCCACAAGTTGGATGCTTGAAAGAAACAGCTGGAGAGCAAGGCAAAGGCATTCCTACTTCCCAAAGCGCAGGCTGTCAGTTTGGGGTGTCACACGCCAAGACGTGACCGAGGCTGTGATTGGAAGTATTTAAATTTATCAGCATTCATTTAGCTACTCTTGGCTTTGTTCCATAGAGGATTTGGAGGAGCTCACAGCAAAAGGCTATTCAGCAAAGTGATAAAAATAAATAGAAACACACAAATCAGAAGGAATATATAGACCAGGAAACACAATCAATTAGGACCGGAGACAGTGGGTTCAGAGCTGCAGACTCAAGGCTGCCTCAGGGTTTTGAGAGGGTTCTGGGGATGCCAGGTCAGTGTGTCCTGTTTGCTTGCTCAGTGATCGTCAGAACGTCGGTTCCACAACAGCCTAGACTCCAAATGCCCAGCACAGGGCCCCTTGTCTGAGCTCAGTAAACACATTCTGAATGAATATCTAACTCTAGTTTAAGAGGCCCAGAAGGGAGCCATGGCCAGTCAGGGTGGGCTTTACGGCTTGGTTCCCCTGAGCAGGACCCACGTCCTTTCAGCCTTAGTTAGTCCCAGTAATTAACAGCTGACAGGCACTGGCTGCTCACTCAATTTGTTTTCCTTCCCCACAACTACCTCATGGAACAGTTCTGTGATAACTCTCATTCTTCCAGAGGCGGAAACGGAGGCCCGAGGCCCAGGCAGGTTAAGTGACTTGTCTAGCTAGTAAGAGGCAGAGCTAAGCCCCAAAGCCCATGCCCTGAGCCCCCAGATGCTCCCTGTTCCTGGTCCCCGTGATCACCGCGCTCTCCCCTCCCCTCGCCTCCAGTGTGTACCAGGTGATCGTGGAGGAGGACAGGCCTCGGAGGCTGCGGCGCGAGCCAGGTGGCCAGGACTGCTTCCCAGTGCCGCTGACCTTCGACGCAGCGCTGGCCCGCGGCTTGGTGCATTACTTCGGGGCTGAGCTGGCTGCCAGCAGTTTGCCTGAGGCCATGCCCTTCACCGTGGGTGACAACCAGACCTATCGCGGCTTCTGGAACCCACCGCTTGAGCCTAGAAAGGCCTACCTCATCTACTTCCAGGCAACAAGCCACCTGAAGGGGGTGAGGGACTGGCCGGGATCGTAGTGGGGGCGGTTGGGGGACAGGCTGGGGACACCTTGGAGGGGTCGCCACAGAGGCCAGAGATCCAGAGCTCGTCCCCTCTCCTGATCCTTCGCCTCTATTGGTCCTCGCCCTCCTATAGCCCCTTCCTCCTTCCCTGAAGTCCGCCCCCTCTCCGGAGCCCCGCCCTCCTGACCCCAGGCTCCTCCTCTCCAACATTACCCCCCTCCTGAGTCTTTTTTTTAAATTAAGATTTTATTGGGTAATTGAGGGAGGGGAACAGTGTTGGGGAATTGGGGGAGGAGACCAGCCAAGTTGTTGTTCTTCAATCTTCGTTGTGGAGGGCGCCAGTCGCCGTCTGACTTCTGGTTGGCAGCTCCTGGTCTCTAAGCTCAAGGTGCTGAGTTCAGTCTTAGTTGCGGGTGGGCGTAGCCACCATCCCATGTGGGAGTCGAACCAGCCGCCTTGTTGTTAAGAGCGCACAGGCTCTATCCTCTGAGCCATCCAGGCGGCAGCTCAACTCAAGGTGCTGAGTTCAATCTTTAGTTGTGGGTGGGCATAGCCTACTGAACAGGCAATCTTGTTATTACACCAGCTGAGCCATCATGCCACCTGTTGGCAGCTCAGCGACAGCTCAGCTAGGGCGCAGCGTTCACTGGTCCATGTGGGAATCGAACTGGCGGCCCCATTCCTCAGAGCACGTGCTCTAAGCCAACTCTTAACCACTCGTCTGGCTCCTTTTTTTTTTTTTTAAACCAGGCTCCTTTCTGTCCAAGCCCCCAGTTTAGTCTCTGCCTGCTCCCTGAGGCCCTGGTCTTCTATCTCAGGCTCCTGCTTTCACCAGAACCTCGAGGCCTAGGACCCGCCTCCTCCCTGAAGCACCGCCCTTCTCCAAGCTCCTCCCTCCTTGGATCTCTTCTTCCCAGGCTTCCTCCTTCCCAACCAGACACCTCCCCGCCACCTTGACCCTGCCCCCATTTCTGAGGCCCCGCCCCCTTCTTTCCTTGTTCCCCCTGATCTCATTCCCTTTTCCTCGGTCATTGCCCTATTTGCAGACCTCTTCCCTCTCGGCCCCTCCCCGCCTGGTTGCTCCAGGCCCTACTGCTCAGCTGGGGGTCTTTAGTTACAGTCCTCACCCCACAAGCCTTTACCAGGCCCAAGACAAAGCTGTGCGAGGTTCCCTCCCAGGGAGGGTCAGGGCCGGGCTTCAGCAATGCTGAGACCCCCATCTGTGCCTCCAGGAGACCCGGCTGAATTGCATCCGGATTGCCAGGAAAGGTAAGCTGCGCTGGGTTCAGTCCTTCAGGAGCGGGTTTCTCACTGGCTGGGCTCTGGGGGGTAGACGCTGAGCACCCAGGGCTGCGGGAGCAGAGCAGGGTGGCCCACAGGCCTGGGGTCAGGAAACTTACTTTTTGTGCCCACCCCAAGGGCTCCTTCTCCCAGACTGGGCAGCAGGGCCAACCTCCCACCCCTCATGGCCACAGAAGAGGCCTTGGCAGAAGCCCGGGACAGGCTTGTGGAGGGGCAGTCATTATGTTTGGGCCATGGGGATGATGGGTGCTGGGCATTGGTTCTGGGTTCTGTATCTGCCTCCTTTCCTGTGCTGGGGGAGAGGTAAGGACACGTAGATCCTGCAGTGTAGGGATTGTCCCTGTTCCCAGACAAGGAGTGTGGTTGGTTCCCCATCCAGAGAGGCTCTAACCACACCCTAGGTACATACCCTCTCCCCCATCACCTCCCAGACAAGAGGGTGGGTCTGAAGGCCCCAGACATCCTCCAACCTCCGTCCACTGTAGGATGGGGAGGACTTCAGAGAGTAGAAAGGAGAGGGAAGCTATTCCTGAGAGGGGCACAGTGCAAGTACAGCCTCTGACACAGGGATGCAGAAGGTATGAGGGGTGGTGAGGAGACAGATCTGACTGAAAGGCTGGACACGTGTTGAGGAGAGGAGCAGGTGTCTTTGTGCACGTGTGTTGGTTTGTCCAGCCTGGTTTATTTCCTGCGGCTCAGACTCCTGCAGGCAGGGGATAGATGGTCTCAGTCACCCCTCTGATCCCTTGTCTTGCTTTGTTCTCCCCAGCTGCCTGCAAGGAAAGCAAGCGGCCCCTGGAGGTATCCCAGAGATCGGAGGAGATGGGGCTCATCCTGGGCATCTGTGCAGGGGGACTTGCTGTCCTCATCCTCCTCTTGGGGGCTATCATTATCATCATCCGCAAGGGGTGAGTGAGGCCGTGCCCTGGCCCATCTATGGCTCCTGCCCCTCAGAAGCCTGGCGGGTATGGAGGAGCCATGGCTGGTGACTGCTAGTGCTAGGGGCTGGTAGGACAGCCACCTGGCGGGTATGTGGAAGGCTGCCAGCCTGGGCATCAGGCCTGTGGATGGACCCAAGCGGGGTGGTGGGAAACCAGAGATTCTGAAAACGGAGCTGCCCTGGAGCAGCTTGTCTGGAGCTCAGGTCTGGCTGGTGCCAGGTGCCACTATCCAGGGATGAATGCTTAGTGCCTGCTGCCACGGAGTTGTGCTGGAGATGGACTGTTGGGCTTCTGCGCCTGCTGGGCTGTTCCACTGGGGAGGGTATGGAGGTGACCTGGCTTTGAATCCCCAGCCCCCTGCAGACCTTCTGCCAAATTGTCTGCCTTGACCATGAGGCTGTGGTGTTGGCCTTAAGCGGTGGGGGTAGTGCTCACTCCCCTGCAAACCAAGGAGCCTGAGCTGTGGCTCTTCCTGGGTCCCACCCTCCCTTGGGCTCAGCTTGCCTCGACCCTGTTACTATTGATCCCTGAAGAGTCTTCCTGGGCCTATGACTCAGACAAGACCTCTCCCCTGTCCCTACCAGCCCCACCCCGGCCTCAAAGGTCCAGCCTCATGTTTGCAAAGGATGCATTTCATAGTATATTTTGCAAAGGATGCATTTCACAGCGGGTGGCATGAATTCCAACATGTCTTAGAATCCAGAACTAGAATGTTGGAGGCTCAGAGCCCAGAAAGTGAGAGCTGACAGGTAGTTCAAGGACATCTAGTCTAGTGGGTTTCAAATCTTTTTAAAGCAACAGAACCTGTCTTCAAAACACCAAATAAACTTCCCCTGGGAGCCAAGTACGTGGAGCAGCTGAAGCCTGCGCCTCTCGTTGGAGCTGGGTGGGGCTTCTGAGACCCCTCTGCTTGCTGGCCCACCTCATTGCCCACCAGGCAGCCCCAGGACACCGTGGTCCATGCGCCTTAATTGAGGGATGGAGGTGCTGAGGCCCAGAGGGCGCGTGGACCTGCCCGAGGTCACCCAGGGTTCCAGAGGCAGAGCCTGCTCTGCCCCCTCTCCACCTGGGCTCTGGCTTCTGTAGCCCCTGCTGCTGCCAGGCTGAGCACACACGGATGAGTTGGCACTGGGTCTCTGGGTTGCCAGGAGCAGATAAGCAGGATCCAGGGAGATGAGGGAGAACTGGCCAGGGCCCCCTTGTCTGAGGTCAGGCACCAGCAGGAGAAAGACTCTTCCAGAGAATGTAGGGGTGGGGCATGCCAGCAGTGCGGAAGTGGCAGGGTGGGATGGAGGTGCAGTGGGGTGGCCTGTCCAGGTTGCTAGGCTCTGATATTTCCCCTCCCTAGTCCCAGTACAAGTTCATAAGACAAGATATTTTGAACCATCATTTGTTGAGTAATTACTATGTGCCAGGAGCTTCACATACATCACCCATTAGGACATTAGTTATTGAGCACCTTTTATGTACCAGACACCGTTTGGTACTTGGGATACTTCAGAGAACATTTCCTTCTTGGATCCTGACCCATGAAGCAGGTCTGAGTCCCTTTTCACCGATGAAGAAACTGTAATTGAGTGACTTTCCCATGTTACTCATCTGATACGTGGCAGGCCCGACAACAAAGCCCGCACTCCTCATGACCAGGGATGTGAAGGGCCTCACCATGGCTGGCACACAGTAGGTGCAGAAAGTGGCAAGTCCCTGTCCTCCCCAGTAGGGGGCCTGCCCTGTGGGGGGCTGAGGAGTTGATTCTGGGGAATTGGGAGTGGGACAGATAGAAGAGTAGGGAGGAGTCAGATTTTGGAGGGTTGCAGGTGGTATTTGAGGCCCTAGAAATCTACCCTCAAGGAGAGGTTGGCAAAGTGGGGGATATCACCTACCTCTGCAGAGAGAGCATGGGGCCCAGAAGAGGATGAGCCAGAGATGCTGCCAGGGCCTCTACATAAAGCCTTCAGGCAACCCCAGAAGCCCCTGGGATGCCCGCTTCCTCTAAAAGCCGTGCAGTCCCATTCTGTAGTAGGTTACTATATGCACCCCTGCCCCCACAATTTTACCTGGCCTTCAGGATCCACTGTGCTCCTCAGACCTCCTGAAGTCCGCATTGTGGGGTATCATGGGACAAGCAGTTCTGGCAGGGATGGGGTGTTCAGATCAACCTGGGGTACAAATGTAATGGACAGATTAGGAGGTTGCTGTGGGAGGGCACTTACCCCTCCGTGCACCCTTGCCGCAGGAAGGAAGTGGCTGGTGGGGAGGGGATTATGGGAGACAGCAAGGGGCCAGCTGGGAGGAGATGGCAGATTCTCCATCCATCCTGCCCTACTGTGTAGACAATGAGACTGGCTGTATCTGCCCGTGGAGACTCCAGGGTGGGGAGGGGAGGCCTGGCCAGCCCCTGACCCTTGACCCCAGGCCCCAGGCTGGGTCAGATCCCCTTGCTCTGCCTTTAGAGCCTCCTCCCCACCCCTGCCTGCCCTTTCCCTTTGCAGCACTTTCTTTTCCTTGCACTTTTTCATTTATTTACTTGCAGTGCTTTGCTCAGTGTTTAGCTTCCCTGCTGGATTGAGCACTCTGAGGGCAGAGAAAATTCTGTCGTGTTGGCTGTGTGTCCCCCAGGGAAGCCTATGTTTCCTTGTTGCCAAAACCTCACGACAGCCCTGTAGGGGGGAGGGTGTTATGAATCTCATTTGCTTAGAGGAGGAAATGGAAGCTCATAGAGCTGAGGAACTTTTATTTATTTCCCTCGTTTGTTGATAACTCAATTTAGGGCAGTGTTTATCAAGGGATTATTCGTGTCCTGGACACTGTCCTGAGTCCAGGGATCCAGTGGTGGGCAAAAAGAACAAGGGCGCTATCCTCTTGAGCTTGGTGGCAAGTGGGGAGCCTGGCATTAAACTAGAAGCCCAAATGGATAACTGTGAATTGTGAAAAGAACAGGGTGCCTGGGAGGGGGGCGGAGAGAGGGTAAAGGGGACATGATGTATACTAGTTGGCGATTGTGGGGGAGTGGTCAGGGACGGCCCACTTGCAGTCATGACATTTCAGCTGAGACCAGAAGAATGCTATTCCTTCAGCCATTCCTCTTGCCACTAGGGCCCCTGACCAGCTATAGGGCTGTGAACCCTCCTCTCTGTCCCTGGAAGATGGGACATGCTGTGTGACCTCTAGGCAATCTCATCCTAGCTGGGCCTCCATCTTCCACCTTCCTCTCTCCTTCCCTTCCCCCGATCTGCAGCGTTTCCTTCTGGAAAGTTATTCCTTGGGGTCCCTGCTGACAGGGGGAGGTGGGGCTGGTAAATGGAGAACCCCCGATGTGCCTGGGTGGGGCCTCAGGAGGAAGCTGACTGTGGGGTCAGCGTCCTGACCCTGCTCTGGACTCCTGCTCTGACCCCCGGGGAGTCCCAGGCAGACCTGACTGTCTGAGCCTCAGCCTCCCCGCCTGTGAGGGGGAATCAGACCTGCTCTGCCTCCTCTCTGGGGGAGCGTTGCAGTCATGTCAGCGCTCCCGACCCAAGCTCGGCTTTGGGTGCCCAGGAAGGCCGACCTGGCTCCTTTTGGACCCCACACTCAGGGGCAGTCTGGGTGGGTGAGGGCGGGCCCCGGGTTTGCCCTGGAGTCCTCTCCACCCTGCCATCTCCCTGCCTCAGCCACAGGTGTATGCAAAGGGCTGTCCCCTCAGAGGCAGAGGGGCCTGCAAGCCTGAGCAGCATTGGGACTGAGGGTGGGGGGCTGTCGGCAGGGGTCAGTGTGTGAGGGGGGGTGTCATGTGTGTGAGTGTACACATCCGTGTGTGTGTGTGAATGTGGCATGACTGTATTCATGTACAAGTGTGTTTAAATATGTGTGTGTCTGTGCATGTGTGTCTGTGTCTGCATTTGTGAGTGTGTGTGAGGGACGAGTGTGTCTCTGTGTCTGTGAAAGCTCCACCTTCCCCCCAGCTTTGCTCACTCCACCAGCAGGCTCAGGGAAGGTTCCAGAAGGGGCCCCCGGCCAGCCCTTGGGACAAGGAAGGCCCTCTGACCTGTCCAGTCCCTGGCCGGTGCCCTCCCCAGCCTGTAAAGTGCCAGGCCCCTCCCTGCTAGCTGGGCGCTGCCCCGGGCCCGGCCTTGTGGACGGACATGGCCCAACTGTGCTGTTCTCTTTGCACGCTGCCAGGAGAGACCACTATGCCTACTCCTACTACCCGTAAGTAGCTCCACCGGCCTTGGGCACTGACCCCTCCTGGGGGGCCCCAGCCCCCACCCCGTCTGGCTGGGCCTGGGCTCCCACAGCCCTGCCTGCCTGGCGTCAGCGCCCCTCCACGGCCACCTCTGGCTCTGATCTCCCTCCCCTGCTCTGACTCTCTCTGTGTCGTCCCCTCCCGTGGAGGGCACGAGCCCTGGCTTTGGAGTCGGTCTCAGGCTCAGGCTGCCTCTGTGGAGTCACCCCAGGCAGGTCACTTACCCTCCCTGAGCCTCCATGTCCTCTCGCCCCCGAGGCAGCCCCTCGTGTTCCTGAGCCATTTCTGCTGGTGACGTCAGACCACAGTCCATGTCCAGGCCGCACTCTGGGGTCCGCTGCCATGTGCGTGTGTGTGCGTGTAGGGGGCCAGGCCTGTCCCCACACTGGCAGCTCTCCCCGCAGTGCAGATGGCACTCAGGTCACAAGAAGCCCCTTCTCCACCAGGTGGCTCCAGGCTCTTCAGATCCACCATTTCCTGGGCGCTTCCTCTGGGCTCAGGTCTTTACACAGAATCCTCACAACAACCCTGGGAAGTATGAGCTGTGGTCCCATTTTACTGGTGAGGAACCTGAGGCTCAGAGAGGCTAAGGCCTGTCAGAGGTCACAGGAAGTGCAGACCTGGGGTCACCACCCAGGCCCCCATCTGACTTCACGGCCTCCTGGTGCTACTCTGTCTCTGCCTCTGTCTTCTCTGACTCTGCAAGCCTTCTAGGACATTCCCCCCCACACACACACCCTTGCTTGTTCTCCCCCCTTGCAGACAGCGCCAGTGCAGATGGCCCTGGGTCCGCCCAGAGGACGGTGGTCCCTCCCCTCCTCCTCCCTGGACCCTCTTCTTGCATCAATGTCACCCGATGTCACACCAGCCTTTCCAGCAGCCACACTCCCGCCAGCTCACACAGAACCTCCAGCTTGGCTTTTACGGCCCCTGCTGACAGGGCAGTTCCTCCTTCCTCTCTACGTGCGCAGTTACTTTTCTAACCTAAATGCAGAACTTTTGCAAGTGCCTGTATTACACTCCGTCAGCGTAGTCTCACCCTGAGCTCAGCTGGAGGCCGGCCGTGTTCCGTGTCCCCCCGGGTCCTGTCTCTGTGGATCTGGTTGGTTGGGGTTTGTAGTTCTTCTTCCAAGTAGGTCAAGAGGCCTGGGCGGGAGCAGAGCCCTGTGGACACCACTGGGACCGCCTTCTAGGCCAGCACCCACTCGTGACGGGTCCTCCCTGGGCACCATTGTTCAGCTAGCGCCACTGGCTGTCCTCTGGCCATGGTCCTCCGCCTTCCCTGTGGTTTGCTGGTGTCTGACCTGTCCCTCCCTCTGTTCCTTACCCTGCCCCTTTCTCCTCTGTATTCTAATTCTTTTCCCTCTCCTCTTCTCCTCGTCTCCCTTTCCTTCCTTCCCTCCTTGTCCTCCACCTTCTCTCTTATGTTGATTGTCAAGGTCACAGCCACAGAGACTTCTCACCTGCCGTGAAATGGGTCTTTGGCTCAGCCCTGGATCAGCAATGCTCTGAGCTGTGGGTGCTGCTGGAGTAGGAGGCCTGGGCTTGCTGAGCCATCTCTTGTCCTGAATGGCAGGCTGTGCCTACCTCAGTGTACAGCAGCATTGGTCCCCAGCGTAGACACAAAGCCATCTTCTTAACACAGGAAGGACAGCATGGTCCTGGCCGGAGGGACCTCCAGAGGTCATCCTGTCCCCTGCCCCAGCAGCTCTTGAGCCAGGACAGGCTGATTGGAGTTTGCCTGTCTTGAAAGATCCCTTCATTGGCCTCTTAATCTCCGTGATGATCAGTGTCCCTGAGCTTTCATAACCTGGGAAGTTCTTTCTCTGGTCTGCCTCACATCCTGCATGCTCTAGGGACGAGCAAGTGGATGGTTCCCTCGTCCCAAGCCTTCCCTGTGATTGGGCCCCTGCTATTCTCCAGTCTCAAGCAGGTCCCAAGTCATTTTCCCTTTGCCTGTTGCTTGGCCCCATGGAGCTGTGCCTCTTGCCTCCCCATGCCCTGTTCTCCTTCCCACTGTCTAGTTCCCCACAGTCACGAACTGCCATCCTCATCTGTAAAGCTGGGCTGGAGACCTTGTCCAGGGCCCTTTCCACAAGCTCTGCCCTTTCAGGAGGAATGGGGCCTCTCATCTCCCTCTGCTGCTTCCAGCAGTTGGATAGACTGACGGGCAGTGGCAGGAGTATGGATCCTGTGTGGGTCTCTTTACAAGTCAAGAGTGGCCAGTGGTGGGACCATCCTGGGGGCTCGGGGTTGGGGGTAAGAAGCAGCCATGGTTGGAGTTCATTCTGGGCCCAGGGGAGAACCCCTGAGCACTGGCTGAGCACTAGCCAGACCCTCTGCCAGGAAGGAAGAGTGTGGTCCATCTCACTGCAGGACAAAAAGGAGTTCTCAGGGCAGATGTCTGATGAGGACAGGGGCAAAGTGGGATGGGGAGGAGGCATGCTGGGGCTAGAGCAGGGATAGCTATCCTCCCAGTTTGGGGTGGGATAACTGTGTGCTGTGACACCTAAATAGGCTCAGGGTGACTTTTCTGCCCATTTCCTGAGCCTTGGGAGCTAGGTCCCAGCCCAAGGCCACTGCTGCCCCATCCGTTGCTCTCAGCAAAGCTCCCTTTTGGTTGGGGAGGCAGCAGCTCTCTGGATCTGGTGAGCGAAGGATGGAGGCAGAGCCTCCTCAGCATCCAGATGTTTCTAGAATGGCTCCTGGCCTCAAGGCCCCAGATTGCTGGGCTTCCCCATCCACCTCTGGGCACTGTCTTGCCCAGCTCAGCACCCATATCTCCTGTTAACCCTCCTCTACAGGAAGCCAGTGAACATGACCAAGGCAACCGTCAACTACCGCCAGGAGAAGACACACATGATGAGCGCCGTGGACCGGAGTTTCACGGACCAGAGCACCCTGCAGGAGGATGAGCGGCTGGGCCTCTCCTTCATGGATGCCCACGGTTACAGCCCTCGGGGTGAGTGCCCGGCTCTTGGGCCCCTTCCTTGTGACTCTGGGGTGCCCCACATCAGATGAGTTCTGTAATCCCAAACCAAAATTGAAGCATCATTGTGCAATTGCTGGGTACCGGCACTGGCCCTGGAAATGCAGAGAAGGCAACAGGTGTGGCCTTTGTGCTGGAGGACCTTTAGGCAAATGGAGGACCTAGACTCATAGTGGAGGAATATGAGGTCACTGGTGTTAATTGTGGGCAATGTTCCCGGGACTCACAGGAGGGCATGCTGCTGTGTGATCAGAGGGGATCAGAGCAGTCTCCTGGCTTATGCCTGCTGTGCAAGAGGCAGGTGACCAGTGGCTAAGAGGGATTGCTCTGAAGTAAGACAGACCTGGCTTTGCATCTCAGATCCCCATAGCTGTGTGACCTGGGACAAGTTGCTTAACCTCTCTGGATGTCTGCTTCCTCATATATAAAATGGGATAAAGATCACCTCTGCTGAGAGGGCTGCTTGAAGACTAGATGAGTTAATGTGTGTATATCATTAGTGCTGTGCCTGACATGCAGGAAGAGTACAGCGAATCAGCTGTGTGTGTTAGGAGCTTGTCACACATCACTTCATACATCTTTTTTATTCTATTTAGTGCTGATCTATACAAAAGAAAATACTATGTTTATGAAGATCATAAAATCATAATACGACAAACGCCGGTGACTGCTACTGGTGAATTAGCGCATCACCTAAGTGCTCCTTCCATATCCCCTGCCTCCCTCTTAGATATAAATATATTCCCCTGAAATTTGTGTTTATAACTTTCTTGCCTTTTTTGGGGGTAGTTTTATCATGTGTATCTGTATCCCGAAAGAGTGCATTATAGAATTTTGCTCGCGTTTGAGCTTTGTAAAAACGAAATCACACTCCACATTTTTCAACTTCACATCATGTTTCTAACATTTACCCAGGTGGATGTTTTGCTGTAGTTCGTTTATTTTCTTTCATGTACCATTTTCCATTGTTTGAATATATTGCCATTCATGGACGTTTGCTTTGTTTCCAGTTTCCTTGTTATTATTATAAACAAGGCTGCTGTGAACATTCTGAAATGGAGCTCCAGATGAACCTGCACAGGAGATCCTAGAAGTAGAACTGATGGATTATGGAGTGTGTGCTTGTTCCGCTTTATAAAACAGTGTCAGATTGTTTTCCAAAGTGGCTTTGCCTGTGTTCGCTCCCAGCAGCCATGTGTGAGAGTTCCCATTGCTTTACATCAAGATCAAAATTTGCCCGCCTTCTCCCCTTTTGCCAAATGTATTTGCATAAAATGGTAATTCTCTATAGTCTTAATGTGCATTTCTCTGATTACTAATGAGATTGAAGATGTTTTCAAATCATTATTGGCCATTCAGGTTTCTTCTTTCATGAAATGCTTGTTCATGTCTTTTACATAATTTTCTGTTGGTTTTTCTGTGACTTTTCTTAGTGGATTTGAAAAATTGTTTATATATTAAGGATGATAGTCATTTGTGACTTATGAATTGCAAATATCTTCTCCCAATTCGTGACTCATCTTTGCAGGTTATTTATAATTTAGAAGAACAGGTTTTTATTTCATTTTAGTTAAGTTCATCAATCTTTTCTTTCTTTCTTTTTTTAAACTTTATTGGGGAACAGTGTGTTTTGTGCAGGACCCATAAGCTCCAAGTCAAGTTGTTGTCCTTCAATCTTAGTTGTGGAGGGTGCAGCTCAGCTCCAAGTCCAGTCGCTGTTTTTTCAATCTGGTTGCACAGCCCACCATCCCATGTGGGAGTTGAACCTGCAACCTTGTTATTAAGAGTGCATGCTCTAACCAACTGAGGCATCCGGCTGCCTACCGGCAGCTGAGCTCAAGTCATTGTCTTCAATCTAGTTGTGGAGGGCGCAGCTCAGTGGACCATGTGGGAACAGAACTGGCAACCCTGTTGCTCAGCACATGCACTCTAATCAAACTGAGTCACCCATCCGCCCCCAACCTTTTCTTTTCAGAATTCTACTTTTTGTGTTTTCTTAAAGAATTCTTTCTTATGCAAGATCATAAAATATTTTTTACTTTTTTTGAAATCTTTGAATATTTTGCATTTCACATTTTAATCTTTATCCATATGTAATTGATTTTTTTTGTGTGTGATATGAATTAAGGATTTTATTTTTTCTATAGGGAAAACTAACTGTCCCAGCATGTTATTATAGTTCATACTTTCACTACTGATTTACAGGGCTACCTTTATCAAACATCACGTTTCCATATATATGTGGATTGTATTTTGGTTCCTTATTCCCTCTCATTCGTCAATTTGGTGATTCCTATGCCAACAACGCATTTTTTAATTTCCGTACTTATCTAAGTCATGATATCTGAAATTTTAAGCCCTCCCGAATTTGTTCTTCATTAAGGATGTCTTGGCTATATTTGTTCTCATTCTCTGTCTTATAAATTTTAGAATTATCTTTTCAAGTTCTTTGGAAAACTTGGTTGGATGGATTTGTATTGAATATATAGATCGATTTGGGGAAAACTGACATCTTATGAAATTGTCTTTCCATTTATGAATATGAAATATATCACCCCATTTATTTAGGTCTTGAATGTCTTTTTCAATAATTGTCTCCATAAAATTGTATTCATCTTTTGTTAGATATACCCCCAGGATGCTTATATTTTGGATTTCCATTGCAAATGGTACATTTTTTTGTGTGTATGGTAAAATATACATCACATAAAATTTACCATTTTTTTTTTTTAAGAGGGCAGTGTCACTGGCCCTCATATGTGTGATCGAACCTGGGCTGCTGGCGTCCCAAGCCAGCTCTTAACCACTGCGCCACTTGGCCAGCCCCCATCTTAACCATTTTTAAGTGTACAGTTCAGTGGTATTAAATATATTCATAATGTTGTGCAGCCATCACCACCATCCAACCCCATAGCTCTTTTCATCTTGTGAAATGGAAACTGAACTCATTAAACAATAACTCCCCTTTACCCACTCTTTCCCAGCATCTGGCAACCACCCATTCTTCCCTCTGCTTTTTTTCATTTTGACTACTCTTAATTATCTCACATAAGTACAGGAATCATACAGTATTTGTCTTTTTGTGACTAGCATATTTCACTATAATGTCCTCTAGCTTCGTCTATCTTACAGCATCTTTCAGAATTTCATTCCTTTTTAAGGCTGAATAATATTCCATTGTGTGAATATACCATGTTTTTCTTATCCATTCATCTGTTGATGGACAGTTATGTTGCTTCCATGTTTCAGCTATTGTGAATAATGCTGCTATGAATGTGGGTGTACAAATATCTCTTCGAGACTCTGCTTTCAGTTTTTTTTGGGTATATACCTATGCTGGATCATATGGTAATTCTATGTTTAATTTTTTGAGCAACTGCCATTTTTCCACAGCGGCTGCACCATTTTACATTCCCACCAGCAGTGTACAAGGGATCCAGTTTCTCCTCATTCTCTCCAATACTTGTTATTTTTTTTTTATTTTTTATTTTGGATAGCAGCCATCCTAATGGATGTGAGGTGGTGTCTCATAGTTTTGATTTGCATTTCCCTAATGTCGAATGATGTGATGTTGAGTATGTGCCATTTATACATCTTCTGTGGAGAAATGTTTATTCAAGCCATTTGCCCATTTTGAGTTGGGTTGGTTTTTTTTTTGTTGTTGAGTTTTAGACGTTCTTTATATATTCTGGATATGAATCCCTTATCAGGTATATGATGATTTGCATGTATTTTCCTCCCATTCTATGGGTTACCTTTTCATTTTGTGGATAGTGTCTTTTACACAAAATTTTAAAATTTTCATGAAGTCCAATTTGTCTTTTTTTTTTTTCTTTTGTTTTCTGTGCCTTTGGTGTCATAGCCAAGAAAACATAGGCCAATGCTTTTGCTCTGTGTTTTCTTCTAAGAGTTTTATAGTTTTAGGTCTTTGATCCATTTTGAGTTTGTGTTTTATTCTTTTTTTTTTTTTTTTTTTTTTTTGAGGGCAGTGTCACTGGCCCTCATATGTGGGACCGAACCGGGGCTTCTGGCTTCCAAGGCCAGCGCTTAACCACCGTGCCAGTCGGCCGGCCCTGAGTTTGTTTTTGTATATGGTGTTAGATAAGGGTCCAACTTCATTCTTTTGTATGTAGATATCCAGTTTTCCCAGTAGAAATGGTTTTCTTTTAAAATATTACACTTCTAATTGTTGCCCTATAGAAAAATATAGTTGATTTCTGTATGCATATAGGTCTTATATTCATACTTCTTGATCAACTTTTTTATTAATTCCAATTTGTCTGTGGAATCTTAGATTTTCTGAGTACACAATCAAAGGATCTGTGAATACTGACAGTTCTGTTTCTTCTTTACTTATTTCTAAACTTTTTTCCTTGTCTTTCTGAATAGCACTGGCTGGGACCTCCAGTACTATGTTGAATGGAAGCAGTTACAGCAGGAATCCTTATCTATTTTCCTGATTTTAAAAGGATTACTTCTTGAAACCTGTATATAATTTTACTAACCACTGTCACCCCAATCAATTTAATAAAGCGGAAAAAAGAAAGGAGTACTTCTAACATTAAACACTGATAATGAAGTTTGCTTATAGTTTTTGGTAGAAATGTTTTATCAGATCAACAAAGTTCCTTTGGTTTTTAGTTTGCTAAGAGGTTTTGTTTTAAATAGGCATTACCAAATCCTTTTTGCTGCCTTATTGCCATATTTTTTCCCTTTAGTTTGTTAATGAGGCGAGTGACAGTTTTAGATTTTCTAATGTTAGAATAATCTTCAAGTCCTGGGATAAATTCAAACTTGGTTATGATGCATTATATTTTCTATGTATTGTTGGATTTAGTATCAGGATTTTATTTTTTTATTTTTATTTTTTTGAGGGCAGTGTCACTGGCCCTCATATGTGGGACCCGAACTGGGGCCGCTGGCCTCCCAAGCCAGTGCCCAACCACCGCACCACTTGGCAGGCCCAGTATCAGGATTTTAAAGCTGTATTCCTGAGTGGGACTGGCTGTAATTTTTTTTTTTGTACTAGACTTGTTTTTTGTTATCAAAATTCTATTAGCCTTATAAAATGCATTGAGCTCTCTTCTCTTTTTTCCTTATCATGGAAGATTGGATTAATTGGAATTCACCTGTAAAACAATCTTTTTCTGTTTTTTTTTTCTTTATGGAAAAATATAAACTTTTAATTCACTTTATTTGAAAGAGCAAAGGACTATTAAACCTTTCCATTTTTTTCAAGCCACTTTTAGTAAGTCAATTGTGTCTAGGAATTTGTCCATTTCATTGAAGTTTTTTCAAATTCATCGACACGAACTTATTCCACATGTTGTCTTTGTGATCTCCCCCATTACATTTTCACCACAGCCGTGCGTGGTAGCTGTTCTCAGCCCTTCATGTCACAAATGAGGAAACAGAAGCTCAAAGAGGCAGAGTCACTTGTCTGGGTCAAACAGCCAGGAAGTGGCAAAGCCAGGATTTAAACGCAGGTTTTTCTGAGTTGTAAATTGCTGTTCTTACTATATCATGCTAGGCCTTGAGGAAAAAGCAGGATTTAGATGGGTGGAGATGGGGAAGAAAGGGCATTCATGGGTGAGGAACAGCATGTGCAAATGCAGGTAGGTGAGGAAAACACAGAGAGGTGTGTTTGGGCTGAAAATGCAAGTGGGTGTTGGGGAGAGTGGGAGGTGGGGGGGTGGGGGTGCATATCTTGCTGCTGTATCCTGTTGAGAGATAAAGGGAGGCAGGAAACATAGGCTCTGCTCCCAAGGAATTCACTGACTGGTTTGGGAGACAAGGCTGATGCAGGGAAGCCGGCACCAGGCTAGTTGCCATGTGGATGGTGGGGACAATTCGTGCTGCCAGAGTTTTGAGAAACACACTTTTGAGCCAGGGTGGTCGGGGTTTCAGGTGGATAAGATTTGAGCAGGGGTGGTCAGGGTTGAAGCTGAGATGGATAAGGTTTGACTGATGGTGAGGAGGGATTGGGCGCTGAAGGCTGGATGCAGGACATGGGTGATGATGTGACAGCTGGGAAACCAAGGTATTTTCAGGAGCCTGGAGCTGAGTCTCAAAGCCTTCTCTCTATTTCTTCATGCCTCACACGAGTCTAGCCTCCACTTCCTTCTTTGCTTTTCCAAACAGTGCAGGACAGATTTTTATGGCCTAGAACAGAAAGCCATATTGATTCTGATGCATCCTCAGTATGCACATTTTAAAATAGGGACTTATCATGCTGAGTAAATGGTAGCAGGCTGGCTGCGAAGAAGCCAGCTGGGATGTTCCCAAGATGTTGGAATGCACCCCCATCATCTCTGAAATCCTGCCTATGAAAACCTTCAAACTCTTCGGGGGATCCTGGCTATTTGGAGTTCTTGACCTCTTTGGGTGCCAGTGGGTTCCAGCCAAATGGTTTGTCAAATAAGTGCCAGGTTCTGTCATCACCACAAATGCCCCTTTATCAGGAAGAAATAAACAGAAAGCTGGGTAGACAGCAGGGCCTCAGAGTCAGATGGGCCTGAGTTTGTATCCTAGTGCTGCCACTTAATGAGCAGTAACGTGACCCTTGACCCTTCTGGGCCTCACTTTCCTCATTTGGACAGGGGGATAACAACAGTGCCTATTTGTCTATCATAGGGATTTTCTGTGGATTAAACGACTTAAGAATCATGCCAGGCACTTGAAAGCACTCAATTTGTTAGCTATTATCACAGGCTGTGTTTCGTTAAAGCATATGCTAATCTCAAACAGTGAAGGGAAAGTATAGCGTGCTACTAGATTGTATCAGTGGGGGCCTGCCTTCGTAGGAGGGCAGACGGGAATCGGGGACAGGGCCCATCTTTTAGGAAGGTCTGAGGATCCTCATTTTCAGTTGAGGAAACTGAGGCTGAGAGAGGTCCAATGACTCGAATTCATATTCAGATCTCTCTGACTCCAGACTCAGTGTTTATTTCTCTGGGCCTTAGCCCTCCCCTACAAAAATTAGGCTGTCTTGTGGTTACTTGAGTAAGATGTCCCACAATCATGATGGAGCTGGAGACAGCCTGGGAGAACCCGTGGGCAGCGACTTGAAGTGGAGGGCTGACTCTCACCTTCCTTCCTCTCTTCTTTTCTTTCAGGGGCTGCCAGCTGTGGGCAAGCTGGTCCCTGGGGCAGGAATATGGGGGGTGGGGGGGAGGGAGAGAGAGAGAGAGAGAGAGAGAGAGAGAGAGAGAGAGAGAGAGAGAGAGAGATTGAGAGAGATTGTGTGTGTGAAATCCCATGGGGGTTCATAGGCAAGGAGAGCAGGAACCTGTCCCTGTCTTCTCTGGACCCAGGAAATGGAGGGTCCTCTTGGCAACATCATCATTCATCATTGTCCTCTGGTGGTCTTTGCAGAATGTCTTGTGTCGCTCTCAGGCTCAGCTGGAGGCCGCCCAGATTTGGCTCTGGCTTCCTGTCAGGCTCTCAGCCAGTGGGATTTTTGCTTGTCTTCAGCCATTGCAAGCTGATTCCTGCCTATATGTGAGGGTGGGTCAGGGCTGCCGCCACTGCAGGGCCTCAGGAACGAGCTGTTGGACTTCCCGCCACCTCTTTGCCCCTTTCTCCACCTGGAGAGCCCTCTGTGGAGATGTTGGCATGGTTTCCACAAAGAGTCCTCTGGACCCCTCTGCCTCTGAGTTGTTCGAGCCAGCAGAAATCCTTTTTCTTGAAATCTGTGTACTTGTGTGTTTGTTGTAGATACTCTTTAGAATTGTCAGGTCCTGGACCAAGATCCTACAGCAGAGAGGGACAGAAAGGTCCCCTCTTGTCAGCCAGCTGCCCTGGCTTTCTGGGACTCAAGGGGTTTCTCCCTTTCCTGGGCATTGCTAATCATGTTAGCAGCCACCATCAGCAGGTCTTCACTATGTGCCAGGCACTGGGCTGGGTGCATTATATATTTATATTGTCTTATTTAATATGTACATCATCATATTGGAGAGTAACAGTTTTGATCTTCATTTACTATGTGAAAATGGAAATTTAGAGAGAGTAACATCTTCAAGGTCACATGCAGAGCTGGGATTTGATCTGAGGCTTGTCTGACTCCAGAGCCTGTGTCTTAATCGCCACATTATACTGGATCCCCCTGGGGATGTTTCATGACCCAAACTAAGTTTTCCATGGTGAAAGACGGTGGTGAAACACTGCTATTTCCATCCATCTCCTGGAGGTTTAAAATGTGCACCACCACGGTGGAAGCCCTTAAGAGGTCTTACAGAGAAAAAAACCCTACTTATTTTTTAAACCAGAATTCAAAGCTTCTCTTAAAACATAGAACCCCTCCTTGTCCTCCTTTGCTTCTTCTTTTTTAATGGAATACCACTTAGTCATGTGGCAGGACTAGTGTTTTCCGGAACACACTTTAGCAACTGCTACACTAGGCATGTCTCTCATCTTTGGACCTCAGTTTCCTCATCTGTAAAATTAAGGATTTGGGGCATCTGGCTACAATAGTGTAACTGACACTTGACTTGTTCTCCAGCTGTAAGCAACTAGAAGTCTGGAAAGAAGATGTAAAATAATTGTTTTCAGACATTGGGTGACAGGCAGCTCAGCACTGATTCCTGAGAGAAGAGAAACAAACGAGGTGGGCACTGCCTTCAAATCGCCTTTCTACCTGGAGCCGGTTTTCAAAACATGGCACAGAAAGGGAGGACCCAAGCAGTGCTCAGCAGTCTCCTGATTTGAAGGGAGAGGGTTGGAGTTTGGGGAAGCTAGCTGCGCAGGGGTCTGTCCTGGTGCTCACGTGCTCATTCTGTCAGGGAATCATGAGTAGGAATTAGAGGCCAGGCTCCGAGAAGGCTCACCAAGGAGCGTCCTTTCAGCTGAGACCTGAAGGAGGAGTATGAGTTCACCAGGAAAAACAGGAGGGGAAGGGTGTTAGAGACAGAGGAACAGCACGTGTGAAGGCAGAAGAAAGGGAGGAGGCTGGCATCAAGGTCCCATTGGGAGTCCCCACCGGCTCCTGCCAGCTCAGACCTGGGCACAGAGCAGCTGTGAGAAATGTGGAGGGCTGGCCTTGAATAAGCCCCTGCATCTTACCCAGGACGGGGGAAGGGAAAGGAGTGTGAAGTGAGGTGTGTGGGAGTGAGTGTGCGAAGGTGGGTGGGACTGAGTGGGGCTGTTTCCTCAATCCCAGGACCTGATCTCAGGGACCAGGGTGGGATGTCCTCGGGGGTGCTGACCAGAAGAGTCGGGGAGTGGGTAGGCCTGGAGGGAGGGGATGGTTTTGGGGGAGCACTATGAACCTCTCCACCTGTTCCCCGATTGGCTGAGGCCACTGTACAGGCTGACAATGGAAATGCTTGCACAGGGAAAACGCCTCTATTCAGGGGCCTTGTGTAACTCTGCAGAGGGGGTGGCGGCAGCAGCTAATTTCAGGATTTGCTTGTCTCTGAATGGGGGTAATTGCTGGGAGTTGCCAGTGTGCCCCGATTGTTCCCTGGAAGAGGGGGAGGAAGAGGGGACTGTCACATGCTCTGCTGAGCACTACCCCCCTACCCCCCATCCCCCCCTCCACCAGGCAGCCTGGAGAAGTCACAGAGGGGTGGTCCTGGCTTGGGAGCAGAGGGAGGGAATGAGGGGACCACAGGCAGGGCTGGGCCAGAAGGGCCCTCCGAGGCCACGTGATCTGACCTGCTCATTTTACAGATGGGAAAACCGAGGTGCAGAAGAGAAGGGACTTGCCCTGGGTCACACAGGTGGGCCCAGCCTGGCTGCTTGGCTCCCCTGAACAACCCAGCCATCCTCCACATTGGCCGTGCTCCCTGCCTTCCCTGAGCCCCCGAGTCCATCTGGGGTTCCCGAGGCTGGAGCCTGTGTGTGTCAGGAACCCCTTTCTCTTTCTCTGACTGCAGGGGACCAGCGCGGTGGTGGGGTCACTGAGGCCAGCAGCCTTCTGGGGGGCTCACCGCGGCGTCCGTGTGGCCGGAAGGGCTCCCCATATCACACGGGGCAGCTGCATCCTGCGGTGCGTGTGGCTGACCTCCTGCAGCATATCAACCAGATGAAGACGGCTGAGGGCTACGGCTTCAAGCAGGAGTACGAGGTGCAGGGCCCCAGTCCAGCCAGGACCCCGCAGCAGGGCCTCGCCTGGTTCCTCTGTGGACCCTGACCCTGCCAACCCTTGGTCCAGCCCTGATGGACTCTTGCTCTGACAGTCCGCAAATCAATCTAATTTTTTTTTGACTTTGACCTTGATCCTAATCTCAGACTGATTCTGACTTGCAATCTGACCTTGAATTTTATCTCAGTCTCCATCTGGACCCTGGTCGTTCTCCTTATCTTGTCCCTAATAAGAGCCTGATCACCAACACTGACCCTGACCTCTAGCCTAACCCCTAGTCTGCCTTTGACCCTGACTCTCATCCTGAGCTCCATTTGAACTCTTAACTTGAATCCCATCCTACTTCCATCTGGACTCTGACACCACCCTTACTCAACCTTACTTTGACCCTCACTTTTACCTTCTTCCTAACTAAAACGTGGTTTTAATCTAAACCTGATCCTCATTCTAAAATGCCTCTGAACTCTGTCCCTCTTTTTCCCCTTTTTCTCACTCTACCCACTCCCCTCTTGGTTTTGAACTCAGCTGATAAAAGGATTTACAGTGACTTTATCTCAGGCCCCAAGTTTAACCCCCAAACCTGGCCGTTATCATGGGCCCACCCACATCCTGGTGAGGGGATAAGGGTCTTTATGAGTGGAAGGGTTTCTCTCCCCTACTGACTCCCACTTTCTCCTCTGGCAGAGCTTCTTTGAAGGCTGGGATGCCACAAAGAAGAAAGAGAAGGTCAAGGGTGGCCGGCAGGAGCCCTTGCCTGCCTGTGAGTTCTGTGGATGGGCCTGGGGTGTGGCCCGTGGGTTGGAGGGAACAGGAAGGCGGAGCACAGCCAGAGCGAGCCGTTTACTGAGGGTCTACGACCTGCCCAGCCAAGTGCTGGGCCTGACACCCATGATCTCACTTACCTCCTCTCATAAGCCTGTGAAGTGGAACAGATCACAACCTCACTTTACAGATAAGCAAACTGAGGCTTGGGAGGTTAGGCCCCCTGCCCAAGGTCACACAGCTCATACTTGCCTGAGCAGTGCATGACCTCAGGCCTTTTTGGTACCACAGCCCAGACTAACACTGGTCTGTCCTGTCCCCCGTGGTCCCCAGAGCCTACCGGTCAGTTCCTAGGCTGCCCTGCCTACTCCCCATGTCTGGCCTCCATGAAGCCTTCCCCCACTGCCCCAGCTCTGGGCCCTGCCCACCCATGGCCACCTGCTCTGTGTTTCCAGATGATCGGCACCGAGTGAAGCTGCACCCAATGCTGGGAGACCCCGACGCCGACTACATTAACGCCAACTACATAGATGTGAGTGCCTTGCCCCTGCCATCTCTGCTGGCCTGGCCCTGCCGCTCGAGGCTCACTGTCCAGGAGGCAGAAAACTGTCAGTGGATAAACGGAGGTTCAGAGGGCTGGGTTCCGAGGGCCCCCACCTCCTAGAGTCAGTGCCAGGGAGCTCAGAGGAGGGCAGGACAGAGTGGGTGGCAGCCATCAGAAAGGCCTCCTGCAGACTTGTGGGGTTAGGCTGCGAGATGGGGGCTTCAGTGACGCAGACTGAAGAGGGCAGACAGCTAGGCCTAGCAGTGAGGAAGGAGCCCCTCTCCGTGAGGGGTCACGAGGCTTGGTGGTGGCATTCTCATGATGCAGTGAGGCTGAAGGTAGGCAGGCTGGGCTGGGAAGGCCTCCAATGGCAGGCTCGGGAGTCCCGGCTTTTCCCAAGGGGCACCAATTTGTGAAAAAGTGTTTTGACTGTGATCAGAGTGGTACTTTAAGAATAACAATTTATTCAGCATGTACTGTGTGCCAAGCACTGTGCTAAGCACTTTATACTAAATATTTAATTTTATATACTCTCTACAACCACCCTACGAGGTAGTTGGCATCATGACCTCACTTTATAGGTGAGGAAACTGGGGTCTCAGAGAGTTGAAGGTACTGATCATAGGCTCCACAGCTAGTGAGTGGTCAGGAAGGGCTCATATCTCAGGCCCTGAGGCCCTCCCGCCATCACTGCAGCAACTGGGTCTGGCTGGACCAGAGGTGGGGCCAGAGACAGGGCAGGCAGCTGGGCAGCCTCTGCCAGGGTATGGAGACGAGCCGATGAGTCTGCTCCCCAAGTGTGGAGGAGGGTGAGACAAGACCCTGGGCAAACTCCCTCACCCTGCAGCCAGCCAGGTATGGGAGAGAATTGCTTATTCATTTATCAGATATAAGCTGAGCTTCCGCAGTGTGCCAGGTATTGTGCTGGGCACCAGGGATACAGCGGCGAACATGACAGACGCGATCCCTGCTTTCCTGGAACGTATGAATTCTAGTGCGGGAGACACAGAAACACATCTGCGAGGAAAACAACTTCAGATTAGCTGGGAAAGCACAGGTCAGAAAAGGGGAATGACTTTCCCTGTGTGGCACAGCAAGGTAGCGGTAGGGCCAGGGTTATCTGTGGCCGGCCTCATGGAGGAAGGAGGGCTTGAGCTGGCTTTGGGGGGCTGGAGAGGAAAGGAAGGTGCCAGGCAGGGAGCGGCACAGGCCAGGCCTGAGGTGCGTAGAGGAGGAAGGTGCATATCTGGGAGGTGGGAGGCGGGGATTCTGGAGATGACCTCTTTTGTCCCTGGGGGCCAGACATGCTACCCCATATTTCCCAGAATTCCTTGCCTTCTCTGCCACCTCCCCTCCTCTCCCCTGGCTGGGGTGCGGGCAAGGCCTGGCCTCAGACTCAAGCAGCTTTGGTGACAAGGGGCCTCTCCTTGGTCTCCGCAAGGTCCTAGCTGGCTTCTTGGGCCTCAGTAGGGACACGCCACTCTCCCCTCCCTGGCCCAACCTCACCCCCCGCCCCCAATCTCTGCTCTGCCTCCCCTGCTCCCATCACCCATTCTGGCCACTCCTGTGCTCCGTCCACTTCCATCTGCCTCTGGCCTAATATCTATCTCTTTTGCTTTGTACTGTTCCCTCACTGGAATCATTAAGATTCGGATAAACCGTGAAGTAAGTATCTCTCTCCCGTTCCCCGTCTTCCTCCTCCTCCACTTCCTCCTCCTGTCTGTCTGACCGGCTGTATCTCAGGCTCTCTCTGTCTCCGTCCTCCTTTCCGCTTCACTTGTGCGCCCAACACCAACTGTCCGTTTCCGCAGCCTGGCCAGGGGCCGCCCAGAGCTGAAGATGTGACTGACACTATCCCTGTTGGAAGCAGTTCCCTCCCATCCTCCACGGCCCTGAGATGGGCAGCAGTGTTGGGGCGCCTCCCCAGGCCCCATTCGTCACCTTTGCCCTCAGCCCCCATGCCTGAGGAGTTCTCACTAGCCACTCCTTCTGCTGGGCCATGGGAGGGGTGTGCGGGGTTGTGGGGGGATAGGGGGAGCTGTCCTGGGTGCCCTGTCTCTGCTGCTCGGGGGTCAGGATCTTCAAGGAAGCAAGGACGGCCGCCCTGGTCAGTCCCCTCAAACCTAGTTTCCCTGGTATTCAAATCCCTTTGTGATCAGTTGGCTTAAAACTCAATCCCAACCACTTTGCTCTCAATTTAGCCCTAATTTGACTGTTTCATCTTTGGGCGTTTTATGAATATTAAACCCCAAATCATCTAGTGACCCTCTGATGTGATTTTTATATATATTATTTTCGTAATAGTTGATGCCTGACAGGATTGTTTGCTATTTTGTGGGTACCTTTTGTATTTTATCTCCTTTTTTCTTTTAAAAATATATTTCTTGCTTTTGTCTGATTACAAAATACAGTACATTATGAGACTATCAGACAGCACGGAGATGCCTAAAATATGGGTCTTGGCAGTCACATCTGCTGGAGGTGACCAGTGACCCCAGATGTGCTCCCAGACATCCCTCTTATTTTGAGTGCACTTAAGCAGCTGGTTTGTAAGGTTCCCAAATTTAAATGGAATATGAGGCCCACAAATTCCAGTGGCTATGCTCAGCCCTAGCACCCCCATTAGTAGGGAATGAATATAGGTCGTTATACATCTTTACACCTCCATTTGCATGCACCATACCGACCCACCCCATTCGGTTCATTGTTGTCAGACTCTTAAGAAATGCCCTGAGATGTCTTGGCTTAATTTGGCTTGAGATGCCAGTTACCAGGAGTGTCATTGACTGAGCACCTTTGGCACATCCCGTCATCTTTACTGCACTCTACACCGTACGGACCCATGTTTGACAGATGAGAAAACTGAGGCTTAGAAGAGTTAAGTGACCTGCTCACGGCCTGCTCCCCTGCTCAAACCTAGCCTGAGTCCTCCACTCTAACACTAGACTATGGTTCTCTCCCTTTTGGGGGGCATCAGGATGCCCTGGGCGGGGCGTCTCACCTACCATGCAACTGGTCAGTCCCCTAGCTTCACCCACTTGGAGGCTGCAGGGAGGAGGGGTTATCTGCCCTAGGAGCAGGCTCTGGGGACAACACACTGGGGCCCCGGAGTGTGAGGCCCCGTGTTCTCTAATGCTGGTCTCTAACGTGGGTGTACTCAATGTGATCTTCCATCTTTCTCTAAATCTGATCATTTTAAACTTTCTACTTCCCTGTCCTTTATGTAATATAATTGTGCAATAATGCATGTGTGCAATTAAAAAGTTAATATGCAGATATCGAAGGTTGTCTGTTTAAAAACTTGTGTTTGCCAACTAGTGTATGGGTGCTAGCACCGTGCTGGGCCCTGGAGGGACAGAGGTGGACGAATCAAAAGGGACTCTTGCTCTCATGTAGGCTTCTCAGGCAAATGGGTTTTAGCGGGGGTAGCCTGCTCCCAGCTGGACCAGCGCTGGGGGTCCAAGGGCAGCCCTGGAAGCATCTTTGCTGGGCCCTCCCCTCTGACCCCAGTTGCCCAGCAGCTCTGCTGAGGACTTGAAGCAGGGGCGGTGGCTAGGGAGACAGCAGTAGGGAATTAGGCTAGACTTGGAGAAGTTCCAGTAGCGAGGGCCGAGTGAGTCTGGAAGGCTTTTCATCATTGGTATTTTGGACCACGTTTTGATCAGTTTCATGGGAGTGGTATGTAGGCGTACAGCAGGCTCTCTGAGGTGTATGCCTCACTGTTGTCCCCTGAGGATGACAGAGGCTTAGAGAAGCGGAGAGTCTGTCCACTCAAAGTGTGCTTGGAGGCCCAGCATCAGCTCCACGGAGAGCTGACTGGAAAGGCACAGCCCCGGGCCCCACCCCAGATCTGCATGTGAATCTGTCTTTTAACTGGATCCCCATGAGATTCATGTGCACATTAGAGGCAGAGAAGCACTCACGTGGTACCCCAAGTCACGCGGTTACTACATGGCAGAGCTGCGACAGGGACGCAGGTCAACTTGACTCCAAGGCTAAGATCCTTTTTTTTTTTTTTTTTTTTAAAGAAGCACTTTCATTTTTTTATTTTTTATTTATTTATTTATTTATTTTTGAGGGCAGTGCCCCTGGCCCTCACATGTGGGACCCGAACCGGGGCCGCTGGCTTCCCAAACCAGCGCTTAACCACCGCGCCACTCGGCCGGCCCCAAGGCTAAGATTCTTAACCTTTATAGCAAACCATCTCTGTCCCAGAAATTCTTAACCTCCACACTATTCGAATCTTCAGGGATACTCTTTGACCTTGGAAGCAGTAGTCATAATAATAACTGCCACTGATTAAGTCCTGCCACTGTGCTTGCCACCGTGCCAAACCCTTGACATAGGTTACTTTACTCTTCAAAACAGCCCGAGGAGATCCATACTATTGTATAATCATTCCCGTTTTATAGATGTGGAAACCGAGGCATAGAGAAGTAAAGGGATTTGCCTAAGGGCACACAATTAGAACTGGGATTTGAGCCCTGGCAACCTGATTCCTGGGCCCCTTGGGCCTGGGGAGCCCACAGGGATGGAAGAATTCAGGGAGCTGTGTTGAGGGCGTGAACTTGAGGCCAGCGGCTGAGCTTGGTGGTTTCCCCTTGCACCAGTCCTGCAGTCCTTCTTTCCTATAATGCTGTGTTGCCGTGGGGTGCCCTGGGTGTCACATGTGCACAGGACCTCATGGGTGGCCGTGGCCCTGGGGTGGGAGTGGGGTCCGGCTAGTTCCTCTTCTCAGCCTGAGGGCCCTGGGGATGGAGGATGGAGCAGCTCATGGCCTCCATTTTGTGGGAGATAATGCAGGTAAAGCGCTTAGCACAGTACGTGGCCACAATACGATCTCAAAATTTATTATTATTATTATTGATTTTAAGGATTTAAAAAACATTTATCTAAGAACCATGAATAACCTGTGTATTCATTTGCTCCCAACCTGAAGCCTTCATCTGGGTCCCCGAGCTCTGGGTGACGGGGGTAGTAGGGAGAGGGCACTGGGTGTCCTGAGTGGGGCTGGGATAGCTGACAAGACCCAGCCTAGGGTTTGGGGTTACTTAGGGCCTCTGGGGCTTTGGGGATAGGGCAGCGACATCCTGGGCTTTGTCTCCACAATGCAGCTGGATGGTCAGCAGATTGTGGATAATTGTTTCCAATTTATGGGTAGGGAGACCCTCTAGGCCCCAAAAGGAGTCATGTCCTCCCTGGGTTCACACAGTAAAGATGGGTTCTGAACCAAGATGCTGATGTCTCAGCTCCTTTTCCTTCTTGCTTGGGGACTAGGAGGACAGGGTCACCTGGGTTGGAGGTCCTGGAGAAGAGGGTGGGGCAGTTCTGGGGAGGAGGTGTGTTGCTTCTGGGAGAGGCGGGCAGAAGGGGCCCCTAGGGTCTCACGACACCCTCTTCTGTTCCAGGGTTACCACAGGTCAAACCACTTCATAGCTACTCAAGGTACCTGGCACCTCTGCCCCCGTGCCCCCGTGTGTCCCAGTGTGCTGAATGCCCTCCGCCACCTTTCTGCCTTCCCTGCTGAGCTGCTTGACTTCTCATCTGTCTCTCTTCTGTCTCTGTCTGTCTGTCTGAGCCTCACTCTGGCTGGGTCTTCTGGAATGTGGCTGTCAGCTTCTGTCCCCCACCTCCCCGCCTTCCATTTGTGTCTCCCTGATGTGCTCAGTCCATCTGTAGCTCCCTGTCCATCTGTCTGTCCCTGGGATGGTGCAGGCTCAGTCCTCACAGCCGTGGATTGTGCCTTTTGGTCTGGGGGCTGCCTGGGTCCCTCTGGCTATGTCTTTCCCCACCCACTGTCCATTTGTCCATCCTTCCTGGAGACTCGTGCCTTGGCCCCCCAGCTCTGCCTCCTGGGTTCCACTCAGGATGACCCAGGTCTCTAGCCAGGCTCTCCCTGATGCTGCCCATCCCCAGGGCCCCCCCAGGCATGAGTTGGCAGTTGGTGGGGTATGTGGAGAGAGTGTATGAAGCCCCCGTCGGGACTCAGGAGCCTCCTGGCCTGGGATGGTGGTGCTGGCCAGTGGGGGTGCTGGCCCTGGGGGAAGACCTTGCCTCAGGGACAAGCACCCCCTGCGCCCTCAGGGCCAAAGCCCGAGATGGTCTACGACTTCTGGCGCTTGGTGTGGCAGGAGCACTGTTCCAGCATCGTCATGATCACGAAGCTGGTGGAGGTGGGCAGGGTAAGCGGGGCCGTGGGATGAGCGGGCATGGCGGGCCAAGGGGGGCAGTGAAGAGCCCACTGAGCCTGTCCCATGGGGACTCCAGGTGAAGTGCTCACGATACTGGCCAGAGGACTCGGACATGTATGGGGACATCAAGATCACACTGGTGAAGACGGAGACTCTTGCTGAATACGTTGTGCGCACCTTTGCCCTGGAGCGGGTGAGTCCCCCATCACCGGGCCACTCGGGTGCCTGAGGGGGTGGGGCAGAGCCCACCTCCCCACCTGCCCAGCCCAGGAACAGGAGCTACCTTGCTGCCCTCGCAGCTCGTTGGCGACTCCAAGAGGAAGTCGAGACACTGAAGATGATGATGATGGTGTTTGGTCCCACAATATGGTTTCAACCCTGGAAAGCTCTGTGGGATTAGGTGTTTATCATTACCCCATTTTACAGATAAGGAAAGTGAGGCTCAGACTGGTTTACAGCCCTCAGGAGAGGCCACAGGGCCAGTGATGGGCCAAGCCCTCCCGTGCAGGACCCCGTTTGATCCTCTGTAAGATCCTCAGAGGAAAGACAGTTTCCTCTTTTAAACTAAGAACACAGAGAGTCAAAATGACCTCCTAAGGTTAATAGCCTGTGGTGGCAGAGGTGGGCTTTTAATAACACAGGTGCAGGCATCAGGCGGGCCACCCCCAAGTCTGCATAAATAACTTCAGGCACGGGGTCTCTCCCCTGTGAGCCCCAGTTTTCTCACCTGTACAAGGACATTAACACCCATTCATAGGTTTATTATTGGGATTAATTGAAATCCTGTGGTGAGATGCTCACCCCGGTGCCTGGCACACAGCACGTGTCTAATAGATGCCAGCAGTGACTGACTGTGGTTACTGTTGTCTTCGCAGAGAGGCTACTCTGCCCGGCACGAGGTCCGCCAGTTCCACTTCACGGCGTGGCCGGAGCACGGCGTCCCCTACCACGCCACGGGGTTGCTGGCCTTCATCCGGCGCGTGAAAGCCTCCACCCCGCCAGATGCCGGGCCCATTGTCATCCACTGCAGGTGGGGTGTTGGGAACCCTCAAGAGGAGAGAGGCCGGGAGCGGGGTTGGTTCAAGGTCCCTGCAGGAGGCTGGGCTTGAGTTCATCCTTCTTAGAGACAGAGAGAGGACAGGAGAGAATCACCCCCAAGGGCCCTTTGAGTTCTAAGGTCGGCACCCTCATGTGCCCCCGAAGACCTGGGGAGGCCATTGGCCTAGATGCCAAGGAGGCTCTGGAGACATGGAGGTGTTGAGGTTGGCAGGACCAGGCAGGATCAAGTTCCATTTGCTTCCGTTCAGCAAATGTCACTGCACCCCTGGGTGCTAGGTTTGGCCTAGGTGCTGGGAAGGACTTCGCTTTCTCTTCTCCAAACCCAGAGGCTTTCCTCGTTCCTTGGCCTTCCCGCCCCCTTCAGCTTTGACCTTCACTCTTTCCTCTCAGGCCCCTGCCTTGGTCGGGTCTGTAACCCCAGTTGTCCTTTCTCTCGTTGCTCTGCTGCCTCCCCAGTCCCACATCTTCCTCTTGCCTCTGAGGTGGAGGCCCAGTGCTCTGTCCTGTTCCTGCCCTTGTTCCTGTCATTCTACCCCTGGAGAACTTCAGCTCGGAAGTTCCTGTGGGTTTGGCGAGTGCCCTGAGCCCACAGTCCTTGACCTCTGTGTCTTGTTCTTGCTCTTCTCCTTAGCTTCTTAATAGCTCTCCAAGTTCCACAAACCAGACTCACTCCTCTCCCTGCCCTGCCCCCTCAAACCAGCTTCTCTTTGATTTCTTTAGGCCCTTTAAGATAATTGTCCTTTTAGAATAAAATTTTATCGATGAATAATATACCTAAAGCAAAGTACACAATTAGTAAGTGTATACATAACCTTATGAGTTTTCACAGATTGAATGTATCTGTGAAATAACCAGTGCTATTCAGATCAAGAAGCAACAATAACAGCACACAGAAGCCCTCTGAGCCCCAATCCTCCCTCCCGGAGCAACCGCTATCCTGACTTCTAAACCATAGATTCGTGTTGTGTGCTTTTGAACTTGGTGTAAATGGAATCACACAGCGGGTACTTGGTGTCGGACTCCTTTCCCTCAACCTTATGTTCGTAAGATCCATTCACGTGGTATCATATTCCCCTGGGTGAATAAACCGCAATGTGTTTATCTGTCCTGCTTTTGATAGTGCTGCTCAGGACATCCTATTGCGTGTCTTTTGGCCAACATACACATGCATTTCTGTGGGGAATATACGTAGGAGTGGAATCGCTGTCTGCGCGAACATTCAGCCTTGGTAGATACCGCCAGCTTCCCTAAGTGGTTGTGTTCATTAAGTCCCCACCAGCGGTGTAGGGGGATGCAGTTGCTCTACGTCCTCCCTAACACTTCGATGCCACCATTTTCAAGCTCGAAGTCTTGGTGTCACCTTTGTTCTCTCCCTCTCCCCTCAACTCTGCTCTACATGGTACAAGGCACAAAGATCCCAGAGATGGATCCGACACAGCCCAGCGTAGTGGGTTAGGGAGACAGCCACCTACCCAATGGCCACATAGCAGGGAGAAGCCTGCCCACATTGCTCTAGAGTTCAAAAGGATGCCATCTTCCGGACGGGTTGTGAGTGGATATGAGAGTGTGGGGCTTTGAAGGATGTGCAGAGATTTGGGGATATCCAGGAGCAAGAACAGTCTTGGATTAAGCTCTGAACATCACTTGTCCCTCTCCCTGATGGAAGTTGCTACATCTCACCTCTGCGTCTTTCCTACCCTTCACTCCTCTCCTGCCCCAGGCACATGCCCAGCTCTGTCCTCTATCACATTTCACCAGAACTCTTCCAGCAGCCTTCTCCCTGGCTCCTCCTTGCCTGGGGAGGGGGTCTCTGTGTGTCCCCCACCCTCTGTGTGGGGTACACATGGCTAGGTATCCCAGGGCCCCTCTTCTTCCCCTTGGTCCTGGGATCCCTCCCCAAGGCCCTGACCTGGCCTGGGCCGCTCTCTCCCCAGCGCGGGCACTGGTCGCACAGGTTGCTACATTGTTCTGGATGTGATGCTGGACATGGCTGAGTGTGAGGGCGTCGTGGACATTTACAACTGCGTGAAGACCCTCTGCTCGCGGCGTGTCAACATGATCCAGACTGAGGTAGGGGATGCAGGTTTCTTCCCACTCCCCACTCCAGGAATCAGGTCCCTCGTATAATATAGGTCACAGCTGGTGTCAGAAGGGTGTCTGCAGGCTCTTCCCCTCCCTGGGATTCCCCCTGGTTCTCTCCCATCTCTGAACTTGGCATGCCAAGCTCTCAGGTTCTCCCATATTCAGCTCCACTATGTTCTGTTGAGTGAGGTCAAACAGCAGCTGGCCAAGGTCATAGGTTCTGCAGTGAAGACACACCAAGGTTTGTATTCCCACTAGAGGTATGATCCTGGGCTGCCTCCTCACCATCAGAGCTTTTCACAGGGTTGTTATAGGGATGAAATAGGAGATAATTGAACATACTCATGAAGATTGTTTCAAGTAGGGTTGTTTCAACCTGTAGTAACATGTGGCTGGACTCCACTTCAGAACACCCCTGCCTCAGCCTTGAGGTTTCTCCCTCCTGCCACTACCCCCAAATCTCTAGCTTCTAGTCCCTTCCTGGTTCCTTATAGTCTTACCTCCTGTTCCAGGAGCAGTATATTTTCATCCATGATGCAATCCTGGAGGCCTGTCTGTGTGGAGAGACCACCATCCCTGTCAGTGAATTCAAGGCCACCTACAAGGAAATGATCCGCATTGACCCTCAGAGTAATTCCTCCCAGCTGCGGGAAGAGTTCCAGGTGGGGCATGAGTGTATGTGTGTGTGTAGGTGTGTAGATGTGTAGGTGTGGTTTGTGTGTGTGTGTGTGTGTGTGTGTGTGTTGGTGGTCCTCAGTGCTACAGGAGTCAGCATTGGGCTACTATGAAGGTCTCTGAGACAGTGGAGAAGGTGGTGCCTCAAAGCGCTTAGGAATCTAGGCTTTGAAGTCTGATAAACCTGGGTTCAAATTTTGGCTTACCTAGTTAAGAGCTGCGAGTGGCCTTGAACACTCACTTTACCTCTCCCAACCTGTTTTCTCACCCAGAAAAGAAGGATAGGTGATATTGCCCTTGCAGTGTTTGTATTCCTCAGGATTCTTTTGGCTGCTAGTAACAAAAATCCAGCTCAGTGGCTCCTGTAACTGGAAAGTCTCAGGCTGGTGCAGCTTCGGTTATGGCTGGATCCAAGGGCTCATTTGATGATGCCAAGACATCATCTGTCTGTGTTTTTGGGTCTGCTCTCCTCTGTTTTTGGCTTCATTCTCAGACCTACATCCTGGGCCCCAGCAGTGCGAGGCTCATGTCATCTCTACTGTCAGGAGACTGGAAAGGGTGCTTTTCTAGGGGTCCAGAGTATGGTCACTAGGTGGGCAGAGACCCCAGACGTCTTCTCCGCTCCAGGGTTCCTGTGAGGGTTCAGCTGGATGGTACATGCTGGGTGCCTGGTGCTCTAGCCCGGGTGCAGAGCGATGTCCCAGGAAACGCTGCCTGTGATTCCTGGAGAATGATGTTGGGCTCTGGGGATCATGGGAGACTGGGGTTCTCTGTTAGGGATCCCCAAGGACAACAGAAAGAAACTAAGACCCCATGAGTCAGGATGCTTGAGGCATGAAGGCAAGAGGGGGATTCCGAGTCCAGAGTCCTGTGCTATAGTGCCAGGTATTCCAGACTTCAGCTCTGTTCAGGCAGGGCCATTGCCAAAGAAGGGGCCTACCTATGTCAGGTCCCTGGACTCTGTTTTGTGGAAGACATGGCGTCTCAGGACTTGTCTCCTGAAAGTACGTGAGAAGCTGGTGGCGATGATCTCTGTGTATTGAGCCTGCATGTGCCAGGCTCAGTGCTGGGTGTTTGACATTATCTCACTTTATCCTCCTAACAGCGTCTTGAGGTAGGCATGTTACTATCCCATTTTACAGTTGAGGAAAAATGAGGCTGAGAGATCCAGGAGCTTGTGTGGCCTGGGGACCGGGTCCCTGCCCTCCCTCACTTCTCTCTGGACTTCCGTTTCTCCATCCATAACATGGGGTTAATAACCCGGCCCAGTTTCCTTCACGGGGCTGTGAGGAGGCCCAGAAGCGCTGGCCCTCACCCCCATTCCCCTTCCCGCTCCCTGCAGACGCTGAACTCGGTCACGCCGCCGCTGGATGTGGAGGAGTGCAGCATCGCCCTGCTGCCCCGAAACCGCGACAAGAACCGCAGCATGGACGTCCTGCCGCCCGACCGCTGCCTGCCCTTCCTCATCTCCACCGATGGGGACCCCAACAACTACATCAACGCGGCCCTGACTGACGTGAGGGCTCGGGCGTGGGGCGGGCTCTGGGACTGCCCCGCCCAGCAGCATCTGGGGAGGACCAGGAGCCAGGGAGCCGGGCTCAGGCTCTGGTTGGGGGACCCAGACCCATGGGGTGACTCTCCTATCCCAGAGATCTTCCACTCAGGGCATCAAAGCCAGTGCTCCCCGTCAGGTATTACTCCTGGTCTGAGTAGGGGTCTGGGAGTCCAGGCATGGCCGTCTCCAGGATCAGGCCCAGCCGAGCCTGGGGAACAATGACTGATTTGGGGGCTTCAGCTGGAGGGCTGGGAAGGTTTGGGTTTTGGATTTGAGACCTGACGTCTGGAGCCAGGGGAGTTTGTCCTGGGGCAATGGAGCTGGAGGCAGGACATAGCAGGGATGGTGACTTGTTCCTTGGCCCCACCCTGGCCCCACCCTGGCCCCACCCTGGCCACGGTCTGAGGGCTCAGGGGCCATGTAGAAGCCCCTTCCCCTGCTCCCAGCTCAGGGCCCCCACCTCCTTCATTGGGTGGAGCGTTAGGGCCAACGAATGACTCCAAGATGCTGCTGTTTGAGCAGGGAATGGTCTATGAGCATCACCCTAATCCTCCTCCAAACTGGAACCAGTTGGTGATAGGTGCAGAAGAGACAGGTGATAGGAGAGACAGGTGCAGGAGACAGACAGATGGAGAGTCTCCTTGGGCTCCCTGGCCTGGGTGGGAATTGGCCACTAGGTGTAAGCCACATCCTGAAATCTCTCCTCTCTTGAACATTGCATTTGGAGAATGGGTTGAGATAGTCATTAAAAAAATATACAATGGATGGTCAGACACTGGTAACTTCTACCAAAAACAATGAGGCAGAAGAAGTATTTAATGTGGGCTTTGGGGGCCTGTGTCTGTGGCTATTTTTGGCCTCTTTGAGGAGGTGACCGTTAAGCAAAGACCAGAAAAAAGTGAGGGAGAGAACCGTGTAAACACTTGGGAAGTTGGTTCTAGGGGAAGGTACAGCAGATGCAGAGGCCCTGAGGCAAGGAGCAGGCTGGGCGAGCCTCTGCCTCCAGGCCTGAGCTTCCCTTGCCACACATTTGGGAACCTTCTGCTATTTAGTTCCTGGGAGCCCTGGGCTTGGGCCCTAGAGGCTTGGGGGCTCACCCTGTGAACCCAGGCCTCAGGGTACCGGCCAGCCTCTGACATGGGCCACTGGAGGCAGCCAGGTCCAGGGCTGGGCTGGGTGAGAGGAGGGCCTGGGGCAGAGGCTCGGGCCGTGCTGGGGTGGCAAACAGGCCCCTGTGAGTCCTGGTTTCCCTGCAGAGCTACACGCGGAGTGCAGCCTTCATCGTGACCCTGCACCCCCTGCAGAGCACCACTCCGGACTTCTGGCGGCTGGTCTATGACTACGGCTGCACCTCCATTGTCATGCTTAACCAGCTGCACCAGTCCAACTCCGCCTGGGTGAGGGCCCCACTGGCTGGGCCGGCAGGCTGCCCGCTGCCCAGGGCCTCCGTGTGTTCAAGGGCACATCCGGAGAGTCAGAGGTTGGGTCTCAGCTCTGCCACCTATTTGTCGAGTGACCTTAGACGGCTCATGGTCCCTTCCAGAACCTGGGTTTCCTTGTCTATAAAACAAGGTTGTCAGACTAGAGGAAAATAGCTGGTCTTTATTGAGTACCTGCCGGATGCCAGGGACTGCTTTGCACTCATGGCTTTCAGGTGAGAAAATTAAGCCCGAGAAAGGTGAAGCAGCTTCTTCAAGGTCACAGCTGGGAAGTGGCAGAGCTGTGTCCCCTGTCTGGGCCGTATCCTTCCAGAGCTGCCTTTTCAGTGGCACTACTAAACTGCCCATCATGGGAGCCTTGGGGGCAGAGTGAAGTCCCAGCCTCCTTACTTTCTGACTGTTTGATCTAGGGTAAATTAATGGACCCCTTTGAGCCTCAGTTTCCTTCTCTGTGAAATGGGGACCCTCACAGCACTTGTTCTCTCATGGGGACCATGTCAGATGTACGTAGGATGCTTAGCACTGTGCCATGTCCAGCACATCATAGGCACTCAGTATACAGCAGGGATGAAGATGTGAGGGTGACAGTCGCTTCTGAGGTTGCTCTGGACCGTGGCTCAGCGACTTCAGCCAGAGGGGCTGCTCCATCTCCTTTTGGGGCTTCCACAGCTGGAGCTCCTGGGAAGAGTAGGTGCCCAGCCTTCCACGACCATAGCCCTAGATTTCTTGAATACCCTCCCTCCCCAGCTCCCTGTCCCAGGAGACCAGGAGGATTTGCTGTAAAATGAGTATGACAGCCTCTTAGTGGCTGCCTGGAGAAAACTTGTTAACCGAGCTCTTTATGAGCCAGGCACTTGGTATAAATGACCTTGGACTGCAGGGTAATGGGCTCCAGCTCCTGGACAGGGATCTAGAGGGAGTCCCATGTGGCAAGAACCTGCTGTTGCTCAGGTGGAGGGGAGAGACCCTGGGGGAGATGCACATGGACATCATTCACGGGTCACCCATGTGTTCACTCATTCAGCCACCTTTTACTACTGGACACTCCCTGCCAGGCCCTGCTGCGGGCAGTGGGGAGGCAGGGAGAACACATAGCCCCTCCCAGATCTCACAGTCCCAGGGAAGCAGGCACCAAACCCTATAGTGACAGCAGAGGGAAGGGGCTAGCAGGGAGCCAGCACAGGGACACGGGAGCCTGAGTTAACTAGGTGAGGAGGTGGGGGACGAGTGATCCATGGAGAGGGAGCAGCATGTGTAACGGCCTAGATGCGCGGAGTTGCCAGGACTTCCGCAAAGAGAGGAAGGTGCCTCTCTTCTTGGGGTTTGGTCAGAGAGGGAAGCAGATGGAGCAGGGTGCTGTCTGGGAGGAACTTGGGGGCCATTTCACAGATGGAGAAACTGGGGCCCAGAGAAAGGAAGAGCTGAAACTAGGAGCTGGGGCCTGGGACCAACTAGCCCAGAGGACCTGTGCCTGTATGTGTGTGTGGGCTGCACCTCCTCTGTCCCTCGGCTGTCTCAAGTCTGTGACATGGAGGAGGTACATTTAGGACCCTGACTCCATGGAGTGCTCCTGGGGCAGGTGCTGAGCTGTGTCACAGCACCAGGGACCCCCCCACCTCTGTGAGCTGATGCTGGAGGGCAGAAGTAGTAAGAGAGAATCCCAGGGAGCGGGGTTGCTGGGATGGGTGATCTGAGGCTTGTCCCTGAAGAAGGCGGCCTCAGGTAGGTGTGTGTGTTCCTGAGGGAGTGTGAGCTGCTGAGACGTAGCAGCATCGCAGCTCAGCTAAGTGTCAGTGCGTCCACTGTGAAGAGTTTGTCTCAGCTTACCTGAGTGCATCAGTGCAGAATGCACTGCAGCAGGTGTGTGCTGCAGTCTGATGGGTGAATGATGGAGATTGGGGGGTTCTCTGAAGGTGAGTCTGGAGTGAGTGGGTGCAGGAGCCCCAGGGCAGGTGTGGAGCTCCAGGGGTGGGTGTGAGTGGCAGCTGCCTGGCCAGCTCTGCTCAGCTGTCGTTCATCTCTGTGCCCCTGCCCGTGGTCCCAGCCGTGCCTGCAGTACTGGCCAGAGCCCGGCCGGCAGCAGTATGGCCTCATGGAGGTGGAGTTCGTGTCGGGCACAGCAAACGAAGACTTGGTGGCCCGTGTCTTCCGGGTGCAGAACATCTCTCGGGTGAGTGATCCGGCTCGGGGGCCCTGTCATGATCTCGAGGTCGCCAGGGGCCTTCTAACCCTGGTGCTCACATCCCCCTGGCGGGCTACCTGTGCCCCCAGCTGCAGGAGGGGCACCTGCTGGTACGGCACTTCCAGTTCCTGCGCTGGTCCGCGTACCGGGACACGCCTGACTCCAAGAAGGCCTTCCTGCACCTGCTGGCCGAGGTGGACAAGTGGCAGGCGGAGAGCGGGGACGGGCGCACTGTTGTGCACTGCCTGTGAGTCTGGGCCTGCCGCGGGCGGGAGGAGGGGGCCCCGGGGCCAGGGCAAAGGCCCGGTGTGAGAGCTCGCCTTGAGGCTGGCTCCAAAACCCTGGGCTCCCAGGGGGCCTGACCCTGCCTAGGAACCCAGGCAGTTTCCAGGGTGTAGACTGAACTCTGAGGAACTATCCCAATACCCTCTGTGTGATGTCTGACTTTGCCAGTTTAATTAGAGTCCTGTTATAATTGTTTATCCCATTGATAAGGTTGTACACTTCTTAAGTGAATGGGTTTCCGGTCTTTGTTCATGAATACTCACATATAACTTCATTCATTCATTCATTCACATGTCCCATTTATAATTCGTTTATTCACTCATGTCTGGGTGTAGTCATCCCTTTGTCCCCCACTTTCTCATGTTTTCAGCATCTTGCTGGCCCTTCCCAGTGCCAGGCTGGGTACGCTGGAGGCAGGGATAGGGAGCTGTCAGGCAAGGCCTGGCTCTCAGGGGCCTTCAGTTCTAGTGGGAGAGGCCCCTTGAGAAGGGGGCTGAGGGGCTGACCACCCCTCATCTCTCAAGAGGCACCTCACACCCTGAAGTTACAGGGAACAGAAGAGGGCGGAGGACTGGGGATAGGAGGGCCTGTGTGTGAGAGGCTGCGGTTTGGCTGTGTTTACACCTGTCTGTGTTGCTGGGGCTGACTGGTGTTCTCACTGTTCATTTTGCATCCTGCTCCCTGGGTTTTGCTTGCTGCCCCGTTGTCCTCCTCTGTAGCTGTCCGTGTTTCTCTTGGAGTGTGTCTTGCCTCCTTTCTCACAGAATCTGCTGTTTCTCTTCGAGGCTCTGTCTCCCTAGATACCCTCAGCTTTGGATGTCAGTCTTAGTGTCGAGTCTGCCCCCCGTAAACTGCTTCCTGCTGCTCAGCTGTTGGCTTTGTTACCCTCCCTTCTGGGCTCCCCGGCAACCCCCCCCCACCTTTGGGCTCCCTCAGCTCTTCCTTCTGGGTTTCCTGGCCCTGCTCCTCACTTCTGGGATCCCAGACCCTGGCCCTGCCCTTCACCTTTGAGTTTGACCTCCCAGCCCCAAGCCCTGTCCCAAGTCTTTTGTGTTTCTCATCTAGAAACGGGGGCGGCCGCAGCGGTACCTTCTGCGCCTGCGCTACAGTCCTGGAGATGATCCGCTGCCACAACCTGGTGGACGTTTTCTTTGCTGCCAAAACACTTAGGAACTACAAACCCAATATGGTGGAGACCCTGGTGAGGGGCCACGTCCCCTGTGCCCCGCCACTTCCGGCTTCCTGGTTCATGCCCAGCCAGGCCCCTCAGCACCCACTCTCCCATATCTGGTCCCTACAGTTGGGCCATGGGTTCTAGTCCTATGGTGCCAAAACGTTCGCTCCATTTCCCCCGTTCTCGCTAAAGATGGGCTAGGTCTCATGCATGCCCTCTCTCACCCAGTATTAGAGAGGGGCCAGGCTCCTCATTCCTTCTCTCCCTCTCCCCAGGATCAGTACCACTTTTGCTATGATATGGCCCTGGAGTACCTGGAGGGGCTGGAGTCAAGATAGCGGGGGCCTCTGGCCTGGAGCACCCACTGTGCACTCAGGGCCAGGCCCAGCGTCCTGGACTGACGAGGAAGACCTGCGCCCCCAACTCTGCTGAACCACAAGCCCCCACAGAGAAAGCACTGGAGTGGGCAATGGGCCATCTTGGTGCTGCCTTCCACTCTGGGCAGGGTCTTTCACCGTGTATCGTGGGCAGGCTGGGGACCCGGAGGAGCTTAGCAAGACCAACCCAGCCCACCTGTCTAGAGTCCTGCAGTCCTGTGCTGAGAGGCCTAGCACTGTCTGGCATAGTGACAGGGGCTCAGAATGGCTTGCTCTGGGGGACCTAGGCTCAAGCCCCTGCACCCCAGCCCTTGGTGGAATGTGCACCAGAACAAGGTTGCACCCAGCGTGGCTCAGCATGGGTAGACAGTGCACTGGGGCTTGGCATCTAGAATGCCATCTGGCCCAGCCCCGGAGGCTTCTGGGAGACTGGGCTCTGCCCTGATTTGCCCGTGGGCACGTCAGACAGGGCCTCCCCGGGGGAACTGCAGCTCCCTCCACCCGCTGGCCCTGCAGCCCCTGGGATATTTTGCTCACCATCCTTCCCAGTTCTGCTCCCCTGACATGTGCTCTGATCCAGGACCTGCCCGTCCTTACCCTGCCCTACATGGGGTCCCTTCCCTGCCTGGCCCAGTGTCACCTCAGGCTCCTCTGCCTATAACTTTTAGGCCACTCTGGCCGGGTCCTGCTCAGCCTGGGCCAGTGACAACAAGGCTGAACAACAGCCCCTGTGACTCCTGGTCATGCTGCCCACTGTGGGGAGGGCACTAGTGGATCATGGGTGCCCACACCCCTAGAGTTTGAAGGTCTATTTTGGGATGGAGAAATAATGCTTTTTTGTTTATTTTGTTATTTTTTTGATGGGTGGGTGGGAAGGTCTCTTTAAAATGGGGCAGGCCACACCCCCATTCCGTGCCTCAATTTCCCCATCTGTAAACTGTAGATATGACTACTGACCTACCTCGCAGGGGGCTGTGGGGAGGCATAAGCAGATGTTTGTAAAGCGCTTTGTAAATAAATGTGCTCTCTGAATGCCACAGCGTGGCCTCGTGTGTGTCTGACCAGCCTGCTGGGCCCTGCTCGCCTGCCCCCAGCCTCCCAGTGCAGTGGGAGGGCCCTGGACTGGGAGGTAGGGGCTGAGTGCTGGTCTGGCCCTTGGCTTTTCCATCCATAAAATGGTGGGAGTGTGGACCAGATCATCACTTGCAGGTTCCAAGGGACTTGGGTTTGTTGCTGCCTCCTCCCAGGCCTCTGAAGCAGTTCCTCGGGCAGTGGGCTTTATCCTGAGACTCCCCAAGGGCCACAGAACTGCCTCCCACCCCTGGGGGCCTGGATCTGGGTAGAGCTCTTTCGGGGCAGCATGGGAGGCTCAGGCTTTGGTGTCAGGAAGGCAGGCCCTAACAGCTGGAAGACCCTGGGCGAGTTAGAGGCCTTCTCGGGGCCTCCGATTCCCATCTGTAAAATGTGGATGATCCTGTTAGGATCAGATGAGATTGTCATTAAATGCCTGGCATAGTGGTAGGCGTGCTGAAAGGGCTCTGTTTATAAACATACAGCATAGAGCAGAGACGGGACATACCCCTGCTGGGGATGGTCGTCCAGCTGCCCAGCCCCTCCCAGCCCCAGGCTTCCTCAGGAAAAAAAGTGGGAGGGCTGGCTGGCAGGGACCTGAGTCACTCTGGGCTCTGTCACAATCCTGCTGTGTGATCTTGGGCAAGATACTCCCTGTGTCCGGGCCTCATTATTTTTTGTACAAAGATTGGCTGTATGATGTGCTGATTCTATTCACCCACTGGCTGCCTCAATTTCTCCATTGGTTAAAGGATATGCTTCATTCTAACGAACTCACAATTCAACATCCTTTCATCTGAACCAATTTATTGGTTATGATCTCAGCTGAGCCACAGACTGACCCATTCACATTCACCCTGCTCTGACCGCTAAGCCTAACCTGATGGGTCACAAATGTATGTCAGATACTGGGCAAGCAAAAGAATGTGACTTGCTTTGACCAATAGAATGTGGCAGAAGTGACGTCAAGTGAGTTCTGGGTCCTTGACCTCAAGGAGCATTGCAGCTTTGGCCCTCTTGGAGCTCGGCTATGTAAGGAAGCCTATCCAGCCAACCAGAAGATTTGAGGGCTCATGGAGGAGAACCAACGCAACCCGTGAACAGCAAACCCCAACTACCAGACCTATGAATGAGGCCATCTTGGGTCTTCGAGCCTGGCCAACCTGTCAGGTGAGTGTAGCTGCATGATTAAGCTTAGCAGACGCTGCCAAACCAACCCCCAGAACTGGGAGAGAGAATAAATTCCTCTTCCTTTTAAACCCATATGTTTTGGGATTGTTTTGTTAGGCAGCAAAAGCTAACTGATACATATGTGTCCTGGGCAGTGTGGATACAGCTTTACTCTTCGGGTATTGAGCTCCTCAAGGGCAGGGAGTAATTTCTTTGCTCATCTTGTGCCCATTGCCCAGCAAAGAGCTTGTCTTGGAGCTGGCGCTAAAGATATATTAGCATGAGGGAGGGAAGGCAGGGGGAGTTGTGGTTGTGTCTGTCTGTCTGTGTGACTAGTGTCCTTATGTGGCCTTTTAGAGGAGCTGGAAGGTAGGCAGCGTATTAGAAGGAGCCCCAGCTCCAGAATCAATAAGCCAGGGTCCCACCTTCAGCTCCACATCCTACCAGCTGGTGACCTAGTTCAAGTGTCCTAACCACCCTGTTTCCTAATCTAGAAAATCAATGTTACACCCACTTGCAGGATTGGTGGTTAAGTCTAGAGATAAAATGTTTAAAAAAAGAACTAGCATAGCAATTGTCCTTCAATAAATGCCATCTTATATCACAATATGAAAATCCTCAGTTAATAAAGATGGTCACCATCACCTTTCATTTAGCACAGATTACTGTATTAAATGCCTTACACCTTTATCTCTTACTTAATCTATACAGCAGATCTTTACAGTAGGAATTGCTCCCGCTTCATTTAGACATGAGGGAATAGAGGCTCAGAGAAGCAGTTTGCTCACCAGAAGTCACACCGTTATAGGGCAGACCCTGGACTTGAACCCAAGTTCAGGCTGATTCCAAAGGCTGGGCCTTTAACCGCCCTGCCCCGTGGTCAGTCTGGGTGGTGTCAAAAGCCAGAGAGCCCTTGGTACAACACCAAATGGGTAATTTGTGACCTGGGAACTGATTTTCAAATGCTGTGATATATGCCAGAGGTGGACAAAGTGGCCTGAAGCACAAGAAGATGAATGGTCCAGGCTGGCTCTGCCCAGGGCCATGGGCCTGGCAGGAGGGGGCCTGGCAGAAGCCCCCACCCACTTGACCCCAGCAAATAGGATTTCTACCAGTGCGGATGGGCTGGCTGCCTAGTCCCGTCAGGAGCGAAATTTATTTCTTTATGTCATAATAAATCTGGCTGTAGGAACCTGCTAAAGCAATTATTGCTTCTCACAGTCTCTCTGCCGGCCTCTGATTGGGACATGTTATATATCCTGGGCACCCAGGAGATAGAGCCGTGACTTTGATGGATGCTGAGGCCATTCGCAAGGCCCTAATTGAGAGCAGGCTCTGGCTGCTCCCTATCTCTGGGCTCCCACTGACATCCCTTGGCTGACCTCTGATGGGCAGGAGCTCAATAGACACCCCCATGGTTGAGGGCAGTGTAGAAATAACGGTGCCATTGCATAGGCAGAGCCTACCTTGCCATGTGGTGGAGACAGCAGGGACTCTGGTGTCCGAGGCCCTTAGTCTGAGGGGCTCCTCTTGGGGACACACAGCTGGTCCTGACCTTCAGGGCGCCTCATCTGAGAAATGGGAGAAGGAAAAAAGCCATGGGCTGTGGTGCTTCTAGGGCAGTGGAAGGCTGGGCTGTGTGGATGGGATTGGAAGGATCTGTGGTTTCCACAGGTTGAGGCCAAGCTATGTCCTGTTGATGGAGGATGAGGGCTTTGGACATGGTGCCGTAAAACGGCAATGCTTTATTTGGCACTGACAATGTGGGGGGCACGGTGCTAAGTGCTCTGTGTGTGTTGTCATGTTAGCTTCCAATGAAGCCGGTATAGGAGGTACTATCATCTCCATTTTGTACAGGAGGAGATCGAGGCTCAGAGAGCTTAAGCAACTTGCCCAAGGTCACAGAGCCACCAAGTGTTCCACAAACAGCAGCAGCTAGTGTGATCGTTTGAAAACAAAACAAAAAAAAGTCAGGTAACATTACTCGCCTGCTCAGACCTCCAGGGGCCTCCTACTGCTCTGTGGGTAATAGCTGAGCTCCTTGCTGTGACCTTGGAGGCCTTGCCTGACATAGCCTTTGCCCTCCCTCTGACCTTGTCCCTCCTGCTCGCTCCTTTGCTCACTTTGGCCTCATTTCTTCTAATCACTGTGAGCTCTTTGCCTGGATGCCCTAGACCAATCTCCATGTGACTGGTCCTTCTTGGTGTCCAGGTCTCAGCTCAAATGGCCTTTCTTGAGAGGTCCCCCCCGCCAACTGCCCTGAGGTTGGCTTCCCTGCCCTACTGTCCCTGTCACTCTCAGGGTCCTGTCCCATGTATGTCCCTCATTGCCTTCTCACTGTGAGCGATCAGTTTGCTATTCGTTGGTTGTTCACTGCCTCCCCACCAGATGGTGAGAGCTGGGGCCCTGTGTCCACTGCACTGAACATGGTGCCTGGCACATGTGAGCACTTAATGAATATTTGCTAATGAATGGAAGCTGCTAATGAATGGCAGAGCCAGAATGCAAACTGTCTGTCTTCCTCCAAAGCCCATACTCTTAAACACATTACTTTTGGTCTTCCAGATGGCTTTGGTCAAATGGCTTCATTCCTTGAGGCCGAGTTTCAGTGCTGACGTGGCCACCACCATGCCACGTGGCTTTGAGCAAACATCGGCTGTCTTTGGGGCTCAGTCTCCTGATCTGTCCAGTGAGTAGGTAGGACTAGGTGCTCTCTGGGAGCCCATTCCATTGATTCAACATCAGTGACAATAGCAGGGACTCAAAGTACAGCCTAGGGAGTACAGTCAATCATATATTGTAATGACTATGAATGGTGCCAGGGGGGTACTACACTCATCAGGGTGATCAATTCATAAGTTATATACATGTCTAATTACTATGTTGTACACCTGAAACAAATATAATATTGTATGTCAACTGTAACTGAAAAGGAAGAGAACAAACCACATCAGTGACAATGGGGCTGACCTGGTTCATTGGTGCCAGGCCACTGGCCTCAGCATCTGCTTCCTGAGTCTGGTGAAACCTTGGGTATGGTGGGGGCTTTGGTGTGATGGGCCTGGGCACCTACCCTGGAAGGTCCCTGCATTATATATTTAATGTAGACATTGTCCCTAATCTTCCCAGCGATCCTGAGAGGTACATATCACCAAAATGATTTGATGTATAAGGAAACAGCCGTGGAGAGGTGAGGTAAATTGCTTAAGGTCCCACAGCTAGAAAAGAACCAAGATAGTATGAGAACCCATGTGACTTGCATCCAAATCCTTTACTCTTGGGATCATCACAGAACTACTGGAAAATCTGGCTCTGAATCACATCAACTGTTGGCAATTTCTTTTGTCCATAAATCAGTCTGTCCTTTCAACACTCACTCAAGCCAGGCTCCGCACAGATAACTGTAGACAGGCTTAGCTGAGACCCACGGTCAAATAGCCTCTCCCACTCAGTGCTTAGCACCTAGTAGGCCTGCCAGAAATGCTGTTGAATGATTGTTTGAATGTCAGGTGAATCTGCAGATGGTGGAGGTGACCTGAGTCACCAGGTGCCAAGGAGCTGAGAAAGCCTCTTGAAGAAAAACGAAATGCATCTTAACTCACTTCCTTTTTACTTCCCGGGGTGAGAAGAGGGAGCCTGCTCAGGAATTTTATTTCCTGTTCATTTGAAAGCTGAATGACGTGGCTTTCTTGAGCAGTGTTTGTTATGCGACTATATTCTCCTTTGGAAGAGACTTGGGGACCGTTCTCTCCCCAGGGACCCTGCCTTTCCCCACCAAAAGGCAGAGAAACCTGCTCCTCGAGCCTCTTCCCCTGCTGAACCCTTTGCTCCCTTTCATATGCGACTCTCCCCCAGACCTGTTACTAATTTATTGTCTCTGAGCTCCATATACACCCTTTTTTGCCCTGCTTTGTGATGCTGCAGCTGGACCCTGTAAACAGTTCTGTTTTGCCAACTTGAGCAATATTAGGCTTTGTCAGTAGAGAGTGCTAGAGGGACACTGGAAGGTGATGGCCGCAGGAAGGCACTTCTTTTCCAGGTTCTGGCCTTGGCTCTTGTAAACCAGCTCCAGATGTACCCTCAGGCCTCCTTCTCCAGAGGGCTGCTTCTACAGGCCAGTCATAGCCCATATTCCCTGGCAGGTTTCTTAGCCACTAGAGGCTGCATGTTCCTGTGGTCAGCACACCCTCCTTGAAGAGGTCTGACCCCTGGTCTTGGGGGAGGACCTTCTCCTCAGTCCTTAGTCCCTCCGTTATTCACTCTCCCTCAGCTTAGACATATAAGCTGCTTTCCTCCCGCCCCCGAACACTTTTCCTTCTGGGTGCTTCTTTTTTGATGTTGTTGGGTCCCTTAGCATCCACTTTTACCCCTGTTAGTAATTAACTACCCTTTGGTAGTTAGTGATTCTTTTTTTTTAGTAATTCTTTTTGTTTGTTTGTTTGTTTTTTTGAGGGCAGTGTCACTGGCTCTCATATGTGGGATCTGAACCAGGGCCGCTGGCATCCCAAACCAGCTCTTAACCACCACGTCACTCGGCCGACCCAGTAATTCTTTTTTTTTTGAAGATTTTATTGGGGAATTGGGGAGGGAACAGCATTGGGGAACCGGGGAAGGGGAACAGACAAGGTGCTGTCCTTTTGTTCTTCAGTCTAGTTGTGGAGGACTTTGCTTCACTGGCCCATGTTAGTATTATCATTGCGCTCTTCCCGGATGAGGTGGTCAGTCGCTGGCCATCGGACAGCCAGTCACGGCGGCTCACGCCGGCCGCTCACACTGACTGCCGGCCACTCATGGTAGCTCATGGCAGCCCACGGCAGCCCTGCTGCAGCCTACGCCATTGCCAGCCACTCACGGCAGCCCAGCTCCAGGTCGAGCTGTTGTTCACCATCTTAGCTGTAGAGGGCACATCGTCACTGGCGCATGTGGGAACTGAACCGGCAGCCCTGCTGCTCAGAGCTCGTGCTCCCAAGCCAACTCTTAACCAACTGAGCCACTCAGCTGGCCCCAGCAACTTTCCATGTGCACATTATGGGTTATGAACTCTGTATCCTGACTGGATTCTAAGTGATAAAGAATTGGGAGCAGGGATGGTCTCAGGAGACAGACCCTCAAAAGTGGGCTTTTGTTTGGTTTTGTTGCCCACAGCCTTGATCACAGAGCTGAGCTCCCTGCCAGTGGGATGCGGGATGCTGGTAATCTACAACACAGTGGAATTGTAATTATCCTATCAGCTTTGATGGATTTTGATGCAATACCAACTGACACAGGTGTCTTGGGAGCCCAGGTGACTACTACATTTGACCATCACACCAGTAAGTATGACTGCAAGGACTGTGGTGTGGGATAGATTCTTGAATGCACTGGAGCACTTACTAGAAAGAAAAATGGTAAGTTCAGGTCATTTAACTCTCACCTCAAACCATGGTTTGAGAACCACAGAGCTTCCATGGCATCCTTAAAAGAATCACTTATTTAATGTCACCATAGAACCGACATTGATGAAAATAAGACATAATATAAAATGCAGCTGTGCAGGTCACAGAATTTAAATGTCAGTTAAATTTACAGCATTGTCAAGTTGCTCACATCAGAGTTTGGGCATAAATTAGGAAATAATGGGATCTTGACACTTGGAATAGAGATACCTGGTTGGACTCAGATGACCAGAGTCACTCTGAGCCTCCCTTTACCTCTGGCACCTGAAGGGACTAGTTTTCCCTTGTTTGAAAACCCTGTGATAATCTTATGTGGGGCAGGTGCCGTGAAGCCGATGACCATTCTCCTTGAGACTTGCCACAAGCACCTTTTGTTGCCATTATATCCATGATGAGGGTCAAATCTCAGCATGCTCTATGCGGCCAGGTACACTATGATACAGGAGGAGCTAGTTTATATAGTCTACACAATGGAGGAATGACAAGGTCTTTGCTGATGGCAAGATTTGAAATAATTCTGGGGACTATGTATGGGAGTTGATTCTAAGAGTGGAAGATAATACTAAATCATTCTGAATTGATGGATGTGGATTTGGGATTGAATATGTTAGCTTATGCAGCTGAAGGTGTCTCTAAACAGTTTGCTTGGTTGGACTTGAAGGTGGCTCACATTTAGTGAGCGAGGATGCCAGAGCTTCCATGGAATCATGTGGAAGAGGGAATCCAAAGATTTAAGCGTATAGGATGTTGGGGTGAATTTAACATGTATAACCTGCACAGCCATCCCCAAACTACGCTCTATGAAAGTTCCCAGAAGATACTTTCCTAACTAGGCACTGAGAAATATATTAGTGAGGTGGGAACATGTGTCTTTAAAATATTCTATGGATATTTACCTTTCTAGGCCAGGGATTACCAGGAGGACGCTGTCATTCAGATGGGCTCCATGATTTCATGGGGATGATAGGATCCTGGAGAGGTATAAGCTAAGAGGCAGTGCTTAATAGCCAGAAACAAGGCAGATGCCTTCATTATAAGGAACTGCAGGGTTGACCAGTAATCAAAATGCCTTGGCTCCCAGGGATCTCTAGTGGTGACTAAACAATCAGTGCGTTCGTAGGAAGCAAATAGATGGACATCCTAGAAGAGCAGGGGTCGGCAAACTTTTGAGACAGAAGAGCCCCCAGGGGTCAGCAAAGTGCAGCTCACGAGCCGCAGGCTCTGAAATAAAATTGAAAATGAAAATAAAACTACCATAGTTTAATTTATAAAATTTTTAAAGGATATTAGTCACATAATGGTGATTATGTAAAAATATATTTATGGATGGGCCGGCTGAGTGGCGCCACGGTTAAGCGCTGGCTTGGGAAGACAGCGGCCCCGGTTCGGGTCCCAGTTATGAGGGCCAGTGATACTGCCCTCAAAAAAAAAAAAATATATATATATATATATATATTTATGGCTCTCATATAATTTTTCAATTGTTGTGAGGGACAGGATTGGCTCTTCCAGGGGTCGGCAAACTTTTGAGATGGATCGTACCCAAAGAACCGCATGTGGCTCACGAGCCGCGGTTTGCCGACCCCTGTACTAGAGTATTGCTGGATCT